>OY728164.1:1014865237-1017365237 GCA_963277665.1 Viscum album | reverse complement strand
TTTTATTTTCATTTGTTTTAAAGTATAATTGGGTTATTTTTTTATCATTTAATCCAATTTTTTTTATTGAATGTAATTTCACTTTTAATTTGGACAAAAACACATGCCATTTTTTAACAGTTATTACTTCTTAAAATCACACTTTTTGCTTTTGACAATGAGAATTAATTTTAAATTAATTTCTACCAATTATGTGTTTTAAATTTTAAAAAATAGATTCCATATTTGGAATCATGAGTTCAAAATTGTTTGAATATGAATCTTTTCTTTTTTGACTTTATGAATAGTAACTTCAGTAATTATTTTATTTACCCTGGATAAAGGGTAAATCGGGTAAATAAGGTTAAATATTAATATTATAATAATATAAAACTACCATTAATAATTTACCAATCCTATTGGATGACATATTTCTGACTATGGTCATACAAGGATCGATTTTTGGACCCTAGGGATCCACATGGGAGTGATAATGACATGTTATATTAATTAATTTAATGTAAAGTGGAATATAACATAAACATGTATCAAATAGTAAAACAATTTTTATATGGGGTTATATAAGTGATATTTTTTCATATAAATAGAAATTATAAATATAAAAATATTTCCTACATCATGGAATATTATTTATAATTTTTAGACAACAAGATAATTAATATATTTATGACACAATGATGATGTAATAATTACCTTATTAATGAATGATTTAAATAAATGGGATTATAAATATTAAAATAAATTTATTTTAATACATTTTATTCCTTCCAGTAATTTTATGGATGATTATTACATGTTATATTTGAATTAGTGATGTTGTTTTTGAAAAAATCAAGTTGTTAATGATTTCTAAAAAGTCTTGATATGAATAGTGAACACAATTGACATAGATGTGTTCTTAAAAAAAATAATATTTTATTAAATGATATAATAGTCCTAAAAATAAATGATTCGGGAAAGTGATTTATATAATGTTTAAAATGTCATTAATTAACCACTTGATTTATAAATTGGTCTTTATTGTAACTATATTAACCATACAGTATGAATATACAAGAACGCATGGAAAGAGTAATATTTGTTGACTAAGGGTTTAAGATTAGTGATAATGTTATCTCTGTTCCCTATACATGTTTAAAACCAACTGGTTGAGAGTTATTCAACCCAAAATCATATTATTTTTGTAATACATAACTTTGGGAACATTTGAAAATGAAAATCATTTTATAGTAAAATAATATTTGAATACCTTCCTAAAGTGCCCCTCCTCCCTCTTATATAAGGGAATCATCCCTACCCATTTAATATTAAATCTAAATCCCCATGGCTCATCCGAAATCTATGCACATAAGATCCCAAATTTTCACTATTTCACTTAGATGTCTTACCTTTGGGAGAAGGCAATTCAAGAAATCCTTTTTCACAAATCAAAGAGAGTTACACATTTTTAGAGGTAACGTCTTCTCGAAAGTTTCATTCCTTTATTTTTCATATTCACTATCTTTTATATTTTATTCATTTATTATATAACAACAATATTATATTCAATATACTCTTATTTTTTATGAGAATTATTATAACTACACATACAAACACCTCCATCTAATAGATACGAACATAATATTCCCATATATGATGAACTACTTCCTCACGAAATGTTGATTGTTCGAATTTCCCCTACCGCATATCATGGTGGACATTATGATGAAATTGTATTTATAAATGATATATATAATTTTTATATTGTATCTACAATACTGTAAATTTTATTTATAGACATACCTTTATGCTTTTCATGTTGTGTAAATATGTTAATTTCATTTGAGGAAGTGTGGACTACCCCCCCCCCAAATGATATGACTCGTTCATGACATAAATGGGACACATAATGTATGGAGTTAATGAAATTTTTTAAATATTATTTTATATGATATAATATTGTAATTATAATATTCATATGTATCAATTAGTTTTCATTTCATTAATATGAAAAAGAAATGAATTTAACGTTCCTGCGTACGTATGGATTACTGTCTTAATGAATGGTACATTTCATTTATTATATGAAAATACTATGGAATATTATAAATAGATATTCTGGATATATATTCAATTAAAATCATGAAAACTATTCTAGAGATAACTTACTTTTTACCGCATGGACAATTTGTAAATATAACAACTTCATTTTCAACTCAAGTACCAAATATCGAATAAATGATTGATATTAAATTAAATCATTATGTAATTTATAACATATTAATAAGTGATATAAAATCAATAATAAACATGATAAAACATTTTATGCATGTATAAATTAATTTAATTTTAGTATTCATAAGAACAAGGAACATACGTGACGAGTTGGAAACAATGTAAGGGAACTTCTTGACCCAAATTCCATTAATTGGGCTATTCTTGTACTTTTTGATTATTTCATTCTATGATTATGTATGAAATAAATTTTTATTTACTATATATTTTTTATTCATTCTTTACATATGTTTATTTATAGTGAATACACATAATCAATCAACTTTGTTTACAAAATTATCTATGTAAGGGACTTTGTCTGAATCTCCTTTCAATGAGAAATATTTTGATAATATACACCTATTTAGTTTATATAGTGTATAATCAACCCACTGTAATTTTAATTTAATTCAATGGGAATCCATTTTTTACAATTCTATTTACTAAATGACAAAATAATGTTTTTAACGTAAGTAGTGACAACGACCTATAAGCCACCATAATCATTATTTGTCTTTCTATATAAGACATAATGTTTTTTAAAGGAAAAGAAATATCATATTCCCTTTTTCATTGTTTGCATATTGAAATTGGTTTTGAAATGGATTTAGTATTTCAATATCATGAAATGATTTCTAGTGATTAGAAATGAAATGTTATTAGTGAAATGTTGATATTATCAATATTTTATATGTTAAGATTATATAATGGTACCTGGACATTTGATGGGTGGTTATTTGGTAAACCAATGATAAGTGGTTACGTGATAAACAAAATGACGGGTGTTTCCTTGATAATCTAAATATGGGTGGTCATGTTATAACCTCCAATGCATTGAGTATGGAAGTTAGTCATATGATTATTCCATTTAGTGATATGTGTGGAAGTAGAGCATATGGTTATTCCATTTTAGAATGTTTATTTACTGTGTTAACATTATATGATATATTTTTCTGTCTATGGGCATTATGTTAATATTTTGGTTACAAATAGGGTATGTAATGAGCATATATTTAGTGAAGTATATTTACTCTTTCTTAAAGGGGAAAAGTATTACTTTTTTTATAAAGTATAGATGGTTTTCATGTTATCCCTAGACTAGTACTTTTCATTTTTTATGTATCCATCACTATGATTATTATGCTCATCCCATTTATTTGAAATGTTTTTCATAGGATATAAATATGTATAGTGACAAGGATGGGATCAAGTAAATTAATGCTATTAAAACATGAAATAATTTCATGTTTTGTTTTGTAGGGTTTTTGTTTTATGAAAAAATGGATAGTGAGTAGAAGTGTCTACTTGTTATATTAAATATTTTATGTTTATGTTATGACCTAATTCTATAAATCTCTAAAATTGAAAAGATTCTCTATGTGAATTAAATTATAATTATCAACTATTTTCATGATTAAGTAATTTTTAAGGCTGGGGACATATAGTTGGTATCAGAGGTCGGTTTAGATACCTTTAGAGGTTAGGGTGTAATTTATGCATAATTATAATGTCTTATATAACCATAGTGGTTATCATATTAGATAGAGTCATATTTGTTTTAGATAAATTTATTGATTTTAGGATAACAAGAATAAGAAGATCTTAATATTTACCCTCCTCATAAAACAATATATGATTAATTTACTAATATAATCACACTTACATTTTTTGTTTTTTTAAATGGATGGATCTAGCAGGCACCAATGTAATAATGGATGTGGAGGAAACTGTAGTGGTATTATGAATTATATACCAAATGAAGTTACATCTGCAATGAGAATGCTTATGGTTATTATCAACAAACTATATGGAGTCATGATTTCCTACCTTGACCTTGGTGATTATTCTAAGGCATCATATATGAGGGAAATTAGTCCCTATGGATGTTTAGGTAAAAATAAGAGAGGTATGTATATTTGAAAACCTATGTGTCATGGATGTGTATAGAAACACCTAGGTTAATGCTTCAATGGGACATGAAGATTTTATATATGTGGTAATTATGGTTATAAAGAAATAACCTCTTATGGAAAATGAAAGCATTCGGTTAATTCCAAGAAAGGGAATGATGATCATTCTGAGGGATTAATTGAATATTTTAAATGTGGTGCTCCTGGTCGTTATGAAAATAGATTTCCTATAAAGAATGTTCGGTAATGGGTCAGTAGGACCATAAAAATATATTTTTACCAATACCTAATTCCATTCTAATTGAGGACGAGGAAACTGGTAACGACCTTTGAATGCTATTTATACTTTCTTCGATGATGTTTTAACATTATTGAATCATAGTATATGATTCATGATTTTTTATATGAATGAATTATTATGTTATATGTTTGAAAAAATGTTTAAGGGATCATAAAGAATGTTGTTTGATTAAGATGTCTACATTTTAGACATTTTATAGTTATGTTAGATATATGGGTGATGAAATGTTTAAAATTATTAATTATATTTTTTTATGGGATTAAATTGGAAGAAATTTCTATTATATGTGTAACCCTGAAGGTTGTTATGAGATAATTCTATTTGATGAAGAATTCTCTTTTACTTTGGGTATATATATATAAAGAACCATTTTGGTTTATATAATCCTTGAATTTGAGAAAATTACATGTTATTACTTTTTGGGATGAAAATGCGAAGTATGAGATAACATTTGAGGTTAAAACATGTTTTGGTTATTTTTGATGAATTTTTATCATATTTTGGAATGTCATAAAATTATATAGTTCTTTTAAAAGGATAACACACAAAATGTGTGACATCCTGTCCTGTCAGAAAAAGTTATGGAAGTCAAACACACAACCCAAGTACGATGGTGATTTATCTCCTACCACTAACCAATATGATGTTCCTGGATAGTATGACTTATTATTTTTAGTTAAATGATTTTATCTATTAAAAATATGTTTATTTTGGGAACTTTTTTTATCAAATGGATATCCTTACTATAGGAAAATGTTTTGGTGATTAAGAGATAAATGTTATTTTGGGAGTTGTTAGCTATTTTGGGAATATTATATACATAATGAAAATAGAGTACTATGGGATTTTATTTGATGAGTAATGACTGAATTTAATTTTTGAAGAATCTAGTTTTTTGTTGTTGAACTTTTCAGTTTGGGTTGTTTAGGGAAATTATTAACCTATCGTGGATAATATGTTATTAGGTTAATCACATTTATGTTTGAATATTTAAGAGTAGTTGATCTCATTTAAAGATAAATGTTAATATTTTAATGGAATAATATGTGATAAAATCCTTCTAAATAATTGGTTTCTATATTAGTTTTTATTATTTTGAAAAAGATTATAGAAAATTGTTTATTGAAGGGTATCTGTTGAAATTTGGGTATTTTTTGTTGAATTTTGGAGATTATGAGTACCATTTCTTTTTATAAATAATTTTCTTTTTTGGGGATTATTGGATCATGTACTTAACATTTCGGTTTTGTTTAATTTTTTAGATAGGGGAAATATATAGTTCATATTTTTGGATTATTTGATTCTCTAGAAGTTGTTTCTTGTAATTTAGATGTTACCAAGTCATCTTGAATACTCATTACTTGGAGAAAAGAGATGATTGTGGAAGAAATTTTTTAAAGTATGAACCACTACTTGAGAAGTAAGTATGATTCCTTATATTCTTAGTGAAACTCATAAATAAATTCCTCAACATTATTAAAAGGACCTTAAAAAAATTTCTATATACTTTTCTTACTACGAAATCAAAGAGCGTTTATCCCTTCAAGAGTTTATGTTTTTTAAATTATTAACATTCTTCTAATCATGATTTCTATAACTCTCCATCAAAACATAATTGATTTTTTTCTCTTCCATATACATTTTTAATGGAATCCTTTTATGTGTTACCTTGGGTTAACATTATACTTATATTCCTCTCTTTTAAATTGATATTTTTATTTACCATTTTTTTATGTGTATATTTCTATGAAGTCTCTGTGCCCAATTTTAAAATTGGGAGGATGCATCTTTCAAAAGGGGGGAGGATTTTTTTCATGACCCCCCCCTACAAGGTGCACTTCTCCTGGTTCGGAAATGTGAGAAGGGAGATAATGAACCCTATGTACCACCTCTATTGGGCCCGAAGTTAGATATTGGCAACTAGGGTATAGTAAAAACATAAATGGATAGCATTAACCTCTAAGAGAACACATGTAAAATTGAGACATAAGACAAACAACAACAAAATCTAACTCACACAGTAATATAAAAGAAAAATCCCAAGTAAACATATTTAATTTCATGAAAAACTACTACAACTGAGAGTGGAAAACTGATAGTATCAAAGGAATGTAAACACAGTAGCAACCACAAGCACGAACAGCTCCTACAACCCCATGCTAATAGAAACCAGCTTGATCTCCAACTTGTTCCAAGTGAAATGAAAAATAGTTTATATATACATAGGGTGTGTATAATAGTATAATATGTAGGATCCTCCCCAGAGCCTCTTGTGGAAAAGTAAAGAAAGCATGCTAAAGTACAGTGAACAATAAGTGAAACTAAATTGTCACATAAATAGGTATACTATGCTCCCAACCTCACCATGGCTATTCTCACCATGTATCACATAAAATGGTATAGAATATAATAATGAATATCAAGGGTACCTCACTACCATTTCCCCACTGGTTTTCCACTTTGCCCCAAAATCACACGTCTAAAGCATCTGTCTCCAAAAAGGCTTGCCCATAGGCACCTAGGCAAAGCACCCCAACATTCACCTCATGCAATAAAACAACCATCTCCACTTATGCAAAGTAACTGGGTAGTTTCTAGGAGCCACCATAGCATGCATAATGTGTATCATACATCAACCATTATACATCAAGATAGTACATCCTACAAACCAAGTAATGATCCTCAAGCCATCACAACCTAAACACATAACACCTATTATATTCCATAGAAACTATACCCTTAATATATTTGTGTGAATAACCAAAATCCATTAAATACCAATAAACACATATATGGGTGAACTATTAGATGTGCCTAATAGAAGAAGTAAATACCAAGAAAAGAGATCAGGGACAAAGGGGGTAGTCATCCATCAAACCTCCCACCAGAATGTTGGGGAAATCACTCTCTAGGTATCATAATCCTCAGGGTGTCAGTTTCCCTAACTGACAGGGTGGAGTAGCGTATAAGAACTAAAATATTACTGAATATATTATAGCTCACAAACACATTATGATCATAACCTAGTCTTAGACTCAACAGAATCTGATGTCTCTCTAATTCCCAACTGCAACTTCTAATACTAGTTGTCTTTTAAGAAGACAACCATTTAAAGAACATTATTGCATTCCATCATTCCATTTTTATCAGTTTCACTTTAAGTTCATTAATTCATTAAACGTTAATTAATTATTAACAATTTCCACATTATATTTGATTAACATCACACCCAAAGTCCACTGTTTCATTAAATTGCATTCTCAGCATAGAATCCCTGCAACATCCATTCCCAGGGGTTGGCATCAACTTATTTAATCATTTATTAGAAACATTATTTACTTTCCCAAATTATTAGACACTCTAGAAAAATATTCTATGCAACTAAACACAAGGGGCTCAACATGGTGAGTAGATAAACTACCCAAATAATCATTACCGCCTATTGAGATTTTGTATAACCATCCTCCCTCAAGAAGCTAAACATGGAAAGAACGTGGAATACCCCATGCTTCATCACCCTTTCTGAAAAGAGGGTATATAAACTCTATACCTTGAAAAGTAGAGAAATTATAGAATATTAACATATAACAAGAAAACAAAATGTATCCAAACATTCACAAACATCATGTTCCATCATCTCTGTTGTCCTCCCTAACACCCACATGGATAAAATGATTCATCATGACAATCTAGGAGTCAACTGAAACCTCAACCAATAGGCCTCCCTGCCCCCAAATATCAAAACAAATGAAATAGGAAAAAACATCATATCAACTGGGCTCTTATCCCTTAGACAAGCAATAGGATACCTTAGAACCCTACGAGGCATTATCTGTTATTAAAAAACCAGTCATTTAATACATCAATAATAAAATGATTTTTTATTTTCATGATCTAACTATTGGAAACCTAAATAGTATGAAATCATAAATTGATTTAACAAGCTTACAACATCAATTTTATTTACATCAAATGAAACCAAAAACAACAATCAGATCTATTTAAATAACACTTTATCATTATCCAATCAAATTATTAATTAATTACATCTTTACAATCATTAATAGTTTCCATCAATAATGAAAATCTAAAAAAAGAAGGCATAGATATCACACTATCTAGAAAAACAATAGGTAATAACAAACGATCGATATAAATTTATTCATCATGTTCAAATATTTAATATTTCAATTCCATTTTTATCTAGTAGGCTAAAACATGCTAACTCTATATTTTCACATACAAGAATAGATAAGCAACGAATCACATACCTCGAATGGATCATGAAATTCTTTATATGATAATTAGCCAGACAATAGATTATAATCTCCTCCCCATGAGAATTGTATCCACCCAAAGAAGCCGCGACATGACATCACCATTCCACACCCATGAAAACATTATTAGAAGCATGGATATCACATGCCATTACATGGAATGGTAAAAATAGAGGAGAAGGATTGAAGAAAAAAATAATAGATGTAGATCATACCTTATATCGATGAATGATCAACACTGGCTACATTAACCAAATAAGGGATGCATATGTACCAGGTAGAAACTTCATGGAGGAAACGATCTGAGTATTATGGTTTGATCACATTGCTTCTTTGCGAAGAGTGAAAGGTTCATGCATCTCGCACCAGGGACAAAAAAGGTTAAACATGAGAGTAATATATATTATCACTTTAAAAGATTTACGGAGAAGATTTAAGACACACTAGATTTTCTATTAACAGTTGAATGCATTAAACCATGATGTTTGACCAAGTAAAAGAATCCCAAGCCTTAGAAATATTAATGTAGGAGTTATGTCCTTTGAATATGCCTTATAGTCCTTAAAACAGGGCATTAAATCCATTGTCCATTAGATGAAATGTCAAAGGGGTGAAAATATTGGAAACTGGAAACACTATTCTTGAACATGAAATTTGGAAAAGGAAAAGGCTGATGTTGGAAGGCTACTATTGAAAATAACCTTCTATTCTAGAAAAAATGTTCATGAACTAGAAATTTGGAAATGGAAAAAAGATATTGTAGTAAACCTACTATTGGATGGCTGCTATTGGATATAGCCTACTATTCTATAAACAGTGTTCATTAACTAGAAATTTGGAAAAAGAAAAAAGCCTGATGATGTAAGGATACAGATGGAAGGATGATGTGGAAAAATAGTCTACTGTTCTGGAGAAAATTGATCATGAACTCGAAATTTGGAAAATGAAAAAATGCTATCCTAGTAAGGCTACTATTGGAAGGCTAATGTTGGAAATAGCCTACTGTTGGAAACATCCTTGTGTGGGAAACAACCTATTTGGGAAATAAACTATTATTGGGAATAAGTCACCATGACATCAAAGAACACCTCAAACACAATATTTCGGCAAAGTAGTTGAAGGATGATGTTGGAAGGATTCTATTGTAAACAACCTACTTTTGGAAACATCCTACTATTGGAAATAGCCGGGTGTTGGGAACAACTTGTTGTGGGAAATAGCCTGCTATTGGGAATAAGTCACCATGACCTCAAAGAACACCTTAAAAACCAGATTTCAGAAAATTAGTGCACCAGAGAGGTCCGTGATATTACATTAAATACCTCAAAAAAAATCATACTCGAGAATTCTAAACCAACCCATAAGAAAAGAGGCATCCAAACAGCCACCTCATAAGATACGTCTTATTAGAAACCCCCCCATGAGTTGTTTGAAAACTAGAACAACCCACCAGGGACACAGTACTCAGTATCGACCTTTTGTTCGGTGAAACATCGAGACAAAAACTCTGCAACTGCATGATTCAACCTAGTCCACAAAAATAACTCCTCAAGGCACGGTAAATCATTGTCACGCTAGGATGCACCGATAAAGGTGAACTATGGGACCCTCTATGAACAATATCACACGTCTCCAAAAGAAAAAAATATCCTTTTGTGATATAAAACTATGTGTATTTCATCCCCAGACCAACCAGTAGGGGCCTTGCCATAAAAAACTCAGTCTCTTATGACCTTCCCCTTTAGATCCACCAATTTGGACACTTCCACCTATTACACCAGATATGACTACACATTCATCTAAAAAAGATAGCCTCAGCCCCCAAACTTCTCCCATATTGAGATCTAATGCTGATAGTTCATTCATTACTCTCCATGATTCACTAGATTCATTGAATCCATCACTAAGTGACTTTCAGCTTAGTGAAGAAGCTGCAACATTTTACCTTCCAAGGGTATACTAGATTTAAAAGTCATATTCTTTTAGTAACTCCATCCACGGATGATTCTGTATGTTCAAGTCATAGTGGGAGAAAACATACCTCATAATCTTATGATCGGTGAAAACCACGAAGCACTCACCAATGAGTTAATGTCTCCAAAACATCATAGAAAACACCACTAATTCCAACTCAATATCATGGATGGCGTAGTTATGTTCATGGGGACGAAGCTTCTGAGACCCATAAGAAAACACTGAACTATGCTACACAAGAACACATCCTAACCCCAGATGCAAAGAATCGACAAAAACATCAAACTGAAATGCCTCTTCTAAAATTCAATGAACTACAACATTTATTAACTTCTCCTTTAGATACTTTAATTCTTAATAACATTGAAATGTACAGATTAACACATGATCCTTCCAAGTTAATGTTGTATGAGGAGTCACACCGTAGGAGAAATCGGGTATGAACCTCCTGTAGTAGCCTGCAAGACCCAGGAGACATCACACCTCTCCCACTGTCTGGGGGTCTTCCCAAGACACAAATGCTTCTATATTTTATGGATCCACATCTACTCCCTACAGGGAGACAACATGCCCCATAAAAAAGACTTCTCAAGCCCAAAACTTTCACTTCAAAAACTTCCCAAACAGCTGATGTTGACGAAGAACTCCCAAAATGGCATGTGGATGCTTTTCATGATACACCTCAGACATAGTGTACGCTAGGATTTCATTGATGAAAACCAACATTAACATATCCATGAAGTCACAGAAGACTTTTTTCATAAATCCCATGAACATAGCTAGAGTATTTGTTACACTGAATGACATGAAGACGAACTCATAATACCCATGACGATAACAGAAAGCAGTCATCGGGATATCCTCATCATTCACACACATCTGATGATATCCTGACAACAATTTGATATTTGAGAATCAAATTTCACCATTCAATTGATCGAATAAGTCATAAATTTGTGGAAGATAATATCAATTTATCGTTGTCTCTATTTTTTAGAGATAATAATTAACACACAACCGCAAACATCCATCAGCCTTCTTCAAAACATAAACTAGTGTGCCCAAAGGTGACAAACATGACCAGACATTACCACACTGTAACATACCATCATGTTGTATACGTATCTTTCTTAACTCATAAGGGGCCATCCTATATGGATAATTAGAGATATGATATGCTCCTAGTTGTATCTCATTCAAATACTCGATCTCTTGTAGAGGGGGTAACACTACAACCGATTCTGGAATGACATCCGGGTACTCTTCTACAAACCTAGGAAACACAAACTACTGAACCTCTTAAAAACTCATCATTAGCTCAGTCATCAAGGATGATAATGATAGATCTAGCCTCTGACCCCTATGAGGGTCTCACTCGCCAACAAACACCACTGGATCGCCATCTGCATCGAAGAACACAACCTACCTCATGAATTAATCTGTGATATACTACACCAAATACAACCAATCCATACTATGTATTACATCATATGGGTGTATCCATATAAATAAGAAATATCCCTAAGAGTCGTGCTTCCCCAGCACTAGCTCTTAGTCTCTACATACATCAAACATGTCAAGTCGATCTCCATCTGGTGTGGTAAACGCTAAGATCACTAGATGACTCTCTACCTCAAGTCCCAATTCATGGACTAGGGTAGGTGATATGAAGGAGTGTGTCGCTCCTAAATCAAAAAAGGCATACATCCATGTTGAAAACAAGAAAAGGTTACCTTGAATGATGTGTAGCTCGCGTGGCGCTGGCAATTCGAAAGCATGAAGCTGACCACGACCTCCTCCATAACCTCTCTGACCTTGATGACGACCACCACCATAGTTTTGTTCTACTCTATGAGGATAGGGAGCATCATAGGGATGTCCTCTTCTTGCCCCATCTGCTCTCTACTGACCCAAAGCTGGTGCAACCTGCTGCTGCTGCCTCGGCTGGAACTGCCACAATAGAGGAACTTGGACTGGAACAGTTGCTGTATGAAGACTACCCTGAATGGTCAGGCACTCTCTCTACTGGTGACCTCTCTCTCAATAAGGAAAATATTATTTTAATTTATTATCATAGTCTTGAGAGCCACCGACCCTGTAGAAATGAGAAACTGAGGGCTGGGACTTACCCCCAGCTAAACAGAAACTCTTCTAACCTAAAAATCGGGAACCCTGGAACACAAATCATATTCATGGGGAATCATGAAGACTCCCCTTTCATGATTATACAATTATTTCCAATTTACACTCGATGAAATCTATCCTTTCCTGCACCTCAATATATGTCTTCAGCATAAACGGGGTGACCTGGAGTTGGATCTATGGAAGCAAATCCTCCTCAAAATGCCTCTCCTTGACCTCCTAGTCTATCCACAGGTTAGTAGTATATTGAAAAAGTATTCTAAAATGGATTTCATACTCTGGTATAATAGATATCCCTTTTTGAAGGGTATGAAACTCTTGGCGAGTGGATGCCTTTGTGGTTGAATAACGAAACTCAACTCTAAGCATGTCTCTGAACTCCTACACTGAGATCATCGACTCCTCATGTTCCCCAAGGAACAGAAACCACCACTACCTCACTAATCCATGCATTACCATCACAACCAATGACACCAAATGCTTCTTCAATGAATAGATCAAACTGAATACTTTCTCGACCTCTTACAAATAGTCTTCCATGATTGAATCTGAAACAGAGCCCTCATACATCTACAGACTCTTACGCTAAAACATCCAGAGTGTCCTCCTTCATATGTCATCATCATCAACATCTACCCTATGGAGATCTGCTAGCACAGTCTGATGGACATCTTCAATGCGAACCCAATGACGACGTTGACCAAGGTCCATATTTTCCAATTAAAAATTAGTTAGAGCTCCTAAACTAGGAATAGGGAATATTCAACATTAATTAAATATTTATTTTATTTTATTAATTTTGGTTTAACCTATCCCAAAGTCTACCCATTAATACACATGAACAAGGATGAATGATGAATGATCCTTTCCTTGGTCACTAACATACAACATGTATCACTTTGTTTCATATACATTGTAAATTTAAGGATCATGGATCATATCACAGGGGGGCCTAAATGACTATTTCTTATCTGGTCTCTAGGGTTTACATCAATTTAAAAAAATTAATGACGTCGTTTCCAAAAAAACCCTTGAAATATCACATATTCTTAACACCAAAATCCATCATCTCCCTCAATCATACCTCTAGTACCAATCTTTAAGGACCCCCTCCCCACAATATGTACCCCTCCTAGGCCTGTAATGTAAGGATATCAATAATGACCCCCGAGTCCCACCTCTAGTAGGCCCCGAGATGGCGACTAACACTGAGGCTATAGTAAACACAAAAATCGGAAGCATTTCCCTCTAATAAAATAAATTTTAAAGCGAATGATAAGATAGACACCAACCAAATACATCTCAGATATCCATATAAAATAAAAATCATAGGTAAACATATGTAACATAATGCAAAACTACTACAACCGAAAGGGAAAAACTACAAGTACTAAAGAAAAGAAAAAAAACAGCAGTAACCACAAGCCTGAACAACTCCTGCAACCCCAATCTAGTAGAATCTAGCATGATCTCCATCCTGCTCCATATGACATGTATAACCGTTTATATATATAGATGGTTAGTATAATAGTATACTAAGTAGGCTCCTCCTCATAGCCACTCATGATAAAGAATGAAATCATTCTTAAGCACAGTGAATAAAAAGTGAAACATACTCATCACCTATACATGTATACTAAGTTCACAGCCTCAGCATGGGTACACTGACAAAGAATCACATACATTTGTATATAATATAATAATGAATATCAATAGTACCCCTCTACCACTTCCCCACTGGTTTTCCGCTTTTCCCCAATGTCGCATGTCCTATAAATCTATCACCAAAAAGGCTTCCCCATAGACGCATGGTCGATGCACCAAAAAATGAACCTCATGAAACAAAACCACCATGTCGATGTCTAAAAAGAATCTAGGTAGTTTCTGAGAGCCACCACAACTCTCATAACATGTATCATACATTGGGCATTATACCTCAAACCATTACGACCCACACACCGAGTAAGGATCCTCATGCCATCATAGCCTATACACATTACACTTTTAGTAGTCAACACAAATCTATATCCCGAAAATATGTATGTTAATAACCACAAAACATTAAATCCCTCTACACACATATTTGGGGAAAAACTATCAATTGTGGTTACCAGAACAAGTAACTACTAAGAGAATAGAGTGGGACCAAAGAGGGTAGTTATCCATCCATCCTCCCACCAGAATGTTAGGGGAAACTCTCTGTGAGCTCAGAATCCCTGTGTTGTTAGTATCCCTAACTAAAGGGGTGGAGTAGCGTATAGAAACAGAAAACGTACATAATATAATATATCTCACAACCAAACTATGGGAACAATCTAGTCCTAGATGCAACTATAGCTAAAGTATCTCAGAATCCCAGCTTTTAGTTCTAAGACTAGGTATCCAAAAATCACACAACCATTTAAAGAACATGATTACATTCCATTAGTCCCTTTTTTACCAGTTTTACTTTATGTTCATTGATTAATTAAACATTAATTAACTATTAATTGTATATGCATAATATTTCATTCACATCACACCCAAAGTCCATTGTTCCTTTATATTGCATCCTCATAATTGCATCCCAGCAAACTCCAACCCCATGGTTTAACATCATTTATTCAATCATTTAATAACAAAATTATTACATTCACAAACTCCTAGGCATTCTCGAAAAACATTATAATCTACTAAAAACATGTGGTCTAAACACGGTGAGTAGATGAACTACCTATTGAGTCTTTGTCACCTATAGTAAAAGAGTAGACCAATTATCCATCTGGAAGCTAAACATAGTAAGCATGTGGAATACCCCATTTATATATGCCCCTTTTGGAAGAATGGTGTGCAAACCCACCGCCTTGAGAAGTGGGGAATGTAAGGAAGATAAACAACCTACAAGAAAACAACAAACATTAAATCATTCACATCCAACACATTCTTTCATCTCTGGTGTCCTCCCCAACACCGACTTGCAAAAACTAATGCATCTCACCACTCTAGGCACCAAATGATTCCAAAACCAATAGGCCCCCTGCCCCTACATATCAATACACAAGAAGCAGGAAAAAAGACATCATATAAACCAGGATCTTAGACCTTAAACAGGAAAGCGGGTAAATCAAAACCTTATGTGGAAATATCTATAATCAGACAACCATTCATTTAATTAATCTAGAATTAACTAAATAATTATTTTCAAGTTCTAACTAGAGGAAACCTATAAAATAAGCTATTGCAATTTGGTTAAACATACTTACTTAATCAATTTGATTAACATCAAATTATAACAACAACAACAATAACCAGATTCATTTACATGCCTCTTTATATATAGTCAAACAATTATCAATTAATTATAGGTTTACATTAATTACCAATTTCCATCAAAAATTAAAAGAATAAAAATGAAATCAAAGATATCAAACTATTTACAAAAACAAGAGGCAATAACATATGATCAATATCAATTTATTTATCTGGTTCAAATATTTAACATGTCAATTCCATTGTGATCCAGTGGGTAAAACATGATAACACTATATTCACACGTAAAAGAATAGAGAAGTGATGAATCCCCTACCTCAAACTGTTCTTGACTTTCTTTATATTATAACAATCCACCAAATGGATTATGATCTCCTCCCCCATGACAAGTGTATCCACCTGAGGATGCGGTGACACAATCACTCCATCTGGCAGCCATGAAAACGCGATTAGAATAATGAAGATAAATTTCCATATAATGGAAAGGATTAAAATGAGGAGAAGGATTGAAGAAAACACAAGAACAGAGGTAGGTCATACCTTCTATCGATGAAGTATAGACGCATGCTACTTTCACCAAAAAGGGGGTGTGCATGTAGCTGGACGAAACATCAAGGGGGAATGATATGAGGATTACAGTTCGATCACACCTCTCCTATGGGAAGAAAGAAAGGTTAGAGCATCTCGTACCATGGAAGAATAAGTTAAAACAAATGAGGAAGTTATTTCATTACTTTAAACAATTTATGGAGTCGGTTTACTATAAAATGGATTTTCCATTAAAATTGGATCAGATTATATCACGTGGTTTGATGATGTAAAAGAATCTCAATCATTAGAAATATTAATTTAGGAGTTATAGCATTAGAATCAACCTTAGACTACATAAAAATATGCTTTAAATCCATTTTTCGTCAAAGGAAATGTCAAAGTAGTGAAACTGTAATAATCTAGCAACACTATTCATGATCTAGAAATTTATCAAAGGAAAAGGTTGTTGTTGGAAGTAGCCTACTATTCTGAAAACACTGTTCATGAACTAGAAACAAGGAAATGGAATAAGGCTGTTATTGGAATGATGATGTTGTAAGGATGCTATTGGAAATAACCTACTATTTTGGTAACACTATTCATGAATGAGAAATTTGGAAATGGAAAAAAATACAGATGTTGGAAGGCTGCTGTTGGAAATAGCCTATTGTTCTCGAAAAAATATTCATGAACTAGAAATTTTGAAAATTAAAAAGGCAACTATTGGAAGGATGTTGTTGGAAGGCTATTGTTGGAAGTGTGATCTTAGAAATCACATACTATTGGAAACCACCTACGGTTGGAAACGAACTATTGTTGGAAACATCCTGGTGTTGGAATCAACCTTCTATAGGGAATAAGTCACTTTGACCTCCTAGAACACCTGAAACATTATATTTCAATTAAGTAATGGACCAGAGAGGTCCATGCCGTTCTAGATGTATGGACGCATGTATTTATAGAATAATGCATTGGATTTCTATTAATACTTATTAATAAGATATTAATTTTAATTTAATGGGTATTTTTCTTCTGATAGAATACTTGACACACAACAATTGTTTTCTCTAAAATCATACTTTGCACACAACATTGAGTTATACTGAAAGATAATATAATAACAATATTATAATTTCACATGGAAGTTGATGCCTGGAAATTAGAATGGTATGAATGAATATTATCAAATTAATTATTAAAATCTTATTTGCATAGGTTAAAAAAACATTCATTGGTAACCAAATTTATTAGAAATGGAAGTAAAAATTATTTGAATATAAAGGATGTGTTTTCATAAAAATCCTTTTTAAAGGGAATAATTTTGTTTCTAAAATCATACCACACATTATGGATTTTTATATGTTATATATTAAATTTAATGTTTTAAATTCATTTTTTATGTTTTCTTGATATGTTATAGTAACAAATTCATATTTTCAGATAAAATAATTACTTATCTAAATATGCAGTTTTAACACCTTTTGATGGTGGACCCTTTTTAAATCTAGTTTATGTCATATTTATAAGTTATATTTATCATTATATACTCCTTGTATATAATAGGGACATCAAATTTTTCTTTGGATTCAATCTTTTAATTTTTTTTGATAAACTTCATTTTTTAATTAATAGTGAAGAAATAATGTAATTTAATTCAAAAACTTATTTTTATCTAATTTGTATATATAGTAAGATAGTTCTTTTTATTTTTTTTTAAATAATTCAAGGATTATTTTGTTATAATTTAATTCATTTTTGGTCATTTTAAGTAATTTCATTTTGAAATTAGACATAAACACATGTGAATATTTTGATAGTTTTTACTTCTCAAAAACCCTCTTTTTGGTTTTTACAATGAGAATTATTCTTAAATTAATTTCTGCCAATTATGTGTTTTGAAATTGGAAAAATGGATTTCATATTTAAAATTAGGAGGTCCAAATTTTTTGAATAGGTACTTTTTATTTTTGAAAATTTTGAATAGTAACTTCTGTTATTATTTTTATTACAATATTAAAAGGGATAATCTAGTAAATAAGGGTAAAATAATATTCTAATATATAAAACTACACTAAAACGTATCTTAATCCTATTTGGTGATATATTGCCAACCATGGGCATGCTTGGGCCTATTTTGGGACCCCACAGAACAGCTTGGGAGTTTTAATGACATTTAAATTAATTAATTTAATGTAAATTAAATATAACTTAAACATTTTTCTTTTAGTAAAAGAATTTTAATATGGATTTATAAAAGTGATCATTTTGACAATAAATATTCATTAGAAAGATAAAAAATTTCCAACATCATGCTATTTTTTTAGAATTCAAATATATAAATATATTTAAAAAAAATGGTGATGTTGTGATTACATTATTAATCAATGATTTAAATAAATGATATTATAAATTATAAAATAATTTATTTTAAAACATTTTATTCCATTCACAAATTTTATGTATGTTTATGACTTCTTATATTTTAATTAATGAATTTTCTTTGTAAAAAATCATGTTGTTATGGATTTTTAAAAACTGACGATTTGAATAGTATAAAAACAGTCATAAATGAGTTTTTAAAACAAATACAATTTTATTATATTATATAATAGTCCAAAAAATCTAATATTCATCCATTTTACATAGATAATGTTTCAACTGTCATTAATGTACCAATATGGGTTATATTTTAATTTTATAGTAGCTATATTAACCATATAGTATGAATATACAAGAATATATGGTAAGAGTTGTCACAACCCATCCTCGGGGGCCAGTGTCGTGACTACCCCAAACCCGCCTTCCATAGGACATGGGTTAGAGACTAGCACTGGAATGGTATATCCCTAAAATTGGGAAGGTATTACCTTTATAACCTGTAAACTCACACAACCAAGCCCAAATCAAGATATGAGCACAAAGTAAATTGTATAGTAAATAAGAGTGTGTATAGTAATTAAAGGGGACGGAATAAAAGTCGAATAGGAAAGTACAAGTAAAACAAAAAATGGATCTTGTGAACTCTTGCCAAGGATCTTACCTGAAGGGTTGGTACAGGTCTCGAATGGTCATCTTTGTGGATCGTCTCATCAAATTTACACCTCCGATCAGCCTCCAGTCCTCGTACCCTCAACCTCGTTCAGCGATGTCCATCATCTTCACAAGACACTACAACGTGCAGGCATAGCCCCTGTAGAGGTGAGTATAACGATATTCAATAGGGACCCAAGGACCCCCTAAGGTCTCTCAAAATCCACAATGGATAAACCACAAGGATGAAAAGAAAATTCAACCCAAAATACGTATATTCCCATACATATAGCTAAGTTATAAAATATACCAATCTCATTCATGAGGAAACACAAGGCCCGATTATTTAGTCGGAAATACAACTGTTCAATGAAAGAAAGAATACCATGCAGGTAACTCCATAAAGGAAAGCACCACAAAGGTAACGCCACATAAAACAATAACACAAAGGTTACATGACATAGAAGAATACCATGAAGGTAATTACAACAAAGGTAAAACCACATAGTAGAATACCCTGAAGGTATGTTCCACAATGGTAATGATTCAGTTCACACTAAATAAATATTATGTATGGTAGTATAGAGGATTAGCTGTATTCGTAGATCATATTACTTCATCAATAAGCTCTGTTGTTGACCCACATAGGATCGAAGATGACCCACATAGGATCTGAAGATAACTCACACAGGATCAGGAGATGACCCACACCTGATCTGAAGATGACCCACATCGGATCTAGAGATACAGACCCTCATAGGATCTGATGATGACACACACAGGATCCGAAGTCTCTTCAAGTACAGCCAGCCACAGGGTTCCCTCACTAAACATGATTGATTCCAGGAGGTTCCACTCCTCAATCAATAATTCGATACTTCAATTTCCATGAAGTTCCATAAAGAAGTATCCCAAGGTTCTGCCATGACATAAGGGACCCAATGCGACAGATAGTGCGTTAATCGGATGCCCGATCTGTATGTTATTAGTGTTTTTGTTCAGAGGGAACAATTGGATTCAGGTTCGATCCAACCCGACCGTACCTCCAAATTATCTTCATCTCAAGGGGATTATACCAGGAGGACCATCTTGATCCAAGGATTTTGGTACGGCAGACGGTTCGTCAAATGAACGCTCAGTTCTCATGATATGTCCAAAAGGCATATCTGCATCTAGATGGCCCAGGTCTGGTCCGAACTGGTCCGACCGACCCATCCTGACCCAGCCGAGGCCTACCTAACCTGGTTTGGGTCGCTTCGACCCAGTCCCGGTCTGACCTGATTTGCCTGGACTACAGCGGGCCTGACCCCCTCGGCCATGGTCCGGCCCGTCCCGCGAAGGGGGCGGCCTGACCCGCGGTACATCCCGTGGCCGGGGTTTCCCTATGTGGTGTGGTCCGCCCTAACCACCACCCAATAGTGGAGGCATTCTCTCTAGGTCACCGGAATGGCCCCATGGTCATTCGGTTTTTTCCAACTAGGCAGTGCCATGTGGATCCATTGTCTGGAATGCAGGACCCACAGGAGGGGTCCCGCTCGGCGTGACACGGCCAACCTAAATGTTTTGTCCTCCTTCCAGTGGTGTGGATGCATGCCACTGCTCCCCCACAGCCAACCAGATATTGGCCACCGGTCGACCAGATGTCGGCTGCCCGCCGACCTCCCCCACGGCTAAGCTGTTGTGGTCTCCAACACCGGCGTCATAGAAACATGTTGCCGCTTATCCACGCTGTCGGCCGGCGTGCCGACTGCCTCCCTACCCCGGCGCGGCCGACGGTCCACGACCTCCTACTCAACTAGTGGTGTAGACACACATTTCCCTACATCCATGTGGCCAGAAATCTTCCATGCCATTGTCCTCCCAATGTTGCGACTGACGAGCCTTGTCCTCCTTCGCTATCGGTGGCACGAATGTGCTGCCCTAGTTCCACTCAGCAGGCCGAGTGCCAGCCGCCACCTTTCTCAGCCATGACCATTGGGTTTCAGTCTCATTCGGCAGCAAGGTTGGGTTGCTGCCATCATAGTGTCCCATGAAGAACACATCAGCATTAAATATGTGCATAGATCATGCCATGTTTGTTTGGTTCTCAACCTCCGCGTTACACCGATAGTATGACGCTTCGAGGAGAAATTTTCAACATAAAACCATGAAGATAAACATAAAATCACCCCTACCATTATCATTCATTGGATATGGCATGGGGAAGAAGAAGATGATGGTCAAGATGCCGATGCCCATCCCTCCCGTAATATGCTCCAAGGTCGGTTCCACGTTCTTGATCTGGAGAATGTTCTTTATTGGAGTGGTTCTTCATTTGAAGGATATTTCTCCAAGTCTCTCATTTTCCAACGATTTCCCCCAACCTAAAGAAAGAGGAGGATCCAACATAATTAATTATGTTTATTAATTAGATAATTAAATTTGTCTCATTAAATTGGTGGAAAACCTAGAGTTTCCTCCCATTAAAAGAGGGTTTCAAGTGGTCCCCACCAACAAGATTCAAAAAAAAGATTTCAAATAAAAATCAATTTTATTGTTTAATTTTTATTATTTTCAATTTAACTCTTCCACAAAAACCCATAAATCTAACTCCCACCCTTGACCTTCTGCAGTCAAGTTGTAGGACTTCTTATGTGAATATCGGCACTGCAAGTTAAATAGTGTCCTTGAATTTCAATTCTAAGCACCAGTTCAAAAGATAAAAAACACTGCTTGCGCGATTACGGATCGTAGCTGGAAAATAGTTCAAAAATTCATTTAGGACACCCCGGGCCTCAGAATCATGCACCGTCAATTTTCACAGACTCATAATCTTTCAATAAAATCTTACAAAATTACATTGAAAATCTAGGTCTTTACATTCTACCCACCTCCGGGCTTTGCATCCCCAAAATCCCCAAATAAACCTAGGGTAACATGTGGGAAACTGAGCATGAATCTGAACTAGCCACTCCCATGAGCTGTCATGGAGTTTCCCATGCTGCCAACGAATGCACACTAGACATATCGACCACCCATGAAGGACACTTCCTATCGATACTCAATCTCTACTGGAACCACTGAAAATTCCACCCCATTTTCAATGTCTAGCTCTCCCCAGTCAATGATGTGTGAAGGATCATATACATATCTCCTCTACTGGGATACGTGGAAAAATTCATGAACCTGTTGCAACAGAGGGGGAAGATCTTGGCGGTATGCAATCTCTCCAACTCTGATGAGGACCTGGAAGGGTCTGATGAACCTCAGATATAACATGTCAACTCATCCAAATCTCATCAAACCTCATCGAGGTGAGACCCATAGAAAGGCATTTTCACCATACTCGAACTGCAAAGGTCTATGTCTCCTATCACCCTAAGACTTCTTCATGCTCTATGCAGTCTTCATCCGCTCTTGGATGACCTACACCATCTTCGTGGGGGATCGTACCATCTCTGGTCCATTGAGTTTTGACTCCCATGGGTCATTCCAGTAAAGGGGTGATCTGCAAGGTTGACGGTACAATTCATCAAATGGATTAATTCTAATGGTGGAGTGATAGACGTTTTTTATGCGAACTTCATGAAGGGTAAGTGATCCTCCAAGCTTTGGCCAAAATCAAGGACGCAATCACGAAACATGTCCTCGAGGGTCTGAATGGTCCGCTCTTTCTGACTGTCCATCATAGGATGGAAGGCGGTGCTCAACCGAAGCTGTGACTCAAATGCCTACTACAACCCCTTCTATAGCTGGAAAGTAAAATGTGCATCAAAATCGAAGACAATTGTAGATATCACCACATGAAGCCACAAAATCTCATGTATGTAGAGGTGTCTTAATCACTCTACAGTTCCTTTCTCTCTGATAGGTAGGAAATGGGCCAACTTGGTGTGCCAATAAACGATCACCCATATAGAGTCATGACCTAGGGACGTGTGTGGATGTCATGTCACTATGTTTATGGAAATTCCACCCCACATCAAATATGGCACCTCTAGTGGCTGAATTAAGCTTACTGGAGCCTGATGCTCTGTGTTCACTTTCTAAGAAGTGAGGAACCAGGAGACAAACTCTGCTACAACTTTCTTCCTTCCGGGCAACCAGTGCTGACGTCATAGGTCCTGGTACATCTTCACCACACCTGTATGTACCAATAAATAGGATTTGTGTAACTCCCTCAACAATTATTCCGTAATCACCACTAGTACAACTGAATGTCCTCTTAAGGGGATGATGTGCACACTACCTTTATAAATTCCATCATGTGTGTGTCCTGTGGATATCTGAGTACGTCGAGGCTCACAGTTAGTGTCCACAAGCTATGCCTCACTAACTCATAAAAGGAGTGGGAGAGTGACTATCAGATATTGATGATAAGATGCCCCATCTCAATCTATGTAGGATATCCACAAAGAGGATATCTTCTCTTGTCTCCTCACTCATCAATTTAATACCATATCTCTGACTAAGTGCATATACTACTATGGTCTCTATCCCCATAGTATAGACTATAATGAATTCATAGTCTTGGAGGAACTCAAGCCAATGTCGATGTCTCAAGTTATGGTCCTTCTGAGAGAAGATATACCTATGACACTTGTAATATAAGTAGGCTATAAACCGTTTTCCCATCAAGTAATGTCGCCACATCTTTAAGGTGAAGACCACTACAGCTAGCTCCAGGTCATGGGCAGTGTTGTTTTGCTCATGTTGTCTCAGCTATCACGAACAATATGTGATCATTGCTCTCTTCTAAATCAGGACACATCCAAGCCTGGTCCCTTATGTGTCGTACTAAACTGGGTACCCAACTCCCTCCTCTAGTAGCCTCATGATGGGGTAATTCATCAGCCTTTTTCCTTAGATCCTAAGAACTATGTTGGCATCTCTTCGACCACATAAAGGGTTACCTCTTCTTCATCAATGATGATAAGGGTTCCGCAACTCTGGAATAGACAGGTAGAAACCTCTGGTAGTAACCAGTCAAACCCCAAAACCAATGAACTTGAATGAAACTCCCAAGAGGCTCCCAAGGAAACATAGCCTCAATATTCACTGGATCCACCACAACTCCAGCCTCCGAGATGATGTGTACTAGGAAGTGAACCTCTCAGATCCATAACTAGCACTTCGAGAGCTTACCATAATGTTGGTGCTCTTGGACTGTGTCCAGAACTACCTATAAAAGATTGTAATGCTCCTCCTCTATGCCTGAGTATATCAGGATGTCGTCGATAAAGACGACCACAAAGAGATCATGGTATGGCTAGAAGATCCTATTCATGAGTCCCATGAACACTTTTAGGGTGTTGGTCACACCAAATGAAATAACAAAGTACCCATAAGGTCCATACCGACATTTGAAGGCCATCTTCTACACATCCTAATCTCATACCCTGAGTTAGTGATAGCCAGATCTGAGGTCGATCTTTGAAAACCACTATGCTCCCTTTAGCTGAACAAATATATATTAAATCCTCAAGAGTGGTTACATGATCTTCAATGTCACCTATTTCCGGCACCAATAGTCCACACAGAGTCTCAAACTCCCATCCACCTTCTGGGTGAACGAAATTGGGGCTTCCCAAGAAGAAATATTTGGCTTAATGAAAACCTTTCTATGAAAGTCATACTGCTGTAATCGCAGATCGCAAATCTCTGCAGGAGCCATACAGTATTCTGGTGTAGATATCAGGGTTTTCCCAGGGTACAAGTCAATATAAAAGTCCACCACTCTATGAGGAGGAAGACCTAGAACATCATAAGTGCAAACATCTCCATACTGGTCCACCACTATAGGATAGCTCAGAATCACAACATCAACAGCTCCGAGGGTATGTCTAGCCAACAGATGTGTGATTAGATTCACCCTTCTCTAGGTAAGTCCTTCATGTGATGCAGAGGTTACCTTCTCTCTAGTGATGGGAAACATTGTCCCATTCGTGCAGACACACTGCACATTGTTCCTAATACAGTCGACCTGAGCAAGAATTGTAGATATCTAGTCCGTACCCATGATGACATCATTTGTCCTCGATGATGCTACTTTAAGATCCCAGTCGATGGTCTCACCTCCTAGAGTATGCTCACTCTATCGGCACTTGTGTGTAATCATTGAATCGGCTCCCTTAAGAGTCTCTAGTCGTATCAATCGATCCAACGACCCCACCAGAGTCTCTGAGCTCCGAACGATGATCGTGGCAATAAAAGAGTGACCAGAACATGTGTCTATAAGTACTGCAGCTAATGTGGAGCAGACACAGATCATACATTGTATCATCTCTAGAGTTCCATGGTCATAGAACTCTTCTTTCTGGAACTGAGATCATCCCTATCCACCTACTCCCTATGGTCGGGGTGGACCACCTAGTCGTGGTGGTGGTAGAACCTCAAATTGACACCCACCGCCTAATTCATGACCAAATCCACTACCATGTCCACATGCTACCTTCAGACATCCTCAATTGAATCTTCACCTCTATCCATGTAGTCCATCAACCATATGTTGGTTGTCTATAGGGAATGTCAGGCAGTTGCAATACATGTGACGCAGCCCACCGCACGAGTAACCAAGCCTACTCTACACCTATCCTACTAAGCCTCGAGATCGCCACACAACTGACCATGTATCCTGTGGTCATCTACCAGTAGGTATGGTCTTCTTGGACCTCTACAACATCTACAATCTCTTTGCTGCAGATGATTCTGCTACATAAACTCCAGTGGTGGGTCTCGCTACCTATGACTGGTCAGGGAGAGAGCTCTCCACCAAGAGTTCTCTCTCTAACACCTCCTCAAGCGTTGGGATATTGAGAGAAATAATTGAGTCTCTAATCTCCCATCTGACCTCCCATATCGATGGTCAGGGCCCTAAAGAAAAGGTCTCACACCATGTCAGTGGAGTAGCACGAGAGGTTGGTGAACCTCACTGAATACTAATCCACGGTCATGCTACCCTAATAAAAGTGGATATTCTAGTATATACGCACATAGCGTAAGGTCATTGGGATGAAAACTTCCATGAAAAGGATATCTAAGTCCTCCCAAATGAGAGGGACCTCATCATGGACCTACAACATCAAGATCCACCATCTTCCCGCTGCTTCATGAAGAAGACTGGCGGAAACCATTCGAAAAACTATAATCATGGCCTCCAGCCAGTGCTCAGCTGCATGTGGATCCATCTCTCCCTCGATCCTCAGTGGCCTCTTGCACTAGAACACATGCAAGACACAGCAGTGGTGTGAACCCTCTGATATTGGAGATAGTGGAATCAATTTCCCAAAAGGTAGTGGTGCTGCTGGTACACCACCCGATGGCACAACTGCCAAAAGGGGGCCCTGCACCGAAACCTCGTCCCTCAATGGGTGGTCATCATTTACATTACCTAGAAACCTGTCAAGCTATCTTCATGGAGGCATCCTGAATAGAAATAGGAGTTCCACAATCGAAAAGTTATTCCTAGTGAGGTGACTCCAAATGTTCATAAAGAAAACATTTCAAAAACACAAACACAATTAGTTTTTTCATGCACGATGTTGGAAATCAGAAGTTAGGGTCATGGTTTGTGGATAAATTTGTCGCTGCACCAACAATGGATTCCCCAAACATAAAACCACACTCATAACACTTAACACTATAGCCACATAGTAAATATCATAGTCCTAGTAATTCGGTAGAATCGACTCCTATGATACCAATTTGTAACGACCCATCCCCCGGGGCCTGTGTCGAGAGTACCCCAAGCCTGCCATCCATAGGCCAGGGGCTGGGGACTAGAACCAGAAAGGAATATCCCTAAAATCGGGAAGGAATTTTCTTTATAACCTGTAAACTCACACAACCAAGCACCCATCAAGATACCAACACAATGTAAACTGTATAATAAAAATAGTGTGTATAGTAAGTAAATGGGCCGAAGTACCAGACCAACTCGAATGTTTATGTAAAACTGAAAAAAACTCCTGTGAACACCCTCTAAGGATCATACATAAAGGGTAGGTACAACCCATGAAAAGTCATATATGTGGATCATCTCGTCTAATGTCCACCTTTGAACAGCCTCCAACCCCGGTACCCTCTAGCTCAGTTGGCGTTGACTGTCGTCTGCACAAGACACAACAAGGTGCGGGCATAGCCTATGCATGGGTGGGTATAAAAATACCCAATAGGGAACCTGAGACCCCCTAATGTCTCTCATAGTCCACACATTATAAACCACACACATGAAAATAATAATAAACCCTAATTAAGAATATTCCAATACATATATCTAACTTAAAAAATCTACCCATTTCATTCATGAGGAAATACAAATCCCAATTCTTTATTCAAGAATACAACTATTCCACAAAGGAAAGAATACAATGAAGTTGACACCACGATGGTAAGTACCAAAAAGTTTATGCCACAGAGAAGAATTCCATGAAGGTAAGTAACACAAAGGTAATGCCACACAGAAGAATACCACGAAGGTAAATACCAAAAGGTAATGCCACAGAGTAGAATAACATGAAGGTAAGTACCAAAAAGGTAATGACTTCGCTCACACCAGCTATTACATAACTATGGTAGTATAGATTTTTACTAGTATTGATTGATTATCTTACTTCGTCGAGAAGATCTGATGTTGACCCACATAGGATCGAAGATGACCCAAACAGGTTCCAAAGACGACCTACACATGATCTATAGACAACCCACATAGGATCTAAAGATTACCCACAGAGGATCTTGAGATTCTGACCCACATAGGATCCGAAGATGAAACAGAGAGGATCTAAAGTCTCTTCATGTATAACCAGCCATAGGGTTCCCTCATTAAGCATTCATGATTCTGGTAGGTTCCGCTCCATAAGAAATTCCTTGATACATCAACTAAAATGAAGATCCTTGAAGAAGTATCCCAATGTTTTTCCATGTCATAAGGCAAACAACGTGACTGATGACACATCAATCGAATGCCCGGTCTATATTTTATTAGCATTTCGATTTTGAGGGCCTGGTTGGATTCGGGTTCGATGTAGCCCAGATGTACCCCAAAATATTCCAAGTCTCATTTGGAGCAAAAAAAAAAGTACTATCTTGATCCAAGGATTCCAGTACCATAGACGGTTCTTCAAACAGACGCCTGGTTCTCCAGATATGGCCAAAAAGGCGTATTTCGGTATAGATGGGCCCGGGTCCGGTCCGACCGAGTCAAACCGACCCATCCCGATTCAGGTCGATCTGACCAGGTCTGGGTCGGGCTTCGTATGCCAGGGCCATGACGGGCCCCACCTACTAGGCCACTATTAGTCCTGGCTGGCGAAGGGGGCGGCCCGGACCATACTGTTGTGCTCGGCCCATTGGCCGGCCTGTAGTGCAGCCCGTGGCCGTGGGTGGCCCCATGTGGTGGGGTCTGCCCTAGCCACCACCTCAGAGTGGAGGCACTCCCCCCAGGTCACCCCAATGACTGATTGTCCATTCGGTTTCGGCTAACTAAGCGGTGCCATGTGGCACCGCCGGTTGGCACGCAGGACTCGCCGGAGGTGTCCCACTCGGTGTGATGTCTCCAGCTGAAATGGGCGACCCTCCTTCTCATGGCACAGATGTCCGCTGCTTCTCTACTATGACTGGACAAATACCGGATGCCCTCCGACAACCACCACAACCAAGAAACCGCGGTGTCCAGATCCGGCGGCGTGGACTCACACTGCCGCTTCGCCACGCTGCTGGCCGACGTGTCGGCCGCCCCCTGCTCTGCCACGACCGACGGGCTAAGGACTCATGTTAAAATGGTATCACTAACGTGAACCTCCCTACCTGCAGGATGCAGGCCGGTGAGATGGATGCTATCCTCTCACGGCTGTGGTCGACGGGCCGTGACCTCCTTTTCTTCAAGTTGCACGGACGCGCCATCCCGTTTCCACGCAGCTGACCAGGTGTCGGCTGCCACCTTTTTCCACCATGACCGATGGGTCACAGTCTACTTTGGCGGTGCAGTTGGGGCCCCTCCATCACCATGAACCATAAAGAACACAACAACATTAAATATGTGGATGGATCGGGCCATGTTTGTTTGGTCTGCACCCTCCTCGTTAGACCAATAACATGCAGCTTCTAGTAAAATTCTTCAACATAAAACCATGGAGAACAACATAAACACACCAATACCTTGATTGTTCGTTGGAGATGGCATGGGAAAGATGATGATGATAATGAAGACGCTGATGCCCGTTGCTCCTGAAACACACTCCAAGGTCGCTTCCCCATTCTCAATCTAGAGAATATTCTTCATTAGCGAGGTTCATCTTTTGGAGGATATTTTTCCAAGGCTCTCCATGTCCAAAAATTTCCCTCAAACTCAAGAATGGTGAGGAGCCATATTAATAATTATGTTCATTTTTTAAACAATTAAAGTTGGATCATTAAATTTTGGGAAAACCAACTGTTTACTCCCATTAAAAGAGGGGTTCGGGCGGTTCCCACCACGAAGATTCAAAGGATGGTTCAAATAAAAATAAAATTTAGTGTTTTAATTTTATTATTTTCCTTTTAACTCTTCCACAAAAACCTAATAACTAACTTCCACCCTTGACCTACTGTGGATGAGGTGAAGGTGTTCTTATGTGAATATCGGTGTTGCATGTTAAATGGTGTCCTCAAATTTCAATTCTGAGCACCGGTTCCAAAGCTAAAACACACCGCCCACGTGTTTAATAAACGTACCTAAAAAATGTCCCGAAATTCATTTCAGGAACTCGAGGTATCAGATTCATGTGCCATCAATTTTTTCGGACACGAAATATTTCTATATAATTTTATAAAAAAATTACATTTAATATTTTTGGTCTTTAAAAGAGTCAAATTAGTTAACTATGGGTTAATGCTGAAAGATAAGATTAAATTTTTGACCTAAACATGTATAAAACCTATTAGTTGAGTGGTTTGAGACCCAAAATAATATTATCATTGAAAAAAATAACTTTAGGACCATTTTAAACCAAAAAATGTTTTATAATAAAATATTATTTCAGTACCTTCTTAAAGTGCCCCTCCTTCCTCTAATAAAATGGTGTTACCTCTACCCATTTAATCAAAACTCTAAGGCCCCTTGGATCACCAAATATTTTCCAAAATAATATCCAAATATCCCTATATTACTCTTAGATTCATTACCTTATGCATAAGGAGATTCAAGAATGGCTTTTTTGACAAATCAAATAGATTTATACGTTTCTATCGGTATCGTGTTCTCTATAGTTCCTTTCCATTATTTTACTTCTCCACTCTCTATTCTATTCTTATTAATTGATTACATAACAACACCAGTATCTTCAATATGATATGTTTTTTATGATATCTATTCGTAATACACTTACACTCACCTCCATCTAATTGATACAAGCATATTTTTTCTTTGTACGGAGAAATCATGCCTCACGAAACGATGATTATTAAATTTTCCACTACCACCTATTATGCTGGAATATATGAAGAAACTACATTTATATATGATATTTATAATACTTATATTGTCTCTATGATATTTTTATTTTTTATGTACAATCTTACCTTTATGATTTTAGTAACAAGTAAATAAGATTATTTCATTTGAGGAACTATGGACAACCACTGCGTTAAAGTAATATGACTTTGTAATTCCACTTATGGAACATATAAAGTATGATGTTAATGAAATTATGTGACATTTATATCATATGATATTATAATATAATTATAATATACCTATGTATCATTTATTTTTCATTTATTTAATATGACAATCAAATGAAATTAGCGTTCATGTGTACATACGACTTACTATATCCATAAATGGGGCATTTCATTTCGCATCTCAAAATGTTATGGTTTTTTATAAATACATATATTCTGTGTATATATTATATTTAGATAATGAATACTATTCTAGATATAATATTATTTTTACAATAAGGACAATTTGTACTTATAACAAGTTCATTTTCCACCCAAGTACCTAATATTGACAAAACGACCGATATTAACATAAATAATTACGTAATTTTTATAACACGGTAATAAGTGATATAAATGGAATCATAAACTTGATAAATGGTATCAATAAAGTATTATTTAACTTATGTTTATTATTCAGGAAGAACAAGGAACATACATGACGAATCCGACGCAATGTAAGGGAACTTCTTAACCCAATTTCCATTCTTTGTTTCAATCTTATAATTTTTTATTATGAAGTGCTACGATTATGTAATAAATAACATTATATGTCCTATATATCTTGAATTAAAACATTACTTATGTTTAATTATAGTGAATAGACATAATCAATATATTTTATTTACTAAATGATCTTTGTAATAGACTTCATCTCAATCTCCTATCATTATGGCATATTTTGATAATATACGCATCATTTATCCCCTTTGAATTTTAATTTCAGTTATAGGTAATATTTTTTCATGAATCATTTTACAAAACGACAAAAGAATGTTTTTTACATATACGGTGACAACGACCTCTCCACTGCTACATTAATTATTTGGACTTCCCATTAATCCTTTATGTTTTTTAAAGGAAAAGAAATCCATTATTACAATTTTGGGTGTTTTCGTATTGAAAATGGTTTTTTAAATGGATTGAGTATATCAATATATTGAAATAATTCCATGTGATGTAAATGAAATGTTATTAGTGACATGTTGATATTTTCAATATTTTATATGTTAGCATTATATAACGGTACTTGGACATTTGAATGGTGGTTAAATGATAAAACAAATGATTAGTGGTTCTATGATAAACAAAATAAGGGTGGTTACATTATATGCTCAAATGAATTGGGTATGGATTTTGGCAGTATGGATATGCTATTTAGTTATATATGTTAAAGTTGACCGTATGGTTATTCTATTTAAGAATGTTAATGTCCCAATTTAACATTATATATATACGTTTCTTTCTATGGAACTTATGGTAATATTTTGGTTAGAAAAGGGTATATAATGAGCATATATTCAGTGAAGTACAATTACTACTCCTTAAAGGTGAAAAGTATTAATTTTTTATAAAATATTCATGGTTTTCATGTTATCCGAAGAATGTCAGTTTCATTGATTATGTATACCTTTCTGAGATTTTTATTCTAATCCCAGGTTTTTAAGTGCTTTTCACAAGACATAAAGAAGAATAGATTCAAGTATGGGATCAAGGAAAAGTTGTTCTATTAAAACATGAATCAATTTCATGTTTCGTTATAAATAGATTTTGTTTTATGATAAAACTGGATAGTGAGTGGAAGTGTCTACCTGTAATATTCAAGATGTTATGTATAAGTTATGACATAATTTTATAAATATCTAAAACTTAAAGGATCCTTGATGTTAATTAAAGTAAAATTATTAACTAATATCATGATTAATTAATGTTTATGTCTATGGATTTAATATATACCTGGGAACCATACCTATAAAGACATGGCCTTAAACATTACATAATCTTGAATTAGGATAATAATTCACATTGAGGATGTTTACAGGTTTTGATCTTTATAGAATAAGGTCATAACATAAACATAACAACTTGAATATTACATTTTGACACCTATACTCCGTATCCATTTTTTCATAAAATAAAACCACTTTGAAAAAAAAAGATCCATGCCTAGTTCCTTGTTTTTGACATCCTGACTTTTCCTTGATCCCATCCTTGACCCTATACCACTTTATTCCATGTAAAAAACATTTCAAAAATTTGGGATGAGCATAAAAGGCTCAGTAAGTGATACACAAAGAAGGAAAACAGTTAGTTTAACCAAAAATCAACTAAACCATGAAAAACATATTATAAGTAATACTTTTAATATTTATGAAGTAGTTAACACTATTTACTGAAAAAATGGTCATTTCCTACAATTTTGTAACCAATATAGTATCCTAAAACCCATATAAGGAACACATAACATATAAAGGTAACGTGGGACACAAACATTCTTAAATAGAATAATCATACAGTCGACCTCCACACATATCACTAGTTGGAATAGCCATATGGCCAACTACCATACCAAATACATTGGAGGTTCTAACATTACCACCCATCCTGGTTTATCAGGGCACCACCAGTCATTTGTTTTATCATGTAACCACCTGTCAAATGTCCATGTACCATTATAAAATCATAACACTGAAAATATTGATAATATAATCATTTCGGTAATAGCATATCCTTTGCAATAATTTATTTTTCAAGATAATGAAATAGTCAATACATTTCAAAAAAATTATTTCAATACCAAAAACATCCAAAAACTGAATAAGGGGATCCCTTTTAATTTTAAATAATACATTAAGGATTAAAGAGAAATCCAAATAACTATTTCAGTGGCGGCCAGGTCATTGTCTCCACAAACGTTAAAGGAATTCATTTTTTCATTTAGTCAAACATTTTTTAGAAAAAAATATTACCTTTGAATGAAATTAAAAGTCAAAGGTGTTTATACATAGTATAAATGAAAGTCATGTATAAAGAAAAATATTCCTCAATGAATGGAGATTGAGACAAAGTCCCTTACCATATGTCCGACATGACCCATTCGTTTTTTAATTTACTGAATAATACACATATGTTAATTTCTACTTGAATACGAATGTTTATAATGTTTATTAATACTTTTATATCACTTATTACATTTCTATAACAATTAGTTAATTATTTGAGTTCATATCATACATTTTGTCGATGTTCGGAAATTGAGTTAAAAATGAACTTGTTATAATTAAAAATTGTTCATGTGGTCGAAATTAAATTATCTACAAAATGATATGAATTATTTAGAAATAATATATATCATATATTACTAGTATATATATGTATTAATAACAGTACACAACATTTTTATATAATATATGAAATGCACCATCTTTGGAGAGGGTAAGCTATACGTACGCATGATTGCTACTCTAATTTATATTTTATATTTTAATGGAATGAAAACATAATTATTCATAGGTGTTTAATTATTACATTATTATATCACATAATTTCATTAACTCCACACTTTATACATTCCATTTATGGAATGAACGAATCAAATCACTTTGAGGGAGTGGAAATTTGCACTTCCTCAAATGAAATTATCATATTTAACCACTATAGAAACCATGAAGGTATTTTATAAATGAAAAATACAGAGTAATAAAGAAAAAATAAACATAATATATATCATATATAAATATAGTTCCATCATAATTACTACAATGACAGGCAGTTGGAGATATTTGAACAATCATATTTTTGTGAGGCAGTAGTTCGTAGTCCACAAATAATAGTATGTTCATATCCATTAGATAGATGTGTGTGGAAGTGTAGTTCTAATCCATATAAAAAAAACATAGTACATTGAGTATAATGGTGTCATTATAAAAGATAAGAATAAAAAGATTTGAGGGGGTTGGAGATGTAAAATAAAACAAAAGAACTTAAGAGAATATGTTAACTTTAAATCGAGAATCTCCCTTTGGTTTGAACCAAAAAGGTTACTTGAAGTACCTTCTTCTTAAGTTTAGGCTTCTAGGAGGAATAGAGTGATGTGGGGAGATTATTTAGTCAGAGGTTGGATGAGCCAAGGAGCTTGATAGGTGGGAGTAATGGGATAGAATTAGTGTTCATTTTTTTGGGGGAGAAGGGGAACTTTATAAAAGATTGAAAATATTATTTTATTACAAACATATCTCGGGTTTCAAAAGTTAAAAAATTTCTATGGTAAGATAACTCATATTCCAAATAAATTTATCCAATATTAATTGGACTAGTTTTGGATATTTATTTATTATAAAAAATCTTATTTATAAAAATCATCCATTAATGAAGAAAACACTACATCATTAATGTGTCATATAAAAATTTATTTATATTATGTATAAAAATTAATAAAAAAATACAACATTATATGGAATATTTTTAGCTTTAAAATTAATATTTATAGTCTAATAGATAAATTATATAACCCCATGTAGAAATTGATCTACTAAAATATATAGGTTTTTTCCATTTTTGTCCTCACTTTAAATTATTTAACATAATGTGTCATTATCACTCCCGTGTGACTCCATGGGGTCCCAAAATTGACCCAAGGATTCCTGTGGTCTGACATGTATCATCTAATGGGATTAAGACACATGATAGGGTAATTTATTATTATTATAATATTATTTTTTACCCTTATTTACCAGATTTACCCTTCAACCATGGTAAATAAAATATTTAATGGAGTAAATATTTAAAATGTCTAAAAATAAAATTACCTATTTACTCAATTTGGACATCTAGATTCTAAATATAGAATCTATTTTTCCAAATTCAATACACAAAATTAGAAGAAATTAATTTAAAATTCATTCCTGTTTTCAAACCAAAAGCCATGTTTTTTAAAAACAATTAATGTCAAAAGACTGACACTTGTTTATGACCATTTTCAAAGAGAAATTACTTCCAAATACCAAAATTGGATTAAATGGTAAAAATATAATCTAATTAAACATTAAAAACAATATAAAATATAATCTAACCATATAAATAAATTAGATTAAAATGTAGTTTTGAATTAAAATACAGTATTTTTCACTACTCACTATAAATGAATTTTATCATAAAAATAACAAAATTTCATCCAAAGTATATTTTCATGTCCCAATTATGAAGAAAAAATTTATTTTTTCAAATATAACATATAATAGTGACCAACACTATATTTAAAGAGAGTTCTTCATTAAAAGACAGTATATCAACCTTTTAAATAATATTAGAGTATTTATGCTAAAAATTAGATTAATTCACATTTTAAGCCTCTATCTTTAATTGGATAAATGTAAAAAAATATTAACAATCATGTATAATTATATTTTAGTTAGGTCTACTCATTACCGCCAAAAAAATGGCTTGGATTTATCTAACATTTAAAATAATATTATATAATTATTTTTTTAGTATGACACAATGTTGTGTGCAATATAAGATTTCAATGAAACTTATGTTTTCATATCACGTATGCTATTTATCATAGCATCTCATTTAAATTAAAAATTATATTTCAATCACAAATACTACTAAATATTAACGTTTATTATTCTTTATTTACCTGGTATGTTACTTCCATCCCCCCTTTTGTAAATTTTGTCCTCACAATTTTATTCACTTATCATATAAATGGGGTTATTTAACCCTCGTAGAATTTTCAAATTCCCACGTGGCCTCTTCAACCATATGGGTTTTCCAAAAAAAATTACCTAATGAATTTCCATATACTACAACACTATCTCTCTATGGTCAAGAATCTGGGCTGGTAGTTCCTCATAAGATAGATTCATCTTCCAACTGGACTACCACTTGGCTCAAAACATGAGATGGATCTAGCCTATACTTATTCAACATTGAAACATGAAAAACATTTTTTACCTAGGATAAAAATGGAAGTAAATATAATATGTATGCAACAGATCCATCTTTCTATAGGATTTAATAAGGTAAATTGAACCTCCGACTCAACTTTCCCTTCCTGGAAAAATGCATCACACTTTTCCATGGAGGAACATTGGGAAAGATAGGATCACCTACATCAAATGAAATATCCTTCCTCAGGATATCAGCATGATTTTTCTTCCAAATCTGACATGTTATCATATTCTTCTGAATCAATTAATCTTTTTCTTCCATCTCTTCTACCAATTATGGTCTTATCAGTTTCCTTCCAACTACTTCATCCCAAAAAAATGGATTTCTACACCGTTTCCCAAAAAATGCCTCAAACATTGCCATCTGTACACTAGAATAAAAACATATATTATAAATAAATTCAACCAAAGAATATATATTGGTCCTAAATTCCTTGGTAATCTAGTGAACAAAAATGTAGCTTATCCTCTAAGGTATGAATTGTTCATTCTGACTTCACATATGATTGTGGAAAAAAAGATTCACTAAAATTTAATTTAGTACCCAACAACATCTGACAGACCATTACAAAAGTTAGATATAAACCTGGGATCACTATTAGATACTATGTATTGGGGAACTCCATGCAACCAGACTATCTCTTTAAAATACAACCGAGAAACTTTATCTAGAGATAGATTATCTCGAATAAGAATGAAAATGAGCAGATTACGTCGACCGATCAATAATATCCCAAATTTCATTATTATCCCATGATGTCTTCGGTAATCCCCTAATGATGTCCATGGATATATTTTTCCATTTCCACTCTGGCACTGGTAAATACTGATACATTTCATTTGGTAACTGCCACTCTACTTTAACATGTTGACAAGTCAAAAACATCACAATATAGTCAACAATATCTTTTTTCATCCCATCCCACCAGTAATACACTGGAAGATCTCTGTACATCTTAGTACCGCCAAGATGAACTGAGAACAAACAATGATGAGCTTCACATAATAACACTTTCTACAACTGTGAATCACAAGGCACACATAATCTCTTCCTAAACCTCAAAACACTATCATTATCAATGATAAAATCAGGCAGCATTCCCTTCTGAACCAACCCTAGCATTTTCTGTAACTCACTGTCTTTTTTGTGTACATGCTTTATTTTTTCTGATATATGATGATTTCACTGACACCTGAAACAAAATAGAGTAATTTTCCGCACCAAAAACTTCTATGCCAAAGTTCATCAAATCAAAAATCAAAGGATCTCATTCTAAATATAGCATGGTTAATGAAACATTACATTTTCGACTCGTATCAACATCAACATTATTTTCCATTCCTAGATGGTAATGAATCATGCAATCATAATCCTTTATTAATTCATAACCATATCCTATGTCTCATGTTGAATTCCTTCTAAGTGAATATATATATCAAAATTTCTTCGTCAGTTTATATCACACATTTTACTCTATATAAAGGATGCCTCCAATTTTTTAATGAAAAATAGAACAACATCTAATTCCAAAATCATCTGTAGGGTAATTCAACTCAGGAGGTTTTAAATGACGTGAAGCATAATCAATTACCTAATCATTCTATATAAGGACACAATCAAGTCTATTCAACGATGCATCATTTTACATAACAAATTCACCATTTACGGATTGTAATGACAAAATAAGATCATTCACCAGTGTTCTCTTCAGTTCCTAAAACCAATCATCACATTCATTTTTCCTCATGAACATAACAACTTTTCGAGTTAACTTAGTTATTGTACTAGATAGCGGTGAAAAATTATCCACAAAACTCCGGTAAAAACATTATAAACCAAGAAGAATAAAAATCTATGTGATATTTTTTGCTCTTGGCCATTCTTAAACATCTTTTGTTTTTGAAGGATCAATAGTTTTACCATTTTTTGAATCAATGTGGCCATGGAATGAAATTTTTTGTAAACAAAAATCAATCGTGCCTAATTTAACAAAAAATTTATTTTATTTTATGGTTTGAAAGATAACCATTAATTGACTTTCATGTTCCTATTTAATTTTAGAATAAACGAAAATATCATCAATGAACACAACAAAAAACAATTCAAATAACTCATGGAAAATTCTATTCATAAGATCCATGAATAAAGCAGGTGCAGTGGATTACCCAAAAGGAAAAACTAAAAACTCTTAATGGCCATATCTTGTATGAAACACAGTGTTCCGAATGTATACTTCCTTTACTTTCAACTGATGGTATCCTAACCTAAAGTCAATCTTTGAAAAATACTGAGATCCCTAGAGATGATCAATCTAATCATCGATATGAGGAAAATGATACTTGTTCATATTAGTGATGTTTTTCAATGCTATATGATCAATACAAAGTCTCATTGAACTATATATATTTTTAATAATCAAGAGTGAATCACCCCATGGTGATGTGGTAGGTTAAATAAAACCTTTATCTAATAACTCCTTCAATTTCTTATTTAAATCTAAAAGTTCAATTTCATCTATTGGATAAAGGGGTTTTGAGATTGGCTAGGCATCAGGAACTAAGTCCATAGTAAATTCAACATCCTGATCAGGTATAATACTAGAAACTCATTAGGAAAAACATCAAGGAACTCATTTACCACTGGAACATAATTAATCAATATAGTTCCTCTCTTCTCAAAAATATGTGAAAGGTAACATTAATTTCCATCTATTACTAGTTTCTCAAATTCTTGATATGTTATCATAAGTAAGGGTTAATTATTGTACACATTGTGAAATTATTTCAGCAAGAAACCTCATTAGCTCTATATTCAATATTAGCATGATAATAATATAGATAATACATACCAAAAATAACATCAAACTCTACTAGAGAAAAAAATATAAGGCTTGCAGGTAGATTATTTCCACACACAAGGATATGAAGATTATTATGTTCACTTTTTGTCTAAAAACTTCCTATATATGTTTTAACAATAAGTTCAGTATTCATTTCTAGATATTGAATTTCCAATTTACTAGAAAACATTTCTGAAATTAAAGAATGTGTATACTTAGAATCAAACAACACGTTGGCATAATCTGGGCACAAAAACAATGTACCTGATAGTACTTCATTTGATGGCCCAACATCTATTGATGTAGTTTCATAGGATTTCACCACCGCTTTTAGCATTTATTTCAGCTTGTTTCCCTCAGTGGTGTTCTTTTATGGACATTCATTTGTATAATGACCCATTTCATTTCAATTAAAACATCTTACCGTTGGATTTTTATTGCATTATTAATGATATTTTTTACAGTTATGAGAAATATGACCAGACATACCACACTAGAAGCACTATCCAGACGTTGATAAACATTCACCAAGATTCTTTTTACAACACATCTCAAAAGATAGATATTTCATTTTCTTACATCCAGGATTCTTTGAAGAATTATTTCCCTTTTCCTTCCAATTAAAACTCTTTTTCTATTGTTTTTCAAATAACACCTGATCATCAGAAAACTCCATTTCAACCTTCTCTGCACATCTGACAAGTTTTTTAGAGCATTTGATTTTGTAACACCCCAAGATTTCATAGTGTGTTATTTCTTCGAAATAATTCAATAACTTGCACTAGACGCAACACCGAGTTCAAGCGCACCATGACTTACCAAACAAGCCGTTCAAAAACGGTCATGAATAGTATCAACTAAATTTTAAACTTTATATAATCCTTATAATTTTAGAATCCATATTATGAGTTTCTTAGACATAATGTAAGAACAAATTCATCTTCAGTATTGTAGTTTTACCAACTTTTAATAGTGAACCCTTTTTAAATAAAATATTTTAAACTTTTTGACTAAATGGGGACATCAAAAAATTTAAAATAAAACATCCCAAGCTTCCACGGTATGCTTTCCTTTGAATAAAACAGTAGCGTGTGTTGTAAGCAACTTCGAGTTTTAACACACACCACAACCGATCAAACTAGCCGTTATGAATAGTAATAATTAATTTTTTGAAATTATATATATTTTATATTTCAAAATGGACTTCATTTTTGGATTCGGAATATCAAATTTAGCCTAAGGTGAAATTTTGGTACTTTTCGGATAACTTTCATATTTTGATGAATAGTAAAAATTACTAAAATTTAATTAAAAACAACTTTTTTAATCAAAATAATTAATAGTGATAAATTATGAATTTGAGTGGTTTTAAAGTATATTTAGAATACATTTTTACCATTTAATATAATTTTGGTCATTGGACATAATTTTTCAATTAAACCGAACATAAACAAGTGTCAATCTTTTGATAGTTATTATCTCTTAAAAACACGCTTTTTGTTTTGACAGCGGGAATTAATTTTAAATTAATTTCTGCCACTTCTGTGTTTTGAATTTAGAAAAATGGATTCCATATTTGGAATCAGGATGTTCAAATTGTGTAAATAGGTAACTTTTATTTTTAGACATTTTGAATAATTAATGCGGTAAATATTTTATTTACCATGGTTAAGGGTAAATCCGGTAAATAAGGGTTAAAAAATAATATTATAATAATACTAAATTACCCTAAAACGTGTCTTAACCCTATTGGTTGATACATGGTCGACCATGGGCATCATTGGGTCAATTTTGGGACCCCATTGATCCACTTGTAAGTGATAATGACACTTTATTTTAATTACGTTAAAATGAATACAAAAATGGCATAAGCTTACATCTTTTAAAAGAACAATTTTTACATAGGGTTATACATGTTGGATTTTCGATTATAAATATTCATTAGAAAGCTAAAAAGATTTTCTACATAATGATATTTTATTTATAATTTTTAGACATCAAATTATTTAAATTATTAATGACACAATAATGATGCAATGTTTACCTCATTAATAAATCATTTAAATAAATAATATTATAATGATTAAAATATTATCTAAAACCTGTCCAATTATTATTGGTTGATGTTATTTAGAATATGAGTCATCGTAACTTCTACCTAAATGATTTTTGGACCATTATAAACCGAATATAATTATATTATAAAGTAATACTTTCACTCTTTCCTAAAGAGCCCCTCCTCTCCCTTATAAAAGGAGACCACTTCTACTCATTCCTCACACCTCTCAAGCCACTTGGCTCGTCCAAACTCTGCCCAACTAAGCTCCCCACATCCCTCTGCTCCTCCTTGAAGCTTCCCCTTAGGCAGAAAGCATTTCAAGAAGTCCTTTGGTTCCAACCAAAGTGAGTTACCTAAATTAAAGGTAACATTTTTCTCTTAAATTATTTTCAATTATTTTGCTTCTCCAACCCCAAACTCTTTTTATTTTCTTTCTTTTGTAACAAAACCAGTATCCACAATATACTAGGATGTTGTTATAATAAGTATTCAAACTACACATTCACACAACTCCATCTAATGGATGATGAACATAATGTTTCTGTGGATGGCAAACTAACGCCTCACGAAACGATGATTGTTCAAATATATCTTACCGCCTCTCATGGTGGCCATTAGGATGGAACTGTAATTAAATATGATATTAATGATATATATTTTATATATAATCTTCTGTATTTCCATTTTATTTCATACCATTATTCGTTTCATGTTGTATATACATACGATAATTTCATTTGAGGAAGTGCGGACTACCGCCCCCTTAAAATGATATGACTCGTTCATACCACACATGGAACGTATAAAGGATGGTGTTAATGAACTTAAGTAACATATATAAAATATTATATTTGACTGGAATAGTAATATACCTATGTATCATTTGGATTCGATTCTTTTAAAATAAAAATTAAATGGAAGTAGCGTTCGTGCGTACGAACGGACTACCGTCTCCACGAACGCGATGAGATTCATTCTCCATCGTATCCATTCAAGTATAATTATCATTTGATGATATAAAAATGATGTTTAAGGACTTGATACCATTCTGGATATGAATAATATACATCCCATTAATAACGAATATGGCTCACATAACAAAGAATATAAAGTAAAATGAACCCGTTAACACCTGAAATGACGATAATTCTAAGATATTATTAACAAATCAATGTTAAAAGATCATATATGATATCATATTAAAGTAACTGATTCTTTTATTATTCAATAACAATTATTTCACCATTATACATGAGGTAAACCTACCATCGACCAAGGAAAAAGTACAAAGTAAGGGATTCTCTTATCTCACTTTCAATTCCGTGAGATTTCCATTGTTCACTACTAAATTATTGAAAGTGGTGTATTGTGTACTTCCATTTGATATATATTATCGTGATTCACTTTATATTCATGTTATTCTGTAAATCATTTGGTGGTTATTAACTTTTGGCCATGCGACTCAGTTGATTAACGTGGTAAGGGGTTTCTTGTCTCACTTTTAATTCCGTGAGAATTCCATTGATCACCACTTAATTATTGCATGTGGTGTATGTGTACTACCCATGATTGTATTCATTGTGTAATATACTTTATTTTATGGGTATTTAAATCATCATGGTATGATCTTTCTTTCATGTGTGTTTGTTTCTTAAGTTACCTAATCAATAAGGGAATTTGAGATTTCAATTTCCACTCATTTGGCTTTACGCATATTTCATTGATTATATTACCCCAAGATTATGTGTGGAATCACTATTCATTTGATTATGTCATAATTTCCACTCCCCTTCCTGTGGATATAAGTTTGATACACATAATCTCTCCATTGATAATTCTCAATTCATTGATATGAATTTGATAAGAGTAATTTTAACTCATTCTCCATTTGTTGAGTTAAACATCCAATTCGTTGGTATTGTTTTTACAAGAATATGTGTGAATATCCTTTGATTGATTTACACTGAATATCCAATAATATTTAGTGTATTTATATTTGTCACACATAATTATGTCGTTGATTTATCCTTAACCTAAGGATACAACCTTTATGAGAGATTTCATCTCAATTTACATTCCATTGAGACTTCTTTGATGATATACACCAAATCACTTTTATGTGGTGTATATAATGTACTTTGACATAGTATATCATGAATTCCTTTATTCTCATGATATTACAATGTTTTGATTACCTCAATTATTTGTATTCAAGTGTCTCTATTTTGGTTAGAAACTCTAACCAAAATACCATTTTAAAATGTTTTAAAGAATTATTCTTCTAAATCATGCTCATTAATGTCCATATTTTAAAAATGGTTTTAAGGATTTATTTTTATGGACATTAAAGTTTTAAAATTAAAAATCCTTTTAAAAGTTTCAAAGTGCTATGGGACACTTTGATTCGAAAATCTATTTTTGAATGTCTTCTTGACAAATAGTGTGACTTTTAAATGTTTTCAAGAAAAGGGGGATATTTCTCTCTAATAGTTATGATGATTATTTTCATCTATGACAACATCCTACATTATTCATGATTGAGGTTAATGTGATACAATACAATCTTACATATTGTATCAAATGAGTTATGTTTGACTGTGGATGTTCTATTTTTATACCATTCATGGTTTGTGGTTAAAGTATTGACATTTCGTATGCTAGTTTTAATACGAATGTTTATTTTATGCTTAAACCTATTCATATGAGGAATGCATTGGACTTAATAAGTGACGGGTGGAGCCCGCTATAGCTCCTCGATGCATCGGTAGGTCTCATGAGACAAACTAGTGTCTTGGAACAAGGCCTTGGCAAAATCTTATTTGTAGTCTTGGCATGAGGCCTTGGCTATGTGGTTATGATAGTCTGGCATTATGCATTCCATCATTATGAAAGTGGTTATTGATATTGCATGTGATCATTCGACTAGTAGAATATCCATGTGAGTAAGTAAATGGCATTATTTCATTTTACCTTTGCCATTTTATGCTGAAGTTCAAGTTTAAAAGGCTTTTGTTTTAGTTATAAATTTCCTTAAGTGTTTATGCTTATTTATGAAAGCTTCTGCTATAATGTTATCCTTACTGAGCATCCGAGCTCACCCCTTTCAATGTTTTATTTTTTCCCCAGGATTATGAAGAAGTAATTTATGAATGACCTGCAGGGATAGTATGAGGGGATATGAAGACAAGATGTTTTTTTTATGATGTAATGTAAAAATTTATGTATGTATCTAGTTATTCCAAGGCTACTAAACTAATCGGTCTTTCGAGACTTGATCTTTCTCATGATCATGCCAATGTTATGTAATAATGCACCGACTCTGGGTAACTAGGGTCGGGGCGTTACAGTTGGTATCAGAAGAAGTTTAGTACAAACCTTGGTAGCTAGATTTAGATAAACTCTGATTAGAGCATGTAGACATAAGATGAACATTGAGGATTAGTATAAAAGAACTTCCTAGAATTTTGGTATTGTAGAGATTTTGTGAGTTTTCCGAGCAATACATCCCTGTCTGGATACGAGCAGGTAGAGGCGGCTCTGGCACAGATGTACCTAGGGGTAAAACCCGAAAATACCGCTTTGAGCTAGACTCGAACGGGAGCTGGTGCACGACAACGGGCCTTGCTGCACTCTTGGTTACGACACTCCCGGGGGATATGCTTAGGATAATTTACATTTTTGTTACAAACTGATTTAAGTAATATATACATAAGATGAGAGTAAATGACCTTGGTTAATCCTAATATGTTTCAAATTGAGAATATGGTGACATTTTAATCTCTAAATAATTTTACTCACACAATGCTTTCTGGTTTTAGTCAATGGATGGATTCCAAGGAAGTCATAGTGACTTTGAGAATGATGTACAAGGTGGGAACGGTGGTGGCAATGAGCAACAAAATGGAATGTTGATAGGCGTAAAAGATATCGTCTTTATGCCAAATCAGTTTTCCAAAAATATGATCAACAACATATATATTAACCAACTCCCAGACTCAACAAGGAAGAGAAAGGTGATAAATGATAAGATCACCAGCAATGGAGACCATGGAGAAAAGAAACCTCAATTTTCATCATGCAGGAATTGTGGAAAGAGACACCCAGGAAAGTGTCTCAATGGGACAACGAAATGTTTTACGTGCGGGAAAGAAGGACATAAAGTGAATAATTGCCGAAGAAAAATGAAGAGTACTATGGAAGAAGATAAAAATGGTCCCAAGAGTCCATTTACAGTCATTTGCCGTAAATGTCGGGGACCTGGCCATTACCCGAGTGAATGTCCTATTTTATAGGATATTTTCTTGCTCAAAGAAGAAGCTATGTGGAAATAAATGGTTGGAGAAAAATTTAAAAAGTATTAGCACTCCTTGTTGATGGGTTTACTTTGGAATAATTTTCTCTTGTATTTGTAACCCCTCAGTTTGCCATGTGAGAATGATATTTGAGGAATAATTGTCTCTTCTCTTGTGGATATAGGTATAAATAACCATTTGGTTTTATATGATCATTGGGGTTTGAGAAAATGATAAGTTATTATAATTTGGGATGAAAATGCAAAGTATGATATAAAATTTGTGGTTAAATTATGTTATTTTGAAAAATTTATCTCTTTTTGGTAATATTATAGAATATAGTTTTTGAAAAAGGACAACACGTAGACCATGTGACAACCCGTCGCGTCGGACAAGGCTGTGGGAATCGAACCCACAACCAAAGTGCGATTGGGATTTATCGCCTACCACTGGACTACATGAAGTCCCTGGTTAGTATGACTATTTTTTTTGTTAAATGATTTTATTGATCAATAATAAAATGATTTGGGTTCTTATGTCTTATCAAATGAATACCCTTGGTATAGGAAAATGATTTGGTGATTAAGTGATAAATGTTATTTTGGAAGATGTTCGTTTTGTTAGGAACACTATATGCCCAAGGAAAATAGAATACAATGAGGTTTCATTTGTAGAGTAATGGTGGATTTTTATCTACATTTTTATTGTTGATTTATAGTGATTTGGGTTATTTATGGAAATAATTAACCTATAACAGAGAATATGTGATGATGTTAATTACTTTTAAGTATGTGACTTTAAGAGTATTTGATGTCATTTGGGGATACAATGTAACATGGGAGACTACATAATCAAATTCTTCTATGTTTTGGGTTTCAATATTAGTTTGGATTATATTAAAGGATTTTAAGGACAATTGGTTATTGAATGGTATCTATTTAACTTTGGGGTATTGTTGGTTTAATTTTAGAAATTAAGATTAGTGCATATTTATCTCAATGAATATCCTTTTGGGGGATCATTAGATCATTCACTAACCATTTTGGTTTTGATTAATCTTCAAAGACAATGTAAATATATGGTTTATCCTGCATGGATCATGTGATTCTATAGAAGTTTATTCTAGCTCTTCTAGTGTGACCAAGTCTTCTTGAATACTCATCGTTTAAAAAAAAATTTGAGTTAGTGGTGGAAATTTATTAAAGAATGAAAATCTACTTAAAATTTAAGTATATCTCATAATTTTCTTAGTCAATATCATAAATGAATTCCTCTTCCTTATGTAATGTAACTTTAAAAATTTTTTTGTCCAAGATGGTACCTTAAATCATCACTAATTTATGGCTTTGGGATTGTTGGCCTTTTCATAGCCATGTTCTCTACCACTCTCCATCAGATAATTGATGGTTAGATTTCTCCTCCATATCCATATTTTCCTACATGGAACCCTAGTATGTGTTATTTTCGGTAATCTTCATACTTTCCACTCTTTATTTTAAATAGAGGCCTCATTAATTCATTTTTCGATGTGGGATTTCAACTAAGATATTTTGAAATGTCAAAAATGTGTGATCCCAATACCCTATATTTTGTTGAACCGATGGTACTTCAAATCATCATAGATTGATGAGTTTAAGGACCTCAATTTTATACTTGTTTGTGATTGATGACCTCAACCACTACCTATAAATATTTACGTTTTCCCTCCAATTATATGTCTCTAATTTCCACCAATGTTCTCCTAATCGAGATCATAATTTGGTGGTGACCCTTTCATTTCTCTTTTCCTCATATTAAGACTAAATTTTAGTAAACCAATTTCCGATGTGGGTTTTCCCACAAATATATTTTCTATTTTCAACCTTTTATTTTCGAAGAACAATTTCAAATTGCGAGGACACAATTTATTGAAGGAGGGGAGAATGTAACACCCCAAGATTTCATAGTGTGTTATTTCTTAAAAATAATTCAATAACTTGCACTACACACAACACCGAGTTCAAGCGCACCATGACTTACCAAACAAGCCGTTCAAAAAAGGTTATGAATAGTATTAACTAAATTTTAAACTTTATATAATCCTTATAATTTTAGAATCCATATTATGAGTTTCTTAGACATAATGTAAGAACAAATTCATCTTCAGTATTGTAGTTTTACCAACTTTTAATTGTGAACCCTTTTTAAATAAAATATTTTAAACTTTTTGACTAAATGGGGACATCAAAAAATTTAAAATAAAACATCCCAAGCTTCCACGGTACGCTTTCCTTTGAATAAAACAGTAGCGTGTGTTGTACGCAACTTCGAGTTTTAACACACACCACAACAGATCAAACTAGCCGTTATGAATAGTAATACTTAATTTTTTGAAATTATATATATTTTATATTTCAAAATGGACTTCATTTTTGGATTTGGAATATCAAATTTAGCCTAAGGTGAAATTTTGGTACTTTTCGGATAACTTTCATATTTTGATGAATAGTAAAAATTACTAAATTTTAATTAAAAACAACTTTTTTAATCAAAATAATTAATAGTGATAAATTATGAATTTGAGTGGTTTTAAAGTATATTTAGAATATATTTTTACAATTTAATATAATTTTGGTCATTGTACATAATTTTACAATTAAACCGAACATAAACAAGTGTCAATCTTTTGATAGTTATTATCTCTTAAAAACACGCTTTTTGTTTTGACAGCGGGAATTAATTTTAAATTAATTTCTGCCACTTCTGTGTTTTGAATTCAGAAAAATGGATTCCATATTTGGAATCAGGATGTTCAAATTGTGTAAATAGGTAACTTTTATTTTTAGACATTTTGAATATTTACTGCGGTAAATATTTTATTTACCATGGTTAAGGGTAAATCCGGTAAATAAGGGTTAACAAATAATATTATAATAATACTAAATTACCCTAAAACGTGTCTTAACCCTATTGGTTGATACATGGTCGACCATGGGCATCTTTGGGTCAATTTTGGGACCCCATTGATCCACTTGTAAGTGATAATGACACTTTATTTTAATTAAGTTAAAATGAATACAAAAATGGCATAAGCTTACATCTTTTAAAAGAACAATTTTTACATAGGGTTATACATGTTGGATTTTCGATTATAAATATTCATTAGAAAGCTAAAAAGATTTTCTACATAATGATATTTTATTTATAATTTTTAGACATCAAATAATTTAAATTATTAATGACACAATAATGATGCAATGTTTACCTCATTAATAAATCATTTAAATAAATAATATTATAATGATTAAAATATTATCTAAAACCTGTCCAATTCTTATTGGTTGATGTTATTTAGAATATGAGTCATCTTATCGTCGACCTCAATGATTTTTGGACCATTATAAACCGAATATAATTATATTATAAAGTAATACTTTCACTCTTTCCTAAAGAGCCCCTCCTCTCCCTTATAAAAGGAGACCACTTCTACTCATTCCTCACATCTCTCAAGCCACTTGGCTCATCCAAACTCTGCCCAAATAAGCTCCCCACATCCCTCTCCTCCTCCTTGAAGCTTTCCCTTAGGCAGAAAGCATTTCAAGAAGTCCTTTGGTTCCAACCAAAGTGAGTTACCTAAATTAAAGGTAACATTTTCTCTTAAATTATTTTAAATTATTTTGCTTCTCCAACCCCCAAACTCTTTTTATTTCCTTTCTTTTGAAACAACACCAGTATCAAAAATATACTAGGATGTTGTTATAAGAAGGATTCAAACTACACATTCACACAACTCCATCTAATGGATGATGAACATAATGTTTCTGTGGATGGGAAACTAACGCCTCACGAAACGATGATTGTTCAAATATATCTTACCGCCTCTCATGGTGGCCATTAGGATGGCACTATAATTAAATATGATATTAATGATATATATTTTATATATAAGCTTCTGTATTTCCATTTTATTTCATACCATTATTCGTTTCATGTTGTATATACATACGATAATTTCATTTGAGGAAGTGCGAACTACCGCCCCCTTAAAATGATATGACTCGTTCATACCACACATGGAACGTATAAAGGATGGTGTTAATGAACTTAAGTAACATATATAAAATATTATATTTTACTGGAATAGTAATATACCTAGGTATCATTTGGATTCGATTCTTTTAAAATAAAAATTAAATGGAAGTAGCGTTCGTGCGTACGTACGGACTACCGTCTCCACGAACGCGATGAGATTCATTCTCCATCGTATCCATTCAAGTATAATTATCATTTGATGATCTAAAAATGATGTTTAAGGACTTGATACCATTCTGGATATGAATAATATACATCCCATTAATAACGAATATGGCTCACATAACAAAGAATATAAAGTAAAATGAACCCGTTAACACCTGAAATGACGATAATTCTAAGATATTATTAACAAATCAATGTTAAAAGATCATATATGATATCATATTAAAGTAACTGATTCTTTTATTATTCAATAACAATTATTTCACCATTATACAGGAGGTAAACCTACCATCGACCAAGGAAAAACTACAAAGTAAGGGATTCTCTTATCTCACTTTCAATTCCGTGAGATTTCCATTGTTCGCTACTAAATTATTGAAAGTGGTGTATTGTGTACTTCCATTTGATATATATTATCGTGATTCACTTTATATTCATGTTATTCTATAAATCATTTGGTGGTTATTAACTTTTGGCCATGCGACTCAGTTGATTAACGTGGTAAGGGGTTTCTTGTCTCACTTTTAATTCCGTGAGAATTCCATTGATCACCACTTAATTATTGCATGTGGTGTATGTGTACTACCCATGATTGTATTCATTGTGTAATATACTTTATTTTATGGGTATTTACATCATCATGGTATGATCTTTCTTTCATGGGTGTTTGTTTCTTAAGTTACCTAATCAATAAGGGAATTTGAGATTTCAATTTCCACTCATTTGGCTTTACGCATATTTCATTGATTATATTACCCCAAGATTATGTGTGGAATCACTATTCATTTGATTATGTCATAATTTCCACTCCCCTTCCTGTGGATATAAGTTTGATACACATAATCGCTCCATTGATAATTCTCAATTCATTGATATGAATTTGATAAGAGTAATTTTAACTCATTCTCCATTTGTTGAGTTAAACATCCAATTCGTTGGTATTGTTTTTACAAGAATATCTGTGAATATCCTTTGATTGATTTACACTGAATATCCAATAATATTTAGTGTATTTATATTTGTAACACATAATTATGTCGTTGATTTATCCTTAACCTAAGGATACAACCTTTATGAGAGATTTCATCTCAATTTACATTCCATTGAGACTTCTTTGATGATATACACCAAATCACTTTTATGTGGTGTATATAATGTACTTTGACATAGTATATCATGAATTCCTTTATTCTCATGATATTACAGTGTTTTGATTACCTCAATTATTTGTATTCAAGTGTCTCTCTTTTGGTTAGAAACTCTAACCAAAATACAATTTTAAAATGTTTTAAAGAATTATTCTTCTAAATCATGCTCATTAATGTCCATATTTTAAAAATGGTTTTAAGGATTTATTTTTATGGACATTAAAGTTTTAAAATTAAAAATCCTTTTAAAAGTTTCAAAGTGGTATGGGACACTTTGATTCAAAAATCTATTTTTGAATGTCTTCTTGACAAATAGTGTGACTTTTAAAAGTTTTCAAGAAAAGGGGGATATTTCTCTCAAATAGTTATGATGATTATTTTCATCTATGACAACATCCTACATTATTCATGATTGAGGTTAATGTGATACAATACAATCTTCCATATTGTATCAAATGAGTTATGTTTGACTGTGGATGTTCTATTATTATACCATTCATGGTTTGTGGTTAAAGTATTGACATTTCGTATGCTAGTTTTAATACGAATGTTTATTTTATGCTTAAACCTATTCATATGAGGAATGCATTGGACTTAATAAGTGACGGGTGGAGCCCGCTATAGCTCCTCGATGCATCGGTAGGTCTCATGAGACAAACTAGTGTCTTGGCACAAGGCCTTGGCAAAATCTTATTTGTAGTCTTGGCACGAGGCCTTGGCTATGTGGTTATGATAGTCTGGCATTATGCATTCCATCATTATGAAAGTTGTTATTGATATTGCATGTGATCATTCGACTAGTAGAATATCCATGTGAGTAAGTAAATGGCATTATTTCATTTTACATTTTCCATTTTATGCTGAAGTTCAAGTTTAAAAGGCTTTTGTTTTAGTTATAAATTGCCTTAAGTGTTTATGCTTATTTATGAAAGCTTCTGCTATAATGTTATCCTTACTGAGCATCCGAGCTCACCCCTTTCAATGTTTTATTTTTTTCCCAGGATTATAAAGAAGTAATTTATGAATGACCTGCAGGGATAGTATGAGGGGATATGAAGACAAGATTTTTTTTTTATGATGTAATGTAAAAATTTATGGATGTATCTAGTTATTCCAAGGCTACTAAACTAATCGGTCTTTCGAGACTTGATCTTTCTCATGATCATGCCAATGCTATGTAATAATGCACCGACTCTGGGTAACTAGGGTCGGGGCGTTACAGATTTCATGAGAGGATAATTATCTTCGATATCATAGCTTCAGTCCTGAGTAAAATATATTTATCATACTATCATGATCTAGGATGAAATTTGGAGCATACCTTTCCAGTTGAGTAAATTTTTCTTCATAAGCATCCACTGAGTCATCCTCCATCCTCAATTCCTAGAAATTTGTTTCCATCCTAAGATGAACCACATTAGGGAAGTACTTCTCAAGAAACATACCTTTGAATTAATACCAATCATGATAATTAAACTTCTCATTATCCTTGATATTTTTCACCATCGACCACCACTGATCAGCTTAACCATCAAAACGGTAATCAATGAGACTGACCTTTTGAGGTTTTGAACACCCCATGACATCAAATATATTCTTCAGTTATTTAATACACCCTTAAGCTTGCATAGGGTCAGAGAATCATCTGAATGATGGGGGACGCTGCCTCATGAAATGCTCCACTTCTGACATGTTCCTCTGTGGTTGATCTGAAAGATAACGTGCATTGATTCCACCACCATTTTTATCTTGAGTCAACTATTCCATCACTGTAACAAACTATTCAGTTCTGATTCCAACTATCTCATGTTGCTAATTTGGAAGGTTTTCATTATTTGTATGATTTCCCAACATAGATGCCTAGTTTCATCTGTAGAAAACCATTATGTACACAAAAATATCTTAGGGTAAGCAACATGGTAACATATAAATTCTTTATCATTTCAATATTACAGTAAATTAATTTATGGACATTAATTTAAGAATATTCTAACTCCTAAAGTTGTTTAAACCAAACATTGATACCAAGTATAAGGACTCGACCTTAAACATTACATAATCTTGAAATATGTTATTAATTCACATTGAGGATCTTTTCAGGTTTAGGGAATTTGAGAATTTGGTCATAATAGAAACATAACAACATGTATATTACATATAGTCACCTCTAATTAGTATCCATTTTTTCATAAAATAAATACTCTTTGAAAAAAATAGTCATGTCTAGTTCCATGTTTTAGATAGCCTAAATTTTACTTTACCACATCCTTGACCTTATTTCACTATATGACTTGTGAAAAAATTTCATAAATATGGGATGATCATAAAAATCTCAGTAATGGATAAAAAAATATGGAAAACTGTTAGTTTTTCAATACAACAAGTAAACCATAAATACCTTACAATAAGTAATACTTTTTACATTTATGAAGTACTAAATACTTTTCAGTGAATAAAAGATCATTTAATACCATTTTGTTACCAAAAGCTTATCATAAAACCCATATAAAGAACACATAACATATAATGGTAACTTGGGACATAGACATACTTAAATGGAATAAGCACACGGTCAACATCCACATATATCACTAAATGGAATAGCCTTATGGCTCACTTCCATACCCAATGCATTGGAGGTTATAATGAAAACACCCATCCTTGTTTATCACAACACCACCCATTATTTGGTTTATCACATAACAACCCATTAAATGTTTAAATACCATTATAAAATCATAATTCATAAAATAATGGGAATGTAAACTTTTCACTAATAAAATTTAATTTAATATCACAACAAATCATTTCAAGATATTGAAATAATCAATACATTTCTAAAAAAACGTTTTTAATACCAAAAACACCCAAATACATAATAAGGGGTTCCCTTTTAATTTAAAAAATATTAAGGCTTATAGAGGAATCCAAATAACGATTATGGAAGCAGAGAGGTCATTGTCACCGCAAATGTTCAAAACATTCCTTTTGTAGTTTAGTAAAATGCTTCATAGAAAAATATATTCCCTTTGAATAAAATGAAAAGTCAAAGGTGTTTATACACTGTATAAAAGAAATTTTGGTATAATGAAAAATATGCCTCAATGAAAAAAGATTGAGATGAAGTCCCTTACCTCATGTCCGAAATGACCCCTTCGCTCTTTAATTTCATGAATAATAAATGTATGTTAATTTATTATTTCTTAAGATAACTTTTCATGTTTATTTTCCGTTGTATATCACTTATTACAGTTTTATAAAATAATAGTTAATTATTTGAGTTCATATCAGATATTTTGTCGATGATTGTAAGATGAGTTAAAAATGAACTTGTTATAATTATAAGTTGTTCATGTGGTCGACATTAAAATATATCCAAAATGATATTAATGATTTAGATATCATATATATCAAATATGTAAATTATATATATGTATTAATAATAGTACATCACATTTTGAGATAAAAAATGAAATGAACTGTTCATGGAGACGGAATGTCGTACATACGCGTGAATGATACATTCATTTCTATTTCGAATTTTAATGGAATGAAAACAAAATTATAAATAGGTATATAATAAATCCGGTATAATATCATACACTTTCATTAACTCCACCCTTTATACATTCCATGTATGGAATGAACGAGTCGTATCACTTTGAGGGGGCGGTAGTCCGCATTTCCTCAAATGATATTATTGTATTTACCCACTATAAAAGCCATAAATGTATTCTAAAAATAAAATATACAAATCATAATGAAAAACTAAACATAATGTATATCATATATAAATACAGTGTCCTCAGAATGAAAACAATGATATGTGATGGGAGATATTTGAATAATCATCGTTTCGTGAGGCAGTAGTTCACCGTCCATAGAAACAGTATGTCCGTATCCATTAGATAAAGGTGTGTGGAAGTGTAGTTTGAATATTTCTCATAACACCAAACTTTTATATAGAGGATATTAGTTTTTTATAAATGAAATGAACAAAAGAGTTTAGGGGGTTGGAGAAGTAAAATAAAAGAAATGAACAGAAGAGAGTACATTACTTTAAATCGGGTATGTCTCTATGGTTTGAAAAAAAATATTTTCTTGAAGTGCCTTCCACCTAAGGTAAGGCTTCTAAAAGGAAGGTAGGGATGTGGGGATCTTATTTAGTTAGAGTTTGGATGTGCTAAGGGTCCTGAGAGGTGTGAGTAATGTGTAATAAATAGTTTTCATTTATAAGGGGGGGATCTTTAGAAAAGTTTGAAAATATTATTTTATTATAAACATATCTTCAGTTTAAAAATGACCGAAACTAATTAATGTCGATGATAAGATGAATCCTATTCTAAATAAAAGAATCCAATAATAATTATACAGGTTTTGGATATTTATTTAATATTAATAATATTATTTATTGAAATCATTCATTAATGAGGTAAACACAACATCACTATTTTGTCATAGTTAATTTTATTTATTTGATGTCTAAAAATTATAAAAAACATCCATGATTGAGGAAATAATTTTGTATTAAAAATTAATATTTATAAATCAATATATAACTTATATAACACCATGCAAAAAATTTATTACTAAAAGATACATTTCTATCCTATTTTTGTCTTTACATAAAATTAATTAACATAATATGTCATTATCACTCCCAAGTGGCTACATGGAGTCCCAAAAAGACCCATGTATGCCCATGGTAAAAAATGTATTATCCAATAGGATTAAGAATCAAGTTTGGGTAATTTAATATTATTAAAATATTATTTTTGTAGCCTTATTTTCCAGTTTTACCCTTTAACCATGTTAAATAAAATGTTTACTGATGTAATTATTAAAAATGTCAAAAAATGAATTTAAAATGTTTACAATATTTTGACCTCATGATTCAAAATATGGTATATATTTTTCTAAATTCAAAACAGATATGTTCCAGATATTAATTTAAAATTAATTCATTTTGTCAAAATAAAAGCTGTGTTTTTATGAAATAATAACTACCAAAAGATTAACACGTGTTTACGTTCAATTTCAAAGTGAAATTACTTAAAATGACCAAAATGGGATTAAATGGTAAGAATATAATCTAATTAAAATATGATACCCATTAAAAATATAATATAACCATATAAATAAATTATATTAAAATTCGGTTCTGAATTAAAATTAAGTTTTTTTCAACATTAATTAAAATCAAATTTTATCAGAAAAATACCAAAATTTTATCCAAAGTAAATTTTTATGTCCTGATTATAAAGAAGTATTTTATTTTGTAAAATATAACATATAAAAGTGATCAAAACTATATTTAATGAGGGTTCTCCATGAAAAGGAGGAAAATCGAACTTTAAATGAATATTAGAGTATTTATGCTTAAAATTATATTTATTCACATTTTAATCACCTAAATTTAATTGGATAATTATAGAAACATATAACAAAAATGTATAATAATATTGTAGTTTGTGTTACTAATTCTTTCCAATACAACATCTAGGCATTAAAATCAATTTAAAATAATATTATATTATTAATTTTTTCAGAATGACCCAACGTTGCTTGCAACGTAAGATTTCAAAAAAACTCGTTGTTGCATATCAGGTGCGCTATCGAACATAGCATCCATTTTAAATTTAAATTAATATTTAAATAACACATATTAATAAATAATAAGATTTATTATTTTTATTTACCTAGGTTGTTACAATACCATTCACAACCAATGAATTGACATGGGGTTTTATAATTCATTTAAATATTTCAATTATTGTGCCACAACTATTCTGTAGATGAAAATATTATGAATAAAGAATAAAAATCAATATCAACATATAAAACAAATCATGGAACAATAAAAACTATTAACATCTTATTATAAAAATAAAATTGATGTAATCTAATATATAACTATAGTAATTTTATACAATTGTATAATATAAATTTAAATTAATTTAAAGAAGGGTTTTAAATATTAGATTAGAATGTATATTTTGATTATGTTGGGAGTTATATTCTGTTCCATTATATCTAGAGAAACTGTTGATGGTTTCCCCATGATCCCTTTTTTAATTTTATATTATATATATATATATATTATTTTTCATTAGTTTTTTTATATCTACATTCAATCTAAAACATAGTATTCATTATGTATTGGGATTTTTTTAGTATCAAAAATTATTTTTTAATTCTACATTTATTTTATCATACCTTACAAATTATGAAATGTATAAGATGAATTTTCATTTTTAGTAATTTTTTTTAATATTATCTTTCCATTTTCATGGTTTTTTAGTTGTTTTGTGGTTATATTCTATATCCATACCTCTATTTTTATGATTTCATAAGTGAATTTCCAATTTATTATGAAATAAATAAAATGGTGGGAAGGAAATATTTTAATTTATATTATTTTATGCCCATTACTTAGTTACATATTTACACCACTTTAACATAACTATTTATAGAGATTAATTTTATTTTTTTCCATTTTATTTTAGAAAAACATTTACCTTCATCCAATATTATAAAATCGTTAATTTATATTGTCAATTTTTATAAAAAAATAACATCCAAATTAAATGGTTTTTTATTCATCATTATGATATAATTTTTTATCTTCATCTATTGTATTTTTATATATATCAGTACCCAATTATTATATACCATAATTTTATAGAAATCTTAAATTTATACATCATTAAAATATTTATGTAACCCATTTCATTTTTATATGATAACTTTCATATATTTTTGATGTATTTATGATTGTATTCATGTTCGTGACCACAAATATATATAATGATATATTTTTAGTCACTGATTGGGCTTGTATTATATATCCCTCAAATGTATAGGAACAATATTTATATATCATGAGGTCCTTATTTTATAAGACTGGGGTAGGAAACAAAAGTGAATACATCATGGAATGAAGGTAGTTAGCCAAGTCATATAGAATATTATGATTTCAGTAGTTATCCCCATCATATTTTTATTATATTTTATGATTATGTATGTGTAATCTAGTCATACGTTTTATCATATTTATATTATGATTTATTTATATGTTCTATTAATCCAATTTAATTGGGAAATGTTTTTTACACTATTGCTAATAACCTTGATTATGTTTTTTTAACAACATGTTTATTTATGATCAGTCCTTTACAACCATAATTACATTCATATAAGTTTCAATGATTGATGATTCATATTTATTTCCACGTATTATAAATATAAAAGAACCATTTTCAGTGTTTCTCAATTCCTCATGTCATTGAAAAGAATATTATGTATGATATATGTAGATGTGATCAAGACTAGAAGAATTTTATAATGAAATGATTCTAGTTTTATAAAAATGTTTATGTAAATAAAATTATATTTCCAAAATAATTATATTTATTAAAATGATAAGATTAAAAGTGATAAAAATAAATCACAAATCATGATTGTAAAATGTACTAAATAATAGATATGAAAATTTATAAAGGCTCACTATCTCATCATTATGATCATGAAATTAGTAAATCCTCAAAATCATCCCAAAAAATATTATTTTTCTCATCCATAAGATTTTTTGGTATATTTTTATAGGGATTACATAAAGACATATTATTTTTGTCAATAAATTAATAAAAAATTTAATTTAAGATATTTTCCCAACTCCCATGTAGTTTCTGAAATTATAGTCTCTCATTCATGTATCCTTTGAGGTTTATTTTTGTTTCATTAACCAATTTTTATAGTTTTTAGAGAGAAAAATGAGAGTTTCATTAATTTTAACCATTCCCTCTCATTATCGTTCTTAATAAAAAATGACTATGATACCCTCAACATATTTTAACCATAATAAATAATATGATTGGTATCAACCTTATTACATTTCCCATTGATAGATTTACTTATCTCTTCAAAATTAAAATCTTTAGATAATGAAATTACATTAGTTAAATTGAACCCTTATGAATATTCAACATAAACTCAATCATTTAATATATAAATATGACGTCATTTTATATTAATACTCTATACATCTCACAGTAATACACTATAACACCTACAAATCCAAAAAGAATAAAATTCTAATCACTATAGTGTGTGACACCACACAAACCATATAATAGAACATTACACCACAAGTCATTAAAATATATTTCTTTAATAATTAAATTAATTCCTTTAATGGATTATGATAACATAAACAATGAGTTTCATCATTACATTGTGTTACCTTCCTGGACGAGAATTACCAAATAATGATATATGTTTAAAATATTATTATTTAGTATAATAGTTATAATACAATAATTACATTAGATTAATTTAAGAGGATTAGATAAAATATTACATTATATATTATTCACAATTTTATTATTTATTTATTTATTTCTAATAAAATAAGAATCATTTAAATGAAAAAAAAATATTTTCTTAAAAACTATATTTTTCTAAAATATGGTTTAATCATTCTTTTTAATCAAAATTTACTATTAATTTTTATCACATTTAAAAAATAAAATGGGAAAATAAAATTCATTTTTGAAATCATAATATCTTGATTATCTTGTGGTGAATTTTGGGGATTTTTTGAGTAGTTTCATTTTTTGATGAATATTGAAAAAAATTAATTTTAATTTAAAACACCATGTTTTAATAAATAATTTATAAATTTAAATTATATTTGCTATTTTTTATAGTAAAAATAGTTCAATTTTATATAAAATAATATAATTTAGTTAATTTTAATAATTATTATATATAATTAACACATAAATCTTTTTAATTATTTGTACATTTTCCCTTTTAAACCACTCTTTCTCATCACGTCTGTGTTACTGATTTTAAATTAAATATTACTAATTTAGTGAATTATCATTATATAAATTAATTAAATATATTAATATGGTTAAATTTTAAATTATTATAATTTCTACATTGATTTTTACCAAAATTAATTGGGAATGCAGCAAAAATTAATTATCGCGGTTAATGTAAAAATGTGTTTATTGGGAATTAAACTAAAAATATAAGGGTAAAAATAGTATATACACCATCCATGAATTTTTTATGATAATATTTTTACCATTAAACAGCTAATTTTTTATAATAGTCCATTTTGGACCCTTGTGACGTATGAACAACATTGGAGAACATAATTATTTTCAAAAATAGCACGTTTGTCCTCTCCCCTACTTATAAAATGACACCCCCTATCCCATTTTATTCACACCTTCAAAACACTTTAATTCAGAAATTTCCTTCCCAATTAACTTCCCAAATATCCTCTAATAAAAATTAATGAGTTTTTTTTGGGTATTAATCCAGCCATTGAAGTCTTTAGTGAAAACCTATAGAGGATACCTGAAGAAGAGGGAATGTTCTTCCACGAGGGTCTTTATTTTATTTAATTCTCCTCCTCCTTATATTTTTTTTATAAAATGATTATATAATAAAAACAATATATTAACTATATTGGGATGTTTTTATAGTATTTTAATGACCTAAAACCATTTCAAATTTCATCTAAGAAGTTAAAAAATTCATCACTCATTTGTATGGAAGACTACCGCCCTGTGAAACGATGTAATTTGTTTTTCCATTTCTACCTCTCAAAGGGATTGTTTTATGAAATATATAAAGTATATATATGATATTTATACCTTGTTTTTACCTATTACATGAAAATATCATAGACACATATAAATATATATACATATATCATTTTACCATATATTTTGTAGGTTGTACGATAATGTTTCTCGTGTGTACGGTACAATATCTCCTCGTGTAGTGATGTCATTAGTCTATCACTAATGCTTTTCATGAAAGGTGATAATGATAAAGATAATGATTATATGTGATATAAATGAAATAATTTTCATATTTATGTCATATTTATCATTATTTATGGATGAGATATACATTATATTCTTTAATTCCTTCCCACTTACGTAAAGATGATAACATCATTCATGTAGGTGCGGACTACCGCCTTCATAAAGTGATGTGACTCTCATTTAATCACCACACCACATAGATGATAAATATAATTATATAATACTTTATAACTTAAATAATAAAAATTTTAACATATATTTTATAACATATATTCTTTCTATAATGATATTTGCAAAATGGAAACGTTACTCCTACATGTGTGTGGCATACCATCTCCATGGTCGTAACACACTCCATTTCTCATAAGAATATTTCATGATTAGTTTTCAAAATATATTATATGAATATATATTATAATTTTTCATGATTATTATTCTATATATGACAAAACTACATTAAATTTTAATGAAACATAAAAATCATTACAAATAAAAATTGTGAAAAGCAGATGATTAACACACTACAAAATGAAGGTAATGAACTATTATTAACGAATGGGTGATTATCTTTTATAAAAGGATGATATATGATATCATAAAGATTAAAAATGTTCTATAAAAATTTAATAACATGTTTAAACCCACTATTGAGAATGTTAAATCATGTTCAACTAAAAGGAATGGAGAATTAAATAACTTCATCTAATTTTCAATTAATTATGGAATATTGTAATGTTTTAAACCTAATTTATTTTATATATTTCATATAATAATAATTTTAAATTAAATATCAAGGGTAGTTCATTATTCAATTTTATTATAATTTTAATATGAAATATTTCATCTAAGTGGATATGAATTAAAATTTATCAAGTGGTAAGGGATTTCATAACATAATTTCCACTTATTAAGTTAAACTTAAACTTTCATGAATATGTCTAAATAAAATTATGTGTATAATGAATTTTTATTATAATATACATTATTTAATAATTTCATTTGTATTTCTAGTTCACACATAATATTTATTAATTTATTATTTCTCCCATACAGGTTATGATATTTTCAAGAGTTTATTTCACAATATAATTTTAATTTATATAATTTATTCTAGAATTTGAATCTAAAAATAAATTATTTAATTATTATTGAATAATACCAATAATTTTATTCTTCTTATTTATTAATTATTTATTAAATAAATAGTAAAATTTATTCACTCTTTGGTACTTATGTTAATTGATATAATGTTTTATGAAAATCAAACATCATCTCTTTCATTAGCTAGTAAACAGTTTTCATCCAAAACTATATTTTGGAAAATTGGTTTTTTGAATATTTATAACACTTTCAAAATGGGTTTTCAAATTCATTTTCTCACATTTTAACTTAGAAAATAAAATAAATGGAATCTTATATCATTTTCAGAATAATGTATGTTTGGCTATTACTGAAAATGTGAAAGGAATATTCTTTTTATTTTTTAAACAAGGAACATTCCAAAACATTTTAAATTAAAAAAGTATATTTATTTATATATTTTAAATCATATTTTTAATTATGCTATCTCTTGACCATTGCTTCATTGATGATTCATTTTTATGCTTATGAGATACTTTTTTAAAATTTTTTTTAAACTGAAAATTAATTTATGGGATTTTCAATTTGTGTTTTAAAAAGTAAAATAGTTTTTCCATCAATAATTCTTTTAATTATATTTTTATGATGATTCTTTTAAAAAAATTATATAAAAACATTATTTTATATCCAATGGGTTTATGTTTATACCAGCCTTATTCTTCCTATAGATTTTTGGTGTGTAGTGTCTCGGATTTTCTATTTATTATTTTTTGATATTACATATATTATTTTTAGGAGACAACGATGGGGATACATGTGAATCCAAGTCCCAGTTTTCCTGGAATAGATGTCTAAAATATATAAAATATATGAAATTTCACAGATGAGTAGTTATAGAAATATTGTTGAATAACTCATAAACAGGGGGACTATATCATATATCTAAGCGCATCATTGAGTTAGGAATGCGTGTTTTATCTTTAGAGTGATATAACATTTTTCAATTTCTTCAATTTTTGAAAATCATATAATGGAAATAAATTAATGAAATAAATTAAATTAATTAAATAATATTTTTATTTCTAAGTAGTGAATATTTTTCTCCTATAAGAGTATGGATATAAATTTTTTCTTAATGATGGTCGCTAAACCCTGGAGACCTACAAGCAGTTGGGGGAGAGATTAATCGGTGAAGGATCATAAATCGAGATCCAATTACAAATCATTTCATTGAAAGGTAGGAGGATATTTTCCATGATAAAAAGACAACAATTCATCATTAATTATCAATCTAGTCTCTAAGAAGGATGTTGTTTTGATTGGATTGTGTCTCCATTCATGATTACTATGATGAATTCAAATCAATCAACTATGAGATTTATTTATGGATTATTATTTTTGAGATATGGGTTATATTAATCAAAATTGGGAGAATAATATTTTAAATACTAATTTCTTTAATTTTGTTATCATAGAAAATGATATAGATCAAAACAAACATAGATTGAGGTTCCTTCATTATTATTATTTTTTTGCTTTTCTACTCGGGTTTTTTGGTCACTATGGGAGTTCTTTGTTTCCCCCAGGGTTCAACATATCCCATACATTGATCATTCTGAACCGAGTTTCGGCACAATAATCCAAAATCATAGATTTGGTATCATCATGAAATAAGGATGGTATGAAGATAAAGGCAACTACAAATCAGGTGATATAGGTACCCAATTTTCATGTTCTTTTGCACACTACGAAGAATGAAAAACAATCGCATAGTCCAAGAATATCAAAGGAACATATCTTGTTTAATATATAATTTCATTAATCTATGATTACTGATCTACTTTTTTATAATTATGTGATAGCTGGATAAAAGTTCATAGTAATAGTTGGGACACGTGAAGCCATTTCTGTCTTTCTAAAAAATTCATCACTAAACGATGTGTGAATTGAAGTTACACATATTGTGGGCCACCTGGTTGCGGTGTTGGGGTTTCATCTATGGTTTAAAACCACAATATTTATTCTCCCTATAATGTTATGTGACACCCATTCCATGTGAAATAATGTGTATTTTGGAGAGCAAATGGACAGGGGTTAAAGTACGTGGAAAAATGGAACATCATATTCTTGTACATAGGAATGCCATAGTGAACATGGGATAATACACAAAAAAAGCCTCATTCATAGACATAGCCTGGTGACATGGGTAGGAAAACATGTGCCTCTATATACCATGTACACTATTTACATATAGTGCATATGGAGACTACATTCCATGTGAGACAATTCCACATGAGAAGATATGTAGATAGATGTACATTCCATGAACCCCTTGGTACATGCCTTGTACCCCTTTAAAGAGATCTTTTGGATCTTCATTTTCATATTTTGAACCAATATATATTGATTGTGTTTCCCATGATCCTTCACCTCGAGGATACAATATGACATTACATCCATATCACTGAATTTTGATCCCCTCTATTGGTTGAGGCTCAAAGAGAGTAATTGTGTCCCTCTATGATACTAGAGTGTGATCCCGGGTCAACCTTTGTTCCCTAGGTGGACATCGTGGAATCTTGTTTACCTCCCTCATAAGGGTTTTGATCCTCCATCTAGAAGGTCGTATCGGTAGGGATTGTGGTATCATTATCACAAGATCTACTATGTATCTTATTGTTCCAAATTTGGTTCGGGGTGTCCTCCATTAGTCATGGGAGTGATCCCCAATCTATGTATCAAAGTCTTCTTAGACCAGTTCTTGGGTAAGGACAAATTATCTAGTCCTTTTTTTGTGTTCCTCTGACGATATCATGGACTGTGGAGTAGATTCCCCACGAACAAGCATTTCATTGAGCTAAAACCTATGGATCGAATTTTGTTATGACCGCCCTGTCGTGATGTGTATTTCCTGAGTATATCTGGGTATTATTGTCCTAAATTAATCATTGTATCTTACATTGAAAAAATTTTAATATTTAATCTGTGTTAAGACTTTTTGGTGTGTCTTACTATGTATTGTTCTAATAACCCATACTTGGGATATACCCACCCATGTCATGTCTTATGATGTTGAAAACCCTTTTGAAAGTGTCATAGGATGATAAAGAGTGGGTGGAGAAAATATGGACTTTGATAGACTAGGGTGTTCAGCTAGGATATTTCATTTTATTTATTTTTATCCCTTGGAATCGGTTAGAATTTTGACATTTTTTGGTAAGGCTTGTATTTGTCCCCTTTTAAACTTTAAGTAAATTTACTATCATACTCTGTGGTGGGATCACAAATTTGTACAAGAATTTCTTTAGCAGTCTTACATTTCATCATTGTGTGTCCATCAATACGTGTACATGTTTTCATATAATTTTGGATAATGATTCCCATTTTTACGATATTCCTACTTTGTTTTCATCTCTAGGACCTGACCTATTAGTGGTTAGCTTAGGGTAGTCATAGGTCAGACCACAGTTGGTTAGGTCATAGTAGAGTGGTATCATAGTTTTGGTTCTACCATAGGACTAGAGAATTTGAGATTGGTTATGGTAACTGTTGTTTTGTGTTGGGAATTTGAATTTCAGCCTAGGGACTCAAGTGATGGTGTGCTAGCTAACTTTTCCAGACACCAAGACTTTGATTACCGTCATTTCGACTGGGTAAATAAAAAATTGGATGTAGGAGAAATTTTTGGTGCATGAATTTTATAGTAATGGTAGTTTTTTTGATGTCCTTATTGAGTTAGCTACCCAGATAAACTCTTTTTATCTTGGGAAAATATGTTTTAATTTCATGATTCCTCCACACAGGCAGCCAAACTATATTTCACTATAGGATTAGTAGGATGATCATCCTACTGTTGATCCAATGGTACAGTGGAATATACTGAAGATAGCACCTTCAGGGGTTTACTAGCTATACCACCACTGGAAAAACAGAAGCTAGTGGTGGTTGTACCATTTGAGGATGAACAAATTTTGAGTGTGTTTAATTAGTTTCAGAGGAAGAAACCTCCAATTTTTTACAATGATCCATACCCCTATGTGGATAAGGACAATCTAGAGGTAGTCACTCACAATTTATGAACATTTAGGAAGCCAACAGAAGAAATGGTGTTCTATATGACAATTCTTCATGAATGTCCTAATGGATAACGATGGAGCCTCTTGAACTACTAACAAGATGAGACAAATCTATCCGGTATAGAGTTTTAGTGTCTCATTACAGATGAGTTATATCCATCCAGGTTATGATCGGTATGTGTAAAAATGATTCTATAACTGCATAAGGGAAGTAATATAGTGGTAGAGTATTCAGTGATGTTTACTGATCTCTCATGTTACAACTTTGATATAGTGTATGAATAGTTCATCAAAGTTGAAACCATTGACTAGGGATTATTCAATGTCATTAGGGATCCTTTTGTATCCTTTTTTATTACTACCTAATCTAGGTTTCTTGAGTGAGTCTTATTACTAGAGAGAATTCTAGCAAAGATGAAACCAGTAGTCGGTGATCTTTGTGGGAACCCAGAAGCTGATACCTCAGAAGTAGGCATCTGATGAATTTCATAGGGGTCCAAGTGTTTCAGATAATTAAATTAGTGATCCAAGGACTCATGGATATTTGTTCAGGGATCTCAAGGAGGCTCTAATTAGCTGAGGTATATGAGGTTTTTCTCTTGTGAATGTCGAGGAAAACTATATCGAGATTTTCTAAGAAATCATATTGATGAATGTTAGACAATTGAGGGACCACGAAGACAATGAAAAAGACATGAGCATGGTGGTTAGAAAGGAAGTGGGTCTATTAATGTCGCTTCTAGGGTAGCATAAGGTGGTCTATGATTCAACCTATTACCACCACCACCGTTAGTTGGTTCATGTCAGACTCAGAGAGCTGGGTGGCATGGATGAGGCCATCTCCATGATACAATGTCCCATGACCTAATGGATGAAGGGATGGGATTATGTATGATCTATTTATTTTTAAATTTTTCTGTAGTATTTATTATCACTGGTTATATCCATTATTCACATTCCACTTCTACATATTGAGACATGGATATTTGATTTGATCCATTTTCTGGACCCCTATGGTTTGAGACTCTGACAAGTGGATAGAATAGTTTCCCACTTGCACTGATAGTGTGATAGACACTTGAGGGTGAGTGTTTTGTAAGGGATATATTATTTATAGTATATAAGTATTATAATTTCATCTAATGCGGGGGCTTCGAATCCATATTTAATACCTAGATTAAATACTTGAGGATGATTATGAGGTCTGTCCGTAGTGACATTATCAGGTTTTTCATTGTCGGTGAAATAATAACCTTGGAGAATCAGGTTGAGATTTAACATATCAGAATGCAACTGATTACTTAAAAGTTGGTTAGAGTGAAACTTGGAATAATTTATTCATTTGGAAACCATTTTCCTGCATTGGTGGCAGAGTATGAAGGGAATCCTTCTATAGCTGTGATAGGTTTAACTCCCCACTAAGAGATAGATTTCTGCATCGACTTGAATCTCGGGAAATCAGTAATATATTCACCAGTATATCGAATTTCTATTGTAGTTATTTGAATGCTTAAAATGTAGTTATAGGAATTTCAAGAGAAGGGATTTATGAGACCCAACATTTCCCCTAGGGATACCCTAGTACTACTTTCAATAAAGAAGATGTGAGCTTGTGGTTAGGTTTGGATTTCTGTCACTTGAATCCAATGACCATAAGAATATGTAACCACTATCTAGGAAGGATGACAAATTTTAATAGTTGAGAGTGGAACGATTCTTTTAGAAGGTTGAACTACAGTCAAGCTATTAGCAGCCATGAGAATGGGATTAGGATATACTAAAGATGAATTTCATATGTCGTTACAGTCACTATGAGTACATGGTGATGCCATTTGGTATGAATATTTCTTTAGATGTCATCATTAGTCTCATAAACTAAGTATTTTAACCTTTATTAAATCATTTTGTGGTAATTCTCATCAACGAAATAATAATGTATTTGGAGTAAGAAAAAAAATAATTCAAGAAACATGAAAACATCCATGAACACACTTCGAGAGAACCAAAATTATATGAGTCTCTAAAAGTGTCAGTTTTGGATTTAATAATGAAATTTTATGTGAAATGTCATCTTATAGGATTGAGTATAATTGTACCCATTAAAATTTGATGTAGTTATTTCATTAAATCCACCAAATATTTTTACCAAGGTTTGTATTTTCCATGTGATGGAAGGGTACTATCAGTGGCTTTTACCTAAAAAATCGAGATTCATAGCACACATCACATCATTAACTTGAATGAGTAATCATTTCATTTGGGTGGAAAGGTGCCATCAGTTATTTTAGAAATTAATAGAGAGTTAATTTCTAGATTTCCTCAATGACATTGATTTTGAGATATCCTATACCCCAGGGAAGGAGAACATGATGTAAGATCCACTTACCATGATATATTGGTCTCAATTTTTGGCTGAGGTGTTAGAGATATTGGATAATTTTTAGTTTTCTGTCATGGAAAAGGATAATACTTCCTGTCTTCAGTTGATGGTTAATACCCCCATTGCATTGATAGTGTGTTAAGGATGCTTAGTGTGGAGATACTGACTATTAGATAATGTGTAATCGGATATCCACCAGACATGTTCATAATGGATATTCTGATTTTGGGTAGAACATTATCCTTTTCATGGGATAAGCAATGGTACCATTGATGTTCTAGAATGAGGTGATACAAGAGTTTCATAGATCCCCTTTAAAGGTATATCCAGGTATGAAAATGATGTTCCTTTACAACTAACATTAGTTTATGTGGATATTTATGAATATAGGAGTAACTAATTTTTTTACTTGATGCCTTACTTATTAGCAAGGGAAGGTTGAGCACCGTGTTCCGGTTGGTCTAGTTGAACACCCATAGGTGCCAAAGGAGAAGAGTGATTTGGTTTTCATGGAATTCCTAATGTGATTACCACATATTTCTAGGGGAAATAATGAAATATGGTTAATCATTGTCTAACTCACCAATTTGGATCACATCCAATATATTCAATAGTAATTTTAGTATAGAGATCGTTATGCCTCTACACATTGGAGATATTCCCACTCCATAGAGTTACCTCATTATTATTCACTAACATTGACTGTAGCTTCCCATTTAGGTTATATAGGGGATTATAAGAGTATTTCGGGACTCTATTGATCTTGATCATTGATTTTCATCCCTAGAATGAAGACCAGATAGAGAAGACCATTCAGATCTTGAATGACATATTGTTGGATTGCATGTAGGACTTTAACCAAAGTTAGGAGAATCACCTACCGTAGGAAGAGTTTTTGTACAATATCATCTACCATTACACCATTTTTATGGAACCATTTTTGAATATGTATGAAAAAACCAATAGGTCACCAATTTTTTTGACTGGTCCAGCTGAGTCAGCAGTCATGATCCCAGAGTTTCTATGAGCTAAAATAGAGAAGGTACAGAACATCCAATAGTATATGAGGATTGAATAGATCCATTATAAGTCTTATGTGGACTGACGTCGAAGACTTATCAAATTTAATGATGGATAAAATTTTTTCCTACCATTCATTCCTCAATCTAGATTTAAGAGATTTTTTATGGTGGAATTTTGTCTCTAATATTCATTAGTCCATTCTCGATATGTATAGAGTTGTCGAGATGGTGTACCTCTTAGATCTATCATAATAGTTGGCCAGATTCATGAGATCTTCCACATGTAGACATTGAGGAGGTCTATGCATGAACTGTAACACATTATTGAATGGGATGAGCTAGAAATCGATGATGGATATATCATTGCAGACTACATAGTATGGATAGAGGATTGGTGGGTGAGGACCTTTCATGGGAGATTGATTCCCCTTGTGTGTGTCAGGTGACCTCATTAGAATTTTCTAAAGATAATATGGAAGAGAGAGTCTCATATTCATGCTGGTCACACCCATCCTTTTCTGTAAACCCATTTTTATCATTCCGATTAAAAAATCCCTATGGTGGGAAGAATTTAATTTCTATGATTTTATGTGTATTAAATTCTTTTTTTATATGGATATTTGTACTCGGCATGGACACGAAATGTGATTCTAAGGCCCGATGTTCCTAGATTAAAATTTTGAAATATATTAAATATATTAAGTAGAAAAAGGGTTCATTTTTCCTAAAAATATATCAATAACCCCTAACTAGGGTCACATATTAGAAAGGTGAGGGGACGAACGAGTTCAAAAAAATAGGTTTTACACTAGGAATAACATAACCTTTGTTAAAACATGTCTTTTTTTAAATGTTAGTGAAAGATAAATTAATGAAATAAAATATTTTTTTTATTTTCCCTGAGAGAATATTTTTATCTTATAAAATTATTGATATGTATTTTTTCCTAGGGTTTGCCGCTAAATCCTAAAGACCTAGTAGTTATTAAAGAACATATTTATTGGCGAATGACGACCCATTAGGATCATATCACAGATCATTGTACAGAAATTGATGGAGGGTCTCATTAATGATTTAAATTGAAATAATAATCATAAATGATTGTTCCAAACTCTAGGTATGTCATTTTTATTGAATTTATACCTTTTCCTTAATTTATATGATGAATATGAATCAATTGAGTAATGGATTGATTCATTGATTAGGAATTTTGCAGAGATGGTTGGATTAATTTTCTTCAGGAGAATTATTTTGTAAGTATTGATTTCTTCATTTTTATTCTTAGGTAAATAGATCAAGGTTGATATAATCATCGATCAAGGTTCATTCCACTTGATTATTCTTGTGCTTTTCTACCCTATTTCTTCGTTCACCATTAGCATTATTTATTTGGCTAGGGGTTAAACATATACCCATTAATGGATCATTTCAAATACATTTCATGTTGAGACGATATAATATTTTAGACTTGGGGTGGTCATTACATGTTAGTGGTGTAAAGATAGATATGGAAGCAAATCAAATAGTGTAGGCTCCTGATTTTCATGTTCTTTATAATGAAACAATGAACAAAGAAAAATCATAATTTTGGAGTAGATGGGACACTCGGAAATTATTGAAATAGTGATGTAATGAATATATAGGGCCTGATCTTTGTTTTTGAAGTGAAGAAACCTACAGATTAACGGACAGATAAATGACTGGGATGTGCGGATATGGTTTTTCATTTCTCCAAAATTTTGTGTTACGTAGCATATACATCATCATTACACATTATGTGGGGCCTCTTGGTTTTAGCTCTATGGTTTTGGAATAAATTAATGATCACATGGAATGTGAACCCTATCATGAAGCATGTGACCCTTTTCATGTGAATTTGAAATTACTTTGGAGAGTACACATGCAGAGGTTAAAGTATAATGCCAAATAGAACACATTGTACTTGTACACGGTCATGACTTGGTGTACATGGACTGATACATGATCCCATCCTTGGTACATACACATAGATAGGAAACATAGGGAAATATATTGTATATCAATACCCTTTTTACTCCTTCCACTTGTCATATACATAGATAATCCATGTTGTGTAAGGATATTCAATATAGATGGACTTGAGGATAGATAGAAACGTTATAGACACCCTAGTACATTTATTTTACCCCAATAAAGATTTTTATAAGATCTTATTTTCCTTATTTGGTACCATTATAGATTGAGTGTGTTTCCCTTGGTACATTCCCTCATGCGTAAAGTTCCATATTACATCCATTTCACTATATTGTTATCCCAACTAGAAGTTAAATCTCATATATAGTTCCGGTGTCCCTACATGAGACTGGAGTGTGATCACCTAATATCCTTTATTCCCTAAGTGTATTTTTTTTGAATCAACGTGACCTCCTTGATAATGGAGTTGACCCCCCCCCCATTCTGTAGGTTGTATCAGAAGGGTTGGTGGTACCATTGACATATAATCCCTTACATAGTGGGTTGATCCTGATTGGTTTCATCGTGTCCCCACAATGATCATGGGTTTGACCCCCTATCTATATATTAAAATCTTCTTATACAAGTTCATAGGTGGGCACAATAAGCATGACCCCATTATCGATTTTATCCTTTGATAGCATGGCTCACGGAGTGGATTCTCCTAGAATGAGCGTTGCTTCGAGCTGAATCATTCAGCTGGATTTAGGTTATGAATACACATTAGCATGGTTTTTTATGAATTATATCTAGGTGTTTCAATTAATCATTGATTAGTTTTTCTTATTTTTATCTTTCAATACTTAGTGCTTTGGGTTTAGTGTTCTCTTTGTGTCCTACAGAGTATTATTTATAGTCAACCCTGCGTGGTATTTTCGACATGTATCTTGTCCTATGCCGATGATTAGCCTAATGACAATTCCATGGAATGGAAAAGAGTGTGAGGAGTTTATCTGGAACATCAAATAGAATTATTTATTCCAATAGATTTTATTTGACTAAGTCCTCTCCCTTGATGAAGATTTTACTTTTTTAGTTTTTTCGGGGCTTGTATTTGGACACATTATCTCCTTTAAATACATTTATTATCGCACTCTATTATTGGATCATAAAAACATAAATAAAATTTTTTAGTTGGTTTACATGTCATCATTATTTGGGATTGTAGATGTGTTCATATGTATAGGTACATTAGGATAATTCCACGCATTTAAGGGAAAATCCTACTCATCACTAGTCTTCATCCTCTAGAATATTGGTGGTGGGTTTCAGATTGTCCTATGTAGGATCACTACTTGTTGGGTCATGAAGAAGAGATATTAGAGAATCTTTTCTACCACAGGGTTGGATTCGGTGATATTGGATTGTTGAAATAGTTTTTAGTGTTTTTATTTTATCTTTTATTTAATGGAATGTAGTATTGGTGTGGCGGTTAATGTATCCATACACCAAGACTACGATTAACTACCTTTAGACTGGGTAAATATAATCATTGGTTATAGGGATCTTTTTGGTAAATGTATCATATTGGAATGGTTGTGTTTTCCTTTTCAAACTTTACTTAGCTCCCCAGATATACTATTTTGATCTTGATACATCTTTTTTTTTAATTTTAGGATATCTCCTTGCTGGTAGCCAGATATAATTCCACTATGTCATAACAATGATGATATGCACAATGACGAGGCATCAGTATAAAGGAAAGCACTGAAGATATCACCTCTGAGTGGTTTACCATAAATACCACCACTCATTGAGTATATTATTGATATGATTGTATAATCTACGGATGAACAAATTTTGAATGCATTTCATGAGTTTTAGAGGTAGTGACCTAGCTGTTTTCATGGTGGGAAAGACACCAAGGTGGATGATGAGTGGATATAGGTAGTCATTTATGTTTTCTACATTGTGAGTACATCGAAAGAACATATGGTGGTCCTCCTGATAAGAAATATTTAAGGATATTATATGCCATGATGATGTTTGGTTACCTATTCACAAGATAAGGTGTATATCTCCTAGATAAACATTGAACATCTGTTCATAGAGGAGTTATATCTTTCCAAATTGAGATTCGTAGGAATAAAATAAATTCTACATCTATTATAGGGATGTATAACTGTGGTGTAGTATTCAATGAGGTCTAACAATCTATTATGTTACAACATGGATATGGTGGGGTATATGTTCTTCAAAAATAAGATCATTGAGTAGTGATTTCACGAGGACATCAGTACATCAGTTTAATCCCTTTTCGTTTCCACCTATATAGGGGTTCTTGAGTGATCCTTGTGGGTAGAGATATTTGTGGAATCTCATATACCAGTAACAGGAGATAGAAGTAGTCACACATTGTCTGACACATATGATGAAAGTATCTAATGGTATTCACAAGGATCCAAGCATTCCAGATGATTTAGGATATGATCATAGGACTCTGGGACGACTGTGGAGGTCTCTGAGGGTGGTTTGAATTAGTAGAGGGATATGTTGTGTTTCTCCTATGATGTTATGGAACACATTTCTTGAGATTATCTAAATGATTGTATATATTATCCTGAAATGATCAAGGGACCACCGAGATAGAGACATAGGTTTGGGAAGTGTGGTCAATAGGATCGCAGACGTGGAAGAGCGGTCTGTAGGGCAGTAGGATTTGTCGGATGTTCGAGATATTACAACCACCACCCCAAGGTGTTCTATGCTAGGCTCCGAGAGCTAGTAGATAGAGATGAGTCCAATTAAAATCGATGAATAGCTATGATCATGATGAAATAGGGATTGTATGAGGCAGGATCCCTATCTATTCTACCTTAGTGTATGTGTTGATAAACATGAGTCCTATTCATTTCTTACAGTCCACATTTATAGTTCTTGGATTTTAGATTCCATTTGATCCATTATATCTACCCCTCATGTTGGAGGGTCTTACATGTGGTGACTATATGGTTGAAACCATGTTCCACCAGTGAGATCTGACGCATAAAGGTGAGAGTTTTTATGGGATATCTTTTTTTAATAATGAGGTCATATGACATCATCATAAGGATGAACTAGTTATCCATTGTTCATGGTAGATTGACAACATTATGTAGAGGATGTGGTGCGTCTTATGTGACTATATGAGGTTTTCTTTTTTGTGTGGAAATTAGACCTTGGTAGAGAATGATAAGGTTTCTCATAGGGTATTGCAGCCAAGTACTCATCAGTTGGCTATAATCACACTTTGATAAGTGGATGCTTTGGGTTATTAGTTTCCTATAATTATGGAAGAGTATGATTATGTATTTCCTATGTACAAGCTAGGATTAACTCCCCACTGAGAGATAGACATATGAATTGAATTTCATCTAGGGCTGACACTAATAACTAAACCAGCTTATTAGATGGATCCTACTGGGATTCATGATCTGATGGTGATATTGGAGGACATGCTGGAGAAGGGATATTTGAACCCTCAATTTTCACCCTAAGCACCCCTGTATTATTTTCCAAGGAGGAGTAAAGGATATAAAAGTTATATATGTGTTAATATATCGTTAATTCGTTGATAGTGAAGTATAAGTATCCACTATCGATGATCGATGACCTCTTGGACTAGTTGATAGAGTTGTGATGGTTCTCATTGATCGACCTTAGTTCAAGATATAATCGGCTATGATTAAAGGATGAGGATTTATCGAATATAGATTTCAGATATTGTTATAGTAACTCTAAGTACATGCTGATTCCATTTTTAATGAAAAAATCCTTCTTATTCTTCATTGGAATCATGAACTGATCATTCATCCTTTCATAGTGTGGTTCATGGTAGTCTTTATTAATGACATCCTAATGTATTTGGCATCTATATATGAGCACACAAGACACTTGAGGATAGTGCTAGACACATTCTAAGATCAATATCATTATTGTTATTATTTAGAAGTGTTGTTTTTTGATTCATGATTTCCACTTTCAGTGAAATATCATCTCAAATGATGGAGTAGCAGTTTTCCCAAATAAGGAAGAGGAAGTGCTTACTTAGGAGTCACCTAATAGTGTTAATAAGGTACAATGTTTATGTGGGTAGAAAAGGTACTCTCATGGGTTTCTATATGTCTTACCTAGAGTCTAATTTCCATTGACAGCTTTAACTTGGAAGGGGAAGCCATTTTTGTGTGTGGAAAGGAGTGAGAAGTGATTTTTGGAGATGAGATAGAGGTGATGGACAGAGTTCCTCCATGACTATGACTTCATGAATTTCTATACTCATGGGAATGGGAATGTGGAAAATTATTCTCTTTGTAGTATATATTTTTCATAGATTTTGTTTGAGGCATCAAAATATTTATCCACATTTCAGTTTTACTTCATCGACTAGGATAGTGGTTCATATCTTCTGTCGCCGGTTGTTACCCCACTTTTTTCACATTCTGTCAGTTATGCTCAGCATAGATATACTGACTATGAGACCTTATGTAATAATATATCCACTGAACATGAACCCTATGGATATTATGAATCAAGGTATCACACGGTCATTTTCATATGAAAAAGGATGGTACATGTGACAATGCAAGATGAGGTGTTTCATTAGTATCATAAATTAGTTTTAGCGGTACATATAGGTTTATAATGATGTGCTACAACCTCAAAAATCAATTGTTTTGGCTATGAATAAAGATGGGAGTTTCAGAGTTTTTCTCTTCATGCCAAACATAACAGCAAGTGAATGATGATCACTATGTTGATGTCGTATAGCTCTACCCCTTGAGGTGCAATAATAAATATTGAATGGGGTTTCCATGGAAATAGATACAGTCATACATCATAATTATAAGAGAAATGATATCGTATGGGTAATTGTAGACTGACTCACCAATTCATCCCACTGCCAAGATATTTCATATTATAGTTTAGTAAAGAACTTATGTTTCTTATACATGTAAGAGACAGTCCAAATCTATGGAGTTACCTCAATTATTTTATCTGATTGTGATGTATGCTTCAAATTTCAAGTCTGAAGGGTATTACATGGGTTTTTTGGACTCAATTGCGCTTGGTCATAGTGTTCCACCCCTAAGATGGTGGCCATATAGAGTAGACTATTCATGTATTGGATGATATGTTGGAGGATATCATGATGGAATTTGACCATAATTGGTAGGATTAGCTACCTTTGGTAGTGTTTTCATAAAACAGTATCTACAATTCCACCATTGGTATAGAACCATTTTAGGATTTGTATGGATGATCCTATAGGTCTCCAAATTATAGGAATAATACAGGAATGTCATCACACATGGGCCTGATGTGGGTGCATCCTATAAATAAAGGAGGTGCAGATCATCTAGGAGTTGAGGCATACTTCATAGAATCATAATAAGTATTATGAGAACTGAAGATGAATGCCTCTAGAGTTTGAGGAGGGAGATCATGTGTTCCAAAGGGTTTATCTGCAATATGGATTGAGGATATTTGTCTTCGAATCCATGTTATCAATGATATTAATTGGGCCCTTTTAGATACAATGTTGAGTTAGTGAGGTGGCATAACGCTTATCTGTAACAACGTAGTTGGATCAGGTACAGGATATGTTCCACAGGTCACTACTGAGGAGGTATGGGGATGACCTATCACATGTTATCAACTGGGGAGAGGTATACATAGAGCTTGGAGATACCATTGTAGAGTAACTATTGGAGATCAACGATCTTCATGAGAGGATACATTTGGGTAAATTGATTCCCCTTGTGTGTGTCTCATAAGGGCATGTGAATTTTTAGAAAGGCACATGGGAGAGAGAGGCTTAGGATCAAGATCAGTAGTCACATATCCTTGTGTAGTCCTTGTTTAGGATTTTTGGTGCATAAATTCCTAATGTAGGGAGAATTTAATGTCTTTTATTTTCTATATTTTTTTGGATATTATATGGACTATTTTTTAAACCAAGTGATGAGAAAATGTGAAATTATAAAGACCACTGTACCCAGAATAATTATTTTTAATATCATAAATATATTAAATATCAAGAGTGAATAGTTTTCATGAAAAAGTGGAATAACACTTAAAAGTGGGCCCATATTAGAAATATGATGGTACCATTTATTAAAAAATCATGGTTTTATCCAAGTCCTGAAATAACCTTTGATATCATGGGTATTTTGTTAAAATGCTATTGTGGGCACAAATTATTGAAATAAATTAAAATAATTTCCTTATTATTTTATTTTAATGTAGTGACTATTTTTATACTATAAGAGTACTATTATAGATTTTTGCCTATGGTTGGATGATACAACTTGTAGATCTAGGATCCATTGGATGGATACTTTATTTGGGAACATTGATCGCTCAGCATCAGATCCCATATTCTTGCATCGATAGAGTTAGAGGATCTCATCAATGATAGAAGTGAAACCAATATTTTCTCCACAATTGATCCAAACAATAGGTAGAATTTGTTATTGGATTTATTCTCCATTATTTATTTCTACAACAAACATGAATAAATCAACTAATGGATTTATTCATGGATCATTTGTTTTGTTTGATTGGTTAGAATAATCTATATTGGAAAATTTATTTTTATATTGATTGCTTCATCATTTTTATTCTCACGGTATGGGATTGATATCAATAGAAACATTGATCAAGGTTTCATAAACATTATTGTTTGTTATCTATTATCTATAGGTTCTTTTTTATCCACAATCTTTGTTTATGTAGCCCGAGGTTTGATATATCCCATCAATCTATTCTTGTGCACTAGTTTATGTATCTAATGATCCGGTATTCTATATATGGGATCGGTACAACATGATGGTGCTATTACGATAGAGAAATAAGTGGCTCAGATGATTTAGGTACCCAAATTTCTTGATCTTCATTAAAACAAATAACAATTAGTGTTCCCATTTTATAAAATGATAGAAGGCATAGATCATGTTAATTCAGTGATTGATTGACTCGATGAGGCTAGATCAACATTTTCTCAATGAACCAATCACTAGATTGAACGCTGGAGAAATTTATGTGATGCACTATGCTGGATTTTCATTTTAAAAAAAATTCCACATTATATGGAGTGTTAATCAAACTTACACGGCATGTGGGGAGCCATGGTTACGGTGCTATGGTTTTGGATAGAGTTGAGGATCAGATGGCATTTGACACATATCATGTAGCGTGAGACCCTTTCTTTGTGACTCGGCCTGTATATAAAATATTAGACAGACTTAGGTAAATGTAAACGGCATGATAGAAATCTATGTACATTTACACATACATGACTTGGTGAACACTAGTTGGTACATGGACACAACCATGGTATGTAGGCATGGCTTGGAAACACATGTTAGAAACCAAGTGTCTCTACACATCGTGTACTCCTTATACATGTCTTGTATATAGAAATTACATGATTTGTGATGTGCTTCATCATGATCTAACATGGGGATATCCAGACACACCACTTACCCCTTAAAGAGTTTTTGTGTCCCACTGTTTTCTTAGTTTGGACGATTATATATTGAATATGATTTCATTCACCATTTACCTCCTGGATAAATTGTAGTATTTCATATATTTCAATGGAAAGTGATCCCCTTGGGAGACAATGACACATATATATTTTTGGTGTACCATCATTAGATTGGAGAGCTATCCAATATCTTCCTTTGTTATCCAAGTGGATTTTTTTGAATCAGCATCACCTTCATAAAATAGTAATTGAGCCTCCAAGTTATAGTCCACAATAAACTGGGTTTTTTTATTAAATATTATCCCATACATATAGGGTTGATCCAGATTTGGTTATTCGTTCCCGAAAATGGACTAGGGTGTGACCCCTATCAATGTATCAAAGTCTTCAGACACAAGTTCTTTGGTGGGGTCCAACGTGATAGACCTCTTCCAATAATGTATCCAATAATAGCATGGTTCATGGACTGGATTCTCACAAAATTATGTTCCCATTAAGTTAAAACATGTGGCTAGTACTTAGTTATGACAGGTTGGTTGTGTAGTGTACACCATGAGTATATCTGGGATTTTCTACAAGACATTGATTTTTATATCATGTATTGAGATAAAATTACAAGGTTCATCATGTTTATTATTTTTGGTGTGTACTAATAAGTACTTTTATACATACCCTCATATGGGATTATCCAACATGTGGCATGTCTTGTGCATATGAAAACCCTTTTGATGATGTCATGGGATGACATGAAGTGTTTAGAGATTAGATGAAACAGTAATGACTAAGGTTATCTACATGGATATTGCATTTGACTAAGTCCATTCCCTTTCAGCAGGTTGGAATTTTTTTGTTTTATTTGGGATTGTATTTGGACACTTTTTCTTCTTTTAGTATTTTTTCTATTGTACATTTTGGTGGGATATTATATGTATGCATCCATTGAGCTAGTTAGTTTACATCACAAAATTTTATGGGATTACAGATGTGTGGTAGTGTATAGGTACATCAGGATAATGCCTCCCATTTTTTGGATATGTCTACTTGGCACTAGCCACAATCCCTTGGCATTTTGAAGATGGGCTTGGTGTTGTCACGGGCCAGACCTCAGTAGGTCAGGTCGTCATATTACTATTATTTTCACAATGAGTAGTCTTTAATGTCACTATAATGTTTTACTGTGTGGCCATTAACTTCCCAATGAAATATTCACATCCTTGTGATCATTAGACAATTAATTTCTCATCAATATCCATATTATTTATCATATATATAATTATTTCATGAACCGTATATCATATAAAAATATAGTGATCTAAATCTAAATTTATTTTTTATCTATGGAAATAACGAGGAATCTTTATTCCTTAATCAATATGGATATTTTATGACAAGGTACATTATTCTTGAATTATACTGATTAATGAATTTATAACAAAAGATTTGGACCTATATACATATTTGGGTCTAGGTGAGTGTTATCACCTAGAGGCATTGGTTACCTTATGGGAGAAATCAATTAAATGGGCTTCTACCCAACAGTTGTAAACATTATTAAGAATATAACATGATATTATAGGTATCATATTATTGGGAAACGTGATTTTTTATATTTAATCATTTCCCTCATTTAGAGAATGGTTATTTTTATCCATGAGATTATTCACATTTATATTATCTCAAGGTACATTTAATTTTCATTTTTTTGATTTAATGGAAAGTATTATATGTAATTTACCATTCCATATTGATTATTCCTTATCTAATAACCATAACTATTTTCTTTATTACATGGAATGTCTTTTTAGTTATATATATTTACATTGATTATAATAGTGAATTTTTCAATTGATTATGTGTCAAGATAATTACCTTTTTATTTTTTTCATTTTTTATTAAATATTATTAATATATTCTTGATATCTTTTGTTGTACTTACCCATTACTGGGAATTAGATCTCACCATTATTTTGATTCCATTATCATAAATCCATGAAATTTACTATAGAGGATATTGAATGTTATTCTAGAGGGAATCATGTTATTATCAAAAAAAATGTATGTTTAAATTTGTGTGTTCAAATGTGATTTAAGGCTCAAATATATATCATTTTTAACAAGACTATTAAAGTATTCAGTCCTTTGAGATTACTTTTTCATGTAACTTATTCCAATGTAATAATCCATTCATTGGATTTGGGATATTGGGGAGATCATCTATATAGGTTTTATTAGTTTATTTTTAGTAGAATCCTAGGGAACTAGATTAAGGAAAACAAAGATTAGGTTTCATAACCATATAATATACTTTGAGTAAAAATGTATAGGAACATCTTAAAAGATTGGTAAGGTATGTCTTATGTTGGTTTTCCTCAAAATAAATTTCTATATGGATTCTATAAGTGGACGTGGTTCTTGAATATACATATCTTTGGGTAATTATGTTGAATAGTTAATATTAGAATTGACCTGATAGTCACCTAGTCTTTGACAATAGGACTTACTACACTCCTTGTTTGATACTCCTAATGGATATCCTTATAATAATACACATTTTAATTGCAAACCATTAAGTATTATTTAAATAAATTATGGAAAATAATAAACTGGTGTAATCCTAATGTTTATTTGATTGTAAAGAAAGCATCTTAAAGGAATGGTAAAATTTTATATTTTTTAAAATAAGCACATAATTTAATGAATTGATGAGGAATGTGACGAATGTGATTGAAGTAAATAAATTTCACCCTATGGGTCTATTTTAATTTTGTTGTTTTAAATACTGGGGACATGGGAATTATCTAACTCATTTCCCTTTTTTAAGGATAAACCCTAGACCGACGAATAACCTTTTTAAAAATAAAAATGATAAACTGTTTATGTATTGGGATTCAAAAATTGAATTTTAATTTTTCTTTAATAATTGAGTTTTTATTATAAGAATCATTAAGCGTATACAAATTTGGTTATGTTTTAGATTAATTATTTTATTCAATATTAACAGAGTCATGGATACCAAATTTGGTTAATGATATTAATATTAATAATAACATCAATGTCATGAAAAAGCATTTTAGGTTTTAGGTGATTGGATCCTACCATGATTAAGGAAATTTTTTATAAATTTATATAAAGTGTATGTTTTTGTGGGAAAATTATTTCTGTAATAATGAAATTATATTTTATAGGAATAAGTTTAAATGAATTGATAAACCTTGGTATTAATGAGATCATTAATGATATTTTAATAATGGTTAAATTATTAATTGGACTATATAAACCTTATAAAAAAAGATTATTAGTGTTTAATTTTATTTCAGGGATGTCCATAATATATTTTGGTAAATTTTTAGGAATTTCATTGTTATAGTTTATAAAAAAAATCTTCATGCTTCGATACAACCTATATCATCTAGAATGGAAGTTGGGAGTGAACCCACGATTGGAGGATGATAAGTTTTTAGTGCCAACCATGGTCCTACACAATATCCTGGTTAATATCTAATTGTTTTTAGTTAAATTATTTGATTAATTAATATCGATTACTAGTGAGTTGTATTACTTTTTAGTTTTAAATATAAATTTTTTATATAAAATAACTTTGGTGAAACATTTTTCTTCTGTAAAATATTTAGAGATTGATTGAATTTATTTTCACACAATAATTCAACTTATGATCTGTTAAAATTGAATTTTATTTCATCAATTAGAAGAAATTAATTTTTGGGTATTCATTGATTAGAGTAAAGCATAAATTGGAAATTCATAGAAGAAAAACTAAAGGTTGAAATAAGGATTTTGATATAAAAAGGTATCAAGTAATTATATTTCATTATATTAGGATATTGTAAAATAAATTTTTATCTTTAGGAAATGGATCTTGGAAAAATCTATCCCATTATATTTATATCTGATGAATGAGATAGTCTATTATATCCTCACGTATTAATGATTTTAATTCCCTTAAATTTTCTTTGATTATTGAAAAGACTTAGATTTATAAAAAAGATCAATATATCTATTTATTTACACTTTTCCTCCATTTTCATTTTTTCATGTCCCATTTATGTTCTCTTACTCAAAAACGTAGTAATGTGTCGTTTTTTATGAATTTTTTACTTACTTTTCACATTTTTAAGAGGATGTTTTTTGTCTCACATAAAATTTGTGTATTTTAAAAAATTAATTTGAATATATCAAACCATGGATAACAAAGATAATGTTTTAATTTTTATGACCCAATTTATTTATATTGGGATAAGGTCACACCCCAGCATTCTAAAAGAATGAAATGTTATTCAATAGTTTTTGTGACATGGAACACATAGATTATAATGGAATTTAAAACCAAAAAACTATAAAATATATTCATATGAAAGTAAATAAAATTTTCTACAAGGTTTAGTATACATAAAAAAATATGTTAATTTTATTGCTTGTGTTATACTCAATTCTGAGTTCACAGAACAAAAATATAGTATGAAAATATTATTGATTAATATATTTTTAATAAACTCACCATTAAATTATAGTGTATGTATATTATAAAATGAATTATGAAATTATAAATTTTAACAAATTTTATTAATTATATACTTATTAGTAACATAATAGTAATCAATTTAATGAAAAAATAAAGGTTTAAAAAATGTATTTTTCTAAAACACTTTTTCATTGCACTTTTCACACATAATTTAAAAATATTTTTTAATAAAATTACAAATTTTTTTTAAAATTTTCATTTTTTACAAATCATATTATTAAATAAGATTTGGGTTAATTTTTGATATTTTCCTGAAAAATTTTCATTTTTGAAGAATAGTGAAATGCCCAAATTATAAGGAAAACTCCATTTTTTTAAATAAGTTATAATGTTATATTATATATTAAATTGTTTTTAAAGTGAAAAAAGTAATATTTTATATCATATAATATGTTTTATGTTATTCAAATAATATTTAAATTTAATTATACATAAAAACAATAATACCTTTGGACATTTTCCCTTTAACAACCCTCTTTCTTATTGCGTCTGTGGTATTAATTTCAAATATATCACCGCAATTATTTGAAATTAATTTCAACAAATGGATTTAATATTTTTAAGAATGATAATTTATAATTTATATTATGGTAAAATTCTTTTCTGATAGAAATTAATAGAGAATGCAGTAGAAATTAATTTTTGTGGTTATGGTAAACATGGTTTTAAGGGGGGTTAATCTAAAAGGAAAAGGCTAGAGATTCCCTATACACTTATCCAAATAATATTTTTAGTTCATATTGAGAACATAGGACATAATATCATCCATAATGGTTCATTTTTTTTACCATTTTTACATATGAAAAATGTGCGAGCAAACAATTATTTTCAAAAAAACCACGTTTGACCACTCTCGGACATATAAAATGCCACACCTATTTTATATTCTACACTAATTAAAACCATAAAAATTAAAAAAAATACCTAAAAAATCACTTCACAATATCCTCAAACTTATCTTATAGTATTTATCTTTTCAATAAAGACAAATATCAAATGAATTTGTTCAAACTTTATGGGGATACCCAAAGAAGAGGCAATGTTCTTCAATGAGAATATTAATTTTATTTATTTCTCATGCTCCATAAGTTATTATATATACAATATTATATAGAAACATATGTAGAATAAAGAATAATTAATGTTTATATAATATGTTAATGACCTAAAACTATCTCCACTTTTGTAAAATGTATTAAGAAATCATCGTTCGTGTGTTAATTGGATTACAACCACATGAAATGATGTTGTTCATTTTTCGCTTCCACTAATTAATGATGTGCATGATGATGGATATAAAGTATATATATAATATATATAACATATTTAAACCAATATATTCAATATATAATGTATATATAAATATATTTATTTATTTATCTACCATCCATTCTGTAAGAGTAAGAAAATGTTGCTCGTGTGTACGACAAACTACCACCTTGCGAAGCGATGTCATTTACCATTAAATAAAAATTTTCATGATAGCTGGTAAATATAATGTTAATAAATATATGTTATATACATGACCGAATTATAAAATTAATGAAATATTTTTCTTTATGTACAGATAATATATTTAATTTTCTTTCTCTCCCTGTCAATCATGTAAAGATGATAACATCATTCGTGTATGTGTAAACGACCACCTTCATAAAGTGATGTGACTCTATTTTCTTCACCAAATAAAATAGATGATATATATAAGTATATAATAGGTTCTATAATATATTATTATCATTATGGAAGGATATTGTTTTATATTGCTTTTTTAAATAATGATCTCTACAAAATTGAAACTATTCCCACGGGTAGGTACATCCTACCAGCTCGAAAATCATAACATACTTTTTTTCATAATCATATTTCATAAATTGGTATAATTTATGTGTAAATGTGATAATTATTTAATTATAATTATTATTTAGATGATATAACTGAATAATATGTACAATAATGGGAATATTCAGGACAATTAACGCATGAGAAAACAAGGCAATTAACACACCAAACAATGAAAATAATGAAATATTATTAAATAATGGGTCATAAGATGTTATAAAATGACTATAAATTATATAATAAATAATAAAATGGTTCTATAATATGTAAATTACTTGTTTAAAAAAAAAATTAGGTTTAAATCACGTTTAAATGAAAGGAAGAGTGATGTATGGGACATCATCTCAATTTCATTTCCTTGAAGAATTATGTAATTTTATGCACCTAATTTATTTTATATAGTGTAAAAACTACCGCTATGAGATGTAAAATCATTAATACATCATTATTGATGGTGTTTTTGTTTTTATTTTATTTATTTCATCAAATCATATTTTAATTAAAAGTTAAAAAGTTGTAATAGATTTCTAAATTTAATATATACTGTTTAGGTTAAACAAATACATTATTGACGATATCATGCTAAGATTATCTATATAATGACTTTTATTATCATAGTTTTTATTAATATATGTTTTCAATTTATATTTTATACACATAATTGAATTATTTATTAATTCACAATTCAATACTATGATATTTGTAATGCTTTATTTCCAAATCTCATTTTAATCGAGATTATTTATTATGGAATTCCAATTGAAGATATAATTTGATAATTATATAATAAAAAATTTAATTCTATTATAAAATAGTTATTATTATTATTTAACTACAATAAAACCATTTTTTCACACTTTCATACTCAAATCAATTTTAATTTTGTTTTTGAGAAAACATGACTTTATTTTTTTCTTCAGTTGAAAATTTCTTTTCATCAAATATCATATTTTATAAAATATTTTTTAACAAAATTTTAAACCATTTAAAATGATTTAATAAATTAATTTTCACCCCTTTTTACACATTAATAAATGTTTAAAAAGGAATTTTATGTCATTTTCAAATCAAGCCCCATTTAAACTTTCATTGAAAATATGAAAGGAATATTTTTATCATTTTCTGAACAAGGAACATTCCTAACCTTATTAACATTACAAAAGAAATGATTTTTTATCTTTTATGATATTATTTACTTACCATCCTTCTTGTCCATAATTTCTATAAATCATACTTTTTATTTTTAATGAAATCCTTTTAATGAAAATGTTTTTATATGCAATTTTAAACATAATGTATTTTCAAAATGTTTTTCATAATATAAATTAAATTTTAAAAAAAATAATTTCTTGCTCTTTTTATGATATTAACATTAATCCATGGAATAAACCCTTTATTCATATTTCAATGGGTACACAATAATATTATCATCATTCTTTAACTGCATTATTTTAGGACATTTGGACCATTAAAATTATTAATATTCACTTTTTTGTTTTATATTGCAGACATTGACATCCCCATGAAATATTCACTATCATGTTATAAGTAGGAATTAAATTCACCATAAATATACATTTAGTTATAATCATAATTATGATTTATAAAAACATATTTCATTTTTACCATTTTTGTTATATATTGAATGTAATTTTTTAAACTGTAGAATTATGGGTAAGTTTATATTCCTAACTCAAATTATAAATTTTATGATATCATACATTTCCATGTATTAAAATGATTATTTGATGTATAAGGAATGATTTGGACCTACATAAATGCAAGTTTCCAGTATAATAATATCCCATTGATTCAGTTGTAGACTCATAGGGTGAAAGAGTTTGTTACCATTAGTTAAATGGGTTTCTACCCATCAGTTTAAAACTATCTTGAGAATAGATCATGCCATTAAAGGTATCCTATTACAGAGAAAGAGGAAAAATGATATTTTAAAATTTAATTCATTCATTGTCATGTTTTTATAATCCATGATACATTAACAATGATATTATTTTTTTACTAAATTTACTTTTTAATTTATTACAGAAATGGAATGTGTTTTTACTTATTTACCTTTAAATATTAATTATTATTTATCCCTTTATAAAATCACTATTTTTGTCTAAATGGAATTTATTTTCAATTATTTATATATCCATTTATTATCAATATCAATTATTTAAATGGAACGTGTGTTTATATAATTACTTTTCCAGGATTATAATTCATTTTTGAGTGTGCTTCATTTATTAATGATATATTCTATTTCATTTCACATTTAATGTGAATATTATATCATACATTTTTTCCTTTATGTAGAATCCATGAAGTGTGTTATGTTTGTTATGTAGATATATTATAGATGAAATATGTTTTTCCTCAAAAAAAATTATTTGGTACTTTTTGTAATCAAATGTAATGTAAGAAACATGTGTGTATCTAGTTTACCAAGATAACTAAACTATTGAGTCACTTGGGATGTGATTCCTTATATCATATTCCAATTTTATTAACCATGCATCATCTATGGGATACTTGTGTCAGCATCCCTACATACATTCCTTGGTCTTATAGGGGTTTAAATACTTTAGATAAATGATAAAAAATATTATTTTCATGAATAATATCCAATATCTTCTAGAAAATTATTCACATATAGTAGCCTTATTTTCAAATCAGACATAATTCAATTATTTATAACCTTTTCAACACAGAATATTAAAAATATGTTACCTAAACATCTCATTAATGGTAATCCATATTAATTTATTTCAAATATATTATATGGATATAAGGTAAGAATTGTGGTATGAGAACGTGATCAAAAAATAAAAAATGGAACTCAATAAATAAATATCATAAAAATTAAGTCATATCATAAAGGTATTATCCAAACATAATACATAGTTTTAATCATGAATCAAAAATCATCTTCCAGGAATCATAACATGAACACATAAGATAAGAATGTGTCACACAATTATTTTTAGAAATAATAACATTGAGAATTTGTATAAATAGCTATGGGTCAACTAATCATGTTAGTAAAAGAAATAATGTCCCTAGGTAACATTATGGATATAAAACTAGGTCCATGAACAATACAATAAACAAATCAAAATGAATATGTTCATGCTTAATTTTGTGAATATGAAATCATATTTACACATAATATACGTATCTGATGAGATAAAAATATTTCCAAACATAGTAAAAGGTTATATAATTATGGTATCGCCTATCAAAAAATAAAAACCTTATATATGGGTTTCATAAGATCATAAAACACTTTTCATTCCATAATAACATAAACAAAGTAAATTATATGGTTTTAATCAATATTTCTTCATCACATCCTCAAAATCCATTCACATAATGTACATGGAAGGAATAATTAAGGTATATCCCCATTTATGTAAAAGAAACATTGAAGGATATAGAGATAGCTGCAAATTTATATTACTTTTTTATGAAAATTTCCTTGAAATAAAGTGAAAATTTAATTTTCCTTTAGTGTATTTAAATATAAAACATTTCCTATTGTTTCAAAAAAAACTTTTTAAATAACCATTAAAAACATTAATGGAGGTTTAAAACCAAAAAAATACTTTATGGTTTGAAAATCAATTCATTCGTTAAATTTTGAGACAATTATCCGTTCAAATCTTTCTAAAAAAATTAATAAAAATAATCATTGGAAAAAAATTGTAAATAAGATATAAACATCTGAAGAAAATTAAAATACATTTGAAAAATAATTTAAACAATTTTTGGATCATAGATGATATATTCTTGGGAACATTTTAAATAATATAATCATGGAGAAAAAATAATCCTAACTAAAAAGATATATAAGGTCATATTTTTATACAAATATATTTTATGTCCTTTTGAGTACCATAATGTGGAAAATTATATAAATACTTGACAAAATAAGAAATTACTAGATAATAAGATCTTTTATTGGGTTTAAATAATAGGTTTTATATATTTTCCTTCATTTAAAATTTATCATACACAATATTGATAAAAAAATTGTTATTGTAATATAAAACATAACCACATTGGTCAATTTTAATCATAATTCCCTTGAATGAAATATGATTAAACAGAACATTATATTATATTAATATGAGGTAATTCATGATAAAATATATCAAATTTGAAATATTTACTACATAAACACAAATAGGTTCTTAAAATAAAACATGTCTCAATAAAACAATATTGACATGAAGAACGCTAACCTCTAATCCCAGCATTATTAAAAAGTTCCCTTATACTATTATGTAATAAATAAATAATTAATATAAATATATAATAAAATCATATTCATAAATATTTTAATTTTTATCATTAAATTATAATTTCTAATTACTTATCCATTAATAATTATTTATTAAATTCATTATTCAAGTGAAAACTGGTATGTTTTCCATCCATGTTTTAGTTTTAAAATCATACTCCTTGCACCTTTTTCATTGAATAATAATTTCCATTATCTAAATAATATTCAATATTATTATATTTCTCCCCTATAAAAAAATTATAACCAGCATTATATGGTGGCGATGAAAAATTAATTACATCACTTTATGGAGATGAAAATTCATTCGTATGGATGAGTACAAATTATATTATTCAAATGTCATAATAATGAAAGGTAAATAAAAATATGTATTTTAGGTATATTTTTTATATCATATCTATTAAATAAATACACCTTTATTATTATCCTTTTAAAAACAAAATGAAAAAAAATAATATTTCATATTGGATGTGGAAATCCACATGTACGTATGAGAGATATTATCATTTCCCAACTGATAAGAAGGTGAGTAGGTAGAAAATAAAATATAATTTTAAAATATAATTTTGTTATAAACATACGATTTATATAGTAAATATATTAATATAACCATCCTCGATATTGGGTGATTAAAAATAAAAAATTTCATGTTGTGTAAGTGGTAGTCCACACATACGCATAATCAATATTTTTATTTCCAATAACATTTTAAATAAGATTTAAATTAGGTATAATATGAAGATAATAAAATTAAAATATATTGGAGATACGAATGCTATTATAATATCATGGTTCAGATATTTTTGTAGGAGGTATATTAATAATTAAAAATAAAACAACATGGTTATGAGTTGTACTACATCTTTATAAATCCTCATGTGGCTTAAAAATCAGGCTTTCATGGATGGTGTTTTTTCAGAATAATACATCTACTTCAATGAGTATATTTGGGGGGTGGGTTGGGATTTTTCAAACTAGATTTCAAAAGTGGTGTAGACAAGTGGGAAGATGAGGTTCCTAACTGTAAGTGTTTGGATTTGCACACTTGTAGTTATTCTTAACTTTTACATTTTAAAAGTTCCTTACTCATCATAATGTGGCTATTAATTAATTGGATTACAATATGAGGTAATAACGATAGAAATAACAATATCTAGTAATCAATAATATGTGATTATATGACCTTAATTTTATTTATTACCAATAGTTAACACACTTTTCCCCTTATGGGGGTGAAAACATTTCTTCTGGGTTACTCTTCATAATGACCAAAAATGAAATTCAACACATTACTAATGTAAAACCCCATGCTTCCCCGATACGCTTCTCTTTGAATAATACAATAGCATGTGTTTTACACAACTTCATGTTCTAACAGACCAAAACCAATCAAACTTGTCATGACCCGACTCTACCGGTCTCGAGCCGCAACTACCCCAAACCATGCTCTATAGGCCAGGGGCTGGAAAAAAGTACCAAAGGCGTAACAATCTCGGGATGGCCTTTTCTTATGTACATGTACACACACACATAGCCCACTCAATGAAAAAGTTCAGACTAAAAAGGAAACCAAAGTACAAACAACTGTATCCCAACCATTGTCATGCATAATCTTTTAAATAGAACAAGTAAAGTGCTGACAGGATAACCAAATAGAAAAAGGAAAAAAAACACGCCCCACCCAAAAGGTGCCACAACCAGACAATAGGTAAATTAAAGTAAACAGCTGGTGAGTCTCACACTTGAAATTCTTACTACGACCACTGAACGCAACCCAAGTTCTTGTGTCCTCTACGCTCCTTTGTTGTTTCGATCAACCAGTTCGTCGTCTGCAAGGGCACACCAAGTTCTGAAAAAGGCCAAGCATGGGTGAGTATAAAGATACTCATTAGGATGCCCTGGAAGCTCGAGGGAGCAACAAAAGAGGTACAAAAATTGTGAGAAGTCGATAGAACAAATAACTATGTAAGAGTACAATAGAGAGAGTGTAGCTCAACCCAATAAAAGAAAGGATGTAGACTCGTCCAATCCTAGAAGAGATAGACACTGAAAGCACATGGTATACCCCTTGCATCTTCACCCCTCCTATAATATGAGTAAATAAACCAAAGGTGTGGGAACAAAAGTAGGGTGTATGTATATATATCCTCAATAAAAACCCAAACAAGTGTGTAAGGGGATCTCTATCTCCATGATCAGAACATGAAAAGGTGCCAATAGTTCTAAGGATATCCATCACTGGTGCCCACGAATCCCGCATGCCAAAGCTGTCTCATTGTTGAACCGTACAAACAAGGTTCATGCTCTGGTAATAATAGATAAAATTGACTGACTAGCCTCGTAGAAAGGGAAAATTCTAAAATAAATCGTCGGGTAACCCACTGCCTAGCCCAGCTAGAGGGTAAACCCTAAGAGGTAGTCGGGTAACTCACTGCCTAGCCCCGCTGGAGGGTAATACTTAAGGTATCCTAAGTTCATCAGGTAACCCACTTCCCAACCCCAATGTAGGGTAAAAATTATGTTCAACGGATAACCAACTGCCCAGCCCTACTGGAGGGTAAACCCTAAGGTCAACGGGTAACCCACTGATGAGCCCCGCCAGAGGGTAAACCCTATGGTCAACGGGTAACCCACTATGTAGCCCCACCAGAGGGTATACCCGATGGTAAATGGGTAAACCACTACCCAGCCCCACCATAGGGTAAACCCTAAGGTCAATGGGTAACCCACTGCCCAGCCCTACCAGGGGGTAAACCCGGAACTCGTCTGATAACTCTGCACTTCCCACTCCATCACTATGTGTCATTAACATCATTATCATGCGCTGGTTTGGAGTGCATCAAAGGGACCTCCAACCAATGCCCTTTCATGTTTCCACATTTAATAAGATCTCAAAAGTGGCCCTGCATGCCCAACCAGATTTCGACGTTGCAATCCTTGTGAAATAACACGCAAAATAGACAATTTTCTCACCCTGTATGTGGAGCCCCGGCCTCAACTTCGGCATCAATTCTAGAAACCACAATGGTCAACTTCGTCTTGATTACATGGTCACAACGCCCCTGACAGCACCTAAAACGTACTCTGGATGTAGAAGTTTCAACTCCCCATGTTATGAAAATGAGGCCCTGTGGGGCCAAAATCTCGACCCCGAAACACGTCACGCAAATCGTACCATTTATTTCCTTGCAAATATCCATGAGTGGTAGGTTATTCATTTTCCCTGAATGGACTTATTCATCATATGTCGTAAAAATGTAGCATACGTCGGAAAGCTGACTCGTGCGGCCCATGCCTCGGCCCATATTTAGGAAGGTGGATTGTGTCGTCGCAATCCCCTTGAAGAACACTTAGATACGTGTTCTCAAACACCCCAAATGGATATCAAGTGAAAAAGTGGTGTTTCACCATAAAATGTGTGAACCAGGACTTATGAGGTCCATAATTTTTCTCCAACCCTAACGCTTCATAATGCATCTCAAAAAGTCCGCACGAGGACTGGGGCCACGCTGCCGCTGACGACACGTCAATAGGATTTCCCAAACCGGAGTTAGGCCCGACTCAAGAATAATTAATTAATTTTTTTAATTAATTATTTTGTACCATAGAGCCATGAAACCAATTGACAAAGGTACTAAACCAACTTTTTAAGGACTGTCTCAAAACTAGGTCCACAACGCCTATGAAGCTGCGTCAAACGGAAGTTCAGCTCGCGAATTCATCTTTTGTAAACATTAATAATAATTTATTATTTTTAACTTAATGTGATTTGGGTCACCCACCTTCAGAATAAAAATTAAATAACACCAAAACCCATTTCAAAATGTCTGTATCGAAGAGACGAACCCACAGCCGTAGACAGCGCCATGAATGGATGCACCGTTTAAAAGATACAACCCTTTACAAATAGGGGCCCAACTAGGCCAGTCCATCCCGGCCGGCCCGATCCAAACCACCTGCCCGCGGCAAAGCCGTGGATCTGGTCCAGCTTTCCAAGGCCCGCTAGCCGTAGCCCACCTCAAAACCACCAGACCCTAGGGTCTGGTTCTTCCATGTAGACCGGCCACATAGCCAGTCTTGTCCGTGCGCCGCACCAGCAGGACCCGCGTTTTATGGTTCCTTGTCCCCCCCCTGAGGTCAGTGCCTCAGGATTCCTCCTAATTGCAACATGCCAAGGGGGACCCCTCTTCCAGCCAATCACACCACCCGACACCGGCCACCCGCGCCGCGACTGCCTAGTCACCCGCTCCCCCCTCCTCTATGGCCACCTGGATGACCCGACCTGCTCATCTCCTCCCGGTCACCATGCCGCAGTAGCCCCCGGGACTGGCAGACCATCGCGACTACTCCCGCGTTAACCACATCCACGCCATCCACACCCGAATCCACCTCTCCGCTCAAACGCTGGCCACCGCACACCGTACGAGTGCTGCCTCAACAAGGACTCGTGCTACCAGCGCAACTCCGGCTGGTTGCACCGTTACATCACCATGACCTCTGGCCACCACCCCTTGCTGGAGTCGGGCCTTCCGTCGGCTGCTGCGACAACTCTGGCGGCTTGATTTCAAATACTATGGTGGATTTGGGATCCTCTGGAAGATGCCTTCACAATGCCTACTGCCGATTGACGATCTATCAAAGTTTTAGCGCATTCGAAAATTAGGACGGTGAGTGACGAAGAACATGTCAAACATAGGATTTAGAATGGGTCTCAGACAATGGCTGTTTTTATTTTTCCATCATCCTAATTCTAATATATTAGAATGTAAATGTCAAATTTGATGAAAATCCAATGAGTTTACAAAGGTGAGAAAATTAATCAACAATCCTACCTTGAATCGGTCGTGTGTCATTGGCGGCAACTCCACGATGCTCCTGCTTCAATCTACTATGGATTCGGCGGAGGTCTCTTATTGATTCAGTGAATAACGGTGAATAATTCCAAAGAACAATTGAGATAGAGGGGAAGAGGGACAGAGAGGGGAGAAATAAGGGAAAACCCCAACTCCGAACTCATATTTTTCTATTTATAGAAAAATCCGCTTAGGGCAGAATCTGAAATAGTCGTGCCCTATCATTTTATATCGTGCCTCGACAAAATTCCCCATTTCAAATTCAACGGATGTCTAGGATTTATATTCATATCCATCATCTGACAGTTATTCAAAATGAATTCCAATGATAAAAATCACTATGTGGTCATTTCAAAATGATGATTTTTCCCCTGGGTTCCTTTTGTCACAGCAGTCCAACTCCGAAAAAGTTTATAACCCTCCAAGGGTAAACTACATGATCGAGCTCAACCGTGGACTCATATTTCTGATCCAAGTTACCGTTTGAGAGCTAATTGGATTTGATCTATTAAAGTAATGAATTAATAATTTAATCCATCCATTTAATTACTAATAATGAGAGGGGGGTCCGAACATCCAATGAGGACATAAATTATGTTGCGCCTAGGGTAAACACTGCATTCTAGACCCAACTGTGGTCTCAGATTCCTGATATGATCATCCATTTATGAGATATCCTATTTTCATTGCGAGAATAGTGTAAAATAAGTTAATAATTTTGTATAATTTATTCTGGGCTCATCGATATTTGGAATCGCAAGCCGTCTTAGTTCCTAACTCGGGAAATATATTTAGAAATATTCCAAAGTCTGATTGGGAAAAATTTGGGTCTCTAAATCATTTCATCCTTAAAGATTTTCATCACTGAAAAGACCAACTATGAGAAACAACTCGAGATATAGAGCTCACACCTAGCTCTCCTGCTACCAAGGAAATTTTTACAACACCATGTTGGCACAACAATGGAACCAAAGGAATGGTTCTCAATCATAAGGTCTTCTACGTTCGATGGCATGAATAAGAACACACACGCACCTCATCAGTTGCGTAATGTGGAAGTCGTTGTGTGCCCACTCCTACTATTGGGAGGGTAGGGAAAGATAGTAGTAAGCCTCTCAATGTCTTTCATGATTTCTGAATGGCCCAGTGAAACTCGGGGGACTTCCACGACCGAACCTCTACATTCCACATCACGAGCGAAATCACATTTTGTTCCTGGATCATGGTTTCATGATTCCCTCTTTCAGAATACCAATATGTTGAAACAACCTAGGATATCTGGTCACAAACGTTTTCACAGTCGGTGGATCACAACCGAGACTTTCTTACATGCTCAAAAAGTCGAGGAGTCCACACTATCGACTAAAGAGAAGTTTCACCATCCTAGTATAACAGGGTCAACTGTAGGAAAGATGACTACCATGAAACTTCCCTCACCTAAAGAGTCAGAAACGTTTTGGAAAAGGAACATGCTACAACACATCCATTTTTTGGAACATATTCTACCCTTGAAATCAGAGTCATTCAGAAATTTCAACCAGCACCGTCATCTCAGGATCAAGTCTCTCTGGGTGAGGACGCACCTAATAAACTGGTGGTCTCTGTAAACCACAAAGTGCTCTCCCAGAAGATAGCATCTCCACATTCTCAGAGAGAAGACTACCACTACCAACACCACATAGTGAATCAAGTAGTTCTAGTTATGGGGTGTCCATAACCTTGACTTTTACCTGATAACGGTATCATGATTTATGTTGATAACTCAAGGTACCAAAAAATAGGGAAGGTGAGAAAATTCATCCAACTGTTAGAGGCTAGACATGAAAATAACGTGACATTCCCCATGTGTCTTTTCCCCTATTGGATGGAGGGTAATAACCAAAACAAGAACTCTGCCAAACATAGTAGTTACACCTAAAATAAAGGGAGGTCAAGCAGAAAAGCCCCACTGGAAAATCCAAAACCTGCTCTGACACTCCACCGCACAACCCTCCCATGAAAGCACATGTCAGAGGGACTCATCCACCACACCTCAATACTATCCACTTTGGGTGGTACTAACTCTCCCTCAAGGTTATGATCACATCACAAAATGCGTCTCAGTGGGGAAAGAACACCTCTTTCTTGTGAATTCAATGATATGTCGGACAACACCAACACATGGTTACAGCGATGCCCTGCGTCACCCTCAGTAACCCCAAAAACAAGGATTTAGACAAAAAGAATGACTCACGCAACATCTAACAAGTTCGATTGAGAAAATTAGAAAAAGACACATAGTGTACCTATTATCATCTCATGTGATCTAGGATTGTAGACATCCATAGCACACAGCTGCCCGTGACCCCGTCCGTCATCTCCCTAAACCTGAAATGGGTTGCCTAGTGGTGGTGGAAGGAACCTGAAACATCGTCTTCCAACTACAGTTCTTCCTAATTTCAGCCAACACCACCTCCCGGGGGACCACCCTATCTTCAACTAGGCTTTCTCTGACTACGACATTGCCTTTGTCATGGTGGTGCATCTACCAACTATCTGGGAAACTCAGCACATTTGGTCGAGTAGTCTCACACCATGTGACCTCACACATCACAATCATAGCACTAGTCCTATGTGGGCTATCATGGTTCCCTACGATGTCCCCGACCATTTGACTGAGTCTCATCAAGTTGAGACCTCCCGCATCGAGGCCCTACCAATTAACATCCCTCTAAAAGATATTTCATTATCACCAGTGCCTGCTCCAGCACCCTAAGATGGGTGAGGATGCACAAGTGCACTACGATGGCACAAATCACCTATATAGAGTCCTCACTCAAACTTATGTGATCGGATGTTTCCTTCAAGGACCGTGTCCAAAGAGTATCGAGTAAGATCTGTGAACCTAGTCACGTACTCAGCCACTGCCCTCACTCCACGCTGAATCCCCAGCAGCTCTTGAATCCATATAAAGAGTATGTATGAGTGGTAGTACTCCTCATGAAATAGATACTAAAAGTCATCCCATGGGAATACCTACTCATCATTCATATGAGAAACCCTTACTCTACTAACACCAACCTGCATGGTGGAAAAAGAATGGCAATGAAATCCACCATTTAACCTGTCAGTATCCGAACATGCTAGAAGAGGCGAACCACCGACTCTAGAAAACCCTTCACTGTCTGAGGGTATGTCTCACCACGGGACCTCAGCAGTCTCCGAAACAAGAACTCACATAGCGTTCCCATCATGTTCTCGTCATCGGCCTTCAATGCCGATACTATTTTCTACTCCATAGGTTGAGGCGATGTTTCCAATCCACATGGAGAAATGGAAATCATATGATGGATTTTAAACTGAGGCTTCATCGCTCATGGAATTGTTGTCACAATCTAGATCTAGTATCCTAGCTGGCAATCATCGCAAAGACATCTTGAATCCGATAAAGGAGTACCGCAACCAAATGACCATATATATATATCAGTAATAACAAATGGGATCTTAATAAAAAAGGACATTCAAAGAATCAATCCTTCCGGATAAATGTTCCAAATTCTCTGCAACTTGTGTCTCAATGTGCCAAGTCGACAAGCGGGTTATCAGCATCCTAGTGAATGGATACGTTGGTCGCTTGCACCATCACCAAACTCCCTGGCCTGAGAGCCTCTCTCGAGACACTTCAACACTATTGCCCTAAATCTCAACCAATTCCTTTTTAGAGACATCCGAATAACACCCCAAGGAATTAACAAGCTCTGATACCACTTTGTCATGACTTGGCCCTACTGGTCTCGAGACACAACTACCCCAAGACTGAATCCATAGGCCAGAGGCTGGAAACAAGCGCCAAAGGCGTAACAATCTTGGAGAGGTCTTTTACTAAGTATATGTACAAACACACAACCCACACAATTCATAATTCCATATTAAATAGGAAACCAAAGTATAAACAACTATAACCCAACCATAGTCATGCATCAAATTCTAAATAGAACAATTAAAGGGCTGACAAGGTAACCAAATGGAAAAAGGGAAAAACACGCGCCCAACCCAAAAGGTGCCACAACTCGACAATAGGAAAATAAAATTAAACAGCTGGTGAGTCTCACACCAGAGAGTCCTACTACGACCATTGATCGCATCCCAAGCTCTTGTGCCCTCCACACTCCTTGGTAGTCTCGATCGACCTATCTCTCCTCTGCAAGGGCACACCTTGTGCGGGCAAAGCCCAAGTAGGGGTGAGTATAAAGATACTCAGTAGGATGCCAAAGAAGCTCAAGGGAGCAATAAAGGAGGTACAAAAATAGTGAGCAGTAGACATAACAAAGAACAGTGTAAGAGTACAATAGAGAGAGTGCAACTCAACCCAACAAAAGAAAGGAAGTATACTCGTCCAATCCCAGACGATCTAGACACAGAAAGCACGGGGCATACCCTACGCATCTTCACCGATCCTAGAAGAAGAGTAACTGAAATCATGGAGTGGGAACAAAATTTAGGTGTATGTATATATATGCTCAACAAGAAACCCGAACAAGTGTGTATGGGGATCTCTATCTCCAAGCTCAGCACATGAAAAGTCTCCAACAGTTCTAAGGGTATCCATCAATAATGCCCAAAATACCTGCATGCCAAAGATTTCTCATCACTGAATCATACAACCAAGGGTCTTGCTCCAGTAATCATAGAGAAAATTCACTGACTGGTCTTATAGAATGAGCTAAGTATAAATGAAATCATCGGGTAACCCACTTCCCAGCCCTGCTGGAGGGTAATCCCTATGTGGTCATCTGGTAACCCACTACCCAGCCCCGCTGGAGGTTAAACCCTATGGTAACCTAAGGTCAATGGGTAACCCACAGCCCGACCCTACTGGATAATAAACCCTAAGGTCAATAGGTAACCAACTACCCAACCCTGCTCGAGGATAATCCTTAAAGATAACGGGTAACCCACTGCCCATCCCCACTAGAGGGTAAACCCTAAGTTCAACGGGTAACCCGCTGCCCAGCCCCACTAGAGGGTAAACCCTAAGTTCAACATTAATACACTGCCTAGCCCCGCTAGAGGGTAAACTCTGTGGTCAACGAGTAACCCACTTCTCTACCTCGCTAGATGGTAAACCTGGAACTGGTCTGATGACTATGCACTGCCAATGCCATCACTGGGTGTCACTAACATCGTTACCGTACGTTTGATCATAGTGTGTAAAAGGGACATTGGACCGATTCCCTTTCATTTTTCCACATTTAATGAGATCTCAAAAGAGGCTTCACACACCCAAATAGATTACACCATTGCAATACTTGCGGAAAAACATGCAAGATAAACTATTTACTCACCCCAAATGGAAGTTTTTTAAAAAAGTCACAGTATGCAGCACACAACTTAAAAGATAGCCCATGGGTCCCATGCCTCAACTCTAGCTTCAATGCCTGGAACCACCCTGGTCACCTTCGCCATGATGTTGGTGTCACAACACTTCTAACAGTTCCTAAAACGGACTCCAGATGCAGAAGAAGAAACTCTCTGCGTTATGTAAACTGGGCCCTGTGGGGCCCACATCTCAACCTTGAAACACGCCACGCAGATCGTACCATTTCCTTCCTTATAGATAACCACGAGGTGTAGGCTATTTATTTCCCATAAATGAAATTATGAAGCATAAGTCGTAAAAACGCAGCATAAGTCTGAAAGCCGCCTCATAGGGCCCATGCATTGGGCCCAAATTTAGGTGGGCAGATTGCGCCATCGTAATCCCCTCGGAAGAACACTCAGAAATGAGTGATCAAACACCCCAAATGGATGACGAGATAAAAAGTGATGTTTCACCATAAAATGTGTGAACCAGGCCCTATGAGGCCCGCATGTTGTCTCAAATGCGAATACTTTTTAAAGCATCTCAAAAAGACCACAAGAGGGTTGGGGTTATGCTCCCACTTATGGCGCGTCAATCGGACATCCCAAACAGGAGTTTGGTCTGACGCAAGAATTATTAATTAATTAAATAATTAACTAATTATTCGCACTAAGCATTTTGTGCCACCAGGAAATGATTCCAAACCGTAAAGGTTCCGAACCAACATAAGAAGGACCATCTCAACTCTAGGGACACGACACCTCTAATGGCGTGTAAAACGGACATCCGGATCACGAATACGTCTGCATTAAACATTACTAATAATTTATTATAATTAACTTAAAGCGTTTTGGGTCACCCACCTTCCGGTTGAGAACTCAATAAACCACGATACCCATTTCAAAAAGTTCTTATTCAAGGGACAAACTCAAAGCCGTAGATGGCACGTCAAACAGACACACCGTTAAAAATATACTACCCTTTACGCATAGGGGCCCAACTGGGCCGGTCCATCTCGGTCCCAACCATCGGCATGTGGCCCAGCAGTGGGTCCGGTCTAGCTCACTGCAACCTGTCTCAAAACCACTAGACCTTAGGGTCCGGTACATCCGAGCAGACCCGCCACTTGGCTAGTCTTGTCCGCGCGCCGCACCAGCATGACCCACATTTTGCGGATCCATATCCCCCAAGAGGTCAGCTCTTCATGGTTCCTCCCCAACGCGACATGCCGAGGGAAACCCCTCCACCGACCGAGTGCACCGCCCAGCACCGGCCGCCCGTACCGTGGCTGCGTGGTCTCCCACTCCCAGCTCCGCTGCGACCGCCTGGACGACCCTACCTATTCGGCTCCTCCCGATCTCCACGTCACTGCCACCTTTGGGACTCACCGACCCTCGTGACTCCTCTCAGCCCCACCCCATCCCCACCATCCCCACCCGATGCCCCCTCTCTGCTTTCCCGCTGGCCGCTGCACACATGCCGAGTGCCACCTCGCCAAGGCCTCACGTTGTCGGCACAACTCTGGCCGGTTGCACCGCTACACCACCCCGTCCTCCGGCCCCCTCCCCTTGCGGGAGCTTGGCCTTCCTTCGGCCGCTCCGACCACTCTGACTTCCCGATTTCAAATTTGAAGTTGGATTTGGGATATCTGGAAGAATCTTTCACAGCGTCTACCCCAGATCGACAATCTAACATTTTTTTAGTGCATCTGAAAATTCGAAAGACGAGCGACGAAGAACGCACCGAACATAGGATTTAGAACGGGGCTTGAATGATGGCCGTGTTTGTTTGTCCATGATCCTATTTTAAATTTTAGAATGTAAAAGGAATATTTGATGAAAACCCTTTAATTCAACAAAGGTGCGAAAATTAACCCAAAATCCTTCCTCGAATCGGTCGTGTGTCATTGGCGGCATGTCTACAACGCTCACACATAGATCCGCCAAGGTTCCGGAAGAGGTCGCTCCACGATTCGGTGTAGAACGGCGATGAATACTGAATAACATTTGCGAGAGAGGGGAAGAGAGAGAGAGAGAGATTGAGGAGAGAGAAGGGAAAACCCAAACTCCAAACTCCAAATTTTCTATATATAGAAAAATCCTATTAGCACGGAATCTAAAATAGTCGTACCACCTAATTTTATATCGTGCCTAGGCAAAACGCCTTACTTCAAATTCAAAAGAAGTCTCGGCTTTTTATTTCAAGAATTCGTCAGAATTTTATTCAAAAAGAACTCCAATGATAAAAATCACTATGTGGTCATTTCAAAATGACGATTTCACCCCTAGGTGCCTTTTCTCAGAGTGGTCATGCTCCGAAAACGTTTATACCCCTCATACGGTAAACAAAACGCTCCGAGCTCAACTATGGACTCCTATTTCTAATCCGAGTTACCATTTAGGAGCTACATGGATTTGAGATATTTAATAAATGAATTAATAATTTAATTCAACCATTTACTTACCGCTAACGAAAGAGGGGTCCGAACATCTCATGCCGACATACTTTATTTTGCGCCTAGGGTAAACACTGCATTACATACCCAGCCGTGATCTCAGATTCCTGATATGATCAACCATTTAAGAGATATCATGTCTTCATTGCGTGAATAGTGTAAAAACACTAAATATTTTTGTATAATTAATTTTGGGCACACCAGTTCTCGGAATAACAAGCTGTTTTAGTTCCTAGCTTTGGAAATATATCTAGAAATATTCCAAAGTCTTACATGGCAAAAACTGAGTCTCTACAAAACTAGCCAATATGAATAGTAATACCCACTTTTTGAAATTTAATAAAATTTATTGTTCAAAATGGAATTCATTTTTGGGATTCATAATATCGAAATTAGCTAATGGAGAATTTTTGGAATTTTTCAAAAAACATTCAATTTTTGATGAATAGTGAAAAACACTGAGTTATATTTTAAAACCGAATTTTTATATAAATAATTATTTATTTTATTTAACTTTATTTTAGCTCAAAATAGATATATAAATCTTATATAAGTTCAACATAATTCATTGGAGTCAGTTTATAGTAATTTTAGATATATAAAATTTTTGTTGAACATTTTACCGTCTTTTACCCACCACCTAGAAACATTTGCAAATTTAAATAAAACATAATTTTCCCACTTCTGTGATTTGAATTTCAAAAATCCGAGAGGCATAGTTGATATCAGTATGGAAAATTTGGTTCAATAAGATGGAAATAATTTTTTGTAAATATTATCTCTTTACTTTTATTTACCACAGTTAAAAGTAAATAGGGTAATTATAGTTAATAATGATATTATTATTACCCTAACACATGTCCTAATTCAATTTGATAAGTATAATTCAACCAAAAAAACCTTAGAATTAACATACTAACCTCTTTGGTCCACTTGGATTAGATTAGTACATTTATTGTTATTTAATTCAAAGAAGAGTAAAATGATTTAAAATCAAATTTTAAAAACTATTTTTTTTAATATAGTGATACACATTAGATAATTTCAACTATAAATAGTCATTAGAAATTTAAAAAGATTTTATACCTCATGATATTTTATTTATAATATTTATACATAAAATAAATATATTTATTTATGACACAATGATGATGCAATATTTTCCTTATCAATAAAAGTATCAAATAAATGGTATTATAGATGTTAAAATAAATATAATTTGAATGTTTTTATGTTATACAAGAATTTTATAGGTTAATGTGACATGTTAGGATTGCTTAGAAGAATTAATTTCTAAGTAATAATGATGTTATCAATTTATCAGAAACAAAATACAAAATAATGTCAAAATAGACATAAAAGAGTTTTTAAAAAATATATTATATTATTAATTGATATTATATTACTAAAAATATAAGGATCAGACAAAAGACTTATATAATGGGAGGTTATTCATTAATGAACCACTTGGGGTTCTCATGGAAGTATATAGAATGTTTATTAACCATATAATATAAAAATACAAAGAGACATGGAAAATGTCAAAGTATTTAACTAAGAGATAAATATAAAAGATAAGGTTAATATAGTGACCCAAACCTGTCTAAATCCTATTGGTCAAGTGTTTTTCGACCCATCCCCAACTTATCCTTTAAATAATCGATTTTGGAGCCATTATAAACCGATAAGGATTTTATTATAAAATAATATTTCTAGCTTTTCCTAAGGTGCCCCTCACCCCTCTTATAAAAGGGAACTCACCCTTCTTGGTAATTCACACCATCAAAACCATTTGACTCGAACATACCATACCAAAATACCCTATAAGATGTTTTAAATTCATCCTAGAGTCCTTAATTTAGTCAGAAAGACATCCTAAGGAGCCCTTTTGATCAAATCAAAAAAAAACCCAAAGTAGAGGTAAAAATATTTCATCACCTCTTTCAAGTTCCTTTGGTCTTCCACTTCCTATTTCTTCATTGTTTCCATTCTAAAATAATAACTCTAGTATATTATATATAATATGATATTATTATAAATATGGTACAAGAATATTAATTATTCTATCCATACTTTGAATGACATGTCACTATACGTGCGTACGGACGATTTACTGTCTCCACATCAAGGTGTAATTGTTATTAAATACATTATTATTTTTATTGGTATAATAATGATGATTAATATATATAAATAAAATATATAACATGATAATGATTCTGTATATATGATTTACCATCCAATTATATATTATTTTAATATCAAAAGAATGAAATTGTCGGTCGTGAGTACGTACGGATTACCATCTCCACGAACCCTATGAGATTAATTCCCCATCATATCCTTTCAAGACCAATTTTTATTCGATGAATAAAAATAATGGTTGAAGACTTAATATAATTCTATATTTGAATAAGATACATCCCATCCATAAAAAATATGACTCACATAACAAATAATATAAATTAAAATGAATTTTTTAACACCTGAAACGATGATAATACTAAGATATTATTAACAAATCATTGTTAAAAGATCATATATGATATAATATTAATGTATATGATTATTGGATAATTTAATAACATTTATTTCACCATTATACAGGATTTTAACCTACCCTATACCAAGAAAAAGTACAAGTTAAGGGTTAATTATACAATCTCTTTTTTATCAAAGGTTTTTTTATGTAAGTATCTACTTGGACCTCTTTATCATCCACATCCATGCATCTTAAAAAAGTATTTGAAAATAGTTTTACTATTTACTAGACAATGGGTTAAACTCATTTATATGCTTATTTGCCCTTATATTTTCTAAAAGGAATCTTTTCTTCCTTTTCCAAACAAGGTACTTTATAACCATTTGGACAAAATAAAGGTAAGAATGTTTTTTATCTTATACAGTGGGTGATACAACATTCCCCCGTTATAACATCGTCGAAGGTTCCCTTACAAGTTTATAAGAATATTTTAAAAATAAATATTTTCTTTATAATTATGTGACTCTTAAATGATATCAAAATAGAAAGATATATTTCTCCAAAAAAAGGTTTTATTTCATCTATGTCAACATCCTTTGAAGGATTTTATGTTTATTTGAAATTTATTTATTATGGTACAAAACATACATTTTTTATTGAATGTTTTCTGATATGTTTGACTATGTATGTGATATTTTTATACCATTTATTGTTTATGGTTAATGTATTGACATTTCATATGATTGTTTTAATATGAATGTTAATGTTATATTTCAATATTTTCATATGAGGAATGTATTGGACTTAGTATGTGATGGGTGGAGCCCGTTATAGCTTCTCGATGCATTGGTATGTATCATGTGAAAAAAAGGCATGGAATTGGCTGAGGCCTTTCCCTATTTGATATATGGTTTTGGTCGAGGCCTTTATCATTTTTAGACTTCTTGGTCAAGGCATTGACAGAATGTTTTCGAATGTACGACATTATACATTCCCTCATTATGAAAATAATATTGATCGCCCATGTGGTAATTCAAATAGTAGAATACCCATGATTATGTTTTATTATGGCATTATTTAATCATCTCATATTCCTTCCATAAAAGAATTCATGTTTATAATTGGTAAAGGAATGTGGTTTCAATTAATCACCATGCATAATATTTTTGTTATCTTCCGCTGTATTGCTTACTCTTACTGAGCATTTGAGCTCACCCCTTTCTTGTGATTCATTTTCGCTAGATATGAAGTAGTTAGTTATGAGTGAATTGAAGGCATAATCTAGGAGGCATGGATGTTTCTAATAGATTAAATTCTTGTTGTATTTCTTTTCAAGTTGTAAAGATGAACTTATGAATGAATCTTGTTTCCAATAATACTAAACTGATCGGTCTTTCGAGACATGATTTCCTTGTGATCATGCCAATGTAATGTAATAATGCACTGAATCTGGGTAACTAGGGTCCGAGCATTACATTTTGTATCAGAAAAAGTTTAGTACAAACCTTGGAAACTAGATTTAGATAAACTAGGATTATATCACATAGCCCTAAGATAGACATTGAGGATTAGTATAGAAGAACTTCCTAGAATTTTGGTATTGTATAGATTTAGTGAGTTTTCCAAGAAAAAAATCCTCGTCGGGATACTATCAGGTAGTGGTGGCTCTGGCATAGATGGACCTAGGGTTCAAACTTGAAAAACCTGCTTTGAACTAGAATAGAATGGGAACTGGTGCAATAAAATGGGTCTTGTTGCCCTCTTGGTTATGAAAATCCTCGGTTATATGAAAGGGATAATTAATATTTTCTATAAACATTTTTATGAAGGGTTTGTGAGTATTAACTTACTCAACGAATTTATTTTATTATTATGGATTATATCCATATACTGTTCAATTTATGGTAGGTGTTTTATATGTTTGGATTTATGTATTGCCATTCATAAACTAATCTAGTGTATGACATTGTTTAGAAATGGTTCATAGTGGAAGGAATGGAAATTGTATCAATTCATGCACTCCATGTAGGGATTTCCATCCTGGTCAAGATAATTATAGTGGAGCTAGTGATACAACTGGTACTAATTATCTTATCACCATACTGGGATAACTAACACGGGTTATGAATAATAACCTTACCAATATTGAGAACCCTTATCCACAATGTAGAGGATCAATGTTAGACCGCTTCATGAGGTAAAAAACACTAACATTCAATGGGGTTACAAATCCAATAGTAGCTGAGCAATGGATAAATTCCTTAGAGAAAATATTCCATGCCTTGGGGAGTAGCAAAAGTGAAAAAGTAGTCATGGTAGTTTACTGCTTCACTGGAGATGCTGGTCAATGGTGATCATTGATTCAAAACATAAAGGATGATGATAAAGTATAAAATATGGAATGAAGGGAGTTTAAAGAATGTCTATTAGAAAAATACATTCCTCATGACCATCGAGTGGAAATAGAAAGATAATTTCTAAGTCTGATGCTAAAGGAGGATTAGAAATTCTCAAAGTGTAATGCTAACTTTACAAGGGTAGCAAGGCATGCTGGAGATTATATATGTAACCCATGAAGTAATATTGGCCGTTTCTTGTGCTATCAAGGCAGAAAAGAATTTCTCTAAGTCTTATGACTTTAAATTAAAGCAAGAGAAGAAGAGATCTGTTAAACACTTTGGGAAAGGAAATAATGTAACAATGAATAAGGGAAGAATTGAATTTCCACCCTGTGATAATTGCGGATGGAAGCACCCTGGTGCCTTTCTAAAAGAAAAATGAGTATGCTAAAATTTTTCAAAGAAATCCCATCTTGCAGGTGATTGTAAGGAAAAGAAAAATGCTAACAATGTTCAATGATACAATTGTAGGGCGAGGGTACATTATGAAAATGAATGTATTATGCATTGGGGAAACATACCTTAGAAAAGGCCACGGTATAAAGGCCAAGATTATGCGATCACTACTATCGAGGATGAAGCCCCGAAAGACATGGTGGAAGGTAATTTAATGGTTTCTTTAAATTTATCCAATTGTTTATTAAATTCTGGATTATCACATTGTTTCATATCATCAAATTTTTCTACAAAAACTAGATATTTCCAATTTGATTTATCAAGGGAGTTGTTAGTCAAAACTCCTAAGGGATGTGTCATTGCTACAATGTTTTGTGAATCAGTTCCCATTAGGGAATATAAATGTTCATTCTCTACTGACCCCATCGTAAAACCCATGATTGAATTTGATATAATCTTCGGTATGTATTGGCTTTAATACCATGATGCATAAATTAATTTATGAATAATGAGGTTATTATTTTTTTATGACGGTGATAAAGAACACCTTATCTTTAGAGTAGAATCGTCGCCACCTAATTCTTATCCAGATCAACCCCCAGTATCTTGACTAATTTCAATTATTAGGGAGGAAGAGAATAAAATAACTTTGGGTGAGAAAAAGAATGTTCAAATAGAGGATGTATGTATTTTTCAATATTATGTTGGTGTATTTCTAGAGGATATACCTGGACATCCTGTAGAACGAGAAATTGAGTTTTCCATTGATTTAATTCCTGGTTCAAGCCCCTTATCGAAGAACCCTTATAGAATGGGCCTTGTGGAATTAGTTAAACTAGAGAAACAACAAGAGGAATTGAGTAATAAAGTATTTATTCTCCCTAGTTTTTCTCTATGCGTAGCCCCTGTCCATTTTTTTAAGAAGAAAGATGGATCTATGAGGTTGTACATTAACTATAAAGAGATCAATGATACAAAAATATAGAACAAGTATCCCCTACATTAAATTTATGATTTATTTGACCAAATTCATGGAGATCAATTCTTTTCAAAGATTGAACATTGATTTGGATATCATCAGTTGTGTTTGAAGAAGGAAGGCATTCCAAAAATAGCATTCTGAACCAGGTATGGTCATTACAAGTTTACAGTAATGGCTTCTGGATTGACTAATACACCCTATGTCTTCATTGATCTAATGATTAGTGTTTTCATGGAATGTCATGATGACTTTGTAGTGGTATTTATTGATGATATCTTAGTGTAATCCAAAATCTGAAAAGAACATGAAAATCACTTGCGCTTTATTCTAAAGACTCTTAGAAGACATGAATTATATGGGATGTTTAGCAAGTTTGAATTCTAGCTTCAATAGATTTATTTTCGTGGCCATATTGTCTCTAAGGATGGAATCTCTGTTGATAGTTATATGAAAAGAGAAATTCATGAATGGATAGCACCGAAAAGTATAACAGATTTACGCAGTTTTATTGGATTAGTAAGTTATTTCTGGCATTTCGTCTAGAATTTTGCCTGATTGGCTAACCCATTAACCAAGATCATACGTAAAGGAGATAAATTTGTTTGGAAAATAGTGTGTGATGAATGTTTTGAATAATGGATGATAAGATTAGTCAATGCTCTTATCGTGACTCTACCATTGGGGAATGAAGTGTTTGTTATTTATAGTGATGATTTAATGAAAGGACTTGGTTGTGTCTTTATGGAGAATGATAGGGTTGTTGCCTATGCATAAAGACAACTAAAAATTCATGAACAAAACTATCTTACTCATGATCATGAGGTTACAGCTGTAATATTTCTTCTGACGATTTGGAGACACAATCTATATGGTGAAAAATGTGAGATATATACCAATCACAAGAGTTTGATATATATTTTCTCACATAAAGAACTCAACATGAGGCAAAAGAGATGGCTTTAAGTACTCAAAGATTGTGATTGCATGATACACTACCACCCAGGGAAGGACAATAAGGTGGCATATGATTTAAGAAGAAAATATCATTGAATTTTGAACAAGATGAGTGTCGAAAAAGATCCTATATACATTGATCTACTAAATATGGATATGGGAAGAACAATGGATGGTGAAACATCAATGATTTTTCAAATGTTTGCCACACAATCTTTATTAGAAATGATAAAAATGTCTCAGGATGATGATGAGGAGTTTGAAAAGAATATTAAAGCTGTGAGTAATGGGAGATTGAGTGATTTCGTATATGAACATGGAATTTTGAAATTTTGAAAGAGACTTTTTGTTCTCGATATACCAGATCTGAAAGGAGAATTGCTGAATGATGCTCACAGGTCCAATTTCTCTATACACCCTGGGATCCCAAAAATGTATAGATATTTGAAGGAACATTTTTTGTGGGACAGCATGAAGATGAAGATTACTGATTTTGTGTCAAGATGTATGGTTTGTCCACAAGTGAAAGTAGGAAAAAAATAACCTGGAGGAGTCATGCAACCTATTCCAATACCTTAGTCGAAATGTGATAAAATTATAATGGACTTTATCATGGGACAACCAAATACTCCAAGAAGGAATGATTCAATATGGGTCATTGTTGATCATATTACCAAGTCAACACATTTTCATGCTATAAGAGAATATTTACCATATGAACATCTAGAAATACTATATAATAAAGTTGTTGTGAGACTTCATGGAGTACCCCTATCGATTTTTTAGGATCATGATCCCCATTTGTCATCATGATTCTGGAAAATTCTTCAGAAATCCATGGATACTGAACATCGTTTGAGCACTGCCTACCACCCCAAAACTGATGGACGATCAGAACAGACTATTCAAACATTAGAAGACATGTTGAGATCATTATCACTTGACTTTCAAGGTATGTGGGATTAATATTTACCTATGGTAAAATTTTCTTATAACAATAGCTTCCATTCAAGTATTCAGATGGAACCATATGAAGCGTTATACAGAAAGAGATGTCGTACGCCAACCTGTTGGGATGATGATGGAGAAAGAAAACTCGTAGTCCTTGAACTTTTGGAGGAAACTATGGAAAATGTGGTGGTAATCTAAATCCACATTAGAGAATCTCAATGTAGGATGAAGTGCTTTGCTGATAACTGAAAGAAGGATTGGTAATTTCATGTAGGAGATCATGTTTTCTGGATTTTATCTCCAGGGAAGGGTGTTATATGTTCCAATAAGAAGGATAATTGATTTCTAGGTACATCTGACCTTTAGAAATTCTAGAACGAATTGTGGTTGTAGCTTACCATTTGGAAATGACGCCAATTATCTCTAAAGTTCACGATGTATTCCATGTATCACTGTTGAGAAAATACATGCCTAACCCAATGCATGTACTCACCTATGAGGGATTAGAACTCGGACCTGATATATCTTATTGTGAAGATCATGTCAACGTTCTTGATATAAGAGAACATGTGTTGAGAAACCGGATGACTCGTCCGGTAAAAGTTCTATGGAGAAACCATAAGATAGAAGAGGAAATGTGGGAACCCGAAGAAATTATGATGAAGAACCACCTGAGTCTTTTTACGCAGTAATACTCTGAAAATTTTGAGGAAGATATTATTTGAAGGAGGGGAGAATGTAACAACCCAAGCTTCCACGGTACACTTCTCTTTGAATAATACAATAACATGTGTTGTACGCAACTTCGAGTTCTTACACATCAAGACCAATCAAACTAGCAGTTATAAATATTAATACCCACTTACTATAAATTTTATAAATTTTATCTTTCAGAATGGACTTCATTTTGGCATTAAGAATATCAAAATTAGCTTAGGGGGAATTTTTAGTATTTTCTGAAAACATTCAATTGTTGATGAATAGAGAAAAACACTGATTTATAGTTTGAACCAGAATTTTTATTTAAATAATTATTTATTTTAATTAAATTTATTTTTGGTCAAAATAGATACATAATACATATATAAGTTCAATTTAATTTATTGGAGCTAATTTAAATATATAATAATTTTATTGAACTTTTTACCATCTTTTACCCACCTCCAAGGAGGATTTGTAAATTTACATAAAACATAATTTTACCGCTTTTTTGAGCTGAATTTCAAAAATCTGAGAGACACGGTTGATATTAGAAAGTAAAATGCGGTTCAATGAGATGAAAATAAGTTTTAGTGAATAGTTACTTTTGACTTTTTTTACCATAGTTAAAAATAAATAGGGTAAGTAATGGTAAAAATGATATTATTATTACCCTAACACATGTCCTAATACTATTGGATAAGTATAATTCATCCAAAAAAACCTTATTAATAAAATATTAACCCCTTTGGTCAACTTGGATTATATTAAGACATTTGTTATTATTTAATTTATAGAAGAGTTAAAAGAGTTAAAATCAAAGTTTAATAACTAAAGAATTTATAATATTGGGTTAAACATATGATAAATTCGACTATAAAAAGTAATTAGAAGTTAAAAACAATTCCTACCGATGGATATTTTATTTCTAAATTTTAGACATTATATGAATATATTTATTTATAACACATTGATGATGCAATATTTTCCTTATTAATGAAAGAATCAAATAAATATAATTATAGATGTTAAAATAAATATAAATTGAAAGTTTTGATGACATCCACGAATTTTATAGGTTAATGTGACATGTTAGGATTTATTAGATGAATTTAAATCGAAGTAGTAATGATTTTATGAATTTAGCAAAAAAAAATACCAAATAGTGTCAAAATTCAAATAAATGAGTTTTTAAAACAAATATTATATTCTCAATGGATATAATATTTCAAAAAATCAAACGGTCAGCCAAAAGACTTATATAATGATAGGAGTATAATTATTGAACCACTTGAGGTTCTTTTGGATGTATATTGTATGTTTAATTACCATATAATATAAAAATTCAAAGAGACATGGTAAATGTCAAAACTATTTAACTAAGAGTTAAATCTAAAAGAAAAGTTTAGTATAGTGACCCAAACCTATCTAAAACGTATTGGTTGAGTGGTTTTAGACCCATCCCCACCTTATACATTACGTGATATATTTTTAATCCATTAGTAACCGAAAATGATATTATTATAAAATAATATTTCTAGCTTTTCATATGGTGCCCCTCCCCCCATCTTATAAAAGGGCACTCCCCCTTCTATCATATTCACCCCTTCAATGCCATTTAGCTCGGCCAACCCCTACCCAAATAACCTTTCAACTATCATAAATTCATCCTATAGACCAACTTTTAGTAAGAATTCCAACCTATGGAGCCCTTTTTTCAAATGAAAAGGAAGAACCCGAAGAAGAGGTAATTATTTCATCACCACTTTCAAGTTCCTTTCTTCTTCCACTTCCTCTTTCTTTGTTGTTTCCATTCTAAAATAATAACTCCATTATCATCTATATACTATGAATTTATTATAAATATGGTACAATAATATTCATTATTCTATCCATCCATTGAATGAAATTTCACCATATGTGCGTACGTACGGCTTACCGTCTCCACGTCGTGGTGTAATTGTTATTCAATTTATTATTATTTGGATGGGTATAATAATGATGTGTAATTGATGTAAATAATAAATATAAAATGATAATTATTTTTTATATATGATATACCATCCAATTATATATGATTTTAATATCAAAATAATTAAATTGTCGCTCGTGCATACGTAAGGATTACTGTCTCCACGAACACGATGAGATTCATTACCCATCGTATCCATTCAAGAATAATTTTTATTTTATGTTTAAAAATAATGTTTAAAAAGTTAATATAATTCTCTATATGAATATTATACATCCCATACATAACAAATATGACACACATAGCAATGAATATAAAAGAAAAAGAATCTGTTAACACCCAAAATGATGATAATACTACGATATTATTAACAAAGCAATGTCAAAAGATTATATATGATATCATTTTGATGTATACGATTCTTTTATAATTTAATAACAATTATTTCACCATTATACAGGAGTTTAACCTACCCTCAACCAAGAAAAAGTACATGTTAAGAGATAATTCTACAATATCTTTATTATCTAAGGTTATATTTACGTTAGTATCTACTGGGACATCTTTTTCATAAACATCCATGCATCTTAAAATTGTATTTCAAAACATTTTTACTACTTACAAGACAATGGGATAAAGAAATTTATACCCTTATTTTACCTTATATGTTATGAAAGGAATATTTTGGTTGTTTCCCAAACAAGTTACTTTATTACCATTTCGACAAAATTACGGTAAGAATTATTTTTTTACTAATATGGTGTGTGGGGCTATTTTCTGCCGTAATAACATCGTCAAAGCTTCCCTTACAAGCATATAATAATATTTTCAAAATAAATGTTTTCATTATAATTATGTGACTCTTAAATGATTTCAAAATAGAAAGGGATATTTCTCCAAAAAAAGGTTTTGATTTCATCTATGTCAACATCATTTGATAGATTTTAATTTTTATTGATGTTGATTTATTATGATACAAAACATCCATATTGTATTGAAGGTTTTGTGATATGCTTGACTGTGGATGTACTATTTTTATACCATTCATGGTTTATGGTTAATATAACAACCCATACTTTACATACATTGTTATAACATCAGAATTGAAGCACACTTGTTACAACATATAACAAAACCAGGAAAGGACAGTATAGGTATAGAGTCTTTAGAAACAGGGAAACCTAAACAACTGGTTCATAAAGAATCTACTTTGCCTCCCACTTATTTCATCATATCTAGAGTCCCTTTTTGGCATATCCTATTTAATAACATTCTTCATGACCTGGGGAAATAAAACATACAAAAGGGTGGGCTCAAATGATCAGTAAGGGTAAACAAAAGAAATATCAATCACATCATATACATAAGAACATACCTTTTGGAAATCTTAACCTGCAAAAGAAATAATAATTTAATAAGATGGGATATATCATAGTAGTGAAATTTATTCCCAATAATCATAACATAAAACATAAAACTTTTTGGAATGCACGCATAATCATAGAGAATCATTTCTTCTTAGTCAAGGCTCATTGCCAAGACTATCTTAGTGGAAAAAGTCCATTTCTGAACCGAGTTCACTCCTCGTTTCAGTCCTGTTTCACTAAACCGGTTTAACCTGCCGTTCCATCCATGTATATCTCATGAGATATAAAATCGTTACCCAATGAATTGGAGGGAGATATAGGTCCGACCCATCTCATAATGATACCATTCTTATGTGTGCCACAAAATCATAAACCATACATCTTAGCATAACCCATGTAATAAAAATGGGAATCTTAATCATCGAGACGTCATAAAAAAATTCATATAAGATAAATCAATTCATAAAACTAATTCCATCACAACACAGTAAAATCAATTTAATAATAGGGATAGAAACAAAACCCTTTATTATCTTAGATGGAAAATAATTTTGATTAAACACTTGAACTCCATCTTTGAGAAAAATATCCTTTCTACTTTAAAAACACTTTTCCTTTCTTAACATGTCATACAATTCTAAAATAAAAGAAGATGATTAAAAATAAACGTGAAAACATTTAAAGGATGCTTCTTGGAAATAATGTTTTAAAAATCCATTCATACCTTATAAGTTAAAAAAAATTCTTCTCGTACTTTTGTCGGAAAAGTCGAAAAGTACCTCGTACGAAAAACTACAAAAGATTCCTTTCATATATTTTACTAAAAATGCACCAAAGGGTAAAATTGGATTTAAAAAATTGTAATTGGATGGAAATAATATTACATATTGATGAAAAGTGGATGTGGATGATAAAATACACCCCAGTAAATACCAAAGTATAAACAATCTCAGATAAAAATGAGATTGTGATATTTCCCTTACCTTAGGTCTGATATGATTTGTACTTGTCCAAACATCCTGTATACTGATTTAAATAATGTTATTGACTTATTATAGAATCATACTTATTTTTATGATATCATATATGGTCATATTCTTATCTCCGTATTAGTAATATTTCATTAATACTTGTTATACGGGTGTTTATTACTTTTTGTTCTTATGCATGTCTTGTCAAATAAAATCTTATTTTGCTTTTTAGTTTATAGATACCTCATTTCCAGAAAGGTATTAGTGTAATATATATCATATTTATTCACACAATTAATTTATGTAATCATTATGGAATGAAAATCATGTAGAACGAGTCGCATCACATCGTGGAGACAGTATTCCGTACGTACGCACGAGCGATGATATCGTTCCCATGATCGTGGAATTGTATTGGAATGAATGCATACTATTTCAGAATCAATATCACTTTATAATAGTCATATATTGTCATTATTTAAACCATTATACCCATCCATTAAAGGTGGTGTTGGAAAATAGATTACACCACGACGTGGAGACGGTATTCCGTACGTACGCACGCGCGGTGATTTCATTTTCCGTAGGATGGATAGATGGTGAAATAGGGTTGTTTCATACTTATAATAACATATATGTATATGAGTGATACTGATGTTATTACTTCATAATGAAACAGCTAAAGAAGAAGAAGTGGAAGAAGAAATAATGTTGAAAGAATTGGTAACGGACATTACCTCTTCTTTGAAACGCCTCTTTGAGACCTCCTTTTTGGGCATAAAATTGGTCTTTCAAGAAGACCAGGACCTCTAGGATGTCTCTATGGAAGTGGAGTGGAGAAATTGTCAGGGTTTGGCCGAGATTTAAGGCTCAAAGTGGTGTGAGGAAGAGGGGGAGGAGGTTCCCTTTTATAAGGGAGGAGAGGGGCTTCTTTGGAAAAAATAAAAATATTATTTTATTATAAAGGCAGGTTTGGTTTTAACTATTTCCAAATTGATTTATTTCTAAGCTAAGGTAGGGATGGGTCGAAATCATCCCATTGAATAGAATTTAGACATGTTTAGGTTCCTATTTTAACCTTATCATTTAGATTTATCATTAAGTTAAATAATTTTACTTTTACAGTGTCTTCTTGTGTTCTTATACTATAAGGTTAAAAAACATACTATAACAAGACAAACGAACCCCAAGATGTTTATTATTAATATATATATCCTTATCTAAGTCATTTGGCCGAACCATAAATTTTTAGGAATAAAATAACAATTAATAATATAATATTGGTTTTAAAAACTATTTTTTTGTCAATTTTGACACTATTTAGTAATTGATTTTTGTGAAAATCATAACAGAATTATTAGTTCAAAAAAGTTAATTAAATCAATATTAACATGTCATATTAACCTATAAAATTATTTGAATTCATTAAAAGCCTCAAATTAAATTTATTTGGGTATTTATAACATCAATTATGTCAATATTTCATTAATAAGATATTTACTGCATCATCTGTGTGTCATAAATAAATTAACTTATTTAAAGTCAGAAAAATTACAAATAAAATATCATTATGTAGGAAATATTTTTATCTTTATAATGAATATTTATAGTCTAATTTTTCTTATTTATAACATTATATTAAAAATGATTTTCTTATTAAACATTGATTTTAACTATTTTAACCCTTCTTTAAATAAATTAATAATAAATGTTCTAATCGAATCCAAGTGGGCCTAAATGGTCATATTTTATTCCTAAGGTTGTTTTTGGTCGAATTACATTTATCCAATTGAATTAGGACATGTGTTAGGGTAATAATAATATCATTTTTACCCTTAATTACCCAATTTACTTTTAACCGTGGTAAATAAAAATAAAATGTTACTATTATCCAAAAATTATTTTCATCTCATTGAACCACATTTTACTTACTGACATCAACCGTGTCTCTCAAATTTTTGAAATTCCACTCATAGAAGCGGAAAAATTATGTTTTATGAAAAATTCAGTTTTTTTGACTACTACTTAGTGGTTTCAGTATTCATCAAAAATTGAATGTTTTCAGAAAAATACCAAAATTTCACCCCAGGCTAATTTCGATATTCTGAATCCAAAAATGAAGTCCATTTTGAAAAATAAAATTTATAAAATTTCAAATAGTGGTTATTACTATTCATAACAGTTAGTTTTAATAATATTTTAATAGTATATCGCTGTTTAGTGAAACTCAGTATTGCGTATGACGCATGTTATCGAGGAAGGTCGTGATTTCGTGTAAAGCAAGCCAAACAAGTGTTGTGTGTAGAAAAATATTCCTTTGATAATTTATATAACATCAAAGTCTCGGGTGTTACATTCTACCCCTCTTAAAATGAATTTCTCCCTCGAAATTCGTCACTTTGTAACAAACAGATGAGGATACATCTCCCTCATCATATCCTCAAGATCCCATGTAGCTTCTTCTAATTGTTGGTTCCTCCATAAAACTTTCACCAATCGAGTGGTCTTGTTTTGTAGGACATTTTCTCTACGATCTAGAATCTTTATCGGCTGTTCTTCATAAGAAAGATCTTGCTCCAGCGATACAACTTCTGAGATGAGTACATGTGAAGGATCAGGTATGTACTTTCTCAGAAGAGATACATTGAACACATCGTCAACATGAGAGAGATTCGGAGGAAGCGCCAATCGGTAATCTACCTTCCCAACATGATCCAGTATTTCGAAAGGACCGATATATCTAGGGCTCAACTTCACCTTCTTTCCAAATCTCAAGACCCTCTTCCAGGGAGATATTCGTAAGAACACTATATCACCCACTTCAAAATCTAGGTATTTTCTTCGATTGTCGGTATAACTTTTCTGTCGACTCTGAGCTGCTCTTATGTGTTGTTGAATAGATCTGACCTTTTCTGCCATTTCATCAACAAGATCGGGTCCTAATAGCTTTCTTTCCCCAACTTCATCCCAGCAAGTTGGAGTCCTGCATTTCTCTCCATAGAGAGCTTCATAAGGATCCATCTGAATACTAGAGTGAAAGCTATTATTATAAGAAAATTACACCAAAGGTAGGTGTTGATCCCAACCACCTTTGAAATCCATAGATCATGCTCTTAACATATCTTCTAGAGTTTGAATTGTTCTCTTAGACTGACCGTCTGTATGAGGATGATAAGCAGTCCTGAAACTCAAATCTGTATCCAGAGTATGCTGAAGAATTCACCAGAACTTTGAGGTAAACCTCAAATCCTGATCAGATATAATAGAAAGTGGTACACCATGCAATCTTACCACTTCATTCACATATATCCTGGCAAGCTCATCCATAGAGAAATCCTCTCTTATAGCAATGAAGTGTGCAGAATTTATAATATGATCAACTATAAACCAGATAGCATTATTGCCTTTGGATGGTTTAGGAAGTCCGGTGACAAAGTCCATAGTGATGTTTTCCCATTTCCATTCGGGTATGGGTAATGGTTGTAACATCCCCTTAGACTTCTGTCTCTCATCTTTAACTTGTTTACAAACCAAGCATCGAGAGACATATTCAGCAACATCTCTTTCCATGTCATCCCACCATAAATACTCTTTTAGGTCCCTATACATCTTCCTGCTTCCAGGATGAATAGAGAATGAAGAACTATGAGCCTCATCCAACAGCTCCTTCATTAATTCAGGGTTGGGAGGAACACAACCCCGATTCCTGAACTTTATTATCCCATCACAATCAAGGTTGAATTCAGGAATATTTCTCACCTTCTTTTGTAACTCGACATCTTCTTTATGTGCCTCTTTAATCTTCACATGTATAGATGTTTGAACATTCAGTTGAGAAAGATACAATTTTTCCCATTTCATTATAATTCCAAGATCCATCCTTTGTAAATCCATAAATATTGGATCTTTTGTGATCCTCATCATGGATAAACTGGAACGATCTTGTCGACTTAATGCAACTGCCACCTTGTTTTCTTTCCCAGGGTGGTAATGGACTGAGCAGTCGTAATCCTTAATCAGCTCCAACCATCTTCTTTAGCGTATATTCATCTCCATTTGTCTGAAAATATAAATTAAAATTTTATGATCGGTATAAATGTCACACCTTTCTCCATAAAGTTAATGCCTCCAAATCATTAATGCAAAGATTACCGTAGCTAACTCCAAATCATGAGTTGGGTAATTTTGCTCATGTATTTTCAATTTTCGTGAGGCATAATCTATCACCATATCATTTTGCATGAGAACACATCCCAATACCTTCTTGGATGCATCACTGTAGATCATAAAACTTTCTCCACTACAAGGATGTGTGAGTGCAGGTGCACTGGATAACCTTCTTTTTAACTCCTTTAAATTCTATTCACATTCGTCCGTCCACATAAACTTAACTCCTTTTCAAGTCAACCTGGTGTGTGGATTAGATAATCGTGAAAAATCTTTCACAAAACATCAATAATATCTAGCCAAACCTTGAAAACTTCGGATCTCAGTTACTATTGTTTGTCTCGACCATCTTTCGATAACCTCTGTTTTTGCTGGATCCACAGATATACCCTCTTTTGAGATTATGTGACCCAAAAATTAATCTTTTTGAAGCCAAAATTCACACATGGTAAATTTTTTATAATGCTACTCTTTTCTCAGGGTCTTAAATATAATTCTCAAGTGATCATCATGTTATTCCTTGATATTTGAATAGACAAGAATATCATCTATAAAGACTACCACAAACTGATCAAGATAGTCTCTAAGGACACTATTCATCAGATCCATGAAGATAGCAGGGGCGTTAGTAAGACCAAATGGCATCACTATAAATTCATAGTGTCCATACCATGTACAAAAATCCGTCTTTGGTATATCCTCCCTTTTGGCCCTTAATTGATGATACTCTGAACAAAGATCAATCTTGGAAAAATATTGAACTCCGCATAGTTGGTCAAATAAGTCATCAATGTGTGGGAGAGGATATTTTTTCATGACAGTGATCTTTTTATGTTCTCTATAATCAATGCAGAGTCTCATTGGTCTATCTTTCTTCTTAACAAATAGAACAGGTGCTCCTCAAGGTGACGCACTAGGGCGTATGAATCCCTTATCATGATTTTCTTGGAGTTGCATCTTCAATTCCTGTAACTCAATTGGGGACATTCTATAAGGTGTCTTTGAAATAGGCAAATCACCTGGTACGAGTTCTATTGAAAACTCAACTTCACGATTTGGTGGAAGACCTGGAAATTCCTCTGGAAAAACATAATCAAACTCTCGTACAATGGGAATATTCTTAATCGTGAGTTTCTCACCAACTGTTTGAGATAAATAACCTTCATTTAGTGGAATCAAGACCCATAATATTGATGAAATATCCACTGGAAGGTTATGTTCATCCTTGCATTGATAGGAGATCATAGATTGATCTGGAATATGAAATGTGACTTCCCTTCATTGGCAATTGATATGAGCTCCATATAAAGAAATTCATTCCATGCCAAGAATCACATAAAATTCCACTATAGGAAGGATCACAAGATTTGCAGGAAGCACATTCCCACAAACATCAATCGGAGAAGAATTATAAACTTTTGATGCGACTGTTGTGCCATTAGGGGTTGTCACAGCTTACTCAACGACTAATTGTTGAGGTAATATGATGATATCCTTTGAAAACACATCAGAAATAAAGGAGTGGGTGGATCCGGAATCAAATAAAACATTTACTACTTTATAGTGGATGGTAAGTGTACCTTTCACTACATCGTTATTGCCATCCACATCGCTGATAGAAATTGCATGTGACTTTCCTTTGTCTTTATCCCCAAGAGTTTGTTGACATCCACCATCATCATCAACCCTTGGATTTGGGCATTGAATGGCATAATGCCCCATCTCCTTGCACTTGAATCATTGAAGTGTAGTAGGTTCATTCTGTGAATCCCTTCCTTTTTTTGCATCATTAGACATCTTCTTCCCATCATTGTGGCATTAAAATTCCCGATGACCTTCCATTCTACATTTGAAACATTTACTTGTCCCTTTAAGACAACTCCCTCCATGTTTCTTTCCACACTTTGAGCATAAGGGAAAACTCATAATCTTTTTAGTTTGTTCATTAGATTTTCCTTTGAATTCAATTTTCCTCTTCTTATCAAACCCATATGACGGATGGGTTACTCCAATCTCCATCTCGACTTTGAGAGCACATCGAACGATTTCATCGTAGCTATTGAAGTACCTTATGGATAACGCCCTTTGGAGACTTGGTTTTAAGCCACTAAAGAATCGATCGATCTTACTCTCAGGTTGGGTAATAATACCAGAAGCATACCTTCCAAGTCTTGTAAAATTTGCTTCATAGGTACCAGAAGATTCATCATCCTTTTGCTTCAGTTCATGAAACTCTTTCTCCATCTTTGTTCGGAGAATACGAGGTAAGTACATATTGAAAAATAAGTTCTTCAACTCGTCCCATTCCATGGACTCAATTTCATCTCTTTGAATCATATTCTTGATAAGATTCCACCATTGATCAGCATCACCTTCCAAATAATACATTGCTAAGATGAATTTATCATGTTCAGGACATTGAAGAACTGAAAATATCTTTTCAGTAGTACCAATCCATTGTCCAGCAACTAATGGATCAGTAGACCAGCTGAATGAAGGTGGACGCTGTCTCATGAATGATTCAATAGAATGTTGCTCCTTCCTTTGCTCGTTTGGAAGTCCTGCATGATTCATTGCTTGATAAAGATGTGTGAACATGGCTACAAGATTTTTCATTCCAGCTCCCATAACGTTTGGTTGCTCAGGGTGACAATCATTACATTTCCCGTCGCATTACGCATTAACATGGTTACTTCGGGTTCCAGCCATTATCTAAAACCAAGAAGAATAGTGTGAGAAACAATATTTATAATAGGAAAACCACATAATCAAGAATAAAATTTCACACTTAAGGTCTTATCCTAGGTTATTCATGGCCATTTCTAAAACACTAAGATTGTGTTCTATACTTAGACTTATCCTTAGTGTTCTTACTAAGGCTTTCACATACAAGTTTCCATAGGTTGACTATACCATTCCTCTGATACCAACTATAATAACCCATACTTTACATACATTGTTATTACTTCAGAATTGAAGCACACTTATTACAACATATAACAAAACCAAGAAAGGACTGTGTAGGTATAGTGTCTTTGGAAACTGGTAAACATAAACAACTGGTTCATAAAGCATCTACATTGTCTCCCACTTATTTCATCATATCTAGAGTCCCTTTTTGGCATATCCTACTTAATAACCTTCTTCCTGTCCTATGGAAATAAAACATACAAAATGGTGAGTTCAAATTCCCATTAAGGGTAAACAAAAGAAATATCAATCACATCATATATATAAGAACATAACTTTTGGAAATCTGACCCTGCAAAAGAAATCATAATTTCATAACATGGGATAAATCCTAGTAGTGAAATGTAATCTTAATAATAATAACATAAAACATGAAACTTTGTGTCATAAACACATAATCATAGAGAATCATTTCTGATTAGTCAAGGCTTATTCCAAGACTATCTTAGTTGAAAATGTCCATTTTTGAAGCGAGTTCACTCCTCGTTTCAGTCCAGTTTCACTGAACCGGTTTAACCTTCCATTCTAGACATGTCTATCCCATGAGATAAAAAATAATTACCCAATACATTGGAGGGAGATATAGGACCCACCCATCTCATAATGATACAATTCTTATGTGTGCCACAAAATCATAAACCATACATCTTAGAATAACCCATGTAATAAAAATGGGAATCATAAACATCGTGACAGCATAAAACAATTCATTTAAGATAAAGGAATTCATAAAAATAATTCCATTACAACACAATCAAATCAATGTAATAATACGGATAGAAACATAATACTTTATTATCATAGATGGGAAATAATTTTAATAAAACACTTGAACTCCATCCTTGAGGAAAATATCCTTTCTACTTCAAAACAGTTTTCTTTTCATAACATGTCATAAAATTCTAAACTAAAAGAATTTGATTAAAAATAAACTTGAAAACACATAAAGGAAGCTTCTTGGAAATAATGTTTTAAAAATTCATTCTTGCCGTATAAGTTAAAAAAACATTCTTCTCATTCTTTGTCAGAAAAGTCGAAAAGTACCTCGTATGAAAAACAACAAAAGATTCCTTTCATATATTTTACTAAAACCACACCTAAGGGTAAAATTGGATTTAAACAATTGTAGATGGATGGAATTAATATTACATATTGAGGAAAAATGGATGTGGATGATAAAATACACCCTAGTAAATACCAAAGTATAAACAATCTCGGATAAAAATGAGATTGTGATATTTCCCTTACCTTAGGTCCGATATGCTTTGTACATGTCCGAACCTCCTGTATAATGATTTAAATAATGTTATTGAATTAATCTAGAATCATAATTATTTTTATTATATCATATATGGTCATATTCTAAGCATCTTATTAGTAATATTTCGTTACAACTTATTATTCGGGTGTTTATTACTTTTTGTTCTAATGCGTGTCTTGTCGAATAAATTCTTATTTTTCTTTTTAGTTTATAGATACCTCATTTTCAGAGTGGTATTAGTGTAATATATATCATATTTATTCACTCAATTCATTTATGTAATCATTATGCAATGAAAATCATGTAGAACGATTCGCATCACATCATGTAGACGGTATTCTGTGCGTACGCACGAGGGATGAAATCATTCCCATGATCATAGAATTATATTGGAGTGTATGTATACTATTTCAGAATCAATATCACTTTATAATAGTCATATATAGTGATTATTTACACCATTATACCTATTCAAGTAAGGTGGTGGTGGAAAATAGATTACACCACAGCGTGGAGACGGTATTCCATACGTACACACGCGCGGTGAATTCGTTTTCCATAGGATGGATAGATGATGAAATAGGGTTGTTTCATACTTATAATAACATATATGTATATGACTGATACTGATGTTAATACTTCATAATGAAACAACTAAAGAAGAATATGTGGAAGAAGAAATAAAGTTGAAAGAATTGGTAAGGAACATTACCTCTTCTTTGGAACGCCTCATTCAGACGTCCTTTTAGGGCACTAAAATTGGTCTTTGAAGAAGACCAGGACCTCTAGGATGTCTCTAGGGAAGTGGAGAGGAGAAATTGGCAGGGTTTGTCTGATATTGAAGGCTCAATGTGGTGTGAGGAAGAGGGGGGGGGGAGGTGCCCTTTTATAAGGGAGGAGAGGGGCTCCTTTGTAAAAACTAAAAATATTATTTTATTATAAAGTCACGTTCGGTTTAAAATAGCTCCAAATTGATTTATTTCGAATCTAAGGTTGGGATGGGTCGAAATAATCTCATCCAATAGAATTTAGACAAGTTTAGGTTCCTATTTTAACCTTATCATTTAGATTTATCATTAAGTTAAATAATTTTACTTTTACCGTGTCTTCTTGTGTTCTAATACTATAAGGTTAACAAACTTACTATAACAAGCCAAACGAATCCCAAGTTGTTTATTATTAATATATATAACCTTATCTAAGTCATTTGGCCAAACCTTATATTTTTAGGAATAAAATAACAATTAATAATATTATATTTGTTTTAAAAACTATTTCATGTCAATTTGGACACTATTTAGTAATTGATTTTTGTGAAAATCATAACAGAATGATTAGTTCATAAAGAGTTATTTAAATCAATAATAACATGTCATATTAACCTATAAAATTATTTTAATTCATAAAAATCCTCAAATTAAATTTATTTGGGTATTTATAACATCAATTATGTAAATATTTTATTAATAAGATAATTACGACATCATCTTTGTATCATAAATTAATTAACTTATATAAAGTCTAAAAAATTACCAATAAAATAAAATTATGTAGTAAATCCTTTTAGATTTTAATTAATATTTATAGTCGAATTTATCTTATGTATAACACTATATTAAAAATTATTTTCTTTTTAAACATTGATTTTAACTATTTTAACCCTTCTTTAAATAAATTAATAATAAATGTCCTAATCTAATCCATGTGGTCCTAAATGGTCATATTTTATTCCTAAGGTTGTTTTTGGTCGAATTACACTTATCCAATAGAATTAAGACATGTGTTAGGGTAATAATAATACCATTTTTACCCTTAATTACCCTGTTTACTTTTAACCATGGTAAATAAAAGTAAAAAAGTTACTATTCACCAAAAATTATTTTCATCTCATTGAAGCACATTTTACTTACTGACATCAACCGTGTCTCTCAGATTTTTGAAATTCCACTCACAGAAGCGGTAAAATTAAGTTTTAGGAAAAATTCAGTTTTTTTAACTACCACTTAATGGTTTCACTATTCATCAAAAATTGAAAGTTTTCAGAAAAATACCAAAATTTCACCCTACGATAATTTTGATATTCCGAATCCAAAAATAAAGTCAATTTCGAAAAATAAAATTTATAAAATTTAAAAAAGTGGTTATTACTATTCATAATGGCTAGTTTTAGAAATATTTTAATAGTATATATTTGTTTAGTGAAACTCAGTATTGCGTACGACGCAAGCTATAGAGGAAGGTCGCGATTTCATGTAAAGCAAGACAAACAAGCGTTGTGTGTAGAAAAAGATTACTTTGATGATTTATATAACATAAAAGTCTCGGGTGTTATAGTTAATGTATTGACATTTCATATGCTACTTTTAATATGAATGTTTATGTTATATTTCAACCTTTTCAATTGAGGAATGTATTTGACTTAGTAAGTGGCGAGTGGAGCCCGATATAGCCCATCTATGCATTGGTAGGAATCATGAGACAACTAGACGTGGAATTGGGTGAGGCCTTTCTCAATTTAATATATGTTTTTGGTCGAGGCCCTAATAATTTCTAGACGTCTTGGCCAAGGCCTCAACACAATGTTTCAGAATGTCGGGCATTGTACATTCCCTCATTTTGAAAATAATATTGATGGCTCATGTGGTCATTCAACTAGAAGAATACCCACGATTATGTTTTATTATGGATTTATTTACTCTGCTCATATTCCTGTCATAAATGTATTCATGTTTATTATTAATAAGGGCATGTGGATTCAATTATTGACCATGCTTAATATTTATGGTATCTTCCAATATATTGCTTACCCTTACTGAGCATTTGAGCTCACCCATTTCTTATGTTTCATTTTTCCAGGACACGAAGAATTTAGTTAGGAGTGACATGCGGGAAAAATATAGGAGTCTTGGATTTTTCAAATGGAATAAATTGATGTTTTATTTCTCTTCACGTTGTAAAGTTAAACTTATGTATGAATCTTGTTTACAATAATACTAAATTGGTCTGTCTTTTGAGACATGATTTCCTTATCATCATGCCAATGTTATGTAATAATGTACCGACTTTGGGTAAATAGGGTCGGGTAGTTATAACTAAAATTGAAATTTATAATTAAAATTTTTTAATAAATTTTTTAAATAAATCAATTATAAGTGTTATAGAAATTATCATTGAAATAATTTCGATTAATTCAATGTAAACATATATTAGGGAAAAAATTAAGCGTAAAATAAACATATAATAAAAATATAGATGATTAATATGGAAATAATAAGATTATATTTTATCAATGGAAAATTATTTTACATTAAAAAATCATTAATATAATGATGATTTTAAATTGCATGTTTTAGGGAGATCATATGATAATTACTCAAGAAATATCATTTTTTTAAATTTACAGATAATTAAATCTATTAAGATAACTCCAAAAACATCAATAATGATAAATTTTACATGATTATATGAAAACATATTTTTGTTTTTTGAAATATAATTTCTAAATTTATAAAATATATTATAATATCTGGATTGAAAATTCAATAAAAAACATTTTGGAAAGAAGAATAACATCATTTTATTTTCATTATTTAAATAACTACAAAAATTAAATGAATATTAATACATTAAATTGGATATATAATCTCATAATTTAATTATAATAATTTTTAAATGGTTTTTAATTTATTCTATTAAGATATAAATACATTTTTCACATCAAACTTTTTATTAAATAAATTGTTTTACCCCTAAATGATTTTATCACCATTTATAAAAATTTGATAATCATTTTATATAGATTAATTATTTTAATAAGGAAAATGTTTCTACATATATTTAAATAGTAAAATTTGGATTATATAATATAATCATTTCTTAAAATAAATCTATACATGGATTCAAATTATTAAAGATAAGTATATTTTCTAAATGCTAAGTCTGGTTCATTATACACCCCTTATAGGGTTTTCTCCATCTAAATTGTGTTACACAAATGAAATTGATGGATGATAATTATACCTCATATAATCATTTTGTTCCCATATATCTACCTAAAATTTTACGCTTATGAAAAAAATGTTCTCCAGGTGACTTATTTTATTTTATTACACTTGAACTTTAGAAATAAGAATCTCTAATAGTATCACCAAACAAATAAGTTCATGAGACATTGGAAAACACTCTACTATCAGTACATGTCAATTAATATGTATTTAATTTCTAAAATAGATAAATGAAACACATTGTGAACTTGGGAGAAGATCTATAGATGATTCAATAAATACGATACAATAACAACATAACTCCACTGACCCAAGGATGATATTTACATTATTAAATTAGTATAAGATACAAGTTATATCGCCATATAAGAGTAATTAAATAGTATTCTTGAAAAAACTAGATACATACATGATTCCCATATTAAATTTGATATACTGAAACATTTTAAAATAAAATTTCATGAATCCTTAATATTATTTATCACAATATTCATCGTATAAATTGGAATGAAAAATAAAAAATAATAATTTAGATACCCAATAGGGGTTACATACAAAAAAAGCGATCTTGAGTAAACCATTAATAATCGTCATAGAAAATAGGATAATCAGCAAAAAAACCATCAAATAAAAAACATTAGTTAAATGATCATACATATATAATAAGAATTTTTTAGACACACTGATGATGAAAACTAATATCATAATAATGGAAATTTATATTTATGGTCATTTAAAATCAAAGAAACTCAACCAAGATGTGATGTATCATACCAATATGGATTCTCATCCAAAATATCTTTATTTGTAAAATGTTCATTGTAATCCAAATACCCATATAATATGATGTGACAATTATTTTGTATCATTATTCATGTCAATGCATAAAGGGGTTATCTATAATAGGATCCCACACATCACATATACATCCAATTCATCTGACATATTTTGAATCATCAATTCATGCAATTCTACTAATATAATATAATTTATCATCTTTCGATATTAAATAAAGATACATAACACTGATATTCCAAATTCTTAATCTATATATTGAAATAATATAAAATTATCATTGAATTAAATCCCCTAAAACATAAATTTCTATTTTAATATAATATAAAATAATTAATAGATCATTTTTTAATTTCATGAAGAAAATACACATTTAATTTAAAGAAAACTTATTTAAAATATTTAAATGATAAAAATATAAATAAAAAATTTTCATTGAAAATAAACATGAAAATTATTAATGGAAACATAAAATAAATAAGTAGTCATGATTTTAAGAAAATAATTTGATGTATTATATATTAAAACTAATATTTTTTCTACAATTGTGGTAAAATGTACCTTGAATGGAAAAGAAATATATAATTCTTGTCAATCCTTTTATAGAAATTCAGAAATTAATAAAAATAAAATTTATAGATCTTTGGACAATATGATAAATTATTTAAAATTATTTAATTATTATATGGACATAAAATAAAAATAATTGGAAATATATATTCAACACAACCCATTAAAAATAAAGTCCCATATATGTACCAGAATTATTAATTCCTGGGCTTAAATAAGAAGAAATATAAAATAATCCTCTAAAAAAATAACCTAATGAGAATAATATATTTAAGGTTTAAGATATTAATGTCATATTATTTTCAAAATAGAAACCTATTCATAAACAATCATAACATAAAATGAGATTGTATAAGAAATACCTTATATATAGTTTGATATTCCACACAATTCTATTTAAATATTAGTAAAATAAAGTTATTTTTTTATAATACCATTACATAACCATATATGTACTTATAAAATCATTCATTATCCTATTATAACATTAATACACACTTTTATAAATAATTTTTCTTCAATCCATCATTTATGAGTGTTAATTATTTCATTCTTCCTGTACGTTTTTCTTTGGTAGTATTGGTTGTTGTATATGGTTCATGATAATATAATATATATTTTTATAATGATATAAATATATTATATATTAATAATATAATTATTTATGTTAATCAATGAACTGTGTACATGTACAATGGACCACATCACTTTATGGAGGTGGGTTTTTGCATATACTAATAAACAAGGTTATCATTTTTATTTGACTGTTAATGTAAAAAGGTAAATGGTATATTCTATTTATCTTGATTAAATGAGGTAAATAATATCATATATATTCATTACTTATATAATTATATGTAATAAATTAAAATGGTGATGAAAAATAAACTACACCACTATATAGAGGCAAAAATCCATAGGTACACATGATTCATTTGTTCACATTCTATATGATAAAAAATGTCTGGAAAAAGGAGTAAAAAATTATAATAATATATCATTATAATTAATATACTTTATTACTTATTTTATTTTTTATAATATTTTTAGAGGAATTAGTTGAATAAAAAGTTGAATGTGTCGAAAAAATGATTACCTCTTATTTGATAGACTTCACATAGATCCCTTCTTATAGATAATTAAAAGAGTATTTTAAGAAGTCCAAATAAAATAATTAATTCATAGGGGGTGTTATTTTTCAATATCTTGGGGTTTTTTCAAACTATTTGATTCAAATTAGTGTAAAAAAGTGAGAGGGGGTTCCCTTTTATATGTTTGGGGAAAGACAGACCATTAATTTTTTATTGAATTAAAATTATATTAAAATGATTTCAATTAAAGGTGTATTATTAATAATTAAATATTTAGTTCAAGGATTAAATGTTATAAAACCATTAATATAATAGTATTAAATATGAAAACTTTATTTTTTACACTATGTTTTAGAATATTTAAATTGAGTTACACTTTTACCATATGGAGGTTTTTTTAATTATATATATTATTAATTTGGACAAATAAAGATAATATTTCTATATATCATTGATTATTTTTATTAAAAAATGTTGAATATATTATAAAAAAACTTATTTTTATAAATTGATGGAATATATTTTAAAATAATCCAAAAAACAGGACTGAAATTGGTTTTATAAAAAATGAATTTTAAATCAAACTGTTTTTTTGTTCAAATATAAAATATAATATGGATATAAAGTGTTTAAATTGAATTATTTTTAAAAAACATATGACATTTTAAAATTAATAAAAACTCTAATTGCACTATACAAATACTAAGAAATATAACATTGTTTTTTTAAAAAAATATTAGTTACAATATTTGCCAAAAATTCAAATTTTCCAAAAAAAAATCCCAAAATTTTTCACTAAGATAACTATATTATGATGATTAAAAAATTAATAACCATTTCAAAAAATTAATTTTATAAAATTATAAATAATATATTATATTATTATCAATAAAAATGAATATTATTTTTTATGAATGTTTTTAATTTAAAAAATTACATTACTAAATATTGACTACATTTTTCAGAAAAGTACATAAATAAATTATAATTAACTATAAAAATTAAAAATATATTTTATAATATGACTAATTCAATACGTACCCTCAAATCTAATGGTTGGTAAATAGATATTAACCAATATCATAATATTTTAACAGTATATCTATGTTTTTTTGAACATTCACTTATGTGAGAAGAAACAAAAAAATGAAATAAAATTTATTTAAATAGAAATTCAAAAAAAGTACATGTATTAAATTTTAAACACTAATAAAATTTTTTCCTTAAAAATTTTATCAATCCAATATAAAAAAATAAATATATTTTAAACTAATCATATCCCTTTTTTCCATGTAGCTTCCTCAAATTTATATATTCTCCATAATATGTTGATTAAAATAATATAATTATTTCATAGAACATTCTTTTTATAACAAATAATCTCCACTGTTTGTTCATCATAATATATATATTTCGCATGAAATATCACCATTTATATCATTATTTGATAATGATCATATATGTTCATTCTTCTGAGAGATATATGCAACACATCGTAAACATAAGATAAAATCATTAGAAGCACTAAGTGATAATCTACCATCCAAATATGAAAATTACTTATGAAGTGATCGATATTTATAGGGATCATCACACTATTATTTACAACTTTCATAACCTTTTTATATGTATATATTCATAAGAATAACTTTCCACCAACTATGAACTCAATATCTTATTCATGATTGTCGGCATAACTCGTTTATCAACTGTGAGACACCCTTATATGTTTTATGAATTTCTCTACCCTTCACATTCATTTCCATAGATAAATTAGGTTATAATATCTTATTTCAATATCATAATCCTATTATATTAATGAAATACACTTTCTTATATAGTGGGAATTATAATGAACCATTTCAATTCATGAGTGAATGTTATTTTTGTCAGAAAATTCCCCTAAAGAAAGGTGTTCACCCCCACCACCTTTGAAATCAATAAACAAAACCCCTAAACATTTATTTTAGACACATAATATTCCCCTACAAATTAATATCTATCTAATGATTATAAGAAATTATAAATCATAACACTGAATCTATGGCCTACTAAAGACATCCCTAGAACAGCTATGTAACCATCATATCTAGATCAGATACAAATGAGATAGGTAATTAGTATAATATCAGAGCTTATTTAATATATAAAAGATTATGATGATCAATATTGAAATATTATTTAAAATAAATATTATTGTTCTTATATCTCTAGGATGTACCATAAAACCCAGTTAGTAAAATTTAAAATTTATTTTTTTTGGGAGTCTAGTGATGAACTTCATGGTAATGTTTTCTAATTTTCAGTCTCTTGTGGGTAATGGTTGAAACATCCCCTTATACTTATATATCTTAGAAATAACATTATAACACAACAATAATCAGGACACATACATAGAAATATATCTTTTCATGTTATAGAACTAGAAATACTCATTTTGAATAGTACAAATCTTCTTACTTATGATATGAATAGTAAATGATGAATTATAAGCTTCATCCAATAGCATCTTCTTCATGATTCAAATTAACAAAACACAATCTTATTTATCAAAATATTTCATTCCATCATGATCTTTGTTGAAATCAAGAACATTCCTCAACTATATCTATAATTTTAAAACTTCTTGTTTCACCTTCTCATTCATATCATGGATGGATGGTTGGACATTCATATGATAAATAAAATATTTGTAACATTTCCCCAAGATTTCAACAAACAACTTCTTTAAATATATAATTAGTCAATATATATTATCACCATAAAAGAAAAAACTATATTTATATTTTTAAATTAGTATATCAGCAACCATATATTCCTCCTTGGGGTGGTAATGTATTGAGCAGTAATAGTCTTCGATAAAATCCAACCATATTTATAGATGAATATTAAATACATTTTATGTATATATATACTTCATGATTTTTAAGTCATTATAAACTTAATGATACCACCATATAGATAATTCCATTATATATTCAATGAATAAATTACTGATTTTTGATCCAAACCATGGGTCGGGTAATTTTTATCATGTTTATGTAATTTTATTGAGGAATAAGATATCATCATATCATTATACATGAGTATACATCACATTATCTTATATAATGAATCAATATATATATATATATATCATTTCTATGTTTTATGTTATTGTTAGGAAATATAATAATAAGCATGTATACTATCCTTCTCTTTATTCCATTGAAATTTTTCAAACATTTATCTAACCATTCCAATATATCTCCCTTTCAATTCAACTCAATTAGGGGAGTTGATAGACATGAGAAATTTCTCAAAAATCATTGATAGTATCCTACAATTCCAAGGATTCTAGGTATCTTAGTCATCATGGTTGGTTTATAACATTATCCAGTAATCTTCATCTTTAACGGATCCACTATTATAACATCACCGAAAATTATATGAATAAAAATGATAATTTTTTTTGAAAAATTAACACTTGGTAAATCTGGATTGTATTTTCTTCTTATTTGGGGTCTATATCAAAATCATAAAATTTATTCTTTCTCATATAATATATTAAAATATATAATAATATTTTATTTAAATAATTCAAAAACTAACCAATGTAATCTCTAAATAATCTATTCCGTAAATCCATAAATATGGTAGGTGAATTAGTCATTAAAAATAGAATTAATATAAATTCATAATGAACATACCACATAATGTTGGATGTATTTGGTATATCCTACATCTTGACCCATATCTAGTGATATCTAGATTAAAGATCAATCATGGAAAAATATACATCTCCTCCTAATTGATCAAACTGGTTATTGATATAGGGTAGATGATACTTGTTCATATTTTATATATTATTATATTACTAACAATTAGAGAAAATATAGATTGGACCACAACTTTCCTAACAAAAAGAATAGGTACACCCAATGGTTAGGCATTATGCTGAATGAATCTCTTATCTATATTACCAAATATTTTTATTCTTTAATTACTTAATCTCAATCGGGGATATTCTATAAAGAGTGTCTAAAATAGGTTACCATAAGGTATGAGTTCTATTCTCCCCAACCATTTGATCTAATTACCCCTCATTTATTGGTAGAAAAACTCATATTATGCGAATAATTTACACTATGAGTAAAATTTCACCCTCTCAATGAAACATGACCATAGGTTGATCTAGAATATCGAATATAACATCTATTAATTTGTTATTCATATGGTATATATACTAAGAGATCCAATACATTAAAAAAATTACATCAAATTCAAATACAATAAGAATATAAATATTTATAGGGATCTCATACATAAAACCTCTTATAGGAGAGAATATATGGACATGATATGTAACCATTATACAATTAGGAAGTCTTCACTTCTAAAATAACATATAATAGTTAAGTTAGTAATTTGATGACCTGTAACATCCTAACCTAGGTGCCATATACCATTGCCATGTGCAAGTCGGTTATGTCACATCAAGCATTATTCCCAATATTCCTGAGTCTGCTAACAAGTAGTGAGGGTCTAATATATGACATGGAGATATATAACATATATGTCAAAGTATATCAATAGAAAAAAATTATAACCAAATGATATAACTAACAACAATATTAACTCAATAACCAAGAGATAAAAATAATGTATGATACACAAAAATAGAAATAAATATCTAAAATAATGTAGTGGATATGTAATTCCATATATGTGTCATGTGTCATCAAACAATTTATTCATGTATATAACCATTCCTATACATATCCTACTTTAATCATTTCTTCATAACATTATAAAATGAATCACAAGAAAATGGCATGATCATATTCCCAGTACAGGTAAGCAAGGGAGATACCAGCCATAACATAGTCATAATGGTGTTAGAATGTGAATATAAAATTTCAAGATTTTTTAATGCATATAAAAGATCATAGTCATTGTTTAAATCATAGATGTTCATAATACATTAATTAAAATAAAATAATATTTCCATAATATATATAATTATATATACATATAAGTATAAAAAATAATTTCATATGTAGTTAAGGATCATTGTATGACTATCATGGTTAAATGGGTTCTAACCCCAATACATCATCCTATACCAAGTTCACTAATAATACTACATTAAAGTAAAAATTATCTTGATTATCGGGTTTTATATCCCATTCTATTCTTGTTTTGCTTCACTCTTTTCACTCCCCATCCCAATCATATTTTAATAAACATAGTTTACCTCCAATTTCATTCATGTTTTACTGAATTGGGTTCACTACCAATTTTAGTGATATCAATCCCATGAAATATAAATCATTACAAATGGATTTTAGTTTGATATATTTCACAAAAATTAAATAATGAAAATCATAAATATGCATTCTAAAAGAACATAAATTATTTCAAAATCCATGAAAATAAATTTTGTTTCATCAACAATTAATAACAGTATATCCCATGGAAAACAAAAGGATTGAAAAATATAATACCATAATAATAATAAAACAATAATAAAGTGATTAAATAAATTATAAGTGAATAATATAACTAATAAATCATATGTAACATCAAATAATATTATCTTTGACAAAAAATAATTTTTTAAGGATCACATTATATAAATTTTGAGGAAGATATCATTTCTATTTTAAAGAAAATTTTATAAAAATCACACAATATTAAAAGAAAAAAATTTCATTGAGATACAACATTGAAAATTTAAAATAATTAATCAATCCATTAATGAATCATGAATAAGGTATAATATTATCATGTTGTATATGTTATAAATAATTCATTTTCTCAGATAAGAAATAATAACCCTTATTCTAAAATGAAAAAAAGAATTCTTTTAACCATTTTTTAAAATTTCAAGCATGATTAAAAATGAATTTCAAAAATCATCAAGGAATAATAGAAAAATTTGATAAAAATTCGTGGAAAATATGCATAGAGGAACAATAGTGTTATAAATGAATTATTAAAATGATAAATTTTAAAATAAATTCTCTTTGAAATTACATATATTTTAATTGTTAATTAATATAATTAATTGATTATTTTTATTCTCTATAAAAACCCACATGAAAAATTAAAAATTAAATAAAAACACTATAAAAAAATTCAACACGAAATCATATCCGAAAAAAATTAAATTAAGTATAAGTTCAACCCAATGAATATAAGTTGAGTAAAGAAATACCTTACCGCTTTGTAATCAGTCAAATCATTTGAAAAATAAATGTAATAATTATATTATGGAAACTTTAATAACATTAGCATAAATATATTAATGATGATCTATATAAAATGTTATTATATACACCACACATTATAAATATGTTTTGTGTAAGGTATAAATATCATAGATGTAAAAGTGAGACAATTAACCCTATCCTCACTCACTATTTAGTTTTGTGTAATATTAACTCATATATATAGGTTTAAATAATTTAATTAATTATATAAAAAATTATTTTTATTTATTATTTCATACATTATACTTTTATAATATTATCCACCTATTAATTAATAATAATTTATCATTTTCATTGTTCTAGGTGTGTTAATTTCACTGTATCATGGTTAGTTAACTTGTGTATAATTATAAATTTTCATGTAAAGTTGAAATAGAACCACAATAGTTAAGAGAAATTTTATTCCTAAACATCTAAAAGTTTATATGAAATCATATATCATGTTTCCTTCTTACATGATGATGATTATTTAGAAAAAACATTATTGATTATCATTTATTTTAATTTGGCGGTTTCCCATCCATCAAGAACTTGTGTTGTATTATTTAGTAATATTTATATATATTATTTAAGAAACCTGAAATTGGTTATAATATTCTTATTATAGTCTGATTAATCAAAAATAATACATTTCTTACCTTCATTGAATGTTGTAATGGAATAAAAATAATAATTACCCATGTAGATGATTAACATCCATAATTTGGACAATGGATTTATTTCATTGAATAAGAAAAGAAAATAACAGCTATAGATATGATATATTAAATTAGAAATATAAAAATCTAGTATATACAAGGTAATCAATTTATTATTCCTTGATGTATGAAGGATGTGTGGTGATAGTATAAAAATAAATTAAATTAAATAATGTTTTTTTAGAAAGTTAGCTCTTCAATATCACATCCCCAAAGTACCCCTTAAGGAATTTGGAATTTTTATTTGGGTGAGAAAAACAAATGTTATTGGGGAGTGTAGAGAGGATATTTTTGGTAATATATTTTTTAGGCTTTAATTATTTCTAAGTGAAATGGGTGGTGAGTGTTGTATTAATGCTTGAGGAGTGGTTGGTTTACTAGATTAAATATTTATTATTTTATATTTAATGTCAACCATGTTTGGGTGGAATAAATTCTAGAAAATTAGAATGATAATTAATTTTCATGTTATGGTATGTTTGAAAAACACTTCAACCATGCATTTAATTTTTTTGTTTCTAGGTATTTTATGCATTTACAATTTAATATTAACATGTTACATTATTTTTAGATTCATTTTTCTAAAAAAAATTGATTTCATCCAAATTTACACGTATAATATTATGTTAAATTATGTAATTATAATAATATTAATTGATATAGTAGATTTTATATTTTTATTATAAATATTGAAATATTTTCTAATTATTTAATGGTAATTTTTTCCTAATGAATAGTTAATAACAGTAACTGTTTTTAACATTTATAATGTTAAAATAGGTTTTATGAGGTGTTAAGGTAGAGCTATAAGGATTAAAATTTCCATAAATAATTCGAAATTATATTTTTCTGTATTTTTTCTCACATCTCATATAATATATATTCATTTTCTATTTGGGAGACATTTTTTATATAAATGTTTTAACATATTTTGATATTTTTTAAAAACACATAGTGTTTCCTCTCCCGCAATTATAAAAGGACGCATGTTATTCTCTTCTATCCACACATCATGATTTTTTTTAAAAATATGTTAATCCCCTTATATAAATCACCATGATAAAATATATATTTTTTGGTCATAAAATCAACCTATAAATTCTTTAGATAAAAACATAAATATATTTTTCAATGAATAGGTAACGTTCTTAGCTAAAAATTTTTAATTTCCTTTTGTACCTCCTTTAAATATTCAATGAACATACTAAAATAATACGACCATTTTTCTATATATTTATATTTTTTAGGGAAATTTCATGAACTATATTAATCACCTTCTTCCATAAAATTGACAATTAATCCCCCATTTTTGTATATGGCATACTATCGCCTCACGAATCGATATAATGTGTTCTCCATCACTGCCTCTTATGGATAATTATACAAATATGTTTAATAAATTTATAATATTAATGAAATATTTAAAATTTTTGAAATATTAAATTATATTTACTTTCATTCCATCATGAGTAATTGAAAAATGAAACTTTTACACAAACATACATTCGACATTTCATCATCGTGATTGTCACGTAATTCTTTTTTCATAACCATCATTCATGTTTTTGTGTAAAATTATGATTATTATAAAAATAGGATATATATTTAATCTGTATATTAATGGATATAGGTGAATAATTTCCTATATGAACATGATCATGTTAACATTTTATTTTTAAACATATGAGTAGAATATCCCAAAAACATCTGATATGATGTTAATGGATTATGTTAATATATATATCACAGTAATAAATAAAATAGTAATAATAATAAAAACAAAATAAGTTCTTATAAGGGTTAATAAATATTATATTTTCACTATTTTGAAATATAATTATCATACATAATGATTGATAATAGAGGTTGGGGAGAGAATACCTTTAAATCATGGTTTTAAATTTTATCCAGAGGTATTTTTTGGGAACAAATTCGTCCATGAACCTTTTCATAAAATTAAGTTATTAATTTATTTTTATAGACATCAGTGAATTATAAGGGTCAACGAATTTCACTTTTGGTATTCTTTCAAAAGTTTCTAAAAGGAATCTATTTACATAATTTAGAGAGAATGTTTTGATAAATTGAAATGTGTAATTTTCTATTTCAATGTAAAAGTCATCAATGGTTTTCCATAACACCATAACCATTATTTAATGTTTTAATAATTTTACAATATATCATGTTTTGTTCAAATACAACCCCACCTTCCCTTTTTCTTATTATTTTATAAATGGTTTTCAAATGGAATTCATATTTAAAAATCTTGAAATATTTTTCATATGGGTGAAGGGATTATTTTTTTAATAGTGATGATTAAAATGATAAACATCTTGTGTTATAATTTAGTTAATGTAATTTTCTATCATATAAATTTTCTGGTTATAATGATATAGATGATGATTTTGTGTGTTCCTAATATATATTCAATAAATTGGGTAAATGCATAGAGTAACCAATTATAGGTTTCTCTTAAAATATTATTATAATTGAACGAGTGGAATATTACATTTGTAAGATTGACTATTAGAGTGATATAAAAATTATATCAATATTTACTGACATGATTTATCTTTTCGTGATATGATTTTTAATATAAATATTCTGATTTCACATTTGGAGTTATTTAGAATTTGTTTAAATTGATGTTCATGATTCTTCATGAGGGTGAAATGTATAACATTATGAAAAAGATTTCAGGATTTCATTATGATTTATAGTTAGTTGATCATTGTTTTATTTTACCTGTATTTTTTATTGTGATTTTTTTATGAAAATAATTGGAAATTAAAGTTGATTTATTGGAAAAAATATATATTTTTCAACATTTATTTTAACAAAGGTAATGTTTTATGAGTTTTCATGGATGAAAAATTATATTTATATTATGATTCACTTAAATTGATATTAGTGATCATACCATGTTTTAAAATATTTATGATATAGATTTAATTATGAGTAGGGTTAAATATGGGGTCATGATAAAAAGATTGATGATATTTAATGAAAATAAAACTCATTTTAAAATACAAATTTTTTATTGTGGGAAATGGATATTATCTCTATGTGCCCACTTTATAATGTAGTATTTATTATATAATGGTAATTATATAATACAACAAAACAGTTTAACAAATTGATCTTTGATAATGTAATAAATTCTATTATTTTCTAATGAATTTATTATACATATTTTTTAATGGATGGTTCTTAAATTTTCCCCATCAATACACATTGAAATTTCCTTATATAAATCCCAATTTAATTTTTGGATCCTATAGTTATATGAAAGTTTCCTAGTACTTTAGTGTGAATGAATTATTTATGATTAGTAATTCCATAAATGTTTTTAACTAGGTTTTCTATATATTTTGTATTTATCTTCTTATGTTCACTTCCCATAAGTCCACTCTTCTACGATAAGATCGAGGTATGTGATCATGGAGAATAATTTTCTAGAAATATAAATTAAATTGAAAAACAGAAGGGTAAATCAATGTCTCATGTGGGTAAATTATTCATGGCCAATTAATAGATACCTTCCAGGTCTAGGAACATGTTTTCTCTTTATAGATGGACCTATATAATTATAAATAAACATCGAGGTGTGATTTGGATCTTTATTTAGAATGGATGATTTGATTAAAATAAGATCATCATGGTTCCATGAAAAAAATGTATTAAAAGAACATATTTCGTAGTTGTTGGAATTAACAATCATTGGATATTTAATGATTCTCTTCTCAAAAATTCATATGTAATATCATTACCTAAAATAATCCAACAAATTTATTTCTTTATATAATGTTTAAAGCAATACTTATTAATGTGTATCATTATTATATTATTTCTTCTATATGGATTGATATCTAGAGAAGTTATAATGGTTTGATGGCCAGTTCTAAATGGATTGTCTATAAGGGGTCCAATTATAATTATTAGAAAATGAATTTTATTGAAAATACCATTAGTGGAAATTTTGACCTCTGTACAAAACCAATGGTATAATTCTATAGATTTATTTTAATCCAGTAAGTACAGGAATGATAAGATTATTATATCCCATATCTCTTCAGAAATTCAATAGTATTTTTTTTGGAATGGGATATTATTTTATGGACTCAGAAAATGAGTGTAAAATTTAATTGTAGGGATTTCTGTAAGAGGAATTGTGTTGAAGGTTGATTTACTCCTTCTTGGGTCACTACTTTTATATCACATTTTATTCATCCTTCTAGATCATATCTTATATATAAAATTTTTAATAAGATATTTCATACTCATTATCTTTGTTAGGGGTGAGAATTCAGTGGGATTATTCATATAGCTAGTGTTTGTAGGATATAGTAACAAAAAATCATGTATTGTTATTTTCCCTTTACCTATATGTTATGGAATTAAATTGTGGTGTTATTTGGAGTATTTATAGATAGGGTTGGGAATTTGAAGTAGCTATTTGAATTTGTACAACTTATAGTTTTTCAGCAAGTAGGTGTAGATCCTTCTTTTAGAAGAAGTTGGTATGGTTTTCAAATTTACCTAGGTAGCAAGGAACTCAACGTAGTTTTAAAAATACAAATTGATTATTCCTAAATTGAAAATGTCCATTTGTAAGGTTTTTAGTTGTTGAATCAAATATTCAAACATGCACCATGAGTAACTCAATTTTTGAATGTAATAATCTCATAATACTTGGTGGTCATGGTAGTGAATGACAACTCTTTGGTGTGAAATTAATTCATCGGATTCCTCCAATAAACTCATAGATTATAGTGATTTTTGATGGTGTTTACTTTTGTGTTTTAGGTCCATCATGCTCTGGAAGGGTCATTTGTACACAACATGGTTTTTTGAATTGTTATTCTTCATTATATTTCCAAGGGAGCCGCTTATGAGTCTAATTAATTGCATCTTATATATCCTATCGAATATGTCAGTCTTCATAGTTAGAGTCGTTTTTCGATTGATTATGATTCTAAATTCATTGTTAAATCTCACCAATCTTATGAAATAAATGTACTATAGTGTGTTCAACCTCAATAGATTGAGTTAACCATGTCATTGGACAACTCAATAAGAGTGTTTCACATGTATACATATAATATAATTACATTTTAGATATGTTGTCAAGGAAGGAAATTATTGAGACTTGATGTAGGTGTCCTTTATTTATCTAGGTTATTATCTATCATTGCTTTTAGTAGAAATGTGTTCTTACTCACTATGGGTTATTAAATACTTACATGTAATTACAGATGTATTTATTTTATTTTTCAATAATTGTTTTGGTGTAGATTCATTTAGATCCTAATATTTTATTGTATTAATATAATTATGTTTTTTTTAAAAAAATGAATTCATATGAATTTATACCTCAATTAGGATATGACCATATGAATTTGTTCAACCACTTACATTAAGTGTGCAATACCATCCTTATGATTTTCGTCATGGATGAGTATTAAAGCATTAATTCTGAAAATATATGTTATTAATGATAAATTTATGTTATGGCTATTCATAGGCATGGGTATAAGAAATATTAATTTACATTATAATGATACTAATAAATATTGATATCTTTATAAAAAATTATAATGTTATTAATATTTACCTAGAAAATTACACCCCTAACTTCTATGACATAAAAAAGTAGTTTTAAAAATAATTTTAACATAGTGGTTATTATACAAAATATATTTTTGTGATTGTGTGATTTTTAATAAATAATTTTAAATAAAATCGATATATCATAAATTTTATGAATCAATAAAAAATACAGACATTCGAAGATGAAAATATTCTAAAATTAATATATATATATATATATATATATATCTAATAATGGATATATTTGATCTATATAAATGAAAATAAATACAAATAATTTTTTGAAATGGGGTATTCTGAAAACACTTTTTTATAAACTGGATGTATAAAATGCCTGTGTAATTTGAGTGAAATGTTAAATAGATTCTCCCCCAATCTTAATTTTTCTTTAATATTAAAAATGTCTAAACTTATATTCTGGATTTTTTTATACATTGAATTTAAATAATCATTTTTCATATCCTATTTCTATTAAATTGATTTATACATCTTTTTTTATTCTACACTAAATGATTCATACTTTTTTGGGGAAAACCATTCATGGAAAAATAGTGTTTATTTAACTGGATCTTTTGTTTTTTTTTTGTGTTGTGAAAATTTGTAATGTAATGTGTTTTATATTACCAAGTTAATTATTATATGATGGAAATATAATTGTGTACATGTTAATATAGTATATATATTTATGGTTTATTAATATATTATTTATAGTTATTGTATTATATATCCCCCAATACAATAGGTAAATCTTATATCTCAGGAGATGTTATGTTATGCTACATTACAAGTCATCGTAGCCCACTATATTATTGGAATCATTTTTAAACTATGTGATAATGGTCTTGGAAATGATCATTGATATTAATTATAAATTTATATTTTTATTTATATTCTGAATTCATAGATACTGTCAAAATTTTTTGTTATGATCTATATTATGTTCTATGTTTTTTAATAATTTGGTTATGATTTTTTTATTTTGTTATCACACTTATGTACTCATTATATATGTATTCTTTTGTGATTTTTTATGATCACCAATGTTGATTAAATAAATATTTCTTATGATTTACCCCATATTGAGCATCACAGATGCATTTTTTTTCTTATGTTTTTCTATACATTAGTATTTTTGAAAAATATTACATATGATAGTTATAACAACAATTTATTTTGTAGACCGTTTTGGGATAACTTTACACTATGTTTTAAAAAATATTTATTTGTATCTCATCTCAAAAGACGTAAAACAATTTGAATTTGGTAATATTAATAATTTTATAGATGAAATAGATAATTGAGAAAAAATATATAATATTAGTAAATGATATGGTTGACTTTGATCAGATGGTATTAGGGTTTTTTTTTAAAAAATTTCAAATTATGTTATGAATAATAAAGAGATAAATTATAATGTAACCTGGGTTAAACATAATGTGTTATGATAATAATTTATGGTTTCATAATACATCTTATAATTTTTTTCCGTGTCATATGATAATATTGTATTCTTTTTATAACTTTATACACACAGAAACCATTTTGGTTTTATTAAATGGTAGGCACCCAGAGGAACTGAGTGAATGGTAAATATAGTGTAAATTTCAATGATTCTCCCAATATGAAACCAAATTTTATAGAATCTATTATAAAAATTAATGGATGTTCTCACCCAACTATCTCAAGTTATGCACAATAAAATGATCCATGTCATGTTCCTTAATATAAAGAAAATGAATATTTCTCTATTCTTTCCTTCACACAATAATGAAAATGGTTCAATAGTTGATCTTCTACTACATTATTTTTAATAGTGAATGGGAAAACATAAATTATATTTCTATTAATATTTTTTGAAATCATAAAAATGTTGTTTCATGAGTTTATCAATTTAAAAGTTAATTAGGACAATTGTTGGAACATAGTATAGATATAAGGAAATAGGATGAAATCAAATCCATGTAATTGGATATGTTTTGTAAAATAATTGAAATCAAATATTTTCACAAAACTCTTTTCATTAAAATAGAAAGATAATTAATTGAGATGAAACAAAAAAAATATGAAAACATTTTCTAATAAAGTAATCATTATGAGACATAAAATTACATATTTGGTTTTATCAATGATCTTGAAATTGAAATAATTATTTTATTTTGTGACATATTACCATGTCTCTAAAAAAGAGTTAACTATAAAGGGCATTGGTTTCTATAAATAATTTTTACAATGTGTTATTAAGGATGAAATTGAAATTAGATAATTACATTATATTCATGATTTTTAGGACAAAAAATGGTAAACTATATTTTTATTTATAAATATTATGATAAATATTAGGGATTAAAGAATATTAAACTTCTTATATGCTTAAAATGTGATAATAAGTACAAAAAATATTTCTAAAAAAGAATATTACAATTTTTCATGTGTGAAAAACAATTTATTCAATGAAATTAATATCAATGAGATATTAAGTGGGTAATTAAAAATGGATCAATGAAAATATAATCCTAACACAGCATCCACACTTCAATGTTACAATTTTAACGATTCTCTTAATTACCCAATCAAGGGAACCAATCTAAAGGATAACAAGGTTAAAAAAAATATAAAACGACTCTGACTACAGGGAATATATATAAATGTTATGTAATTTCTATCATTAATGAGTATAAAATAAATGTTTGAAGATACACATATGATCATCTAAAAAATAATGATGCCTTATTTGATTATAGTTCTAACAAATACATCATATTATACAATTTTACTATAATAAATAATTCACCACTATAAATATTATATATAGAATTATATGTTAAAATTATAAGTGATGTGATGATATAAATACATGTATATAACTCTTCTATAATTTATCATTATAGGGAGATAATTCCAATAAATATATTAATACTCTATTTACTGAAATTTTAAGTGCTATTAAGAATGTATTTTCTCTCTCTATATAGAACCCATATCAATTTCTAGGATAGAGAAATCATATATCATATTTCAAATCATTTAATAACCTTCAATCAATTAAGGTATGATTAATAACTACCATATTTAATGGCTTTTCTTATATCGGCCTTAATACATAATAATGTATTTGGCTCACATGTTTGAGGGAAAATATAAAATTTATGATATTCAAATTTAAAAGGAATATGATGATGTTTCTCATGCAGGGTTACCATGTCTTCCCTAAAGTCTAGAGGATATGTTTTCATTTCAAATTAAACTATTTTAATTCCTTTATAAAAGAATTCTTATGGAATTTCCACTATTATATTGGAGGAATTGAAGATAAAACTATAACAGAATTTAGAAGAATGGATTATATGATCAGTTTTTTTCACCATGGGGCATGTCTATCCATTTTTATAATTATTAGGATAGATCAATATGTATTTTAATTGATTATAATTTACTTAACATGTTCATGATCAAGAACAGGTATCTTCTACCACATATTGATAACTTATTAAATTACCTTTTTTTGCGTTGATTCTTCTCATTAGTTTATATTTGAATAGTAAAGCATTATTATACTGTGAAAAGGGAATATATTTCTAATAATACCTTTAATATTGGATATTTTCACTATAAATTAATTATTATGCATTTTAAAATTACAAATTCTAACCATATCATCATGTATATAATGAATATAATCTTTAGATATTACCTCAAAACATTTTGTGTATCCCTTATCAATAATATTCTCATATACTGCATGAGTAAGTAAAAGATGATAAACAAGTAAGTATTTTTTAAAAGAAATTATGAAAAGATAAATTGTACGCCAAATTCATCAAGATGGAATTTTATTTATCTAATGTATTATTTTTTTGTTCTATAATTACAATCGAGGGTATATTTGTTGATACTTAAAAGATATAGGTGATTAAAAAGGCCTATAATAACTGCTTTAATATATATATTTATTTTTACTAGATTTTGAAATATTGGTGGTTATGTGTGATTAATTTCTCAATATTATCAAGTCCACTAACCAAGTTAACTTGGATAGGTTTCAATTTTCTCTAATTAATATAATGAGAAGATAGATTTAAGGATTATAAGATAATATTGTCCACTGCTCCTATACTCTCACATTACTATTGTTGAAATGATTTTTGGATCTATAGTGGTAAATCATTGAAGGGATTATTGTATTTTCAAATAAAAAATTAAAATGGTGGTAGCTTATAACCTACATAAATTAGTGGTTAATGAAAATATTACATGATGCATGATCTTAAACATGAATCTATAATATTTTCAAAAATTGTTGTTTATATTATAAGAATTTTTTTTTAAATATGTAATATTCATAAAAACACAAATTATTTATTCAAATAAATTGGATTTGAACATATTATAAATGATATTGTTTTTTTATAATATATACTTTGATTTATACTTACATTTCTAACCCTATATGGAAATCAAGGTGGATAATGCTCTGAGAATAATGGATTATACTATCATGTCAGTGATAAGGGTTTGAAGTGACCCAATATTTATATTTATGATGACATGGATATATAAGTTAAAATATAATAGATAAACCAATACAATTCATAATTATTTTCATGAAAATATCTCCATGTGAAGATTAAGGATGATATAAAGCAATAAAATATTGATGAAAATATTTCTATTTTATACACCAACAAATAATGACTTCTAATATTTAGAAAATGATTTTTTTTTCATTTATACTTATAATAATTGGGTTATATGTACTTGAATTGAATTGAAAAATGTCACTACATCTCATTAGGCTCACTTATTGACCACCAGAGTATGGATAAATACATGTGTTATGAAATTAATGTATAAGATATTATTTCCCAACATATTTAATTGATTATAGATACTGGATATTCATTTTGTATATTAAACATAGTCGTCATATAGTTTTAAAAAATGTGAACATAGATGAGGTTTGATAATGTTGATATTTTCAATTTTCTTTCTAAATTGTATAAATATAAAATTAATTTACATATATGAATCATATTGAAAGAAACATTAAAAATATGAATAAATTTTAAAAATAATAAATTATCCAAAAAATATAATACAAAAAGTAAATTTTTTCCAAACATTGCCAATGGAACAATATATAGGTGTCATACTCCGGGAATTATCCTTTGAAACTCCCAGTGATAACCCTTAGGTTCATTCTTATCCCATTATCGATGATAAAAATTATTCCTTACGAGATCAAAAGATTGTATCTATTTAGGCTTCTAGTGATGATTCCATTACCCTAATTGAATCAGATGAATATGTGTTAAGACCATGTATACTTGAATTAATTTTATATTCTGTGAATAATAAAAAATTCTAATTAGAACATTATTTTCATTTTCCCCCAAGGATATGCATATCTAGTTCGTAAGTTATCAAGAACACATTGGATATCTCATTCACTCTCATTAAAACAATCAAACCAAATAAATTACATGAATTAATTAACTGAAATCATAAAATACTCAATTATATTATATGGTTCCCCAATATGGTATACTCCAATGATTATTTACATGTAAATATGTCAGTGTGATAAAAATTAACAAGAAATATTGTATTTTTTATATTAATTAACGAAATATTATCTACAAATTAAAAGGGAACATCCTGTCATTTTATTTTTGTGAACTATTCAAAAACAAGACTTTTTAAACATATAGACTCAAGGTTATTATTATATTGTTAATATAAATGAATCCATGTCCATATTTAGCACATAGATTATTGTGCATCATTTCTCTAAATTTGATACTACTTTGAAATCCCCTTTATTTTACCCTCCTCTAATATCATGTAATATCAACTCTATGGGAAAAGTGTTCAGACAATTTATTTCATCTGATTATAGTAGTAGTATTTTTCATTATTATGATGATTAATCCCATTGAAAAATAGACATATCATGTCAATTATATCTCTATTTTCTATCATTGCTTCAAGAATTATATAAGAAAACATTTTTACTATTATCTTATTCTCCGAAAAAGATAATATCATAATAATCTCATTATTTTTCACTTATTTCCCTTCTACAAAACTCAAATATTCAATATTTTACATTTTTCAGGAAATACTATAAGAAATGTATAAAGGTATTCAATTTCATCCAACCCCTAATCTAATGATTCAGATTTCTTCATGTATGTTAATACTCTTAAATTAGTTTAGGTGTACCACATACTTTTTTAGTTTTTATTATGTTCCAATTAAATTGATTTAATACCTGAAATCTAGATTGATAAATAATCATTTTAAATTCACATAAAAATGAAATAAAATATGAAAACTACAAGTTTATGATATGGAATCCCTCAAGATGGTGTGATATGCCTTGAATCCAACTTCATAAAAACACGAATATGTTAAATATGGAATGATAATTTGGTAATAAATGGATCAATAATATTATGAAGAATTAATAATTAATAAAAGGTAATTTTATAGTGTGATCTTGATAAATTAATTGATCCATCAACTATCCATGATGAGTATATACTCTCAATGTAGTGAAAAATAAATTCATCCTAATGTTTTTCAAACCAAACCATTCACAACCCTATATCATTTTCACAAACGTTAATTATGACTTCTCCCCTTTAGTGACAACATGATCTTTATTCCCATTCCATGATAATATTATATTAGTTTTCAACTCAAAAAATAGTTGTTGCATGTAATTTTCTATACAACATGATCCCCCACAAATAACAAGAGTGACTAAAAGCTAGCCATAATTCCTCATGTCATGGTAATCTATATCAACTCATGGACTCATATTATATTTCCTAGTTAATATTATGTGTTCATTATTATTCTATTATTCAATTAAAAACCCATTAATTTATCTTATAAATATAAGGCATCTTCTATACTTTTCTGATTTTATCTTATATTTGAAAAATACCCTCATGTTTTGTGTATATATATTTACATACATAAGTAATTTTTCATTTTTTAGAATGAGAATCCTTTAATTGCATCTCCCTTGATCCCATATAATAAATGTTTCATTTTTTTCCTTTCAAATTAATCATGTAATCATATGAAAACTGTTTAAAATTTATGCATTTATTGTACATACCTAATTTTTCTTAAAATTTAATTGTACCTATATTAAAATATTATTTTTAATTATTTGTTATATTACTCTAAATTTTTAAAACATAATTTTATTTATGAGTATAGTTGAATTTATATAATTATTTCTCTTTTCCATTATATGAAGACAATTCAATCATAGTGTGACTTCATTTCCCTTTGAGTGACAAATGATAGATTTAGAAATCATGAATCTCATTCCAAAACTATTACCTAGGTATATAATGACATCCACATATCATGATACCATATTTTATATGACATAATCATCCTCGAATTCCATTTCAGATTAATTCAATTATAAAATCTAACATTATTTTTCCATGAAATACATCACAAAACATCTTTGATTGGACACACCCTATATTTTGTTGCCCATACTACAATTAATATTTCTCTTACTTATAAAACCAAATTATTTAAAAAAAATTTGAACATTATAAGATCATTATTATAAATTGTATTATTATCAGTCCACCATTTTAAAAAAAATTCAAGGGTCTTATGATACATATTTTTTTTCACTCTTTCCTACTATATATTTTATCATAATTCACCTGCAATTATTCAACCTATATTTTTTGGCGTATGATTTTATCTATAATATTCTTAAAAATAGATATATAAATTCTTGTTCACACCATTTCTCATTAAATTACATCTTATACAATTTGATATTGGAATCCTTCCACTTTTTCTAAAAATTTAAACATATTTAATGCTTAAATGATATCACTATTTTACATCCTCAATTTTTGACTATATCGACCATTTTTAATTTACATTCTAAAAAATTGAATTATTTTAACAACTTCCAAAGAATATATCTATCTATTAAAGTTTTATTTATATCTACCACCATCAAATGTTTTGGCTCTCTCTCCCAAACATATTGATAAAAGCTCTATTACTATACCATTGGTTTAAATCTATATATGATGATTCATCGTTCAGACTAATTATTGAATAAATAAATTCAATATTGTTATCTTTTAATATTTGAAACACTTTCTCCTATACAAAATAATTTTACTTAATCATTTTATTTTATGTAATTTACCACATATAATTTGGTCATTGATAAATCCTTGATTCCAACAGAGTTGGAACACAATGTAAAAAATAAGAGATTATTTTATCAAAATCATTTATATCCATGTCACTCAATTTCTCCTTAAACACCAATGTATTGATATATCATAGCATTAATAAATAGATTATGTGATCTCCACCGTACATACACAAAACTGTTAGTAAATAAACAATAATTTATAGAGTGTGTGGTATATATGACTTATTGAGCAAACTAATACCATGTGTTGATGAGAAAATTTGATACCACTTAACATTAATATTGTTTTATATCTTCATATGGAATTTCATTTTAAAAAAAGGCAAAATACTATTGAATTTTAATCACTAAATCCCCTAAATCCCATAAAATATAAACTTCATGTATTTTAATATAAATTATCATAGTGATTCAACCAGTTGGTTATAAAACGTTCCTCCTAGTTACCCTAAAAATAGTCACCTAATACCACATTATTGATTCACTAACAAATAATCAGGAATTCATGAATGAATTTTGGAACATTTTATAGTTGGGATATCATAATTTTATTTATTATATAATGCCACTTTCAATATGGAATAGTGTCACTTGTTGAAAACCACATATATCATGGAACCACCTGATATTTCACATTAAATTTTGATACCACATAAACATGTTATCATGATCATTTCCATTTATATTTTTTCATCACAATAATAAAATCGATATTTTTATTTTAAATATAATTTGGTTACTTGACACCACCTATTGAGAAAAATCATGTCCTTGAAACCATTATATAATTATAATCTGTCCTGATACCAATTCGGAACAAAAATGAGTATTAATTTTCTTGTTATATCTATCTTCATTCAGTATAGACACATATTCTTTAATATAATAAACTTTTCAATTTTCAATTATATCACCCCAGTTATCATATATCACCTTTCATAATACCCCACATTAATTTTTTTAAGAAAATTTAATGAAATTGGGAGAGGTGTACATACATACATTGTCACAAAGTGGATTTGTGTTGGAAATAATGTTCCAACCCATTTTATCCTTGTTTCATCAAGGACATTGTGTTTGTGCTTCGTTGTATAAACCAACTTATTAAAATTTCATTCTTAATACTTAATATAGATGTACTCACTCTTGACTATGTCATTTACCTATATAGTGACTCTAATACCACAAGTAAAATATTCTATTTTTGACACAACACTAATACATTTTTCTTCATTCATATAATATTATAAGCGGAATATTTAATAAAACATCACCTCATTATTTGCGGTATGATTTTTTAAATTACTAATTCATGCCTCATTTTTTTCATCATTAGTATTCCATTATAATAAAGATAGACTAATTTATCATTGGTTAGTATTTCATCACGTGAACATCCTTCTTTCTCATATCAGGATAAGCTTATTTCGTTTTCCTATTTATATTTTTTATTTCTATCCATGATCAATTATATATGTATAATATATTAGTTATTTTGTTATATATTGACTGATATCTATTAATATACTCAAAAATATTAGATTTGATTACCTTCTTAACATATCATCTTGGGGTGAAAATTTAATTTTTATTTATCAGAGGAAAGAATGGATTTATTATGAAACATTTAGATTCTTTTAATATTTAATTTCATTATTTATAACTATGGTTAATACATCCTAACAATATATTTATTAAATTTTACATTTTATAGGAATTCCTCATCTAAAATGTTGATACATTTGTTTTTAATTCACCTTTGATCCCTTAGGCCTCTCGAGTCACCTCACACTCTGTCTAAATTTCCTAAAATAGTATCATCTAGTATATACTTTATTATAAAATATTTTTTATAGTTTTTGTAAGATCTTTATTTTCATTTAATTTGTCCACATTTTTTTCTTTATGTACTTTGTTTTTAATGTTTTTGTGATATGAGTTCCTACCATCTTCTTTACGTTTAGGGAAATAATCATGAATCCATGATCCTTGATCTGTATATCATTATATTTTTTTAGAAACCATCCACTCCATCATAATCTATATTATATTCTATGTTATCTCCACTCATCATTTTGTGTCTTGAAAGTTGGAATGATCATTTTTAACTACTTATTTATGATCATATATTTTCCTCACAACTTCTGTAAGTTATTCAATTATTCCACTTTATCCTTTAATCTATACACACATCATTATTATTCTAATATTTAATTTCACATATATTAATCATTGCGTTTTTTTATCCATGAACAAATGTTCTTGGAATTGTAAATCCATATGATGAGTGATATCTAATTAATCCATTTTTCATTTCAGGATTTTATCATTTCTTTATCATTTCATTATCAATCAATGAAAATTTGAATATAAGTCACTGCTATTTCATCCAATAGATAGTGAACATATCTAAATTAAAAGTTGAAATATATAATTTCATGTTCTAAAAAAATTCACAAGAAATGTTAGAGTTATATATCTATAAATTTGTTCAAAAATTTTCAGTTTCATTAATGAGATTATATACATATGATTATTCTTCTTATTTATCTTTTCATACATTTTTATATATGGTGGCATTATTGATACATTATTTCTAATATCTCCATTTACTTTAATTTAATTAATTTCCAATAAATAATTTATATTTCCTTCCACATATTTAATAATGTATAATATTGAGTAATTTTCTTTTAGAAATCATTAGATAGTAATCTATCTCAAATATTCATTATCATAGAATCTATTTTCCCCATTTTTCTTGTTAGAATTGTCATCTTGAGGGATATAAACTGTAACCTCCATTGTTCGGTCATTTGGAATTATAAGAATCCATTTTGTTGACATATCATTGTTATTTCATCAAAAAATGTTGACCTCATCATTGATTCAATGTGTATAAAATAAAAAATAAATTTAGATATTGAAGATCAACTTAGATCATTTTATCTTTTGTACAACTTACTAGGACTAAGATGACAACAAAAACTCTAATAGAGTAATAAAATAGGTTCTCAATATTTAAAAAATCATTTAACATTTTCCCTCAAGGCCATAGAGAACACCCTTCCATGTTAGTAATAACACACAAAATCTATTTATTACTCTGACATCACTAATAAATCTAAATAATAAACTCATATGGAGAAATAATGTCTAATAAGACATATTTATTTTATTTGTTTCATAACTTAAGGTAAATCCAAGGATCATAGACATGGTTTTCTGTATGTGTATAAAAAATAACAATATTCACTATATATGTTATAATAATCTAATAAAAATTAATATTTAATCCTTTGGGAACTCCCTCTCTCGTATTTTTTATTCACTACATAGATCGATGTAATGGATAGATTTTAGACATGACGTATTTCTTTAATATTATAAAAATTAAGGTCTGTTTGTATTTTTCATAGGACATTGAACACATCATGTCATTAAATATGATAATCATTTTCACACTTCATCTCAAATGGATGATAATACGAACTACTATGTGTACGTTTTAAGAATTTATATTTAACATGACCACAACATTATGACTTATTTTACATGTAAATATTTATCCTCACTATGATAATATTGTTTCATTAGAATCAAAATATTATAGACTAAAAATATTCTTGTCTTCCTCATTTCTTTTAAGAATCATATATGGATGTATATATAGTCTTTTTATCTTTAAATAATATACAGATATCATAGTATTATTAGTATCATTCTATCTATTGTATTTATATTTCTTAAAACATATATATTAATTTTATGTTCTTTTCTCCAAAAATTTAAAAAAACTGTATCATTTATTTCATAAAATCGTTAATATAATTTTTGGGATCAATTATCCCCATTTTATTCATTTAATTTATCCAATTTTTACTATATGGTTTAAGTGTGTTCATTATGCTCCAATTAAAACAAGTTAATTGATTAAAACATTTTTTACATATGCCCTTGTTAATATCTTATTGAAACTACCATATATACAGTATACTAAAGTTTTTCATCAATTATTCCTTCTTTTTGTCATGACATGGCTTGAATCTTGCCACTTTTTGTTGTGATCACCATCATTGTGGAATGATGCTTCAATAAATACACATATACAAATTTCGTGAAAAAATAAGATATTTATTTCGCAAGAATTATACATTTTTACCCTAGTAATTTTTTATCCATATAAAATTTTGGCCTTTCATATCTTATCTAGGGTGAAAACATTTCATCCTAACGAAAATAGTTAATGGAAAAACATTTCCATCTATGTATAATATTTGGGTCCTTACTTTATGGTGTATTTGATTAACCGACAATATTAAATTTATTTTTAAGTCATGATAATATTGTGGTATGCTATTACATCAAAACTAATCATTGTGTGGTGTTTTTACCAATTACATATGCCTCCCCGAATATCTAGTGTCTCATAAACCTAGTTAATAATCCCCATGGTCTGTAAATCAATAGCATAACATGTATACTTCTTATATTTTTGAGGTTTCCTATGAACCTTTATACATTATCCTTTTTTAAATATAAATCCCATGATTCAGTCATATTAATACAGGGTGATGTAGTTTCCTTCTCTACAATTAACTCTATATTGGGAAATATTATTATGAAATGTCTCATGTTCTCATAAAATGGAATACTCATATTTTTTATGTTAACATCTACTATGGTCTCTTATTCATACTATTAATCTTCATTCCAATGTCACATCTACTTTCTTGATTTAAAATTCTAATTTTACATATATTATGAGAGTATTTTTAAGTACATTCGAGATTATTCTTTATCATTAAATGTTATCAAACTTAAATGTATCAATATATGTACTTAATTTAATCCTTTTTCAATTCAATTATGAAACTATATTCATGGCATGGCTTCATGTCCCGTGGTGTGACATATTTCAAATTACAAAACTCTATGCTCCTCATTACAAAACCATATCCTTTGTTTATACTGATATCAAGGTCACATTCACTACACAAAAAATTGAATTCAATTATCCATTAGTATATATAATAGTCTTATCCTATAATGCCATTTACAATTGGATCACTTCTAATATAAAATTATTATATTCAAAAAAACTAAACACACAACAACATGGTTTTAATAATAAGAACATGCATGCACCCAAAATAGAACATGTAGGGTGTTGGTATAATATACCCTATGGTAAGTCACCAACGAACCCCTTAAAATGTTTTATAATATAGGTTGTACATTGTAATTATATAAAACAAGAAAATATGAAAAAAAAATTATCTATTATTTTTCAAATATTATCAATCAAAATGTAGGTGATAACAAGACACTCTATAATTGTCATAAACAAGGACGGGTCACCACATGACCCGACGTCCAACTCGGTCTGCGACATGGCACAAGGGGTGTTCCCAATCCTCATGGGATAACATAAGTTCCTAGGTATCAAACAGAATCCGAGGGAACGATTTACCTAAAATAGAAAACACTAATAACCAACAAGGTAGATAAACTAAAATTGAAAACTAACAACCAAACATGACCTTAAACTAAAATCAAATTTAAAGGTTTACAACATGAAAAAAAAACATTCAATAACAAACTATAAATAAATAAAGTAAAATTTTAACTCAAACCTCCATGCAATAATAAAGGTCCAACAATCACAAGCTGCTAACACAAAACTGCACTAGAAGACCATCAAAAACCCGAACCACCATCAATGAGCACGATGCCTCAGCCTGCGACACACAATGAAAAAGGTCTCCATACACCCAAAGGTGTATGTAGGGAGTGATCCAAGAGCGTAGTAGGATACCAAAATATAAAAAGGATCCATTCCATAACATCTAATAGATAATTTAATATTCCTATTCCGAAAAACATGATTTTAAAAAAATATTGTTAAGTAAAACATTTACAAGTTGAAAGTAAAAAAGGAAATGAATTTTTGAAGAATTTTTTTTACAAATAATAAATTAAAGTGGATGATAAAATACATATGGAAGACGCACATACTAAAGTGGTCCTCCATATACCGATAGAAGGCACCACATCATGAATAGTAGATCACTGTGGGTAAATCCGTTAAGGTAGCTAGAACTTGTGGGGAACTAGAGAAATTGTTCCTCAGTTTAAACTTGGAATATGAACCAAAAATATATATATTCCCATGCATGTTCCACTAGTATGGAAATACATCCATAACTTAGTGGTCTCTAATCATTAAAAAAGTATAGTTAGTGTTGAAATGTCAATCCTACTAGACGAAACCGAGATGAACCACTAACATGTCATCTATAATACTAGTCATATTACTCTATCCAAGGTTGCTTGGGTTTTCCCTCATTCTAAATAAAGTTCCACGTTCACATTGTATATCTCTTTCACATATCACAAACTAATTAAGGCATTACACACAAAATTCACCACCTGCATGCCCAAGCACAGTTTTAAAAACACATGCACACCAACACCATTTCACAACACAATTACCATCACATGCATGACCAGAAAAATTATTTAAAAAATTTAATTAACCTCTCTAAATATCACAAAAAGGGTTATCACATGAAAAATACATAGTTTCACAATTAATATTTCCTTTTTAATCATAATACATAATTAATCCTGTCACATACAACTCCCTCACTCCACATAAAATTTAATAAATCCAGTTAAACAACATATTAACCACATTAAATTAGCAAGAAAAGGTTTACATAAGAAAATAAAATCGATTACCATTTTAGAAAACAATTTCTAAAACAAAAACATAAATAACACATTTAAAAAGGGGTTCCACACAAGCCGTATATTTTATCAAATACATTAAAGGTATAAAAAACAAATATGTGTGTGCAACACACGATGAATATAATCCATTTTATCAAATATTCCATTTCATATGTCCAAACTGCCTTCAATATTTTATGAACCCAACATGCACCATACAAAAAATTCACACGACTGTTTTTTTTAAGAAGCACCACTTGAAAATAGACCCACAATATAGCTACTTTCCTCAGAAAATACAAAACCAACATATAATCACACCAATCCTTAAAAAAATATTTTACACCTTTAATAATAATTTTATAATCTTATATAATAGTTTATAAAACTACTCCGCTAAAGACACCAATGTCTTACATTAAAACTACACCTGAAACCCACTTTAAAATTAAACCGTGCATCCTAAAAATATAAAAATGTGTTCCTCACTATCAATGAAATTTATATAAATCAATTCATGACTCAAAAAAAAAACATCAAAACCATTGACACAATTGCGTAAACCTTTTCATATTAAGATACCAATTTCATACCAAATGCACAATTTTTTTTCTAAAAATACATTTTCAATAGACAAAAAATTTATTGAACCCCTTCACTAATTTTTTCACAATAAGATAAATATGAAAACATTACAATTTTCCTCCGAAAAGTTTTTGAACACACATTCATGTCAATGAATTTCCAAAGAAAATTGCACCACTAAAATACATCGTAGATAATGATAAATAAACTAAACAGGCAAATTAAATTATCTAAAATTTGTTGTGAAATGGAACCACGTACCATGAACCAAGAATATTCCAATGAAAGGTACGATATCATCATTCCACCTTAACATCACCTCATGAAACCTATAGAGTACCCAAAATCATGAGTCTGAACCAAAAACATCAAGTTAGAACCCCATAATCTGAATTCATACCCTATGGAAAAACAAATACTCAAAGAGAAAAGTGGATAGACTTATCTGGAAGGTCGCAGTGAATGAGGAAGAATAGAAAGGTACCGTAGGATGAGCCTATAGTGGGGAAAGGTGTTGTGACATGGCTCGCGGCTGGGTGGCCCGGCGGCAGAGCGTGAAAGGCCGAGGAGTAGTAGTGTTGCGTGACGAGTATGGATGGGGGGGGTCGGTGCGGGTCATCGCGGCAGGAGGACAAGGGGAAAAGGGTGCGGGAGGCCCATGGGGAGTGTGAGGTGTGATGTTGGGTGGGAGAAAGATCAAGGGGTGGTGGCATGAGTGGACAACAGAGGGTAAGTGGGAGTGTGACATGAGGAATGGGGTAGTTTCGACACTATGTAAATAAGATAGAAAATAAAAAAAGTAATAAAATAAATAAATAAAACAGCTAAAATAAAAACAATAAAAATAATAGTAATAACATTACATTACATTATACAAATAATAAAACTAACAATCATAACAAATATAATAATGAAAAAAATTACCAAATCTATTATCATTAAAATAATTATTTAGACATCGTTAATTTATATAGTTATCTATTATCATAAATCAACCGAAATTGATTAATTTCAACTCATTTATTTGTTCTCAACATTAGGAAGGTCATGTGGAGAACCGGGCAAGGTTGCGTGGAGACCCACGAAAAGGCCCGTGGCTTCAATCGTGCCCCACCTCTACGTCGGACACATAAATGCCTAAAATATTGATTTATCAGAAGAATGTGAAATTTCAATTGGGCTCATCATGTACATCGAAAAAGAAATTTAAAAGAGAATAAAAATAAAAAAAACAACAAATAAAAGTTTTTTTAGAAATATGTGTGTGACAATTCTCCCCACCACATCACTTTTCTTCCCCAGAAATCTACATCTAAGGATGAACCCCGATATTGTAACTGATACCATCTTAATGTTCAAATAGGATACCTACAATCAACAATCTAAATTAGGTAGACACACCATTCATAGAGAAAGATACATTAATGAAAACCTCATTAAACCCATAAAAAGACTCCCCGCTATGTGTCACCCACCCCAAAGAGCTACCACATATCTAGTTTACTAATCATGGAAAGGAACACACACACCCCTTGGAAACCAACCTCCCAAACCGAAACACCTCAAGCACTAGAGAATTAAAACCACACCATTTGACTGGAATGATCAAGTAAGATCAAACCACATAAAAAGAACACTCTTATCCCATACAACCAAGCCATATTGAGGAACATAACCAAAAGGCCATCATGGGGAAGCTCGAAGGGGATCCCCACCATTATGATATTATAAACATTTTAGGTGGGACAGGAAAACCGATACGAGGAGGTACTGGTGGACTCTCCACCATTATGGTAATTCCAACACCGATTCATTCCAGAGAACATTGTGTGAGACCAACCATTGGTCTCTCCACCATTGGAAATGACATGAGATAAAAAATATTTAAAAATTTCTTGACAGTGACCAAACACCACACCACAAGGGGTGAGGAGGGAAGGGACCAAATACTGATGTTTCTAAACCACAACCAAAGACAAAATGACATTTCAACATCCTCAGATGATCACTATTAAAATTTGAGACCAATTTACCCAAATAGACCCCTTAAGGACTGCTAAAAGAGATTCCATTCCATGGGATGGAACCCCCTGTATTTTAAGGTAATGAGACTTTCATTCCACCACATAGGCATGAGAAACCCCACACACCCAAACAGGTCTCTCATAATGGAACAACCATAGAAAATATTGTAATCCAACTTCACCTTCAATACCGTTGAATGAATTATAGTCAGGGTCCCACACACTCCTAGGGTACCCGACCATGTGTTAGCTTCACTCAGAGGCCTAGGTCTCGGCCCTTGAGGTTTGAAGCATCTCCTGCCTCATTGTTAGGGATTGAGACCCCCAAAAAGAGTTTCTACATTAGGTGCCACACACCGCAACTGAGACAACTCCAAAAAACACCACACACCACAAAATCCATCTTCTCACTAACGGCACATCCACCAAAATAGGTGTTTAGATGATGTGTATGCATCACCTCATCACCTTAATCAAGAAAAAAATGAAAGAAATATGTAGGAAAAACAATATCCGTTGAACATTAAATTAGAGCTCCCTAATAGTAGGACACACTCCCATGAAAATAGGGATTCTCATTGGATTCTACGGAAGCTACCTCTTATCTTCAATAGAACTCATGCTACAAGACATCACCAAACATGACCCCTTGGGCCGATGAAAGCACTACGAGCCTTTAAAAGCATCAGTTAGAACAAATTACTCTGAACTACCTTTACCCTTCCACACTGGAATTCCATTAACCGTTTCTAGTGGACCTTCAAACATGACGATGATAAACATCATACAAGACAATTCAGACAACTCAAAGAGACAAAAACCTCCTTAAACTCCCCTCACATCTATCATCCTGTTGCGAGAGGATCCGTTTACATAAAAAGGAGAATGGGATAGACTTACCACTATCAGTAAAAAGGGAGATTGCATACATTAATCAACTAGAGGACTGGACAATGGTGAATTTATCATGTCCTCACTTCATTATCATGTCAATTCATTATTAAGGTGAATACTAGTCATGCATTATAACCACGAGACTAATCAAATTGGTCCCATGGCCAAGATATACTGAAAGAGAACACTAAACATGCATGGGGAACATCTTTAAGGGCTTCCCAAAGGACTTTTCAAAAGAAACCACTATCCAAATGCCATCAAACCAACATACCTATAACAATTCAAACTCAAGACACAAATAAATCAAAAAGGATTTTCGGCTCAAATTGAATCACATCCCACATTTTCAAAACACAAGGACATGATACACAATCACTAGATATTAAAACAACAAATTTTTCTTTAACTAAGCATTATAGAAATTAAACGAAATGGGTGGGTTGCACAAACACCAATGGTGTCCCATGGGCCTCACTCATGCATGTTCATGACCCACACCGGCACCCACCTCATGTATATCCATGCACTCATCCACTCGTACCATTAATAATTTCACTTTCTATATATACCCATGCATGTGGTGCCTATAAGAACACCAAGGAACAAAACTAGAACATTCCATTTTCAGAAAAAAAACATTTAACCCATACTTTTCAAACCGTACACATCATTTTCTTTCTAAAATGATTTATTTCCTAGAATATTCAATGACCAACTCATTTTTACATAAAATCAATATTTCCATGAATCCAAAACAAAGAGAGGAGGAACGATGCAAGAGGAAACTAGTGTCAGTGGGTGACTAGGACATATGGTTCACAACCATACGTTAATCACGCCACCACCATAGAGCATATTGGAGGACAACATCCCTAGCTCCACATGGCTTTACAGACCCTACGAGCTCACTGGGACCACTGATCACACCCCCCATTCATTTCTCCTAGAAAATATTAACCATAATAACTAAAGATTCATTGATCCTCATCTTACCCTAGTAACTTGTGTCATACCACAGTGTGTGATGGCCATACAACTTGCTCGATGATAAAAAGTAAATTTCTGACACCCTTAACTTTTATCTACAATAATTCTATCCCAAAGTAACACAAACCAATAGAGAAAACCTCCTCTGATACCATTTTTTCATGAACTAGGCCGGGTCACCAACTAAGCCGATTCCCAACCCAGTCTATGGCATTGCTCGAGTGGTGTTCCGGATCCCCATGTGTTGGCCCATGTTACTGGTTATCAAACAAAATATATGGGAACAAATTACCCAAAATAAAAAACCAAAAGAACCAACAATATAGATAAACTGAAATTGAATACTTACAAGGAAACAATCCCTAAAATGAAAATCAAATTTAATGGTTTACCACTTGAACCAACATCCAAGAATAAATGAAAACATTTTAAACAAAAACTCTATCTCAATCCTCTATGTTACAAGATATGTTCAATATCCACAAGCTACAAACACCAACCTGTACAAGAAGATCATCAACAACTCAAACAACCATCACTGAGCACGATACCTCATCCTAGGACACACAATGAATAAGGTCTACATACACGTATATGTGTATGTAGGGTGTAATCTAAGAGCCCAGTAGGATAACACCTGATAAAAAGGTTCTATGCCACGACACCCAAGAGAAAATTTAATATGATTATACAAAAAAGATTCTTTTAAAAATATATTTATAAGGAAAACATTTACTATCTAAAAGTAATAAATGGAAAAGAATGTTCGAATAAAAAAACCATTTGACAAATACTACATTAAAGTGGATTATAAAATACAAAAATAACACACACATACTCAAGTGGTCATCCTTATACTGATGGGAGGCACCACAACATAAATATTAGTGCACTCTGGGTAAATACACTATGGTAGCTAGAACATTTGGGGCACTACAGACATCATACCTCAGCGTAACAGTTGAATATAAAGCATAGTAATCTATGTTCTCATGAATGAGCCACTAGTCATGAAATACAGCCATAACCTCGTGGACTCCAATCCTTGAAAATGTGTAGTTACTGTTGTAGCAACATTCATGCTAGATGAAATCGGGATGAACCTCATACGTTTCATCTAGAGTACTAGTCCTAATTCTCACACCTAGGTACCACGTGGTTTTCTCCTATGCTCAATCAACTTCCACATTTACATAGTATATCGCTTTAACATATCAAAAAACAAACAAGGCATTACACAAAAATGTAACCACATGCATACACAAACAACTTTTTGAATACACACGCCCCCTAAAACCATTTCACATCATAATTCTCATCACATTAATGAGTAGATAAATTATTTAAAAAAAATTAAATAACATTTCTATATAGCACAACAAGGGTTTTCACATGAAAAATACCCATTTTCACGTATAATATTTTCTTTTATAAACATAACGTACATTTAATACTCTCTAATGAAACTTCTGGACTCGACATATAATTAAATAAATCCTGTTAAAAAATTTATGTAACACTAAATTTTTGAATTCAATGTTCTACAAAATAAAAACACAACCAATATCCATTCAAGAAAAACCACTAATAAGCCATAAACATAACGAAACAATTTAAAAAGGGGCTCCACACCACCTAAACATTTTTTCAAATAAAATCAAGGTATCAAACAAAAATATATGTGGGAGACACATAATAAATATTACCCATTTTCTCAAAGAGTCCATTTTTCATTTCCAAACCACTCTCAATCTTTTCCGAACTCAACTCGCACCTTACAAAAAACTCACATGACCCTTTTTTTAGAAAAACCACTTTATAACACACACAAAACATATACACATTATGAAAAAAGTATAATTCCAATATATAATCACAATATTCCTTAAAACAATATTTTTCAACATTAAAAATTATTTAATAATATGTTATAATAGCATATAAAACAACTCTACTAAACACACCCATGTGTTACTTCAAATGTTTACTTGAAACCCTCTATAAAATTCGACTGCCAATTCAAACCATATAAAAATTTGTTTCACACCATAAAAATGATTTATATAAATCATTTAATGACTCAGAAAATACCTCAAAAACATTGACACAACTGTGTAAAAAAAATCATATTAAGACACCCATTTCATACCAAACACACATCAATTATTCCAAAACTACATTTTCAATAAACAAACAAGTGGATGAAAAACATCACTATTTTTTTTCCAAACAAGCTCTATATAAAAACATAACAATTTTCATTCAAAAAAATTGGTTTGAACACACATTAATGTAAAATAATTCCCAAAGAAAGTCTACCCCACCAAAATAAATCGTAGAGCATGAAAAATAAACTAAAGAAAAAAAAATTAAATTATCTAAAATATTATGGGACATGGACCCACCAAACATGAACAAGTAATATTCCAAATAAATGTAAAAAATCACCATTTCACCAAAATCATCCAAGAACAAACACATAATCATGTGTTTTAACCAAAAATATCATGTTAGAACCCTAAAATCGGAACTCATACCCACTGAAAAAACTAAAAATCAAAGATAAAATGGGAGAGATTTGTGTTGAAGGGTGTGGTGCGCATAAGAGAAAAAAAAGTATCATATTTTTCTCCAAAAAGTGGGTAGGCGGCACGAGATTTCAGGCAACTTGGTGGTGTGGTAGTGGGGCATGCAAGGCTAGGGGGATGTGGTGCAACGCGATGAGGATGGCCGGGGAGGGGTGCGGGTTGTCACTGCGGGAGGCCATGGGGAGAAGGGGGTATGGCATACCATGGGGAGGGTGAGGTGTGACATAGGGTGGTAGAAAAGGTAGGCGTGATGGCATGAGCGAACACTAGGGGGTAAGGGTAGATTGCAATGAGAGGCAAAGGGGGGCGCAACCCTATGAAATAAGAGAGAAAATATAAAAAATAATAAAATAAATAAATAAAATATCTAAAATATTAATAAGAAAATAGAAATAATATTACATAATACTAACAATAAAAATAAAAAAATATTATTTTATGATAATGAAAATAAATTACAAATCCTATTATCTTAAAAATAATTCATTAAAGTTTATTATTTTGTTTATTAAACTCTTATATTAATTCATTCTCATTTATTTACTTTTACATAATTTATTTTTTCTAAACATCAGGAAGGCTTTGCGGAGAACCGGGTGTGGTCATGTTTTGAATATAGAAATTTCTCGTAGCTTTGACCATGCCCCACCCATGTGTTAGATGCTTCCATTCCTAAAATATTCATTTCTCAACAAAATATAAAATTTAAATTGGTCCCAACCCACACATTGAAAAAGATTTGAAAAAGTGAATAAAAATAGTAAAAATAATAAATAGAAATTTTTTAGAAATACATTTGTGACAATAATTTCCCCTTCCTTTTACACATAGTATTGCACAATTTTAAGTATCGTTAACCATCAAATACAAATTATGGATTATAAATACTATTGTCTTTATAGTATTTTGTACATATAAATGAAAACATGAATCCAAATGAAAGCACATTTTATTTAAAATCAATAATGATCTTTTAAATACTATTGATCTAAAAAATATGATTTGGTTAACCTAGGGAATACCTGAACAAAGGGATGAGATATAATCCTAGTAAGGGAATAAACATTTGAATAAATCATAACACATGATTTAGAAGACATAACATGTTGACATTAAAAACATTGAACACGAATAGGAATTTTGAAGAATAACATACTGAACAATAGAGCATGTAATGTAACATCCCAAGTAAGTAATGAATAATATATATTTTTATCTATGTCTATTAATAAATTAGAGAGTGTTTTAGAGGCTTAAAATGAAATTAAATCCAATCTTAAGCATGGAATACACTAATATTCTTAAAAGATTGTTTTACAGCCTTTTGATGGAAAACCATTTTTTAAATCAAACTTTTGAAAATTTTATAATCTATATTTGTAAAAATAAACATATTCATTATGATTGGGACATTTAAATTTACATTGGATAAATTTTTGGTATTTTTCTGACAATGTTCATTTTTTAATGAATAGTGAAAAATACTGCATTTTAAATGAAAACTACTTTTTAATATAATTTATTTATATGATTAGATTATCTTTTTAATTGGTTTTAAATTTAAATTAGAATATATTTTTACCATTTAATCCAATGGCGGTCATTAGGATTAATTTCACTTTGGAATTGGGCATAATCTAATGCCAAACTTTTCATAGATATTGTTTCAAAAAAACTTGCTATTTGTTCTGACAACGGGAATTATTTTTAAATCAATTATTGAAATTTCTGTGTTTGGAATTTTGTAAAACGGATTACATATTTGGAATCAGAAGGTCCAAATTATGTAATTAATACTCTTTTGTTTTTGGACATTATGAATAGTAACGACGGTAATTATCATTAATTATCTTGATTAATGAGTAATCGGGTAGTTAAGGATAATAAAATGATATCATAATAATACAAAAGCACCACAAAATGTGTCCTAAGGCTACTGGTTGTCTCATGGCAGAGCATCGTATGCCTTGTGCCGAACTTGGGGTCCCCATGAAATCAATTTTGTGAGAAAGTGACTTTTTATCTTTTTATTTTTTAAAGAATGCTAAATGTAACAATGAATGTATCATATAAGTATAATATTTTTAATTTTGTCTACATAAATTATCATTTGGACTCTAAATATTCATTTGAAATCCAAAAAGATTTTCAACATCATAGTATTTTTTATATAATTTTTAGACATTAAATAAATTAAATTATTTATGACATCATAATGATGCAGTGATGACCACATTGTTTGACAATTTACATAAAATGGAAAGATAATGTAAACTATAAGACCTACACATGTCCAAAACCTATTGTGTGGGTATATTTTGAACCCTTATCACCATATCCTTGAATTATATCAATGGGGGACCTTTAAAATCCGAAACCAATTTGAAAATAAAGTAACATTTCATTACATTCCAAGAGTTCCCCTCCTCTCCTCTTATAAAAGGCCCCCACCTCTACCTCCTTAACCACACACGCAAAGCCTTTGGCTTGGCTGACCCCTGCAAATTTTGTCTCTCCACATCCCTCTATTACTCCATGGAGCCTCACTTTGGGTAGAAGTCTTCCCAAGGAATCCTTTGAGCTCAAACCAATGGGAGTTACCCGATTTTAAGGTAATGTCTTCACTTGAGTCATTTGGTTTTATTTTGCTTCTCCTACCCTCGAAACCCTATTTATTCATTTCTATTGTAAAAAATATAATATATTCAATATACTAGGATGTTTTTATAAGAATTATTCCAGATAATCTTACACACACCTACATCTAATGGTTAAAGGACATACTGTTTCTGTGGATGGTGAATTTATGCCTCCCGAAACGATGATTGTTCAACATTCTTTTAACACCTTCAACGGTGGCCATTAAGATGTAACTATATTTATATATGATATATAATATGTTTATGTTTTAATTAAGCTTCTTTATTTTTCATTTTGGGCATACCTTTATGGTTTCCATTATGGGTAAACGCGATATCTTCATTTAAGGAAGTACGGACTACCGCCCCCTCAAAGTGATTTGATTCGTTAAATACCATATGTGGGATGAATAAAAGATGGAAATATGATATTATATATGAAATTATACTGGAATTATAATATACCTTTATATCATTATGATTCCATTCTATAAAATATGAAATAGAAATGAAAGTAGCGTTTATGCGTACGTACGGCTTACCGTCTCAGTGAACGGTGCATTTCATTTATTACCTCTAAATGATTTTGTAATATTATAAATGCATGAATGTACTGGATATATATGACATATATTATATCTACATCATGAATACCATTCTTGATATAATGGATACATGAAAACTTGTAATTATAAAGGGCTTATTTTTTACTCAAGTACCAATGATCGTTAAAACGACCGTTATTAACTTAAATAATTACATATTGTTCATGACATGGAAATAAGTGATATAAAAGAAATAATGAACTTGAAAAAGGTTCTTAAAAATTTAAAAATTAACTCATGTTTATTATTCAGGATATTAAAGAACGACCGAGTCAAGTCGGACCCGAGGTATGGGACTTCGTCTCAATCTCCTTTCATTGAGGCATATTTTTTTATACAAAACCTTCTTTTATACGGTGTATAAACCCCTTTGACTTTTACGTTTATTCAAAAGGGAAATTTTTTATACAAATATTTTACTAAAAGACAAGAGGGAATGTTCTTGTCGTACGTATGCGGCAACAATGACTTCTCCGCCACCATGACCATTATTTGAGTTTCGGCTTCCTCTACAAGCCATGCCTTATTTTTAAAAGAAAAATAAACACCATGTTATACTTTTCTTTTATTTTGGTATTGAAAATGGTTTTCATAATATTTCTATTATATCAATGTGTTGTATTGATATCTTGTGATTGAAATGTGGAAATGTTATGTTTCCTTTATGCATGTTTTATGTGATACGATTATGTTGAGGTTCTTGGGAATTATTATGAAGACAGGTGGTTCCGTGATAAACTAAGGGCGGGTGAGCCCGATATAGCTCTCCAATGCATTGGGTAACGCGATGGAGTGAAACTTTAAGGTTTCTCCGAAAATATTTAGGGAATATACTGTGATGGGTATTCCAAACGTAACCAAGAGGGTTACTACCTAAGTAAGAATGTTATGAATGACTCAAGTTACCTTTATGTCTTATGATTTCTATGATTTATTCATGATTTTATGAGGTATGTTAAAGTGCTTATGTTTTAATGGTAAAGTATGATTTCATTCTTATGTATATATGTATCCATGTTTCCATTCCATATATTTTTATATTCCTTACTGAGCTTTTTATGCTCATCCCAAGTTTTTTGAAATGTTTTTCACAGGTCAAGGGAAAGGTACATGATATGATGATAGTTTAAATGAAGTGTCAAGAAAGAATCCATGTTTTATTTTAAATATGTTTCCATTGATGGTAAAGAATAATACTATCTTAATGTAACCACTTTGTTTATATGTGGAATGTAATGCAAGTTTTATGATCTAATTCTATAAAACTCTAAACCCAAAAAGATCCCCAATGTGTAATCTTGTAATATCTCAAGATTAAGTAAGGTATAAGGATGGGGCCTTATAGTAGGTATTAGAGGTCGGTTTAGATATCTTTAGGAGTTACAATTCTATTAAATGATTATCCAAAAATAATTTTTTTTGGTCAAATTGAAGTGATATAGTATTTGAAGATTACTATGTTGCTTTATCTAAGACATTTTTGTTCAGAATGGTTTTCCGCAGAGGAAACAGGGAAGCAGTGCTAGGAAGGCATGCAGAAGGAAATAACATTTCGAATTCGCATCCTGAGATGGTCGAAATTGGAACTGAACAGTTTTTTGCAGTAATGGAGCAGTTGACTCAAGCGATAAATGGCAGTGGTATCCATACATGAGATCAGCCAGATCAACCGCTGAGGAACATGTCAGTGGTGGAACATTTCATGAGTTAACATCCCCCATCATTCAGAGGATCATCTGACCATGTGTCAGCTGAAGGGTGTATTAAAGCACTAGAGAAGATTTTTGATGTCATGGGGTGTTCAGACAATCAAAATGTTAGTCTTGCTATTTACTGTTTGGAGGGTGAGGAAGATCAGTGGTGGTCTATGGTTAAAAATATCAGGGATGCTGATGATTTTGATGCTCTTGACTGGGATGGATTCAAAGTTATGTTTCTTGAGAACTATTTTCCTAAGGCTGTTCGACTTATGATGGAAAATCAATTCTTGGAATTGAGGCAAGAGGAAGACTCAGTGGCTACCTATGAAGAATGGTTCACACGATTGGCAAGGTATGCTCCAAATTTTATCCGAGACCTTGATAGTAAAATCAATCATTTTTACTCTGGATAAAAGCCAAAATATCGAAGGGCATTAGCTTCTTGTGAGTTTGAAGGTTATGAAAAGCTTGTTCGATGTGCTGAGATGGTGGAAATGGAGTTTTCCAGTGATCAAGTGTTTTATAACAACCAACAGAAGTAGAGACCGAGGTGGCAGGAGAAAGGTAATAATTCTTCAAAAAAGTCTGATTCTAAGAAATCTATGTTTCTAGTTTGTGATAAATGTGGAAAAAGGCATGCTGGGGAATGTCTTCTAAATTCTAGAAAGTGCTACCGATGTGGTAATATGGGACATAAGTCTCATGATTGGACTGAAAAAGATTAAGGTGAAGGTAAGACCAAATTTGATTTACAATTAGTGAAGTGTTTTAAGTGCAATGAGATGGGTCACTATGCAAACGACTGTCCGACAAAGAGCTTGAGTGAGGGGAAGCAGTTAGACTACAAGCAGAAAAGGGTGGTGAAATCCTTTGCAACTACTTCAGTAGAATTCGGGCCATCAAATGAAGTTGTATCAGGTACATTGTTTGTTTTTTAAGATTATTCCAGTGTGTTGTTTGATTCGGGGTCTACACATTCTTTCATCTCTGAATCCTTTTCTAGTAAAATTGGAATACCGCCTCAAGAAATGACTCATGAACTTTTGGTAAAAACACCTGGGGGAAATGTTGAGGCAAAAAGTATTTATAAGAATCTTCCTATCCATATCTGTGGAAGGAACCTACTTGCAAACCTTATTGTTCTACCTCTAATAGAGTTTGATGTTATCCTGGGTATGGATTGGCTCTCTATTTACCATGCTAAGATTGACTGTAGAGGTAAAGAAGTTTATTTTAGGAAAGACTTTCAGTTTGTTTACAATAATTAACCCTTACTGTTGATAACATATCAAGAGGCCGAGAAACTTGTAAAATATGGAAATGAATGTTACCTTGAACATATTGTTGAAAACAAGGGAACTGTTCAGATTAATGATGTTCTAGTGGTAAATGAGTATCCTGATGTTTTTCCTGATGAGTTTCCAGGAATAATACCAGATCGGGAAGTTGAATTTACTGTTGACTTAGTTCCTGATGCTAAGCCAATTTCAAAACCCCTTTATCGAATGGATCAAGTTGAACTTTTAGAGTTAATGAAACAATTGCAGGAGTTATTAGATAAAGGTTTCATTCGACCTAGCACATCACCATGGGGTGATCCTGTTTTATTTGTTAAAAAGAGAGATGGTTTTATGAGACATTGCATTGATTATAGAGCCTTGAATAACATAACTGTTAGGAAAAAATATTCATTACCTCATATTGATGATTTGTTTGATTAGCTCCAGGGAGCTCAGTTTTTTTCAAAGATTGACCTGAGATCGAGGTACTATCAGCTGAAGGTAAAGGAGTAAGATGTTCTGAAGACTACGTTTTGTACAAGATATGGCCATTATGAATTTGAAGTAATGCCTTTAGGGATAACCAATGCACCTGCTGTATTCATGGACATAATGAAATGAATTTTCCATGAGTTATTGGATATGTTTGTGGTGGTTTTCATTGATGATATTTTGGTGTTTTCTAAAAGTAAATAGGAGCATGAATGAATTTTAAGGGTTATATTGCAAACCTTAAATGAAAAGAAACTGTATGGAAAATTCAGAAAGTGTGAGTTTTGGTTGCAACAAATTTCTTTCCTTGGTCAGATTGTTTCTAAAGATGGGATAACCGTTGATCCTACAAAAACAAAAGTTGTGGAAGACTAGCCAAGACCCACAAATGTAACTGAGATTCGTAGCTTCCTTGGTTTGGCAGGCTATTACTGAAGGTTTGTTAGAAATTTTTCACGGTTATCTAGTCCAATGACTAAGCTAACTCGTAAGGGTGTTAAGTTTATCTGGACAAAAGAATGTGATGATTGTTTTTAGGAATTTAAAAGAAGATTGGTGAATTCTCCAGTTTTGGCACTACCTTCCAGGAATGGTGTGTTTGTCATATACAATGATGCTTCATTGAAAGGACTTGGTTGCATCCTAATGAATAATGATTAGGTAATTGCTTATTCTTCATAACAGTTGAAAACTCTTGAGGTAAATTACCCTACACATGATTTGGAATTAGCTGCTGTTGTTTTCTCTTTAAAAATTTAGAGGCATCATTTGTATGGAGTAAAGTGTAAAATATATACTAATAACAAATGTTTAAAGTATATATTCACTCAGAAATTATTGAACATGTGACAAAGGAGATGGCTAGAATTAATCATGGATTATGATTGTACAATTCATTACCATCAAGGAAAAGGAAATAAAGTGGTTGATGCGTTGAGTCAAAAAAGTAATGCTTCATTAGAGATATTGTGTTTGGAACGTGATCCTTTGGTTAAGGATTTGATGAACATTGGCATAGAAGTTATTGGTGCAGGATGTTCTTCTGTTTTGTTTCAGGTATCAATGAGATCATCTCTATCAGATAGAATCATGCAAGCACAGAAGCAAGACAGTGAGTTGTAGAAAAAGGTAGAGCTGGTTCAGAAAGGTAAGTTACCTGAATTCAACATTGATAATGATTGCGTTTTGAGATTTGGGAACAGATTGTGTGTGCCTTGTGATTCACAGTTGAAGAGAGAGTTGTTATGTGAATCTCATAGTTCTCCGTTTTCAGTTCATCCTGGCAGTACTAAGATGTACAGAGATCTGAGGGAGTATTACTGGTGGGATGGAATGAAAAGAGATATTGCTGATTTTACTATGAAGTGTTTGAATTGTTAGCAGGTTAAAGTAGAGTGGCAGTTACCGAAAGGGATGCTTCAGATTTTACCAGTGCCATAGTGGAAATGGGATAATATATCCATGGACTTTGTTGTGGGATTACAGAAGACATCTCGAGGTAGTAATGCAATCTGGGTTATTGTTGATCGCTTGACTAAATATGCTCATTTCCTTACTATACGAGATACATTCTCTCTAGAGCAACATTCCCATTTGTATCTTAAAGAGATAGTCAGGTTACATGGAGTTTTTCTCTCCATTGTATCTGATTGTGATCCCAGGTTTACTTCTAACTTTTGGAAGGGCCTTCAGAAGTCTTTGGGTACTGAATTAAATTTTAGTACATCTTTTCATCCTCAATCAGATGGGTAGTCAGAACGAACAATTCAGACCTTGGAGGATATGCTACGAGCTTTTTCGATGGATTATCCGGGAAGTTGGGACCAACATCTTTCTTCGGTTGAATTTTCATATAATAACAGTTTTCATTCCAGTATACAGATGGAACCATTTCAAGAATTATATGGGAAGCGGTGTCGAACTCCAGCTTTCTGGGATGAAGTGGTTGAAAGGAAGTTGTTGGGACCAGAATTGGTAGAAGAGTTGGCAGAAAAAGTTCAGCTGATACAGAAACACATGAGAACAGCTCAGAGTATGCATAATAGTTATGCGGACAATAGGAGGAAGGATCTATCTTTCGAGGTAGGTGATCATGTTTTTCTCAAGGTTTCTCCTTGGAAAAGTGTGATGAGATTTGGTAAGAAAGGACAGGTGAGGCCAAGGTTTATTGGACCATATAAAATGCTGGAGAGAGTTGGATCAGTTGCTTACCGAGTGCCTTTACCTCCGAGTTTATCTCAGGTTCACATGTTTTTCATGTTTCAATGTTGAGGAAGTATATGCCAGATCCATCTCATGTTTTGAGTCCATAGGTAGTTCAGTTGGAAGAGAACCTATCTTATGAGGAACAACCGGTCCAGATTCTTGACCAGAGGTTGCAAGTGTTACGGAATAAGGTGATTAATCAGGTAAATGTTTTTTGAAAAAACCACATGATGGAAGAGGCAACATGGAATTCTGAAAATGCAATGAGGGATAAGTACCCCCATTTATTTGATAAGTAAATAAATTGCAGGGACTCAATTTTCTAAAGGGGGGAGGGATGTAACATATCAAGTAAGTAATGAATAATAGATATTTTTATCTATGTCTATTAATGAATTAGATAGTGGTTTAAAGGCTTAAAATGTAAATTAATCCATTCTTAAGCATGGAATACACTGATATTCTTAAAAGATAGTTTTACTGCCTTTTAATGGAAAACCCTTTTTTGAATCAAACTTTTGGCAATTTTATAGAATATATTTGTCAAAATAAACATATTCATTATGATTGGGACATTGAAATTTACATTGGATAATTTTTTGGTATTTTTCTGACAATGTTCATTTTTTAATGAATAGTGAAAAATACTGCATTTTACATCAAAACTGCTTTTCAATCTAATTTATTTATATGATTAGATTATCTTTTGAATTTTTTTTCAAGATAATTTCGAAAATATTTTTACCATTTAATCCAATGGTGGTTATTAGGATTAATTTCACTTTAAAATTGGGCATAAACTAATGCCAAACCTTTCATAGATATTGTTTCAAAAAAACACGCTATTTGTTTTGACAACGGGAATTATTTTTAAATAAATTATTGAAATTTCTGTATTTGGAATTTGGTAAAATGGATTACATATTTGGAATCAGAAGGTCCAAATTATTTAATTGAGATCTTTTGTTTTTGGACTTTATGAATAGTAACGACGGTAATTATCTTTAATTATCTTGATTAATGAGTAATCGAGTAGTTAAGGATAATAAAATGATATCATAATAATACAAAAACACCACAACATGTGTTATAAGGCTACTTGTTGTCTCATGGACGACCATGGGATGCCTTTTGCCAATGTTGGGGGCCCCATGGAATCACTTTTGTGAGAAAGTGACTTTTTATCTTTTTATTTTTTAAAAAAATGTTAAATGTAACAAAGAATGTATCACCTAAGTAAATTTTTTTTAATATTGTCTACATAAATGATCATTTAGACTATAAATAGTAATTGGAAATCTACAAAGATTTTCTACATCATAGTAAATTTTTATAATATTTAGACATTAAATAAATTAAATTATTTATGACATCATAATGATGCAGTGATGACCTCATTATTTGACAATTTAAATAAAATGGAAAGATAATGTAAAATCTAAGATCTAAAAATGTCCTAAACCTATTGGGTGGGTATATTTTTAACCCTTATCACCTTATCCTTGAATTATATCAATGTGGGACCTTTAAAATCCGAAACCAATTTGAAAATAAAGTAACATTTTTTTACATTCCAAGAGTGCCCCTCCTCTCCTCTTATAAAAGGCCCCCACCTCTACCTCCTTACCCACACTCGCAAATCCTTTTTCTCTGCCAAACCCTACCCATTTTGTCTCTACACATCCCTCTCTTACTCCATGAAGCCTCACTTTGGGCATAAGTCTTCCCAAGGAAGCCTTTGGGCTCAAAACAAAGGGAGTTACACAATTTTAAGGTAATGTCTTCACTTGAGTCCTTTTGTTTTATTTTTCTTCTCCAACCCCCTAAACACTTTTTATTCATTTATTTTGTAACAAATCTAGTATATAAAATATTATATTATGTTGTTATAAGAAGTATTCGAGCTACACTTACACACACATACATCTAATGGTTAAAGGACATACTGTTTCCGTGGATGGTGAATTTATGCCTCTCGAAACGATGATTATTCAACAATCTTTTAACACCTTCAAAGGTGGCCATTAAGATTTCACTATATTTATATATGATATATAATATGTTTATGTTTTCTTTAAGCTTCTATATTTTTCATTTTGGGCATACCTTTATGGTTTCCATTATGGGTAAACGCGATATCTTCATTTAAGGAAGTGCGGACTACCGCCCCCTCAAAGTTATTTGATTCGTTAAATACCATCTGTGGGACGTATAAAGGATGGAACTATGATATTATATATGAAATTATACTGGAATTATAATATAACATTATATCATTATGATTCCATTCTATAAAATACGAAATAGAAATTAAAGTAGAGTTCATGCGTACATACGGCTTACCGTCTCCATGAACGGTGCATTTCATTTATTACCTCTAAATGATTATGTAATATTATAAATGCATGAATTTACTGGATATATATGACATATATGATATATACATCATGAATACCATTCGTGATATAATGGATACATGAACAACTTGTAATTATAAAGGGCTTATTTTTTACTCAAGTACCAATGATCGTTAAAACGACCGTTATTAACTTAAATAATTACATAGTGTTCTTGACATGGAAATAAGTAATATAAAAGAAATAATGAACTTGAAAAAGATTATTAAACAATTAAAAATTAACTCAAGTTTATTATTCAGGAGATTAAAGAACGACTGAGTCAAGTCGGACCCAAGGTTTGGGACTTCGTCTCAATCTCCTTTCATTGAGGCATATTTTATTTTATACAAAACCTTCTTTTATACGGTGTATAAACCCCTTTGACTTTTACATTTATTCAAAAGGGATCTTTTTTATACAAATATTTTACTAGAAGACAAGTGGGAATGTTTTTGTCGTATGTATGCGGCGACAACAACTTCTCTGCCGCCATGACCATTATTTGAGTTTTGGCTTCCTCTACAAGCCTTACCTTCTTTTTAAAAGAAAATTAAATACCATGTTATACTTTTCTTTTATTTAGTTATTGAAAATGGTTTTCATAATTTTTTGATTATATCAATGTGTTGTATTGATATCTTGTGATTGAAATGTGGAAATGTTATATTTCCTTTATGCATGTTTTATGTGATACGATTATGTTGAGGTTGTTGGGCGTTATTCTGAAGACGAGTGATTCCGTGATAAACTAAGGGTGGGTGAGCCCGATATAGCTCTCCAATGCATTGGGTAATGCAAAGAAGTGAAAATTTATGGTTTCTCCGAAGAGATTTAGGGAATATACTCTTTTGGGTATTCCAAACGTATCCAAGAGCGTTACTCCCTACGTAAGAATGTTATGAATGCCTCAAGTTACCTTTATGTCTTATGACATCTATGATTTATTCATGATTTGATGAGGTATGTTAAAGTGATTATGTTTTATGGGTAAAGTATGATTTCATTCTTATGTATATCTGTACCCATGCTTCCTTTCCATATAATTTTATATCCCTTACCGAGCTTTTTATGCTCATCCCATGTTTTTTGAAAATTTTTTCACAAGTCAAGGGAAAGGTACATGATGTGATGATAGTTTCAAGGAAGTGTCAAGAAAGAATCCATGTTTTATTTTAAATATTATTCCATTGATGGGAATGAAGAATACTATCTTAATGTACCCACTTTGTTTATATGTGGAATGTAATTCAAGTTTAATGATCTAATTCTCTAAAACTCTAAACCCGAAAAGATCCTCAATGTGTAATATTGTAATAACTCAAGATTAAGTAAGGTTTAAGGCTGGGGCCTTATATGTAATCCAAGAATTATATAAATTTGGGTGAAACTTAAGACATTACATAAGAATGGGTCAAGGTTCATCGTACATAAAGGAGGATTAGTCTAGGTAATCAACCAACATCATTTAAAATGGCATCTCATGAGACTGAACATTAACCCCTGAATTAGAGCTCTTTCTAGGAAAACTCAGAAAAATAATCTCATGAACAAGCATTAAACATGTATAATTATACAAAATATATCAAACCTAAACTTAAGGGTTAACAATGAAATTAAATGGGTATAATAATCATATCATAAATACTAACAAACATTTTTTTCATGCTGGTAGACATGAATAATTTATTTAAAACATTAATGGACATTAATAATGGAAAATTGGAATATATAATAATAAAAAAATTCTAACTAAATTGGAATTATGTTAAAATTGTGTTCACAAAACCTTATTAATGGCCCACATTACTGTGGTTTATGGTAAAATTTTTCAGATTCATTAAAACAGAAAATGAATAATTGTTTATACAAAAATAGAAATGAGACACGATAGTTATCATGATAAAATGAATGATTTTAGAAAAATAATGGTGGCTTAAAATAGATTGTCATGTTCACTTGAAATTGGGTATGAAATTGGGAAGTCCCCTTTAATTGTGCTTTCTTATCAGGGAGATTTGAGATGGGAACCTTTTCAAAACATGTATTTCCACATCAAATAAGGATGAACAGATCTAGATATAAATGTTGTGAATAGATAAATATAATTTAAATAATTATATTAAAAAAAATAATAGTAACATAGGGGTAATGTGTGATAAATCATAACCCGAAAGAAAATATTGATGTTCGAAAGAATTCCTTACCTTATGTCTAATATAGATCTACACATGATCTTAATGTAATGGATAATACAATTAAATAATTTAATTGACTAAATAAGAATCTTGTTTAAATTTATTTGATTTATAATAATTTCTTTATGTTTATTTGTGTCCTTACATGATGGTATATGTTGTTCAATTTCATCAATCAGGAAAGTTTGTTCCCTTGGTTTCCATGATTGTTTTACCTATACACATGCATGAAAAATAATTTAAAATGAAAATAGGGGGAAAAAATTGTAGTAATATATTATTCATGAACATCTAAAATATTAAATGATAATTTATTTCATTTTTTTATTTTAGGTGAGTCTTAATCGTTAGATAATATTTTAGTTATAATCATTTAAATTATTTTATTCATTTTTTCGATCATCATAAACTAGTTTTGTCTTATTGATTAATATTGTTTATATATAATTGTCCCATAACATTAAATAAGTGTTAATACATATATTATTCTTGGGTTTAACCATAAAAAATGTTTTATGAGTAGTATCAAGAGAGTTAATTTAATTTGATAACTTCATCTTCCTTGAATGTGATAAATTAACACAACACAAACAATGTTTTCATATTTAGAATTAAAGGGGAATGGGAAGGGAAATGTTGATGAGTTATTCGATAAACATGACAAAATTATACTATATTAATGATATTGGTGTCATAATTTCACTTTTCAGGGGATTCGGGGGAGAAAAATAAAATAAAATAAATTAAAAATAAATTGAAAAGAAATTAGAAGAAAAAGAAAGAGGCTTTTACCTCTTGATTTTACCCTCCTTTAGAACCACCTTAAAGGGATTGGTTTTTATATTTTGATGAGACAAAAGGATCTTGAAAAACTATGAGAGTCATTTTAAGGTTATAGGGTATAAATTTTACAATGATCAAATCTTATACGGTCTAAGAAGAAGTATTTGTGAGGGGCTGTATTAGAGTGGAGGAGAGGGGTGTTTTCTCATTAATTTATTCATTATTTAATTATTTTACATAAAAAATATGATTATTTTGAAAATTATATCTAAATATATTAAATAATTATGTTTATTTCCTGATTATGGTGCATAAATCATCCATGTCTTAAGGAATACTGTATTTAATAATAATGTGTATATACTGTAATTAACCTTATTTTACTCTTCACAAAAATTTCTAGTATTTCAGAAATATACGAAAAAATAACACTGAAAATTTTTCAACATGTATAATTAAAAAAACTAAATCCATTTTATGAATATAATTTCTTGAATTTGAGGAATTCAATTTTTTATTAAAATCATCATTTACAAGGAAAATAAAAATTTTATAATTATAAATTCTTTTACAAGGCTATACAAAATTCATTAAGGTATTATGTAAAAAAATTTTAATCATAAGGTTATATAATATTAATTTATAAAAAATTGAAATTAATTTTACTTTTAAATTATTATATTATTAATAAATTTGAATATTAACATTTATATTTTTTTTAAAATATCAACACTTAATTAATAATTTGTAAAACATTTATTTACATATACTATGATATATTTGAATCATATTATAATTTATGATTTTACTAAATTTTATTTATACATTTATTGGTGTAGTTACATTTTTATCGATTGGGTTACTATTTATAAGGGTCATATTAATATTCCAAAGGTCACGTTACTATTCCAATGGTAATGGTTCCTTAACATCAATATGTTTCTCTTATTCAAGTCTGTAATTATTTATAATGTTTATTTTGTGTTATATATTTAATTTTATGAGATTTATAGTTCATAGAATATTTATATGAAGGGAATTTCTATTTATTAAATTCTGTGAAGTTACATTTTTTATACCTTATGAAATAAACCCCCCAAATTATTAAAAAAATAATTGAAAAACTAGGTGATGGTACTTTTATATCATAAAATAAATGAGTTCTTCAGTATTTCTTGTAATAATTACATTCATGGACAGAGGTTTCACTTATCAAAATGTTAACTAGGGATATTTTTAAACCCATTTACTTAAATTATCCAAAATATAATCAAGACTTATGGATTATAATGATGGAATCATTAATAAATCATACAAAAGTTTTTTTAATATACAATTTTGAAACAACTTCTTGAACATGTTTTCAGAAAACAATCATATTAATTCATCATCAATTTTTTAAAAATTTGGGTTTGATAAATTTCTTTTGATGTTTACCCAATTTTATAAATTTATAACCTGATACATATTGGATTAGTGAAGGTATCCCTCTTCTATAAAATCGTGAAAATCATTGAGTTCTTAAAGTGGTTGAAATAGAGAATAATTTAAAAAGACCCTAATGGTATTTCACATTCTTATCATAGTAATACAATTAATAGAAAAAGATTATCTAATATGTTATTCTTGGTAACTGAAATACTTTGGTGATAGTGGAGTCATTGGATGCATCATAATTTTTTTCCATTTATCTTGGATATTATAACAATTTTCAAATTCATCTGTGTATGAATTGAAGATAACCATTCAAACTGGTTCTTCTAGAAGAGAGATAAGAGTTTTTCATCATATTCCTACCTCTAAATTTTTATTATGAAAAATATTAAAAAATTATGGGGATGGAATACATGGCCAATAAGAATATAAAAAAGTAACCTTTTTACATAATAGAATAAATATGTAAATGAAATGTATATCCTAAATTTTGACTCTATAATATCCAATCTAGATAATCCATAGTGAATGTATTATCTATAGGGTTATTACTAATGTTCTCTTGTCCAAATCCCGAAAAATAAAAAGACCTTTCACTGATGCCCACTATAACGGTGCTATAAATTTACACATATCAATTCAAGAATTTGTGCACAATTAACCATTAAAAACAAACCAAGGATCATAAATTCATGTGACATTGAAGGACTATGCACATAAAACAAAAAACATGAAAACAAATGAAAAAAAAATTATTTAGAATTAGTAATGATATCATAAATCTTATTCAGCTCTACCATATTTATAGGGTAATCTGGGGAATACATAGGCATCATCTAAAAACCTAGTATGGGAATAAACAAAAGAAAAAACCATAAAACGTGAGTTAGAAGACATAATATGAAGACATCAAATAACATGGAAGATGAACATACATATGGTAGCATAACATATAGAACACAAGATCATATAATCATATAATCTTAGTAATTTAATAGAAATATAAGACAATATATAAACAAGAGTCAAGGATCATTTCACATGGTGGGTCATGAGTCAAGCCTAACCACAAGACCAATGGACATGGAGCTCAACTCAATGCTGACCACCATGATCATTGTTTTTTATGTCTCATGAGGCGAAACATTACCCAGTGAATTAGAACATTACCTGGTAACACCCATCATAATATTTTAAACAATATGTGGTCCATATGAATAATCATATATAAGGTATCAAACATAAAACTAAGGGTAACCCATGGAATGAAATGGGTATCATAATCATATGAGAAGGTATAATCAATGAATGTATCATGATGGTGTCCATGAAATAAGGTATTTAAAATATTAATGGACATTAATAATAGAAAATAGTAATAAATCATGATAAATGATGTCCAACTAAAATGAGAAAATATAAAAATAGTTTTTAATAATCTTTTGAAATGTGCCACATTATTGTGGCTTGAGGTAAAATTATCACGATTCTTTAAAAGGGAAAACACATAATCATTTTTTATCAAATAAGACATTAAAAAGGTATTTTTTATTATACAATTAGTTATTTTATATAGATAACGGTTTCGTTAAATAGATTACTGATTTCACATAAAAATGGGTAAGGAAGCATGAAAATCTCTTTAATTGGGTTTGTTTATCGGGATGATTTGAGAAGAGACTCCATTTAAAAAATGTATTTCCCCATAAAATATGGACAAAAATGACTGGATACATGATTTTGAAACATATAAATAGAATTTATATGAAATATATAATAATTAATAAGTATTTCATTAGGTAAAATAAGAGAAAGCATAACCAGGAGGAAAAATGGTTGTTCAGAAAGAATCACACACCTTATGTCTGAAACGGTTCTTCACATGAACTTAATGCCCAATATAATAATATTAACTATATTTATTAAATAATTCCAAAAAATTTTAACATTTTATTGAATTATTTTAATTTTACTATGTTCATTTGTCACCCGTTTGATGAGTTATGAGATTCAATTTCATCATTCAAGAGCATTGGTTTTCTTGGTTTACATAATCGATTTACTTGTATACATGTATGGAATATCATGTAAAATTAGAATGGTTTTCCCGAATTTAAGTTATAATTTATTGAAAAACATCCAAAATATTAAATGTTTATATAGTTCATTTGGTAATTTTTGAAGAGTAATGATCCTTAGAAAATATATTAGTGATAATCATTTAGATTATCTTTGAGGGTTTTCTATCATCACATGAAAGTATTTCTTTATTAATTAATGTCGTATTTATATATATTGGATATAGAAACATAAATAGGATTTAAGACATATATTAATATATTTTATAACTATATAATTGTTTTTATGAGTAGTATTGGGATTCGTAATGTAAATTTAAAACTCTATCATCCCAGAATGCGATAAACTAACTCATCATGGATGATGTTTTAATATTTATAATGATAGGATAGGGGAAAATAAATTATGATTAGTTATTACAAAAACACAATAACATTATAGTATATTAAATATTGTAGATTTATTATGTAACTTTGATATGGGGTGGTGCGGAGAGAAAAATAAATGAAATGAAATTAAAAAAGAAAATAGTTGAAAAGAATGAGTATGTTTCCTCTTCATTTTTCCACCTTGACAACCTATTTAATTAATTTTTTTTTTCATTTGATGAGTAAAAAGGATCCAATATGTGGGGGATAGATTTTTTAAGGTTATTGGGAAGAAATTTGAAATATCAAAAAATGTGGATTTTGTGATGAGAGGAGGTGGTGAGGGGTGGTATTTATAGTGGCGGAGATGGGTGTTTTCTCATTATTTTATTCATTAGATTGTTTTTTAACAATATTTTTAATAATTTTAGAATTACCTATACATATATATAATATTTAATTGGATTTATAGATTATTTTAACTCCCTATAATGATAAAGAATAAAATGAATAAATGATATAACTCTTGTTCATATGGTATACCTTCTTTTTCTGATGCCTACGTGATTAGAACACCACAGATAAATAATACAAGGCCTAAAGTAGTGATCAAGATGGGTGAACTTTAGGGGTGTTTCTGATGGTGTGTGTGATTAAGGAAAAGCACTGTCACAAGAGCATGTGTTTGGATGTGGGGACTTTCATTCATCAAATGACCAGTTCATGCATATAGGTCGGCCCTAGGGTGGGGATTAATTGTCTATAGGGTAACCAGTGGTGTTTGGCGGGTTAGGACACAAATAAATTTTCATGAATGATTGTATAAACTATCACCAGGGCATAGTTTTTACATTTGGTATCAGAGGTAGTACCGAACCATAAGTGTGCGGAACTTCCTTGGATGAGATGTAGGGTCCACAATGAGGATGTTGTTTTCTAATGGGGGTGAATTTTACACCCTAAAATAATAAACAGTTAAATTATTAAATTATATAAATCATGTAAACATGGTGAACCTTCCATTTTTTAGAGCCTATGACCTTGTTACGAGGGGGTGTTTGTGATATTAGTGGGGCCCATTTGTAACATTTGGGATTAAAGGTGGTACCCAGCCTTAAGTGTGGTGCATTTCCTATGTTGATATATATGTTCCATAAAAAGGATTTTTTTCTCTAATAGGGGTGACTGTAACACCCTTGATAATAAAGAGATATATTACTAAATGATATGACTCATGTAGACACGGTGCACCTTCTTTTTCAGGAGTCTACCTGATTTGAACTCCACAGTTAAACATGCTTGTCCTAGAGTAGTGATCAGGATGGGTGGCCTTCTAGGAAGATTCCTAGGGCGTGTTTGAGTGAGGAAAAGTCACACTAGAATAGACATGTTTTAACATGTGGGAATTTTATAGTCAGATTACCCATTCAGGCACATTTGTCGAACCCATGGTGGGAACCACATGCCTACGGGGAAACTGCTGGTACCTAGCAAACCAGGACCCAACAACATTTTTATGGTTGGGTTTCTAGGCTTTCAGTTAGTACATTTAGTTAAAATTATGGTACGTAAAACAACCATGACTCAATGAATTGTGTATTTAATTTATAATGTATATATACCACAAATTTCCCTATTTTAATATTCACTAATAATTCAGGTATTTCTAAAAATTCACAAAAAATCACAAATACCAATTTTTGACATGTAAAATTTAAAAATTAACTCCATTTTATGAATATAATTTTATAAATATTAGAAATTAATATTTTAATTTAAATCATCAATAAATTGAACAATATTGATTTAGAAATTATAAATGATTTTATAACACTTTGAAATATTTATTAAGGTATCATAAAATAATATTATAATAATTAAATATAAAAATATTAATTTATGAATAAATTTTATTAAAATGGTTTTTCTTTTAAATAATTTTATTAATTAAAATATTAAAAATAAATATTTTTGTTTTATAAAAATATCAACACTAAATTAATAATTTCCAAAAAAATTATTTTCTTATACTATGATATAATTATATCATTTTACTATTTATTAGATTTATAAATTTATTATTAATTTAATTGTTTATTTTACTATTTTATTAGCTAGATTACTATTTTTAAGGTTCATATTACTATTCCAAAGGTCATGTTAGTTTTCCATTGGTATATGTTTGTTAATATATATAAATACCTTTTATTTCATCCACTTTTGATTTATAAAGTCTATATTCTGTTCTTTAATTTATTTTATGAGAATTATAACCAAGGGGATAATTATTATAAGTAATTTCCAAGGATAAAATTGTGGGGTTTTCTGCACTCCCAACTATGGGAAGATCCATATTGTGAGTACCTATATTGGGGCTCACATAGAGTTTGAGATGAACTGTATATAAACACATCAAATTCCAATTCAAAGGGTTCCTTGAATTCTAATAATGATTTTAATGGATACATTTTCAATAAGTCATTTAACTCATCACTTCAAGAATGGGAAAATGGGAAAAAATTAATATATAGATACGAACCCATCATAATTGCAAATCAATGCATTTCAAGACTATAATTTTTTTTTACTTTTTCATTATACTATGGTTACATATTGAGACCTGTAAAATTGAATATATCAATTCCCATATACATAACGTAACTATCCAGTCATATATCATTCAATAAAACAAGAATAGTAAATAATGCAAGTAAGGAAAACTACATTTAAACATGTAAACATATAGGATAACGTCATTTGAATTGAACATGCCCATTTTTCATTTATTATAGATCATAATTAAAACCTTCATAGACTTTATAGGGACCCATTTATCATGCATGAAACTCATATTTTAACAAATATATGTGTTAAATAAATACTCGATATTTTGAAATATATGTTAAACTTCATATAAAAAAATTATGTCATTTCATGTAAAATTAACTTATCCTTGTAAGTATATCATACAAAACCTCCATTAATAAAATTTTATGAAGGTAATATGTAAATAAAATTTAATTTAGATTGGTCCTCAGGTCAATAAAGAAAATTTTACCCCATATTTTTTACTAAAGAACCAACCTAAATCCTAATATTATAGGTTTTTTGTCCATTATAAGATGAAAAATTTTATTTTGGGAAATTTAACCATATGTATACATTCTAAGAGACATACAATATATTTTTAATGAGCAATGTATGTTGGATTTTCTTGGAATGAGAAATAGGGGAGTGTGATATTGAAGGATACACATCTAGTGAGTAATATAATAAAACACTTAAGGAATGTGAGTTTTAAGTGTTAAACAACAGGGTGAAAAATATCCAACATATCTAATGGGTACTCAATCTAGGTCAATATGTTTTCCAATGGACTTGGAAGTGTCCATACAATGACATAGAGCCACCCAATACCTAGTACGATAATAGTTTGATTTTCAACAATAGATTCTATGTATAAGTCTTTCACTTTCAAATTCTTCCCATTCTCTTACCAACTTTTTCAACTCCTTTTAACTCAAATTAATTTTAATGAAGGTTGATAATTTTACTTTTTAGGGAAATATTGTTAGTGGTAAGGGTCCTTTATACCTGCCCCACATAAAGATTCTCTTCCTGGGTAATCTTCAACTATATTATTAATAAAACTATTTTATTCATTGAATCATTATTTAAATTCCACACTCCCATGTTTTATCATTTAGATTTCTGTATTATCACATTACCTAGACCATATGAAACACCTTAGCCTACAATACATTTAGACATAGGTATATTATATATATATATATATATATATTATTTTCAATATAGATAACATTTATTAATGATCGATAAAGTCATATTAGATCACATGTCTTGTGTTAATAATTTAATTATAATAGTTAAAAAACATGGACACTTTCATGAATTTAATTAAACATCAAGGGTAGAGAATGATTAAATGAATGGTCTCATATTCAGTCAAATATCACTAATTATTTGAAAATATCAAATTCAACTTCCCATTCTTGAACATATATTAGTATACAGGTCTTGGTGAATCCTAACAAAAATAAATGGTCATCGACCAAAAATTAAAATACCACCTTTGATAATCATCATAAGATATTTGGAAACATTAAGTGGTCTTGTGATAATTCGAAAAATGTTACATTTTTTTGTAAAAATCTATACAGATCATTTTTTGATCAAATATGATTCAATAATTTTGGACTAGTTGGGTGGAGAATGGAGAACTATTACATATATATATATATTAAAATAAATTTTTAGTTGTTGGTAATATAGTTAAATTAATCCATAGAGGGGTCATTTTTTCATGACCCAAGAAAATAATGAATGAAAGCTATTAAATGATCTTCTAAACTAGGAATCATCTTCTCATACGAGTCATTAATTTAATGATTAAATTATTTAACCAATCTAACGTGAGTATCTAAATATTTTGGATGTCCGTTCCAAATCTATTATGTGAATATTGTGTCCCTTTAAGAGAAAATATTAACTAGTAAATTAGTAAGACTATTATATTATAGGAAAATAGAATTCCTAATTCATAATTATATAAGGCATCTATGATAGAAATGATGTGTTCTATCTTTATTGGATAATCCATGGTTTTCCAAACTAAATCAAGGCCTTCAAGAGATCTTGGTATATGAGCCACAAAATCCATTTCGATCATATCCAATATAAAATTTAGGAGATAAATTGGATTAAGCTCAATTTTTGGGTTTTTTATTCATTATTGACCTAAAAATTGAATGATAATCATTAAACAAATATTATAATTTCCCACTTTATAAAATCCCACCAAAAATAGAAATAAAATCCTAATATATTTCCAAGATCATTCAGAGTTCGTATCATCAAGAATCATGTCATTAAATCATGATTATTTATCTCTTATTGATATGCACTAAAATCATTTTGTTAATATAGAATAAGGAATAATGATCCAATAACCTACAAAAATTGTTCTCCCTAGAATAAATTATTTCTCACATAATGTCAAAGTCAAGATCAGTTCTCTAGGAGTATTATATATTTTCCACACTAGATGATTCAAGATCAATGTGATATAAGTGCACTCCACTATGATCAATGACATTATTATGATGTATTTCAGCCATGAGCTGTTGGATTAAAAACACAGTGATGGAATAATCAAGAATATCATTTGGAAAATTAACACATGTGAATCAAGAAGCATATCATGGTAAAATAAAAAGTTGAGAAGAAGATATATACACATGGAATTATAAAATTATAAAAAGATATTTTAATATTCTAGAAATGTTATAAATGGTGAAAAATTGAAAATCTAACATCATAAACATGATTTAAGGTTAGCCTCTATGACATCATAAAATATTATGCTTAGGCTAACATACCATTGCATCATATATGGTATCTCATGAGATGAAAATAGTGAAAACCTTGGTAATGTTAACAGTAAATTAATTTCACGTATTATTAATATTAAAGATTATATTTTATTGTTTCTGGTAGCCCTACAAGGGGTCATCAATTCCCTATAGTACTAGGTAAAAACAAAATTTTTATAACTCGAACTATACTACTCCAATAATTAAAATGTAGTATCGGTACATTAATGTTCAAACCCATAGTGGTATTGAATTTAGATTAAATATAATTTTAAAATTTTAATTTATGAAATATGTTAGATAAGATTGTTTTGATTTTATTTTGTGTATAAAATGAAGAAATCAAGGTGCAACAGATTGATTAGTTTCTCTAAAGAAAATTATAAAAGCTTGTTTGGGTAATGTAGTTTTAGGTTCAGGAGAAATTGGATTTTAGAAAATAGATTTGGAAATTCCTGACTCAGAGTTGAAGCTGATATGAGGTAGATCGAACGGTCATGGTATCCCCTCCTTGACACATCAATTCACTATTTACCATTATTCTGTAGTTTAGGATTTTTCTGAATTAAGTTTGTCTTGATTCCATGTTTAAACATTATTTCCCTTAAAGATGAAAATGGTCATGCCATATTTTGGATAGTATGATTCCAAAATTAAAATGTTCCATTTTTATTCAAATACTGATGGTGATGATAAAATAAAAATAATCTCATTGGATGTTGAAGAATAAAATTTTGAAACCAAAGATGTGAATTATAAAATTAATTAAATCCAAATGCACTTTCCCCTATCGGTTATAACACCCTAGAAAATGGTGGGTTTACCCCCTCATCATATTTATGATATAGTAATTGGAAATTATGAAATAAAATAAATTCATATTAAAAATAAATATGACTTGGGGAGGACCCTATGCAATGAAGCTTCACTCACTGAGCATGTGTCTCTAGCTAAATTCGAATTCCCAAAGTAGTAGCTAGCACCTTTATTTATAGGCTTGAATTGGATTCTACCGAACCTCCTTCAAAATGTTTACTATGAGTACACAACATGTGATGGTGATACACCTTTTGTGAATATGCGTGAGGTGTGCTCAAATATCTGCTAATATTTAGGAATGTTGACAACTTACATGACATGGAATTGGGTTACATGTCATATACTCCTTATCTGTGTTTCCTCTTCATAGGAATGAATATTTAACCAATCCCATTACTAAATATGAAGTATGATTACCATCACATCGTGTACTAATGGTACATGACGTGTACTGGAAGATCACAACATGTATGCATGTTACGCCCTGTCCATCGCTATGTCACGAACTGAAACTACATTTCATGTACACTCGATACACAATGTTTAATGGTTCTACTCCATAATTTATAACATCCTTCTATATCAAAAAAAATTCATTCCACTTCTCCTTGCACATGGAAGAAAGGGTCTTTGAGCACCATTTATCACTTCTTTTCGATTTTGTTTCAAATATTATGTGCTTCCTACCATAAAAAATAATTAAATTCAAAATTAATAAAACATGGAATGATTAATAAATTAAATATGCATATCAATACAATTAAATCATTTAAAAAATATTCAAAAAATACACTAATAAAATTACACAATAATTGAGTTCAGAATTATCCCTAAGGATGGATTCTAAACATACTATAATGAAAGGTCACCTTAGAATGGTTCAAATTTAATTTTAATAAAAGTAATTGATCAAATGTAAAAATAAATATTCGAATATTACACAAGATAATTCATCAATGAATAATTATTAAAATAATAAAATAAATCATGTAAAATAATTTTCCTCTTTGAAACAACCATGCCTTTTACTTCACCCATTTTCATTGTTCAATCCATTATTAGTATACATGCCACTTAAAATCTACATCACATGAATTTGTTTCTCATACAAATTTTAAATATGTAAATAGAAGGATACAGATACCTCAATTACATGTAACATACAATAGTCTAGGAAGGCATCGAACATCTCCACTGCGTAAAGACAATATAACATTAAATCATAAAGGATTCACCATTATGGATGAAATGACTATGATGCTTCAGAGTAGGTAGGAAAATAAAATAAAAATATAATCTCAAAATTGAGTTTTGACTCTAAATCATTTTTCATGATATAAAAATTAACCTAGTCAATGTCTCCCTTTACATGTTTAATCTCTCTATTCGCCCAAAATATCTCAATGTGGGCCCATGGTATATATAAGAACAATGAATAAATCAACCTATAAAGCCTTATTATATAAACATACACACACACACACACACACACACACACATATATATATATATATATATATATATTTCAAAATATATGCTTAGAATAAATATCTCACTCATCACCTAACCATAGATGCTTATAAATAATCATTCTAAAAAATAGTGATTTTTGATCCTCCCAAAACACAACCCATTTTTTCATTTTTTTCAAGTGTTTTTTTTAAGAAGTGAAAAATAAAATACAATTAAAAATTCATGGACTCTTCATATATCATAATGAAAAATTCCCCTTAGAACAATATCCAAAATAAAGTATATCATAGTATAGCCAATTATGTTCATCACCCTCACTTATTCATTTAAATATCCTGAAAATAACTAATATTAAGGTTAGAATATATTATATTTGGATTCTAACATAGATTATATACAAAAAAGGAAACTCATTACTTCTATGGTCTTAAAAAGGATTAATGAAAGGTTGGTATCAGGAAAAGGGTTCATAAAAAATAGTCCTAAATCATAAAAAAATTGTTCCATTTTAGTAATATCTTCGATAACATGAAAATCGTGTTATAGAAGAAAACATGCCTGAGTGTCTCCAGAAATATACATAAGAAAGAAGTTAAAAACATTATCTCGGTGGATGTTTGATGAAACATGATGAATGGTAGGGACAATTACTAATAGAAATTAATAAAAAAAATTAAATAAATTAATTATACCTTTTGAAGTACAAAATATGTACAAAAATTTGAAAAAATTCAACTACAATGGTTAACATATGCCTTTAATTCATGTTTTGTTATATCCTAAAGCACGTGATTTTCTCTAGTGATTATTTTCCCAATTTTTCACATTCAAATTAAATGAAAAATAGAATTTAATGCATGGAATGATCATTGTGTTAAGAAGTTTATATATCCTAGATCATTTGAATAAAGGATAACTCATGTACAGGAATGAAATTGGTAGTTTAATCTCTAAATCAGTTTAAAATGTGGTGAATATGGTAGAAAAATAAAAAATTGAAAGTTTTACACCCTATGAAATTTTTTCTTTATTCATGGTTGTGTAGGGTATGCCTACTCTTTCTTGCTATTTGCTACTGGCCTAGGCCATGATGGTTTTACAAATTAATAATAATCATGTAAAAGAACATGCCATTTTTAATTAATTATGAAATATTTTTATTGAGAGAATCCATGCCTCTAAAAACAGAAAATAATGAAAAAAACTCAGGCATCCTCATAAAATCATTTTATTAACATTATTGGATTGACCTTACCTTCATCACCATTAAATAATTTAATAGGAGATTGAAAATATTGTACCACTTCGGGTTCCATAAATGTTATCAGTTTTTTCTTATCCATGTAGGTTGGCCCATGTTATTCTTCTCTAAACAGCTTGATTCCTCAGGATGGTAGAACATACATGTTCTCTATTGGACCAATCCTCCATTTCTTCCACAATCATGATGGACTGCATGGATGCTCATGAATCATCCATAACTTCTTACCATTATCAAATGTTGTGGAGTTCTAATCTCTTCATGTTTCATTGGTATTTTTATTCATCTTCTCTTCCCTATTTGTTTGAGCATCATTTTCCATAATATCATCTAACTCATGCAATATCTCAATATTTATGATATCCTCTACTTTGGTTATTTTCCCTTCTCCACACTCTTTTTTCTCTTGCATATCGTAGTTCATCATTTCCTGGTGGATGTGAAAAATTACCTGATCACGTCCAACATTTAGACATTGTTATATATTATGAACATCAATTAGTGAATTCTATATGGCTAAAAATGGTCTTCCTAGAATTATTGGATTCCTATCCTCTTCTTTATCCAGTACTATAAATTTTATAGGGAAGTATAATTTATCGACATTGATTCGGAATTCTTTGATGAATCCTCTTATTTATTTCATAGTTGTATCTTGTAAATGATGATGTATTATTATCGACTATAGTTTATCCAGTCCCAAACTCTTATGTATCATGCACTGCAATATATTTACAATCACACCTTAGACACATAGAGCCTTCCAACATTTATTAGCTCTGATAAAGAATAGAAATAAATAAATTCCTAGATCTATTTCCTTCTTATGTATGTCATTTGATACCGCTTCCAAACACTCCGGTGTGAGTGGAATCATTCAAAACTCTTCTAGAATCTTCTTATTTATTACCATATCCATTCTGAATTTTTCATATGTTGGTTTTTTTACAAAATGCTTTAGAAAATGTCTATTAATATGAAATTTTTTAATGTGTTCAAGAAACAGACCTCTCTGAATATTGTTCTTTTTTTATTCAATCCTCTCAGGAAAAGTCATCAATGGATTGTACTAAGGTGGTTTTTCTTATTATTAATATTCTTCTAATTTTTATTTTTTAGATACCTATTCTTTTTATTTGACTGGTGGTCATCACACTTCTTATACTTTTCTTCCATCTTCTATGATCCATAGACTTCATATCTTCACATGGGTATTCTTTAGTGAATCCTAGAATGTCTCCCATTTTCCTCTCATTGAGTTGATTTTTAATTTTACTAATTTGATGGTTCAAATTATGAAATGCATAATTGTTTTATAATTATAATTCTGTATTTTCCTAGAGTGAAACCCCAAACGTATTCATGAATGTTTCAATCATATTCTCTAGTGAATTGATAATGCCTATCACTGTGGGATCTTATGGTTTTTTTATTGAAACCCTAGTTGTATTTGAAATTCTTGGCCTTTTTGTTGTTGTTTTATTGGTGGTGTTTGTCGGTTATAGCTATGTAATTGATTACCATGGTTGTAATCATCATTATTTTCATCTTCAACACTTGTACATTGGGGATTTTGATAATGGGACATAATGATTTTCGTCTTCATTGTCTTTGAATCAAGTTGTTTTTCTTTTTAGCCACTATAGTTGAATGCATGAATGCAATTCTGATGCATCGCTTCAGTTCTCCATTAAAAACTATGGCTCACCATCTCATCCCATAGGTTTTAGATGACTTCATGTTATTTCATAATCAATGATCCTCCAACTACAACATCAAAAAATTGACCATTTATATTGTGAAAAAAATTGTTATAAAATTTTAATATTAATATCCATAATTCCATTATATGTTGGGGGATCTTACGAGTCATATCCTTATATCATTCCCAATTATAATAAAGGAAATCTTCAAAAAAGTGAAAAATGTATAGAATTTTTTCCCATATATCCACTAATTAAGAAGGTGGAATGAAGTAGGTGAGATATATCCTAGAAATCTCCTCTAATTATAGTTATGGAATGTGCATGTAGGCTCTGAATGTAGTCCCGAGATTGATCATGCAATGAGAATTAGAAAAGATAACATCTTACTACATATCTTGAGTCATTTTGAAATTTAATTATACCACAAATATTGAGGAAATATCCTAGATATTTTTTTTGTATAATATTGTGGAAGTCCTATCAATTGCACTCTATTCAAGATCAATGAGTGGTGTTTTGAATCTCAATTGGAAAATTGTATTGGCTGGCCACCTACAGTTAGTGAGCGTCTGTAACCCCTAATATATTTTATGAATTTCAACAACATGGTTTTTTTAGGCCATTCCATGGTCGTATTGATTTTATGCTTTAGGATTGATTCAAATTGATGCAGTGAGTCCTTGATTTCATTCTCCTCTGCCTACGTCTTGTAATTGTATATTAAGTATCTAAAACTCATAGTATGAACACACCAATCGTAAAAATATAAGATTAAATAAATTAAAAAAATAAAAATTGAAATAAAAAAACTAAAAGGATAATGTCCCCATAAACGGTTCCAGTTTGGTAGCCCCGATTGGCGTCGTTAATTACCAATGGTACTATCCAAATTTTTTTTAAAACTCAAAAAATTATACATTAAAATTTAAAATGTAGTATTTGTAATTTCAGTATCGAACCCACAGAGTTAGTGATTTTAGTTTAATTATAATTTTAGAATATTTAATTAAGGAAATAGATTGGAGATTATGGGCTCATTTTGATTTTTAGGAATCAAATGAAGAAAGAAAAGTGAAGAATCTTGATTGGTGGGTTTGAAAAAGAAATTAAAAGCATGTGGGGTAATGAAATTTCATGATCAGGTGAAATTGGATTTTAGAAAATAGATGCTCCAATTTGTTATATTGGTTCTGAGTCCAGATGAGTTAGATCCAATGGTCTCTGTATACCCTCGCAAACACGATAACACTTTATTTCCTTTGTTATGGTATTTTAGTATTTTGTCGAATCAAGTTTACCTTGAAAATATATTTTAAAATTTATTTCCCCTTAATGTTTACAATAGTCATGTCATATTTAGGATAGTCAGTTGCATAATTTAAATGTTTCTTTTTGATTTGAATATCATGGGTCATAATTAAAGAAAACGAAATGGTTTGGATGTTGAGGAATTTCATTATGCAAACCAAATACATGAATTATAAAAAGAATAAAATCTAATAGAACCGTACCCCGTCAGTTACATCACATTATAAAATGGTGGGTTTAACCAGTCATCCTAGTGATGAGATAATAAAAGGGAATGATTAAATAAAATAAATACATAAAAAAATAAATATGACTCAGTGAGGGTTTTGTGCAATGCAACTTCTCACTCCGGCTTGTGCCTCCATCCAAATTTGAATTCCCAAAGCACTAGACAACACCACTACATATAGGTTTCAATTGGGTTCTTCCAAACCTCTATCAGGATCTGTACTGTGAGTACATGATGTGTAATGGTGATCCAATTTTTTTTGAATCCATGTGACACGTGTGTGGATCTCAGCTAAGATTTTAAAAACTTAACCACTTACATGATGTTTAGTTTGGATAGAGATCTTGTACTATTTATCTATGTTTCCCCATATCCCCGAGAATATTTCAAAAATCCCGTTCATAAATTTGATGTTTGTCTGTCGTCACATCATGTACCTATTGGTACTTGACTTGTACGTCTAATTCACATCATGTATGCATGTCAAGACATTTCCAGCGGCATGTAATGAATTGAAAATAAATGTCATGTACTCTTAGTACATGACATGTACTGGTTACACTCTAGAATTTCTAGCTTCCTTATCTCTCAAAAAATCGATGTCCTTCTAGTTCTCTTCACTCATGGCACAAAGGGACTTTTAGCTCCATTTTCCATGCTTTTCGTTATCTTTTCAAATATTCAATGTTTCCCACCACTAAAAAAAGTAAAAAATATCAAACCATGTATTGTTTCATCAATTAAATATACAAATAAATATTATAAAAACTGAGAAATATATTTCTGAAATACACTTTTCATTTTTATATTGAGTATAATATGTTTTTTGAAACATTTAATTTTAAAATGAAAATCTTCTATTTTAAATAAATTGTTTTCCATGGATTATATGTTATTATTTACAAGTAAAATCTATTAATTTTATATTTATAATTTGATAAAATGGATTTATTTCTTGATTTCTATATTTTCAAATTACCATTGTGTGAATCGGTAATATTTTTTTAAAAAAGTTAATATTTTTATGAATAATAAAAAGTAAATAAATATATTTCAAACCATAACTCATATATCATAATTATGATGGAATCATGAAACAATTTACCATGGTGACCCAAAAAATAGTATTGGATTATAACATGAAAACACATAAAATGATCAACATAATCATAACATATTATTAAATTATACAGTACATGGAATTGAATGGTATAAAATTGAATATGAAATAGGAATAATTGAGAAAAAAGTTCTTCAGAATGTAAATATGTAATATATATATATTTGGAAGTATTGAAAGAATATTCTTGGAGATTTTTACATGGGGTAATTATTTCTCATAAAAATTTTCATTATTTGATAGTTATACATTTTTTGAACATTTTTTATTTTTAGTGTTTTATAAATTGTCATATAGGGTATCTTTTGTTATTAATTATTTAGAAATTATGTGGTTTAAAAATATATTTCCTGATCTATTATTCAATTTCAAAATTTTAATGTCACTAAATTGATTAGGGCTATTCTTTAAAATAATGTTCTAAATGTTTCAATTATTTGTTCTAACTATTTCTAATACATATCCATGATTATAAAAATATATCATGATTTTTATTATTATATTAAATTGTGTTTTTAAATTAATGTTAAAATATATTTTTTTTACTTATATTGGATAAAAATAATTATTTTTAACATTTTCTGTACATTTTATTTTTGAAAAATTGTGAAAAATAATTTTTTAACATAATTTGTATGAATGAAATTTCCAACTACCATGATTGTTATTCATCATGTAGGTTACTCAATTTTTTTCATGTTTTATCGAATAAAATATTATTTCTATTACACATTATATGTGTTAAATAATATATTTTAAGAGATTTTATGATGTAAATGAATGATTTCATGTTCTTTATGTATGATATGGTTCTTGGACATTTTTTATGATAACATGTGAACTTAATATGGCTCATGAGGATGGGTGAACATGATAGTTATCCCTAGTTCTTTGGGTTATTATTATTTTTATCTAGAGATCTATATTGTAAATAACCAAGTATGATATAAAATTAATATAGGGTCTTGTAAAGGTTATAAAATATGATTTATCCAAGAGTATTAAAGAAATTTAATTGATTGGGAATTTTTTTTGGAATTATTTTTATTTCATATGTTTTTAGAATTATATTACATTATATGTTATTTTTTATCCATTTGAGGGAAGAAAGTTATGTTCTTTAATAAAATGTTTCTATAGGTTATCATGTTTCATAAGCAACCCTTATGATTTATGATGATTCATTTATTCATAATCAAATATTTTTTATTAAAAATCTTAAATATAGAAGTTTTTTTTGGTAAAAAAGTATTTTATATTAATGTTTTGTTATTTAAAAGGGGTAAAATTTCTTATGGATTCATAGTTTTTCAAATTAAAAATGGATTTATTCCCATTTTATATCCCTTAATAATAATTTTTTAATAATTCCATTTGTAAATGTATTTTAAAGACTTGTGAATTATTTTTAACAATATAAAGAATTATCGTTATAGTAATAGGATTATTTTTAATGTCAGAGGTGAAATTTTTAGTGAAATAACCGTTTAAATTTAAGAATATTAGTTTTTCATAAAAAAGTTATCTTATGGGTATGTTTCAAATTTATAATGTATGGTGTTTCTGTGTAATATATAACCCTAATTATCTAAAACTATAAACCTAATAAATTATAGGGATGTTAAAAAATCCATTCATTCAATTCAACAATTTATTAAGGGTTTTTGTAATGAATGATTCATTGTAGTTGGTATCATAGAAAGGTTTAGATAATTTTTTTGTTCGGATTTTATTAATTAAAGTAATTTTAAGGGATATTAATATATATATTAAATGACTATAAGCATGTTTTTACGGTTTCTATGTTATTTCATATAATCTATGTATTTTAATAAATCATTTTTCATATAGAGAATATGGTAAATGAAGTGGAATGAAAATGAAATGCTGATATCCTTCCAAATAAGAAACATAAAATAGTTATATTTGGAATTGATGAATTTTAAGACAATTTAGCTCCTTTAAATTTACATATTAATATGTATACTCATGATGTAGAATAAATAAACACTCTATAAATTAATATTTCTATATTATCATATTTCATGAAAATGTGTCCTCCTATTTTTGATTGAATCATATACCCAGTGATTCGTGAAGGATGGATCGATCTTTCAGAAAATATATTCTACAATTTGACATGGTTTAAAAATTAAATTTTAATTCATTTATTTTATCATTGTTAGGTGAATTAGATCAGTAGTGGTCATTTTTTTACCATATCAAGGAAAAAAAGTAAGATTCCTCGCATGGAGTGGATATTATTTAAGGACCTTATCCACGAGAATCCTTTTGTAAGGTTTATTGGAATTTTGATAAAAAGAAAAAATTTGGAACTAAAGAAGAATGAGGACAATGTTTCCACCTATGAAACTAAATTTACTATATTGGATTGGTATGGAAAAAAATTCCTTCTGAAAAATGTTTATATTATTGAGAGAGTTTCCTATGTATTGAAAGTTATTTTGTGAACAAATCAATCTAATTTTGAATTTAATGTCTATAAGAATTTTTTTTCTGATGATAAGTTTTAGATTATGTTTTTTGACATTTACAATAAAAGTTAAAATAAATTTTCCATGTTTCATATGATGGTGATGCAGGATGCATTACTCAAAATAAAAATAAAAGTATAAGATAAAAAATTTTCCTTATTTTTATATGTGTCGTGAAAAGTATCATGGTGAGAGTCTCATGATATTCTGAAAGTGTTTCCATTGTGTTAATATTGGACATATAGCACATGAATGTAATTTAAAAATGTTTTGGTAATGGTCACACCAATAATGATAATCTTGATGTAATGTTTTATAATTATAATGAGATGGTCCATTATAAAAATGTGTGCAAGATGATGAACATGAATAAGGGAAATCATTAACAGTGTGAATAAAAGGTCTTGAAAAAGATATTTTGGGCTATATTATAAAATATTAGACCATCAAATGAAGTGGTAAAAGGTTCACTAATAGTTTACTCATATTATTACATGTCGTTATTTTTTTGAGGTATATAAATATTTTATTTATTTAAAATTTATTTGTATATTTTATATATACCATTAGAAAATAGAGGTAGAATTGTTTTTGAAAACATATAGGGAAAGTGTTAAAGGAAAATTATTTATAACAATCATCCAATGATTTTCTTTGATATGATTTTTCCAACAAATATTGTTTTCATTAAACTATGTGAGTTTTAAAATTTTCTTATTATTTATTTGATTTTAGTTTATAATGATAAGATAAATTACAAATTAAATATGTTATATTTAATTTTTATATTTAGTTTGAATTTTTAAATATGATTGTGTTTATATATATGAAAATATATCAAGAGCTAGATAAAATAATTAAATATATATGTGAAATTAAATTTCACATATTATGGAATTAAAAAATATTGTGAAGATTAGTGATTTTCCAGAATAAAATATATATATAGGTGTGTCCCCTAATGATTTCCTAGTGTTATTCATAATAAGGTGGTGGAATTAATATAGACTTAGTTATATAAGGTAATTAAATTTCAAAACCCATTTTATAATGTCTCAATTCGAGTGATTGAAATTGAAATAGTAGTTGTAAGAGTTATATAATAATGGGTCTATCCAACCTAACAATTCAATTTGGGGTGCCCCAATTTTTGTTAAAAAAAGCTGAGTTCTATGAGAGTATTCGCAGATTATAGGGAACTCAATAACATAACTATGAAAAAAAATTATATTCTTTATTATATATATGACTTCATTGGTAAAATAAAAATATTAATGTATTTTTAAATGACTAATCATATGTCTGGATAATATCATATGAATGTGATGGAAGATGACTTTCAAAGGACATCATTTCATTCTATGTATTTTCACTAAGATACTCTGTTTACTCTATTTAACTAGAAATATACACCGTCTATATTTTAAATTTTATGAATTGATTTTTCCATGACTGTTTGGATTGATTTTTGGTTGTTTTTTATGATGAAATTCTAGATTATTCAAAAATTCATTGAGAAAATTAAAAATATATAAGGACTATTTTATAGACTATAAAAAAATAATGCATTAAGTATAATTTAGTAAATTTGAGTTTTCATTCCATAAGATTTATTGAATAGGGAATATTGTCTGTAAAGATAGTGTACTTGTTGGATCTTCTAAAACTAAATTATTCAAAAGTTTATTTATAAATAAAATGTTACTAAGAAATTGTGTTTTCTAAGACATATGATTTACTACTAACTAATTTTTGGATACATTCGTTTGTTATATATCCCACTAATTCTACCAATCTAGAAATAAATGACATCTATCTGGATTAGAATAATGTGGTGAATTTTTTGAAAATTTTAAATTAATATTGTTCAAAAATTCAATGTTATTATTTACATCAAGTAATAGGGAGTTTCATATTAATAATTGTGTTTTTTAAGGGTCTGGGATGAATGTTGATGAAATATGATCAGGTAATTTCATATAAATCAATTATAATACTATGAAAAGAGCACCCATTGATGAATATTGAACTTTTAGTGGTGGGTTATTCTTAAAAAAATTACTATAATCTTTTATATGGTGTAATTTTTTAATATATTCTAATCATAAAAATTTGAAATAAATATTTACTTATAAATAATTAAACACGGGGTAGAAAATATGATTATAAGTGATGGCTTACAATTGTATGATTCAATATCATCTATTTAAAGCTTAGTTGGTTATTGAATCCTTGAGCTTAAATATTAACACATAATTAGTTTTCTGAGATTTAGAATACTCTCAAATTGTTAATGATTTGATAAATTTTATCCACGATATGTTTCTTGAAAAAACATCTTCTAATTGGAATTTTGTGTGAATGTAATCCTAAATGTCAAAAATAATTAAAAAGGCTCGAATTTTAGATCATGTAATGTATAAAAGATAATATTTTAATAAAAAGAGTATGTTTTCTATGTATATCATTGATAAGGAACATACTATAAGATTTTGAAAGATGTAATGTGTGCAATGAGACCCCAGTTGCTGATAGAATAAGTGACTATGCCTTATAGAATATATTTTTATGTTCATCCTACCAGGAATAATATATATAGAGATGATCAGATATTCAACAACTGCTAAGGATTGATCATCAATATTATTTACATCATTATGAAGTGTTTGACTTATCAAATGGTTAAATATAAAAAACTACTAAATTGGATTATTTATACTTTTATAGTGACTGAATTGAAGTAAAATAATATATCTATGGATGTATTTGTGGGATTAAATATAATATATCATATTAATATTGATAATTGGGTTATTTATCATCATTTCAATAAATCAATTCATTTTATACCTATTCGAGAAACATTGTATTTGGATCATCATTTTATACATTATATTAAAGTGAAAGTATTGTTATATTAAGTTTCTCCCTATATGTTGTTTGAATATAATCCTATATTTTTTCAAATTTATTGAAATGTAATCAGATGTTGACAGGTAATGAGTTCAGTTTCCAAAAGGATTTACACCATTAATCAAAGGGAAAATCAGAGTGTATAATCCAAAAATTTTAAGATATGATTTCTTTATGGGAATTAGATAATTAGTGATGTTGAGAAAAATATCATCATTAGTTGGATTTCATATAATAATATATTTCTTTACTGTATATAGACGGAAAAATTTGAGCCATTCTATTACAAAAAAATTGAACACCAGTATGATTGGATGTATTCAATAAAAAATTGTTGGTAATAAAATTAGGAGAACTGATTGTTCAAAAGGTAAATATGATTCAGCACCATATAAGGGTAGCTTATAGTAGGAAGGAGAGTTATTCTGAAAGTAAATAGAGATGTCATTAATTTTATGTATGTGATGATATCTGTTTAAAAAAACTCCATGGATTGCAGTTATTCATTATTTGAGGAAAATAATCTTAAGACTATAGTTTATTAGTCCCTATGAAAATTTGGAAAATTTTAGATTATATTTTTACTGATTACCCTTTCCTCTAATATCATATTAGGTATATTATGACATAAATGTTTCTAAATTATGAAAATATGTTCATATTAGATCACATTTCTTGATCCTCAATGTAATTAAATTCAAAGAGAATATTTCTTATAAGGAAAATATAGTAAAAATTATATATCATAGAATGTATGTGATACATAATATCCTAACACATCTAGATAATGTTTTTTTGGTGAATCTCATGATTAAGAATGGAAATGTGAACCTAAAAAGGCAATGAAGAATATATGTCCATACTTATTTTTATAAAGAAAAAAATATAAGGACGTAATATATATGAGGGAGAATAATGTGAAAACTAAGATAATTTATATAATAAGTCAATTTCATATATTTTTATTATTTTTTATTATTTTTGTAGAGTTTTCTAATCTATAATAATTTTGAGGAATTTTTTAATTGAAAATGAAATTGTTTTATTGAAACTAAATTGTTTTATATGAATTAGATAGTTTAATTTAACATTTAAAATAATTAATTTTAGAGGTTTAATTTTTGGAATTGGGTTCAGATTTCACATCATCAATACAAATTTTTCTAAAGGTAAATTTTTAATATTTTTTTGAAAAAATTGATTCCAATGAATAGTGAAAATACAACTTTTATATGAATCAAAACTTTTGTGATGTAATTATGGTGTAATTCCAACCCATTTACCCTATTTAACCCAACAATGTGGTTTTTGAAATATGTAGCGATGTTCCTAAAAATATTTTACCTGAACATAAGTATTTTAGAAAATATATAATACATCTATTAAAATGAAATAAAAAGGATTATTAAAATGAAAATAATCAAAAAAAGGTGCTAAAAATTGAATATATAATATATGTTTATTATACATTAATAAAATAATTTCTGTATTAATTTGGTCTTGAGTGAAGGGATTTATCATCTCAATTTCATTTTATTGAGAGTTATGTTATTTTCACACCATTTTTTCAATTTTGTGATCCATAAACTGCAACATGGATTTTGTTTATCATTAATTAGTAAAAATTAATGTTGTTCAGGAGTACATTTGATGTTATATCTTTAGTGATCTTTATATTTATTAGATACCTAAGTCATAAGGTGTTTTATTTAATTTTTTTATTTATTTTTTCATATTTTTATTCAGACCCTTCCTCCTCCATATCAAATATTAATGAAATGTTTAAATAATGTTATTATAATATGAAAATGATTTTCCAAAATGATTTTTTATCTTTAACAATCAATAAAGAGGTTTTAAAAGGTGTCTTTTGAACATTTTACAAATGGGTTATTTTTAAAAAAATGTGATAGGAATGATTTTAATGCATATATCATGAACCAAATTTCCCATAATCATGAACATTATTCATTAAGAATATCTATATATATTATTTCATTGTTTTTCAAAATAAATTTTTATTTCTATTACTTTTAAAAAATTATCATTTTAATAGTTTTCAGAAAAAATTATTCACTTTTGTTTTTTGAGATGCTTAAAAATATTTCTTCATATTTGATAAATATAATATTTTATGATATTTTATTATGGAAATAAAATATTTTATGTGTTTTAAATGTTATATTATCCATAAATATATTTTATGATCATTGTTGATCCCGATATAGCTCATGGTCACATGGGATCCCAAATATAGCTATCTAATAAAATTGGGTGATGAATTTTACATCCAGAGATTTATATTTGAATATTCTAAAAAGTTTATTATATTATTAATTTAAATTATAATTCATATATAATAATGATTTCTAATAAAAACATTATGAAATATATCTACATAAAAATGATTTTTTATTGAAATGATTTTTTTAAAATGTTTAATAAATAATATTATTTTTCATGAAATTTACTAACCCTTTATTGGTGAAAGTTATATTTTAGGAAAATGGTTCATTATGGGTTTTATAATTAAAAGGAAACCATCATTGTTAATATTTTTCCTTCATTATTACTTATAAATATTTTCATGGATAACCTTCAGAAATAAATTTTATTTTATGTAATGAAATAAATATGTTTGATCAATAATTTTATTATATATGAAGGGTATGAATTTATATGAATTGGAATGTTTTTAAAGTTTACTAATATGTTATATTAGATTTTTATCCCATATTGAGATTTTTTTCTAAAAAAATTTTTTTAAAAAAATTAATAAGGGATAATGTAGAGACCCAGAACCAAAAGGTCCAGAGGTAGGGCCTAATAATATTACATTATCATAATATAAAAGGAAAAACAACCTTAAAGAATATTCATTTTAGTAGTATTGGTAAAATATATACAAACATGAGTCTAACATTACAGTTGGAGAAATGATTAAACACTTTTTTAGGCTAACATTATTACCTCACAATATTCGTGAAAATATGTCATAATAAACATCATGGAATCCTAGGTAAAGGAATATAAAATAAGGATGAAATAAAATTCTTGGTAATGGTTAAGTATATAAAAATCTATCAAGAATAAATTAGTATCATCAACAAGGATTAAAACATCAACAAACACACATCCGATTTCAAATAATGTTCAATTAATAATAATTTTCAGAATGTAAAATACCTGTGAAACCCTTCAATATTAATAATAGGATAAGAAATAATCAATATGAAAAGGTCAATAAATAATAAAATTCCACTTAGACATGGAAATATGAATAAAATTATTTCATAAATTTTATTATTTTGAAAACCTCGAGGATAATAAGAAATAAAATTTGAATGAATGAAATAATCAATTATTGGATGTCATGATTACCATGAATGTGAAACAATGAGATTAATGATATATCCTTAAGATAAGTTTAATCTAATGGGTAGAAACCCATTTTTCTAAGTTAGGCCAATTGATTCCTCCCATGATACTACCGATTCATCGAGAGGATATCATTAATTCTATCTTACTCATGTCCTCAGGTCTAATAAATTCTAGTAATATAAACTGTTGAATTTAATTCATAAAATGTTATCCATATAATCATATATACTGATCAAGTAATGAATATATATTTATCAATATTTCCCCAGCTAATAAAATAAATTTCAATGTATGAAACCATATATAAGAATGAGATGTTGTTTTAGTAATATGACTATGCATGATAAATAATATATATATATTTAGAGGGAAATAAATTTATAATGATCAGAATAAAGTGAAAATTTAAAGGGGAAGTTATTGAATACAATGTTAAACTAAGAATTCAATGATAATATATTCTTTGGAAAAAAACATTAAAACATATATAGAATGAAAAATTATTTTATCAATAAGACATATAACCATTGGAGAACGAATTCGGGATCTGGTTGTTATTGAATAGAAATACCATAAAAAATATTTAAAAACATTCTTGTTGAAAATATAATTTTCTTTTACAAATAAATTCTGAAAATCTTTTTCATTGAAAATCACTTTTATAAGTGTTTAGTTTAGAAATAACATCTTAATCATGAAAAGGAATATTTAATGAGATAATTGTTATGCCAGTGGATAATTCATTACATGATGTAAAGAATATTTCTTTTTCATGATGAAAAGGTAAAAAATGTTTCTCAATCATAAAGTGACAAGAATAATCCATTGAAATAATAACTAAAAAATTGATAAGAATTCATACTAAAAAATTATTTTAAAATTTTTATTGAAAAAAAATTGAAATCATTTTTATTAAAAATTATTTTAGAATAAAAATTTTTCCAAACAAAGATATAAATTAAGTTGTGTGTTATTAAAAACAATTTAAGTAACAAATAGAGAAAAAATGGTACTATTACTATAAAATAGTCATCAATAACAATAGAACAAAAAAATAACTTGTTTAATAAAAACTTTATTAAATGATTTCGTTAAATTTAAATCCAAGTCTAAACAGTCTTTAATAAAATGAGATTGTAAAGTAAACCCTTGCTAAGATCATAACGTTGATGTGAGAATAAAAAAGTGAACTGATTTTGTCTATCAACTATGAATAAATAAAAAATATAGAGATTTTGAAATAATATATATTCAAAAATAATAATATTCAAAATCAAATAATATTAACAATTATGAAGAAGTAATATTATACAATAAAAGTAATTGCGTTATTCAATACTTTTCCACTTCTTAACTATTAGTTCAAACCACCTTAGTTGAAAAAAATCAAATTGAAATATAAAACATCCTTAGTAATAAATTTTGCATTATAATACAAGTAAAGATGTAGTATATACACCATATAAAATTAATTAGGTCTATAAGAGTACTATATGCCTCAATGAATTGAAATTGAGATGACAACCATTATTTTATGCCTCATTTTGATTGAGCATGATTTAAACTCTTGTTTAATGGTTTTGAAAATGTTATTAACTTACCCAAAAACCCTAACAATATTTATAATATATTAAATTATCTTTTTTTAATCCATGTTCTTAAAAAATAAATCTTTTTACCCAAGAATTAATTATTTAATATCGTACTAAATGTATAATGAAATAAGTGGTTTTTTTTTAAAATTAAGGAATCTATATTTATATATTATAAACATCACCAATGAAAATAGAAATAAAATTTTACAAACTGATGAATAAAAAAATCATATATTTATTTCTTGGTATATGTAAATAAATGAATTTTAAATGATAAATAAAGTGATATTTTATTTCAAATGTATAAATATTTTATTATAATTATATAAAAAAAATATTGAAATGATTTTTTTTCAAAAACATTATGCATTGAATAGTATTTTTTTATCTTATTATTATAAGTCAATTTTATGAGCCCTTATATAATTGTTTAAAGTTTCAACAAATTATATATAATTTTAAAACTTTTATTTTTCAAATAAATTATTATTTTAGTTAAAAATAATTTATCATATTTGGAAAATTAATTTCAAAAAATAGTGTAAATTTTTTAATTCTAAACATTAAAAAATGGGTTGGTTGAATTTTTGATATATTTATAAAAGAGTTGATTTTTTTGTGAATAGTGAAATATTGTATTTTATTACATTTAAAAATAGATGAATTATTGAGTCATTGAGGATGTATAGATGATTTGAGCCCATACATTCTAATTCTACCTCATTATTTTAATATATTTACTGATAATTATCAAATTATTCATAATGTTGTGACAAAATAATATTCTAATAATTATAATAATGAGAAAACACCCCTCTCTTCCACACTCAAAACCACCCCACACCATCTCTTCTCATCGCTCCTAAAAGCCTTGTATATTGTGATCCTTCGACCCAATTATCTTCCCAAAACTTTTCCACATGTCCATGACCATATATTCTTACCAAGATTCCCAAACCAATTTCCTTAAGGAGATTTTCAAGGTGGATAATTCATGATGTAAAACCCTCTTTCATTATCTTTTATTTTCCTTTCATTTTCATTTATTTTATTTTTATCACCCCACCTATCCAATCCAATGTGAAATAATAAGATTCTTAAATTATATATACTATAATTTTATTATTCTAATGAAATATCCATCATCTAAACCCTTTATCTTATTCTCCAATTCTAGAAACTAAAAGAAATATCCATGACGTGTCGATTCACCGCCTTCATGGACGTCGAATATTCATTTTCATTTTCCACATTAAAGTATATTCATAAAACAATTATTATTTTAAATAATATTATATTATACATATTATAAGCTATTAAATTTTATGTATCAAATATATATAATCATGATACAGAATTAAATGATATATGTTCAGGATTTTCGTAAAAACTGCCAAAAACATTTAATCATTTTCATTGATGTTTTATCTACCGATTTATCCTCATATTATAAAAAATGATATATTATATCATTTTCATTAAGGAAACATATTAATACCTTTTAATTATATACTTTTATTTTTTCTTCCTCTCAACAAGAAAATCTATAATGATCCAACCATGGAGACAATGAAATAAATGCACCTGAAATAGGTTAAATAATAGAATACTCAAAATAAATGCGTATAAATATGTTATAAGAAGATCGTGTAAGTAATTATAAATATGAATATGGTTCTTTATTATATCAGAAACAATCTTTAATCCATTATACATATTTTTTATATATTTTTGAATTCAAACATATATTAAGGGACTTTCCTTCCAAATTCCTCTTTGATGTATCTTATAAATAAAAAATCAAAAGGAATGTTTTCATGATGCTAGTATTCATGTTTTACGAATATTTTTTTCATTCATGGAGATTTTTTATTATAAATTATAGGACATATATCTCACTCCAATGCATTGTGTATTTTTATGATGGAAGTTATCCATAATGGTTATTACAAATGTTTTTTTGATGGTTACACCATAAGGTAGTTGTGATTGTTACATTGTAAGGTAGCTGTTATAATTAAAGTCATATGGTATCCAAAAGTGTAGAACTATTAGGTATGAAATTTCTTAAGATATTTCCATGGTTTTATTTATTTTTTCTACATTTTATGGTTAACTCTAGTTTTCACATAATAAATTTTTCATACATATAGGTATGAAAAATGTATTTGGGGAAATGATTTAATAAGTTTATAAGTATTTATGTACTAATAGTATGATTTCATAATTTTATGTTAATAGTTTTTATTTTCATGATATTACAAGGTTTTTATATATTTTTCAAAATTTTATGGATTTTTAATAGAAAATAATAAGTAAAGATGAATGTATTGAAGAAGTTATTTTTTTAAAATTTAGTTGTATTACGGAAGAAGTGGATATTGTTTTAGTGGTACCCACATTCTATGATTCTACGTTGTTATGTATAATTTTTTTTTTCCGTTTATCATTAAATATAATCAAAAAATATCTATGGAAATATAAGAAAGTGAATTATAAAACAATATTCAAGATTGTTTCATGATTATTGTTGGGTAATTATATCTTGTGTTAGAACATGATTTAGATTATAGGGGTTAAAATGATGCTAATAAAATACAATAAATGATTTCTACCTTGTTTATATTTCAAAATTATATTTAATTTAAATATTTACAAGTTGCTTTAATTATGATATTTCTATTCTGAATGGTTTTCCGCAGAATAAATAGTGAAGAAGACGTTGTAAGCCATCGAGATGAGGATATCTTTCTAAATCTACAACATAGAATGGCGGGGATTAAAATCGAGTATTTTTTTATAATAATGGATCATTGGACACGTTCTATAAATTTTTTTGGGATCCAATAAATAAAATATATAGAGCTACCACAACGGAACATGATGATAGTGGAACATTTTATGATGTTACCCACTCATTATTTCAGTGGATCTTTATTACCAATAGTGGATAAAGGGTGGATTAATTCCTTTAAAATGATATTTACTATCATGGGTAGTTCATATAATCAAAAGGTTATTATTTTTATCTATCTTTTTTAAGTTGACCAAGACCATTGGTTGTCAATGGTCAAGAAAATCCGGGAAAGTGAAGATATTGATACCTTGGAGTGTGATTAATTTATGAAGATGTTCCTTGTATTTTTTTTCTTTAGGTGGTTCTTATTATGCTATAAATGAAATTACTTTAATTGAATAAAATTAAGAATATTCAGTCGTTGTGTTTGAAGAAACCATCACCCATTTGGAAAGGTAGTCTCTAAATCTATTTCAAGATCATGATTATAAAATCAATCATTTTTTCTCATGATTGAAACCAAGATATAGAAGGGAAATGGCTTCCTTTTAATTAAAAAGTTATTAGAAAAAATTTGGTGTAGCTGAGAATATAGAAATAGGTTTTTCACTGATAATGTGCACTTGGAAAATAAGGAGAATAAAAGGTCTAGATGGAAAGAACTGAGTAAGAATCAATAAAAAATCTGAAGGTAAGAAATTCTAATTTCGTGTATGGGAAAAGTGTTATAAAAACCACCATGAGGAACTCTTTTAAAAATAGTGATGTTTTTTTTGATGTTTTATGTATATATATATGGCCTGATATTTCAATAAATATTTTATTAATATTAATTCTGATATGAAAACTATATGTTTTTTTAAAAGTGGTGAGATGGGGAATTATGTAAATACCTACCCAATGAAAGATATAAAATATGGAATGAACCCATATTATTTGAATAATGATATAATAAAATCCTGTGGGACTAGGTTATAGAATTTTTGTATATTTAATGAAGTTTTGTCAGGTACTTTGTTTATTTACATAGATGTTTTAAATGCCTTGTTTGAAATGGGGTGTACAAATTCCATTATTTCTAAAACATTTCCTAGAAAATTTGAAATTTCACCTCAAGAAATGAAATCTGAAAATATGTAAAAACATTCTATGGGAAATATTCAGTAAAAATGAAATTATTAAAAACATAATATTTTTGTATATGGATGGAAATTACCTAAATGCTTTATTAATCATCCCTTAGTAGAGGTTGACATTTTTTGGGGTATGGAATGAATTACTTGTTATCATTATAAAATAAATTTTACAGATATTTTAGTTTTTCTTTTCAGATGAAGATTCAGTTTGTATATAATAATGAACACATACCGCTGATTATATATCAATAAGATGAGAATCTATTAAAACAAGGACACGAAATCCTATTTTTGAAAATAAAGTAAATAATCATAAAAAAGATGTGCTAGTGGTAAATGAATACTTGTATGTTTTTCATGATGAGTTTTTGGTGTTATAAGTGATCAAGAAGTTTAATTTACCTTTTAATTATATCATGATTTTGTGAAAACTTCAAAGCCCTCTTATCGAATGGATGAATTAGAACTACTTGATTTGAAAAATCGGTTTCAATAGTTTCTTGATAAAAGCTTCATTCATAATTTCACATCACCATGGAGTTCACATATTTTTTTTTAAAAAATAATGATGTTTCCATGAGATTTTTTATTGATTATATAGTATCAAATAACATTAGTATTAGGAACGAGTGTCCACTACCTCATATCGATGACTTGTTTGATAAACACATTGGAGCTTAGTATTTTTCTAATATTGAATTGAGATCTGGGAAGCACCAGTATAATTTAATGGATTAATACATTCTAAATATAGTATTCTATACTAGATATGGGAATATTGAGATTTTTTAAATGTTATTTTGTTTCAAAAATTATCTTATTTTACTTATGGATCTCTGGAATTGAATATTCCCATAATTGTTGGATATGTTTTTTGTTGTTTTTATTGATGATATTTTGTTTTTTTGAAAAAGATATAATGATTACGAATTTGTAAAAGTATTTTTCTCAAAACTCTTCTATAAAATATGTTATATGTGAAATTTATCCAATGTAATTTTTGGTTGAAATAGAGTTCATTTCAGGGGAACATTGTAAAAAAAATTAAAAATAATTGATCCCCCGAAAAAGGTTTTTTATGAATGGAAAATACCAAAATAAGTTATATTTATTCTCAGTTTTCATGGACTAGTAGTCTATTATTGATGGTTTATTAAAAACATTCCATCATTATGTATCTCACTAACTATGTTAATGTGAAAATGTTTTAAATTTAATTTAATAGAATACTATGATGTTTGTAATCAATAAATAATGATAATATTGGTGAATGCTCCCGTGTTTTCTCTTCCTTTGAAAAATGGTGATTTTTTCATCTACAGTGATGGCTCTTTCAAGAAGCCTGGTAGTTTTATGATGCAGAGTGATTATATAATTGATTATTCTTTAAGACAATTGAATCCCCATGAGGTAAATTATCCCACACATGGTTTGAAATTAGAATATTTGGTTTTTTCATAAAAATTTTGGAGAGACCATTTATTTAGAGCCAAATGTGAGATATATACTTACCATAAATGTATAGATTATATATTTACTTATAAAGATTTGGCCATGAGGTATAGAATATATTTTTAACTGATAAAATAGTATGATTTTGTGATCAATTACAATCTTGGAATGGAAAACAATTGGAAGAAGCCTTGACTCAAAAACATTATGATTCATTAACGACGTCATATGTCGAACATGACCCCCTATTTAATGATTTTTTTTATTTTGGATTTGATATTTTTGGAGTAAAAAATAAAATTTTTAGTTTCAGGTTTTAGTGTTTTCATCTTGGCCTAAAATAATTAAGAAAGCATATAAGGAAGATATTGAGTTATTAAAAAAGGTATAATTTGTTTAAAATGGTAAAATTCAAAATTTAACATTGATAGATATTGTGTTTTGAGATTTGAAAATAGATTATTTGTGCACGAGGATCCCTAAATGAAAAAATAATTCGTATGTTAATCTTATAGTTCTCTTATTTCACTTTACCTTGGTAGAACTAAGATATATGGACACCATTATGAGTATTACTGCTGGGATAGAATGAAAATAGATATTTTATATTATACCAAGACATGTTTGACTTGTCAGGAGGTTAAAGTAGTTTGATAATTACCAAAGGGGATGATTCATCCATGTATAGTGATGTTTCGTAAATGGGAGAACATATCCATGTACATCCCAGTGAGACTGTCAAATACTTCTCAAGGTAAAATAACAATTTGGGACACTTTTGACCGATATAATAAATCTCCACATTTCATTCTGATTGGAGATACAATGTCTTTGGATCATTTTTCTCAACTTTTCCTCAAATTGATTATTAGATCAGATAGAGTTACTCTCTCTATTATATCTGACCGTGATCATGGATTCACTTCTATATTTTTTGAAGTCATCAAAATCCATTAGAAACTAAATTAAATTTCATCATATTCTTTCATCCCAAATATGATGGATATACTAAGCATAAAATTCAGGATTTAGAAGACATAATAATTTTTTTTCAATTGATTAATAGGGATGTATGGGTAAACATGTTTCTTTAGTTTATTTTTATTACAATAGTTATTTTTATTCAAGTATACAATAGAAATGTTTTAAATAATTATAAGGAAATGGGTGTTTAACTCTAACATTTTATGATGAATTTTGGGAAAGTATTTTGATGGGACTAGAATTACTAGAGGAAGTGGAATACAAAGTGATGATGATCCAGAAACACATGATGACATCTCATAGAATGAGGAAAAGATAAGTATATAATAGAGGGAAAGAGTTTTCCTTTGAATATGTGATTTTATTTTCATTAAAATTACTCCTTGTAAAAGTGTTATGTTTTTTGTTATGAAGGTAATATTATGACTATGGAACATTGGTCCTTAAGAAATCCTTGTGATATTTGGGCCAGTTTCTTATTTAGTAGATTTTCATCTTTGATTATCATCGGTACAAAATGTCTTTGATGTTTCAATGTTGAGATATTATGTGCTAAATTCACCTCAAATTTTGAGCCAAGAAGTAGTTTAGTGGGAAAAGTAAATTTCTTATAAATATAATCATGTTCAGATTCTTGATCATAGTGGGAAAGTATTGCAGATTATGGTTATTCACTAGGTTAGGTTTTTATGGAGAAACCACATGGTTTGAGAAGTAGTATGGAAATCTAAAAATGATATGAGGGAATGCTATCCTCACAATCTAAATAAGTGAATGTCAATTTGGAAGACTTAATTTCCATAAGGTGGGGAGAATGCAAAATCCCAAGTACTTATAAAATACTTGGTTTTATTCTCATAATTAAATAGTTAAAATCATTATAAATGTATAATGAAATAAGTTGTATCAAACAAAATTAGTGAATCTATAATAATAAAATAGTAACCTAACCTATAAAAGTATAAATAATATTTACGAATCATATGAAGGAAAATATAAAAAATTTATTTTATGGTATATATAAATAAACATTTTAGAAATTATAAATTAATTGTTTTTATTTTTATAAGTTCTAAATATATAGTTGTAATTATATACTTAATATAATTATTAGAATGTATTTTTTAAAAAAATTATTCATACATTTTTATATTTTTTCTTTATGAATATAATATTGTTTTATGAGACCTTGTAGAATTTTACAAAGTGTCATGAAATCAATTATAATTTTTAGACATAAATTTTTAAAATAAATAACAATTTCTATTAAAATATAATTTAATATTTTATAGAGCATATTTTCTAGAAATGGAGTTCATTTTGGAGATATAAACATTAGAAATTCGGTACACTGAAATATTTGGATTTTTTGAGAATGAATTGAATATTTTTTAATAGTGAAGTATGATAATTTATGATATTTGAAAAATACCTGAATTATTGAGTCATAAATGATGTGTGGATAGTATAACACCATAATATTGATATATTATTAATTATTCTAAAATATTTAATGGTAATTATTAAACTATTAATAATATTGATCAAAAGAAATAAACTTATAAATAAGGTAATGAGACAACACCTCTCTCATCCACTATAAAAATCAACCCTCACAACCTCATCTCATCACACATAAAAGCCTTATAGCTTATTTAATTTCAACTGAATTCCATTAACAAGATTCTTCCAAATTTATAAGACCCTTTTTTCTATCCAAAAGGTCAAAACTAGGTTTCTTTAGGAGTTTCTCATTTAAAATAATTCAAGTGGGAAATCATATTTATTTTTCTTTAATTCTCAATTCGTTTTCTTTACTTTTAGTATTATCTATTTAACTCCCATATGAAAATTTACATGATAACTCCAATATCATACTTATACTATAATATAATTGTTTTAATGTAGTTTCCATCATAAAAACCCTCAATATTCTCCTCTTATTCTAGAAAATGAATGCCTCATTTTCGACGTGTCAGTTCACCGCCTTCATGGATGCTAAATTTTCATTTTTGTTTTTTGCTTCAAGGCTCGTAATAAAACCAATATTACTGTAAAATAGATTTTTATTATAATATAAGATATTTAATTTCATGGGACCAATATATATGAATAATATCGTTAATAAATTGATATATGTTCATGATGGTTGTAAAAAATGACAAAATAAATCAAATAATTTTCATTAATCTTTTATCTTATGATTCATGCGCATATAAGGAAAAAATAGATATATTGTATCATTTAAAGTTTTAGAAACATATTAATACCATGTTATTACACTTTTATAGTTTTTATTCTATTCAACAATAAAATCCACAATGAACCAATCGTGGAAACCATGAAATAAATGCACCTGAAACAATTAAAATACAAAATATTTTTAATATTTGGGAGAAAATATGTTATAAAAATATCAAATAAGTAATTATAAATATTAATATGGTTATATAAAATATTAAAAAAACTATTTAAACCATCATATAGGATGTTTGAATATATATAATTTAATATGAACCAAAGGTAAGGAAATTTCATTTTAAAATCCTCTTCAATGTCTCTTTTCCATAAAAAATTGAAAAATAATTTTTATATGATGCATGTATTTCAGTTCTGTTATAATGTTTAATTTATTGGGAATTGTATATGATGGAAGATGGTAGATATATCTCCCAAAAATCCATTTGGTATTTTTATGTTGGATGTTTACTATAATGGTTATTAATAGTGTAACTGTGAGTGTTACACCATAAGGAAGTTGTGAGGGTAACATTATATGGTAGCCTTAAGTGTTACAAATCATATGGTTTCCATGAGTGTTCAATAGTAAGTATTTAATTCCCAATGTTACATATATGGTTTTATTTATATTTTATATTTTATATATAATACTCTTGTTTTCACCAAGTAAATTTATGAGATTTATGGGCGGGAAGTATGTTTTTGTGAAAAATGAGCTCAAATGTTTATATGTATTCATGGTCGAACAATTTGTTTCTTTATTTTTTTGTTACATATTATTCTGTTTGTGCTCATACCACATTTTTAAATTTCATTCACATTATTTAAGGATGTTTAATATAAAATAATAATCAAAGAATAATTTTTTGAATAATTCATTTTTTTTTAAAAACTATTTTATTATGGAAGAAATTTATATTGTCTTATTGGGATACACTTTTTATGTCTCTGGGTTTTCATGTATTCTTTTTGACCAAATTTGATAAAACTCTTAACTAAAAAGTAATTTTTTATTTTATTATGTTTAATTCAATTTTAATTAACTATATTTTGTAATTTTTACATCTAGGTCCTTAAAATTATGAAATCTTATAACCTTTTTGTTAATAATCATTCATTATATTTACTATTTCATGTATAAATTTCTGTGTTTTTCAAGTTCAATCTGGCATGTTAAATTTTTCTCCTATAACATAAAAAATAATTTAATCATATCAATAATATAAACAATGATATAAATATCATATATCTCTAGTAAATATGTGCTTATATTATTCCATAATACATAGTGATGGTAATAGAAATACACTGTTCATAGAGATAGAAAGTTGTATTTACATGTGATCAATGTGTCAATTTTATTACCGCATTGAACGAATGAAAATTAAGTGGTGTATATATGTAATATCATTAAAGATACATTTTTATGTAATATATATCACTGAGGATTATTAGACTCATCCTAAATACCATCCATGTAAATCGTGAACAAATAGCATCACTTCATGAGGTGGTGGTCTACCGTACACAAAAAATATTACATTGAATTACCACAAAATTGTAAGAATGAAGGTATGTGTGATTATATAGTTAAAAAATCATAATAACCTCGAAAATAAAAAAAATCATATATATAAATATTATTTCAATCATTATTCCCAACCTTGAGTTGTGGCAATGGAAAAATGAATGTCATTAGTTCATGAGGTGGTAGTCCATCACACACACAAATGATGAATGTCAATATCATTCTATATAAGTGTTTATGGATGAAGGTAAATCACATAACATAAAAATCTCAATATATATAATATAATTAGGTTATTATATAAGCATTATATAATATAAATTTAAGTAGGTGGAGAAGGAAATAAAATGAATACTCTTTTAGAATAAAATTTCCTCTTCATTGGGTATCCTTGTTCGGTATTAAAAAACCATAAAAACAATACTTTTGTCTTAATATAATTATTTTTGGATGAGTGGAGAGAAGTTTTAAAGTGAATTTTCACTGGCGAGATCTATCCAAATGGAATTATATGTGTGAAGGTGTGGGGGGGGGGGGAGTGAGCACTTTATTATAGTTGAGGAGAGAGGAATTATTTTAAATACCCAAATTTATTCAATATTTGGAGTTCCTCCTTTCCTCATATGGATTAAATATTAATAAATAATGCGGTAGAATTATAATATGGTATATATACTACTCCACCACACAATATAACATATGTTTTAAATGTTTTTTTCCATAACTCCTAACATTTGTTAATTTGTAATTTTTGTTTTTTCATTATTTTAACTAGTTTTATAACAAAAATAATCTATCATTTAATACTGATTTAAATTTACCAAAATAAAAAAATTACCCAATTTTTATAAATATGGTATGTAATTTATAAAATAAAAATAAAATGTATGTTTGAAATTATGTTTAATATAAATGCATGCAATGTGAAAAAACACTTCGTTAACTCTAACCATGCTTACACATTTTTTACATTTTAAGGGGTCAATATGGTTGTTTTAAAAGATAAAATGTGTCATTATTTTAACATATTTTATATTTATTAATAATAAAAAATCATTTTTAAGAATATTCAATTTTTGTAATTTTAAATCATTTAATAAAAGAAAATTTATTATAAAATAAAATTAATATTAATTTCAACATTATCTTTTTAATTTTAATTTAAAAAATATCAAGAAAATGATTTAATTTTTAAATTAATAATTTAAATTTTTTTAACATGATATATTTATCAAAACAAATTAATGAAATATGATAATTCATTCAATTTAATTCAGTTTTTTTATATTTATCATCATTTATTTTAGCTAATTATTCACTAAATAATTATTGCATTAGCGTTTGATATGTATATTAAGTAACTAATTCATCTCTAAAAAATAAATATATATTACTGTGATGGTAAAACCTTTATTTATCATTCAAAATAATTTACTTATCTGATCCTATATGAAAAACAATTTTCTTTACTTAAATTATTTTACCAGTAACATTATCGAAAAGTGTCCCAAAAAGTCTTAAAATAAGAAAATAAATTAATTAGGGTCTAAATACAAATATAAAATTTGTGTTGGAAAATTTTTACTCACATTTGGTTCATTATGATTAAATTTTAGTACCTAGTTAAACTCATTTTTCTATTATTCGTTGTAATTAATTTTTTTCACTAATCATTATGTTCAAAAGTATGTTGGCCTTGTTAGACATTATAAATTATAATCATTAAAAATATGGAATCGTTTTTTCTTAATTTAATACACAATGAGGAAAAAAAATTAATTTAATATTAATCGCACAAATTTGATGAGAATGATGGGTTTTGAAGTGAAAATGTCCAAAAGATTTCAATGTTCATATATCTATAATGAATATGCAAATGGTTCAAATAACCTAAATTGGATTAATATATTTATAATTGGAATATTTTTCCATTAAACCCAGTAAGAAATATAATTTAGCATTATAAATTATTTATATGAAAAGTTTGTTTTTATTTAAAATTTAGTATAGTTAACTATTAATCAAAAAAATAAGTCTTCTCTAAAAAATACAAAAAAACACACCCTAAGATAATTTTGAAATTCATGTTTTAAAAAATATTTTACTTTTTTTTGATTAAATTTATAAAATTATCAATATTATGTTTTAATATATTTCTTCCATTAAAATGCTGCAAAAATACCATTACAAAAATATATCATTTTATTAAAAAAATTGGATTTTTCATATCTTTTGACTATTAAATAAAATTGAAGAATGTAAACTAATATTTTAAAAATATATAATTTATAAAATACCTTAATATAATAATATAATAGATATTAATATTATTTTATATGATAAAATAACATTCGTACATAAAAATAGTTTTTGTAGAAATATTTTCTTTTATACTCAGTTGGATTATATATTCATTTAAAATTAATTAGTAACCATTAAATTTCATAATTTGTATTCAAATTCCTGTTATTCTTATTAATAACCACCAATAGAATTTGTAAGATATAACTATCATAATAATTGGTACTAATATAAAAAGTATCTTGTTGTTTGGTAAAACCTAGTCTTTCATGTAATGGAATCTATCAAAGAAACTCATGGTTACATGTAACATAATATAAATCAGTGTTGTGTGAATAGAACACTATATAATATATTTATTTTATATTAATTATTCAATATATCATAAATTATTAGGAAATTATATTTGTCTCTACAGTCGTTGTTTTATATAACACAAGCAATTGAATAAGATTTTATTCTTTTAGAATTTTGGGGAGTTTCATTCTCGTCATCGTAAATAAATGCGACCCTTTCATTTTAAACATGGGTTTGATATGGGAAATAACTTTTTTTTAAACCCACTTCATAAAATATTTAAAAATAGATATCCTCCATAAGAAATAAAGGGAAGTACAAAGGTCATATTGAATAATAAATATCTAATTTCCATATATTACAGCATTAGTGTAATTGTTGAGATATTGAAAAGGAGGTAAAGATTAAATATTTATAGAGATTGATTGGTTAAATTGATAAAAAAACATGTGAACGATCAATAAAAAGTTTAGGACCTCAAATCCATAAAATCATTGATGATCTAATGGACAATCAGATTCATAGTATTTGTATGTAATAAGGTAACATTATGATTTCAATATTAGTTTTCTTATATTATAAGAATTCTATTATTGTCTAATAATATATGGAAATATACTTACATGATACAATTTCTTTCAAAATTGCAACCTTTTATTGTCCTTTTATCTATTACCCTCAAAAATGAATATCCAAAAGAAAACTTTTTATAATTGAAGCACTAAAATTTTCCTTTAACAGAATGTGTGATTCATAAAATAGTGATAGTTTTTTCCATATATCTCCAAATATTTTCCAACACCAACATGGTAAATAAATTAAAATCTAAAACTCAAAAGTAATACAACTAATTCCCCATTAATATTTATTTTTCAAATTGATTAATAAAAAACATTGGCATATTAACATTAAGGATATCATTACCTTTAAAATTATGTGTAGAAAATGTAAATCCATTATTCCACAAATAATTTTTACACTAAAAAATTCATTCCATAAGTATCTCCCAAATTTTCATAATCGTGGTTGATTCTCATCATATAATGCCTGATAGTAGGTGTTCATGAATTTGATTTTATAATCAACCTTAATATCATATTCATGTGATGGTATTCATAACTCTGAAGCTAATTAATTAACACGTGCTCTCAAAATTTATCACAATCCATAGATGTTCCATGATTCCTATAACAAAAATACTATTCGTAAAATACTTAAAAATGTTACTTTATAGACACCAATACAAAAATAAACCTTATTTTTTGTTTTAAAATGATGATTTTATTATTATAGGGTATAACTTAGATCATTAATGATCTCTATATATTCAAATTCTTCATAATTGTTTGTAAATAAAATGTGAATTATCTTTATAATATCCCCCAACTGTGTTAAATATATTATGTTATAAGGCTATTTATCGTACACCAAGTGATGATCGAGTCATGCCCAATACACCTTTTTTAGATTAATTACCCCATGGTACATATGTACTAGAACCAGGTCCACTTATTGTTTTTGGTGATAGATGTATTTGTTAGGAAGACTCATATAATCTCTTTATCACCAAGAAATTATTATATTATTTTATACTTATCCTCAAATTATATCATAACGTTATGTTCCTTAATTAAGGTTTTCCTAAATATAGTTTCAAAGGCTACTATAACGCTTCCTCTGATACCATCTATAGAAACCAAACCCCAAAACACCTTGATAAGATTCTTGGTACTAGTACATTGGTGTAAGATATTGTTATATACATCTTAAAGGACCAATTAGTTTATTATTCATTGTAAAATTGATGTGTGCATGTTTCTTACATTAAATTTAGAATACACACGTTACAACATACATTTTTTATGAGAAACATTATTCCCTGTACAATATTATTACATATCTCTAATAATAAACATCATAGAATCCTTGGGTAATGAAACAAAATAAGGGTGATCTCAAATCCTGAGTAAGGGTTTTGTATAGAGGATGCTACCATGAATAAATAATAATAATCAACATGGAAAGGTAATTAATTGTACATATATTATATTTAAAAAACTATAAATGAATTAGTATATAAAGGTAAATAGATCAACACAAATTACAATTAAATAAAAGGATAAGGAATATTTTGTTTAGAAATGTAATGAACTATAAAACAATCTATTTAATAATGAAACTGAGAATAATATGAAACAATATATTTTTTCATATTTAATATCTATTGGTTAATAGTTTCTAATCTATAAATTAAGGAAATGGTTAATTATTAGATGTCATGTTTCCCATGAACATGAAACAATTACCTTCGATATATATGCTCAAGAATGTTTAAAATTGATGGGTATAAACCCATTTAACTAATGATACCAACTTTATTCACCACATAGGTCTATCGATGCATCATGAGGCTAACTACACCCTGGCCATTTCTTATGGTACAATTTATTACTCAAAAATCAAATAATCAATTTAACTCATAAACAATGTGTCTTATCATCAAATATCCATATTGAGTAATGAATATGTATTTATCTAATATTTCCCAATTAAATGAAGTATCATTTATATTAGGATACAATATATATATAAATGACATAAATTTTATTTAATAAGAATATCCATGAAAAATAATATTGGTATCTAGTGGAAATTTAATGCATAATGATCATAGCAAAGTGAAAATTTTATGGGGAATTAGTGACTAAAAACAGATACAAGGAAGTAAATGTCAATACATTCCTTGTGAAAACTTACTATGAAATATATAGAGTAATAATAAGTATTGTATCAGTAAACTTTATTCATATTGGATTAAGAAAATTTTTTCTGTCATTAATGAATAGAAATTCAATAAAAATAAATTTAAAAACATTTGTGACAAAAATATATTTTTCATTTCAACTAATATTTAGAAAAATATTTTATTTTAAAATCACTTTTAGAAATTTTTTACTTAAAAATAATCTCTTAAAAGTAAAAAATTAAAATTAAAATAAATTATTGTCATGTCAATGGATAATTCTAGACATGAGGTAAACAACATTCCTTTTTTACATAAAAATGATAGAAAAGTGCCTTTTTTAGAAAGTCACATGAATAATAAGTTGTATTTTTTATAAAAATAAATAATGGTTAAATATTTAAATTAATAATTCAATTCTCAAAATCTTATAGGGAACATTTTTTAAATCATTTTTGTAAAACATGGATTTTGGAAGAAATTAGTTTTCCAACTAAAGAGATAAATGCAGTCTAGTTTTAATAAAAATATTTTAATGTACAAATGAGTAAGAAAATAGTACAATTACTTGACAATAATCTTTAATAACTATAGGAGAATAATATTAATCTTTTTATCAAATAGTGAAAAAATTATTTCCTTCATTGGAAATCCCATTTTATATATTTCCAAATAAAATTAGATTTTTATTTAAACCCTTATTAAGAACATAACGTTGAAGTGAATATCGACCAATGAATCAATTATGTATATAAACAATAAATCCAAATCAAAAAATGTAAATACATAAATATAGTTTCAAAAATCATGATACACAAAATATTATAAAATTAACTGCAATGAGGATGTAATATAACCCAATAGAAATGAATTATATTATCGAATTATTTTCAACTTAATAACATTTAATTTAAATACCCATAGATGAAAAAATTAATGCTGAAACATAAAATAGAATCAATGATATTAAATTTAATCGGGTATTATATACATCATATAAATTTTTTTAGGTTCATGACATTATAAAATTATTAAATGAAATGAAATTGAGAAAAAAAAATATATTTCCTTACACTTCCATTTATTTATTAAGGCTTCAAAATCCTATATAATGGTTTTAAACATGTTATTAACTTATACCAAAACGATAATAATATTCATAATATCTAATATGATCCTTTAATTATATATTATGACTCATTTGTTCATAATAATTAAATATTTTCTAGGTTTCAATTATTAATTGTATTTTTTTCAAGTATTTTTTGACATGTTATTTTTTTTCATCTTACATGAGTCATCATTTAAAAATATATGGATTGAAAATAGTTATATAAATATCATATATATTCCATATATATTTATTTATATTAATACATAACTCTTATTCATAGGAAATGACATACACCATTCATGGAGATGGTAGAGCATATGTACGCATGAATATCATTTCCATTTTCTTATCATGCGGATAGAAAAAAAATATAATTATATATATTATAATTATAGAATAATTTTTACTTCATATATATCACATGTGTTTCTTAAACCCATCCATAATAGATTCTATTTAAAGCATAAATGAATCACATCACTTCGTGAGGCTGTAGTCCACTGTACACCCGAGCGACGATATCATATTCTCAAAAAATTATAACCATGATTGAATTTGTGATATAATAATTATATAACCATAAGAAAATCATAAATATAATATGTATAATATATAAATAGTATTTCCATCACTATTCCAAAACATTATATGTGGTAATGGAAGAATGAATGAAATCAGTTCACGAGGATGTTTTTCTCTATACACATTAACTATGACTGTGTATCCCATTTGATGGATGTTTGTGATATTTTAGGACCTAAAAATAAAATAAAAACACCAAATTATATTCAATATAATTATTTTATTATTTAATCCTTTTATATTAGAAACTTAATGATGTGGATAAGTATATTATATGAAAATGCTTTTAGAAGAACATTACTTAGTCTTTTTGTATCCTCCCTAGGTTTTCACTAAAACAATTAATGGTTTTCTTCATAAAAAATTTATCGAATAAAGGATTAAGGGAGAAAATTTGGGAATTTAATTGGGTAGAAATTGGTTGATCCAAATGGCTTGAGATTTTTGAATATTTGGAAGGAGTGTTTTCTTCTCAATAGTTGACGTGGTGTGGTATTCTTGAAAATACACAAAATTATTGGCTATTAGGAGGTCCTACATACCTCATGTAGATCCGAGATTGATAATTAATGTGTTTTAAGTATTATAATATTGGCGAAAACCTCCATAACTCAATATAACACATTTAAAAAAAAATTTCATAACTCATATGTTTCATTATTTTACCATTTGAGTTTTTTCATTATATTGAATACTTTTCTGACCATAGTAATTTACCCATTATGAATTATATAAAGTGATAAAAATTAGAGAATTTTTCCCAATGATTATAAATAGTATATAAAATTTATAAATTTAAATTACCTTGTGTGTTTGAATTTAATTTTAATAGAAGCTCATTTAAAGAGATAAAACACAACATTGTCCCTAACTATGCTCATTATGTTTTTACTATTTAAGGTTCTGTATGCTCATTATAGAAGATAATTTGATCCATAAAAGGAAAAAATTATATATTTCATAAATTTTACAAATCCCATGGAATAATGTAGTATTTTTAGTCATTTTAAATCATTTAATAAAAGTATCATTTAATATAAAATAACATTAGAGGAAATTTTTCCATTTTTTATTTAATATCAATATAAAAAAATCCATAAAATGAAAATTTTTGATTATGTTAAATTTAACGATATATAAAATTATATATTAATATATAATTTTAATTTATGAAAATAATTCATTCAATTTACGTCACTTTTATATATTTTTTGTTTTTTTATTTTTATACAATATTTACTAAAAAATTACTCCATTGGAATTTCTTAATATTTTTAACTATATAATTCATTTATAAAAATAATTATAAAATATTATGATGAATTAAACTTATTTATACTTCTAAATTATTTTTATAACGGAACCTATGTTGTTGTTTTTTCCTTTTCTGGAATCATTATATAAATAAAAATAATGAAAAATATATTCTTGCCTTTTTCTTTATATAACATATTATACGGGAAACTTCAAAGAAAATGTATCCCATAATTTATAAAAATTATATAATAAGTATTTAAGGGTCTAAATACATTCATATAATTTATTTTGGACAAATGGGAAGGTCATTTGGCACATTATGGTTTATGTTTAATATCTTAATAAATTCATTTTTCTCAACCTTACTATTATAATTTTAATCATTATCCCTAATAATTTTGGTAAAAATTAATTATAAATTATTAGAAATTTTCAATTATTTTGATTCCAAATATAGATTTTATTTTTACAAATTCAATCCACAATAGTGGACGATATTAATTTAATTCAAATCATACAAACGTAAATAGAAATTAAGTTTTTAAAGTGAAACTCCTCAAATGTATAAAATATTTTTAGAGCTAAATTTAAAATTAATTTTATTCAAATTACATAAATTGGATTTATAGATTTATAATTGAACTATTATGACTACAAAATAAACTAAAAATATAAATAACCCTTATAAATTGTTTATATTATTATTTAGATTTCAATTAGAAATTATCATTGTTGTCTATTCATAAAAAATGAAAATTTTCATGAAAATTCCAAAAAATCACCCTAAGATAATTTTGATATTACTCCTTGAAAAGGGAAATTTTTTTGAAAAAAATTTATAAAAGTGTAAAATTTTAGTTTTAAAACAGGTGCATCATTAAAAGGTGGAGAACTGCCATAAAAATTACACATTCTTATGCATAAAATTTGGTTAGTTCTTATCTCTTGCATATTAAATATCATGGATGAATTTAAAAAAATTAAATATAATATATAACTTATATATTTCATTAATGTCATAAATTAAATATTAATTGATTTTATTTTTTATGATAAAATTCCTTTATCCGATAAATATATTTTGGTATAAAAAGATTTAATTTTATATTTAATTGTTTTTTATATTTATTTCAAATTAATTGGTAACCAATGAAATATCCAATATATAAATTAGTTTTTTATTCCTATTCATATCCACCAATTTAATGTGTAAGACATAAATATCATTTTGTTTATTAATATTTATATTATATTGTTGTTTTATAAATCCTTATCTTGTGTATAGAACAAGATATTGAAGAAAACCCATGGTAGATTGTAATTCAAGGTAACACAATGTTGCATGAATTGAAAGCTATAAAATAGATTGGAATTTATTTAATATTTAAAGTATATAATACAGTATAAAGTTATTTTATTCCTTTCTAATGTTTGGGTTTCGTGTCATATAGGTAATTGAAAAAGAGTTATACTTTTAGAATTTCATGGAATTACACTTTTGGATAAATAAAAAACTACGTTAAGGTATATAATTATTCTATGGGGATATATCAGAAATGAATAAAATTTGTTCTAAATAAATTATTATTTTAAATTTAAAACAATATTTTTTATCGAAAAGTATATATTAAGAAGAAGTTATCACTTTTTAATATATGGATTTGACATATAATATTTTGTTCTAATGAAATATATATCTAAAACAAGGAGATGATCAAAATATAAAAAAATTCTGTCCATGTTATTGAACTCATAATTATGGTTTTCCAAATTCAGGTTTCAATATAGTGGGTACTGTAGAATGGTTCAGTGAATTATAGAGTTTTTTTATACTTTTAAGAATATATATTTTTTGGGGTTGTTAATCTATTGATTAAATTACCCTAAGAAAACATGTAGGGTTTTCAAGTTTATTTTCCTAATATATATTTCGTTAAAAAGTTCTTATACATATATAATATTTCAGATGAAGTGAAAATGCATCAATTGGATATTATCATTCTGAATCATCAACTAGGAATTATTTTAACTGGAATAAAAATACTTTTAGTTGTTCCATATTTGTTTAGGTAGTTTATGAATGGTGGTACCCATGTAATAGAGCTACTATGATCTTTATAGTTGAACAAGTCTATATTAAGTAATTTCATCAAATAGAATCCTTCCATGTTTTTAGATCCTTATATCTAGTGGTAACTAAAATATGGATCAATTCTATAGTATATATATTATAAATTTTTTATTGATTAGGCATCAAAATGTAAATACTTTTCATTTTTTATTTGAGAGGTAATTCTGATTCATGGGGGTAATTTTAGAAGAATATCTTGAAATATTTATGATATTGAATTCATGGAGTTGATTTTAAATAATGAATTTTTCATTAAGAAATATATTCTTATGGTTTTATTAATTTAAATGGAATAGAAATTTTAATACCTAAACCAAATAGAAGATTATTGTTTGATACATATAAATACTATTTTATTATATTTTCCAATTACACACAAAATTTCATTCTAGTCTATTAGATTAATACCGAAATTTTTAACTTGGGATTGAAAAAAAGTGTGTTATGATCATTAGGATCTCATAAAATTAAAATCTATGCGAAAGCTATTATTTATAATAAGAAGGTCGGTATTAAATATTTAGGCTTTAAAAACAACAAATATAAGAAGTGTTCTTGGTTTAATGTGATGGGGAATCATTTTTAAAATAAATTTTAAGGTAAAAAGAATAATTATCCTTCATAAGATATCTATGTTATAAAAAATCCTACTGAGTTTAAGTGAATTCCGATAGGTTTTTTCATAGTGGTATTTTTTGACATTTATCTTTTGGAATCAATTAAAAATGGCATTGTTGTGGTAATAACACTAATTAAAATCATGTAGTGAAGTTTTATAATGGTAATGAGATGGTCCGTTTTGAAAATTTTGATATGAAGATAAACATTATGCGTAGATATATTCAATACCTAAAGTAAAATGGTGTGGAAAATTAATTTTTTCAAACCTTTAGAAATTTTGATCCATCAAATTATGTGGTCAAATATACAATTCGTATTTACTAAAAATAATCCATTATCATATTTCATACTAGGTCTTTATATTCTTTTGTTTCTAAGATGTTTACCTAAAAATAGAATATCAACTCTGGAAATGGATATAGTATATTTTCTAAAATCTTCTGGTGTAATTATTGAAGGTATATGTATTTATAGTAATTTCCCTATGATTGTTTGTGAAATGTGGTTTCATACAAATATTGTTTTCCTTCACATATTTTGATATATTGTTATTCTTATTATGAATTGGATTTCAATTTAACATGTTATGATATATATCAAATCAAAATATATTCTACACAATTTTTAGATTGAGTTTAAATTATTATATAACAGTTAGTTCATATATGTGATAACATATCAACAACATGAGAAAATAATTAAATATGGCTGTTAAATCTATCATTAACATATAATTAAAAGGAAATAAATTTTATATATTAGTGATTTTGTGAAGTAAATGAATATATAAATGTATTTAAAAATTATTTTCAAATTATTCTTCCTTATAAAGAGGTAAAATTAATTTTTTTAGCTCCAAAATATAGTATAATTTTAAATCCACCTTATATAATAACTCTATTATTATTATTGGAATATAAAATTTAGTCATAATAGTTGTTTTATTTTTATTTCATTGACCCTAAAACTACACCATGGGGTGATGTTGTAATTTTTTTTAAAAACAAAGATAGTTTAATGAGACTTTGAATTAATTATAGAGTAGTGAATAACATTACTTTTAAGAATAAATACGTGTTTCTTAATTTATATTATTTATTTTATTAGATTTAGGGAGAATAGTATTTTCCAATTGATGATCTTTTTTCAGGTTACCATTATATTAATGTGAAATAAGATTATTTACTAAAGGTAATGTTTCATTTTTGGTATCAACATTATGAGCATATGGTTATTACCCTCAACTTGAAAAACAAACTACAAATACATATAGATCTTCTGAGAATATTTCTTAATTATTATTATGGAAAAATTTATTGTTTCCTATATTGATAAGATTTTATTTTATTATGAAATTTAAGAAAAACTGATAAAAAGTATATGGATAATTCTACAATCATTAAAACAAAACACATTATGTGTAAAATTCAATAAATATTATATTTTCATACATAATATTTCTATTCTAGGGAATATTATTTTTAAATATGACATAACTATTCATCATATATTAATTAACGTAGTTGAAAAATGTAAAAGTCTTACAATTTTACAAAGATTCAATGTTTTCATTGATTACTGTGTTACTATTTATATTTTTTATTAAAATTATTATAGATTATCTGGCCTATTATCCATGTTAACAATTGTATGAGTAAAATTCAACTAAGAAAAGAAATGTGATGAAAATTTATATGAATCAAAACAAATATTTTTTTAATGATACATAGTTATCCATACTGTATATAAATGGGAGACATTTCTTTAAGGTGATGCTTTACTGATGGGTCGTGCCTCTGTCTTCTTGAAATATGATATGGAAATTGCAATTTCTTAATGTCAATTAAAACTCTAGGATTTGAATTTACCTATACATTATATTGTTCTTTCAACAATTTTTTTAAAAAATTTATTTTGGAATATTTAATAAGGGGTAAAATTTAAATTAGATTTTAACTCAAAAAATATGAAATATATATTCACTGAATAATAATTTAACATGAAGTAATAATATTGTTGGGACATATAAATGATTTTGATTTCATGATTCACTATCATCAAGGTAAATATTACAAGGTAGATTATTCCTTGAGATAAAAATATAACTCATTATTAATTATGGTACATTTGGAACATGATCCTATAGTTAATGATTTAATGACTTTTGGATTATAAACTATACATGAAAATCTCATCTCTTTTGACTCAGGTATTAGAGCTATTATTCTTCCCATAAAAAATGTCTTAGAAGGAATATTTTGGTTTATAAGAAAGAATAATGTTTTAATTATGGGTGTGTTATTTTGAATTTATTATCGATCAAAAATGTTTTATATGAATCTTAAAGATGTTTTTCATTCCAATTATTCAAAAATTTAAGGATTTATTGAGTAAGGATAAAGAATCTCCATGTTTTATTCATCCTGATTTTATGGACATGTATGGAGACTATAAAATCGGATAATAATTACTTAAAAACATATTATCATTGCCATATATTAGGAAATAAAAATATTTCATTTATAAGCTATTGAAATCATATCACATTGGTGCATTGGGACATTATCCTTATATCTATCATTATAATATCCCTTTAAATGGAATCACATACCAGGATAATTATCATATCTATTAGGATTAACATATCATCAGTAAACTATGTAACTTTACACGATGCATTGGAGAGATATTTCATGCTAACCAAACACTAGATATATATTGTTCTCACCCTTAATTCATATAAAAAATCCAAGAACCAAATCATCAATAAAGCACATATATCATTATCTTTGATCATAAAACCATATTTAATTGCAATTCAAGAATATAAGAATAATAATTAAAATTATCTCATAAGGAAATAAAAATTTCATTCCAAATAGAAAAATATTAAAAATTTAAAAAAATATTGAGGAATATATTTTATAAAAAAACTAAACATGAAAAATTAAAATTGAATCGTTATAGTAATTAATGTGTGTGGTTGTGGAAAAATTTGAACATGTCATATATGTAAAAAACATTATACATGTACTTTTTTAAAAAACATTAGAACTAACCCATATAGAAAATATTAAAAAAATAATTTTTATGGATTTATAATGCAATTAAAATATGGTCAAAAACTAAATTTACAAACCATTTACACATAGGTAATAATATTCATGAAAACAATTCAAAGAAAATGGATAAAGAAGAATATAATATAAAACATTTAATAGAACAATTTAATGAAAAACAAATTAACATAACTCCCGTATAACTTCACATTTCTCTAAATCCTTAATAAAAAATGTATCTTAGTTTTAAACAATCTTAATAATAAAATCCAGATAATTTCATTATTTCTATTTCTTTTATTTTATTTATTACAATGTTTTATTTTTTTTACTAAAGTGGTACGGTCAAATTGTTTGTTGTAGGGTTATTAAATATATAACCATAAAATAATATTTGTCTGTTGAAAATTTTCAAATGGTTTGTGGTTCAATTTTCAATATAATATTAAAAAAATTACATTTATACGTGATATACACTTTTGAAACCAACCATGATTATTGGTCATGAAAAATACATCATTTCATTTTATAGAGATGATAGTATGTATTTACTCTTGAATAATGTTTTAATTTAACTAAATGTGGAAAAAAGTATATAATATTTATTTTTTAAAAAAAATAAAATATTTTATAGATTTCATTTTTTTTATTTTCCTGCTTATTTTATCCATTATAAGGTGAAAATGAAAAACAAATCACATCACTTTGGGGTGGTATTTTACACATATTCATTATTGATGTTATCAATATCCAATGAACATAATGATTATGATGTTAATAAAAAAATATTATATTTAAATAAAAATAATTAAATCAAAAATATCATATATATTCATTTTTTATATCATTATTAACATCTATATGATCTAATGATGAAAACTACACCTTCACACGTATTCCGAAGTGATGTTAGAATTTAACATAATAACAAAAATGAGATGGAATGTAATTTTAAATTAATCATAAAAATATTTAGTATTTATAATATTCTTATATTATTATTTCAGAATGGTTGATAAATATTTGTAGGAGGAAGAAGAAAAAATAATCTTGAAATAATTTAGTTATGACTTATACCTTCTTCGTAAATATCTCCCTTTCTATTATGCCTTAATCAAATAAGAATTTTTTTTTCTAATAAGATATTTAAATTTACTACATGGGTGTTTTAGATGTGTTTGGATAGGTATTGTATAAACTTGGTTTCTCAAAAAGTTTGAGGAATGGTGGAGATGAGGTTCCCTTTTATATGTGAGGGGATTGGAAAACTTGTATTTTTTCTAAACATCTAAATGTTATAAAGAATTAATAATTTATTTTTTTCTCAAAAACTATAAAATTTCATAAATTAGGTTATAATTTTAAAATTACTATTATATAATAATAATTAATATATTATTTTTTGGCCTTATAAATCAGTTTTTAAATTAATTATCATTATTTAACCATTATCATGGTGACACATTTTTACCTAGGATAATATTATTAATGTAAAAAATTTTAATTTTATATCATCAGTAAATTTGAAAATAATAATTTAGAACATACACACCATATATAAATATTCAATTTTTAATGGCGTATAAATTACTTTTTTTTAAAGTGTAAAAAATGAAATGAAACATTATTTATATAATATTTAATTTTCAAGAATCAAAATGTTATTTTAACTAAATTTAATATAATTTTGGTTCATATGGAATTATTTTTTTAAATTTTAATAAAATATATCATATATTACTATAAAATAAATTCCAAAACATAAAAGGAATTTTAAATTACTGGATTTAAATAAAAAACGAATATTTTGAAAAATTATATTTTTCTCTATTTTCTCAAAAAAAGTATTCTCATAAAAATGAAAATACATATATATGAAGTTATATTTGACATTGTGAATAAAAATTTAGTTAATTATTAAAAAATCTAATTTTTAAATTAAATAAATTTACTTTTTTAAATAAAATTATTTTATTCATGGAAATCAAATTAGGTAAATAAAATTATTTATTTTTTGACTAAAAACCTTTATATAGATATTTTTAATATATAATGGATATAAATAAATAAAATAAAAAATTATAAATCATAATTTCAATTTATTTCAACTATTACAATGGTTTTCAAATTTTCCATGCCCCGCCCTCCCAAGGCAATTGGTTCATCAAAATTTTATTCATTACATGAACAAGGGATAATTTCATTTGTAGTGGATGTGTCACTAAAAGGAGGATTGCAATGGTTTCTTGGATTTTGGTGTGTATGCTTTATGATGAATGGGGATTGGGTATCAAGAATCTGGGATGATTCAATGATTCCATGCAGGCCGGTTTTATTTAGAGATGCATGAATGTGAAATATGAGGCACTCTACATTCTCTGAGCTCTATTTTTTAGCAGACATAATGTAGGGAACTTCAATTATTTTACTTCTTCGGTTTGGCATACCTTCAAATGTATTTTTTCTATAATTGATGCTGATTCTCATTGGTTAGTATCGAGGGGTTCTTCTCTTCAATTTTGGAAATGAAATTGGACTAGAATCCAATTGGAAGATATGGTTTTTGACGATGGATCTAATCTAGATTTTGACTTGTCAATCAAAGACCAGTTTGGCTGCATGTATGGTCTACCTAATCAAGTTTTCTCCATTTTTTAGCAGTATTGTTTTTCCTATCAGGGGGATTTCTGGGCTTGGGAACCGTGCTCAAAGTGGATTCTGTCATCGAAACTTTTTTATGAGCACATGATTGGGAGCTCACCTGGTCTTCAATGGATGGGTCAAATGAATAAAGGCTTCTGGAAGCCTTCTCGGGCCACACTTTCTTGGAGGATTTCTCATTAAAGGCTTACAACTGATTTATTTCTTCAATGCTTTGGAATCTCTCTTTGATCAAGATGTTTTTTGTGTCATTTACACAGGGAGGAAATTAATCATCTCTTCCTTACTTGTGTGGTAGCTTTAGCCATGTGGGAAGCAGTTTCTAATTTATTTGAAGTGATTTTACCTTGTGCCAACACAATTGATGTTTTCATGCAGTGTTGGTTTGAAATGAGGATGTCCACGTAAGTTGCATCACTGTTTCATTCTATTGTAGTGGAACATGTTCATTTTTTATGGTTTTCTAGGAACAAGGGTCTGCATGTACAGCAGTCATTTCATGCTGGATCTGTCTTAGAAGGGCTTCCCATTATTGTACATGATTTCGTAGTCCCATATGCTAGAGTTGTCACGACTCCAATTGATGCTAATAATTTTGCAGGGACATCCAATGCTGATCCTGATGTCATTGATCCTAATTCTGGAGATGTATTGGAAGGGCTTCCCATTAATGTTGTAATCAGATCTCAGGTTTGTATGGCCTACACTGCTACTCGATCTATGGATGCTCTTGCTACAGGTGCTGAAAATGACATAGTAGTGTATTCCAATGCGGTCCATGATGCCATAAATCCACATTCATGAGCAGTAATGGTAGGGCTTCACGCTGATGTAGGGCGCAAGACTTAGGTTGGTACTACATTTCCATTTCTTCTAACTGCTGCTCAAGTTACCTTGGTTCCAGGTAGCAGGTTCTATGACAACCCTATTCATGATATCTGGGTTCTTAACGGGGTTGGTGTCAATGGAAATTTTCAGCCATCGCTTGGCACACTTGAAGTGGTATGGAGGCCCCCCTTTTGTGGATGGATCATGTTCAATTCACATGGTGCTTAAAGGGGTAATCCAGGATCTTTCGACTTTGGTGTGGTCTTCAGGGATCATATGGGGTATGTTCTTGGCTGTATTCATCGCCCGTGTGGTGTTGCCTCTACTCTTGAAGTGGAGATGCATGGTGTCATTGAGGCAGTTGACCTAGCTGGTCGAAGGGGATGGAACAAGTTATGGATTGAGTGTGACTCTACGATTTTGGTAATGGATATTCAAATAGGTTCTCTTCTTCTTTCTTGGAAGTTGACTAATCGATGGACAAGGTGTTTTGATCTTCTTTTTTCTAGAGAACATATTGTTACTCATGTTTATCGGGTGGCTAAATCTTCGGCAGATGGGCTTGCTAGCAAAGGTGTTAATGGAACTGATTCTCCCTGGGTAGACCACATACCTGATGACCTTTTTTCTATTCTTAGGAAGGATCAATGTAATATCCCTACTTTCATACTGGAGTAATTTTTCTTCTTTTTGTTAATTAAGGGATCTTGCTTTTCTTGGAAAGGTCTTAGTCTTCATCAAAAAAATGTGAGAGTATTTTTCCAACATATCATTTTATAATTCACATGTTATAAAATTGATTATTTGATTCATCATTAATACTATACATAGTCAATCAATTTATTTCATAGTAACTTATATCTATGATCTAATATATAAACAATATTTTATTCATAAGATAAATTCTATTCTAGTTGTATAACTTCATAGCTTAAAAATATGAGATGAATCTTGTAAATACATTCATAAAAACAAAACATGAAACACATCATATACCTAAGATATAATCATTTCTCAATATACTATATAATAAAAATATCCTACATTTTCTAGATTTATGTATAGACTAATAAATCATACAATTTAATTTCTGTATATTCAAAGATGCATAATATTTTTCAATAAAAAACGTTAATAAAATTATGATCAGCGACCTAAAATGAGGGAACATTCATCAGATGACGTATATAAATCTTTTATATACAAAGATATATCATAATTTAAATAAATTGAAACATACCATGTTTTTAAAAGGAGAAACTATGTTTGATATCGTACATTATATGTCAGTTCGATCTTAAACTATCTAAATATTATTTGTTAAATGATACCATTTCAAACTAGCCCATAGAATGGAGTGAATGAACATAGTTAACTAAATTATGAAAATTTGGTTTATATATTAATATATAATGAATTATTTGGTGACCAAATAATTATAAATGAATATGAATCCGTCTATGAAAATAAAAAATAAATATTTTTCTAGATAACTATTTAAATGAGCCCAAGTGTTTTTTACCAATAAAATAAAAAAATCACACCTTTTCAACTATATTAATGAAATATATATGTATATATAATTTTCAATCTAATTTTTAAAATTCATCTTATTTGTTCTCAATAAATAATATAATAATAAATCATGTTTTACACTTAAAAAACTATATGTTACTAAAAAGAAGTTTTACAACCCTTTTATGGCATTCTTATTTTAAATATAGTTTTTTGAAACTTTAAAAAATTCTATTTGAAAATCATTATCTTCATATTTAAAAAATTAATACCAAAATTTTATTTTGTTTATTTTTTGTATTTTTTTAAGATTCATTTTTTGACAAATAGTTAGATAATATTGAATTGTAGTTGAAAATAACATTTTAATCTAACTAATTTATAGTATTAAATTATATTTTTCATTTTTTAAAAGTATTCTTAGATCGTTTTAATAACATTTACTCCAATTTAGTATTTTATTAAAAAAAATCAAAGATTTCCTAATTATGTGTTAATAACTATGTAATTTTTAGTATAAGGGTTTTATGAAGATATATTTGACTATAAATTTGTTTAGGAAGGGTGAAATGATTATCTTCATCGTGGATATTGATTTTTAGTTTTTGTAAACGAAATAATTGAATCAAATTTGTAGAAAATGATAATGAAATAATTAATTAAAAAATGTAAATATTAAATAATATATATTTAAAATATAAAAATTAATTTAATATGAGATAATTAATGTCATCGATTAATATTATAAATTTATTTAAAATATTAGTGACTCTTTAGAATTATTGTTTTGAATTTATCTTTCTATTTTGATATTTTTAAAAATTATATTCATGAATAGTGTCATCATTGACGATAGTGATATTTTAAATTAAAAATTATTTTATTAAATTATATATAATTTAGAAAAATATAAAATTCACCCAAATTATTTGTATAATTTTTCAAATTTCCTCATTGATTCATTTAGGGTTATTATTTTCATTTTATAGTAATTATATTAACCATCAATGTGTAAATAGCATGTCATCCCGGAAAAAGATGAGTGGTTTAAATAAGGGTTAAAAAAAGATAATGACTAAAAAAATTCAAAATTTATTTAATTTTCACTAGATTATTTTATTTAGACCAATAATAATCCATTTTTCAAAATAAATCTATTTGGTTCCTTTTTTAATAAATAATAGTTAATATTAATTTTATATTTAGACGATTTCCAAGAAGGCACATATGATCTCTTATGAAAGGGAACCTATTATTATCATTTATTCATAATTAATCACCTATTTTCTTATCCATGATATTCCAAAATACATTCCATTAATCCCTCTATACATATTTGAGTAATTATGTTAGTGACAACACAATTTATAATGGTCTTAAGGTGTTAAGATAAAGATATTTTCCGAAGAAAATATTCCATTTTTAATCAAGTATTTCTGTTTTTTTCACATCCTATAGATATACAAAAAAATAATGAAATAATAACTCCAGTATAAAAATAAATCTGTTATTTTATTATTTTAATGTAATAACCTAAATCTGAATCCACTTTTATTAAATCGAAAAGGAAGTCATCATTTATCAGTGTGGTGGACTATCGCCTCACGAACGGAAAAAATTCATTTTCCATCACATTCACTCAAGACTAATGATATTTATTGAAATAATATTTGTATAATATTTTAATGGCATATTTATATTTATGAAAAGATAATCTATCAATTTTTATCATCTTTAATGCACAAAAATGATTACATTGTTCATATATATGTGTGAACTATCCCCTCCACTAAGTGATGTGATTTTTTTTCATCACCACAATGCATAGATGCTATATAAAATTATATTGAATTATTAATATTATATTGATAAAATTTTAATAATTATTTAATGTAAAAGAGAACATTCCCTTCTTTTTATAATGCTCATTGAAAATTGGAAACATTATTCATGCATACGTATGGCCAACTGTATCCTTGATTATAGCATAGTAAATTTTTAAAAAACATACATAAATGTTCGAGTGAAAAGTATAATTGATGTATAAAAATTATAATTAAAACTATATTATTATATAGAATATTTAATAATGAAATAATTGATAATAGACATCATATCAATGTAATTTTGGACACACGTACAGAATATCATCAAAAAAATTTTATGAAATTAAATTTTTCATTAATTATTAAACCATGATAATAGAGGATATTAATTGAATAAAAATATTAAAAATGATATTGCATAATTAAATAATTAACCTATGTTTATTATTCAGGATGATAAAGAACATATTTGACATGTTAGACACAAGGTAAGAGACTTCATCTCAATTTCCTATCGTTGTTGCATATTTTGATGTTATGTACCAATATTATTTTCTAAGGAGTATACCACTCTGATTTGAAATATTATATCATGAATTCAATTATTCTCAAGATATTGAACATTATTTAAATGTTACTATATAATGTGGAATATGATTCAACTGATTACAAACTAGTAAGGGAATGCATAACCCAATTAACATTATTTTAGTTGAAAATATACATCATGATTATTTCTTGATAAAACTACGTGTGAAATGACTTCTTAATATATTATTTTGTATTTCCATTTTTATTGGATCTGTAATGTATACACATAGTCAATTTATTTGAGTAATTCTCATATTAATAATTTTTTATTTCTCACATTAGTGTATAAATGGGGCTTCACATCAGTTTCTTATTATATATCATGTATGTTTTTATTGGACGTTATTATTGGGGACTTAGTGAATAATGTTTTCACATCGATTAATTAAAAATGGTATTATAAATAATATTTTCCTTGGGGTTTTCATGTCAGTTATTGTATAAATGACATGAAAACCCACTTATCGCATAAATTATTTTAAATAAAAAATGTGATAAATGTTTTTTCATGTCGTTTATCCAATAACTAATTAGAAAAACATTTCATAATTTTTTTAAGTTGTATATTTGATAATCGACATTGAAAAAAAATTATGCACCCTTTATCACATATCTTATTTAGAATAATATCCATGATAAATTTGTTTTCATTATATTTATTGAATAATAACTTGATAAAAGTTAATAATATGTTTTTCACATTGATTATCTCACAATCGATATGAAAAATGTAGATTTTATCTATCATGTTAGTTATTTTATATAATCTATGAGATAAATTGGATATCAAATTGGTTATTGGATAACTGATTTGAAAACAATGTGTAATTTTTCATCTTTATTGGTTATCAAATAACTAATATAAAAAACAAATATTTTTAAAAAAACAATACATTCATTTTGTATCCACCAAAATAGCAGCAAAAAAACATTAAAAAATGAAGAAGAAATTCCATCAAAATACACAAATAATTGAACATTTAATGAAACTAAAAACCAATCAATCCTGTAAAATAATTTTACCATAGAATTTTTAATTGTATCAAATATTCTATAGTATATGACTGTTCATTAGAAAATATATAGAAAAATTATATTGAAATATTTTAACAAAAAATTTCAATAAAACATATTAAATATTTTGGAAATCACTATAAAGAAATTTAATGAATTGAAACATTATAATTTTCCTGGTTGAAATTATTTCATACATGAATCATATAAAATATCCACATTCAGTTCCATATTATTTATTTTGACACTATTTCAAAAATATATTTATTTTAAATAACATTTTTAATTAATACATCAATAATTAAGTAATTTAAAATGAAAATTAACCGTATCTTTTACAAATTTTGAATTTTAGCGCTTCTTATTTTTCATCAATATGAATAGATTTTGTGACCTATTTTAAAATAATACGAATATGATAAATTTTATTTCATATAATATAAAAAATTATTGAAAAAAAGAAAACATACATGTTCAATACATTCTCAAATGTTTTTCTCACTTTATTATGGATAGAGCATATCCAATACAATGTCTTCTCTCTTGGATATAAAAAACCAAACATCAAATGTATAATGATATAAAATAAATGTTAATATGAATTTTTAATATGTTATGTGACATATAAAACTTTTTAACAAAAAATATTCCATAGCTTTCAAGATATGGAAACATCCAATATTGAATGATGACATTCTTTTGAAATCTGTGAGTTATATAAACATTTATTTCATCATCGGTAATTGTAAACGCTATATGAGAAATAAAATAATGGTCCATAAATCCATATACATATGCCTTTTCATGATTGGTATTCTTTTTATATAGTTGCATAATACAAATAATAAATAAATATAAATTTTCAATAAATTAATTGCACTAAAAACGTTTGTTAATCGCTATAAATGGTAAAAAGTGCATTTTATTGATGCAAAGTTGATATCTAGCTATATGATCCATGATATAAATTGTAAAATTCCCCATAGATATTTCATGCCCACAAAACAAATCATCAAATGGAAATTCATATAACGCTAATAATAAATTTATGTTTTTTGATAATCGATAAAGACAAGATGAATCTTTATCTGAAGTCATGGCATTTAGAATTATTTTTATTTTCAATAAATCATTTCTTTAACATTAATGTTTTGCTGTGAAAAAATATATAAATATATAAATATTAAAATAAGAAAACATAATTATTAAAAAAGGAAATAAAATATAAAGAATATATATATATTTCTAAGGTAATAAAGACCCCATGTGTGGTCTTCTCCTTATGAGGATCACATATGTAATATTTAGAAAATAATTATTGATTCACCATATATAAATAATTGAAATAACTTAAATAAATAAATAAAAATCTTAAATTATTATCCTCTACAAATATTGACTCTTCTGTATGATATTTTCCTTTTTCCCATTCAATCCCTCTTGTATTTTTCTTGTCTAGCAGGGGTGGAATGGGAAAACACTCAAGATCCTGATGACTCAACTCTAAACATTTGATGTTTTTTATACAATGTGTTTGTCCAATAACCTATAACTTCCACATGATAATGTATGGGGTTATAAATTTCTTTCATAGACCTCATGATGAAATCTATTTGATTACAATAAATTATGAATTTAGAATAAATAAATCATTAACATGGTCATTAATATAATAAAGATTCTAAAAAGGTAACATTTCACTTACTGAAAACTATTCACATCATCTACATTAAAAAAATTGTTTCTATGTATATTCATATATAATTGGATAGATATCACAAAGATTTTCATGCTGTTTATTCCCAAAAATTAACTTCTATGTGATGGATAATGTAAAATCCCTCTATCTCCTGGCCACCAAAGAAAGAACATTTCCTCTTGACTCCACCAATATCTGGTATGTCATATTTAATCTTATAATAATGTTAAAAAATATTTTAATACAAACATTTCAAGAGAAATAAAATATCAATAAACAAGCTTAGCATAATGGTCTTCTAAAATAGTGATAATGTCCCCTTGTCAACACTTCGCCAATCTTCTATCAAAATAATGACTTTTATTTTATCCTATATTGATACAAAATACATGATTTATTTTCATTTTGGATGTAATGTAATACCATCTTCATCTAAGCCCAGTGGTTTACACAATTCGTGGGTAAGTGAAGTTGATAATTTTATGAATTTGTGGTGCAATGTTTACCATCCCTCAAACTCTTTTCACCCCACGGAAATAAATGTCTCATGAAAAGAATGTTGAGTAGGAATATCTACATAATAATGTGTCTGCTCCACCCAAGATGGTTGTGTATGATCATCTTCAAAAATATTTAGTGGGTAAAATTATTGATATGCAATTATACTAAAAATCAAAAAAACATAAATTATTTCAAGAATATGAAAATCCAATAATTACAACAAAATGTAAATAAAAAATTAACAATTTTCAAAAACAGAAAAGAAAAAGAAAATTAACATAACACATATTTATTCATAGTTTTTATAGTTAAGTAAAATTGAAATTGTATTAATGAGATATCAAATGACATAAATGAAAAAAAAACTACCCAATATTAATGCGATATGAAATGATAGTAAAAATATTACAACATGATAAATAATTTTTCATAAAAAAAAATATTTTATAATACACTCATTTACAATATATTCTGTTTTTATTTAAAAATATATAATTAAAATAATTGGTTTTCAATAAAATGAATTAATTTATTAGTTTCATAAGGGTTAACATGGAAAAAAACACCATACTAAACTAATATAAACAAAAAATTTAAATTGTTAGTTACAATTCGTGTTTTATTAAAAAATAAAAATAAAATATCTATCTTATGAAAATTAAAAAAGTAATCCATAATTAAAAATATGTTAAAAATAATATTATGAATTCACAAAAGAGTGTTTTTCCAAATTACTTCATCATTATTGTTCTATATGGAACAAACCATGTCTTTAACTTGTTTATCAATATTAGTTGTTAATCGTTCTATAGATGTAAATATCTCATATAAATCAGCATATTCATCCTGTTTACCATGACCTACAAACTTTTTTCCATTGTAAAACAATATCCCACTATATATCAAATTGATAAAAAACATTGAAATTTTTTTTCAATGAGTTTCCAAAATAAAAGAATTATTTTTGTATTCTAATTTATTCAGATTAACTATTTTCATTCCAAATTCATCATGTCAGACATTGTAGTTATAGACAATCCCTTTACAATTAAACATAGTTACATGTGATTAAATGAAATATACCTCCCACATTTCTTCAACGACTCCATAAAATGTGGTTAATGTGGATACTGGATTTTTTACCTGTCCATTGAAAATGCATTGCTTTTACAAACACTGACACACTAATATTATGAACCATACTTTTGTTGTCTTGATATATCATATAAAATATATAGTCATTAATTTCATTCCCAGCCCATGTTATCAAATTTAAACATGTTCTTCCCACTAACCATCTTAATGTTTTTGATGAATCTGGTTTCATGACCTCCTTAAACCATGGATAAAATGTTTTGTTATGATCATTAAAAATCCATATATCTTTCTTCATTGGATAAATTTGTTTCAAATATTTAATATGAAATGGAAAATATAGTTGAGAATCATTTATATTTTCCAAGATGTATAACTATACATTATTTATCTATTCACCTATTAACAATTGTGACATTTAATCCATGCATCCCCATTCTCTTAAAATTAACTCTTTCATATAGAGATGTAGCAAAACCGATGTGATCCATTTATTAAAAATATATTATACAAAACTATGAAACCTCTTTAGAAATATACTTATCAACAATGGATGATTCAGGTCGATATGGATTCTTAACATACCCCTTGAATATCATCATATACCTTCTAAATGGATACATCCAATGTAGATATATAGGACCAAAAAGAATTATTTCATGCACAAAATGAACCATTGAATTTATCATGATATAAAAAATGTAGAGGAAAATACATTTCCCATTGAAAAATTATAGAAACCACTTCATTTTCTAAAATTTTCAAACAATTCAAATCAATCAACTAATTTCAAATTTAAATGAAAAAATTACACACCTTAATGATAGAAATTCTGACATAGGTGGGTAATATTCTACGTAATGCAACTAGTAAGAGATATTTAATCATGATGTGATAGTAATTAGATTTCATACCTTTCAACTTCAAATCCATTAGATGGAAAAAAAATTTACATTTGATGAATAACCATGCTGAACTTTTATATCATGAATACCTTAAAAAGCTATGTTTCTCCCTCTTTGATCGGGTATGACAAGTCGGGGGTAGGAAAGATCACCATCCATCGGGATTGGGAGGCAACTCCAAACGTATTCCAATTGAGAGAAAATCCAATCTTTCATTCAACCCATCGTTAATCTTTCCACTAATATCTAATAGTGTTCTAATAAAACTTTCACATATATTCTTCTCCATGTTTATTACATTAATGTTATGTTTCACCTCATGATATCTATAATATAGTAGCTCAAAAAATATTTATTATTTCATCCAAACATTTCTATCATTACCATATTTATGTGTCTTTTCAAATGCCACATAAATTTTTTTATCCAATCAAAATACGAATTATTGGATAAATATTTCAAAGAAATATCAAATTTATATGACCCATTGAAATGGTTTTTCATTCATCTATGAGAGTGATCCATTAGTGAAAACTTATTGTGATCCATGTATACTATTTTTATCCCGTGATTCTTTTGATTATATAAAGTATGTTTTTCAAAAGATAGACCTGATCTATTCCCCTTAACACTATATCTAGATAAATTTCCATATGTTGGGAAGACATTTTTAGTGAAAATTATAAATCCATCCAGTTTAAAATGTTCCATTTTATAAGAATCATACACCTTTATACCTTCCTCCCAAAATAGATTCAAATCATCATTTAATGGTGATAAAAAAGTCAATATCATTTTCAGGATGTTTAGGTCCACATATCATTAAACTCAACAGCAGATTTCTTATCTGCATACAAAATGCAGAAAATAAGTTGTAAATTTCCAATAGAAGAGGCCATGAACTATGTGTTCCACTAAGGATTCTTTATCTACTCATTCTATCTATGTATAGTCCATGTATTAGATTTCAAACTTCATTTTCAAATATAGAAAACTGGTGATCAATTTTTTCCACTATGGACAATCAGATACATAATGTATTATTATGTCAAATATCTTCTCATCATTAATCCTCATTAACCTTTTTCCATCATTTGAATGAGAAAACAAACATTTCAATCATGGAATTATAGAAAGATGGAAAAATTCTTGGAATGGGTCTCTAAGACTACTATATCAGATTGTGATTTTTATTTCAATATATACCGTCTGTCCCACATTTAGGTCACTTTGATAGAAATCCATATTTTCCCCTATATATAACATTGTCATTTAGGAATACATGTCTTTATATTATACCCCAATCCCATAAAGAATTGTATTTTTTTAGAATTATAATGTTAATATATAAGATCTTTGTCTTTAGGAAGAATGTCTTTCAATAATTTTAGCAACTCGGGAAAACACTGATCACTCCATCCATGTTTTACATTCAAGTTTATCAATATTAACACAATCAATAAAACCTCAAATTCTATACAACCCAAATACCATTGTTTTCTGGAACCACCATATAGATTCTCAATTTTCAGTTGTTTCTCAATTTCATATGCTTTAATATTATGAATAATTTCAACAATTTTAGTAGATTTATCATCTTACAATCTACCATCATCAAAATAACTGGAATTCAACCCAGTTTCATCATTCCAAATCCAAGGGTATTAATTCAAATTAAAATCATGAAAAATTGAATGATATTTGATCTCTCTTATTTTATTCTTATTCAAATTTTAACAATTAAGGCATGGATTGAAAAAAAATTCATTGTTTGGAGAATTTTGTTTAGAAAATTCCAAAAAATCATCGACACCTTTCTCATATTACCCACACATTAAAGGTGAATTAATAAAACATTGATTCATTATCTATAAAAGATAAAAAAAATAATTATAAAATACAATGGTAGTAATTTATAAAATATTGAGGATAGAAATGATAAAAAAAATATAGAATACAAGGAATTGAAACATTTGGAGGAAAGTAAAAAAAATGATGAGAATATTCATTCATGCATATGGAATTACAAAATAGATTCCTTTAAAATAACTCAATTAAAATTTACTTGAATCGAAGCATAATAAATTATTAAAAAATATGTACAACGACAACCCTAAAACAATATATATAAAAAAATTAGAATGAGAACAACTAATTCGATGTTGTATATTCTTAAAAATAAAAAATTTATTCTATATTCTAATTAATAATAAAATATATTCATAAATTGTGTATTACATTAAAATAATTCATAGTAAATAAAATCAGGATCTAATTAAAACATTATAAAAATATATGTAGAATATACAGCCCCAATCATGTGAGGTGTGCACTAATAATTTGACATTAACATGTTCCAACAAACTACAGATCTCAAAAATAGCTATCATGTTAGTTTTTATTATTATGTTACTATCTTATAATTGAATAAATCTACTTGAAAAAAAATTAATTTAAAAATTAATTTATATTCCACTCTCAAAAATTTAGAGGATTCACTATTGTAGAAAAACATTTAATCTATTAAAAATCAAAATCTTCTGATCCCAATCCAAGATAGGAATTTTTCACCAAGATTTTTTTACAATTCATTACCATGTTTTATTCACAAAATTATAGAGTAAAACAATAGAAACTATTCCATAAGTACATAAATGGAATTTTTTCTATTAGGTTCATAAACGATAATTTCCAAAATTAAATATTAAACTGTGCACTCATGGATAAGGGGTTGACTCATTAAATTTTACAAAATTTTGTTCTATGAAATAGCTAGTTCACTAGTAATATAATTTAATTCCATTCAATATTAAAAAAACCCCAGTATATTTTTCGAAAATCATCATAACCAAAATATCATTATCTGTAAAACTATGTTATTACTATAAAATCAAACTTTCATGTGAAGGGTTGTAATGGTTTCCTAGTCCATATTGGTATCATTGGGAAAAATTCACAAAATAATCAAAAGTAAATATACTATCAATGTGAGAATGACTAAAACAAAAACCTAGTTTAGTGCACAAGGATGAATATAAAAACCCCATAATGTATGAATATGGTAATAAAATAATGGTTAAATCCTCCTTAAATAATCATCAGTTATAGATTTGAAGAAAAATAATGTCTGAAAAGATAGAAATTTTTTTGGGCTTAATTTAGATCTATTTTCGATGTATAACAAGTGGAAAATAAAACCCTATTGATGGATTTAGATTGTACGGTGGGATTTTCATCACTAGATTTAAGAAACCAAAATGTTAGGGATTCATAGAGAGATAAACACGAGTTCATCACGATAATAGAATGTTGGGTAATAAAACCCTTAATTAATACATAATTTTTTGAAAGATTTTTCTTAGGTAAACATGGTGAAATACCCAGGGGGTGAATTAGTGCATGATAGATTAAAACTAATTCCCATTAGGATATTGTTTCATCATTAAACAATTCAATATTCTCTATTTGTCCTATATAAATATATTAACATAAATGAAATTAGGCATATGACCCAGTGAATTAACTAGGTTCAACCTCATAGGGAAACGTCCAAGGATCATACGATAGAAATTTTATGATGTATGAAATACACTAAAAATCACTACTAATTATATAGATCATCTATTACCATGGTCATTAACTTTATAAGTGTTAGTGTATACTCACTACATTTATAAGGGTTTATCCATATGTCTATTTCACTAGATCACTACCGGTGGACGACATCACAATATTCCTCTTCCTTTTCTCCCTGCTCTTGGAAGGTATCCACTCACAATAAACGGAATTGTTGGTCTCTTCATTTTCATGAAACAAAAAAAAAATCCAAAAAGTTGGTATATTCTCTATTGAATTCCATTTATCACACATAGATGAAATCCACTTTTTAGGGTACAGTTTAATTAGTAGAAATTTATTTTGTGAATAGTTTTTGGGATTTTGAAAGATTCCTTGAGTCCTCTACAACCCACCTAGATTCTTACACATACCAACATTATTCCTCCCTGTACTATATAGAAGGTTTGGTTTGATGATCATAAATCCTTCAAGAATATTCTCTCCTTCATGTAACATTCTTGCTTCATGGACAATCTACACTTCCAAGAACCATCTCTCATACATTGGTTCCCTCTACTTGTGTGGTCCATCTCTTCTCCAGGTACCACGTAATCCACCTCTATGTACCACGACTTCATCCTATCTTACTACTTTATGTAGGCTATTTTTCCCAAAAAAACATTATGCCGAATTTCTTCCACGTGAATTACTTCACTTTTCACAGAATTCTCCCACAAGAACCAATTTCAGACATCTTCGAATTCCCAGAGAAAAGATTTTTTCTAATGAAAGTATATGTTACGTAATGATGCGATTAGAGCTCCATGTATAGAAAAATAGATCAAAAAAATATGTTAATATTATATATCCAAAATCATCATTGTAGCATCACCTTCACTACATGCATTGCATCTTCTGCGAACAACCATCATCCAAAAAATAGTTTTCCTTACGTTGTCCTTTTACTAAATTGATTTGTACGCAGAGGCCAAAATCACCATCAACATTTTACAAATGAATACTTTTTCAAATTCTCAAATAAAAAACTTTTTTCCATGAATTACAATATATCCCTCTTACCACTAGCCATCTGTGTAGATCATGCTATTTCTATGAACTTTTTTCTCCCTACAAACTATTCCCAAACATGGTCTGTATCTCAGGATTCACAGTTCTTTTCTTTAATTATTTCCCTTTTAAATTCCTATACCAACATATGAATTCCACCTTAAAAACCTTCATTAGGAACCACCACCCACACTCAGTCACAATCATTTGGCTTTTTCAACAAACACAATCATAGACAAAACATACGAACATGACACTTTGAGGGGTTTTCCCAACAATATCCTCCATTGGATTTGTTGACAATTATTCTGAAATAGATACATAATTCAATATCCTTCCATTATTCTATAAAAATTAAACTCATTCAATTAAGACATAAATCATGGATTTACTAAACACATAATCTACAACCACATTATCCATTCTTTGCATGAGAAACAAGTGTATAATGTAATTTTTATCAAAGAATCACTTCATTCCATTCCAACACTTCTCTTCCTCTTTCATAACAAACATCAGTTGTCGTGATATATATCCTTTGATCGATCACCTCAAGAATCATTAGATTTAATATTCCAAGTACATCATTTCTCCCCCTCATAGCTTCTACTCACTATATCTCATTGGATCTCATAACATCCTCTCCCCTTGTCTTTATTAAGACATTTTCTCCCACATAAATTTATAATTTCTCCCCCTTTCACAACCAACCTTAAAGATATTTCTTTTCTGTCTACAATAGGGGAAAGAAAAAAATTATCACATTATGGAAAACACACCATACCTCACGAAGAGGGGGGTAGAATACACACTTTATTCAGTATGGGGAGTTGACTAAACTCTCAAAGCTAGTAAATGCCTTTAAAATGCATGTCGGGGAAAAGAATTTTTCAGAATAATGACAACATATTGTTTCCTAGAAACATTATAAAACATCACAAGCCCTTGATGGATTTCAGTTTTGAGTTTAGGGTGGCTTGGCTTGTGGAAAAAACAACATCAGGTCTTGATTTTGTCAATGATAGTAAGCATTCAATGATTTTCATGTATTATGTGATATTAAATATATTTCTATCAGTATCTTTTGATAGTTTCCTCAATTAGGAAACCATAGTTTTCATCTCCTTGGAATTTTATATTACAAATTGTCTCCAAACATCATTGACATATTTAGATTGATAAATGAATGTTCCAATTTTTCCTTGTGTTACCTATAAACCAATAAAAAACATTAGTTCACCAATCATTGATATTTCAAACAAACTATTCATAAATTTAGAAAAATGTATTCATTGAGCTTCGTCTGATCCTTTGAAGATTATGTCATCGATATATACCATCACCATACTCTGTTGATTACTATCATGGTTGACATATAGATTGTTATCAACTCTACCATGAGAAAAACTGATCTTTTTCAGAAACTGATCCTATCAAGAATATTATGCTATTTGTGCTTACATAAAACCATATAAATCATTCTTAATCTGCAAACAGTATTCTCATCTTCATGAATTTGAAAACCATCTGACACCTCAATATAAACATCTTCTTCTATATCCCCATTTAGAAATGCTGAAATAAAGTCCATCTAAAAAATCATGAACTTCATTTTCACTACAATGGTTAGGAATAATCAAATTATCACGATCCTTGAAATGGGATAAAATGTTTCACCAACATTGATACAACAAATTTGGTCGAACCCTTTTCAAACTAATTTTTATTTTTTTAACATCACAGCACCATCATCATTGATTTTTTTGTGAAAGACCCATTTTTCCCTGAAATTCTTATCTGTTGGCCTTGACACAATTTCCCGTATTTTATTCTTCTCAATTTGTTCAATCTCTTAATTCATAGCTTGAACCAAAATCTCATCTCTAACTACTTCCTTAAAACATTTATGCTCAACCAATGATAATTATGACGATTCCTATAGATTCTCCATATTCCATTTATACTCAAGAATTGTCTAATCACTAATCATGACTTATATATCAATTTCATATCTTCTAAATTGTCTTTTTATAAACACTGATTTATCTTTATCCAACTCAACATGTGAGTCTTCTTCTAAATCATCCTCTAAAACTAGAGCATCCCCGGATCTGCTTATTTCATCATGTCTATCCTCCTGAGATTAATCATGTATTTTTTTAATATTTATCGCATTATATACAATGGTTGCATCATTACATTCAATAATCCTTCCTAGACTATTATTGATTCATTTATATTATTTTATTTTCTCTGAGTATCCAAGAAATATTTCATAATCTCTATGGTATTCAAACGTTTGATGTTTATCCTCGTTGATAATGAAACAATAACATTCATTGATTAAAAATTACATCAATGATGGATTCATTCCATTCCCTAGCTCATATAGAGTCTTCTCTTCTCTTGGACACAACAACACTCTATTTGATGTGTACACTGCTGTCATAACTAATTCTTTCAAAAGATACACTAAATAATATTTCTCAATGATCATTGCTCTGGTCATGTTATTAACAATTTAATTTCTTCTCTAATAAAATAGTATTCTATGGAGTTCCCACCATTGAAACTTGATGTTGTATCCCATGATTCTCAGGTTATTCCTCTACTTGGATATTTCTAAACTATGTTCTATTTTCTATCTGGATCTTCAATATTTTTTGATCTAGAATATTTTCAACTTCATGTTGATATATTTTAATGAAAATGAATATTTAAATATTTTGGGGAATGATTGATACCTATTCTGTTCTTTTATAATTGTCAATTAAGAGAATATAATATCTCCTCCCATCAACATTTCTGGGAGAAATTGGTCTGAACACATCAATATAAACCTACTCAAGATATTTTGTGGACCTTTTCTCTTTTTTGTTATATGTATTTCTAATGACCTTCATCTATGGGAAGGAATCAAATATATGTGTATGATCATGTGATAAAATATCGATATACTGAGTAGCCGCATGTTTCCCCAGATCAACCACAGACATTTGTATCACGTGTCCAAGTAATTTATTACACAAAATATTTTCATCATCCTTAGATATAAATCACATTTCTTTTTCTCCCCACATGAGTTAGAGATTCCCTTTTGTAAACTTACCATAAAATAAAATAGAACCATATTTTTCCTAGATGAGACATAAATTCTTGTAAAGTATTATTTCATCTCCTATGTCACACAATTGACATGCACATAACAAGTTATCACTAATACCTTCAAGAAACAAGATTGTTGCACATCTCGTGTTGTTTTCCAAAACATTGATTACCCAGAGCAAATAATTTTCAACCCTTTATCATTTCCAAATCCTACTATACATTCATCATATTACATAATTACCATCACTAGATCCTTGTTTCCTATCATATGAGAGGTTCATCCACTTTCATTGATCCATATCTCAGTGTTATCCAATGCCTTGAACATAATTTCTAATACCCCTTCCTGTTCAAATGTTTTCTTTTTTATAGTGTTTCAAATTTCATAAAACGTATCGATTGATACTCTTATCATTCCTTAGAATATGATAGACACGCTTTATTTGTATATATACAATTTTATTTTTCATTTCAACTCATTTTATGATATATGTTTCTGCTTCATATAACCAAAATCATCCTTCTTTGGCACATTCCTCTATATTATTGATGAGTAATATCATTCCATGTGTCTGAATACTCTACACCTGAAACTGTGTTAGTATAATGATGACCAGTAAAATTGAGATAAGTATGGCTACCTCTATTCTTCATGTTCCCTTTGGTAACACTTTTATATGGAATAAACATTTTGTGCATGTCCCAGCATATTTCCACAATATAATCTTATGTGGGATACATTCTTGCATGGTAATAATACACAAGTAGCTATCCCATGGTTTCTATAAATCATATTATTATTCTATTTACCCAAATCAATCTCTACTCATGTAGTGGGTTCTTCTCATCATATGTCAACAATATCTACAGTCTGTTTTCAATCAATCCCCATACCAACATTATCATTTGGATTTGACTGTGGCCTCTATTCTGGTGAAAAACTAAACTCCACTTTTATATTTAATGTTTAATTGGTTATCATTTTTCAGGAAATTATTCTATGAGTCAAAAAAAATTTGTCTCTTTTTTGAATACTGAATACTTCAACTTCATGTTATTCATTACATTTTATTTGATCTTTTCCATTTTCAGTCAAACTATCGATCACCCTATTCTATTATTTAATTTTGATCATATACTCAACCAGATTTTCTGAGATTTCTGGTGTTGAATACATTAGTTAAATTTATTAATTAATCTCCAACTTCTCTACTTCATGCAGGTTCATATAGAGGTGGTCATCATGAACCACTTTGTTAGATTTCAATTGTTTGGGTCTCCAATAATCTATCCCTTCAAGAGAATCTTCCAATTTAGCCTAAAGGTAAACTCTTCCTTCAATCTATCCATCATCATTGTAACATAACTATTTTACTATAAAATTTCTACCAACCACCACCAAAACATCTAATTTGTGATCGTTGTAGTCCTCCAACTCTTCTGCATTAGATTCTCCAAAACATTCTTCTTACTCTGATAGAAAATTCATATTTATGAAGATCATAATTTTATCACTTCTACTACATTTCAATTTTGATGAATACTTCATTTGGGTAATTTCATCATTAACTTCATCATCATACTAAGACTATATAGGACCCTTTATTAAAAAATGTTCAATATTTCCTCATTTGGAATCATGTAAGTTGATGTTTACCTTTTAACATTCATCTTTCCCATTGTAGGTTTGAAGAGATAAATGACATGACATCACCCAAATTATCTTCCTCCTAGATATCTTCAATAGATATCATATTTGTGGCCATGAATTCAACTTAATTGGATATCCCCATTCCCACAATAATGTTATCCTCATTTCTCATTTAATATGCATCAAGGGTACTATTAAAGTTATCCAATGTCCTATTTTTTGGGTCTTTATCATCCAAAACTGAAACCTTCGGATAAACTGACGTGGATGATTACTCAAGCTATGCATCACAATATTTATATCTTTATTTAATTGTCCATGACCACACATGTATTCCCATAAAACATTCACCCTGTTAATGAAGGAATCTACAAATTTATTTGGATTCATTCTTTAATATTTATACTTTTTCCCCAAAACCAGAATCTTTTCCTCTCTAACCGTTGAATATTTATCATATATATTTAAAAGTTTTTCCCACATAAAATTTGATGTTTTAAATGATATCACCTTCATCTAAATTTAATTTTATTGGCCTCCTCATAAATCATTGTTCCTTTTAGAATCAAAATCCAATTATATTCTTTCAACATTTGATAAAACACCACTATTTATATCAACTAATTTTCCATGCATAGACACATTAAAGATATCCATTCCTAATTATCCAAATAAGTGCTTCATCTGATTCTTTCTTAGTTTTTTTTATGTCCAAAATAATTTTTTTGAATTTTTATATGACACTTTTAAAAGGAATGTGTGAACCCTAACAACATCAACCAATAAAAATATTGAAATAACCTCATACTAAATATAAAATATGAGAACTTCCCATCCCCAGTGACTATATCGTTATTTCAAGCATCCACCTTCGCATGACTGCTCTATTAGCTATCTTCTGTTGGATTTTATGGACCTTAATCTGATGGAAAATTCCATACACTATCGTTCATCCAAATCAAGATGGTAAATATCTAGTAAATACATTATGATCTGTCTCCTCATGTAGAGTTTTTCCTTGTAGAGTGTCTAGGTGCTTTCAAATTCCATGATCAAAAGCAGGTGTAGACCATCACCACCTCAATGTTGTCAATCTCGGTGAACTAATAGAGATGGAACCACGACAAGTCACCAGCAGTAGATTTTCCTCACATCACATAGAACCATTGATACCACCACTCAGAACATCATTGGATATAGTGGTAGAGTCTCAGAGAAAGAGTAGAGGAACAAGCCACCAATTCCCTCAATGAAGCACGTCTCCATGACCCCCCAATATCGATGGTCACCATTTATGACAATATTGAAAAACAAAAAAAAACTATCATATTCTAGAATCAAAGGCCATCATAGAATATCATATCCTCACAAAACTCCTCCATTTCATCTTCTGATATAGAAACACTGACTATTTACATTTCCCTCTAATACAAATTGGTAGGTACACTAGGTCAAATATCCTATGTGGGTGGTGAATCAGGGTATGACAGATTCAAACTCTATCCCTTTTACATCTTGTTTCTTCATTAAAAAAATACTTATCTCTTCTTCACATTGAAATGTATTAATAGAAATTAAATCATGCACATGACACATAAAGTTTACTTTCTTCACCCGTATTGGCTACATCCAAGGAGCATACAATGATGATCTCCTGATGTATAAAATACACTAAATCTCACTTCCAATTACAAGGTTTGAGTTAGATCTTTAATTCCCAAGATCACTACCTTCACAAGGATTAGGGTCTATACACTATATTCTTATGGGTAACTCCCAATGTATCTTTCTCCATCTCACTGCTGACGGAATGGATCACCTTCTTCCTCTTCCTTTTCTCACTAATCTAGGAATGGATCCACTCATAGATTATGGACATGTATGCCGCTTATTTTTCATTAAATCATGCATTCAAAATGTTTTTTATGCTCTTTTTAAGTCCCTTTTTTACCCGTAGATGAAATACATTTTTCTTCATACTGTTTTTTAGCATAAATTTCATTCAGAAACTATTTTAGGGCATTTTCAAGCTTCCTTAAGTCCGCTGTGAACCACCATGCTTCCTTGGCATACCAAATTTCTTCATCTGTGTACTATGTAGTGGGTATGGTTGTCTAATCACTTCTACTTTGTGAGTCGTCTCTCCTTCGTATACCATACCTACTTCGTGGATTGTCTCTGATTCCATAAATCATCCCTCATCTGCATGAGACCTCTACTTATGTGGACTATCTCTCATCAATTTACCAGGTCTTCCTCCTCCACATATGATTTATTCCTCCATCATGTACTTCAAATATTATGGGCTATAGTTCCCCAGAAAACCCATTGGCTGAATTTCTTCCATGTAAATTGCTTCACCCTTAATGGAATTCTCCTTCATGAACCACTTTTGGAATCACTGAATATCCTGAAAATTGATTTTTTAAAACGAAAATATCTCTTAATTAATGATGGGATTATCACTCCTTATATATTCAAATTGATTTCAAAAATCTGCTAATCTGAGATAACCCAATTTTCTTTGTGTAACACTATCCCTATGTTTTTTACATAGTTGGAAAACTGCAATTTTCCCCTAAACTATTCTCCTTATGCGATCTATATACTACCTATCTCTGTACATGATGTCAAAAAAAACCATCACCTTTTCAAAAAATATTACCTTTATGACTTCTCAAATAACTACCTTGTTTCCAAGAACAAGAAATTTTCCTGTGTACCTCAATCCTTCCATATACCACATGCCATCGCCTATAACCATTTCCTCTCTGCGAACTATTCTTGTACACGCTCTACATCTCATGCCTCAAGGTACCCTTCCTTCAATGATTCCATTAGACATGTCCCCTAGCACCATATACATTCCTCAAACTGTGGATTGAAGACCACATACCTTGTACTCATATGAAAAAATATTCATTCCCCAAAATCCAACTTATGATTTTGAGGCTGACTGTTTGGAAATCATTGGGAAACATCCCCACCTTAAACATATAAATCACAAACCACCAACCATATGGATTGAAATTCATCTATATTTGTCTAAAAACGTAATAACAACCAAACCATACTGATAAGACACTCTGAGGGATTTATTTCCCAAAAAAACATAGATATTGGTAATATTATAACTCATATAAAAAAGGTTTTTCATGATGATTATAATATAACTAATATAAAAAAAAGTCTTTCACATTGGTTAAATAATAGAACTGAAGTTAGAGAGGGAAGAATACTCACTTTTTCAAGTCGATTTTATAATAAACAACATGAATAGTTAATATTCCCAAATTTACATGTTGTTTATGAATAAATGGCTTGAAAATTGTGCAGCAAGAAATTTCTTTTTTATATTGTAAGGTACTTTTTACATAAATAAAGCTTATTTAAAATGTAATAAACTTTATTTTTAAAATATTTCTCTTCCATGTACATCCTTTTAAAATAATATTTTTTGAATATATTAATATTGAAAAGAATGTAATTTTACAAAATTAAGTTTAAAATTTCCCTCAACTTTATACAAAAGGGATTCATTTTAAGGCTTTATATAAGGGATTTTCTTTTATGAAGAAACTTTTAATGTTCTTTTTTAATCTCTTTTTACAAAAGTAAAACAGAATTTTTTTTTAACTTATAATTTGTCACCAGTTTTTCCTGCCTTTGTGGAGCATTATTACATTGATTTTTTTTATGTTTTCATGGTTTTTTTAATGGTAATAGTTTCTTTATAATTCACACAATGATTTAATTTGAATCGTTACTTTTTATTGGAATGAAAATTATCATTATGTAATGTGTTTAAAAGAGTTTTTGAAATACTCGATGATATAAAATACATATCATAAAAAATTTATTATATTTATGATATATGAGAATTAAATATAGGGTGGCCTAGATAACGCCAGAAAATCCGTTTAAAACCTATAATAGGGTGGCCATGAACTAGTTGGTCAATCTTGTTACAGATTAACATGGGGTTTCCCAGATATCACATGTTAGTTAGATTACATCCTTACGTGGGGTGGCCCATATTGTGTTGGTTAAGCCCATTATAGCCTAACATGGGTTTTCCTAGAGTTAACAAGTTAATACCATAATACCTTAATTAGGTAATGAAATGTTTGAAAGTCATCCATATGGTTTTTCCAATAAAATGAGGATTGAAAGGGTTTTATAAAAATGATACTATAAATCACCAAAATATGTTTTCATTTCTTGATATCTGTTTTAAATATTTTCCTAGAGAAAAATGCATGTGTGTTTTTCATGAGGAAAATGTTTTATTTAATACTCAATAAAATTTAAAGATAAAGTTACACATTATTTAATTGATCATTTTTTCACTACATTAATTATTTACATTATTTATGTCCACTACTGAGATTTGTATGCTCATAATATGTTTTAAATGATTTTTATAGTGTTTAAGAAACAATAGGTATAATGTGATATCAATGAAATAACATTAATTAATTTTTATAAAGAGAAATATGTTTTCATTTAATGATTTTCCATTAGTGGGTAATGGATACATAGTATCATCGTCCAATTTTAATGTATGGGTTTAATTTTTTAATTTTTTTCTTAATTATAAAAACACTAAATAAAAAAGATCCTTGTAATTGGAAGAATCAAAATTCTAGTTCAAAAGCATTATAATTTTTAATTTTTAGTATCAGGTCTTTATAGATGCATTCAAAGGATTTTTTTAAAACATTGTATATTAGGATGTGTTCTTATGATTTGTGGATATCATCTTCAATTTATTAATTAAAGAGTTATCATAATTTTAGGTCCATAGAAACCCTTTTGAGGCTTTGAGTTATGAAATCTTGAGTTATTTGTTGGTTATAACATTTTTGGAAGAAAAATAAAAGTTATGAGATAAAATTTATGGTTCAAAATTTCTCTTAAAAATGAATTTAATTTTATATTAATTCATTAATAATTATATTTTTTTATAAAAGGATAACTCAAATACTGTGAAACAACATGTAGATTACGAAAAATCCATTGTAGTAGAACCCACAACTGAAGGGTAACAAGGGTACACACCTACCACCAGCCTACGTGAAGTCCCAAATAATATGAAATTTTTTAATTAGTTAAAAAAATTGAATTATGAAAACAATTTTTATATTGGTAACATATGTTATATCCAATATATTTCAATGGGACAACAAAATTATTTTATGATTATGTAAAAAATGTGATTTTAGAGTTCATTTTCTATTTTTAAAACTTAATATGATTAAGATAAATACAATGATTTAAGAAACTATATTTTTTAAATGATACATTAAGAGTGATTGATGTTATTTGGAGATAAATGTTAAATTTTTCATTGAATATTATGTGATAAAATATTATTTTGTTTTCAATAATTATAGATATAGTATTTTTCAAAAAAAAATTGATTGTAATTTGATGAATTTGTAAGAGCATGGTTCTTATATTTGATGTAAGAGCTTCTTTTTTTCTCTTTTCCTTAAGTATTTTTGAGAAAATATGGAAAATGTGGAAAATCCTAAATTTTGGAACTACACGTCGTGTACTTTTTCACACGTTGTGTACTTTTGGCCGTGTGGGATGAGTACAAAGGGCATATAGCCTTGTCGGCGATGAAGGGTGTAGGAACCGACTACATGCCCTGTAGTGGTCCTTTACACGCCGTGTAGTCAGTCGGCAGGACAAAACAGTAAGGCGGTGGAGTAGCCTCCAGTTGGGCAATAGTACACATTATGTAGTCGGGAGTACATTCCATGTACTCATGTCGACGGATGAACAGTGTGGCGATGCCACCCGAGGAACAGTTAAATGAAGGAAGTCCACACTGTGTATTTGGAAGTACACGCTGTGTAATTTGTTTTTTTCACATTAAATGGGAATTAGCCTTCCCTGTTTATATTTAAGGCTTAGAACGAGTGGAAGGAGTGGGAGTCGATGGCCGGACCTTGGAAGATCAAACGATCGAGCGTCTGGAACCCGTTTCCGCCTTGCATGATCTCGTTGGAACCATGTCCGTAAGACCTCTATTCTCCTAGCATTTTACATACCAATTCTTTCACTAAAATTAGTTATTTGAAGTTGAATTAAGTTTTTCTTACCTCAGATCTGCACCGTTCTTGGGCATTTCTGGGATCATCGATCGTGTATAGCGCTCATTGGCATTTAATGTAGGTGGCATGATGTTTTTCTTCCAACTGCCATGTGTTTTGTGCATTTTAATGCCATGATCCCATGTTGGGGTGTCATGTGGATGAGGGAATAGCTATTTTAAATACCTAGATTTGAATAAGTGATTTAAATGTCATATTAAAATGCTGGTTGGGATCGTTGCTTGGATCCGGAACCACCCCGGGGGTGTGTTCCACTGTTTAGCTGTTTGGCCAGGATACCCGAGGGTATGCCTTTAAAGTATTAATTTTAGAATTTCCTTGAGAGGAATTGCTTGTTTACTGCTTGTTTACATGTTTAGCATGGCCCGATTACATGTTTATCCTGAGGGTGTTGTTGTTATTAGCCTGTGGGCACTACACTATTTAGCCTGAGGGTAGTAGTTATTTTCACCCTAAGGGAAACTTCTTCCATTCTTGAGGGAAATAGAATTTGTGCCTGAGGGAGACACTACCAACTACTGAGGGAAAAGTATGTTACACCTGAGGGCAATACCTGCGGGTTGGATTCTGATTACCTGAGGGTAAGGATTTTTTTTCCTGAGGACACTGACTGTTTACTTAGAAATGCAATGTGGTGTTTTCTTATATTAAATGGATTAAATGAATAATTAAATGGAAATATAACTGCTAAGTTAATCACTTTTTATTACTGCTTATTTTATTTCATTTTACTACTACACACTATTGTTGCATATTTTACACACATTTGAGCAAGGGCCTTTGGTGGGTGCCTACTGGGATTTATTTCTCACACCCTGTTTGGGCCATTCTTTTCTGCCCAAAGTGATTACATTTATGTAGGTTTAGATAGGGGCAGGAGTCCCTATACATATAGTTGATTTCTGCTGAGGAGTAGGGGAGCATGAGACTGAGCTTAGGCCTGCGATGCTGCGATCTGTTTAGTTTAGTTTTGTTGTTCTTTGTATTGTGTGGTATTGCACTATTGTGTAACATGTTCTGGATGTTTTCTTAGAACTTGATACATGTTTCATCATATTAATATACCTGGTTGGTTAACTTTTACTTCAGTTTTATTTAATGTGTGCATGGTTTTTTGCTTTCACTGTCGTTGTATGTACTATTTCATATTTTTGTTGAACTAAACATTGACAAATGAGGGCATAGTTTCCCCACTATCAGACCTGGGCCCTCGCTGCTAGACGGCAGCCTTTGGTGTTTGGGGAAATGCGATTGAGGTCATGTGGAAAACCAGTTTCGGGGAACTCGTTGCATGGCACCCAGAACCGGGACGTTAAAAAGTGGTATCAGTGGGTGTTCTTTTATTTGACGTACTATTTGGAGTAGTAGTCAGTGTTAGGACAAAGGGTAGTTGGTAATAAGTTGTGCACAGGCGTAGCTAAACTATGTATAGGGAAAATCCAGTTTACATCGTGTTGCAATTTTACCGATTTTTCAATTTACTGTTGACTTGTTTTCACCATTGTGTGACGCACTTGAGATTTTGTTGTTTAGAATTTATATGTGGGTTACATTTTGTTTCAGCCGGATGAGATGAGGGTATGATGTCTCATTCATCATATAGGCACATTCTAGATATCACATGCCATCCATAGTTTCCATGACAAGTAGGTGCATTAGAAATTTCATGTTGTTGTGATAGTTATTATGCTAGTAAAAAATGTTGTCGTGATAACTACTTTGATAAAATACCTTCTTGTGATAGGGTAATTTTATTTGAGACTTTTGATTGAATGGATGCCAAACATTGGTTTTTGGGGAGTATGGGCCCCCATTGACCAGAATTCGGTGGATCATTAGCTATTTATTATCCATAACATAGATAATATGTCAAACATTTATTCTTCGGGAGTATGGATCCTCACGATTCGGATTTTGACACTTAGGTGTTGTTTTTCAGTATTTTCTGGGTTCCGGGGAAGTTTCTAAGGCATGCTATCCAGAAACATATTTTTTTTACACACTCTGTGCATTTCCTTCTGTTTGGGAAGCAAAATAAACTCTTTCTTACATGCTGTGTACCCGGAGTACATGCCATGTAGTCTCTTCCATTGTCAAAAACCGAGTTAACAGCGACACAGTTAATGGAAGAGCTTGAGGCGAACATTCCATGTAGCTTTTGTACATGCTATGTAACTAACAACACGGGTTGGTGAACTCCTATATAGAACATGCCGTGTCAATGATGAGCATGCTATGTAGTTTGACCTGGGGACTCGGCCGTCTAACTAACAACACGGGTTAGTGTCACCACTCCTTGAACAAGTCGTGTACTTATGGGACATGTCGTGTAGTCTTGTCTGAGGACATACCGTGTGGTGTTAGCCGTTTGGCTGGGAAACAGGGTGATGTACACGCCGTGTGCGGGTGTAACATGCTGTGTAGTATCAAGACGAGTATTTTCCAATGTCCCAAATGACACGGGAAGTTTGAAAATAACACCATTCATGTCGTGTACATTATATACACGCCGTGTAGTTTTTGTTCAATGAGAGCCGTGTGGCTTATCCATGTAGAAGGACCCAGATAGTGGAAGAGAAGTCAAGTACACGTCGTGTAGTCAATGTACACGATGTGTAGTCCTATTTTGAAAATATTGAAATTCCATCTTCCTCTTGTCACCTTCTTGGTTACTTCACTTTTTGCCTTTGATAAATTTGAATCTAGGGCGTGCTTTTGACCTTATAGTGTCATGCCTCCTAGGAGACCGTGCGTTGTTCACCCAAAGAGCGGCGACGACTATACTCTAGAGATAGTGGGCCATGGGCTACCAGTTGATCCTCCAGCAGAGCCAGATGCGGCGCTAGCTGCTATACCAGACACAAGCGTGGAGGCACATTTCGTGAAGGCTTTATGCGGTTCATACAGACCTTTTAGGGAGAACTGTAGGCTGACATATCTATGACTGAGCTGTCGCGTATCTTCCAGCAGCAGCATCCGCCTATGTTTTCAGGGGATGGTGGACCATAGGCTGCGGAGTCTTGGTTGGGGTTTATTCATAATATTTTCGAGCATCTTGAGACACCTCCAGGGCGGAGGGTCAAGCTCCTGACTTAAATGCTGCAAGATTCTGCCAAGAGGTGGTGGGATTTTACCACGGAGTCAGAGCATCACAGAGATATGGCGTGGGAAGATTTTCAGGCATTCTTCTTTGACTTTTTCTTCCCAGAGATGCTGAGGGAAGATAGAGCTCTAGAGTTCATAAGTCTACGGCAGGGCGGGACTGATCAGGGTAGCCAGGCCGTGTCGCAGGGCCGCGACACTGGGAAGGCATATGCAGTGCAATAGATCCAACAGGAGCAGGATCCCGGCCCTTCTACAGTCAGAGGTACTATTCTAGTAACTATTTTCTTATCTTCAGTACTTTTTGATATGGTTTCTACACATAGTTTCATATCTATGCCGATTATGAAGAGCCTTGGGATCAATGTTTCTACTTCTTTTGATATCATGACACTAGACACTCTGTTGGGGAATAGAACGGCTGGTGTGCGTCGGTGCAAGGAGTTCCCCCTTGAGTTTTGTGGGTGTCACTTCTCTTGGGACCTCTATGTCTTAGAGATGACGATCGATGACATCATTTTGGGGATGGACTGGTTGGTTCCCTATCAAGCCATTGTATATTGCTATCGCCGTAGAGTGAGTTTCATATCACCTAAGGCGGAGAGTTTCTATACAAGGGCGAATGGGATGTTCAGGTGAGTCGAGATGGACCAGAGCATCATGGGCGAGGTGGAGTCACAACCTAGACTGCAAGTTTATATCTGGATGATCAGGGGCCTTTTCAGAAGTATTTCACTCCTATTGTTGATCATTTTAGCAATGTCTTCCCAGACGACTTTCCGGGTCTACCTCTAGAGCGTGAGGTGGATTTCTATATTGATCTTGTGCCAGGAGCAGCACCGGTATCCGTTCTTCCTTATAGGATGCATACACCTAGTTGTAGGAGCTCAAGAGGTAGTTAGAGGAGTTACAGGCGAAGGGTTTTATCTGACCCAACACTTCTCTATGGGGTTCGCCGGTCCTTTTTGCAAAAAGGGAGGATGGTACCCTCAGACTTTGCGTGGATTATCGGAAGCTGAACTAGTTGACGATCAAGAACCGATATCCCTTTCCATGGATAGATGATCTTTTTGATCAGCTTCGAGGAGCATGAGTGTTCTCAAAGATTTAATTGAGATCAGGATATCATCAGCTGCACGTGAGACCATTGGATATACCGCTTACGGCTTTTCAGAGCAGATATAGTCTGTATGAGTATTTGGGTATACTGTTCGGACTCACGAATGCGCCAGCAGTTTTCATGGATCTGATTAATTGTGTGTTACATCCGTATCTTTATTCTTTTGTGGTAGTACTTGTGGATGAAATCATGGTGTACTCTCACAATCGACCCGACCATGCCACCCATCTTTAGATCATATTGAGTACACTGAGAGCGCATCGGCTATATGCTAAACTCTTAATGTGCCACTTTTGGATGGACCAGATTCACTTCCTGGGTCATATCATCTCAGAGGTAGGAGTTTCAGTAGACCCAGAGAAGGTGAGAGCAGTTGTTTACTAGGAGAAGCCTAAGAACGTGTTTGAGATACGGAGTTTCTTAGGGCTAGCTGGTTACTACAGAAACATGATACAAGACTTATCCCACTTAGCAGCACCATTGACGGGTCTAACTAAGAAGGGCGTGAAGTTCATTTGGTCAGCTTGCGAGACAGCCTTTCAGGACCTGAAAGGAAGGTTGATGTCAGCATCGATCCTAATACTCCCAGAGCATGGGAAGATCTATACAGTTTACTGTGACACATCAGGTATTGGGCTGGGAGCAGTATTGATTCAGGGAAATTGAGTTGTTGCGTACGGGTCTCGGCAGTTGAGGCCACATGAGATGAATAACCCGACACATGATCTCGAGTTTGATGTAGTTGTTTATTCGTTGCGTTGTTGGATAAATTATCTTTTGGGGAGCATTTTGTGGTTTTCACTGACCACAAAATCCTCAAGTATATCTTTACTCAGCGTTTACTGAATCTGAGGTAGATGAGGTGGGTCGAATACCTACAGTCCTTTGATTTTGAGTTTGCTTATATACCTGGTAAGGGTAATGTAGTAGCTGATGCACTGATCAAGATAACTCAGATACAGGTAGTGCAGGAGGACAGTGGTGAGTGGCAGCTTATGGTGTTGTTCTTTGAGATGTATCTTGAGGTGTACGAATGTGAGGGGAAGTCTTATATTTCATCTTTAGACATGACATCTACCCTCATGGACAGAGTGAGGATGAGACAGCTATCAGATTCAGAAGGAATTGTTCTACGGGATTCGGTTGTAAGTGAGGACACTCCTCCCAGTTGGGCGATAGGCGGTGATGAGGTTATGTGTTTCCACGGACGAGTGTGGGTTCCAGGGGATATACGTGAGGAGGTGATGTGGGAGTTTCATGCTTCAACATGGGAAGTTAATCCTGGGGTTACCAAGATGTATCGAGACATGAGACGTCAGTACTGGTGGTCGGGTATAAAGAGAGATGTAGCTGGTCATGTTACGAGATGTTCCACCTGTCTGCATGTGGATGTAGAGCACCAGAGGACAGATGGACTATTATAGCAGTTAACCATTCCAATGTGGAAATGGGATGATGTCACGATGGATTTCATGACTGGATTGTCAAGGTCATCTCGTGGCAATGACGCTATGTGGGTTGTTGTGGATAGAATCGTGAAGGTAGCTCACTTCTTGCAGATCAAGGAGACCTTCGGTGTTGACGAGCTCCGAAGTCTGTATATCCGAGAGATCGTATGTCTCCGTGGGGTCCCTCATTCTATCATTTCTAATAGGGACGCCCGATTAATGTCTTGTTTCTGGCAGAGTTTTTAGATGGTGCTGGGTACATAGGTTCTTCTGAGCACAACATACCACCATCAGATAGATGGCCAGTCAGAGCGTAGGATATAGGTGCCAGAGGACAGGCTACGTGCATGCGTCCAAGACATTGGGGGCACTTTGGAGAAGCATATAACCCTAGTCGAGTTTTCCTATAATAATAGATTCCATTCAACTATTGAGATGGCACCATATGATGCTTTATATGGTAGGCCATGCCGTTCAATTTTGTGCTTGTTAGAGGCAGGTGAGGTAGCTTTACTGGGGCCATAGCTCATGAAGGAGACTTTTGAGTAGGTCCAGTTGATTCAGAAGCAGATGGCTACCGCACATTCTCATCAGAAGTCATATGCTGATCATCGCAGACATCCTTTGGAGTTCATGGTCGGGGATCAGGTTTTTCTACGTGTTTCGCCGAGGCTGGGACACAAGCGGATCAGGAGACATGGTAAGCTTTCAACGAGGTATGTGGGGCCATTTGAGATTCTGGAGAGAGTCAGGATGGTTTCCTATCGGTTGTGGTTACCACATCGATACCGAGCCATACACGACGTCTTCCACATATCGTAGTTGTGTCGCTATCATTCAGACCCATCTCACGTCATTCTTCCGGAGGATGTTGAGCTAGAGGTAGATGCATCCTTTGAGGAGCATCTGATTCGTATCGTTGACAGCAGCACGAAGGTTATCTGAGGCCAGTTACTTCCTCTCATACAGGTGATATGGTACAATGGCAGAGTGCAGGACAAAACTCGGGAGCGGGAGACCGACGTAAGTTCTCATTGGTTGTAGTTATTCACAGCTATATCTTCTCTACCCTTGGAAGGGAAATTCAAGGAAGAATTGTATAAGGGGGGAAGTTTGTAAGAACCCAGTTCTTATATTTGATGTATGAGCTTCTTCTTTTCTCTTTTCCTTATGTGTTTTTAAAAAAATATGTAAAATGGGGGAAATACTAAATTTTGGAACAACACGCCGTGTACTGTTTCACACGTCGTGCACTTTTGGCCATTTGGGATGAGTACACGGGGCATGTAGCCTTTTCAGTGATGAAGGGTGTTGGAACGAACTACAATCCGTGTAGTGGTCCTTTACACACCGTGTTGTCAGTTGTCAGGCAAAAATGGTATGGTCGTGGAGCAGCCGCAAGCTGGGAAACAGTACACACCGTTTAGTTGGGAGTACATGTCGTGTACTCATGTCGACGGATGAACAGTATGGAAGTGCCGCCAGAAGAACAGTCAAATGAAGGAAGTACATGCCATGTACTTGGAAGTACATGCCGTGTACTTTGTTTTTTCCGCTTAAAATGGTCACTATCCTCCCCTGTTCACAGGGAAGGCTTAAAACCGGAGGAAGGAGCGGGAGTGGATGGCTGGACCTTTTAAGATCCACCGATCGAGCGTCCGAAACTCGTTTCTGCCTTGCAGGATCTCGTTGTAACCGCGTCGGTAAGCCCTCTCTTCTTCTAGCTTGTTGCGTACCAATTATTTCCCCAATTGAAGTTATTTGAGGTTAAATGAATGTTTTCTTACCTCAGATCTACACCGTTCTTGGGCGTTTCTGGGATCGACGATCATGTATAGCACTCGCTAGCATTTTAGGTAGGTGGCTTGGTGTTTGTTTTTCCAACAATCGTGTGTTTTGTGCGTTTTTGTGCCATGAACCCATGTTGGGGTGACATGTGGCTGAGGCCATAGCTATTTTAAATAACTAGATACGAATAGGTGATTTAAATGTGATATTAAATTGCTGGTTGGGATCATTGCTTGGATCCGGAACCTCCCCAGGGGTGTGATCCACTGTTTAGCCGTTTGGATAGGATACCCGAGGGTATGCCTTTAATGTAGTAATTTTAGAATTTCCTTGAGAGGAATTGCTTGTTTACTTCTTTTTTATATGTTGGGAATGGCCTGGTTACCTATTTATCCTAAGGGCGTTGTTGTGTTTAGCCTGTGGGCACTGCACTATTTAGCCTGAGGGCAGTAGTTAATTTCGGCCTGAGGGAAACTTCTTCCATGCCTGAGGGAAATAGAATCTGTGCCTGAGGGCGACACTACCTATTCCTGAGGGAAAAATATGTTACGCTTGAAGGAAATACATGTGGGTTGGATTCTGGTTACCTGAGGGTAATGTTTTTCTTGTCTGAGGATGCTGACTGTTTACTTAGAAATGCACTGTTGTGTTTTCATATATTAAATGGATTAAATTAATAATTAAATGGTTGTATAACTGTTAAGTTATTCACTTTTGAGTACTACTTAGTTTATTTCATTTTACTACTGCACAATATTGTTGAATGTTTTACACACAGTTGAGCACGGGCCTTTGGTGGGTGCCTAGTGGAACTTATTTCCCACACCATATTTGAGCCATGCATTTCGGCCTAAAACGATTACGTTGCTGTAGGTGTAGATAGGGGAAAGAGTCCCTATACAGGTACATGATTGCTGCCGAGGAGTAGGGGAGCATGGGACTGAGCATTGGCTCACGATGCTAATAGCTATTTTTTTTAGTTTTGTTGTACTCTGTATTGTGTTGAATTGCACTGCTGTGTAACATGTTCTGGGTGTTTTCTTTGAACTTGAGAAATGTATCATCATAATAATATACCTGGTTGGTTAAACTTTAATGCAGTTTTATTTAATGTGTGCATGGTTTATTTCTTTTTTTTTCGTTGTATGTTATATTTCGTATTTCTGTTACGCTACACTTTGACAAATGAGTGTATAGTTTCCCCACTATCAGACCTAGGCCCTCAGTACTAGTCAGAAGCCTCTGGCGTTTGGGGAAATGTGCTTGAGGTCATGTGGCGAACTAGGTTCGGGGCTCCCGTTGAATGGAACCTAGAACTAGGACGTTACCAAATTATCTATTTTAAACATGGGTGTCACTAAATAATTTTAGACATTGATGTAGTTTTTCATCCTAAAAAGGTTTATTATTTTTAGTGAACTACCATATCTTATCCTAACCATTTTGATTTTTGTTAATTTCTAAATGTTGAAGGAATATATAGTTATAATTTTATGTATTTTTTGATCTTTAGAAGTTTATTCGAATGGTTTAGGAATGAAAAATTCACCTGGAATACCCATCGTTTGGAGAAAACGATGTGTTTGTGGTGGAAATTGATTAATGGAATAAAATATAGTTTAATGGTTTTTATATTTTCCTATGTTATTATTACAGGTATTAAAAAAATTCATAAAATATATCAAAACAATATTGAAACAAAAACATTATTCATTTAATTTTTTCAATGGCCTTTTCACCCATCACATTTTTATGGTTTTGTAATGGTTACCATTCAAATGACCTTGTTCTCTATCACTATCTTTTTGTCTATAAGTGTTTTTTTCTCTTCTATATCTATTTTTTCCATAATGTATAGGTAGTAATTTTTATCTGAAGTGACCTTCGGGTTTCCCATTCTTTCTTTTAACATGGATGTTTCATTAATCCTATTTCAGAAGTGGGATTTTAGATGATGTGTTCTAAAAAATCCATATTTTTCAATCTCATGGTCAAATTTATAGGAAGAAATTTATTACTGGGGGGAGAATTTAACATATAATTTTTTAAAATAAAACACTATATTTTATTGAATTCATAAATCTCCATGTTGAACATTAAAAAAATATTATTATTTAAAATTAACCATTATATCCTAGTTGATTGAATGGTGGAAAAAACAATATTAACTGAATTATGAAAATAATAGTTACACACATATATATAATAAATTATAATGTTTACAATTAATAATAAATGAAAATAAAACCCTCTATGAAGATAAAAAATATGTATTCTTCTCAAAAACCATTTAAATGAACACATCTGTATTTTAATCCTATAATATAAAAAATCATTCTTTCTGGATTATGATAATAATATATATATATTTATAATAAATTAAATATATTTTTCAATATTCATCATATGTTCTTTAAAGATATGATATAATTATAAATATATTTTTACACATAAAAAGATCTATTTTGTTTCAAAATACCTTTAACACCTCTTGACAATGCGCTGGTTTTAAATCTAGTTTTTGAAAAATTTATAAATTATATTTGTAAAAATAAATTTCTTCTTTGAAATTAGAATATCAGAATTTATTTCAGTTTATTTTTTGTTATTTTTCGCATATATTTCATGTTTCGTTGAATAATGAAAATTATTAAATTTTAATTCAAAACAACTTATTCAAGAAATTAATTTATAATGTTAAATTTTACTTTTGAATTCGTTTAATTTATAATTAGATATGTTGAATAAAATTTAATCCAATTTATGAAATTGGAATCAATTTGACATTGAGTTTTAAAATAAATATATTTCAATCATTTGACCATTTTCACTTTAAAAATCATTATTCTCACCTCATTAGAAGGATTAATTTTAAAAAAAATTACATACTTATGTGTTTTGAATTCTGAAAAAATGGATTCCATATTCGGTATCATAAGTTCTAAATTGAGTAAATAATACACTATTAGTTTTGGAAAATTTTAATAAGAAATTTGGAAATTTTAGTTACCATGATGAAGGGTAAAAATAATATTATTAATATTACAATATTACACTATCACATGTAATTTTTTAATGGAATATTTTTTTGTCAAAAAAATCATCCTTGTGTGGATTTTATGTCATCTTGGAGCCTGATTGATGACAAAAACCCTTTGTGGTATTTTATTTAAAAAATATCAAGAATGTCAAACATATGTTTGAATTACTACAAAGCATTTATTATGGGTTCATATCGAAGATATAATTGAATATATATATTAATTGTAAATATAAAATGTTTATATTTATCACGGAAATTTATTTTTAATTTTTAATAATGAATTAATTCCTTTAAATTCATTCAAATTGATGGGGAAATAATAGATTATTAGGTAGAAATATCAAATAAATGATTATAAAAATGTTGAAATAAATATAATTTGATACAATTAATGTCATTCATGATTTAAGTAGATTTATTTGGACATGTTTGTGATTTTTTTTAGAATAATTGGTTCTAATTTATCTTGTTGTAATGAAATTTTTGAAAAACTCATTAATAAATAGTGTCAAAATGGACAATAATGATATTTAAAGATAACAAATATTTTATTAAATGATATAAAATTTACCAAAAATATAAAATTCATCCAACTAATTGGGATAATGTTTAAAATTACATAATTTATTCATTTATGGTTATTTTTTTTGTATTGATTATATAAAACCTCAAAGTGTAAATAACATGTTATCATGGTAAGAGTAATTTTGATAAAATAAGGGTCAAACCCCAAAAGATAATGATTAAAAAATAGTGTCATATTATTAATTTTTTTGATGAATGGATTTAGACCTATAATTATAAATTCCTCAACAAAAAATTGTATTTATCCATTTGCAATATAATCATAATTTTTAATAATTTAATATTTTGATGAATTACACGAGTGCCCCTCCCCTCACATATAAAAGGGAACCTATTCCTCTCTTTCCAAAAAACAAAAAACCATTTTTCCCAGTATATTCCTAAAATACAATCCTATAATCCCTCCCCACATTTATGAGATATTTGTTAGTGATAAGACCATCCTTTGAGGTCTAAAGGAGTATAGAAAAAGATATTCTCTGAGGAAATCCTATTGTTTTTAATCAAGTATTTCTATTTTATTTATTCTTCCACATCATTAAAGTATAAAAAAACATGATGAAATAATAACTATATTATACTCATTATACATATATTTTTTAATTTTAATATAATCACCTAAACCCTCTCTACTTATAGAAAATGGGGAAAATAGTTATCATTCGTGTGTATAAGGGACTACCACCTTGCCAACTGTTGATTTTTTTCAATCACCATCTCTCAAGACTAGATATAATAAGAAAATGAATATTTGTATATTATATTATGTAAATATTTACATTTATAAAAAGATAATATATCAATTTTGATTTTATCTTTCCATGTATAGAAAAATGATAATGTTATTTGTGCGTACGTGTGAACTATCACCTCCACAAATTGATGTGATTAGTTTTTCATCAACCCATCACATTGATGACATATATAATTATATTTAATGGATTAATATGATATTAATTATATTATGAAAATTCATAAAATTTAATATAATAATTACATTCATTCATTAATGATCATTGAAAAATGAAAATGTTACTTCTGAGTGTGTATGGGAAACTGTCTCAATGATTACAATGTTGTTCATTTTTATTTTAACATACTTAATTTTCTAATTTAATGGTATAACGGATGTATAAATATGATTTTATTTTTATTAATAGTGTCATATATACTATTTAATAATGAAATCATTGACTATTGACCCCATAGAAAAGTCCTTTTAGACTTAATACTGAATATCGTCAAAACATCTGAAAGTAAATTAAATAATTGTTTAATTGTTATATGATGTTAATAATTTATATAAATGAGTAATAAACGTAAAAAAAATATAAATTTTGTATATAATTAACCTTTAATAATTAATCACAAATATAACTAATTTATTTGGTAAGTCGGACTCATGGTACGAGAATTCATCACAATTTACCTTCATTAAGGCATATTTTGGAGCTATGAACCAATTCTATTTTTTTGTGTTTTATATAACTCAAAATTGAAATATTATATCATGAATTATATTTATACTTATTATATTTAATGTTTTCTTAAATTTTATCTTTTCATGTGGCTTATTATTTAACTGATTACGTACTAGTAAAGGATTTCTTATCCCAATTTCCTTTATTTGGGTTAATCTTTCAATTTGTGATTATATCATGCTAAGAATATGCATTAAATGTAATTTATATATATTATATTGGATTTACATTTGTTTTATTTTATTTTATATTATATACATATAATAAATTATTTTTATTAATTCTCACTTCAATAATATTCTATTTTACGACACTTTTAAACTAAATAAACCATATTTTAAATTTTTTAATGATTTATTTTAGAAATCGTTCCCTTTAATGTACATATTTTTCAAATAATTTTTATGATTATATAAATATAGACATGAATGTTTTTTTAAATTAAATTTCTAATTTATCTAAACTATTTTAAAAATGGAATTATTTTAAGGCTTTATTATAGGGGATTTCTTTTAAAGCCCATCATTTAAGGTTCGTTTTCAACTAGTTTTTAAAAAGACAAACAATATGTTTTTCTAACATATATATCAATAGAGTTTTATGCCACATTTATGATTCTTTATTACTTAGAATTTTTTGATATAATTTTTCATATTTATTTTAAATGTAATGTTTTTATTATGATGTGAACAACGATTCAATTTTAAAATTACTTTATATGGGAAAGTATATTTTGATTATCCTAGGTGTTTAAAATAATTTTTGAAAGACTTTATGATAAAAAATTGAAATCATAAAAATGTTTTATTATTTATATGGTAATAAATAATTAATCATGGGGTGTCCTAGATATCACTAGGATATACCGTTACAGGCTAACATGGGGTGGCCCATATATAATTGGGTAAGACTATTACATCTTAATACGGAGGGGCCTAGAGAGCACTAGGAAATCTCGTTACAGCCTAACGTGGGGTTTGCTGTAACATACAAATTAAATAAAGAGTATGAAATTTTTCATATTTATTCTAATTTATGAATTAAATATTAATTTTACTTTAAAGGTAGTTATATATTTGATTGCTTACCTGATATGAAACAATGAGTTTCTTTGAAAATATATATTGCACACAATTTTAAGTTATACCGAAAAATAATATAATAATATAATTAATTTAAACGGTAGTTAACACATAGCCATTGTATTGGTGGGAATTAATAGAACAAACTAAAATATGATTATATTTTTTTTAACATGTTTTTACATTTATCCAATAAATTTTAGAGGCTTAAAATGTGAATGAATCCAATTTTAAGCATAAACACTCTAATATTCTTTAAAAGATCAATTTACCACGTTTTAATGGTGAACCATTTTTAAATCTAATTTTTGTCACTATTATATGATCTATTTGATAAAAAAAATTCTTCTTTATAATCGGAACATCAAAATTTAGTTTTGGTGAATTTTTGGTATTTATGTGATAAATTTATTTTTTAATGAATTGTGAAAATAATGTATTCTTTGTGTAAAATAATTTAATTTATGGGCATTTACATCTTCATTATAGGATCCTTCCTTCATGGAATGTATGTTTATTAAGCTATAAAATCGGTAAGGGAATTTCCAATTTGATTTCCACGCATTTGGTTTTAGGCAAACTTCATAGACTATTTTACTCCAAGATTATGTGTGAAATAACTATTTATTTATTAATTTATTTATATAATAATTTTGACTCCCCTTTTTTTGGATATACTTATGATACACATAACCACTCCATTGATTATTTCTCAAGTCATCGATATGAACTTGATAAGAGTAATCTTACCTCAATTTCCATTAATCGAGTTAAACAACCAAGTAATTGGTGTTGTTTTTACAAAAAAAATGTGTGAATTTCCTTTGATTGATTTACACTAAATATCATATAATATTGAGTGTATTTATATTTTTCACACATAATTATGTCATTGATTTATCCATAACCTAAGGATATGGTCTTTATATGGGATTTCATCTCAATTTACATTCCATTGATAATTCTTTCTTGTTATGCGCCAATTCACTTTTATATGGTGTATATACTGTACTTTTACATAGTATATCATTAATACATTTGTTCTCATTATATTATAATGTTTTTATTACCTCAATTATTTCTATTCATGTGTCTTTCATTTGGTTAGTAACTCTTTAAGTAAAACATTGTTTTAAATGTTTTAATGATTTATACTTATAAATATTTCTCAATAATGTCCATGTTTTAAAAATGGTTTTATGGAATTATTTATACGAACATGAATGTTTTGAAACTAAAATTTCCTTTAAAAGATTATAAGTGGTATGGGACACTATGATTAAAAAATTACTTTATTAAATGTTTTAAATGGTTTTGAAAATGGTATTGACAAAGAATTGATTAATTCCATATCTAGAAGTGATATATTGTTATTATAATGTGGAATTGTTATATTTCCTTTATGCTTGTTTTACGTGTTATGATTATGTTATCGTTCATGGGAAGTTTTTATTCATATGGGTGGTTCTGTGATAAACCTAGGATGGGTGAGCCAGAGATAGCTCCCAAATTTATTGTGTAACGTGGCAGAGATAAATGTTAATAGTTCTCCTAAGAGATTTAGGGAATATATTGTGATGGGTATTCCATGTGTAACTCCTTATATAGATGTGAAAGATGCAATGTACGTATGCTATGAATTCCACAAGATATGTTTATTTTTTAAGATTTTTGTTTATTATTTATAAATCTTATGATTTCATATGGTATGTTATGATTGAAGATTATAGTTTCATTGATTTGTATTTATTGAAGGGATAATGTTTTACTTCCTTATTTTATAACCCTTACTGAGATTTTTATTCTCATCACATGTTTTTGAAATGTTTTCCATATGACATAAAGGTTAATAGGGTCATGTATGGGATCAAGTAAAATTTATGTTTTCTAAAACATTGAACTAGACATATTTCTTTTAAAAGTTTTTATTTTATGAAAAAATAGATACTGAGAAGTAGTGTCTAAATGCAATATTCATGTTGTTATGTAATAGTTGTGGCCTAATTCTATAAAACTATAAAAAATAAAATATCTTCAATGATAAATCTTGACATACTTCAAGATTTTTTAATGTTTAAAGCTGGTTCCTTCTATTTTCTATATAGTTATGAGTAAGGCCATTTTTGTTTAACATGGGGTGGATCATATAGCATAAGGTAGGCTGATAATATTTAAGTTAGGTAATGAAATTATTTGATGTTGTTAATATTTTTATTCCAGTTAAATTAGTTGTAATTGGGTTTAAAAAAATTAATTACCTATGTATCTTAAAAGGATTTAATTTCTTTATAACATCATTAATTTATTTCTTTCTGAAAAAATCATTTTTTTATATCAAGTTGAAATGTTTTATTTCATATAATCAATTAAATTTGAATATAAAGGTACACATTATATCATTTTTCATGTTTATAATAGAATAATGATCTACATTCTTTAGGTCCCTTACCAATAATTGTGTTCTCATCCGATGTTTTAAAATGATTTTATTAAGGTTTAAGAAAGTGTAGGAAGATGGTTAGATCAAGGTTATAATTTTGATGATTTCTCATAAAGAGAATCATGTTTTATTATAATGTATTTGCTTTTTTGGAAAATATTTACCGAGTATAGGTGTCAACTTGTAATGTATGGGATTAATTTTTACGATTTTTTCATATTTTTCAAACATACAAACCAAAATGATCCTTGGAATTTGAAGAATCTAAATTCTAGTTCAAAACTATTAAAATATGTAATATATAAGGATAGGTTTTTATATATCGTATTAAAGGATGGTTTAACAACATTAGATATTACAATTTTTTCTTATTATTTGGGGATATCATCTTGGGTTTATGAATTTATGATTGATTATATGTTCATTGTGCTATAAACACTTATAAGGCATTGAGTTGTGACATGTTGAGGTAATTTTGGGTTATTAAATTTTTGTATGAAAAATAAATGGTATGATATGGCCTTTAGGGTTATGAATTTCAGTTTAAAGATGATATTTTGCTACGAATTCATAAAAAAAATATTGTTTTATAAAAGTAAAATTCAAAGATCTTGTAACAACTCATTGCTTATGTGAAGACCTCATAAATTTAACCATAATTGAATGGTGACATGGGTTTATCACATACCACTGTCCTACATGAAGTCCCAGTTAATATGACATTTTCTGTTTAGTTAAATGAATTTATGGATGAACAATAATTCTATTTTGGTAACATATGTTTTATAAAATATATTTCCATTGGATTGGAAATTTGTTTGATGATTAAGTGATTAATGTAATTTTGGAATATGTTTTGTATTTTGGGAACTCTATATGATTAAGGATAATATTATTTTTCTGGATTTTATTGGAGAAATAAATTTGGAATATGATATTGGATTAAAATATGATTTTTCGATTATTCAGGTTATTTATGGAAATGGATAGCATACTTAAATATTATGTAATTTATGGAATTTTATTTTTGGTATGTTTCGTTATGGGTGATTAACACTTTTTGGAGACAAATGATAATTTTATCTTGGAATATTATGTGATAAAATAATTTTTTTTTTCAATCATTTTCTCTATTATTTTTAATGAATTTCAAGGATAATTATTTGTTGAATGATATATGTTGAACATTCGGTGTCACCATTGAATTTTTTAGAGTAAAGTATTTTTTCCCCTAAAAATATTTCTTCTTTTTAGATAATTATCTTATCATATAAAAACGATTTTTATAATGTATAATTGGGGGAGGAATAAATTGTTATAATTTTGTGAATTTTTTAATCTATATAGGATGATTCTAATGCTTCTGGCATGAGAAATTAATCTTAAATACTCATCATTTGGAGAAAAAGATGAGTTTCTGTTGAAAGTTTTTAAAGGATGTTACTCTACTTTTCAATTAAATATATTTCCTTATGTTCTTATTCCATGTAGTAAAATAATTCTTCAATTCCATGAAAATTATCTTGAAACAAAAAAAAATCCATTTAATTTTATCAATAGTCTTTTGAACTATCAAAAATTTATGGCCTGTGATGGTTGACTTACTCATGATACAGTTCTCTATCACTATCTATTAGTCTAAGGTAGTTAGTTTTCTCTTCCAAGTGAATACTTTCGAAAATATAAAACATGTCATTTTTATGTCATGTGACCTTCATTTGTCAATTTCATTCCATTAAATATGAAGTTTCATTAATCATATATTTTATCTGGGATTTCTATAGAACTATATTTAAAAGGAAACCCCATATTCTCTAATCATGAGTCTAAATTTCTAGGAGATAATTTATTAAACATTGAAGAATGTAACATCCTATGTTTTTAAATGGAAATAGTATGTTCGATACCTTACATGATATGCCACATTTAGCTTAAACAAACACCAAAATATTATTATTTAAATGTTACAATTATAACCAAGCTGCTAGAATGGTTGTAATGAAAAATATGAAAATAATTATTAATTTATGGTTTACACATTTAGATAATGAATTATATTTTAACCAATAAATTTTAAATTAAAATAATACCATTATTGAAAATAGAATGAATTTTTTCTTGGAATCTATTTTAATGTGCACAAGTGTGTTTTATACCAATAAATTAGAAAATTTATAGTTTTTGGATTACGTTAATTTTGTGTCTATATTATATATTCAATGTAATTATTGTCCTCCATATTTTGAGTTTTTAAACATTATATAATGATAAATTGTGTTTTTCACTTAAAAAGTTGTATTTCTCTAAAAAGAATTTTTCGCCTTTTCTGTGAAAACATGTTTTATATGTAGTTTCAGAAAGTTTTGTAAATTTTATTTAAAAATATAATTCTTATTTAAAATAATAATATAAAAATTGATTTTGGTTGAATATTTTGTATTTTTCTAAAAAGTTTCATGTTTGGATAAATAGACAAAATATTGGATTTTAATTGAAACCATATTTATTGTATAAATAATTTATAGTGTTAAATTATATTTTTTATAAGTTTTAAATTTTAAATAGATAAATTAAATAACATTAAATCTAATCAAGTACATTTTAATCAATTTCAACATGAATTATAATATATATATTTTTCAATCTTTTGAATGTTTTCACTACAAAAGCTGGTTTTCTCAACCCATAAATGAGATTGATTTTAAAATATTTTTACCAATTATGAGTTTTGTATTTAGAAAAAGTGATTCCATAATTTTAATCCACAGGTCTAAATATAGTAAATAGTTACCCTTTATATTAAAAAATATGAATAGTAACTTTGAAAAAATTTATTATCACTATTAAGGGTAAATCCGGTAATAATGGTTAAAAAATATTATAAATATTTAAAAATTACCATAACACTTGTCATAATTTTATTTAATCAGTTATTTTAGACCAAATTCGTCCCTGTAACTATTTTATCACCTCTTAGAGCCACTTGTATTTCTATAATCCCATTAATGTATTTTATTTTTATGAAAATTCACATATGTCATGTATATGTTTTAGAAAATATATCATTTTTAATATAGGGTTTTTACAAGATAACATTGACTAAAAATAATATTTTGAAACAATAAATTTTAATATTTATAATGTTAAAAAAATTGAAATTTTTATAAAGGAAATAATTACCATTAACTCTTATATAATGATCATGCAGTAAGTATTTTATTAAACAAAATACCAAATAAATTATATTGAAGTTTTTAAAATAAATATAATTTAAGATAAACATTTTCATCTGAAAATTTTATTGATTCATTTTTATGTTAGTGTTTATTTATAGATTTTAATTTAATTTACCTTTTTGATATGATACTTATAAAATTTCTGGTAATGGATATTTTCAAAATTTACAGTAATGATATTTAAAAATAAATAAACTTTTTTTACATTATATAAAATTTATAAAAATATAAACTTCATCCAACTAATTAAGATAATTTTTACAATTCATAAATTATTCATTTATGGTGATTTTTGATTTTATATTAATTATATTATTCCTCAATGATTAAATAACATGTTATCACAGTATGAGTTAAAGGGGTTAAATAAATGATAAACCCCATAAGGAAAGGATTCAAAAAATAAGAAAACTTATTTAAATTTAATATTTTGATATTATTTCGATTAATAATAATTAAGTATTTAATAGAAATTAGTTTTGATCCATTCTAAATATAAAATTAAATTATATAAATTTATTATTTTGAAGAAGTCCCAGAGTGCCCCGTCCCTATCTTATAAAAGGTAAGATATTCTTATCTTTTATTCACACATAAAAACCTCTTTTATTTCTCAAATATCTTCCAAAATCCTATCATATAATACCTCCCAATATTTTAGAACTCATATTTTCAGCATAACATCATCCTTATATTTCATAACGTGTAAATAAAATAAGATAATACATATAAAGTGTAATATTTTTATTCATATATTTTTTTCTTTTATTTCTTCTTAAAATTCATTGGAATATTCTTAAACCAAGATGAAATAATAAATCTAGTATCCTAAATATAAATTTATTTTATTATGTTAATATGATCAACTAAATCTATCCCCATGTCAAATTCATGTCAAACATTTCAATTATATTTCCATTTAAATTCTTTTCATATATTTCCCCCCTAGGATCACCTTTGAAAACCTTGAATTTTGAAAAAAATAGATATGTTTTGGGTGGAAAAAATAGCCACACATTTTGGCGGCATGGTTTACTAAACGTTACAGACAATATATGCATAGGTATCTAGGTCATAAATTTTTTATGTTATTCCCATTTTTCCCATCTGATATTAAAACTAACATACCCCTTTCTTCCCCCATTTGACCCTTACCGCTATAGAATGCTCCCAAAATCCCTCAAGAATCTTAAAAACCCATTTTTTTGAAGGTTTTGATGGTGGGGAAACTTCAAGATATTTCAAGTAAGTGAGTACCTCTTTGATTTCATCACTCTCATTAGGGTTTCATCGCTATTTCTTGAAGTTCGAAAAGTTTAGAAACTAGGGTTTCATACCTAGGTTTTAATTTTGTGTTTCTTTGATCAATATTGTGGATTGGGTTTGTTTTCACCCCCTTGTGGTGCGATAGTGGTGCAGTTTAATTTTAACATAATTATTTGGTGTTTTCGATATCTAAGGTAGGTGATTCTATGTGTATACATTATTTTGGGATTTATCTTCCATGATTGAATTATTTTCATGTTCATATTCCACAGTGTTTGGTGTGAAACCCTTTTTTGGGTTGCATTAATAATGTGATTGATTTTAAAGAAAATGTTTGCATGATAATGAGTGTTTTCATGTGAATTACATGTCATGTCTTTTGGGGTTGTTTTATAACTCATAGAAATGGTTTATTAAATATTTTTTTGGCTGTCAAATCTAGTTGGGTATGGTATTGTTTTGCCTTTGGCCTTAAGAAATGATTTTTAAATAGTTTTTTTGAAATGATTGTCTTACCTCTTGGAATTGTTTTATAAAATCATTAAATGCTTTAATATATTACAATGAGGGTGTGAAACATGTTTTTGTATTTTTCAGGATAGTTTATGATTCATAAATATTATTTCCATGTGAAACAAGAATTTTCATGTACAATTGTGTTTTTATAAAAAATTTAACATGTTTGAGAACAAAGTGACGAACCCAGGTATCAAGGTGGGTGGACTAGGACTATTATGCTAGTGATCTGGTAGTGTTATCATCCCTATTTCACTTAGAAAGATTGACTATGACAAAACTAACTAAACTTTGATGATGTTTGGGGACCACTTGGCTATTGGGTTTTCCCCTCCTATTGGATCATACAATAGAAGGTTATTGACTATGATTATGTTTACACCAAGATAGAATGATCCTAAGGCCCCATAGCTTGCTAGTGACTAGGGGTGTTCCTGAGAGTATTGATCATTAGATATACTGTACTTAATGTCATCTTACAGTGTGTTTTGTTGGAAAATTAAGTATCATGTGTGTTTTGTTTAAAATTTTACATTCTTCAATGTTTAATTCCTGGAAAAAAATTCATTAAAAGTTGAAAATTTTAGAAATTGTTCTGGAATTTATTATTTATGAAAACATGGATGTTTATTATTTAAAAATGATTATTATATGGAATATTTTTTGGTGGAATCCTATCAAGATTAGGGTCACACCATACTTACACCATTGGGTTTTTGTCGACTTGATAATGTTCAACATGGGTTAGGGAAAGGTCTTTATAGATGGTAGTCTGGGTTGTTAGTTTATTTTCCTGGTTTGGTGTCGTGGATAAGGTTTGTTGGTGTTTTCCCATTACCATGTGGTGGTTCTTGAGTCTTAATTTCTTCTTCTCTTGTTTTGTGTCCCTCATGGAGTTTTTTTAAACTATGTATTTCAGTTATGAATTTTATTAAAGTCTTATTTGGATTAAATTTTTATATTTGGTTTATATATTATCATGGGTTGTTTAGTGCATCTAATATTGGGTAAATCATTCCCAAGCAATTATTTATGAATCTTGGGCACTTGTTCCATCCTGTTGGGATAGGGAATTCCCTTCAAGACTTACCATTGACTAGGTTGGGTACCATTTTGAATGGAGACCATATCTAGTTTGAGAAAAATTAGTTTCATAGTAGGTTAATCTCTATGGATCATATTATTTGGGATGAGTCTGGTTAGACCAGAGATAAGAATATTGGGTCTCAGAGTTCTGTATGCACGTAGGGTGCATTTCCCACACCTCTTGTGACAGACCTCGAGTCCCTAGGGGATGTTGGGGTTTCCTATTTTACTTCTCTTCCAAGTGAGAAATGCAGGCTACAAAATACATTTATATATTGGTTAGAAGAGAATGATTTGTTAATTTCTTTTTTGAGATGAATTTAATTTATTTATATTTGATGTTATTGTGGATTTTTTTCAAAAAAATTTGTACCATTGTTTATATTGTGATTTTTTACTTTTTTTGTAGTAGCATGTCTCCCAAGAAAGCTCTTGTGCACCCATGGGATGAAGCTAGAGAGTTCTCGTTCGCCACCTAATCGTAGGTTAGTAAAAGATGTAGTTCAGGATCTCCAAGATCTACGGCAGTGAGTGGGTCCTTTTAATTCTCCAATTAGAGAAGATGATTTTGGTTCATGGAAAGAAAAATCCTAAGAGTTTCTAAAGAACAAGACTCATACTTTTCAAGGTATTAAAGAACCCCCAGATGCATTGGATTGGCCTGAGAAGATCAAGAACATGTTCAAGTTTCTTGAAACACATAGGGAGGTCAGGGTAAAATGTGCCTCATTTCTGTTAGTGGATCATAGCTGAAGGTGGTGGGAATCGGTGCTTCAAGCTGGGAATTATGATTAGATGAGTTGGAAGGACTTCATGGTTACCTTCAATGACCATTACTGCCCTAAGGTATAGAATTATACTAGATATTCGGATTTTATGGAACTCATCTACGGGGATCAGTCTGTGATGGATAATGCCAACCACTTTAATGAGCTATTCTAATATGCTCCTTCAATGGTCTCTATTGGGAAAATGAAGGTCCAAAAGTTTGAGAGGGGTTTGAAGATGGAGATCTATTCTCAAGTATTTTTGTTCAAGATAAAGAACCATGCGAATGAGGTTGATCAAGAATATGTTGTGGAGATTGATTGCAAGGTAATGCCTATTTCTTATAATGCGGTATTATAGATGGGTGGTGGTAGTTCATCTGAGATGAAATGGATGATAAAGGAGCAGTGTAAGAAATGAGGTTGTAGTTTATTCCATCCTCCCATGTTGTTCTCTTCTATGGATTCTTATGTGTGGTCCATCATTTTCCCCCATGTGGGGGGACAGGGCATGATATAATTTCTTATACATCTAATCTAAGGCCTTATTATCAGTGTGGATATGTTGGTAACATACAATGCTTTTTCATGGTGACATGTCCCCATTAGAGTGGGTTAGGATCTATGATTACAGGGGAGTTCCAGTTTAGTCATATCTGACAGGGACAATAGGATATCTGTTTGGTGGTCATTCTGGTAGGGCCGAATCATCTTATGGGTTGATCTAGTTTAGAGTAGAGCCATATGTGGGTGTTCATTCTCATGTAAATATGAGGCATATTCATTATGTGGAACAGGAACCAGTGGGATCAGATGCAGGTACTTAGTAAATTTGAAGTACCATCATGATTTCATGTTATTTTTCTACTTTTTTCTTTGATACAGGTCCTAAATTTTCTTTCTTCTCTTCCCATATTGTGAACATGTTGAATTTGACAACTTAGTTACTATCTTTTACGATGGATTTGGTGGCATCGTTGAATAAGAAGAAGGATCAAGGTCTCATGTGTCTATTGGGTGTTATTTCCATGTCAGGGGTTGAGATCGATTAATACCATGTGGTATTGAGAATGTAACATTTTGACGTAATTCTTGGCATGGATTGTTTAGTGAACTTTTAAGTGCATATTGACTATTATAGTTATCTGATGAATTTCATGGAACCTAATGGGAGTCCTTCGGTTTTTCATCGGGAATGGGATCCACAGTCAAGTCATGTGGGACAACAAATCCTAGTTTTGAGGAATCTTCTCTCATAATTATCATCACTCGTGCTAGAGGATGATGATCATTCTCATGAGGGTGGGTCTCCTAATGTAGTTGATGAGTTCTCGATGGTATTTCTAGATTATTTCTCAGGTTTTCTCCTTGAGCAGGATGTGGAGTTCATGATTGATTTGGTTCCAGAACACATATGATATCTCTTCCCTCGTATCGTATATCCCCCACTAAGTATATAGGATTAAAGATACAACTAGATGATTTTAAATCCAAAGGATTAATTTTGCAGAGCGTCTCTCCTTGGGCCACTCCTATTATTTTTTCAAAGAAGGCCAACAGATCCCCTCAGTTCTGCATTGATTACCGGATGCTAAATAAGGTAACCATGAAAAAGAAATATCATTTGCCTTGGATAGATGACTTGTTTCATTAGTTCAATAGGGAAAAGCAGCTTTCCATGATATACATTCATTTGGGTTACCACCATGTCGGGGTGGGAGAGATGTCAATCCTAAACACAAAATTATAAAGTTGATATAAGGACCCAGTAGTATAACATTACATAATCTTGAATTAAATGAATAATTCACATTGAAGATTTTTTGGTTTATAGTTTTATAAAATTATACCCTAACTGTTACATTAAATCTCAAAAATTACAAAGTAGACAATTCTAATCAGTTTCTATCTTTCATAATGAAAATATTGAAAAAAATATTTTTGTCGTGTTCCATGTTTTAGACATCATGAATTTTCCTTGATCTAATCCTTGACCCTATTCATATTTTTGTCATGTGAAAAACATTTCAAAACATAAGATGAGCATATAAAGTTTAGTAAGGGTTATAAAATTAAGATAGAAAATATTTGTCCATCAAATAATTATCATTTTAACAAACCTCATGAAATCATATGATTTCTGAATAACACATAGAAAACATAAATCATAATGGTAACTTGTGGCATCCATAACATACTGACGTTGTAGCTTTCACAGCTATGTATGGGGTTACATTTGGAATACCCAACACAGTATATTCCATGAATATCTTATGATAAACAATTACGCTTAGCTCTTCCATGTTACCCATGGCATTGGAGAGCTATCCCATGCTCACTCACCCAAGGTTTGTCACGGAACCACCCGTGTGTGTATTAAATTCCCATGAACAATAACATATTCATAACACCTAAAACAAGCATAAAGTAAAGTTAATATTTCCACATTTCAATAATAATATATCATTTAAAGATATGGAAAAAATCATTGCTTTCTCAAAACCATTTTCAATACCAAAATTTGTATACAGGGTATATGGTATTTATTTTCCTTAATAAACAATACGACTTGTTATGGAAGCCAATGAGAAAATAATACTTGCGGCGGCGTAATGGTCGTTATCACTACGTTCGTTAAAAATAAAAATTCCTTTTTATGATTTAGTAAATGTTTCGTATAAAATATATTCCCTTTGAATGAAATGAATACACAATGGTGTTTATACACTATATAAAATAAAGATGTCTTTAAATCAAAATATGCCTCAATGAAATGAGATTGAGATGAAGTCCCTTACCTCATGTTCGACTTAACGCGTTTGTTCTTTAATATGTATAATAATAATCAAAAGTTAATTTATAATTTCTTAAGAACCTTTTTCATGTTTATTTTTCCTTTAATATAACTTATTACTATTTTATAAACATTATGTAATCATTTAAGTTAACAACAGTCATTCTTATGGTATTTGGTACTTGAGACAAAATTGAACTTCTTATAAATACAAGTTGATCATGTGGTCAAAATTTAATTATCTAAATAATGATATTCATGATTTAGATATAATATATATCATATATATCTAGTATATATATGTACTTATAATAGTACATAACATTTGGAGATAAGAAATTAAATGCACCGTTCATAGAGATGATAAGCCATATGTACAGATGAACGCTACAATGTAATGAAAACATAAACGACTAATAGTTATATTATAATTCCAGTATAATATCATCTATAATTTCAGTAACTCCATCCTTTGAACGTTCCACATATGGCATGAATGAGACATATCATTTTGAGGGGGTTGTAGGCCACACTTCCTTAGATGAAATTATCATATTTCCCTATAATGGAAACAATAATGGTATGATATAAATGAAAAATACTGAAAATAGAGAAAATAAACATAATATATACCATATATTAATATAGTGCCATTATAATGGCCACCGTGAGAGGTGGTAGGAGGTAATTAAACAATTATCTTTTCATGAGGCAGTAGTTCGTCGTCCACAGAAACAGTATGTTCATTAACCATTAGACAGAGATGTGTGTAAGTGTAGTTAGAATCCATATCATACCAACAACCTATAATATTGAGGATATTGGTGTTTTTATATAAGAAAAGAATAATAAAAGAAAAAGGAGTGGATAAGTAAAAAAAATATAACTTGAGGGATGATGTTTCTGTTAAATAGAGAAACTACCATTGGATTGAATCAAAATACTTTCTTGAAGTGCCTTCTGCCTAAGGTAAGGCTTCTCGGGGGAAGAGAGTGATTTATGAAGCTTATTTGGGTATAGTGTGGATATTATATGGGGCTTGAAAGGTGTGTGTAATGGGTTAGAGGTGGTTTCTTTTTATAAGAGGGATGAGGGGCTCTTTAAGAACGTTTGAAAGTATTATTTTATTATAAAATATTTTTTGGTTTAAAAAGGTTCCAAACTTATTAAATTAGAATATAAGAGGAATATTATTCTAAATCCTCTCAACAAATAGGTTTTGACTTGTTTTTATTTAAAATTTAACATTATTATTTAGTTTTATCATATAGTTAACTCTTTTCACTCTTACCATGTCTTCTTGTGTATTTACTCTATAAGGTTAAAATATATTTACAATAAAATTAAAAGACCCCCAAAATTTATAACTAATGAAATTTTAAAAATTATATAATTAATTAGGCCAAATATTATATTTTTATGACTATTTTATCATTTAATAAAATTTTAATTTTATTAAAAACTCATTTATATAAATTTATAAACTATTTATATCAAAACATTTAAAAAATATATAACAACATTATTATTTTTGACAAACTTCAATTATGAAAATATAAAAATTCATTATTATACCTACAATTCGTGGATGTCATAAAAAATTTCAAAATAAATTGATTTTAATATTTATTATCTCATTTATTAAAAACATTCATTACTGAGGTAATCGTTACATCATCATGTGTCATTAATTTATTTATTTATTTAATATCTATAAATTATATATAAAATACAATAATGTATAATATATTCTTATATTTCAAATGAATATCTATATTCTAAGATATAACTTATGTAACCCCATATAAAAGTGCTTTACTAAAAAATATATGTTTATGTTATTTATGTCCATACGTAAAATTAATTAATATAAAGTGTCATTATCACTCCCATGGGGTTTAATGGGGTCCCAAAATTGACCCAAGGATGCACTTGGTTAGAAAAATATAGTATAATAGGGTTAGGACAAGTGTAAGGGTAATTTAATATTATTATAATATTATTTTTTAACCTAATTTTCAAGATTTACCATCTAACCATGGTAAATAAAATATTTACTGAAGTAATTATTCATAATATCTAAAAATATAAGTTACCAATTTACATAATTTGGACCTCCTGATTCAAAATACAAAATCCATTTTTCCTAATTCAAAACACAGAATTGGAAGAAATTAATTGAAAATTAATTCCTGTTGTCAAAACAAAAGGCGTGTTTTTAAGAAATAATAACTATCAAAAGATCAACACGTTTTTATGTCCAATTTCAATGTGAAATTATATAAAATGACCAAAATTTGATTAAATAATAAAAACATAATATAATTACACTTTAAAAAAAATTAAATATATCATCTATCCATATAAATAAAGTATATTAAATGCTAGTTTTTTATTAAAATGATGTATTTTTCATTATTAATTAAAAATGAACTTTAACAGAAAAATACCAAAATTTCATCTGAAGTAAATTTTGATATCCCAATTCTAAAGAATAATTATATTTTGTAAATTATAATATATAAAAGTGAAAAAAATATATTCAAAAAAGGTTCTACATCAACAAATGGTAAATTGACCTTTTAATGATTATTATAGTATTTATGCTTAAAATTTGATTCATTCAAATTTTAAGCCTCTAAAAATTATTGTATAAATTTTAAAACATTTAATGAACATGTGTAATCATATTTTATTGTTTTCTATTCACTCCCACCAATGCAATGACTATGAAATAACTACCATTTAAAATAATAATATTATATTATTATTTTTCAGTATAAATCAACGTTGTTTGAAATATAAGATTTCAAAGAATCTTGTCGTTGCATATTGGGAACGCTACCTAACATAGAATAACCATCAAAGTTAAATTAATATTTAATTTGTAAATATTAATAAATATGAAAATATCATTTCCTTTATTTACATGGGATGTTACATCCTTCCCCCCTTTTGGAAATTGAGTCCTCGCAATTTTATTTAGTTCTAAAATAAATGGAAATATTTATCCCACATAGACCTTTCAGGTTCTCAAATTGCCTCTTCAACTATATGGATTTTCCACATTAAATTTACATAAAGGATTACCTTATTCCACAAAACATGCTCTCTTCGGTCAAGAATATGGACTGGTTGTTCCTTATATGAAAGATTATTTTCCAACTGTACTACCTTAGGACTCTAAACATGAGATGGATCAAGCATATAATACCTCAATATTGAAACATGAAAAACAATATGCACCTAGCATAAAATTGGGGGTAAATACACTCTTTATTCAACTGATCCAACTTTTTATAGGATTTCATAAGGCCCAATGAAACTCGGACTCAACATTCCCTTCTTACCAAAACGAATCACACTTTTAAATGGAGAAACATTGTGAAATTCATGATCACCTACCTCAAAAAAATATCCTTCCTTCGGTTTTTCGTATAACTTTTCTACCTACTCTGAGCTGTTCTCATGTGCTTCTGAATCAATTGAACTTTTCTACCATTTCATCTACCAATTTTGGTCCCATCAGTTTTCTTTCACCTACATCATCCCTAAAATCTATTGTTCGACACAGATTCTCATATAATTTCTCAAATGGATCCATCTTTATAATGGAATGAAAACTGTTATTATAATAAAATTGAACTAATGAATGATATTGGTCCCAACATCCCAGGTAATCCATTGAGAAAGCATGTAGCATATCCTCCAATTTCTATATTTTTTATTCTGACTTCCCATCTGATTGATGATGAAAATATGTACTAAAATTCAATTTAGTATCCAATAACTTTTTAATGCCTTTTCAAAATAAATAAGTAAACAGGGAAACATGATCAGATACAATGGACGGGGGAACTCCATGCAACCTGACTATCTCTTTAGCGAACAACTGAGAAAGCTGATCTAGAGACAAAGTATCTCGAATAAGACGGAAATGAGCATATTTAGTCAATTGGACAATAATAACCTAGATTTCATTATTACCTCGAGATGTATTTGGTAATCCCACAAAAAAATCCATGGATATATTTTCTCATTTGAACTCTGTAACTAGTAAAGGCTGAAGAATCTGTTTTTCTAAATATCACTCTACTTCAACTTGTAGACAAGTGAAACACTTCACAGTAAAATCAAAAATATCTCTTTTTATTCCATGCCACCGGTAATACTTCCGTAGATGTTTTTACATCATAGTACTTCCATGATGAACTTAAAATGGGGAATTACAAGCGTCACATAATGACTCTTTCTTCAACTATGAATCACAAGTCACATATTATCTCTTCCAAAACCTCTAAACACACTCATTATCAATGTTAATGTTAAGAAACTTACCCTTATAAACCAACTCTACCTTTTACTGAAACTCACTGTATTCCTTCTACACTGGCTTAGTTCAGTCTGATATAGATGATTTCACTGACACATGCAAAAAATAGAAGAATTTAGAACACTAACAGCATCTAGGACAATGTCCATCAAATCATTAATCCAAGGATATTGTTATAAATATTACATTGTTAATGTATCATTACTTTTCCGACTTAAACCATCAGCCACATTATTTGTTTCTTAGATTTTAATGAATCGTGAAATTATAATCTTTGATTAATTCTATCCATATCATCTATCTCATGATCAATTCATCCAATGTGAATATATTCATTAAAATTTTGTGATCCGAATATATTGTAAATTGTACTCATTACAAAAGATGACTCTATGGTTTTAAAACAAAAACAACAAAATCTAATTCCAAATCTTGTGTATGGTGATTTAACTCATGAGGTTTCAAATAACGTAAAGCATAAGAAATTACCTGATCCTTCTACATTATGACCTAACCAAGTCTATTCAATGAATCATCAATGTAGATAACAAACTCACTGTTTCTTGAAGGGAGTTCCAAAACTGGAGCATTAACCAATATTCTTCTCAGTTCCTAAAAATAATAATCACATTCTTATTTCTAGATGAACTTAACAACTTTTCGAGTTAATTTAGTGAGTGGGCTAGATAACCATGTTAAATTTCCAAAAAAAAACTCTGATAATAACCTACCAAATCCAGAAAACTATGGATCTCAGTTATATTTGTGGGTCTTGGCCATTCTACAACAACCCTTTTTTAGCAGGATCAACAGTTATTCCATTTCTTCAAATATTGTAGTTAGGGAATGATATTTTTTGTAACCAAAACTCACACGTGCAGAATTTCCCATATAGATTATTTTCTTTTAAGGTTCGAAATACAACCCTTTAATGAAATTCATTTTCCTATTTAGTTTTTGAATAAACCAAAATATCATCAATAAACACAACCACAAACATATCCAAGAATACACAAAAAAATCTATTCTTAAGGTCCAAGAATAAATAAAATTCATTGGTTAACCCAAAATGAATAACCAAAAATTCATAATGGCTATATGTAGTATGAAATACGGTATTCAAAATGTCTGATTCCTTTAATTTCAACGGATAGTACCCCGACCTAAAGTCAATCTTTGAAAAATACTGAGATATCCTTAGAGCTGATCAAACAAATCATCAATATGAGACAAAGGATACGTGTTCTTAACAGTTATGTTATTAAATTGTCTATAAACAAGGAAAATTCACATTGAACCATCTTTCTTTTTAATAATAAAGACAGGATCACCCCATCATGGTGTGCTAGATCGAATGAAAACATTTTTTAATAACTGCTTCCATTTCTTCTTGAACTCTTAATGTTCAATTTGAGTAATTAAATAGGGGGTTTGAAATTATAATAGCATCAAGAATTAAGTAAATAGTAAATTCAACATCCCAATTAGGTATAATACCAGGAAACTCATCAGAAAAAACATCAAGACACTCATTTACAAATTGAAATTCATTCTAAAAATAAACAGCTTTAGCTCTGTATTCAATCCTAACATGATAAATGGAAATTAAATCCATACCAAAATAGCATAAATCTCTACTAGAGACAAAACAACAAGGTCTACAGGTAGATTATTTCCACACATAAAGAAATTAAGGTTCTTATAATTACTTTTTATCTCAACATTTCCACTTGGAATTTTATCCTCTCATTCAGGATTCATATATTGAGATGGAATTCCTAATTAACTACAAAACTTCTCAGAAATGAATGAATGTGTAAACCCTGAATCAAACAACACATTCCCGTAATCTGAATAAAAAAATAGTGTAACTGATACTACTTCATTATATTTCCCAACATCTCCTAATATAGTTTCAAAGGATTTAACCACCCCTTTCTACTTGTATTCTAACTTATTTCCCTCAGTTGAGATCTTTGTCGGACACTAATTTTCATAGTGACTCATTTCATTGCACTTAAAAAAATTTACTAACTGTAATTCAAATTTTATAGTACCAATACCCTGATCTTCTTTAGTGAAATTAATAGACTTATTCCTCAATTTACCACATTTCTAGAACTTACAAGAATTTATAATACAATCCCCAGAGTGATTTTTACCACAATTGTCAAAAACTGTAAACTTAAGATTCTTACCATCAGACATTTTTGAAGAGTTCGTCCCTTTCGTCTTCTACCTCAAACTCTTATTCTGTTGTTTTTTAAAGAATATCTGATCATTTGAAAACTACATTTCAACCATCTCATCATAAAGAATAAGTTTTTCATAACTTTTAAACTCATGAGAAGCTAAAGAACTTCGATACTTGGGCCTTAATACTTGGAAAAAATTATTGATTTTACTATCATGATCTTGTATGAAATTAGGAGAATATCTTTCCAGTTGAGTGAATTTTCCTTCATAAGTAGCCAATGAGTCATCCTCCAGCCTCAATTCCTGGAATAGTTTTTCCATCATAAGTGGAACCACCTCCAGAAAATATTTCTCCTAAAACATACTTTCGAATTCATCACAATAAAGATCCTTAATCTCTTCACTATCCTTAATATTTTTAACCATAGACCACCACTGATCAGATTCAATTTCAAAATAATAAATAGAGAGACTAAACTTTTGATGGTATGAACCCCCATTCCATCAAAAATATTTTCCAGTGCTTTAATCCACCATTCTTCTAGAAAACGGCCAGACTATCCTCTAAATGATGGGGGAAGTTTCCTCAAGAAATGTTTCACTACTAACATGTTCTATTGTGGTTTATCTGGAGAATATCGTGCATGGATATTTCCACCATTTATATCCGGAGTCAACTAATCCATCACTGTAAAAAATTGTTCAGTTCTGATTCTGACCATCTAAGGTTGCTGATTTATAAGTTTGTCTTCCTCTTAATGTCATCATATCAAATATTCCCCATTTCCTCTATGGAAAACCATTCTGAACACAGAAATATTTTAGTTGAAGAAAAATGGTAATCCATAAATATTATACCATTTCAATCAAAACATAAATGAATTTATGGATATTAATTTAAAAGTACCATGAATCCTAAAGTTATCGAAACCGATCTTTGATGCTAACTATAAGGACCCAGCCTTATAACATTAAATAATATTTAATTAAATGAATAATTTACAATGAGTATCTTTTAATATTTAGAGTTTTGGAGAATTAATCCATAACTATTACATTACCTCTCAATAATGTCAAAGTAGACAATTCTACTCAGTTTATATTTTTTCTTAAAATAAGAACTCTTGATAAAAAGTGTCATGTATTGATCCATTTTTTCTATAGAATGACTTTTCCTTGATATCATCATTGACCCTATTCATCTTTATGTCCTATGAGAAAGAGTTCAAAACATGGGATGAGCATAAAAAGCATACTATGGGAAATAAAATAAATAGAGAAATAATTAGTCCATCAAAACATAATATTTTTAACAGACCTCATGATATCTTAAGATTTACAAATAACACATAAAAAACATAAATCATAATGGTAACTTGTGGCATCCATAACAAACTTATGTTATATCTTTCACAACTACATAGGGAGTTACATTTGGAATACCCATCACAGTGTATTCCATAAAATCTCGTAGGAGAATCATATACATTTACCTCTATCATCTTACACTATCTACTAGAGAGTTATCTTTGGCTCACCCGCTTTAGGTAGTTCACAGAACCACCTATATATTTAAACAATTCTGAAGAACCATAACATGTTCGTAACAAATAAAACAAGTATAAAGAAAATATAAAATTTCCACTTTTCAATCAAAATATATCATATAAATGAATTGAAATAATCAATGCTTTATAAAACCCATTTTCAATAAAAAAATATTTAAAAAGGGTATATGGTATAGATTTTCCTTAGAAAACACTATGTATTGTTAAGGACGGAAAAGATCAAATAATACTCACGATGGTGGAAAGGTCGTTGTCACCACATATGTTAAAAAGAATCATTCCTTTTTTTCATTGAGTGAAATAATTCATATAAAAATTATTCCCTTTGAATGAAATGAAATATCAAAGGGTTTTATACACCGTATAAAATAATGTTATGTATAAATCAATATATGCCTCAATGAAAGGAGATTGAGACAATGTCCCTTACCTTGTGTCTGACTTGACTTGTTTGTTCATTAATCTCCTAAATAATAAAATAAAGTTAATTTATACTTTCTTATGAACCTTTATCATGTTTATTATTAATTTTATACAACTTATTACAATTTTATAAATAATATGTAATCATTGATGTTAATAACGGGCATTTTGTCGATATTTGTTACTTGAGACAAAAATGAACTTCTTATAATTACAAGTTGATCATGTGGTCAAAATTCAATTACCTCTATAATGATATTCATGATTTAGATATCATATAAATCATATATATCCAGTATATATATGTATTTATAATAGTACATAACATTTGGAGATTAGAAATGAAATGCACCGTTCATGGAGACGGTAAGTCGTACGTAGGCATGAACACTACTTTCATTTCTATTTCATATTTAATGAAATGAGAATTTAATGATACATAGGTTTATTATAATTCCTGTATAATATCATATAATTTCAGAAACTCCATCATTTATACATTCCATATATGGCATAATGAGACATATCACATTGAAGGGGTGGTAGTCTGCACTTCCTCAAAATAAATTATAGTATTTACCACTTATGGAAACCATAAAGGAATTCTATAAATGAAAAATACAGAAGAATAAAGAAAACATAAACATAACAAATATCATATATAAATAAAGTTCCATAATAATGGCCACCATGAGAGGCAGTAAGATATAATTGAACAATCAATGTTTTGTGAGGTAGTAGTTCACCGTGAACAGAAATAGTGTATTCTTTTACCATTATACGGAGGTCTGTGTAAGTCTAGTGTGAATACTTATCATAAAAACAACCTAGTATATTAATGATACTGTTGTTTTTATATAAAAAAATAATAACAAGATCATTGGGAGTTCATAAGTAAAATAAAAGAAGAGCACTTGAGGGAAGACGTTTCCTTTAAATCGGGTAACACCCATTAGATTGAACTAGAAGGATTTCATGAATTGCCTTATGCATAAGGTATAGCTTCTAGGTGTAATATAGGGATGTTGGGAGCATATTTGGGTATATTTGATCCATGGAAAGGGGCATGAGAGGTGTTAGTAATGGGTGAGAGGTGGTTACCTTTTCTAAGAGGGAGGAGGCGCTCATTAATAAAGTTTGAAAATATTATTTTATTATAAATTAAATTTTAGTTTCAAAAGGTCAAAAATTTAATAAATTCTTAGATAAGATGACTATAATTCTAAATAATCTAAACCAATAGGTTTTATAAATTTTTCTGTTTTCAAATTTAATTTTATTATTTAGCTTTAAACATTAGTTAACAAATTTAACTCTTACCATGTCTTCTTGTGTATTCACACTATAAGGTTAATATATTTACAATAAACTTCTAAGATACCCAAAATGGAATATTAATGAAATTTGTAATATTATATATGTCATTTTCCTGAATATTATATTTTTGGGACTATTTTATCATTTAATAATATATTAATTGTTTTGAAAACTCATTTATGTCAATTTAAATACTATTCATATCAAAGATTTTAAGAAATCAATTACAACTTTATTATTTTGAAAAACCATCGCTAATTCAAATATAACAAGTCATTATTATCCTTAGAATTTTTGAAAGTCATAAAAAGGTTAAAAATAAATTTATCTATAATTTCATTTATTTAAAACATACATTAATGAGGTAATCATTACATCATCATTGTGTCATAAATAATTTTATTTATTTAATTTATAAAAATTATAAATATAATATCATATGAATGAAGCATTTTTAGATTTAAAATAATATTTATAGTCTATGATATCAGTTATATAAACCCATATAAATTTTTTTACTAAAATATATTTGTTTATGTTAATATTGTCCTTACATTAAATTAATTAATATGAAGTGTCATTACCACTCCCACAAGGCTACATGGAGTCAAAAAATAGACCCAAGGATTCCCTTAGTCGTAAAAATCTTATACAATAGGTTTAGGAAAAGTTTAAGGGTAATCTAATATTATTATAATATTATTTTTTACCTTATTTACCAGAATAACTTTTTCAAATATGGTAAATAAAATACTTACTAATGTAAATATTGATAATGTCTTAAAATAAAAGTTATCTATTTACAAAATTTGGACCTCCTGATTCCAAATATCTAATCAATTTTTTTAAATTCAAAACACCAAAGTGTAAGAAATTAATTTAAAATTAATTCCCTTTGTTAAAACAAAAAATCTTGTTTTTCAAAAATAATAACTATCAAAAGACTGACACTTTTTGTTTCCAAATTTAATGTGAAATTACTTCCTATGAAGAAAATTAGATTAAACAGTAAAAACATAATCTATTTACCCTTTAAATAAACTTAAAAGATTATCTATCCCTATAAATAAATTAGATTAAAATCCATAATTGAATTAAAATGTAGTATTTTCATTATCCATTAAAAAATGAACTTTATCAGAAAAACACAAAAATTTCATCCAAAGTAAATATTTATGTACTAATTCAAAAGAATAATTTTATCTTGTCAAATATAACATATACAACTGAAAAAAATTATATGAAAAAATGGTTCTCCATCAAAAAGTGGTAAATCGACCTTTTAAAAAATATTATAGAATTTATGCTTAAAATTGGATTCTTTCGAATTTTAAGCCTTTGAATTTTATTGGATAAATATAAATAAAATTAGCAATCATGTGTAATCTTATTATAGTTAGTTCTGTTCACTCCCACCAATAAAAAAACTATGTGATAACTGCCATTTAAAATAATAATATTATAATATTATTATTTGTATAACTCATCGTTCTGTGCAACCTATGATTTCAAAGAAACTCATAGTTGCGTATCCGGAACACTATCTACACAGCACCACCTTAAAATAGAAATTAATAATTAATTCACAAATACTAATAAATATGAAAATATCATATCCTTTATTTACATAGGATGTTACTGTAGGTATGATCAGTATGATTATATGTTCGTGCTCTTCATATTGACTAATTCACCAGCGGTATTTATAAAACTCATGAATAGTGTGTTTCACCAATATCTCGACTACTTCATCATTGCATTCCTGGATAAAATCCTTGTTTTCTCTGGATCCAATAAAGAGCATAAGTTTAATATTTAGATCTCGTTGGGAACACTGTAGAGTCATTGCCTTTATGAAATTTTGTCCGAGTAAACCATCAAAATCAGGGAAGTGATGTTTCTATGTCTTGAAATCTCAGAATAGTAGGTTTCGGTGGACCTTGAGATGATCAATGCTGCTATGTCATGCGATTAGTTTAGGTATGTGTTCAAGAATAGGAGTTTCCAGGGCCTTGAAGGTTACCACAATTGGTTTGTTTGGGATTTCTCTAGGCTTTCTTCACCCATGACCATGCTCACTAGGAAGGAGGTGATGTTTTAATGGGGCCAAGAATGTTATAAATCCCTCTATGAGTTGAGGATATTGTTTACATCCAAAACCATGATAATCTTTCTAGAATATTGGTTTGGGATTTTTGGTTTATTGCGAGCTCAAGGTATGGGTCTAGGGTGTTTTTTTATTCAGGTTGATCCCACGGTGTTGTATGTAACTCACCATCTATGATCACAAGAAATGATTTACCCAACCCATGACTTGGATTTAGTGAAGTTGATGCATGCATAGAAGACTTTCTGTCACTAACTCTCTATGGGGAAGTTTGTGGTCTACTCTAAACATAAGATCTTGGCCTATATATTCTCATAAAAGTATCTTAATTTGAGGTATTGTTGTTGGATAGAATATTTATACGGGTTTGAATTTGATATCATCAATATATTGATTAAGGGTAATGTGGTAGCTGATGGATTATACATGAAGGTGTTAGTGCATGATTTGAGGAAGTCCAATGATGAGTGGACATTGATGGGGCACTTTACCGAGATTCACTTGGAGACAAAAGAGAATAGCAGGGGTTCATTATTAGTGATCAATCATTTTTCTCTTTCTGATTTATCATTTATTCGGTGAGAGTATCCCAGTGATGTGTTATGACAGTGGTAGATAAAGTTTCATCATGGTGGGGAGACGACTTATAATTACATTTCATCTCCTAAGGGGATTTGGTGCTTTAAGGGAAGTTATGTTGTGTCATTGTCTCTATAGAAGGTGGTAATTCCTAATAGCCACCAATCGTAGTGGGACGTTCATCCTCGTGATACCAAAATGTATTATGATGTTTTTTGGTAGATCTGGTTGCCAGGTATGTGGAGGGATATAGCTGACTATTTATTGAGGAGATAGACATGTCAGAAAGTGAATGTAGAGCATCAAATTCCCTTCGGAATGCTTCATCCATTTTCCATTTCTACCTAGATATGGGATGAGGTATCCATTGAATTTATTTTTGTATTTCCTAAAAACATGCGGTAAAGATGTTATTTGTTTAGTTATTGACCATATGACCAAATAATTTCACTTCATTCTGATCTAAGATATACCTAAAGTGGATGATCTAGGTCTATTGTATATTCAATATGTGGTAAGGCTTTTGGGTGTGCCATTAGTAGTTTTCTCAGATAAAGACCACCATTTTACATCTTATTTTTGGGAAGCCCTTTATAGGGCATTGGGAACTAAGATTAAGATGAACATGGAATACCATCATTAAACATATGGTCAAACAGTGTGGGGAACTCAGATTATAGAGGATATACATCACCCATGTGTTTTAGACATCATAGGATTATGTGATATACTTTTGGGATGGTCATATTTTATTATTATAATAGTCACCAATCCTATATTCAAATGCCTCCTTTTGAGGCATTATATATTCATCATATTCGGCCCCCTCTATGTTGGGCTATAGGAGTTGAGACCTCATTATTGGGGCCAAGCCTTATGCTAGAGACATAAGAGAAGTTCAAGTTTATTAGCAAGTGGTTATTAATATATTAAATTCACCACAAATATTATGATGATTAGAGGCATCGAGAACTTGAGTGCTCTATTGGTGATTAGGAATTCCTGAAGGTGTCTCCTCATTTGGGTCAATGTTAATTGGGAAAGCATGGAAAGGTAATGCCGCGATATTCCATCCAATTTTAGATCACTAATCTGATTATAAAGGAAGCATATAGGTTATAATTTACCCCTTAGATGACATATATTCATTATATATTCTATTTCTCCTAATTAATGAAGTAAAATATGGATCGGTCACATGTGTTGAATTGGGAAGAGTTAGAGATGGAGACCGACTTATTACGGTATGAGCGGATGATGTGAATAATGGATTCCCAAGAGAAGGATATTCAAGGCAATGTCTATTCCATTGTTTTGGGTCCTTTTATATCATGGTAATTATGTACACGAAACATGGGAGTAGAAGATGTGGGTTGAGAAAAAGTACCCATTCTTGTTTTCTGAATAGGATTTCGGTAGACTTTCTAGGGAATAATGATTTTCAGGGGGAGAGAATTGTCACATACATGTCCCTATATTCATATATTTTTCCCTTTTTGTAATTGGATAATATTTTTTCCCAATATATCTCTTGAACTGCCTTGAATTTTGAAGAATATGGATAAGTTTTTTGTGTCCAGAACATGCTGCATGGTTTAGCTACAGGGTTTACTAAACCGTGAGAAATAACATTGCACAGTTGTTCGGGTTATAATCTTTTTATTTTATTCTAATTTTCACTACCATGGTTTAGCCTATCTGTCCCCTTTCTTCCCTAATTGGTCTATTATAACCCTAGAAGGATTTCAAGCTCCCTCAAGATCATTAAGAGCCTGTTTTTATGTGGTTTTTGGTGCTGAAACATCAAGATCTGTCAATTAATTGATTCTCTCTTTGATTTCATCCTTCCATATTTGGTTTAATTTTTTTTAATGACATTCCACATCTCCAAAAACTAGTGTTTCATAACTAGGGTTTAATTTTATGTATCTTGGTTCAATATTAAGGATTGGGGTTTGTTTTTACCCACATGTGGTGCAGCAGTGGTGTGATTGATGTTTCAGAGAAAGAGTTAACGATTATGAAATCTAAGGTAGGTGGTTCCATGTGTATACATTCTTTGATGAATTCATAATTCTTGACTGACCTATTTTTCAGGTTTTTATTCCATTTTGTTTGGTCAAAAACCAATTTCTGGGTATCATTTTTTAAGTGGTAGATTTTAGAGATGTATTTTATATGAAAATGTGTGTTTCTGAGGTTTATTCCATGTTGTTTCTTTTGTGGTTGTTTTATAACTCATGGAATAGGTTAACTAAATGTTTTTAGGGAAGAAGAATCTAGATCTGTGTGTTTTTTGTGTATTTATCCATGATAAAGTATTTTTTAATAGAGTATTTTTGAATGTTTTCTATCAGAAAACCATTGTTTTACTTTTTGAAATTGTTTAATAAAATCATTAAAGGATTTAGTAAATAACATTGAGGGTGAAAACCAAGTTTTTGTACTAATTAGGGATGTGTATGATTCATAAATGTTATTTCTATGTTCAAATGATACTTTCATGTGAAATCGGTATTTTAAAACATTTGGATATTGTTTGAGAAAAAAAGATGGAAACACGGGTATCTATGGGGGGACTAAGACTAGTATTCCAGTGATCTGGTAGTGGTATCATCCTTTTTTCACATGGAACGTTTTATGATGAAAACACTACCTAAACATTTATAATTTTGGGGTGCCAATTTCCCATTAGGGTTTCCCCTCCTAGTGGTTAATGCATAAGATGGTTGTTTTCTATGGTTATGTTTACACTGAGACACGATGTGCCAAGGGCCCTACATCTAGCTAGTGCATAGGGGTGTTCCTGTAACTAGTTCTCATTAGGTATATTTTACATATCATTGGAATACAGTGTGTTTTGTTGGAATATTCTATAGAATGTGTGTTTTATTTGAATGTTTAAATTCTTCAATGTTTCCAAATTAAAAATAGGTTTTGTTAAAATTTTCACCTTTTAGAAATTGTTCTAGCATTTTCATATTTATGAAATCATGCATTATTTTTGTCTTAATAAAATGGAATGTGTTTGGGTGGCATCCCATCAAGATTTGGATCACATGCTATATACACTTTTGGGTGTATATAGACTTGATATTGTCTGACACATGTAAGGGCAAGGTCCTTGGAGGTAGTGATTCATGTTGTTAAGTTTTTTTCAGTGTGCAGTGTTGTGGACAATATTTCGAGGTGATGTCTCCTTACAGTAAGTTGATTATTGAGTCAAAATGTCTTTTCCTTTGGAGTTTTTCCCCCATGGGGTTTTGTTAAAAGCTAGGTTTTTCAATTCTGAATTTTATTAGATGATTTTTTGGAATATATTTTCAGAATCAGTTTATTTATAGTTTTGGGTTGTTTAATGCTTCTATACATGGTTAAATAATTCCCAAACCATTATTTTTGATACCCATGAACTTGTTCCTTACCTTATAAATAGGGAATTACCTTGGGGCCTTTCCATGGACCGATTAAGGTTCTAGTTTGGGTGGTAACTACATATTATTTGTGACACCCATGTCCGTGATATTAGAAAAGAAGTTATCGTTCAGTTGTTTGGTGGACTACCATGTCACGAATAGATTAAATTCGTTTTTCATCACCATATCTCAAAACAAGTTATAATTATTGAATTAATGTCTATATATTATATTAATTACATATGTTTCATTATTAAATGACAATTTATCATTTTAATTCGTACCATTCCATGTATAGTTAAATGATATTATCCTTCATATATAAAAATGAGATATCACCTCCATAAAGAAATGTTATTACTTTTTCACCACCACATAACATTTATGCTATACATAAGTATATATAAATTATTAATATTATAATAATTATATTATTATCATTATGTAAATTTAAAGTAATACTTATCTTTACCCCATAATGATCACTGTAGAATTAATATGTTACTCTTGTGTATGTACAACCAACCATTTCCATAATTATAATGTAGTTCATTTTTCATAAAAAACAAAATTGTTTGAAATAAAAGTATAATTAATGTGAAAAAAAGAAAACAATTTTGTAAATATAATTCTTTGGAATATGTACTAATGACAAATTTTTCTATAGACGTCATATCCAAATAATTTGGTACTCATGTACCTAATATCTCCAAAACACCTGATGAGAAAAAATATATTTAAATATTTTTATGATATAGAAATAAGTGATATAAAACTAATAATAACTATTCAATAGTTTATCATGGAGTTAATTAATAAACCACACTCAATTATTCAATATGATAAATAATTTACTTCACGAGCCATACATGATCTTGTACGAAGTACATCTAAATAAGAAACTTTACTCTAGCTCTAAGAAACCCTACTAATCTCCTAGAACTTTCAAATATGTGATTTCCAAAATATCTTCATATTAAAACGATTCTTGAGTGAATGATTTTGTGGTGTGTAACGCCCCGACCCCAGCTACCCAGAGTTGGTGCATTACTTCGTAACATTGGCATGATCACAAAAGATCAAGTCTCGAAAGACCGATTAGTTTAGTAGCCTTGGAAACACTAGATTCATTCATAAGTCTTACATTACATCATAAGGTGAAAAACTACAATAGCAAAGTCTCCATAGTCCACACTCATATCCTCTTCTGACTATACCTGCAGGTCATTCATAAAATACTTCTTCACATCCTGGAAAAAATTAAAACATTGATAGGGGTGAGATCAGATGCTCAGTAAGGATAATAATAATGCAGAAGCTTTCATAAATAAACATTAAAATTTAAGGCAATGTATAACTAAAACAAAAGCCTTTTGAACATGAGCTTCAACATAATATGGAAAAAGTAAAATGAGATAATTCCATTTACTTATTCACATGGATATTCTACTGGTCGAATAATCACATACAATATCAATAACCACTTTCATAATGATGGAATGCATAATGCCAGACATTCTGAAACATTTTGTCAAGGCCTCATCCAAGACGTCTAAAATGATTAAGGCCTCGGCCAAAACCATAAATCAAATTGGGAAAGGGCCTCGGCCAATTCCATGTCTAGTTGTCTCATGAGACCTACCGATGCATCGAGGAGCTATAGCGGGCTCCACCTATCACTTATTAAGTCCAATACATTCCTCATATGAATAGGTTTAAACATATCATAAACCATAACATAATCATATCACATAAAACATGCTTAAAGGAAACATAACATTTCCACATTTCAATCACAAGATATCAATACAGCACATTGATATAATAAAAATTCTTTCAAAACCATTTTCAATACCAAAATAAAAGAAAGTTAATAATTTTTATTTATTTTTCATTAAAAAAATGATGGCTTGTAGAGGAATCCGAATCTCAAATAATGGTCACGGCGGTAGAGAAGTCATTGTCGCCGCATAAGTATGGAAAGAAAAACATTCCCTTTTTGTCATTTAGTAAAAAACTTCGTATAAAAAAGATTCCTTTTGAATAAACGTAAAAGTCAAAGGGGTTTATACACCGTATAAAAGAAAGTTGTGTATAAAACCAAATATGCCTCAATGAAAGGGGATTGAGATAAAGTCCTTAAAAAGATCATTTTTAAAATAAAATAGATCTATTATGTGTATTCACTATAGGTACACATAAATAAAGTAAAAATACAAAATAGGACATAATAATATCATGTCATAATTTGAAAGTAGGAGATTAACCCAAAGAATGGAAGTTGGGTTAAGAAATTCCCTTACCTTGCGTCCTGTCATGACTCAACCGTTCTTTAACCTCCTGAATAATAAACTAGAGTTAATTTGTATTTTCTTAAGAACCTTTTTAATGTTCATTATTCCTTTTATATCACTTATTACCATGTTATGAACATTATGTAATTATTTAAGTTAATAACGGTCGTTTTGTCGATCTTTGGTACTTGAGTCAAAAATAATCTTCTTATAATTACAAGTTGTTTATGTGGTGAAATATTCATTATATCCAGAATTATATTAATGATGTATATATCATATATATCATAAATATACATTATATACATTCATTTATAATGTTACGTAACATTTAGAGGTAAGAAATGAAATGCACCGTTCATGGAGACGGTAAGTCGTACGTACGCATGAACGCTACTTTCATTTCAATTTCATATTTAATGGAACTTAATCATAATGATATAAATGTATAATATAATTCCAGTATAATATAGTGTATAATACCATTTACTCCATCCTGTATACATCCCACATATGGCATTAACGATTCAAATCACTTTGAGGGGGCGATAGTCCGCACTTCCTAAAATGAAATTATCGCGTTTTACCCATAATGGAAATCATAAAGTATGACATAAATTAGAAATACAGAAGAATAAGTAAAACATAAACATATTATATATCATATATAAAAATAGTGACATCTTAATGGCCACCTTTGAAGGTGTTATATGAGTGTTGAACAATCATCGTTTCGTGAGGCAGAAATTCACCATCCACAGAAACCGTATGTTCTTTAACCATTAGATGTAGGTGTGTGTAATTGTAGCTCGAATCCTTCTTATAACAACATCCTAGTATATTTAGGATACTGGTGTTGTTACAAAAGAAATGAATAAAAAGAGTTTAGGGGGTTGGAGAATAAAAATAAAACAAAACAACATTAGAGAAGACATTACCTCAAAATCGGGTCACTCTTTTTGATTTGAGCCAAAGGCTTCCTTGGGAAGTGTTCTGCCCAAATTGAGGCTTCTAGGAGTAAGAGGGGGATTTTGGGAGAGTATTTGGGCAGAGCTTGGCCGAGCCAAATGGCTTGAAAGTGTAAATGAGGTGGGAGAGGTGGGGGCCTTTTATAAGTGGAGAGGAGGGGCACTTTTGGAAAGATTGAAATGTTACATTATTACACAATGATTTTCGGATTCTAAAGGTCCCAAAATTATATAATTCTAGGATAAGGTGATAATGTTTCGAAATATCCTCATCCAATAGGCTTTGGACAAATGTAAGCCTTAGATTTTACATTATCTTCTTATTTTATTTAAATCGTTAAATAATGAGGTCATCACTGCATCATCATGATGTCATAAATAATTTAATTTATTTAATGTCTAAAAATTATATAAAAAATACAATGATGTAGGAAATCTTTTTAGATTTCTAAAGAATATTTATAGTCAAAATTTGTAATTGTGTAACCCCACTTAAAAACTGTTTTAGTAAAACAACCCATGTTTGTGTCAATTTAATTTTAACATTAAATAAATATACATTAATGTCATTTTCCAACCAATGTGGCTCCATGGGGTCCCCATGTTGACCCATGGGTTGACTTGGTCGGCCATGACCCATCCAATAGGAGTAGGACAAGTGTCAAGCTCATATAATATTATTAAAACATTGTTTTTACCTTAAACTACACTAATTACCTCTTATCGCGATTAAGAACTTAAAAGTTACTATTCACCAAAAAATTATTTTAATCTCATTGAACCACATTTTACTTTTTAATGACAACCATGTATGTCATATTTTTGAAAATCAAATCACAGAAGTGGTAATATTTCATTTTAACGAAAAATCAGTTTTTAACAACCACTTAGTGGTTTCACTATTCATCAAAAATTGAAGTTTTTCAGAACAATGCCAAAATTTCACCCTAAGCTATAATTGATATTCCGAATTAAAAAATGATGTCTATTTTACAAAATTCCAAACATATAAGTTGCATTAATTAATTTTATAATTAATTCCCGCTGTCACAACAAATAGCGTGTTTTTAAGAAACAATTTATATCAAAAGATTGGCAATTGTTTATGTCCAATTTCAATGTTAAATTAATTCTAATGACCACCATTGGATAAAATGGTAAAAATATATTCTAATTATAATTTAAAACCACTAAATAGTATAATTTATCACTATAAATTATTTTGATTAAAAAAGTTGTTTTAAGTATTCTTTCACTATTCATAAAAAATTGGAAGTTCTCCGAAAATTACAAAAAATTCAACTTTGGATAATTTCGATATTACGAATACAAAAATGAAGTCCATTTTAAAATATAAAATTTCTATAATTTTAAAAAGTGCTTATTACTATTCATAACGGCTACTTTGATTAGTCGCGGTGTTTTAGAACTCGAAGTTGCGTACAATGCAAGCTATTGCATTATTGAATGAGAAGCGTATCGTGGAAGCTCGGGGTGTTACATTCTACCCTCCTTCAATAAATTGAATCCTCGCAATTTGAAATTTTTCTTGGACAATAAAAGGTTGAAAATATAAAATACCTTTGTGGAAAACCCACATCGGAAATAAGGTTAATAAATATATAACATTAAAATAAAGAAAGATAAGTACAAAGGTCACCCGATATAGCCAATTCTAGGATTCTATGAAAATATGGATATGGAGGAGAAACAAACCATCAAAGTCTGATGGAGAGTTATAGAAAACAGGATTAGGAGAATGTTTAACTACAAGAAAATCACAAACTTGTGATTGGTTAAACGGTCATTGAATCCCCAGCTGGAAAAGTTAACCGACAACATTTTTGATTTATGTTACCTTTTATAATGTTGAGGAATTTATTTAGGAGATTTACTAAGAATGTAAGGGAATATACATACTTGTTACGTATACTTTCATTCGTTAATAAATTTTTACCAAAAACCCAACTTTTACTCCAAATGGTAACGGAACTCAAAAATATTCTATTTATCCTAATTGTATAAGGTTCTAAATGTTAACTCATACCATTTAGATTAGTAAAATTATTTTGTAATAACCAGGGACTTCCTGTAGGCTAGTGGTAGGAAATAAAGGCCTGTCGCACTATGCTTGTGGGTTCGATTCCTGCAGCTTTGTTCGACGCGATGGGTTATGCCCCACCCTGCAGGTTGTCCTTTTACTAAAACTATAGTATCATAATATTCCAAAAATAATCTTCATAAATTTTTTAACCTTAAACAATACTATCCAAAGATCAACTTAATCCACTCCAAACTTTATAGTTATCCAAAATACCTCTGTCCAGACTTTCTCTAAAAGGTCTCTTAATTCCAAAATCAATTTATCAGATTCCCCAAACAAAGTAAAGTTTCTCTTATTGTCAAATGCTAAAAATATGATTACCTTCATCATATTAAATCCTTAATGAAAAAAACATGTACTGCAGTACAATCCTTATATATATAACATTATTCTTATAACCATAATCTAGTTCTTGAGTCCAAAAAAACAAATACAATAATTATTCTACTTCAACTGTAGTCACAACATAAGATTGGCCTTGGTCCCTTGGCCTTTTCTGAGGTAAGTTTCCTTGACGCTTAGGACATTCATTTGCATAATGCCCCATTTCCCTACAATTGTAGCATTCAACTTTGACAGCCTCTTTCTTTCCCTTGCAATCACGAGCCTGGTGACCCTTTTCTCCACATTTATAACAAACTCCCATTCCTTTTAGGCACATACCAGGGTGATTCTTCCCACAGTTACCACATAATGGAAAATACTTCTTTCCCTTTTTCCCTTTATCCGTCTCTTGTTCCACCGTTCTCTTCTTCTCTTGCTTTACTTTTTTGTCATAAGACTTAGAGAATTCCTTTTCTGTCTTGATAGCACACGAGACAATATCTTCGTATGATGAGAAGGATTGTGATACTAAAGATCGATGGAGAAATTGTTTTAACCCATCAAAGAAATGATCAATCTTACTCCTTGGGTTACGTATATAATTAGCAGTATGCCTTGCTAACCTTGTAAAGTTAGCCTCATACTTTGCGACATTCTCATCCTCCTTCTGCCTCAGACTCAGAAATTGCCTTTCCATATCTGCTCGATGGTCACGAGGAAAGTATTTCTATAAGAAAAGCTCTTTGAACTCCCTCCATTCCATATTCGATACGTTATCATCTTCCTTTGTGTTTTGAATCAGCGACCACCACAGATCGGCATCTCCAGTGAGGCGGTAAACTGCCATGACAACCTTCTCCCTTTCGCTACTCCCCAAGGCATGGAATATTTTCTCTAAGGAGTTTATCCATTTCTAAGATACTAACGGATTTGCACCCCCATAAAATGTTGGTGGTTGTTGCCTCATGAAGTGTTCTAACATTGATCCTCCACGTTGTGGATCACGGTGATCCATAGGAGTAAGGTTATTATTCATAACTTGAGTGAGTTGTCCCAGTATGGTAATAAGTTGATCACTACCAGCTGTATCTTCAGATCCACAATAATTATCTTGAGCAGGAGGGCAATCCCTACACGGAGTTCGTGCATTGATACGGTTTCCATTCCTTCCACTAGGCGCCATTTCCAAACAATGGCATAAACTAGATTTGTTTATGAAATAAAATACATAATTCCACATTTGTAAAACACTTTACATAAATTGAACTATTTTTGGATATAATCCATAATCATAAAAAGAAATGTTTTCTTTGAGGAAGTATATACTCATAACCCTTCATAGTGGTTTGTAAAGAAAATGAGAATTATCCTAAGCATATCCCCCGGGAGTGTCGTAACCAAGTGTGCAGCAAGGCCCGTTGTCGTGCACCAGTTCCCGTTCGAGTCTTGCTCAAAGCGGTGTTTTCGGGTTTTACCCCTAGGTACATCTGTGCCAGAGCCGCCTCTACCTGCTCGTATCCAGACAGGGATGTATTGCTCAGAAAACTCGGAAAATCTCTATAATACCAAAATTCTAGGAAGTTCTTCTATACTAATCCTTAAAGTCTATCTTTGGGCTATGTGTTCTAATCAGAGTTTATCTACATCTAGCTTCCAAGGTTTGTACTAAACTTCCTCTGATACCAACTGTAACGCCCCAACCCCAGCTACCCAGAGCTGGTGCATTACTTCGTAACATTGGCATGATCACAAAAGATCAAGTCTCGAAAGACCGATTAGTTTAGTAGCCTTGGAAACACTAGATAAATTCATAAGTCTTATATTACATCATAAGGTGAAAAACTAAAATAGAAAAGTCTCCATAGTCCACACTCATATCCTCTTCTGACTATCCCTGCAGGTCATTCATAAAATACTTATTCACATCCTGGAAAATGTTAAAAAATTGAAAGGGGTGAGCTCAAATGCTCAGTAAGGATAACAATAATGTGGAATCTTTCATAAATAAACATTAACATTTAAGGCAATGTATAACTAAAACAAAGCCTTTTGAACATTAACTTCAACATAATATGGAAAAAGTAAAATGAGATAATGCCATTTTCTTATTCACATGGATATTCTACTGGTCGTATAATCACATGCAATATCAATAACCACTTTCATAATGATGGAATGCATAATGCCAGACATTCTGAAAATTTTTTCAAGGCCTCAGCCAAGAGGTCTAAAATGATTAAGGCCTCGACCAAAACCATAAATCAAATTGGGAAAGGGCCTTGGCCAATTCCACGTCTAGTTGTCTCATGAGACCTACCGATGAATCGAGGAGCTATAGCGGGCTCCACCCGTCACTTATTAAGTCCAATGCATTCCTAATATGAATAGGTTTAAACATATCATAAACCATAACATAATCGTATCACATAAACCATGCATAAAAGAAACATAAAATTTCCACATTTCAATCACAAGATATCAATATAGCACATTGATATAATAAAAATTCTTTCAAAACCATTTTCAATACCAAAATAAAAGAAAGTTAAAACTTTGTATTTATTTTTCATTAATAAAATGATGGCTTGTAGAGGAATCCGAAACTCAAATAATGGTCACGGTGGCAGAGAAGTCGTTGTCGCCACATAAGTACGGAAAGAAAAACATTCCCTTTTTGTCGTTTAGTAAAACTCTTCGTATAAAAAAGATTCCTTTTGAATAAACGTAAAAGTCAAAGGGGTTTATACACCGTATAAAATAAAGTTGTGTATAAAACCAAATATGCCTCAATGAAAGGAGATTGAGACGAAGTCCTTAAAAAGATCATTTTTAAAATGAAATAGATCTATTATGTGTATTCAATATAGGTACACATAAATAAAGTAAAAATACAAAATAGGACATAATAATATCATGACATAATTTGAAAGTAGGAGATTAACCCAAAGAATGGAAGTTGGGTTAAGAAATTCCCTTACCTTGCATCCTGTCCTGACTCAACCGTTCTTTAACCTCCTGAATAATAAACTAGAGTTAATTTGTATTTACTTAAGATCCTTTTTCATGTTCATTATTCCTTTTATATCACTTATTACCATGTTATGAACATTATGTAATTATTTAAGTTAATAACGGTCGTTTTGTCGATCTTTGGTACTTGAGTCAAAAATAAACTTCTTATAATTACAAGTTGTTTATGTGGTGAAATATCCATTATATCCAGAATTATATTAATGATTTAGATATCATATATATCATATATATACATTATATACATTCATTTATAATGTTACGTAACATTTAGAGATAATAAATGAAATGCACCGTTCATGGAGACGGTAAGCCGTACGTACGCATGAACGCTACTTTCATTTCAATTTCAGATTTAATGGAACTAAATCATAATGATATAAATGTATAATATAATTCAAGTATAATATAGTGTATAATACCATTTACTCCATCCTTTATACATCATACATATGGCATTAACGATTCAAATCACTTTCAGGGGGCGGTAGTCCGCACTTCCTAAAATGAAATTATCGCGTTTTACACATAATGGAAATCATAAAGTATGAAATAAATGAGAAATACAGAAGAATAAGTAAAAAATAAACATATTATATATCATATATAAAAATATTGACATCTTAATGGCCACCTCTGAAGGTGTTATATGAGTGTTGAACAATCATCGTTTCGTGAGGCAGAAATTCGCCATCCACAGAAACCGTATGTTCTTTAACCATTAGATGTATGTGTGTGTAAGTGTAGCTCGAATCCTTCTTATAACAACATCCTAGTATATTGAGTATACTGGTGTTTTTACAAAAGAAATTAATAAAAAGAGTTTAGGGGTTTGGAGAAGAAAAATAAAACAAAACAACATTAGAGAAGACATTACCTCAAAATCGGGTAACTCTTTTTGATTTGAGCTAAAGGCTTCCTTGGGAAGTGTTCTGCCTAAAGTGAGGCTTCTAGGAGTAAAAGGGGGAAGTTGGGAGAGTATTTGGGCATAGTTTGGTCGAGCCAAATGGCTTGAAGGTGTAAATGAGGTGGGAGAGGTGGGGGCCTTTTATAAGTGGAGAGGAGGGGCACTTTTGAAAAGATTGAAATGCTACATTATTACACAATGCTTTTCGGATTCTAAAGGTCCCAAACTTATATAATTAGAGGATAAGGTGATAAGGTTTCGAAATTTCCTCATCCAATAGGCTTTGGACAAGTGTAAGCCTTGGATTTTACATTATCTTCTTATTTTATTTAAATCATTAAATAATGAGGTCATCGCTGCATCATCCTGATGTCATAAATAATTTAATTTATTTAATGTCTAAAAATTATAAAAAAACTACTATGATGTAGTAAATCTTTTTAGATTTCTAATGAATATTTATAGTCAAAATTTGGACTTGTGTAACCCCACTTAAAAACTGTTTTAGTAAAACAACCCATGTTTGTGTCAATTTAATTTTAACATTACATAAATATATATTAATGTCATTTTCCAACCAAAGTGGCTCCATGGGGTCCCCAAGTTGACCCATTGGTTGTCTTGGTCGTCTATGACCCATCCAATAGTAGTAGGACAAGTGTCAAGCTCATATCATATTATTAAAACATTGTTTTTACCTTAAACTACACTAATTACCTCTAATCGCGATTAAGAACTTAAAAGTTACTATTCACCAAAAAATTATTTTAATCTCATTGAACCACATTTTACTTCTTAATGACAACCATGTATGTCGGATTTTTGAAAATCAAATCACATAAGTGATAATATTTCATTTTAACGAAAAATCAGTTTTTAACAACCACATAGTGGTTTCACTATTAATCAAAAATTGATGTTTTTCAGAACAATGCCAAAATTTCACCCTAAGCTATAATTGATATTCTGAATTCAAAAATGATGTCTATTTCACGAAATTCCAAAAGTATAAGTTGCATTAATTAATTTTATAATTAATTCCCGCTGTCACAACAAATAGCGTGTTTTTAAGAAACAATTTATATCAAAATATTGGCAATTGTTTATGTCCAATTTCAATGTTAAATTAATTCTAATGAACACCATTGGATAAAATGATAAAAATATATTCTAATTATACATTAAAACCACTATATAGTATAATTTATCACTATAAATTACTTTGAATAAAAAAGTTGTTTTAAGTATTTTTTTCACTATTCATAAAAAATTGGAAGTTCTCAGAAAATTACAAAAAATTCAACTTTGGATAATTTCGATATTAAGAATACAAAAATGAATTCCATTTTAAAATATAAAATTTCTATAATTTTAAAAAGTGGTTATTACTATTCATAATGGCTACTTTGATTAGTCGCGGTGTTTAAGAACTCGAAGTTGCGTACAATGCAAGCTATTGCATTATTGAATGAGAAGCGTATCGTGGAAGCTCGGGGTGTTACATTCTACCCTCCTTCAATAAATTGCGTCCTCGCAATTTGAAATTTTTCTTGGAAAATAAAAGGTTGAAAATATAAAATACCTTTGTGGAAAACCCACATCGGAAATAAGGTTAATAAATATATAACATTAAAATAAAGAAAGATAAGTACAAAGGTCACCCGATATAGCGAATTCTAGGATTCTATGAAAATATGGATATGGAGGAGAAACAAACCATCAATGTCTGATGGAGAGTTATAGAAAACAGGATTAAGAGAAAGTTTAACTACAAGAAAATCACAAACTTGTGATTGGTTAAACGGTCATTGAATCCCCAGTTGGAAAAGTTAACCGACAACATTTTTGTTTTATGTTACCTTTTATAATGTTGAGGAATTTATTTAGGAGATTTACTAAGAATGTAAGGGAATATACATACTTGTTATGTATACTTTCATTCGTTAATAAATTTTTACCACAAACCCAACTTTTACTCCAAATGGTATCGGAACTCAAAAATATTCTATTTATACTAATTGTATAAGGTTGTAATAACCAGGGACTTCCTGTAGGCTAGTGGTATGAAATAAAGGCATGTCGCACTATGGTTGTGGGTTCGATTCCTGCAGCTTTGTCCGACGCGACGAGTTATGCCCCACCCTACAGGTTGTCCTTTTCCTAAAACTATAGTATCATAATATTCCAAAAATAATCTTCATAAATTTTTTAACCTTAAACAATACTATACAAAGATCAACTTAATCCACTCCAAACTTTATAGATATCCAAAATACCTCTGTCCACACTTTCTCTAAAAGGTCTCTTAATTCCAAAATCAATTTATCAGATTCCCCAAACAAAGTAAAGTTTCTCTTATTGTCACATGCTAAAAATATGATTACCTTCATCATATTAAATCCTTAATGAAAACAACATGTACTGCAGTACAATCCTTATATATATCACATTATTCTTATAACCATAATCTAGTTCTTGAGTCCAAAAACACAAATACAATAATTATTCCACTTCAACTGTAGTCACAGCATAAGATTGGCCTTGATCCCTTGGCCTTTTCTGAGGTAAGTTTCCTTGACTCTTAGGACATTCATTTTCATAATGCCCCATTTCCCTACAATTTTAGCATTCAACTTTGACAGCCTCTTTCTTTCCCTTGCAATCACGAGCCTGGTGACCCTTTTCTCCACATTTATAACAAACTCCCATTCCTTTTAGGCACGTACCAGGGTGATTCTTCCCACAATTATCACATAATGGAAAATCCTTCTTTCCCTTTTTCCCTTTATCTGTCTCTTGTTCCACTGTTTTCTTCTTCTCTTGCTTTACTTTGTTGTCATAAGACTTAGAGAATTTTTTTTCTGTCTTGATAGCACACGAGACAATATCTTTGTATGATGAGAAGGATTGTGATACTAAAAATCGACGGAGAAATGGTTTTAACCCATCAAAGAAACGATCAATCTTACTCCTTGGGTTACGTATATAATCAGCAGCACGCCTCGCTAACCTTGTAATGTTAGCCTCATACATTGCGACATTCTCATCCTCCTTCTGCCTCAGACTCAGAAATTGCCTTTCCATATCTGCTCGATGGTCACGAGGAAAGTATTTTTCTAAGAAAATCTCTTTGAACTCCCTCCATTCCATATTCGATACGTCATCATCTTCCTTTGTGTTTTGAATCAGCGACCACCACTGATCGGCATCTCCAGTGAGGCGGTAAACTGCCATGACAACCTTCTCCCTTTCGCTACTCCCCAAGGAATGATTTTTTAAATTATAAGGAATGAGAGGTTTCTTCCACATTCATTACTCCTTATTAATTAAATATTTCTCAATATGTTTTAATTGATTTTATAATGATAATGGTTCATTATAATGTGCCCAGGGATTTGATTTCAAAAGTAATTATTTACAAGAAATGGTATTTGGATTCTACATTGAGGTTAATTTTTTTTGAAATACATTTTGATAAAAAAAATGGAATGACATATATGTTTTATTCCTTATATGTTACTTTCAATTAATAATGGGGTCTCTCAGATAGATATTGTAAACCCCATTTATCCTAAAACGTGGTGGCCCAGCTAGTGTCGGGTAGGCCCATTACAGCTTGATAAGGGCTGCCAAGATAACACTATGAAATATCATTATAACCAAACCGAGAGTTCTCATATGGTTATACATATTCACATTAATAAATATAATATGGTTTCATATATAGCACTAGGTAACCAATAATTTCATAATAGGGTAATGAAAAAGTTTAGGTGTATACCATATGGTTATTCAAATTAAATTGGTTTTTAAAGGGTTTTATAAAAATATTTCTCTAATTCGCCAAAAGTGTTTTTAATTTCTTGATATGGTTATTGAATATTTTTTTTGATAAAATAATATTTAGGTGTTTCATGTAGAAATTTTTTATTTCATAAGATCAAATAAATTTAAAGATAAATGTATGTGTTATATGAGTTTTTTTGTTTTCACATTGCTAATTATTTACTTTCTTTATGTCCCTTACTGAGATTTTTGTTGTCATACCAGGTTTTAAATTGTTTTTCATAGGTTTTATGGAAATGTATGGAGAATGATGAGATGAAGGGGTAATTTTTGAAGATTTTTCATAAAGACAATTCAATTTTTCTTCAAAATTTTCCTTTCGGGGGAAAATGGATAATGTGTTTAAATGTACAGTTTTAATGTAGGGGTTTAAGTTGTAAGAAGCTTTTAGAATTATCTAAAAAACGAAACCAAAAAATTCATTAGAATTTTAACAATATTAATTCGAGTTTAATTACACTATAATGTATAATTTTTATGTCTTCTTCCTTATATAAATATTCTATAACATTTCAACTATCACTTTTACTATTTTATGTACTAGAAATTTCCAATCACAAACATCATACCAACATGTTGGGTTTAAGAATTATTTCCTAAATAATTCTTCAAAAGGATTCTTTTATATATTGAATGAAAATATTATTATAATAAAATCACAATAATGAAATATGATGGTCCCATTTTCCCAGATAATCCATTGATCAAACCCATATAATATCTTCCCATGTCTGAATTGTTTATTTTGGCTATCCAGTGGATTATGGATGAAAATTTATGCTAATGTTTAATTATGTTTATTCTAGAAATTTAATGTCAACTCTAAAAAGTGTGGTTAAATATGGTATGATTATCAAATATTATGGATGGGGAAACTCTATATAATCTTCGTATCTTTTTAAGATAATTTCAAAAACATTTCTCCAATGATAAATTATCTCATACCAGTAAAAAATGAATTTTCTTAATCATACAATAAAACATAACCCAAAACACAATTAATACTATGAGATTTTATTGTTAATCCAACCACAAAATCAATATATATATTTTTTCCTTCTATTTAGGAATAATAAAATGATGATACATATTGCAAGGTAGCCTTTTATAAACCATAACCTAATGTTAACTCAAACGTTTCATTGTAAAGTCATAAAGATATTTTTTCATACATTCCATCAAAAAGTATTAATGGAGGTATTTTTACAACTTTGTGATTCTGGTAATAGTAGAAAATAGAGATTTAAAAGAATTTAATAAATATTATTTGTTTATCTTGGAATCACATAGAACAACCAACTTATTTTTAAATCCAGTAATACCTTATTTACAAAAATTAATCTAAGGTAGTATACCATTACTGATTGATTATATATTTTTAATGAAAAAAATATCTTCCCTATGAAACTCATAATTTCATTCTGTAAATAAATGATTATACTCATACCTGAAAAAATAGAACAATTTTTTATATAAAAATGTTCTGGGAAAATATTTATTAAATCAATAACTAAAGTAACATGTTCCATTCATAACATAGTTAATGGCTCATTATCTTTTTTACTAAAACAATCTTCTAATATATTTTTTACCTATGTGATAGTGAAAAATAAAATAATAATATTTAGTCATTTATCGGCAATATCTCTACCTCATTTTCAACTAATTTTGACTGATTAATTCATTAATATTTTTGTAATCATTCAATAATTTATATTTCTAAAAATATAAATTAGGTCATTATATTTTTAATCCAAAAAATACTTCATCCAAATAAATTTCATGTGTAGGAAAATTATACACATGGAATTTCACTTTTTGAGAATCATATGCAATAACCATGTATTTCACCTTCAATAAAAATCTAATTACCATAAATAAAGAAACACTATAAATAATAAATTCATTATTTCTTATAGTAAGGTGTAAATCTGGAGTATGAACCAATATTGTTTCTAAATAAAAAAATAAATCACTTAATTTCCTTATAGAAATAAATTTAACTCCATTTTTAGTTAAGTTATTTTTTAAATTGATAACATAGATATTTTTAAAAAAAATTTAATTACACGTTAATCTAGGGAAACATCAAATAATAATAACATTTTTAGTCCTTGTCTAAATTTCCAAAAAACATTAGCAAGATCAATAGTAATCTCATCTATAGAAACAACATTACAATGAAAAGATATTTATTTCTAAAAAAAATAATTTTTAATAATTTTTCTGTAATACTTCATTTTTAGAGTTTAAAACAATACATATATTTTTCTAATTATTATCATATATTTGAATTAATATCATAATATAATTAATAAAAAATTAACCAAATATTCTTGTTAAACATTATTCATTAAACCCATAAATTTAGGGGTTCATTTTTAACCTAAAATCAATAACCAAAAAATCATAACACACATTCGTAGTGTGGAATTCCAAACATGTAACATCTTTCACATTCATGTTCATCTGGTGATACCCAAACCTATGATCAATCTTCAGAAAAATAATACACTCCCACTAATTGATCAAATGAGTCCTTTATATGGGGAAATGGACAATTTTTAGAATAGTGATGTTATTGAGTTCTCTATAATAAAAGAAAAGTCCCATGAAACAATGAAACTTTTTAATAAATAGAACCGGAACATACTAAGGAGAAGTTAACTGTTGCAAAATACCCGTATCAAGAAACACTTATAACTTTATTTTCAATTCTAAAAACTCTACAAAATCCCATTAATATGGAAGTTTTCATATATTCATAGTATCGATAAATAAGTAAATTGTAAAATTAACCTCTATATCATTAGTAACACCTATAAACCCAATAGAAAATTTATCGATATATTTATTCACTACTTTCTAATCACCAATTTGAATGGTTAATTTCTTTTTAAAATTTTATCCAAGATAACATTCCCCAAAATATTTCTTTCATATTATCATTATCATGATATGTTATTAATGGTATGAACACATTGTTATATTAAAATATAACTTTACTCTAAAAATTGAATATGACTTCTTTATATCTGTAATATATCTTTGTATGATAAACTAAAATCCACTCCATTCCAAGAATAAAATAAAACTCTATAATGGAAACACAAAAAAATTTGAAAAATCATTTAACATATGAAAGAAAGAATTTTTTTTAAAAAAATATGGATTCCCTTATACTTCCCCTAAATAGGTTTCACCAAGTGTCTTGACTTCATTTATTGAGATTGTATTACATTTTCCTATAAAATTTCACAAATATAAAAAATGTATGGATCATAAATCAAAAAGCTTTCAAAAATAGTTTAGAAAAATAATTAATTTACATATCACTAATTCATTCAATGGTATCATATATGTTATTATAGTATAAAAATAATTTTTTAACCACTTTGAATCTTATCATAATGATCCCCATCATGGATAATTGACATTCGACCTGTATTGGTGTAATGAACCAAGTTATTGTAATACAAATATTTAGCTACCTATTTTTCATTAGAAGTTTAAATTTTTTCTTTTTATCTATGAAGAATATTTATAGGTTTTATACATGAATAAAACTCCCCATATATAGAAATATAATCCCTATAATGCTTCTTTCTATAGTTATCATAAGTGGGCAGTTGAATTTTCTTAATATTGCGTGTTTTTAATGAATGATACCCCATTCTCTACAACATGGATCACTCCTTATCCTTACTATTTTAAAATTAAAAAACTATATCATTATATTCAAATCAAATTATTTTATTTCCTCATAACATATAAACTCATGAGTAATCATATATCTTCAAAAACATGGAATAAGTATTGAGTAAAATCAATAAAGTTTTCTATCATGTTATGGTATACAATTTGGTGAATATATGAACAATATAGTAAAATTATATTTATATGAGGAAACATATCCCTCCTATAATTTCTTTAACACAAGTTATTTTCTTTCCATTATATGTAAATTTTCTTAAGTAAATTACTTATCAAGGATGATAAAATTAAATATCATTTATTCCATGGCAGAAATATCTTCCTTTGCCCTAGTTCTCATAATGACATACCATAATTGATCAAATAATCATTCAATATGATAAATATAAGAATTTAACATATGATGTTCTATGTAACACCTCTAGATTTTGGGAATTATTTTTTCTCAATTTATTTTAATCTTTTGATATTTTTCATTTCACACAACATTGAATATAGCTTTTGTTATAAGAAATACCTATGTTTTTCTTCAGTTGTTAACAACAAAATATTGTAACGGGTTATAACAAACACTTATATCATATTATGGTACACAAAACAATCTTTCTACATTTTATTTCTCAGAATAATGAGTCCCTTCGATAGCTTATGTTACAAACAAGACTGAGTTTTACTGAAAAAAATATATAAATGAATATTTTTTATTTAGTATATTAATATACAATCCAGATTTTAAATTACTAGCTATTAGTTTTGTTAACTAAATAATGAAATTATATGGTTCATTAAAATATAATATAAATTCATTGGTTACCATTTTGAAATGAAAATCTAAACTGATTGAATATAAAAGAAATATTTTTATGCTCTCAAAGATATGATGACATAATAAATTAAATTAAATCAAATTAATGGATAATGTTAATAATATATATATATATATATATTATATTATATTATATTTTATATAAAATATTTTTGACATCCATCAAATTTATTTCATTGGTATAGGCTAAGAACAACCACAATTTCACATATAAAAACCTAGGTTTTTTTAAATATAGTTTTTCAACCTTTTAATAGAGAAACAATTTGAAATATAATTTTTATATCCTTTTCAAAAATTCTATATCAAAATAAACTGCATTTTTGAAATAGAAGCATCAAATTTAGGACATGGTGAATTTTTTTAATTGCTCTTTTAGTTTTTAATGAATACTTAAAAATAAAGAATTTTTATTCAAACTGCATTTTTATTCTATTTTATTTACAGAGTTGAAAAATATTTTTGATAAGTTTATATTTTTAATTTGATAAATTTTAAATAAATTATTCTAATTTATATCATTTTAATCAATTTCACTTTGAAATTGGTGTTAATACCATTCCATACATTAGAACATTTTTACATTAAAACTAACTTTGTTGTCCCGTCTATATGATTAATGATTAATTAATTTCCGCCACTACAATTAATGTAATTTGTAAAATTAATTACATATTTAGAATAAAAATTAATATTTTATTTAAAATATGGTTTTCATATTTTTTGAAACAAAATATTAGTGATTATAAATAAAATAAATTACAACGATGAAGTGGAAAATTATCTAAACAAAGTACTAAATCATACAATAAAGTTACAAATAACCTAAAACAATTTCATATATATATTGGATATATACATTTTGAATCTATCTCTCCTTTAACAAAAATTTGAACACTATTTGATCCACTTATCCAAGTAATAAAATTGGTGGAATCCCCTTATCCAAAATTTTTAAGAATGACACTCCTCCTCCACAATAAAAAAGGAAAGCAACCTGCAGACTTATTCACTCCAACAAATACAATAGGATCTCCCTATCATTGATAAATTAAGAACCCAAAATCCATATCTTCATATTATAATCCACGTATTTTAAATAAATAAAACAAAGAAATCTCATTTCTTCTATCTAAGAGGAGTTACCCAAAGAAGAGGTAACACCCCTCGTCAAGCTCTATTGTTTTATTTTCATTCATATCCCAATCAAATATTATTAATCCATTCTTATATAATAACCTAATTATACTGAATATACCAAGATTTTTTTATTTGATTTTATAAATCTACACTTACACACACTTACATCAAATGGGTATTGAACATACTGTTCTTTTGTATAGAGAACTACCACCTCCTAAAATATGGTTGTTCGTTTTCCTTCACCAACTCTCATGGATGGTCATTACAATAGAAAATATACATTTATATGATATACATAATATTTATGATTTTTTATTATACTTTATCTCTTATATAAAATACCTTCATGATTTAAATTTTGGATAAATACGATAACTTCATTTGTGGATGTGTGGACTAACCCCTCCTAAAAGTGATCTAATTCATTCATAAAATTCATGGAACATATCAAGAGTGGGTTTATTAATATTTTATTGAATATATGAAATAATAATTCTAGTATAATTATAATATATATGTATGTATTTATATTTAAATTTATTTCTTTATTTCAAAATTATAATTAAATAAAAACAATGTTTATATGGACATATGACATATCATCTCTATAAACAGTGTCTTCTATTTCAAATTTCTATATTTTATATATTATTAAAAATATATATATACTAAATATATATTGTACATAAATAATTTTTTAAATTCTATAAATAAAGAAATCGGGATCTAAGTAAGAGGATCAATAATAACAATCCAAAACATATAGGAAAAAAATAAAATATTAGATGAAAATTAAAGATAACATAAAGTTGTTAATAAATTTGTAATATAAATTCATAAAATTTTTATAGGGTTTTAGATAAAACAATATTTTTTTGAATATTTATAATAAAATATTATTTACTATACTGCATGTTTTAATGTATATAATTAAATTATAGTTTTAATGTAATGGATTTTCATCTCCCATTTTATTTCAAAGAGATGTAGCCAAATTCCTGACTCAATTATTTTTTGTGGTTTATATAATACTATATTAACTTTTATAACTATAATTTAATTTAGCAAATTATATTGAATGATTTAATTGGTGTTATTTCTTTATGGGGAACATTAATCTAAATATACTCATGTAGTAAGGGTTTTCTCATCTCACTTTTAATTCTACAAGAGTTATTTCTTGTTCACTAATCATTTCTCTTGTGCGGTGTATATAATTACCATGAAGGTATTATATTATTAATATTAATAATTTTATGGGTAATTACATATATGTTTTATTTTCTTTCATTAAAGGTTTATTAGGTTCAAATGTCGCCAAATCAGTAATGTAAGTATGCCTCAATTTAACTTCATTGAGATGTATGCAATGTTATGTAGATATATTTTTAAATGAGGTGTAAAAAATTTATATTGACTAGTCATGTCAGGAATATAATTATTTTCATCATATTTTAAGCATTATGTAAATTCATTTTGTTTCATTGGTAGTATGATTCATAGTTAACAAGTGGAAAGAGTCAGTTGAAATAATATCATTTTATTTGGGGACTATTTTTTATTATGAATACATTAAAAAAATATTATGATCCTTGTCCTATGAAGACTCATGAATTTTATTATATTTTGTAATTCATTATATACAATTGTATTTGTACCATTTTTCCACACTTTGGCACTTAAGATAATTAATAAAATGTTATGAATAAAATCTAATCTCATTTCTCTTTTAGGATGAAAATATGTTTACATAAAAAAACATCTTTAGAAAAATAAAATAAAAAATGTGTTTAAATTAATATTTGAATTTAATTTTACCAAAAATTGATTTCAATTTTTTTATAATTTTTAAAATCGATGTTTACATAAAAAGGATTCCAATATGTTTTCATGGTTCTTTCATATGTTTTCAAAGAAAAATATTTTCAAAAGCATTTTTGTTTTGAAAATAATTTTTCAAATAAGAAAAGATATTTACTATAGGAAATCGTTTAAGTGTATCTATTTAAATTAATTACCATCTGTGATGACATCCATTAGGATCATTCATTCCTTTATTGTAAAATTATCCAAATGTTCCATTCATATTTTTTTTCAAAACGGTTTATGGTTTCATGGAATGATATTTATAAAACATGTTTCCAATTCATGAATTATATGTCTACGAAACTCATTTCTATTTAATTGGTTATATGCTTATGAAAAGTGAGTATTTTCAATGGTTAGTTTTTTATGAAATTACTATGAAACATATATTTTCCATATCTTGAAATATGATTTCATAATTATGACACTAATTACATTTCATGGGTTATAATATAATTGTTTATGACCTTATGGAACATGTATGTATTTTTTCATTATAAGATTAGTGGGACCTATATCTCTCACCAATAGATTGGGTAAATATATATATCTCATGAGATAATCATGGGATATATGTCACTGGGATTGATCCAAATGGGAAAGTAATGTATACTCATCCAAAATAGGTTATAGTTGTGCCCTTATCCACTTTGGGAAGATGAGGAAACCTAGTCTACTATGGGATGATGGGGAAAACTAATTACATATAAGGAATGGAATGTGACGAGGGATGGTGGTGTGTCCCTACCAGTAGTTGTATTCCCCATGAATTTCAATGATATGATTTGAGAAACAATCCATGAAATACTTTTCAAGCTGACTTCATCTCATCCGGGAGTTCACTATCATTGATTGCTCCCGATCGAGACTTCTTCCAGCCTGGTGGCACCTTCAGCTTACATCGAGAGGGTGTCTTGCACTGTGGTGGCTAGCTCTCATCCGGTGATAGCAATGGAGAAAAGGTACGGGTGTCAGTGTTCCACTTCTCTTTAAGGTTATCATCTCCATAATGGTTTGGTGTTGGCTGATCTCTCCCATTTTGAATTTATTGAAGCAAGATCAGGACGAAGCTTCCAAGAGTAGCTTGATTTCAAGAGGAATCAAACCGAAATTTCTTTGGTTTTGTTTGTTTCTTCTAGGATTTCATGGTTTTTAGGAGTTGCGACATTGGTGTGGTCCTTCCCTTAGCCCATGCTGCTGTTCCCCTCTCCCACTTCAATGCTTGCTCGATTCAGCCTCTGGTGTGTCTTCTCGGTTATTCAGCATAGATCTGCGGTTGTAGTTTCAGAGGGTGGAGCATGGGATATTTGTGGAGGGGCTCCGACGATGCCTGGTGTCTTGGTTTTGTGTGTCATTTTGCGGTGAATATTTTGCGTTGAGGTGAAATGATGTGTGTGCTTTAGTTTTTGTGATGATGATCATGTGGTGTTCTGTTATGATGTTCAAATATGTGAGGTTGATCGTGTTTTGGTTTTGGGTGATCTCTATTTTTTGGATTTAGATATACTATTCATGTTGGATCTGTGTATTTGGAGTGAATTTTTTGTTGATGGCTTTAATGTTGGGGATCTTGTGGTTTCCGTAGATCTGTTGGTTTGCAGTGTTGATGTCACTGGTTTGGATTTATCCCACATGGTTGGTCTTCTCACCTCATATGGCTTGGTCATCTCGGACACCAATTTGGGAACATCCATGGTTCTGTTATGAGTGGATTCATTCTTGGAGAGTCATTTCGAGCTCCGGGAGACTTGGATTCCCTCATAGACAACGTTATCTTGGTGTGGTGTTGGGCTATCCAGTCCTAGGTGATGATGGATCAACTCAGAATTACGTGGATCATCTTACAGTTTATTCTATGGCTATAGTTGTGGTGAGAGTCATGCGGAGTGCAGTAGATCATTCTGGTATGTCTTTGATTATGGGGAAAATGAATCGTGTTAGGGGTTTGGTGTTTTTTTTGTGATGGTAATTTCCTTGGGGTACTGTGGTTCAATTTTTGGTGGTCTTGCAATCATTTCTTCTATAATGGGTTTCTCCAGATGGGGTTCAGAGTTGCAGTTTCTCACCTTTCCATTGCTATCGAGATTTATAAGTTTGAGAGGATATGGCATTTCCATCGGTACTAGGCATGTTCATTCATACACGGGACAAATATCCGAGTAATGGTGTCAATGTGGAAGTTGGACTTATTGTTTTTTATGATGGTTTGGGGATGTTCTATGTAGTCTTGAATGTTTTGTTTTGTCCATGAATGTTAGAACATGGATGCATGATTGTATTAAGTCAGTCCGGTCATGTTGGGTTCCCCCTTAACCCTTTAAATTGGGTTTGTGCTAATAAAAAATTATTTTTCATTCATCCATGACATATGTGTAATAATGTTACATGTTTATGTATTTATAGCGAATTATATTTCATATGCCTTCGATATTCTCACATTATTCAAGTTATCAATTACCTTTCATATCATATGAACTACCAATATTTATTCCATGTCACATTATTATCACCATGTTATAATGTCTATGATATTAAAATGTTCTGATCGTGTTCTCATACCCTTATGATCAGGTTTTGATTACTTATTTCCTATACTTACTATAACTCCCCGACCCCAGTTACCCTGAGTCGGTGCATTATTTTAATCCATTGAAAAGATTACAAGGAATCAACTTCTGAAAGACAGATCATTTTAGCAGTCTTGGTGAATAGATTACATATATTATTAGTACATTACATAATAGAAAATAAAACAAAACATTAATGATCCTTTGAGAATGTCATTAATCCCCTAACTTAGCCCTGCTTATCAATCATAATACACTTCTTGGAATCCTGACAAAATTAAAACATAGAAAGGGGTGAGATCAGATTCTCATTAAGGATAACAATATAGCATATGTTTTTATAAATAAGCATAAATATTTAAGGGAATGTATAAGATTAAACAAAAGCCTTTTAAACTTAAACTTCAGTATAATATGGAAATATACAATAAAATAATTTTATTTACTTATTCACATGGATATTTTACTAGTCGAATAAACACATTCAATATTAATAGCCACATTCATAATGATGGAATTCATAATGTCAGACTTTCATAACCACATAGTCAAGGCCTCGAGCCAAGACTACAAATAAGATTTTTTCAAGGAATTGTACCAAGAGACTTGTTTTTCTCATGAGACCTACCAATTCATCGAGGAGCTATAACAGGCTCCACCCACCACTTACTCAGTCTAATGCATTCCTCAAAGAAACAGTTTAAATATAACATAAAAATTTGTATTAAAACTAGCCTATCAAATGTAAATACTTTTACCAAAAACCATGAATGGTATAAAAATAACACATCCACATCCAAATGAGCAGAGAAGGGAAAAATATTCTATTGAGTCCTTCATAAGGAAACTCCCACCTTCTTTCAGTGGGTCTTCTGATCCAATTGTTGCTGAACAATGGATCAGTACTACTGAAAAGATATTTTCAGGTCTTCAATGTTCTGAACATGATAATGTCATCTTAGAGGTGTATCATTTAGAAGGTGATGCTGATCAAAGGTGGAATCTTCTCAAGAATACGAGGCCAAGAGATGAAATTGAGTCCATGGAATGGGACGAGTTCAAGAACATATTTTCCAATAAGTACATCCCTCGTATTCTTCGAACAAAGATGGAGATGGACTATCTTGAACTAAAGTAAAAGGATGTTGAATCAGTTGGTATATACAAAGCGAATTTTACAAGGCTTGCAAGGTATGCATCTGGATTTATCATCCAACCTGAAAGTAAAGGTTGATCGATTCTTCAGTGGCTTAAAACCAAACCTTCGAAGGGAATTAGCTATAAGAGACTTCAGTACCTATGAAGAAATTGTGCGTTGTTCTATCAAGGTAGAAATGGAAGTTGGTGTTACTTATCCATCTCATAGTTTTGACAAGAAATGAAAGATGGAGTTCAAGGAGAAATATCAGAATAATGGTGAAAAGAAGATGAATGTTTCCTTATGCTCAAAGTGTGGAAAGAAGCATAGTGGAGATTGTCTTAAAGGGACTAGAAAATGTTTTATGTGTAGAAAAGAAGGTCATTGAGCAGCTGAGTGTCGAAGTAATGGAAAAATGGTTTCTAATTATTTGAATAAATAAAAGAATGCAGAGAACGCACCACCAACAATTCAATGCTTCAAGTGCAAGGAAATGGGGCATTATGATAATAAATGCCCTAATCCAAGGGTTAGTGATGATTGACATGAGCAACCACTTAAGGCAAATGACAAAGGGAAGTCACATGCGATCACTATTGGCGATGTTGAATATGACAACGATGTGGTGGAATGATTAAGTGTTTATGTAATGGGATTTCAAAATAATGTTGTATACAATATCTTGGAATATAGGAATATTTATGTATTGGTATATTGTGTTTTTCAATGGTACCGGTAACCATAGAATGTGATTGAGATATTTTTGGAAAAAAAGATGATATACGCATAATGAAAGGAAAACAAGAAAATGGAATGTTTGACCGTATTCATGATCTCATGACTGATAGAAGGAGAAGGTTATATCATGGTTTTAGTATAAAGAATTTTTGGATTTTGGTATGTAGAAAGAGTTAACTTTTGACTGCATTCATGTTTTCACTATGGTTCAATTAATGGGTATTCATTCTTCAAGACAATACATGATTAAGGTATTCACATGTTTTTAATTTGACCAACAAGATAAATCTTATGATATATGGGGGATAAATTATGGCATTCACGTGATTGTTATGTGACATTTCAAGTAATCATTTCTTTTATACTATGAGCTTGGACCGAAGTATTTTAGATTAGCCTAAAGATTGGAATGAAGTTATTATTGTTTAAAGATAGAACTTTTTTCGATATTATTGATGGGATATTATAGTAATATAGCTTTATAAAAAGGACAACCTGTAGGACGGGCGACAGCCCATCGCGTCGAACAAGGCTGTGGGAATCGAACCCACAACCAATGTGCGACTAGCCTTTATTGCCTACCACTGGCCTACATGAAGTCCCTGTTTAGTAGAAACAAGTTTTATTATGATATAATAAGTATAATTCCATTTTATAAACCATATATGATTAATCTCACTATAGATCATCTTATGTATATTTAATAACTTTTGATAACCTTTTGTTTGAGACAGATGGAATAACCCGTCATTCTATCACATGATCTGCTAACACTTCACGAATAACAAATTCAACTTTATTTCATTAAGAGATGAAGTGGAAATTGTTCAAGGCACGAACAATAGTGAGATTGTACCAAAATAATGTAAGTATTTATTCTAATTCAAATTATTCTTCTTTAGGGAAATGATCATGAAAACCAAAAATGTTTTCCTAGTGCTCTTATATCTGAGGAATCAGATGGTACCTTAGATCGTCACAAATTTATGGCTTTGTGATTGCTGGCTTTTCCATAGCAATGTTCTCTACCACTCTCCATCAGAACATGATGGTTTGATTTCCCTTCCATATCCATATTTTCACCTATCAGGAAACCCAGTGATTAGTTTATTTGGGTAACTATTACATTTCATACTTTTGTTTTTAAAGATTGGTTTTGTTATTTATTTTTACGATATGGGTTTCTATTAAAGAAACTTTCGATTAGTAAACCATTTATAACCCCGACGAATTTCGATGGGGAAATTCATTTTAAGGGGGGTAGAATGTAACACCCCGAGATTTTATGAAAAATATTCTTTTTAATTTAATTAATGTCTTGTGTTGTATTCTACGCCAAAAGGAGCTTTCACAACACGCATCCTTGATTTTCCTTGCATTACACGCAATCGCGACCTTCCTCGATAGCGTGTGTAGTACGCAATACAGAGTTTCGCTAAACAATGATATGATATTAAAATATTATTAAAATAGCCATTATGAATAGTAATTACCACTTTTTGAAATTTTGTAAATTTTATTTTTTAAAATGGACTTCATTTTTGGATTTGGAATATCGAAATTAGCTTAGGGTGAAACTTTGTTACTTTTCGGGTAACTTTCATTTTCTAATGAATAGTGAAAATTACAAAATTTTAATTAAAAAAACCCTTCTAATAGAAATAATTAATAGTGATAAATTATTAATTTGAGTGGTTTTAAAGTATATTTAGAATATATTTTTACAATTTAATACAATGTTGGTCATTGGATGTAATTTCACATTTAAACCAGACATAAATAAGTGTCAATCTTTTGATAGTTATTATCTCTTAAGAACAGGCTATTTATTTTGACAACGGAAATTAATTTTTATATTAAGTAATGCAACTGATATGTTTTGAATTTGGTAAAATAGACATCATTTTTTCAGTTCATAATATCAAATATAGCTTAGTCCTAATTTGTGGTATTTTTCAGGAAACTTTCATTTTTTGATGAATAGTGAAACCACTAACTGGTAGTTAAAAAAATAAATTTTTCATAAAACATAATTTTACCGCTTCTGTGAGTGGAATTTCAAAAATCCAAGAGACACGGTTTATGTCAGTAAGTAAAATATGGTTCAATGAGATGAAAATAATTTTTGGTGAATAGTAACTTTTAACTTTTTTTACCAAGGTTCAAAGTAAATATGGTAATTTAGTGTAAAAATGATATTATTATTACCCTAACACATGTCCTAATTATATTGGATAAGTTTAATTCCACCAAAAACAACCTTAGGAATAAAATATGACCATTTAGGCCTACTTGGATTAGATTAGTACATTTATTATTAACTTATTTAAAAAAGGGATAAAATAGTAAAAATCAATGTTTAATAAGTATATCATTTTTAATAGGGTTATACATAAGATAAATTCTACTATAAATATTAATTAGAAAGATAAAAAGATTTCCTACGTAATGATAGTTTATTTGTAATTTTTAGACTTTAAATAAGTTAATTTATTTATAACACAAAGATGATGCAGTAATTCTCTTATTAATAAAATATTGACATAATTGATGTTATAAATACCCAAATAAATACTGTTTTAGACTTTTTATGAATTCCACTAATTTTATAGTTTAATATGACATGTTAGTATTAATTTAATTTACTTTTTTCGAACTAATCATTATGTTATGATTTTCAAAAAAATCAATTACTAGATTGTGTCAAAATTGACATAAAATATTTTTTAAAACTAATATTATATTATTAATTGTTATTTATTCATAAAAATCTATTGTTCGGCCAAATGACTTAGATAAGGTTATATATATTAATAATAAACAACTTGGGGTTCTTTTGGCTGATTATAGTATGTTTATTAACCTTATAGTGTAAGAACACAAAAAGACACGGTAAAAGTAAAATTATCTAACTTTAAGTTAAATATAAATGATAAGATTAAAATAGGAACCTAAACTTGTATAAATTCTATTGGATGAGAGTATTGCGACCCATCCCCACCTTATCTTCTAAATAAATCAATTTGGAGCTATTTAAAACCGAATTTGACTTTATAATAAAATAATATGTTTAGATATTCCAAAGGTGCCCCTCCCCTCCCTTATAAAAGGGCACCTCCTCCATCTCTTCCTCACACCACTTTGAGCTTTCATGCTCGGCCAACCCCTATCAAATTAAGTTCTCCACTTCCCTAGAAACATCCTAGAGGTTATGGTCTTCCTCAAAGTCCAATTTTAGTGCCCTAAAAGGATATCTCAAAGAGGATCTTCAAAGAAGAGGTAATGTTCGTTACTGATTCTTTGAACTTTATTTCTTCTTCCACTTATTCTTCTTAGGTTGTTTCAATATGAAGTAATAACATCAGTATCACTCATATAATGATATGTTACTATAAGTATGGAACAACCCTATTTCACCATCTATCCATCCTACGAAAAATGAAATCACTGTGCATGCGTACGTACGGAATACCGTCTCCACGCCGTGGTGTAATCTATTTTCCACCACCACCTTAATTGGATGGGTATAACAGTGTACATAATAACTATATATGATTATTTTTAAATTGATATTGATTCTGAAATAGTATACATACACTCCAATACAATTCCACGATCATGAGAACGATATCATCACTCGTGCATATGTACGGACTACTGTCTCCACGACGCGATGAGATTCATTCTCCAAATTAACCATTCATGAATGATTATAAAGTATATATAATAATTAATAATGAAATATATGACATAATAATGATACTGGATTTATGTGTATATATATGTATGTCGTCTACTTAATTCCATTCATCTCAATAAGGAAACGAAAACATCGTTCATGCGTACGTATGGCCTACTGTATCCATGAACGGTGTATTTCTTTCCATTTACTGATCTATTATATATATGTATATTCTGAATATATATTATATATAAATCTTGTTTTATATTCTGGAATTAAGTAATCATGATCTAAGTAATCATATTAATAATTACAAGTCAAAACACGGACAACAAATGAAACGATTTTACCCAAAACGCTCTTTAACATGGAATTTACAAAATAACGGGTAATATAAATTCATAAGTGAACCATATATGATATCATAACAATGTGTATGGTTCTGGAATAAGTCAATGACATTATTTAAATCATTATACAAGAGGTTCAAACAGTTACGAAGCAAATCGGACCTAAGGTAAGGGAAAATTTCGCAATCTCAATTTTTATCCGACGTTGTTTATACTTCAGAATTTACCTGGGAATATTTATCATCTACATCCATGTTTCCTCAATATGTAATATTTATATCCATATATAGTATTTTTTATCCAATTTTACCCTTTGGTGTGTTTTTTGTAAAAGATATGAAATGAATCTTTTGTCGTTTTTCGTACGATGTACTTTTTGACTTTTCTGACAAAAGTACGCGAAGAATGTTTTTTTAACTTATACGGCATGAAAGGATTTTTACGGTTTTATACAGCCTTATTTTCATGAAGCTTCCTCCAAAATATTTCATGAATATTTTCAAAAAAATCCTTTTCTTTTAAAATTAACTGGCATTTTGTGAAAAGAAAATGATTTTCAAGATGAAAGGATATTTTTCTCAAGAATTCATTTCAAGTGTTTTATCAAAACCATTTCCAATCTAAGATGACATTATTTCATATGTGTATGTTTTAAGTATCATATCTCTATGATTTACATGATTTCACTTTTCTTATTATGAAATGATATCTATTTCTTTTATATGGATTATGTGATGATGGGATGATGTTTATGAAACCCATTTTATTTATTGGGTTATTATGAATGATGTATGTTTATTTTGTGGAACAAGTAAGAATTATTTCATTATGATATGGGTGGGACCTATATCTACCTCCAATTTATTGGGTAAAGATTTTATATCTCATTAGATGGACATGGCTGGAACGGTAAGTTAATCCGGTTCAGTGTTACAGGACTGAAACGAGGAGTGAACTCGATTCAGAAAGGAAATTTGTCCACCAAGATGGTCGTGGCAGCAATGCCTTGGCTACTATGGAAATCATGAAATGTGCTGAATGGTTTCCACAATTACATGTTTAATTCCCATTATATTTTATCATCCTTAATGTTTCATTATGATCTATGCCTTACGTACTTCCATGTTTTGTGTCATTTCTAAAAATTTTGATTTTTAAGCATTATGTTCATGTTTTTAAGTTCAAATGTATATGGTATGTTTTATTTTATCCATGCTTACCCTTACTGAGCATTTTATCTCACCCTTTTTATGTTTTCTTTTCCCAAGGATATAAAGAAATGTATTAGGTAAGAAAAAAATGGAATATCTTTATAGGAGATGTTGAAGATCTTTCACCACGATTAGAAAATTACGTTCCAAGTTTCCAAAGACAGTAAACTATTATGGTCCTTGTGTGTCTATTTTTGTTATGTATTAAGTATTTCACTAAATCAATGTAATGTCCATGTATGTCAAGCCTAGGGTCTCTACACTGCAACATCCGGAATTACAAAAAAACATTTTTTATTACATTCATAATCCCTTATTCATTATAGAATACTAGATATACTCATAAAATACAAAAATGTTGTAAAATCCAAGAATGATGGAATATACAAATCATTAATCAGTTTCAAGGTAGTCAAGAATATCCAATATAATTTATCCAAATCAATCATCTCTTCTTCCAAAATTAATAACTCAGTATCAAGACCATATTAAAGTCTTATCTTTCCTTCAACCATGTATTTTCCAAAAATTTTAACTTACCATTGAGTCACTTTTCATGGTTCTACACAATCTCAAGTCCTCAATGAATGAGTACGGTAGTACAATCCTTATATAACCTATAATTTTTGAAACATGTACATCATTAATACAATACTCAAATGAAACAATAAATTAACATCAATGTAAGAAATCAAATCATTCCTCTTCATCATAGGTAGTATCATAACCTTATTATTATCCAATAGAAGTATTTGGGGTATACTCTAATTATTTGGACATTGATTCGCGTAGTGTCCCAACTCATTACAGATGATGCACTATACATTTGAAACTTTTGTCATTCCCTTGCAATCAATTACATAGTGTCCTTTTTTTCCACACTTATAACAAAATCATATTCCCATTAAGAATTTAACAAGGTGATACTTTCCACATTTTTAAAATATGGGAAAATCCTTCTTTTCCTTCTTCCCATTTTCCATATTTCTCTCTTCTATCATTTCCTTCTCTTTCATCCCTTCAAAGCCATAGGACTTAGAGAATTCTTTACATATCTTATTAACACATGATAATATTTCATCATATGTTTAGAATATATGTGAGACAATTTCCCTTCTAAATGTTGTCTTAATACCATGAAAGATATTATTTCGATAACTCTTTGGATCATACGTATTGCTGGAGTTCACATTCATTCTACTGGGCTCCATTTTTATACAATGGTATACACTAGGTCAGTTTATGAATTGAAATGAATAATTCCAAAATTGTTAAATACCTAACGTAAATTGAACAGTTTATGGATATAATCCAAAATCATAAATTTGTTTTCTTTGAGGAAGTATATACTCAGAAACCATTATAATGGTTTGTAAAGAAAATGAGAATTATCCTATGCATTTCTTCCAAGAGTATCGTAACCCAGAGTGTAGCATGGACCGTTATCGTGCTCCAGTTCCCATTCGACGGTAGCTCAAAGTGGTGTTTTCATGTTTTAACCCTAGGTACATCTGTGCCAGAGCCACCTCTACATGCTCTTATCCATACTGGGATGTATTTCTTAAAAAACTTTGAGAATATCTATAGTACCAAAATTCCGAGTTTTTCTTCTATACTAATCCTCAAAGTCTATCTTAGGATAATGTTCTCTAATTAGTTTTTAACTAAATCTATTTCTAAGGTTTTTGCTAAACCTCCCTCTGATTTCAACTGTAACCCCCTAACCCCAGTTACCGAGATTCAGTGTATTATCTTCATACATTAGCATGATTACAAGTAATCATGTCCGGGAAGGCCGATCAGCTTATTAGTCTTGGAGAGTTGATTATAGACATGAATGTTACATTACACATTAGAAAATAAAACCAAAAAAGAAATGATTTTTTGAGAATTCCATTAATCCCCTAGATTAACCCTGTTTATTAATCATAATAAACATCTTAGAATCTTTTGGAATTTAAAACATAGAAAGGGGTGAGCTCTGATGCTCAGTAAGGATAACAATATAGCGGAAACTCTATTAAATAAGCATAAACATTTAACGAAATGTTAAAGACTAAAACAAAAGCCTTTTAATCTTAAAATTCAGCATAATATGGCTAAGATACAGTAAAATAATTCTATTTACTTATTCACATGGATATTCTACTAGTCGAATAATCAATTTCAATATCAATAGCCACTTTCATAATGACGAAATTCATAATGCTAGACTTTCATAACAACATAGTCAAGGCCTTGTGCCAACACTACTAATAAGACTTATTCAAGGCCTTGGAAAAGAACCTAGATTGTCTCATTAGAACTACCGAGGTATCGAGGAGCTATATCGGGCTCCACCCGTCACTTACTAAGTCCAATGTATTTCTCATATGAAAATGTTTAAAAATAACATAAACATTCCTATTAACACTAGCATACGAAATGTCAATACATTGTCTATTAACCATGAATGGTATAAAAATAACACATCCACATCCAAACATATCACAAAACCTTCAATAAAATATGGATGATTTTCATCGTAATAAATCAACATAAAATAATCTTCAAATCCAACACAAGATATTGACATATGTGAAATTTATTTTTAAAACTCTTTGAGAGAAGTAATTATTTTTCATGAAAACATTTAAAAGTCACACAATTTAGAAAGGAAGAAATTTAAAGGAATTTTTGAATCAATGTGTCCCATACAAATTTAAAACTTATGATAGGAATTAACATTTTAGAAACATTCATGGATATATAAATAAATGCTTAAAACCATTTTGAAAACATGGACATTAATGAGAATGATTTAGAAGAATAAATATTTAAAAATTTTAAAATGATGTTTTAGTAAATAAGTAACTTAAAAAGAATCCCAATAAAAACTTTTTTATGGAACATGGACATGGATGTTAAATATGTCTCAGTATATACGTACATAAAGACAACCCCGGATAATAATGATATTGTGAAGTTAACACTCACCTTGCACTTTCCTTTGGTCGAGGGTATGTTTAACCTCTAGTATAATTACCATATAAGGTTCTTAAATTATACCATAACCATAATTATATTTATTATATCATAAATGATTTATTTAGGAGTTTATACTCCCCATTTAATGATGATATTCATGTAAAATAATCATTTTGGGTAATAATCGCTTGCTTTATCGTATGCGTTTTAACCTGTTATTCTTGATCGTATAGTTTAGATCATGATTTAAATGATTCCAGAATATAGAAAATGATTTATATATCATATATATTTATAATATAAATATCTATAATATATTTATATATTAAATTGAAGGCACCGTTTATGGATATGGTAGGTCGTACGTACGCATAAACATTGATTCCGTTTTCATATCGGATTGAATGGAAGTTAGTAAATAAGATATATCTAAGTAAATACGTACATAAATACATATATATATCTCCAGTAGAATAATTATTTCATATATTAAATAATTATTAATAATATATATTTTTATAATCATCGTTGAATGATGAACATGGAAATGAATCTCATCGCGTCGTGGAGATGGTAATCCGTACATATGCACGAGCGATAATTTCATTATTTTGATTTAAAATTGTATGTAAATAGATTATATATAATATATAAATAATAATTAACATGTTATATTTATCATTTACATCAATTATACATCATTATTGTACGCATCCAAATAATAATGTATTGAATAACAATTACACCACGACGTGGAGACGGTATGTTGTACGTACGCACGTATGGTGACATTTCATTGAAAGGATAGATAGAATAATGAATATGGTCGTACCATATTTATAATAACTTCACAGTATATAGAGGTTAATGGATTTATTATTTTATAATGGAAACAATAAAGAAATAGGAAGTGGAAGAAGAAAGGAACTTGAAAGAGGTGATGAAATATTTACCACTTTTTCGGGTTCTTCCTTTTGATTTGATCAAAAGGGCTCCATTGGTTGGCTTTATGACTAATGTATGTCCTATTGGATGATGGGAGGACAGTTTAAAGGGTATTTGGGTTGGGTTTGGCAAAGCGAAATTGCCTTGAAGGTGTGAATTAGAGAGAAGTGGGAGTGCCCGTTTATAAGAGTGATGAGGGTCACTTTATGAAAAGCTTGAAATATTATTTTATAATAAAATAATTTTCGGTTTCTAAGAGAGAAAAATGATTTATTTAGAGGATAAGTTAGTAATGGGTCAAAAACCTCTCATCCAATATGTTTTATAAAGTATTAGGTGACCATATTAACTGTATCGTTTAGATTTAACTCTTAGTTAAATAGTTTGACATTTACCAGGTCTCTTTGTATTTTTATATTATATTGTTAATAAACATACTATAAAATTCCAATAGACCCCTATTTGGTTTATAAATGTCATATATATTATTATATAAGTATTTTGGCTGAACCATATATTTTTAGGACCATTATATCAATTAATAATAGAGAATTTTTTTAAAACTATTTTCTGTCAATTTTGACACTTTTTGGTATTTATTTTTTGTTAAAATCATAACAGCATAATTAAATTGAAAAATATTGATTTAAACAATCCAAACATGTCATATTAACATATAAAACTATTTTAATTCATCATAAATCTTAAATTACATTTATTTGGTTATTTATAGTATAAATTATATTAATATTTTATTAATAAGGTAATTACTAAATCAGCATTGTTTCATAAATAAATTTAATTATTTAATTCCTAAAAATTAAAAATATAATACCATTATGTAGGATATATTTTTATATTTCTAATGAATATTTATAGACGAATTTATCTTATGTATAACCCAATATTAAAAAGGTTATAGTTTTGAAAACTTGAATTTAACACTTTTAACTCTTCTTTAAATTAAATAATAATAAATGTCCTAATCTAATCCATGTGGACCTAAAAGATCATATTTTATTCCTAAGTTTGTCTTTGGTCGAATTAAACATATCCAATAGAATTATTTCATGTTTTAGGGTAATAATAATATAATTTTTACCTTTAATTACCCTATTTACTTTTAACCATGGTAAATAAAAGTGAAGAGATACTATTGAACAAAAATTAAAATTATCTTATTGAACCAAATTTTACATACTGATATCAATCGTGTCTCGTGGATTTTAAAAATTCAATTCACAAATGCGGTAAAATTATGTTTTATGCATATTTGAAAATGCTCCTAGGAGGTGGGTAATAGATGGTAAAAAGTTCAATTAAATTTATATATATATAAACATATTATAAAATGACTCCAATGAATTACATTGAACATATATAAGTATTATGTGTCTATTCTGACCTAAAATAAATTTTAATAAAAAAATAATTAGTTAAATAAAAAGTCGGTTTTAAACAATAACTATGTGTTTTAAACTATTCATCAAGAATTGAATGTTTTTAGAAAAATACCAAAAATTCACCCTCAGATAATTGAGATATTCCAAATTAAAAAATGAAGTCTATTTTTTCCAAATTCAAAATATAGAAGTTTCATTTGTTAATTTAAAATTTATTCATGCTGTCAAAACCAAAAGGCATATTTTTTAAGAAATAATAACTATCAAACGATTGACACTAGTTTATGTCCAATTTCCAAGTGAAATTACATACAATGACTAGAATTGGATTAAATGGTAAAAATATAATCTATTTATACATCCAAACCATTAAAATATATAATTTTACACTATAAATTATTTTGAATAAAAAAGTTTTTTCGGTTGAAATGTAGTATTTTTCACTATTCACCCAAATATAAAAGTTATCAGGAAAACACCAAAAAATTAATTTTAACTAAATTATTATGTCCCTATTCTAAATAAGAAGTTTATTTTGCCAAATTGAATATATAAAAGTTTCAAATAGTTTATTTAATAGTGGATCACCATTAAAAGGTGGTAAAGGATTGAGTGAGAGGTATCCAAGAAATAAATCCATTCATGGATACTACAATTGGATTTGTCTATAGAATAGATTTAATAGATTCAATAACACTAAATACAAATTATTGATCTAGACTCAATCGGGAACTAGTTAACAATATCTAGCCTTGCTAAACACCCTCCCAGTGGATGGGCTTTGGGAAATTCACAAAATCTTTATAAACCATCTGGATGGATTTAAATATAATATTACTATGACAAAAATTGGATAAGCCTAAGGTGTTATATATTTAAGAAGTATATATCATGATTTATAAAACATATAAGTACATTTTTTCATGGTTATGTGTTTTTTTAAATGAAATTTATTTGTCACATTAGTCTTTTTTTTGTTTGTCAATATCATGAACTAGAATGAACTAGGTTAATAGTAAATGTTTTATATGTGTAAATTATAGTAATTACAAAAATATATGTCTTAATAACCCTTGAAGAGAATCTAAAAGGTGAAGGATGTATTATTAATACTTATAACGATAATGAGACCAAAAACTACTTTTGAAATGTATAAGATGTTTTATTAGTATTTAATATATTAAATATAATATAAATGATTTTATTTTAGTTATGGAACCTTATGAAATGATTCATATTTATTATTATTAGAGATGGGATATTATGGAATTTGATAATGATGTTCAAGTAATGTTTTTAGAATAAATTGGGAGGATTGAAGTGTATATGTTTTGGAATTCATTGATTATGTTATATGAATCATGAAATATATATAATTGTTGTCAATATAAATTTTTCATTATGGATTGAAAATTATATTTTTAATGAAGATTTAATGGAAATGTGGTATTTTGAATTATGGTACGGTGACCCATAATATGTTCAATATGCTAATATAATTAAATTTAGCTTCCATGATGATATGATTCGTCTAGATAAAGTAAATTTGACATTATTTATGGACTAAGAAATGATAAATTATTTTTTTTACAAATATTTCTATGTTATCATTGATGAAGTTTTAAACTTTTTGGATTTACATAATATATATAGTAATCTTTAGAATAAAGAATCGTGCATTTTTTCCAAAAGGATTTTTGGAAATTTTGGATATTGAAATATTTCTAGAGAATATATAATTAGGTTATTCACATGATAGGAATGTGAAAAACAAGAGATAAATTATGTTATATAAGGAATAAATTTTAATTTGATTTATTAAACTTCTTTCTAATGTCTATTAATTTCATAATTTTGGACTGTTATATGGTTAACCATTTTAGGAATTTTTAAGTTAAACATTATATGTATTTTGAGAAATTAATGTATTATCTTACTATATGAGGATTCATGCATGATGAATAAACTAGGTTAACCAATATATTATGAATCTAACTAAAGATAATGGGAATAAATTATAACCCTACATTATGATTCATTATTAATTCCGTAATAAAAATATCACCTTCATTTCATAGAGTAAGAGATGAAGTATAAATTGACAAAGTCATACCCAATGGGTGAGATTGTGAATATAAAAATGAATAAGATAATGTGTTATTATTTTATTATGTTCATAGATAGTAAAATAATTAATTATCAACAGATAAAGGATATTGAAATTTTATTATCCCAATACCTTCATTTTGGTTGAACTGGTGGTCTAATGATTTATCATTTATTTATGGTTATGAGGCCCTTAACTATCCATTGAACATTAGATTACTAATTATCAATGATATTTATAAATATAGAAATATAAAATTAGTTATTGTTTCTATCCATTTCTAATCTTCCCCACCCACCTATGTTCTTCAGTGTGGATGCCTTGTTATGACATTCATTGGGTAACCATCATGTTTCCAACATTCAATTTTTAAATGATGTTTTAGTATTCATTTTCACAATGTGGGTTTCTATGAATGGAAATTTCTAGTGTAAAATTTTTAATAACCCATATGATTTTTTATGTTGAAATTAATTTTATGGGACATAGAATGTAACACCTTTAGATTATGTGAATCATTATTTGTTGAAATAATTTAATTTTTTGATATTTTTAATTTCACACAGCACTAAATTTTTTTTTTTTTAATATATCCCTAAGAATGTAATGATTTATACATGAATCCAAGACTATAATGTTCTACAAAAGACACATTGATTAGATTATGGTAAATGAAACATTATTTTTTACTTATATTACCCATGATACCGAGTCAATTTGATTGCTCGCCTTACACGTATGACTATGTTTTATAGGAACATAATATATTAATAAAAAATTATGAATAAGTATAATATTATACAACCAAAAACTTAAATTTGTATTTATAAGCATTATTAACTAACTTGTGAAAATATATGGTCTATATAAATTTAATATGAATTAATTGGTTTCAAATTATAAATTGAAATATAAACTGAATGAATATAAAGGAAATATTTGTATGGCCCAAAGGCTTTTTGTCTTAATAAATTAAATAAAATTAAACTAATAAATTATTTTCATTAAATATATATGTTATATATAAAATAAATTATCGTTCACATTCATCCAATATATTGTATATGTATAAGATAAGAAAAGACTCAATTTTATGGTAAAAAAAAATATTTTTCAAAATATAGTCTTACCAGCTTTTAATGGATGACTTATTTTAAATCATGTTTATAGAACATTTATTAATTCTATATTTTAAAATAAAATCAATATTTTAAATAAAAACATATAAATTAGGTTAGGGTTAATATTATATATTTTTCTAAGATGATTTATTTTTTAATGATGGTGAAAAATACTAAATTTTAATTTAATTTTATTTTTAAAATAATTTGTTTATATGGTTATGTAAAATTATTTATTGGTCTTAATGATTAATTGGATCAATATTATTTCAATTTATCTAATTTATGTCATTTTAATTAATTTACTTTGAAATTCAATATAAAAACATACAACATATTTGAACTTTTTTACATCAAAAACTAGCTCTATAATCCCACTTATAGGATTAAATTTTAATTAATTTCATCTAATTATTGTATTTTATTTTGAAAAAAATAAAAACCACATTTGGATTAATAATAAAATAATGTTAAAAATTGTTTCAAATTATTTTTTGGTCAAAAAAAATTACTTAATATAATGAAAAGTAATTATAACGACTAAGAGAGTGTTTAAGTTAACAGGGGACTAAACCGTACACTTTAGGGACCAAATGACCTAGAAACGTTTCCAAAAACAATTTATTGTCCACATTTGGACCCAAAAATACCTTTTATTTTATTTATAACATTATTTTATCCAATCTTTATAGGGAGAACATGTGTTGAATTCCCTTTTCCCAAATTCACAAGAATGCCACACACCATCCTCTATAAAAAAGGCCACCACCCCTTAAAATAATTCACTCCACTAAAGAAATATTTCACACCAAAACCCTACTCAAATAAGCTAAAAAAGCAATACCTTAATCCTAGAATCCTTCCTTTGTGAATAAAACCCACCAGGAAATCCATTTTGTGCAAATCAAGAGGGGTTATCGAAAGATTTTGTTATATCACTCCTCTTCCTCTATTATTTTATTTTCATTCACCACCCCCTAAACAACTCATATGAAATTATTATATAAAAAACTAGTATCCAAAATATAAAAAGATGATTTTTTTATAATTTTGTGACATAAAAATACACACACATCTATCTAATGGGTAATCAACATACCATTCTTCTGTACGGCAAAATACCACCTCACGAAACGAAGTTCTTCATTTTTCTTTTACTGCCTATCATAGTTGGTAATTATTATTCAAACTATATTTTTATATAATATATATAATATTTGTGATGTATTTATAATTCTTTAATTATTATAATAAACAAACATGAATACATTCCATTTTATGTAAATACGTTATCTTCATCTCTGGACGTGTGGACTACTACCTCTTCGAAGTCACAAGATTTATTCTCACTTTATATGGAACTTATTAAGGTAGGTTTTAGTAAAAGTATATGATAAATAAAAAACTATTAATAATGGAATGATACTATATATTTAAACACATATATTACATTTTATTTCATTATTTCATAGAGATAATTGAACGGAAACAACATTCATTCATTCGTACAGCCTACCGTCTCCATGAATGATATATATCATTTCATATTTCTATATTTTATAGAATATAATAAATTAATATTTGATGAATATATATGATACTTATATCAATATTTAAATTTCATAAATAACTAATTCATGATCTAAGTAATAGGATCAAGAATAAAAGACCAAAACATATATGAAAAATGAAGAAGATTTTATCCATAACATAACATTAACGTGAAGTTTTTAATAAATGGTAATATAATGTATTAAGAAGTCATATATTGTATTTGATATAATAAATTTTTTCTATTTTGAATGTATAATATTATTATATTTATTATAAATGAGATTTGAACTTATAAAAATAAATGTAAGACTTAAGGTATTTGAATTTCAAATCACTTTTTTATTTCTGTGAGATACATGCAATCTTTCTAACTTGATTTTTTTTGTGGTTTATATACTTCCCTATTATATGTTAAATAATTTATTTTTTATTTAATTATATTTAATGTTTTAATTGATTTTTTTGTTTCAAGAGGATCATGATTCTAAATTTATTTAAGTAGTAAGGGTTTTCTCATATCACATTAATTTCTGTGAGACTTATTCCTTGGTCACCACTCATTTCATTTGTATACTTTATGAACTGACCATGATTGAATTATATGTTTCCATTAAATATATTTATGGGTATTTATATATCAATTTTATCATTATTATTTCATGGATATTATAGTTCAAAAGCTACCAAATCATTAAAATAATTTTCCATCAATTTTCTTTCTTTCATGGGTATCATGGGTACTATGTTTGTCTTGTATTACAAAAAATATCGAGACACATAGATCACTTTTATTATATGAAAAACCTATTTTTACCAAATAATAATATATTAATAAATGAATTTTATTTAGTATAATATGATATAACCTATAACTTATCATTAATATGAAATAACTTATTAATATACATGGTTTATATAATTATGAGATGAATTAATTGTATACCAATTATAAATGAAAATATAATCTAATTGAATAAAAAGAAAAATATTTCTACAATCTCAAATACATGTTTTATTAATAAATGAAATTGACTACAAGTATTAAATTATATTAATGAAATATATATGTTATATATTCAATAAAATATTATTTATATTAATCAAATATATTTCATGGGTTTTCGATATGAAAAAAACAAAATTATCACATAAAAAACTATATTTTTCTAAAAACATTTTTACTTCTTTATAATGGAGAATTGATTTTAAATTATATTTTTGGAAAATTTAAATATTTTATATTTTAAAATAAACATAATTTTTGAAGTTGAAACGTCGATATTAGGTTAGGTTATGTTTTCGGTATTTTTCTATGATGTTTTATTTTTTGACTAATAGTAAAAAATACCAAATATTAATTATAAACTACTTTCTCATATGATTTATTTATAAGGTTATGTAATGTTTTGAATTGGTTTAAAATTTTATTTGTATAAATTTTTTATCAATTGTACCAATTTAGGTCATCTGAATTAATTTCACTTCGAAATTAGATATAAAAACGTACCAATCATTTGAAAATTTTGATTTTAAAAACATAAATTTTCACCTCATCTAAGAATATAAATTTTAATTAATTTCTACCACTTCTATTTTTTGATTTTGGAAAAATGGATTAAATATTTTTATTAAGAATTATTTTTAATTTAGAATAATTTTCACATTTTTTTTGAAACAATTATTATTGAATGTTATAAAATTTATTTGAACGATTAAGAAAAAAATTTGGTTAGCAAGGGACTAAATCATACACTTAAGGGCCAAAATGACCTATAAACATATCAAAAATCTCATTGTTTCAAATATTTAGACCATATAATCCCTTTTAAATTATTTATCCCATTATTAGAGAAATGTTTCATTTGAAAAAGGTGTGTGGAATTCTGTTTTCCAAAATTTACAAGAATATTACTCCTTTACCACTATAAAAAAGAAACTCACCCATCACACATATTCATTCAAATTAAGCACTTTAATTAATTAATAGTCAGATAAAATATTCTATCATCATCAATAATTGCATCCTTGAATCCTCCCATTATGAATAATGCCAAACATGGGATCCCTTTGGTGGAAACCAAGATGGTTTACCCAAATAAGAGGTATCATCCCTCCTCATACTCCATTTTTTATATTCATTCTCCACCACATGAACTATTATTATAACAAAATTATATAATAAAATTATTATCCTATATATACTAATATTATTTTATTCTATGGGTTTGACCAAAACATTCACACAATTTTATGTAATGGGTAACGAATTTACCACTCTTGTGTACACCAACTACAGCTGCATAAAAAGTTGTAGTTCATTTTTAATTAACACATCTATAATTTCAACTATGTAGAACACTATATTTTAATATAATATATATGATATTTATAACATAATTATAAATATTTAATTATTATATAAAATATACCATCAACCATTCCATTTTTAGTAAATATAATAACTTCATTTGTTGACCTCTTGACTACCGCCTCCTCGAACCTATGTGATTAGTTCACACATTACATGGAATGTACTAAGGATGGTTTTAGTAAAATAATATGATATATATAATAATAAATCTATTTTAATGATAATATTATATATATATATATAAACATATTTTTCATTTTCATTATTTCTTTCAAAAAGATAATTAAATGGAAAAAGAGTTCATGTGTATGTATGGCTTACAGTCTCTATGAATTATGTATTGGATTTCATACTAATATATTTTATATATTATTTTTAATAAATATATAATGAATATATACTATAATTATATCATTGTTAAAATAATTAAAATAATTAAATCATGATATAAGTAATAGGATCAAGAATATAAAGCCAAAATGTATACGAAAAATGAAGAAAATAATAGGTTAAACGTAACATTAACATGGAATTCCTTATAAAAAAGTTATATAAAGTCATAATAAAATTATATATTGTATTATATATAATAATATTTTCCATTTTTATGAATAATAATCTTATTTTTTTATAAATTATGTTTGAACATATACAAAGAAAGTCAAGACTTTGTTAAAGGAAATGTATCTCACTTTTTATTTCTTTCGGATAAATTTCACATTCACCACATGATTATTTTTAATGTTTTATAAAATATCCTAAAAAATATCATTAATTTAAGTTATTTAAATTTATTAAAATATTAAATTAATTTTATTATTTCATGTGGTTCACGATTTTAAAGTTACTCAAATAGTAAGGGGTTTCTCATCTCCCTTTTTTTATGTAAGACTTATACCTTGTTCACCACTCATTTAATTTGTGTGGTGTATATACTGACTATGATAATATTATACAATTCATAAAAATAAATTTATAGTTATTTAAATATCTATTATTTGATCTTAATTTTGTGGGGTTAATGTTTCTAAAGTTACCAAATTGTTGAAGTCATTTTATCTCAATTTTTTTTCTTTGAGATACATGTGTTGTTATGAAGCTATATTTTTATATGGTGTCTATATACTTCTCACTGAAATGTAATTTAATGAATATAATTATTTTAATGATACTTTAGTCTTCATTTAACTTCATTTTTATATAGTGTTAGTAGCATACAATGTTATCAGGTGGAAAGAGTTTGCAAAAACTATCTCACTGTTTATAAGGATTGCTAATGATTATGAATCCATGGATTAGATCCTATGATCCATATCTCAATAAATCCCATGAAATTTATTATATTAATATAACTCATGATCTACAAGTATTGTTACCTTGTTTACACTATTTGGTACTTATATTAATTAAGAAATTATTTTTTAGAAAATATGATCACATTTCTATTTTCCATCAGAAATCTATTTTCCTAAAATACCATGTTCACAAAAAAGTTATCCAACAATGGTTTTAAAATGATATATAAGTATCATTTTAAAAAAAATTATTTTTCCAAAAAATAATATTTTTTCAATGCAATTTTCAATGAAATGTTTTTTCAACCTATTTCTAATTTTCCTAAATTTGTTATCAAAGATAATGGTTTTCAAATGTATTTATGTTTAAAAAGAATTTTTCATTTAGGAATGGATATTTTCCTCATCAAAAGTTTTTAAAGGATATTTCCAAATAATTTTCTATCTATGATGAAATCCATTTTTGTTACTCATTCCATTATAGGAAAATGATCCAAATGATCCATTCATCTTAATTCTCCCAATGGTTTGTGTTTTTATGGTATGATGTTTATAAAAAATGTTTCTCTTTGATGGGTTATATGTTTATAAAAATAGTTTCTCATTCCCAAGTTATATACTGGTGAAAACCACTTCGTTTCATGAGTTATTTATTATTTAAATGATTATGAAACATGTCTCTTTCCACCGGTTGAGATATTGTTACATGTTTATGACACCAATTATATTTCATGTGTTATGAATTTATTTTTTATGATCTTTTGGAATAAAAATTTATGATTTTGTTTTGATATGGTTGATACTTATATCTCTGTCCAATTAATTGGTTAATGATTTTAATCTCATGATATAATGACTTGATATAAGTTGATGGTTGGAATCTAATGTGGGAAACAACTGTTTCTTTGCCAACTATGGGATGATAGGGAAACCTGATCCACTATTTTAAGATGGTTAAACATGATCCATTATAAAGAAAGTACTGTGACTGGATATGGTGGTGTGTTCCACCTAATAGGTTAAGTCCACATTATGTGCCATGATAATTTTTTGGCAATTATCCATGAATTATAGGGAATGATATTACATGTTCATTTATTTGTGAAAACATTCATGACTTAAGCATTTCATATAATCAAATGGATCATGTTATTTGTTATCATTTTTTATTGTATTATGAATTTCCACTGTTTAATCCATGTCTCATGATTATGAACTTTTTTATGAAGGGTGTGATCTTCAAATGTTATGTTCATGTACTAATACACTTAGTCTCATGATATGGTTATATATTTCCTTTATTTACCCTTACTAAGCATTCGAGATCACTCCCTTCTTATGTTTCCTTTCCCCGAGTTTTGAAGAAGGGTTTCCAATATGAGTACTAAAGTAGAATATCATTAAAGGATATATTGATGATATTTTACTAATCTAGAAAAATGTGTTTGATGATTCCAAATACATTAAACTATTATATTCCTTAGGCATGTATTTTTGAAATGTGATTAATATTCAATTAAAATGATGTAATTTCCATCTGTTCTAATCTTTGGTCTATATGTTTTGAAAATTCTAGAACATTAAATATATTTTCTAGTTTCTTTTTCCATCATTCAACATTAACTAAGTTTGAAGATCCAAAAAATATCATAGGGTGAGGTTTCATGAAATGATATACTATAGACATGTTCCTCTATGCCAAATTTACTCGCTCCCTTTCATGGGTTCCACTATTAATAACCTACTTCTACTAAGTCAATAACTCAATATTATTATATACTCCTATTATTCCAGGTTTTTGATATGAATCATTATTATCCTCTTTATTCCATCATACTTATACTGTTTTGTTTTCTCTATAGAAAACTATTCCGAACAGACATGGATTGCTTGAACCTGTGTATAAATATTCAAAATATGTGTCATGATAATATAACCATAAAATATATACTCTAAAAAAATTCTTTAAACATTCTCTTAAACCCTAAATTAGTATAATCCTTTCCTTCGATACCAAATTTAGCACCTGATACTTCAATCAACCAATAATTAAAAGATTTATAAAAATGGTTTCACATTCCTACATTTCCAGAATATTATTGGATTATATTTTTAAGAATTTGGTAAAAAAATACATTAAAATTTGTCATTTTAAAAAACATTATCATTTATATATATATAATTAAGGAAACGCAATATTCATTTAATTTGTATCATATATATAGAGGTATGAATATATTAACATTTCTATCCAGCCATAAAACCTTTGAAGAATTATTAAAAAGTATTATATTAGAAAAAAAATCTAAAAAAGGCCTAAAAATAAACTCCTTTTTCAGTTGTAAACCTAGAAACCCCCTAAGAATGTTTTTCAATTTATAATAAACATTTGACGACAAATATCTATGTACATTTCCATGAATAAAACATAATTTACTAATATAGTTCCTAAAATAATTCATATGAAATCATAAAGAAAAAAATAATAATAATTATGGTTAATTGTAAACATGGAATGATGTGAATTCTAATCCATTAATATATTCCTTTCACATTTATTTTATAATGTTTCATAAACATTCATTAAGAACATAAGTTTATTTTCATAACATTTTAAATCAAATATTTCTATTATAAACCATTATATGAATATCATGTAGGTATACTAGTACATAATCTATACATTAATATGTGCAGTATTCCTATAATGGAATCACCTAATGAGATAATCCCTATATCCCTTTGGAGTAACCAATCAAAAAAATATCACCTTAACCATTTAATTGTAGTGATATATCATACTGACTTTCCATTAGAGCTAATTCGGACTGAACCATCATTTATATAAAACATCTAATAATAATAGAATGAATAAAACACACACAAGGAGACATATATATATATATATGTATATATTAATTTAAAAATAAAACTCATTTGAATGTTCATTCAGTACAACAAAAATTAAAAGTTTTAGTTACGTCATTAATATGATAAAAGGATAATTTATCCTTACAAGAACATTTTAGAACAAAAATGTTCAAATTTATTTTGAAAAATATTTTCATTGAACATAAGCATGAAATAATTTAATTGAATATTTTTAATTATTATTTTTTTGGATTGGTGGAAAATTCATTTAGTCTATATATGATGAAAAATAGTATATTTACACTTTATTAAAAAGTAATTGAAATTATCCCACGCTGGTATCATTGAAATGAAAACTTTTATAACCTTATAAATAATTTAAATATGTTAAACATGGCCATTATAAACCACTAAATCACAAATTATAATATTCCATACATTATTTAAAAAATATTTACATAGATGAAAAAAAGTGTAAAATATTTAAAATAATGTTTTAAAAAAAATTATTGAATTAATATCCATCTTGATTTCAACATTCTATAACTAATGTATAATGTAATTAATTTAGTTTTTTAATTTCTTAATAACCTTTTTAATGTTAATTTAATTATTAATATAATTTTTATTTCATTTATTATTGTTTTTTTAGTTTCTAAAATGGCTAGGTTCGTTATGGATTTTTTGGTGTCATTCTGTTTATAACCCTAAAACTGCAACTGATCATTGACCATGTTTAAAGAGGTTATTTATCCATTGTTTAAAATGTCATAAAAATGTTTTATTTTTAAAATTTATACATTATATAATCTTCTAATTCTAACTATTTAATTATATCATTAAAAATTTAACTTTTAATTTAATAAAAAATATAGTTTGTTTGTACGCATAAACGATGTATTCATTTTTAGAACTATTGGAAAATAAATAAAGTAAAACATATTTTAAATTTCTGAAAACATAATTATAATATATATTAATATATCATATTTATATATTATTTCTATCATTATTACCATCCTCCAAATGTGAAAAAGAAAAATGAATCACATTGGTTCGTCGGGTGGTCTTCCACATGTACACACGAGTTACAACATCAATTATCAATAGATGGAAAGAGAAATATGGTAAGTAATATATTATCATTAAAAAATATTAATTAATCTATAAATATCACATATATATATATTAAATCAATTTAATCATATATGTGATCCATTTATTGATAATGAAAAGCATCACATTAGGATGGTGGTAGTCGAGAAATACACTAGACCGATTTTTATTTTTATCATTATATGAAAAATGTGATGGAAATGAATTTTTAAGTAATAAAAAAAATTTAATTATTTGTAAGATTTATTTTTTTATTTTTTCATCATTATTAAAGAATAATTTATGTTGAAGATGATATCAACATGAAATAGGTCAGTTGGGAATTATACCTTCTTTACATATAACGTCCTTTTTATACACCTTAAAGCATTTAAATTCGGTATTTTTAGAATACTAGGACCTATAGGATGTGGTTATGTATTATAGAAAGTGTTTTGTGTATTTATTATTTAAACATGACTGCTCAAAAGGTGTGATAAATGGAACAGAGGATGATCTATTTTATAAGTGGCTGGAGTGGAGACCTTGTAATATTTCTAAACAATAACATATTATATATTTTTTTAGAGAAATATGGATCAAATAATATTAAATTTATAATATTAAGTGATAAGTGTATAAATTAAAATATTGATTAACAAATAGGATATGATTTATTGACCACTTCACTTACTATTAGCATAATTTTCCTCATTTTCCCTTTTCCCTGGGGACACATTTTTAACATGGTTATTATTCAAAAATGAAAAAAAAAGAAATAAAAATAGGTAATAAATATTCACCTCATGCTCCAAAATATTTAAATAATTTTTGGTAATATATATCGATAAGTATCTAAAATCCATGTTAATATATGTTCTCGGAATAGAATTTAAAATACATTTTAAGGAATTGTGTTTTTAAGAAAAAAATAAACTTAATCCAACATAAAATATAATCATCATTAATGTGGAATTATTCAGATTGTTCTTAATAAAACATACCATTAATTACATTAAAATCAAATCAAAAGTATACTAGTTCCATTAAATTATTTATTTAATGCAATGAATTTATAGCTTTTCAAAAATGAGTATTTTTCAAATATTCAATCAATAATAAATTATTTCAAAAAAATAACAAAAATTTGCCTAAGAATATATGATTTTATTTTAAAAAAATTAGTTTTCATCAAATGAAAATTTTATGATCATGAAATTTATCTTTTCAATAAAACCATGTAATTCATGGTAAACAATTTAGATAAATAAAAAAATTAATTTCTCAAATGAAAACTAATATAAAATTATTTATAAAGCTATGATGAATATAAATATGTAAATTTTTTAATAATAAACAAAAACATTGATTAATTTCTATGTTTACATGTGTATTAATTGGGAATTAAAACGAATATTATTTATTTTAAAATGAAAATTTTAACCATACAATAGGTTAAAGCTAAATAACAAGTAACAAAGGGGATGATTCCCCAATTTACAATTAATGAATATAAATGGTAGAATATATCTATGGATTTCATGGTTGGATTAAAAATTTAATCTCACTATCAAAATTTTATTTGGGTTATTATTGATAAATACAGTAAATTGTCCTATTTTCATCCTATTAAAGATTCTATTTCATTCAATGATCTTGATAGAAAATATGACAAATAGATGGTCATGTTAAATGGAGTTATTGTCTCTCTTTTATCTAGCCCAGACCCTCCATTTAAATTCAATATTTTGAATTTCCTTTAGAATTTATTTGGTACTGAGTTAATTTTTTAAAAATATTTTTTTCCTCAAGATGATAGACATTCAAATCACATTATTCAGGGACTAAATGATACTATTTTTTATTTCTCTTTTCATTATCATGGATGTTGGGATCATTATCATTCCTTAGTTTAATTTTTATAATATAATATTTTTCAATCATGCATGTAAAATAGATCAATATTATGAATTATATGGAGAGCGGTTTCAAAATCATTCGTGTTGGGATGAATTCATAGATACAATCTTATTGGGACTAAAATAAGTAAAATAGATGGTAAAAATGGTAAATGTACATCAATACCGTATGACATAAGCTCAGAGAAGTCATATGAGTTATTATCATAATTAAGGAAAGATTATTCAATTGAAGAAGGTGTTTATATATTTCGTAAAATTTGTCCATGTAAATATGTTAAGTGTTTTCGTAACAATAGAATTTTATATCCACAATTTATTTATCTATATAAAATTTTAGATATATTTTCATCATTTTCTCATTAAAAATAATTACATATAAAATTATCTTCAATACATTATGGGTTTATTTGTATTTTTTATGATTATTCTTCCAATAATGAAGTCCTGTAATTTATATCTCTACAAAACTCTTTTATTGTATTATCCCCTTATTATTTTTTTAGAATACATTTTTCGTTCATTAAGCTCTTTTTGTGCACTCAATAGATCAAAATAATATTTTTCTGAAAAATCCTATTTCATTCTCAGTTTAGTTAGAAAAAATTCTCCAAATTGCATGTTTTTTAAATACAAATTTTTTTATAAAATTTGTAAAAATTTTAATATGATTTACAAAAGAAATTTTTTCTTTTTAGAATTTTTTTATAACTTTTTAAATGTAATATTCTTCTTTTTTCCAAGCAATTATCCTTCAAATTTTACCAAAAATGTGAAAGGTATTTTTTTTAAACATGTATGGAATGATAAGAATTTTCCACCATCATGATCGTTATTTTCTTCGAATCAATTTTTTTTAGTTTTTTTGTTCATTTCAAGTAAAACAAATTTAAAATAGATATGTTTCAAAAAACATTCTAATTTAAAAATTTATCTTCCTCATAAAATGTTTTAATTGGTTACTAATTTATTCTATTATTTTTTTAGGTTTATTGAAAATTAATTGCATTTCCAAATTATTTTAAAATTTTTAATTTTAAAAATAAATCTTCAAATAAAAGTTATAATCCTAAAAAACCATTCCCTGAAACATTTAATTAAAAATACTTCATCATCTAAGAATATGTCCCTTCATATATTTTTTTATTTGATGGGGATATAAACCATGGATAGCATTATTAAAATTTCATTGAATGTTTTATCATTAAAATATTTTTACGAAACCAATTTCTATTTCATAAGTTATACCATGATAAAATTATTATAAAAACCACTACATACTCTATGGGTTATAGAAGGAAGACACAATGACATGATTTTGAAACTTGTCAATTTTTTATAGGTTATGATATCATACCATTTTTATAAACACTATTACTTTTCATGGGTTATGAATTGATTACTTTTTATCATCACATGGAAAACATATTTATTATTTTCATTATGTGATGGGTGGCACCTAAATCCCCCTCAAATGCAATGGGTAAAAATTGATATCTCGTGACATAGATTAGACTGGAAAGTGTAGTAAACCCAGTTCGGCATGGGACGTTGTCTACTATGATGGTCTTGGAGGTAAACCTTGAATACAATGATTTTTTGAAGATTTAACCCCTTCCACTATGATGCACTTGAAAATAATACTTGGTTGTAATAAAAATTATCCACAACGCTTCTTTTTATAACAAAATTACATGTCTTATGCCAATTTTATACTCTCTTGGCTCATTTTATTTTTTTCCTTATTATCAATGACTTATTAACAACTATTATTTATGTTAGGACATAAGATTATTAACATTGATATGAAGGGTATTCTATTAAAATGTTATGCTCATGTTCTCACCCCATTATATTCATGTTATTCTTATATATATTATTTTTTTACCATTACCAAGAATATGATCTCACCATTTCTTTTCTTTTCATTCTTTAGGTCATGAAAAAATGTTTTATGTCGGGTATTTTTTCAAAAATATTTCAAATGTGTATGTTTATAATGATGATGATGGAGATATTTCACAAAATTCTAAGGTCATGTACCTAGTCTTCAAAAACAGGAAACTATTATTTTCCTCTAAATTGTGTTTTTTAATATATTTAATATTCATTAATAAATATTTCAAATCTATTATTGAAATTCTTGGGTCACTGTACATGATCCCTATTCCATCCTAGTATCTCCCATCAGCTATGATCCATAATCCCCTTTCTATAGCATTATCTACTCTCATGGAGGTTCACTCATCTAAATACTCAAAATTATTATTAGTATCCCATTGAAACAATTTAAAAACGTGATAATTCAATAAAATCAATGGATCAAGGATAAATCAAAAAAATAACTCTCATCCAACCTCCAACCCCCTCATGTGAGACATCTCATCCCACATACACGAACAATGACAAATAATAAATATCCCCCATAGGTCCAAATATCACAATAATATGAAAATTTTAATAAAGGGGATAAATAACGGGGAATCAAAATTCAAATTAAACATTTCTTAACCAAGTTCCAAAATATCATTTCAATATATTCTTTGAATTACAAAATACATTATCAAAAATTTAAAACAATTCCATAGATATAGTCTATGAAAACCATTTGTAAATTCACCATCATATCATTGAAATAAAAACAATTCTTAATGTAAACCACTAATATTTTTTGATAGATTTCTGTTTAAAGAAATATTATTTATTTAATATTTTTTATTACATGGAATATTTATTTTAAATTAAATTTGATATACAATTAAATTTTGTTATTTAATATGATAGGTATCACCTAAAAATTGGATTCAAGGCTGTGAATAAGTATAAAAAATAATAAAAAATTATTTTGACATATATACTATTAATTTGATTCATATATATTTTTTATAATGGAAAATATAATCATTTTATTGTAAAAATATATATCTTTTAAAAACAAATTTATGAATTCAATGCTGTTTTTATCATAATAATTTATTATTAACTATTGATTAATGATTTTCATGAAATTTTAAGATTATATATGCAATAAAATTATAAATATTTATTTAATTTTTTAATATTAATTGAATAATTATAAATATTATTTTATTATTAAAATAAATGTGTCTAAAAAATTATTGCATTTAGGATTATTATTTTAAAATGAATTTATGAGTGTTATAAGAAATTAATTTGATAAAATGTAATAAATATTTTAATTTATCATGTAAAAATTTTGAAATGAGGATACATTCATTTTATGATAATTAATAGTAAAATTAAAATGATATATTTCCATGATTAGTATATAACATGTTTTCCAAGGTCAAACTAATATGTTTGGGTAAAGACTCAAATTAATCTTGTAAAAGTCTTATTGGTTGTAAATATTTTAGCATTATATTGTCTAACACTATATATCCTAGATATTTCATTCTACATTCAGATGAATGTGACATTATAATATTTAAATAATTTATGTATTTAGATATTTGTCCCTCCCCTCACTTATAAAAGCGAGTTCTTCTCTAAGTCTATTCACACAATTTGATCCCCCTACCTTAGCTAATTTATGTAAAACCCCCCATACCAGGATTATCAACCTCATTATTGAGATCTTGGTCATAAATTACGAGGATCGCATAAAATATTAAGGTTAATCCAAAGTAATTACCTAAAGGAATAATATAGTTGAACATGCACAAAGTAAAATGAATCTTGGGGTATAAGTTTATTTTACAATATTATTTTATTTCTAGAGTGTCTATATTGAATTTTAATTGAGTTAAATTAAAAGATTATTTTCTTTCAAACTCCATATATTTATTTCTCATTCGTTATTCCTATAAATTATTTTGTATCATTTCAATTTTCTTATATTTGGTTCAAGAAAAACCAAGAAATAATTTTCATTAAAAACTGACCATATCTCCACTTTTGTGGAATTTTTATTTTCCATGACCATGATCCTTTATATTATATAGTTTAATAATATATTATGAAATTATAATTTGAAGTCATTTTAACTCACATTTGACTTTATTTTAAAATGTTTAGTAGAGTAATTTATATAATTCAATTTGGAGAGGTCATTTCGAACTTTTTAAATAGTGTAAAATGAATCATTTTTTTTAATTTTTTACATCAGAAATTAAAATTCATGCAGTCATAAATATAGTTTATATTGAATATTACATAAAAAATTCAGTTCTGATCTTCAAAAAAATATATTCCTCAATATTCAAGGAAATTATGAATTTTAATCATTGCAAAAAGAAATGGGTTTTTTTCAATTGACTATATAAGAATATTTTTAAAAAAATTTCCATAAATGATAATATCCTTTGTGAATTTTTATATTTCACTAGGTATATAATCCTTTTGTGTCACCCAAAAATTTTGATGACTTATGATGATGATGATCGTATGATGTTTAGATGAAGCCCATTTAATTCTTGGGGGTTAATTAATCTATAATGGTATAGTGAATGCTCATATGATATCATCTACATATTTTCTCTCGATGGATTATGATTATATGATGATGAGATGATTAAAAAATGAATTGATTTCCCCTAGGTTATTCTTTAATAATATTATGAATTTTTAATTATTTCATTTCAATAATATGTATTATTTTCTTAATGTTATTGGAGGGCCTAAAATTAAATATCCCTTGAATGTATTGGGTAAAGAGTGCAATGTTATAAAACCCTTATGAGATGATGTGGTTAACAAAATCCTAATAGATAAGGGATTTGAGAAACTCATAAGATTTGAAAGAGTAATGAAATTCCTATTACACAATAGAGTTTATAAAATTATACAATATTAAGTAGTTTACTATATGTATGTTACTCCCACAAGAATATTGGAATTATAATGTTTATGTAATTCCCTGATGAATTTATGATTCCCATTGTATTATTTTTATTTCATATTCTTATGATTGACCTACACAATTATTTCAATGTATTCTTATTTTTATTATTTTTTCTCTTAGATCATGACTGATTAGTTATGATTCCTTACACATATGAATCATTTTTATTTAAATGCTAAATATTTATTCCATGAATCATTATTTATACTCTATGATTGATTGAAAATGATCTTTATATTTTATGATCATGATCTCATAACTTTTTTCATATCATATACTCCCTTTTTATCCTTGATGTATATATCTAATTTTTACCCATTCTATGTATATATATTTTATTTTCATTTATTTTCATTCCCCCCTTGGTTATGAAGAAAGATATTACGTGTGAAATTTCTAATAAGGGTTCTATTGGAGAAATATTTTTTGGGATATGTTGATGATATTTTATGAAAAAACTGGATTTTCTATCCAGTATCAAAATACACTAAATATTTATGATCTTATGGTATGCATTATTGTGAAATTTAATGAATATTAATATAAAATGATTCATTATTTATATATGATATTCTCAGGTCGCATTATTTTTTATTAGATTAATCTTAATTCATTTTATATTATTTCGAGTAGATAACTATTTTGGAAAACCAATGGATAAGTTGAAGTATATGATAAAATCAAGATTGTTTGATTATTTATCGATTTTATATTTTCCTTTGAAATTACACCCCTCTGTAGATACTATAAATAGATATATTTGTAGCACAAAATCATTGAGTGGTAATAACTCAAACAGGGGTGGAATTTTAATTAAATCAACTTTCACTAGTACACGATGAGTTTACATAAGACATAAAACCAAAATATAAATCCCTAAGGGATATTTGTGGGTCAATTAACCTTTTCATTATAAAACATTATAATTTATTTTAATATATAATGACCATGAATTATTGATATTAAACTAGAGGTTTCATTTAATGAAAATAAGTTGTCATGATTTAGAAATAATATAAATGATTTTTAATAACAATATTACTACTCACTCTTATTATTGTTTCAAACTCTATTAATATTATTTTTATTTAATGTACGTAACTATTAATAATTTTGTTAATATTAAATGTGAAGAGAAAAAAATCTCCAAAGAAAATAAATATTATGGAAGTTGGAATAAATAATATTTATATTGTACTTAAAAAACATTCTCATGTTCAAAATCATGCTTAGATTCATAATGATCAATATAGGGAACACAATACTGTTAATTCCTACATGATGAATATTCTACATTCTTTTAGTAGGTTCATAGATCTAATAATTTTATGATCAATATATTAGTACAGCATAAAATAAATATTTATTTATATTGAGATAGTGGCATGAGAATTTTCTTCTGTATTTTATCATTTAAAATTTAATGTAGATCAATAGTGGACTCATATCAAGACTATATGATAATAGAAACAAATTGAATATATAGAGTGGGATGAGTTTTAAAGGATATTTTTCAATAAGTACTTTCTATTTATTCTTTATATATAAATATAGAAGGAATTACTTGAGAAAAGGAATAATGTTGATGAATCCATTAGTAATTATGAGGTAAATTTTTCAAGACTTATGTGGTACACTTATGGTATTATCATTGAATCTAAATGAATGTTTGATTTTTTTTTATCCGTATATTGAAACCACATCTCTAGAAGGTTTTATAAAAAAGATACATTATTAGATATTAAGAAATATTTTGATGTTTTCTTAAGGGAAAAAATAGATTAAATTCACCAACAATTCTCATGGTTTTAATAAGAAAGGGAATAAATAATTAAAAGTAAGTTTTAAAAATAAAAAACATAGAGGTAAGAAGATGGTTCTTAGATTATACTAAAAATATAAAAATAAAGATACAAAATTTTATCTTATGGTGTTTCTTAAATTTGTTTTGTGGAAAATATTTCCTTCAAGAAAATAAATTTTCAATTGGTGAGAATATGTTATTCAATATTAGTTGTAAATATCTATTAAATGATCTAATAAGACAATAGTTCTATAATTCAATGTATATTGGAAATTATAAAATTAGTAAAATAATATAAGGTTTAATGATGATAATAAGATATAAAAACACTTAATTTAATAAACAATGTGAAACATCAATCGATAAAAGTAGGTTAAGTGGATCATGAGAATGATGTGGTGAAATTCTCACATATCATCCATTATATAATTTTATATTTATTATTCTATTTTTGTTCAACATAATGTTTTATATTTGATTATTTTTTTAGGTAATCCTGTCACAAACTATATAATTAAATGCAAAGTTATCAGTAAAAACACTTATTGTTATAATGATCACAGATCATGCTTATAGTTACTCTGTTATTATTTTTTGTGACGGTGTATCCTTAAAATCATAATATTCTCAATCTAGTTAGATTTGATGTTATTTTTATCATGGATTGTCTTCCTTTATATATATCCCTTGTTAGTTTCCATGGAAGGAAATCCACATTTTCAATTCAATATAGACTTATGAGGATCATTTATTACAATCAGGAATATGAACTTCTGATGGATATTAATTATACAATATGGGTCGTACAACTATTAAAGTGGGAAATTTTTTTAAAATGGTTTGGGATAAACAAAATATTTAAAATATTTCGGTGGTTTATAAATATGATTATGTATTTTTGGGAGAGTTTACCAGTCATAAATTTAAATTTTATGTTGATTTTTCAATTTAAATCATAATTGGCCATACATTAATTTCAAATACTCCATATACAATGGTGCAAATTAACATGCATGAATTAATGAATAAACTCTCAATAAAACTTGATAAGGGATTCATATACCATAGTGTATCACAATGTGGTGAATTTTTTCTTTTTATTAAGAAGTAATATGGATTAATGTGTTATTAGATTAATTATATAGAACTCATCATTATCACTATAAAGAACGAGTATCCTCTTCCCCATATTGATTACTTTTTTGACAAATGAATGGAGATCAACATTTATCTTTGATTGAAATTCATTATATATAACATAAATTTATGGTAAAAAATGTATATGTTCCTAATACAAACTTCTATAAAAGGTATAATGTTATGAATTTATAGTGACACCATTTGGATATACCAATGACCCTAATGTCTCAGGGATTTTATGAATAAAGTCTTCACAAATTACCTGGATAATTTTTTGGTTGTATTTATAGGTGAAATTCTTATATATTTATAGTGTGAGGTATAGAATACATATATTTTTATGATTGTATTAAACAAAATGTGGAAGGATATGTTCTACAGAAAAATTAGAATGTGTGATAAATGTCTCATTCCATCCATGGTGATTGAAAAGTATAGTTTTCTTAGTTGGATAGATACTAATGATAATTTAGCAGATATTTATCATGAATAGCTAATATAACAACCAATGTGACTGAAAAGGGATCCCAATTCCATTAGATTATTAAATTTGATGAAAATTTCGTGAAACTAAAGAGATGGTTAATCAATGAACCATTTCATAGACTTCCCTAAAATATAGTAGGTTTTGTAATCTTTTGTGATGCATAGAATAATCGAATATGAAGAGTCCTTATGAATAATTATTTATTTATATCTCATAGCACATTGTAATTGAAAATTCATGATAAAAATTATTTTACTCATGAATTGGAGTTGGTAGAATTATTTTTTTCATTGAACATATGAAAGAATTACATTTATAGGGAAATATTTGATATATATACTAATTATAAAATCATGAAGTAGATATTAACATAGAAATAGTAAAATATATGACATAAGAGATCATTATAATTTCTTAATGGTTATGAAATATCAATATATTACCACATTGGGAAACAAAAAAGGTTATTAACACTCTGAGGTGGAAGGAACATGGTAGTTTTTACATGATGCTGATTGAAAGAGATCCAATAATTATGTATTTTTAGAGGATAGACCATAAAAACAAACAACTGTGAAGAAGATCATATTTTTCATAGATAAATGGTTAACCATCCATACATTTGAGGATTTAAGTGGAATAAAAGGAAGATGGGGAAATAAATTACAAGGTGAAAAATTTTAATGTTAACAAAAAGGATTGTTATTGAAGGATAAGCTTAGGAACATATTATGTGTTGCATAAATACAAGTTTTGAAGGAACTATTTGACGAAACACATTGTTGTTCATTCTCAATTCTTTATTAGTTTGGGCTTGAGGTCACTTTTGTTGAATAAAAAATTTAACCCCACTTTTAATATATGTTAAGATGCAACCCTAACATGAGCCAAAGGCCCATTGGTCAAAATTCCAAAAGATAAATATCCAAAAAAACCAATCATTGAAAGGAAAAAACATGTCCCAAATCCGTAAGTAGGAAGTATTCGTCATGCCAAGACATCGTTCAAATTCCACACCCCCACCAATAAATAATAATTTTACCTTGATCTTAATCGAATAGCTACCTACCCATCCCCTCCCTCAATCCTTTAACAACTACATCATGAAAGAACTAACACATAATAGAAGGGAACCCCAACATTTATAATGTAAAAATAGGTCTATATGAGATGTTTCATAAAACAGATTTCTCATTCATGAAACCCACTAGGTGATGCCTATGTGGGCCCCTCTTGTATCACCTACCTATTTCTTTGTAACCTTAGACTAGTACCAAGTGTGAATAGTCATGTGTTAGGGAATCCATCTCTCTCACCTTGCTATATCAATGGGATGGAAGGTGGAATGTTAATTTATAGCATTCCAATCCCTCTAATCAATTCTACCCTTCAAGAAGATCATTCTAGCACTTCCATCTTGTTACATAGAGCTATATGCACGTTCATTTTCATAAATCATTCACCCACCAGTTTTTACCCATAGTCCTATAGTCTGGAACTCTAAAAAATGAGGCCTAGCAGACTTGTGGTAATACACCAAAGAGAAGACCTGAACTCCTAAGGGTTTCATGAAAAATAACCTGACTTCCATGAAGAAGCCTAAGATGATACATATATCTTTATCAACATCCAAAAATAATGTAATATTTTCATCTCCATCTGAATGTATTCCACCATAACCACATGACATTGTATATGATTATTCCATCTTGGTTAGCTCCCAATTATTACACCGTACACTCAGAACTGCATAATTCCATGGTTTCCAATTCCCACACTCCCTATGGACCACCTATGATGAAGACTTACTTATATTGCTACACATTGTCATGTATTCATCATCATTAGAATCAATGAACATTGTCTCCATCCCTATCACCGTCCAACTCCAAATCAAAACTATAATCACCAATAATTATGATGCATCCCACCTCATACATTGAATCTGTATCAATGTTTCCACACAAAAAATCCAACGTCTCTCAAATAAGAATCCCCAAACCTGTTCTTGGATGTAATCATATAATTTTGAATTGTACATAGAATGTACACTAAAAGATAATGTAGGATGATGAAACACATTTCCATGAATAAAATGATTGGGAATAAATAACCATAAGTTCCACTAGATGATGATTTGGGTTGAAGGAGTGGTGATGGGAAAAAAATTGGGGAAACCTCCATCACTAATCAGATTATTTTCACCAATAAACCATATAATTTATTGGAATTTGGTTCCATCACATATTCCATTATTTCCAAATTTTTGAAATTATCAATATGTATAGGTATCTAAAGGTGTGTTTCTTAGGGAATCATGAAAATATATATTTCATATTATACATCATGATTCATAATAAATAATCATGTTATGTCTATAAGATATAATATTAATGGAATATTATAACAATTACCTATAGCTGAAAGGAATGAGAAAATTTCACCTTGGATTTTATTATAAAACTCCCCAAACCAAATGTAGTCTGTGATTTTATATTGGTTTCATTTTCTGTGATTAAGAATTCATCAAGTTTCCTTGAAATAAGATAATATTTATGTATTGATTAGAAATGCATTATATAAATTAATTAATTGAATAGGTTTTAGAGTGTACCACATTAAATTGTATTTGATGTATTTCTAAGATGTTCCTTGATGTTCTATAGAAGTATTCATCATTATTTGAATACAAAGGTGAACATTAGTAATCCATGTCACCATGAGGTAGGTGATCAGCCTAACTAAAAAATACAAACCCAGGAATATAAGTTTAGAAAAATTTATATATATTAATCGGGTGTGGTATCAATACCATTCCCCAATAAGGGGTTCATACAACAATAGCTCTAACTTAGGCATTCAGATGGGTCCTTATGAATCCCTCTATGGTATAAAGAGAAAAACACAAATATGATGGGATAAATCTAGAGAAAAAGATCTATTGATACCTAATATAGATGAAAAAATTTAATAGATGGTTCGATCTATTAAATAACACATGATGGTAGCAAATCTTTGAAATAAAAATTATACGACTAATCATCATTGCAATCGAGATTTTAATGTAATTTATAAATATTTATTATATATATCTCATTGGAAGCAGGTTATGATATTTGGAATTAATTGGATGATGATCCATATATATATTATCTATTTGAAAATTCTTGATTTTATTGGTACTATTTCTTATTACTCGTTACTTCTATCAAATATCATTAAAATTATGGTTGTATTCCACGTATTGATTTTAAGGATGCACACAACTGATCTTTTATATATTCTGAACTCAATTAATTTAACACTATATAATTATATTTATTATTAATAATAACAAAATAAAATTGTGTATCATAGATAGATAGTGTTTCTGAATCAAACTACTCAATTTTCCAATGATTTAGGGTGAAATAATAAATGTAAGGAAGCTTGGTATGAACCGAAGGATGTGTGAAGGAAAAATCATACTCACTTATTTGTGAGAGAGTGAATGAATTTCATTGGATAAATTATTATAAGTGGAAATATAAAAAATCATGATATTTTATATTATATTTCTATTCAAAACAATTTTATTTCTTCGATTAATTACATTACATAAAACACTTAGTTTAAACAACACATGACATATCATTAAAAAATTATTAATTAATGTGTCAACTATCGAATATATGATGGATTGGAATAAAAAATGAATTGTGGAAATCTATTTTTTTACATACAAATAAAATGAATTTATTTATTATCAATCAGCTATATATGAAAATTAAATCATACAAATATAAAAAATAATGTTTTTAGAATAAAAAATAGCTAGTATTTGTCCAATATTTTTTATTACTAAAATAAATTAAGAACTATTTATGAATTATTTTATTGAAATTTATAGATTATATATTCAAAAAATTTCCTAACATTTATCAAATGGATTTAAATATAAAAGAAATAAGAATAAATCAAATTTTATGTTTAATTTTTTTCTTAAAAATTGTTTTCGTTCTGTTTTTCACATTTATTTTTAAATTATGCCACTTATAAGAATTTAATTTTAGAAAATAGATTTTATTTTTAAAATCAAAATTTATATATTTGGTGATGATGAAACATTTATTTTTGTTCATAATGTCATGTAAAAATAGTCAAACAATTATTACCATTGTTATGGTTAAAAAGGGTTTACTATGGGTTAAAATAAGAGATACGTGTAAATTAAAAATTCATTAACCCCTTTTCAATGATTTAATATTCTTTTTAATATTGAATTTCTAATTTTGAAAAGGATTTAGTTTCAACTTACAGACACATATTTTAATTTTTTATATTATACGATATATCGTTCAAGAAATATTTTCAATACATTATGCATTTAGTATTTTTAAAATCTATGTTTTTCACTTTCATAATTGATATAAATTAAATTGGATTAAATTTTTTTAATGATTTGGGAAATATTATTTATTAATATCACTTTTTCAAAATGAAAAATTTTCTTTGATTAAAACTATTTATATTAGTAAACATCAAAATGGGAAAACAGTTTACCCAAGAGAGAATGACTAAAGAAATGTTTTGGAAATGTTTTTCAAAGGGTCATTGATTATTTGATCAACCTTAACAGTTCTGTTAGAAACTATTTAAAAAAATTATCCTCTTTAATTATGATAAACATCCCATTGTATATAATCTTTTGGTAGTTACATAAATTTTATCCCTATCACCTATAAAATAGGAACTCTTCTACTAATATTCTCTCAAAACAAAAACAAATTATTTAACACCAATAACTAAACAACACTCTACTAAAAATTACTATAATACATTAATAGTTTTTTTTTCTCAAAATTCCATCCTTAACAGGATTAACCCCCTTATCAAATGACATAATACAAGACATTAAGTATAAATTTATAACTGATCCATTCACATTTATATTTATCTGTGTACATGTTTTCATCATTAAATTTTATTATGATTTACTAAAATGATGTTATAAATATTGTTATTATATTTATATATTATTATAATTATGGTAAAAGTAATATATTATATCCTTTTATATTACCAAAATTTAATCCTCTATCCATGTTTTGTAATGACTAATGCAACTAGGATGCAACATGTTTCATTTTTCCCTAACATCTTACAAGGAGGGTCCAAATAGGGTATTTAACATATAATTATTATTTTTTCTAAAATATTATATATTATTATATTATGGACCATATTTATCATGTTACCAAATATATATAAACTGAAATCAAAATTTATGTGCACGTGCGGACAACCACCACCAAAGAATGATCAATCTCCATTTTTCTTTTCATCACTACCATATATATATGGTCATGAGAATATTTACCATGTCTAAATATTATTTTTATGAAATTATTAAATTTATATAAATAATAATTGGAAAAACCATTAACAATATGAACAATAAACAGCTGCAGTAAATTCAACCAAATATAAGTGTCATTTAAGAAAAAACATGATTTCATCATTCTATGAAATAAAAAGGCTTAGTTTATTATATTCTTATGATATATTAAAATTATGATATTTAGCACTCATAAACACTAAATACAATCATTATACTTATGTTAGTTTGATATTACAATTAAATCACTTCATATTCATTAATTCATTATTGTTTTTTCTTTTTTTGGTTGGCCAAGCCACCTACCTCAACAATGCTATAAATTTATTTCATAGATTAAGATATAAATGTAATTACTATTACAACATGATATAAATGTATAATTTTTTTTCATTTTTTTAAGGTAAATTATTATGAAACATATTACTATAGAAAACACCTTGCATTGGTTAATAATCACTAAAATTCGACCATCACTAATTTAATATTCATGGTTTATAACCAAAAATATTAGGGAATGAAATTGTAACATTATAATGAAAATTAAACATCTATTACAGATCCATTAACGATCTTGGGATGATGAACATTTAATCAACAATGAATAATAAAACAATTTTTATAAAACCAGTATAAGCGACCAAAATACAAACACATTACGATGAAAATAGGTAAATAACTAAATATAATTCATATATGAAAAGAATATATATAATGAATTCTACGTGAATATATAAATGAGAATTTTTTTGAAATGATTTATGGTGATACCTATATTCTTTATACATAATGTTAATGTATATTTGTGGAATTCCAAAAAAGAGTAAAGGGTTTTATTCTCCATAATTATCATTGTTTAAGAAATTTTACATGATATAAACCATGATTCATTTTTATGGAGTTATATTTATATACTATTACATGAATTTTATATACAATATTTTATTATAATTTCTATTATATAGTAATTAAAATCTTGTTCTTTTTAAAATTTATTTTTACTCAATTTTAGTCCTCATTGTACGATTTTTTGGTAACTCATTTTTTATTCATTGAGATTTTGATTATTATCTTGAAAATATTACATATATTTTGGGGGAATAATTCATATTGATTGTGTTATGTGGAATTATCTGACTGTGTACATTTTCGAAAAATAATACCCTTTTCAGATGTTTTATTCTTTACTGAGTATGTTTCTTATAATGGATATTGGTAAAACAAATATCCTTTCATTGTGTTATAATGTTTCATCCTTAATATTTCTTTTTTATGAATTGGTTCTCCCACCTGAATATTTTTTTATTGTATTTAATAATAAAATTTGGTAAAATGATGTTTTAATAATAATAAATTTATTACTCTTCTTTTAGAATAGCTTTAAAAAAAATTATTATCAAATTATTAAAAATGATCTTTTCATTTCATTATAAAATGGTTTAAATTTAGATCTACTTTTCCCATATAAAACATTATGACATTTTTAAGGCCCAATTATTTGAGATTATTGATAAAATTAAATGCTTTCAAAATCATTCACATCCACTTTTTAAAATATACTTTTTAAGGTGAAATGTGAGATTTTATTTTATATCAATGTCAAAAAGGTTTTTCTGAAATATATTTGAGTTTTCATATCTATTTTCCATTAATATTCAAATGTATTCACACTCGTGTGATTTATTTTACATGATTTATTCTCTAATAAAAATATTTTTTACATTTTTTTGGATTGAACTGTCCATATAAAACAATAGTTTTTTTGATATCCTCTTTTGTGAAATCATTTAAAACATTATTTTTCAAGGATGTTTTTCATCTATGACAACATCCTTCACTGTTTCTTTTACTACATGATGAATTTATTATTTTGAAACCATCTACCGTATCCATATTTATATATTATGGAATTTTAATTTCTATTAGAATATATGATCCATCATAGTCTTTCTCTTGTCTTTCCATCCAATTTTAATAGTAATAACTTTTCATCCAATGTTGTTACTTAGTGAATACCAGTTTTTCAATTTTTTGTTTCAGGGAATCGTCCTCGATTGCATAAATTGATTGATTTGGAAAAAAATTACTTAACTACATACCCTTTTCATATATGGTTTTATTTTTTGGAATACTTAAATGAAAATATATTCCATTTATTAATTGGGGAACTATTGAAAATACATATATTTTTTATTCAAATACAGATGATTAAAAATTACTCAATGTAGTCAACTATGTGTTGTTTAACCACCAATGTTATTTTTCTACATGTGTTATGATCACGTAATCTATTCATTGATATGTGGAAAAGTACATCTATTCTATATGTTTTTATTTCAATAAATAAAATTTTTTTCTAGTTGATTATGTTTTTTACCTATTAACTCATATGATGAATATGTTAGATATAATCAAGTCATTGGTAGGGACCAAAAATTATATATACCCACATTTAATTAGTATATCCCACGAGACAATCATGTTTGTGTTTATTTCTGTACTAATTAATAGAATATGATAATTTCTTGGTGTTAATATCATGATGTCTTAGCTTACGACAAGGAATTATCTATTCAATATTATTCTTTCCACACTAAGGGGTGTGTAAGTGTTATCCATGTGATCATTTAATATCCATTTTTATACATGGATATGATATGTATTTAATATCATAATGGTATGGAATTTTTTTTAATTATTTATTCATTCCACAATATTTATACTCATCTTTTTCCCACTTATTATCCTTCAATAAAATAACATAGGTTTACTGTTACTGAGTTTTTTAATTCACCCCTTATTTTGTTTCCATTTCTACAGGGTATAAAGAAAGGTATTACAGAAGATATTTCAGCTTGATATATTTTGAGGATATGTTATTGGACATAATGAATACTTATTATAGTATATGTAATTTCATATATATTGGAAAAAAATATATAATAGTTCAGAAGCCCATTAGATTGATATGGTTATGCTTTTTACTAACTCTTTAAATTACTAATCCTATACGGTATTGGGAATGTACATAATTCAATATGTACTTCAATACATGTAATTATGGAATATTTTTGTTTAGGAATATACAGTTGGTGTCAAATCTAGTATATAATGTATGTTTTTATGACATTAGGATCATGATTGTGTTTATGGGGAGTCACATTGGTACTTAAAATAATCGATAAAATGTTTTTATGAAAAACCCACATTATTTCGAATTTGTTCGATTAATATTTTATCCCATGTCCAGTTATTGAAAATGATTTTTAGAAAAAAAATATTTATGAAATGATCATTTTAATTCCTTTTTAACCATATTTTATATTCCATTAAATAGTTTTTAAAAGTAATTTTTAATTTTTTTTGTGAAATTTATATATTATTTATTAGAAAAGGAGTAAAGGGAATCATTTCTTTATCAATTATTTCATGAATGGATTTTCTTGGAATCATTATTATACTTTTATTTTAATCTTCCTTTATATGTTCCCTTGTTTAATTTCAACGACAAAAATGACCAATATATTCTGGGAATTTATGTTTTTAAATACCACTAAAATAAAAAGAATATCTTCTCTTATTTTTCTAAGGGAATTTTAAATATAATATTTATCTATGGCAATATCCCCTTAGGATTGTTTTTTTTACTATGGATATTATCTTATGATGCCACCAACTATTTTGGATGACTTGTTATGAGGGTAATCATAGGATGATTCAATAAATTCCATTTCATCCTCATGGGTGAATTAAGAAATAATGAGATAATTTATGCTCTAATAATAGAATCCATTTCCTATATTTGGGTGGATTATTCATATGTGAGGATGAGATATTTATGAATCTTATTTCTTTTACATGGGTAATGAAAAGGTGGGCTGATTAATTTTTTATCATCTTATAGAACATATATGTATTCCATTCATTATCTAATGGGTTTTCACAGAATTATATATCCCTTGAATGTATTGGTCAATGATAAAAGAATTTAGAAACTCTTAAGAGATTAAAAAGTTATAAAAACCCTAAAATATGATAGGTTTAGGAATATTAAAAGAGATGATGGAGTTAAGAACATATCAGAGATTATGCAGTTAATATACACTTAATAGATGATAGAGTTGACTATATAGATGTCAATCAAAATAAGATGTTTGAATTATCCTTTCAGGTAATTATATGATGATTTTATTATTCCCATGATATTATAATGATGATTTATTCTTATGATTAGACCACAAAATTCTTATGATATATTATTACACTTAGGATTTTGTCTCGTGAATCATGTTTGATTCAGGATGACTTTTCAATCATATTACACATGTCTTTTGAAAATATAAATATTAATGAAATGAATCATGATTTATGATCCATTACCCACCAGGTATGACCATTTTATTTTATAAACATGATATCATACTGTTAGGTTTATATTATTATCACATATAAAAAATTGATTTATATTACATATGTGTACACTTATTGGGAATATAATCTCACCCTTTCTTGTATTCCAATTTTCCGCAAGTTATGAAAAAAATTTAATAAGTAAGAAAAGTCAAGGATGTGTAAAATAAGAGATCTAATTTTTGAGATATTTTAATGATATTTTTTTAAAATATATTTATTAAGTATCTAATTTCATAATACACTAGAGGTTTACGTTACATGGGGTGTATTATTGGGAAATGTGTAATATATTCATCTAATGTGATGAAATATTTATACACGCAATGCATGAATCACCCTAATAAAACCCAATAAATATTATAAAACACGCCCCTATTAAGAACCTTATTATTGAAACATTATACATCTATTTTCATTATAATAGAATTTCTATAACCTAAATAAAATCCATTGATCAATTTGATAGATCCTCTCATTCATTTTCACAAAAACATTACCGGAATACATGTGAATCCAAAACAAACTGTAGAAAATGCATCAAAAAACATTTTATAAATAGTATAAAATCATTTTAAATAAATTTATAAAACCATCATGTGTATAATATATAAATATATAAATATATATTCATTATGAAGCTGTTAGGAACACTCAATAATTTCATAAAAGTTATATGCTGAAATTTCATAGAAACACATACTGTAATACAAGAAGAATCAAGTCATTACATGTCTACATTAGTATAAAACACCCAACTATGAAAATAAATGAAATTTATAAGACCGAATCATCCAAAAAAGCTGATTAGAACAAAAACAAATTGTAAAATCATCCCACAGAGTGATCAGGGTTCCTAGAAGAAAAAAAATCACATGGATAATGAGTAAGGGGGTGGAAAATGGAATAAAAAGGTAAAATGATGTATTTAGAATAAATTATACTCTTGGTAATGAAGAGATAAGGATCTAAATAAAATAAATGAGAGATAGAGCACCCTAGATAATTCTACCCACTCAGTCGAATGCATGTGGGTGGAGATGTGGGTACAATCTATTAAAGATATTGGGGAAATTTTAAATTAACTTTTAAAAAATTAGTAATAATTGATTATTCCATATACCATAATACCAAAGAATAAAACTATTTCACCAAATCATTCCTATGGAACATCATGAAACTCCATTCCATGGGGCAGCCTCACAAGGACATATTATAGCATAGACTATGGGCCATAGTGAAATTCCACTAAAATAGAATATTGGGTCAATCCCCTTTCCCAAGAATATGAGTATTGGTTTCTAATAAATGGAAATGTGGTCCAAAAAATTATAGGTATTATACCCCTTTCCAAAATTCCCTTTATAATGTATCTCCTTAATGTTGTCTCCTGACCATTCACAATCTCTATACTACCACATCATAGTTCTCTCATATATTCCATGGTATCTATAAATTTCAAATAAATACTACAGCACCACATCCCTCATTATCATGTGGTCCTCTATGAAATTATGATTTTATATATGATCTCCATAAAACAAAAGAAAATCATTAATATTAGATAATAAATAATTGAACATCAACATAGGGGTCTCACATTTCAAAACTAAAAAAATATCCTCACACTAGTTAAATCATATGAATTTAAATACCTTCAAACTAAACACTACCATGGGATAATAGATTTTAATTAAATATGATATAAAATGGTTAAATATTAATATAATATTGAGGAATCGTCTGATCTCAAATACATCTTGTAAGGTCTCAGGTTTTTGACTTTTTGGAATTTGTAATGGAATTTAATTTATGAAATAATAGATAGACTAAATTTGAATCAATACATGAAATGGAACAATGATATTTAGAAAATGTAAAAGTTTTTTTGTATAAGGATTAAGTCCCATGGAATTTCTTAAATGTTCTAATTGGTTTTAGAGGTGTAGGGATCCAAAAATCCATTTTTGGGATGATGACCACAAGGGGTCACATTTAGTTATAACCATGAATATCTAACTGGGTGGAATAAATTATATGGGAAGGAATTTCCTCAACCTTTTGGGATGGGTTACATGGTAATATGATATTTTTGTTGTAAATTGTTTAGGGGATCACACTGCTTGTTCTTGGATTTCCAAATGATGTGTCTAGCCATTTGAGGGTTTCCTCATGGGAAAGTAGCACCACATGGTTGGGACATAGTTATCAAAACAATAAATTCAAACCATGTGGATCATTAAAATCGGAAAAATATCTAGTTTAACCCTATTATCTTTATATGGTTTTTACTCCATCATAACCTCAAATTACTAGGAGTTCCCCTAGATGAAATTTTATATTCCTCACCATCTATTGTGGGTTCCCCACTATTATTCGTCCACTTTCATCACCATGAAATTCATTTTAAGACTCGTGGTCATTATACAACTCTACATTATTCCTTTTTAAATTTATCTTACCATTTGGAAATATATTTTAATGAACACTATTTTACCCCATTTTTAGAGAAATTTATTTTTTATTTTTATTTCTCTAAAACTGAATCATATTATAGGTTGATAATGGAAAAGTGTACAATACTAACAATGAGTAGGTGGTTTAGTTGTATTCCCCATAATGATTCATTTTTCATAGATTATTATTGTTATTTTTCATGCTAAACTTCCCATGTATTTATACTAAAACATCAAATACAAAAAATTAGAGACCTAGATCTCATTTATACAATCTTTGACAACCTCATAAATATTTATAGTCATGTAACTCAAAACTAAACCCCCATATAATGTGAGTTCATTTAATTTAATAATAATAATTTTTGTTGGTAAGAATGTCAAATAAACCTTTGGGATTGTTTATCTGCCCTCTATATAGTGGGTTAAATAAGTTCCTTTCTTGGAGTGTGAAATGGTTTATATAATTGTGTAATTTTAATTGTGTGCAATTAATTAGTTAAATTAAATGTATTTTTATATTTTTATATACATTGTAATGACTCTTTTTACTTTTAAGTGAAATAATATGTATAATGAATGAACATGTTAAATCATTAGGATATTGTCTTATTGGTTCGTTGTCTCTTATTTGTTTGACCATTATAAAGGATTGACCAAGATATATTTTGAATAGTAATGGGGTTTGATTATGAACATTCCCCTTATTTTTCCACTATAATTGAACTGATTAATGTAATGAAACATGATCACCAGTTTTTTTTGGCATGTTTATTCAAATAGCCATTCATGATCCTTGATGTGAATTGATAAATTTTTTGAGACGTTGTAAATGTTCTGATAGAATTAATACATGAATATACCATTTAATTCTCTAGGATTGTTTTTATTAAATGTTAGGATAATGATAAATTGTGATTCAGAACAAACTATTCTATGTCCTATGTTAAATTATCAAATGTTATGAGCGTAATTGTTTTTCTTATGACTTGAGTGAAACGTGGGTTCAATATACGGATCACAATGGATGGACTCATAGACTATGTGAAATTAAATTAATCCTTATATTATTCCTAGATTCATGATATATAATTCCTTTGACTGGTTTATAGGATGAATTACAATGAATACATCATGAGTGATAGATTGATTCCTTATAATGAATTCCTTAGATGGGCTTAGTAGGTAAATTAATATTGAAGCTCCATGAGTGCTATAGGGTTCCTGATGCTAAATTCCCCATAAAAATAATAGGTCTCATGGCATGACACACATGTTGAGTGATACATATATTCTTTTTATGGAATTCCTTTGATTTAATCGTAGTTTAAATGAGAATATATATTTCCTTGGTAGGAACATTGACATTGGGTGGAATTTCTCAGATAGTCTCTTAGGTCATATGTTATTATGTTATTCATGGTTTCTAATCAGTTACCACCAATTAATAAATATATAATTTATTAAACCATGTAGATCTTTATGTAGTCATCACTATATATTAACATCTCAGTTTCTCCTTAGGTCACATCTAACTATTTCTATTGATGGAAACCTAGGTTTAGTGAAATGGTTTATAATTTTCTCTTTTCTACTTCCCAGTGCTCGATTATATTTATATAATTATTACTATTTAGAGATATTCCATCTAAGGATAATGTACGCCTAGTCGGTCCTGTTACATTAAGAACATAATCCTTTTTTTGTTAAATGTTTTATTTATAAAATATTTATTATACCTACATAATGCATTATTTCATACCAATGGGAAAGATATCATTATACACCATTGGTGGTGTCATAATGAGATTATGTCACATCCTATTTGGGGTATCGTTTGATACCTGAACAAAACTACTTTTTTTAGGTTCATGATATAGAATTTTGTTATGTTTTTTACTTGTGTATATCGGAACATAGGAGAAAATGATTGTGCGAGTGATTAGGATGATCTTTATGACAACCATTGTAAAAAACTCATTTCATTGTTCCTTTTCTTGTATTAAATATTGTATTTCTATGGATTTATGTTGTATCATATTCATGAAATCATGGGTGTTCATTCAGTTGTTATTGATTACCGATTAACATTATCTTACATTCCTCTATTATTCATCTACTTCTTCTATTTTTTTATATTTTTACTATTTTTTAAAATATAACCGTGAGGGTAGTGTCTCTATAACACACCACCATAATACCCTCACCTCTATGTGATAGAATCTGAAGTGCACTGTGTTGCATTTGTTGTCAATGAGGCATGATGTTGTCATAAGATGAATGGATGTCAAGTAATGTCAAGATGTGAATGACAAAGGATGTGATGGTGTTGGTGATGAATGGAGAATGGAAATGGTACTAAGATGCATGTCACTTAGGAGATTCACTAAGTGACATAGGATGTTGTGGTGGAAACATTCTATATGTATATCAGACAATTGTAGAACTGATCTTAATGTTTCAATACTTGTATCAGGATGATACTAAGTTACCCCACATGAAGAATGGATGATGATGGAGTATCAACATTACATCTGACGATTGTTGAGCTGATCATTAAGTTCCATGAACTTGTATCAACTGGATACAAAGTCACAACAATAATAGAAGACCATGCATTGTTAAGACAATGCATGTGGAGATGAAGTGGTTTAATGAAGTCCATGCACTATCACTTAGTGCATGTGAATTTGAAGTTGATCCAACATGATCTCTGATTGGATCAATGAAAAACATTGAAGATTTATTTGATTCTGGAGCATCGGTTGAAGGAAAGAACCTTCTACATTTCCCTCCTAAGTAAAGATTATTTGTTGAGAAGGATTGAGGAATTCAAATGAAGGAGAAGATGAGAAGAAATGAAGAGGAAGGATGGCTTAAGTGGCATTTGGCATTTTATATTGGGAGTAATTTGTTTCTTAACAAAGTCCTTATTCATTTCCTTTTTCAAAAGAAAGGGCCACCAAGGAGGCCAGCTGAGGGTCATCACCCAAGGCACATGTGGGACTCATGGTCGCCACGCCCATGGGGAACACTCAAGGCCAAGGCAGCAGCCCTGAGGCAGGGACGCACCCACAGGACACAGTGTAGGCGCCAGGGGCATGCCCGGAGGAGCGCATGGGGGGCGCATAGCGCGCCTGTGTGTGAATAGTGGGCACCAGTGGCGCGCCCGCAGGGAGCAAGGGTGGGTGCAAGAGCGCGCCCGCTAAGAGAACACGGTGCGGGGCGACACCATGGTGGGAGAAGTTCAACTGGCCGTCTCTGGGAGCGTCTGGTTGATAAACCGCGGAAAATCTGCTCGGCGATTCGATGTGGGCCGCGGGATTTTTCCGCGGAGCGAATCCTGGCCGCCCGATCGATCGCGCGCCAGATCTCGACCGCACGATCGATCCCGTGCGAGATCTTTTGATCGCGGCCATCCGACGTATTTCAAACTCTTGATCCGACGGCTGCCACATCATTCCCTTCCTCAAGCTTGGCCGAGGCACCTCCCGCGACGCCGCCTGAACCAGTGGCCCTCCGAGCAAGCCAAATCGAGCTCCTGGCCAATGTTGATCAAACTGAAGGCTCTATTTGGTTCGTCTGGCCACACTGAACATTTCCATGCATAAAAATGGGCATGCATGCAACGTATGGGAGAATTCGTGGTTGGCCGAAGCAACCGAAGGTGCGAGGCCATGATGGTTTATGTTTTGTATGGATTATCCTAAACAGAAGTCCATGCATGCGTTCTAAGTCGCATGCACGTGAAGGAAACCGGAAAAGAAGGAAGAATCCCGCGTGAACCGAGGATTGAAACCAAATTTGAATGATTTTTAAAGATCTGAAATCTTTGGGATTTAGAATTTAAACCACGCGGATGTTTTGAGGCATTTCTCTGCCTATATAAAGAGAGAATGAAGCACAGAGAAGGCTTGCTGATCCTTTGCTTAAAAATTTGAGAGAAGTCCCGTGAGTGCCTTTGTGCCTCGCGAAGTAGAATCCCCGCGCACCCTTGCGCGGCTGAAGTCCCGGTGCCATCCTTGGCCTGAAGGAGTCCCTTTCGTGCCTACTCCTTGCGTGGCAGGAAGTACCCGGGGCAGTAGAACTTGTGCGCCCTGTGGTTGAGGTGCCTTGCACCCAAGGCTTGCACGGCCGTTTGTGTCATTCACCCTGCGTGGTATGCACTTGTGCGCCCGCGGTGTTGCACCGTGCACACCCGAGGAAGTGGCCCTTGCACCAAGACCCTACGCGGCTATTGGAGAAAATGATTGGCCGCACCCTTGCGCGCCTCCTTTGAGCTCAAGTGGAGACAACCACCTACGGACAATGTGTGTGCTAAGTGCAAAGAAGGGCAGTAGGTGTTCGGGTGGTGTAAATTGCATACCTTGTGTGTGTGTGTGAAGTGGAAAATACACCCTAGCCGTGAGTGTGCAAGAAGAGGAGGAAGGCCGTAGCCTTGTGGGTGCACACTTTGAAGAACAAAATAAAAGAACACTAAAGTGTGTGTGTGCAACAAGAAGAGGAGGAGGCCAACTCATGTGTGTGCAAAGGAATAAAAAGGCCGAACCTAGTGTGTGCACTAAGTGAAGTGTATAGAATTAGAAGAAGTGGAAGACTCTCACACTAAAGTATAACACACATTTATGTGTGTGTAATCAGAAGTAATTAACTGTGTGGAGGAAGTGAGAAGGTGTGTTCTTAAAGAGACTACACCCTTTGTGGGTTTATTGCACCATGAGAAGAAGAAGGGGAGTGCATGCTTGCATGCATGCACATGCACACGTGAACAAAGCCAAATCAGCTTGTGTGCATCTGAGTTCTCCAAGACCAGAAGATCTTGAAGAATTTGAGAGGACATGCAGTTTGTGCATAAAGAAGCAGAGTTTCCATGCACTAAGTGCATGAAGTTGTTTTGAAGTTAGACTGAAGCCAGACTAAAGTTAGAGATATCAGTTTTCTGAGTTTTCAGTAATTGAGAAGAGCCTGATCAACAGAAGTGATCAGAAGTGCTGAGAAAGACCAACAGTCCTTTTCAGAGGCTGTTGAAGATTCTTAAAGAGAGAGGCCAGGTCATCCTTAGAGAAAGGAGATAAATCCATAGCAAGGCAAGAAGACTTGTTCATCCCAAGTGAGAAGAGGTACAGAGTAAGGCCAGCAGCCTTTATCCCAGGCTGCTGAAGATACTTGAAGAACATGAAGTGAAGAAGTGCTGCTCGTGTGACTCGAGAAGCCAGGAGAAGCCCCCTGTGAGACTTAGGGTGGAAGAAGTCTTCAGTGGGATTCTGGAGCAGGCCAGTGGGACTCTGGTAACACTGTGGGACGCAGTATAAAGGCCCTCCTGTGGGACTCAGGAGAGATATAGTGGGACTCTGTATCGACCATTGTAATACTAAACTATTATAATGGAGAAACCATGTTGGGGCGTATAACCAACATGGCAAGGACGTAGGCCTTTTGTGCCGAACCTTGTAAATCCTTGTGTCCTGTGCCTTTAAATTTACTGCATTACTCGAGGAAAGGCTGAGAGATACAAGAAGAGTGGATCGAGGCTTTAACCAGCCATAGGGGTTTAATTGATAAAGAATCAATTATTAAAAGGTTTTAAAGGGATCCATGATTCACCCCATCCCCCTCTCAGTGATTCACACTGATCTGGGCACTTCAGAATCTAGTATATGGGGAATCACAATTGAGGTCTTGTGGTTAATCATCTCAAGGAACAATTTTAGTAGACCCTCGGTCATGACATTAGAAGTGGTTTCAGATTATTATTTTGGTTTTTATTACTATTTTGAAATTGTAGATAAGACCCTATTATTGCTTCATAACATGGTATATATCATGCGTCGAGGTCCATCCATCCCACAATTTATTTAATGATAAAATTTCAAGCCATTTTACTATTATTCTTAACTATATATTACTATAGTTTATTATCATTTCACCTTCGGTTATTATAGAAATTCAAATGGTCAATGATTTATGAATTATTCATATTTATCCTCCTCCTGGTATGAAAGAGAAGTGTTTTTACATGAATCATTGTGGGAACATATAGATTAACATTTCATGTATATTCCATGTTGTGTAAATTTTATTTCTTAACATCTAGAAACTTATTTGATGTTCCTTGCGTGATTAGTCATAATGTTTTCCAATATAATAAGCTTATTTGGTTGAATGGTATATTCTTTTATTTATTGATATATGGTAGAATGTGATTTATAAATATGATATATCATTTTTTATTAGTGTTTCATTATAAAAATAATTTTCTTTCCAGTATATCTTGATAGTTTCTCCTTAATTAAACAATAATGACATGTTTGACCCTGGGACCATCTGGTACATGGTATGAAACATTTATGGTTGTCATTGGATAGTTTCCAACAAAATTATATAGTGTATGTGCTATTATAAATTGGGAATGGCAACCCATATAATAAAAAAATCATGTATAGTCCCATTATATTTTAATGTCAATGGAGATAACATGGGTGTAACTATATGAGTGTCAGTTATAACATATATTGGCGAGTTCCATTCTAATGTGGGAAGGGTAGTTCATAGAAATTAACCACGATATATGTATAAAGGTGAAATTTTAATTCCTATGTACATTGAGTGTTTAAAATAAAAGTTCAAATTGAAAATTCTAATCCCTTTATCAATATAATTTGGGCACGAGGACTCATATCACTATACATCCTAAACACAGTACAGGGCCCACCTAGATTACTTGGGGGATGGGGATTATTTGAAAAAATCAAATATGGGTGTTTTTAAAACATGATAATTTTTCTATTACAGATTTAATTTAAATAATCCCAATATGGAATTAGGAAACCATTATAGGTCACCTTTATCTTTATATTCCTTGGTAAATAACCCCATGAGGGTATTCATGTGATAAAAATGGGATGGTCATTTATGGTTCCATTAGCCACTAATATTGGTCATGTATAAACGTATGCTAGCATCTTATAGGATCAATCCATTTTAAGTGATAGAGACCTTTGGTTTCATTTAAATAACCTATTTTTGTGATGCATTATTTAATTAAAATTATAATTATAACATAAAGGTTCTATTACTCTATTTCTTACAATTAACATTTTATTTAACTATACAAATTGAAAGAAATTAGTGGATAGATAAATAATTATTAAATATTTGTAAATGTAATTATGAGATAATTTCCTTATAACATTTTATTGTTTCATCTAAATAAAGTTCTTTGTGTAGTTTTCTTTTATAATGGGTATTATACATCCTTATACATGATATGTTTTAAATGTTTTAATAACTGATCATTGTTTAAACTACCTTATAATGAAATCATTTGGATGTTTCATAGCCTAAACCCTCAATTAAGGGTTATATTTTTTTCCTTGATATATGTTTGTAATGTGAATATGAAAATTCCAATAGAACATGTCTAGAATTCATATTTCATCTAAAAACTAGAGATAATATGGTAGAGCATAACGAACCTCTTAAGTGTTACTTTAGAGTAAATTTCGATTCCATATATTAAAATGATTTTTTCTCCATTAAGGTAGTAACCTTAAAATATTTATTTAATTTTACAGTCATGGTATGTTCTTTCAATTTGACCGCTTGAGTCGAGTAGGACTCATATAGGATTAGATGACACCCCCAGGGTGATGGGAAATGATATTGTAATTCGAACCTCTAGGGTTATTTTAATATGTGGATTCCTAGTTATTTTTAACTTTATTCCCATTTATGTTGATGTTTTTATCCTTTTTAGAGCACTTCTTTAGGAGGATGATCGAAAAGGATCAATGACAAGTAGTTTTAATCTAGATAATGGATGTCATTACACATAGTTAATATTTTCTGAACTTCATAAGTTAAAATTATTTTTATATTCCTTAAATTTTTCATATTTTAAAGAATGTTTCATGAATTTTATATGTCATATGATTAAATCCCTCAAATGGTATGTGATTCTTGGACTAGAGACATTGAATCTAGGTAAATGACCTAGTTTCTATATATTTTGACTCTAACACTTGTAATTTATCATTATATTTTTTTACAGAAAATGTTGATATATTTTAGTCTACTGTATACATTTTATATAAAGTAAATGCATTTTTCTTTACATGTTTCTTGATATTGATGCATATATTGTGCTTTGGTTTTACATTATAGGAATGGTGATTCCTAGGTTTTCAAATATTAATTTCGGGTTCTTAAAAATTAAAATTTTCTTCAATGGGAATAACCATTTCTGTTCTTGGTGTAATTAACTATTATTTTTAATTTAGATTATTTAGTTTTCAAAAAATTACATTGATTTGGGAGGTCAATCGATAAATAAAGGCATGGAAGGGTTCTATATTTTGAAGGGGAGTTACAATGGAGCTCATGGCCTGTTAAAAACAAAATATTTGTGTAATAAATTCATCTTGGCAACATTAATGGATGGCCCATGCAACTGTGAGTTGGGTATTAAACTGGATGGTAAATGATAAAACATCCAATATGAATGATAAGTTAGTTCATTTTCTTTTTACATGGTAACTAAATAAAATTGAACATTGGTGAATGGTAATGTGAAATAAAAGGATTGATGGTTTCAAATATGGGAAACATGATGGTATTTTGACTTAGTCATTTGTAGTAAATTAAATGAATCTCAATTTTAGAAGGGATTATTTGTAAATAAACCATGTGAAGTGATTTGATCAACCCATGAGAGGAAAATGACACACATCATATTGATGTGGACATAGGTGTTTGTAATAGAAAATATAGCCCAATTTAAAGTGAGTTTGGATCGGAGAGAGCTATACACCCCTATAAATAAAATATCACGGCAATCCAAGATTATAGGTGATCATTCCCCATATCTTGAAATCATCCTATGTATGTTTAGAGATCACTAAATATATTCCAAACTAAACAACCAATTGGGGTTTCTAGAAGAACTATTTGAGAGTTCATCTCAAGAAGTGCTTAAAAATTATCTATACAATTCATAGTACTCACCTGAGCCTTTAAATGTGGCAACCCTATCTGTAACTTGAAATTGTATAACATAATAGAAACTATTACCAAGGTGTTAGAATGAGTGATGAGAAATATTTACATTAGAATTTAGGGTGAGGGGGTTCTTATCCATTCTAACTATTTTATCTAGGAATTGTCTATGGTAATCCAGAAATTATATTATTTGGGTGTGGAAAAGTATGCAGATGGGGTGTGGAGAAGAAAATTGGCCACATGTATGTGACCCTCATGTGAGAAGGGGCATGGGATCATGTGTAAGACCATTTGGTGGACATTTTGGATCTACTATTTCATTCAATTAATGAAATAATGAATGACTATAATCCTCAGAAAAATCCATGTATTGGTCACATTATGGATTTGGGTAAAATAAAGATGTGGGTGTAAAACATGGAGTAGATTATAATGATCTAGGTATATTGGATTGGGATAGTGTTGGTGATAATGTTATAGCGTGGTGACGCTTTTGATTGAGATATGGCTTATCCATGAGATTTCACAGAAGGTCGGGTATTTGGTTTGGGGAAAATGACCAGGAAAAAAATTAATACATCTTTGGATAAGTCTTCAGAATTAGATTTTGGGGATGTATCGGTTATTGGATCCAAGTATTTTTGAAATAGTCAACTATAGTTGGTTTAAATTGAGTTCTCTCAAATACATTGATTTGGTTGGTGATTATTCTCACAAGACATGCCTTCATTATGAGATGGGTGCAACATGAATGGTTGACTGAGTATTCTCAAGGAAAATCTTGAACAATCAGGTTATGTTGTGTCAATTTGAATTCAAATACACTTTTAAATTTATAAATGTCACTTCAATTTCACTATGACTATAAGGAAATTACTAAATAATTAATTTTATTGGTGGGATATTTATGACTCAGAATAGGTCGTGAAAAATATAGAACCTATGGTGGGAGATCCATATGCCGATTCATAAAAGCGATGATGATGTTATCATGTCTCCGGTTATTATGGATCACATAGGTTTTATCCTACTGATTAGATGGTGGGTTTTTTCATTGGGTCAATTTTTAATTCATTGGAGTTTTATATATAATGTGATTCTTGGTGGTAGATTGGAAATTTAGAAATGTAATATGACTATGTAAAAATCCTCATAAATTTAGTACGTCATGTGATTTCTTTCATTATTCCCCATGGATTATCATGGATGTGAAGTGCTAAGATGGGGAGATTATAATGTCCCTTGTTTTGACTGGTTGTAATTTACAATTTAATTTCAGTTGTCATTTGGTGGAAAATCCAATCTTTGAATTGAGCTTTGAAATGGAACTCTAAGAGTTTAAACACTTAAAATTGTTATTTTTAGATATTTCATAAGGCTCAAGATATATCATTGTTTTTCAGAAATGGTTTTGGAGGCATGGGGCATTAAAAGACAAGTATCTGAAATAGTTTGATAAGGGCACACGGTTAGAACATTTTTATTGACACCCATGTACCCCTAACCATGTGGCATGTTATATAGGTTCTTGACATGAAAAAACATTTTGGGGTGGGATATAAAGCCTTGTTAGATGTTTATATAAAACATTTGAGGGAATAACATGGGATATTTTTGGTTTGTAAAAATATACTCCAATACATGTGAGGTTTTTTCCCTTTATACAGTAGCACCTCATGGTTATATAACGTTTATCTAGACCTTGTGGCCAAACCATGTGTCTCATTAAAAGGGAAATTTATTTTTTTTCCTCACTCTCCGTTAATGTTTTTTACATAATTTTCACCCAAGTTTCATGTAGAGTATCCTCACTAATTCTCTCCTCATGTTCCCTATTTCTTGGTGGGTTCTATACCATTCATGGACTATTTTTGTCACCTCCAGATTGGTTGAAAGACTCATAGTATATCTAAAACTCCTATTTAATCCTCATTCATTTTACCATTCTTAATGGAATGCTATTTTTATGTAGGATATTATACCCTATTTTTTGGTAATTTTTTCATTTCATTATTTTCAAAAAACCATCCCAAATCATTGCAAGATAATATATTATAGGAGAAACTAAACAATTATTTATGTGTTCCAGTTTCCATGCCTTTAATGTTTCATCATTTATAAATTATCTTCACTTTTCTTTATAATAGAACTTCTTAATGTTCCTCCTAAAGCATGAAATATCATAAATTAAATACTTAGACCTCATTTATACATGTTATGACACCCTCTTATATTGTCATGGGATGAAAATACCTAAATGAACCACTAAATACGTTGGGTTTAGTTAAAATTATCATAACAATACTTGTTTCTTAGTGTGATGAATCACCCATTATGGGTTTCAAGATTGCCATAGGGTATCAGGTGTTATAATTTCCTTCAATTAATTCTAAAATGGTTAGTGGAATTAAACAACATGAATTCTATGTATTTAGTTAGTTAAATTGGATGTATTTTCATATTTTTATATACCATGAATTTACATTCTTCACAATTAATTAAAATAATATGTATAATGGAGGAAATTTTAAAATGGCAGAGATAATTCCATCATGTGTTTTTTATTTTATGAGATGGACCATTATAATGGATCAACCTAAATACATATATGAATGGTAATGTGGCATGATTATGAACATGTGCCTTATTTCCATTTATAATTTTATTTATTAAATATATGAAACATGATTATTTATATTTTGAATGTTTATATTCATGGTCTATATTACTTATTTAATTGAATTGATATATTTTTTGAATCAAGATAATTTATTTGATATCATGCATAATTTATGAACCCTTTATTTCACTAGGAATATTTTTATTTAATGATATCTAGATATGAATTGTGATTTGGAAATGAAAAATTTAGGGATAATGTTTTATTATTTTATAATGTATGATGGTTTATTTTTCTTATGAATTGAGTGATACATGGTTTCCTTATGCACATAACATATAGATATAATTATGACCAAATAATGATCTACATGTTACAGGACATTAATTATTTATAAATCTTAGATAATTGTTTATTAACTAATCATAATGTAAAAATGTATGACATGTGAACACATTAAAGGAATTATGCATCTGAATCCAAGTGTTACCAAAGAAATTACATATTTTTAATGAAAATTTTATCCCATCCACTAAATTTTTTATATGGAATCAAGGTAACTCTCAAGGAGTGTACCAAGGAATGAAACATATGATTCTATCCATGGAAATACACAGTAAGGAAACAATATCACTCAATGAAATTATATTAAATTGTTAGTGATACCTAGATTCTTGATATAGAATTTAATGGATTGTCTCATATGTTTAATGATGATAAATACACCATGAATTATACATGTATTCATGTTACAAAATTCCTTTGATGGGCTTAGTGGTTAGAAGAATTATGATGTGCCTTGAGTGATATTGGGTTATTGATGTAGAATTACATATATATACTTCTAGGTTTCATTCCACAATACATTCCTTGAGTGTTACCTAGAGTAATTATATGTAATTCCTTTTATGGGATTAAAGTTTTAAGTATAATATGTTTTCAGAGATGACACTAGGATTCTGATGTGGAATTCCTTGAAAGGGTTCACAGGTCATATGTTATTACATTATTGTCAATTACTAACAAGTTACTGTATATTTAAAAATATTTAATTTCTTGTAATGCATGGTTCCTAATGTTTTCATCATTATATATGGATTCCATGGTTTCCACATAGGTTCCACATGACTATTTTTATACATTGACACCTAGGATTGTAACCATGGATCCTATTTTTTCATTTCCTAATTCACTAATCTCAAGTGTATTTATAGATTTCCATCCATATGTAAAGGATATGTCCTATGATGAAGCATGTATGGTCGATCATGTTTTTTCACTATAATGACCCTAACATGATTACATTTATTATTTATTGGTTTATTAATTAAAAATGCACACTGATTTATTTTATACACATGAACTAGATGGAATTAGATACCATTGGTGGTGGACTAATATGTTTTTCTCAATCCCCATTTGGGCCTCTATTTGGTACACATACTGACCTCATGGTTGTAGGTTGTGGATCAGATATTATGTCATGTTTTGTTACTCGAGTGCATGGGTTGTTAGGAAAACATGAATGGGTTGGTGCTAAATATTATTATGGAGATATAAATTTGGGATTATTTTCATTTTTTATACTTGTTTATATTTAAATTGATGCATGTATATTTGTGAAAACTGTAGAATATTCATTCCTGTAATGTTGGCCATTCATTTATTGATTGTAAATTATTATTATATTCTACTACTCTATAATTTATCTTCTTCTATACGTTTTTTTCTATATTCATAATGTTGTGATACTCTGATCATGACAATATTTTCTCCCCAACACCCCATTATTATAACCTCATTTTTAATTTGTCACCTCTAGAATATATGGAAGAATTCTTCAGTTCATATGTTGAACCAACTCATGGAACTATTTTAGTATCTCCCAAGTCAGTACAATGAACATTTTATGGAACTTTTATGGTATAATTGAATCTACATTTATATGATACATAAAAATATATATTATGACATCACATGTCCTAGGATCTTTACTTCCATAAAAAAAAGGGAATTTGGACATATCATTGTATGGTTGATTTTATCATAATGTTCCAAGATAATACAAAGATATATTTTCATCCTGAGACCAAGATTATACATGTATGTCATCCACAAAAATGAAATTTAAATTTTCTCAAAAAGAATAAAATATCAGTTTACATAAATCCAACAACATAACATTTGAATTTTTTAAACCAAATACTAAAATTTATTGTAATATAATTATAATTCACATATTTAAACATCATCATCCCACAATCAATGTTAATGATATCATAGGGTACATAACATATTGAAAATTAATTTTATCCCATTAATTTTTCAAAAAAGATCATTGATATTTCTTAAGGGGAAAATATATTAATGTTATCATAATATCCTTACTAATATTCAATAATTTAGAGTAGAATACCATACATATTTTTAGGGAAGGGAACTTGAGAGCACAAATGGGATGTTCCTTTCATGATTTACCCCTTTATTTTAGAAACCTATGTAAAATTTTGTATTCTTATAGTTAAATTTTATTCATTTATTAGGGGTGAACCTATATCATTTTTGTTATAAGAATAAGTTAAATAGTATATTCCACTTATATATTTGGAGGAAATAATGGAACATTTTAGGGTAAATATCTTCATAAAAATCCATTATATAAGGTGAATCCTATTTATTAAATGATTTAGCTACTATGAGTATGAGGCTATCTATATTAAGAGTAATGACTCCGTACTTTTCTTGACTGGTCCTATTTGACCATCCTCAAACCCCCTCTCTCTTTAGATAGTGTATTTATTCTATTTGAGAATAAAACTATTATATTCTACAATAAACATCGATAATTTCATGGAATTGGATTAACTTTTCCATTAATTCAATGTCATTTAATGAGTTTATATTCTAAAACATAATATCACATGTGGTCAAAAATAAGGTAATAACCATTTAATTGATGGAAATTTTCATGTTTACATTATTCTCATCCCTAGATGGTTTATTTATACTCATAAAGGTGTATTGGGGGTTCAATTTAAAATCTATAATGGTTACCAATTTTTTGAGATATAAGAGTATGATATGCCTATATAAATAAATGTTAAAGATAAAGTAGAGTATACTAGGATAATAACTATAACTACATAATACCCAATTAAATCATCATCAATCGATTACTCAATGAGTTTATCTTGATCAATTCCTAATGCGTACATTAAATTAAAAACTCCAACATATATTTCTATATATATTTTATACAACCTAGGATACATCCCTTCCTTCCTAAACTAGATCTTTTGAAAGGTGGTTATTCGTCTTCTTTAGGTTTGGAAATAGATATTCTTTATGATTCATGAGCCAATTGACATATCTTTATGACACTCTATGATGTTTCATAATGAAAAAACATGTGAAATTTTTTAAAATAGATACAATATTGGTTCTTATTCCACTAGAATGTTCACTTTTGTTTTATATTCCATGTACACTGACCCTAATGGCACTGAATTAGTGGTCTTCCTATACAGGGTGATGAAAGAGCACAACTACCCTACTTTACCAAAAAAATGGTCACCAATAATCATCTCTCACCAGTTTCACATTCATAATAAATAAGATCTAGCACAAATAGATTGACTAGGATAACAAATATAAATAGTTCAAAGAAATTTCAATACCATATCTATGAAAAAATAATTATTTAAAACCTCAGTGAATGTTGATAGATAAATTTTATTCATACAATTCTGTAATGTCTCTCTCAGGCCCATATCACACCACCATTCATTTGACTCCTCATGCCCACCCTGGTAAAAATCATAGTTAATCATTTCAATTAATATGGAGGTTTACCCCATAACTATTATAAATCCTAACCTACCATAAATTATTTTTTGATCATTAACATGACTTAATGTTTTAGGACAAAACTTCACAAAAAAAACTATTTTACTTTCCTCCAAGTAAGAAATTATACATTTTAGGAATTGATGATTATGTCCAACCATCAATGAGGTGTTCCTTATCACATAATGGTTGAAAAACTAACTCAATTTATCGTTGACATTGCAAATTATTTAAAAAATGAACTACATAAAGAGAATCCACCCCATGTATTTATTAGGTGACACATCTTATCAAAAAGTTAGAAGATAGTGAAACTATAATTCATTGTTGATATAAATGAGTAAAGATACCTTCTATAGATCCCTAAACAACAACATAAATTAGTTATATATATATATATATATATCTAAAAACATTATGTATTAACTATAGGTCGAGATGGTGATGCATGCTTTTATTCCCCTTCATTCACATTAAGATTTGATTATCTAAGGACTATCCATTTAAAAAAATTACTGATAGCAGTAAAATAACTTTTTCAAGAAAATACAATACAATAATCTAGATAAAATTTCATGGTTAGGATATCCCCAACTCCTCTCTCTCATATTGTCATGTAACAAAAATTTCATTATGGATGATATTTGTAATTTATTTTAAATATACTTTAAGTTTTACTAATAAACAATTGTATTATCATGGCTATTAGAAATATTTAATTCATCTAAATAAATATTTTAAAATAATTTAAAACATTTTAATTCAAATTTAAACAATTAGATATATTTTTTTATTTATATACATAACATACTAGCTGCCAACTATAATATAATATTTTATCATAATTACAATGTTAACAGTTAATTATTATAAATAAATATCAATAATAATAAATAAATTGTAAAATATATGTTATTTATGGACATTTTTTAGATAATAGAAATCTCCAATTGATACAAATATGAAACTAATTACAAAAGATTAGCAATCATTCATTATAGCATTCCACCATACATGTTTTTACCTTTAAATAAATGGCTTGTTTTGTGTGACTAAAAATCAATTATTATAATCAATGTGGGGGATATAGAAAAATGAAAATACCCCATGTAACAAATGATTGAGTAATAATTATTAAATCTATAATTATTCATGGATTATTTCATAATACCCAACTACCTTAAATCATAATAACACATATATCCCATACCCATGTTCAGTAAGTGGGATCGGACACTATTTTTCCAAAATTGATACAAGGGTACATAAATAGTATTTGTCTTAGTTATTACAAGACCTCTAGAAAACATTTTGATAGTTATAGATAACATAAATATTTAAGGTTATAATATTGTAGTGTGGTATATAGTTTCATCTATTGAGTTATTAAATCTATATGCTGATGGTTCATGCTCAAAATATACCATTGGACTTTTAGAGGTTGGATTAATGTACGTACACATTCAATTTACTAGTAAATTTAATTTCCCATAGATCTATTTGAATGATACAAATAAGGAATCACTATATATATGTATCCCTAAAAAAGAACGTTCCAAGCATGTGAATAATACATTAAAATGGTATACATGTACTGAAATCAGTTATAAAAATTATATTTAACGTAAACATTCCTAAATAGAGATATTAATATGTCTGTTAGGTGAAATCAATCAAAACAATTCATAGTGAAATACACTATATATATGCCTAAGTAATCAATTAGAAACCCAAAATGAGTGCTTCAGATCTCTTGAATATGTGTGTTCATAGGTTCTTTATGTTTTTATATTTCCACTATCTAGACCATATACATATGAATTCAAAAAAACAAAAAATTATATGCATAGGTTATGGGTATAATATATTTAGTAGGAAATCATCACACCACCCCTAAAATACATTATTAATCTAGAGTGAATATGGAAAAAATTAATGATAACAAATAGAATAACTATAATAAACATGTGTAATAATAATATCAATAAAAATATAAGTTTTAAAAATTACCACCCTACTAGTGGAAGATCTATACCATGGGTACCTAATTTTAGAATTAACAAGAAGTCTCAGAGGAACCATACAAAGACACACAAAAAAAGTAAGGTAATACCACCTATCACAGTATAGGGATCCATGTATTCACACTCATGTAATATTCAAACCCAACCCTTTAGGAAATATGATTTTCTAAAACCAAGTAATGGAAATATAAACCCTTAACAATACTTAATCAGGGTGTTTCATGCCAATACCATATTTCCCACCCTTTCCCCAACCTGTGGGTACCTACTCATAATCTTATATAGTAATATATCAACAACATTATATAATAAATAGATTGATAATCACATATCAAGATATGTATCTTGTATAGTAAATATGGCATGGATAAACAACTAAAATTATACTTGTAGACATATTTAAGAGAAGCATGTGATTTAATCATACCTCTTCTCAAATCACTACTTAGCATAATAATTTAGAACAACATGTTCACAAGAACCATACATAAAATATATATGATAGTAATGTTATGAATATATAAATTATAGAACTAAATTAGTATATTTGACATTATAATTCTTATCAAATAAATTGAAAATATTTTATTAATTGAAATAGTTTCTCTGAAGAAAATTCCACATTGATCCTTTCAAATTCTTCACTAACCATATATGAGTATGAGAATAATTAGGTAATGAACCAACAAAATTAAATAAAAACATTTCATAATTCAACAAGAGGATTGTACACCACCACTATTACCCATAGACCAACCTAAATTCCATGATTTTAAGGTTTTTTTATTTTAATATGAAATTATTGAGTCAAACAAATAAAACTAAGAACTTACCTTCACATTTCTAATAATGAACTCCAAATTTATTTACTATATTAATAATCTAATGGATTTTATTAATCTCTTGAACTGTAGATCATATAATGTGGGATTATTACCTATTTCCACAAAAAATGGGAATAATAAAATCTTATAGGAAAATGACACCACTACCTTAGTGAAGATGAGCTTCTCAGGAAAATAAAATATTATAGAATGAAGGATGGAGGATGGATAATTAATTAATGAGTGAGAGAGGATTGTAGTTATGAGAGAAAATAATTTGGAAGAAAATCAAATTAAAATCATATGGTATGTGATTTTATTGTGAAACCCATTAAGCGAAATGATGATATTACCCCCATGATTAAAAAATAAAACATTGGTCTTTGAGGTACATGATTTGGGACCACCATATACATTTTAGAAATGTATGATTCCTTTAATGCATTAAATATCAAACACTGTTCTTCAAGGTAATTATTGTTCCTATCAATCCTAGATATAAGGAATTCCCCTTCCATTTATTTTAGTTCTCCTCTAAATATACCAAATAAAAATTTATTCCCAAATTACATTTAAATGTGGATGAAAAACTCAAGATTTACAGACGAATAGCCTAACATATCATGGTATTTACAATATTGGATATCTTTAAGACACTTATTAGAAATTCATGTTTCTCATCATGCTTTATTCACACTACAAGTAAAAAATATGAATAGATATCTCATGAAAAACATTTTGTGGGAAAACATGATGTAGTATATTATAAGCCTTCACAGACACTATATAAATGGGTGATTATGTATCTCAGTTCATGGTCTGCAATAAAGTAAATGAAAAATGTAATATACTGGGATGATTCAACCATTATCCATATCATATATAAATGGGATAATAACTTCACATATTTCATGGTATGTTTTATTATGGCCTATGAAGTCTACGATGCCATTTGGGTTGTGGATAAATAATTGATAAAGCTGGATCATCTCATTTCTATTTGGTATTCATTCTAAATATCTCAATATTATATGATATATTTAATGTAAGTGGTGAGGATACATTTATTAACTATTTCAATTATTTCTAATCAAGATCATCTGTACATCATTGTGTTTTTCTATATGTACTCAACATGCATTGAATATTGAAATTTCTTTAGTACTTTTCATTATACTAAAGAATATGATAAATCTAAAATGTAAATTCAAACTCTAGATTTTTTTTGATATCCTACTAGATTAATTTTAATGGTGGTTAGGACTATCATTTTCTATTGGTGTGGTTCTCATACTACAATATATTCCAATATATTATTCAAATGATATCATATGAAGGTTTGTATGTGGAGAGATATTGAACCTCAAAATTAGAAGATAAATTTAGAGTGAAAATATATACTGGGAATTCATCTTTCCCAACGAATAATAATTAATTTTATACCATTCAATGTTTAAATTAGAACAAATTTGACAAAAGAGACACACTAATAATTTCATTGACAAAAAATTATTTTTTTTTCTCAACTATTAAATTTCAATGTTTGTGTTGTAATTTTATCTTTAGATATTGGATGTTATTTTCTACCATTTAGTCAATTATGAAAATAATATCTAAATTGTGTATATTCTATCATGATTATTCATTAATTAAATCATTTATTTGAATTGATATTTGTTATAATTGAATCTGTATTTTTTTGAGCTTATTTTACAAATAGGAGGGAGGCTGTGTCACAATAAATAGTAATAAAGCTAATTATATTATTTTGAGATATTGTAATATAATGTGGAAACCATAGGATATATCCAAATAATATCATAGTGTTTGGACCCACCAGAATATTGATTTAGTAGTATATTTTAGCAATATAGTGAATCTTGAGAATTCATTACGGTCAATATAATGTTTTGTAAAAGAGAATTGAGAAGATTATAGGGATCAAGTAATTCATCATTAAGGCTTGAGAGTATGTTTTCAGTATAAAATAAGCTCATTAAAATCTCCATAGGATTATTTATTCTTAAAAATTTTGTTAAAGAAACTATTATAGTGTCACATATGTGAAAATGTATCATAGTGAACCAACGTGGGATGTAGAATCTTTTAAAATTTAATCAGTATTGAGATTATCTTTTTTATTTAAATTATAACCTCATGTTTTTTTAATAAATTTTAAATCCAATACAATATAAAGATAGACTCTAAGAATAAACGATCTCTAATATGTCCTATATTTATTCTTAATGATATTTTAGAGCTCCAATGCTATTTGAAGTCGTAAAACTTGATATTTCAGTGTTCAAATGGATACCATTTAAAATTAATACATGTCATTAATAAAACCAAACATCATTACCCAATATCATATATGTTAACACTAATGTATACATATGGATATAATCTTAGATTTGATTCAGTGAACTACTATAAGTACACCATATGTGTTTCTACTTCAATGAATTACTAGACAACTACTTTAGATGATTAATTCAGAAGGAATGAACAACTGTCAAGAGTTTATGTCAATCAGTACAAGGGTATTCTATGTGGTTCCCTTACAGTGATTATAAGTGACTAAAATAATCTAATAATATTATTTCCTAAATAAAAAATGAAATTAACTAACATTCTAGGCACATGGAATAAAATACAAAGGAGTAATAAAATAACTATGTAGGAAATTGAAGTTGAACTAAAATAAATGTAATGCAATTTTTTCATATAGATTCATTTAATCACTAACTCTCAACATCGAATAATCCCATGATAATATATAATGTTATTTGTGAAGATCCCTTATAAGGAATATATGGTTGGTAATTTAAAGAAGGGAGGATGTTGAACTTGTTTTCTGGAAATAATTCACTATAAGATAAAATGAATTTAAGCATATAATATATAATTCAATTATATAAGAACCTTGAAATTTAATTAAAATTGATAATTTGAATCTCACTCAAACATTTAGATGACTAAATATTTATTTTTTGTGTTAATAGATTATCCCATGAAGGGTGATATAAAATTATGAGATCCATATTCACCTATCTTACATCCATGAAATGACCATTTCAACTAGTATTAGTGGATTACAACTATATGGAACATTTTATGTCTCAAATTTGATAAAAAAAAATTTGTATACCTAGTTTTAAATGGAGTATATGGTGATAGGAATATTGGACCCTATTAAAGAATGAAGAAATTTAATTATTATGATTTTATTTAAGTTTTATCTTGGATGTGATAATCCAATGAGGTAATTAATAACCATGATGGAAATGGATCCATGAAAGTGATTCATTTTTCAAAAAAAAATCAACTAAAATCATTTCTTTTATTATTGGATGACACATCTTACAACATGAGATGATTTGAAGTATTTTTGAAACATATTGAGACAAATAAATTCAGGAATAATAATGACTAATGTGTTGGGGGATGTGAATTTAAAAATAAAATACTTCATTTCGATATTATTTTGTCTTTTTTGTGTTATAATTTTATTTTTCAATATTAAATGGTAGTTTTTAACATTTAGTGGTTTTTGTAGTAAGATACTAATTTTGTAAATTCTAGATTGAATTTCTATTAATTCAATAATTTCATTAAAATTAAATTTTTAAAGATAATTGTTGATTTTTTAGGAATTTTTTATATAAGAATGGAAGTAGACTGATATTAGAAAGGGGGTTTAGGATTCTATTAGGATGATGTAATATGTGGTGGGAACCTCCAGAAACATCCCAATAAAATTTATACATAGATCAAATCATGTGAGTGAAAAAATAGTTGACTGTTGTGATATGGATAACCCTAAACATCCATTGAGTCCAGTATAATGGGCTTAAGAGGATTTTTTGAAGCAACCTGGACCAATAGAATCCAGTATCAAGGATTGAGATTATACTGGACCTTTAACATATGTCATTGAACATCACCATGGGACTATAATGAATATAAAATTGTGTGATAGAAATTTTTAATGTTCCATATATGTAGTTATGTAGTGTACAGAACAATTCTCTATAAAATGCGTGTATAATATAATGAGATGTATAATGAACTATTTTATAGAAATAGATAAATCAATGGGATTAGATTACTTTTCCAATCCTATAAAATACAGAGTTACACAAGAGGGATACGATAATAGAAACATGAATTGTATTTCTTCTCATGAATAAGTTAAATTTGTAATGTATAATGGGTTATCGACACTTTTTACATAAATGTCCAAATGCATAGAAAATGAGACCAATTTTAGGATACATCACGGAGATAATTTAATTTCATTACCCAACAAAGGCTTCATTGAACCATGCATATTCCTGTGTAGCACATGAAAAACTCATGGGGAACCCAAAATATGCCAAGAAAACTGTTTTTAAACTAAATTGGAAAATATATTAATCACCTAAACATATATAAATTGATATAATGTATAGATTTGATAATATACCTAGGAAATGGGAAAGGAACCATACTGAAGGAATTGAAGGTATTATTAATGTGGAGAGATATCATCACTAACTATCCATGTTAAATGGTCACATAAATGGAGATGAAGTATATAGTTTAACTCCCATGCATAGAAGAAAATATTGGAAATCATAGTATGTGAGGAGACCATGGAGCTATAGATTGAGGTTATTGGTAGAAGATACCCCACCTAACATTAGAGTATCTTCGTCTTATATTCTTTATAATGATCATAATTTGAGAATTTGTTGTAGAGAATCTACTGGGGAAGATTTGAGTGTAGTTTTTCATTTTTTTAATACATGAATGAATTTGATTCATTAAATATTGTGTATCTATTATTAATTATTTGTAATAATATAAACTTGTAGATAAACATTGAGGGTGAAGTAGAAAAAGTGAAAATCCAATACCATAAACATGGATTTGGTACATAGTTCTCCAAACCATGATTATTTATACATAAGGAAAGGTTCAAAAATAAAATAAATAAATATATTAATTTTTTTTAACACATGAATCCACACAAGGACTTATGATTACAACAAGAAGCTATAGAGTGACTTGACAAAGAACATGGAAATATCAAGTTTGTGATCTAGGAATGAACTAATGAATTTAAACATAACTAACACGAGTCATTGAAATAAACACCAACTCTAAACATGTTTCCTCATATTATTTTAAAAACCTAATTAAATTTATATTCTAATTATCCTCTCAGTAGCTTGGAATATTTTTTACCTCATAAACATACCATCAATTTTTACTTAATTCTAACACTTGTAGACCTGAATAGTTGACTAGATTTAATATCCCTATTAATATGACCAAAGAAAGTCTAATTGAATGTTCTTATCAACCTTTCACCCCTATAGAGATTATTTATAAATTCACTAAATATTTATCATTAAATAAATAATATTTGAAAATATTTGGAATTTAATATTAAAAGAAAAGGTATTCCTATAAAAATCACTATGGAATGGGATTTAATGATTATGGAAGAAGGGATAGTATATCCAAACCTGTATCAGCACCTTTGACATCCTTCATTATAATGGGAATATACAATATCACCCAATTCTCTAAAAACCACATCAAAAACACATGATGTGACCCTATATCACTTTTAAAGAAGTAAAACCATGATTTATCTCACATACTAAACTCAATGTCCACATAAATGAAACATGATCTCACTTATATTGAATGAATTTTTGAGATAATGGATTGAAAAAATAAAGTATTTTAAATAAATACATCTCACCCAGTGAAAGTTATCTAGTGAAATTATATGTTTGTGAAAGGTATGTGGGAACCTGAAGATGTAGTTGGAAATAATTTCGATCATCATTTCTTTTATTATAGATTAGATTTCTGGGGATAATTTTTTTAAGGGAGAATAATGTAACACTGCATATTATATTATCCCTTGTGTTAAATATTCGATTACAAATTTTAAGTCAAATGAAAACCAATATTTTCTTTAATATGTGATTGTAGATTGAAAAGTGAACATTATTATATTATGATAGATCTTTATGAAATAGAATTTATAAAATGAAATGAGTAAAAACCTTACAAGGAAATAAAAATATCTTAAGCTATAAATATTTTTTCTCATGGTGTTCTAGGAAAAAATACATTTAAATATAAAAATGGATAAAATACAAAACATTATAAATATAATAGATTTTTCATTAATAAATAGATTTATTTTATTATCATATTTTATAAAATATATATGGATATATATATATTATGAATACTAGGAAATATATCCATTATGTTTTAAATGGATAAATAGTCATTGGATATATGGTTTAGAGGCATATATCTACTAATTATAAACAATGGGTATATTGAAATAATATAATTGAAATATAAACCTTTTCTAGAAATTTATAATGTATTAGAAATAATATATTTCAAATAATATAATAATATATTAGAAATTAATAATTTATTATAAATAATATCTATTAAATAAATATGCAACGATAATAAGTAAAATAAAATCATTTAATATAATATAAATTATTTTCATAAAATAGGATTCTTTTATAATATTATGTATTTTTATATAAAAATTATTTTTAAATAATTGTAGATTGAATATATTAAAATGGGTGTAAAATGATGAATCAATTCATTGAAAATATAAGAGAGGCTCAATTTCATTTTTTGTATAAAAAATCAATTTATCAGGGTGAATCGTGAAATAAGTCGAAAAATTATAAAATGGAAAAATAAAATATATTATAGAATATATATATATATTCCAGTATCAATATTTATGTTAATCATGGTGATAATATAAAATAATTTTTTTTAAACCTATCATTAACTTATCATAATAATGTTTCCTTCCTTGACAATTAAGTAATGTATATTTTCAAATATTTCTCTCAAATTATTTATAAAAGGACCTGTCCTCTACCCATTACAACCAACAAAAATATTTTTTAAAATTATTTAAACCCTAACAATATTCCTTTATACAATTTATACTCTCACAAATGGGACTTTATGGGTATAATAATGAGGATTAAATCCTTTATTATGAAGGAATTCATTTTAGGAAGCGTTTATTCCAACAAACTAAGTAACTAGTTTTCCTCTTTCTATTCCATTTATCTTTTCAACACTAAACTTCTAAAATTTTATTCACAACTCCACTAATATATTATTAACATAATTAGGATTCATTAAAATTGATATTAAAATAATTTAACATCGTTTCATTACAAACTCATTCGTATTGAATGTTCTTGTTTGGGTTTTTCTAAACACATACCGAACAATGATATATATTCTTAAACATTTTCATCAGGGATGTATATCAAAATAAAATGTGTGGTAATGTATAATATTAAGGGAAATTTTATATTATTATCATTTTTTAAATAACATTGATAATTAAATTAATTATATTTCTAATACCATACATGAAAGAAAAATATAATTTTAAAAAATAAATAAAACATTATGATTATAATAAGACGAATACATTAGAGATAGTGTGCTTGTTAACAATGGTAGATGATAAAAATAATAATACAAAAACTAGAAAAAAAAATAAACAAAATAAATTACATTTTATGATTTAAATAATCTATAACTATCTAATATATATATATATATTTAATAAATTTTTATAATTTTATATGACTGGAACTCGCATAGACCTTCAAGGTAGGTGGGTTGGTGGGTAGGTGGGTAGGATGAGTTTCCAACCCCAAGCTTGCATATAAAAGGTCAGGGGCTGGGGAGTTGTACCATGAAGTCATAACACACATAGAAGACCATAGCATATAGAATAAAAGTAAAATAACAATATATTTTCATTCAAATGATGTATAATCTATAAAAAATTATAATATAAGTTACCAAGATATTGAATAATATGACTCTATTATCAACCATATATATATATATGAATTACACATATTCATACTCTAATAAAAACCAAAAATATAGTATCCCAATATTCTAAAGTATGTAATACATGTGGAGAAGGAACAAACCTTTTATTTTAATAGATCCAATTATGAACACTACAATGATAATCATCTCACCACAATGTAAAACTAACAATCATATTCACTTACTCCACACCTAATAAGGATACCACTAAAATATTTTTTTACTAAAAATACACAACACGTGTTTGTACAAAGGCCCTTATTGTTTTTAGTATAAAAAATACCCAATATGTAACATTGAAAATTGTAACCACTTAAATAATAATCCATTAAAACACTTCGAATATGGACAAATAGTGTAATAAATATTGACCAGATATTGTTCAAGGATAGGGATCCAAGGAATAAGGGAATATTCTAGTCAATATAGATCAAATATAATAAGTTTTTATCTTAAAGGATACCTATAATACTCAATTGGTCTGAAGACCTAAAATATCCAAAATAACATTTTATTAAAGAATCTTCTCATCCCCCTAAAATCATAGTAGGTGATCACGCCTAATTGAGGTTTGATTTCATGTTATGGGTGGAGGGTTACCCACATTTATTGAATACAAACATCCCATTTAGCATAATTAAAATTGATCAATGGGGTTTACAACTCCATATATAGAGGACTATTACCATATACCATAGGTGAGTTTCGAAATATATAAATCCTATAATAGACTCTCTCATCAATGATAAAAAATAAAAATTTTGAATGATTGAGTTACTGTCCCGTATCAAGGACACACACCATGTTGGGATCCCAGGTTCACCAAGTCTATTTTAGATGTTCCTAAAATTGAAGACACACCCCTTGGATTGATAAGGGGTAGTAATACCATGAACTGTGTGGATGAACCTCTCCTAATTAATAGTATTTAATTATGGGGTTATAAAATAAATGATATATGTGAACACCTCACCCAAACCCTCACATAATCTCTAAAAATATATAGATCTAAATATTTACAAAACACCCAATATATGGCCTAATATAAAGAATTTTACTCATTCGTCATGTTTTATATGAAAAAAATTCTTAGAATGGACTATTTTCCTCAATTATTTGATATCTTTTCTATAATGATGATAAATACCCCCGAATCAGAAATGTATAGGGAATTTAAATCATCTAACATAGCATATACATAGGTGATAGAGACTATTTGTTATCATTACCTTATAAACCATTCAGAATTTGACCCAAAAATTATTTTACAGACTATATACTACAGAATATATGTTATTATATCCTATAATAAATAATACACACACATGTCCTCTAAGCTATTTCCTAATCATCACTTATAAACTGATGAAATGTTATTGAAAGTATGATGGGGGTACAACCTCATGTATTAATTGGAATTGACCATACATTATGCTTCCACATCAATATAAAAAAATATACCACCTTGTCTAACTTAATACCAAAATACATTTTTTTACCCAAAATTTGGTATTACCCCATGCTAATGTAGAATGGATTTTGATACCCTATTCTACCCTATTCCTAGATCACCATTCATTACCTCAACACCCCATTACATTTAGTGTAATTTCCACTATGGTAAAATTATAAAAACCATAAAAAAGTTCATAAATATTCATCCAGTCAATCGTAATATATCTTTTATAAATTTTTCATATTTTGAGATCTAATTTTCATGTTAGGGATATTGAAAAATATAACATAATCCTCAATATTCTATTCGAAAAATATTTTCCATTGTAAATTACATAACAATATATTATCACATAAATTATAAAATAATTTTGATAAAGTAAATAACAATAAAGGGGTTTATAATCATATATAACAATTCGATAAACACAATATTTCTTGGCATTTTATTGATACCCATATTCACACTTTTCACCGTTATAAAATATAAAACATAAAACATAAAAAATAAACCTTCAGTTATGTAATCAATTAAAATCCATTTATTTGAAATTATGATTTTCCTTTATAATAATTCATATTATATTAGAAAAAAATAACCCAAAATATAATTACAATGGTAATCCAAGAAGGAATTGGATGTCTATAATTTCCAACCTCAATCTACGCAGAAAAAAATCCACCAATGATTATGAGAGGCTGTATATCTTATCGCATCCATCATTATCCTCTATATAATTTCGGTACCAAACAATAACATTCTGATTACATAGAACACCCCTTCCTTTGAGATAATACAGTGAATTAAATGAAGATGAAAATTTCAGAAATTGATCTAGAAGATATTTGAATCCATATAATTATCTATCCCATTTACACCTCATAAATCCATTCAATTATATTCTATCATCAATTTTCTGATTAAATTAATCATTTAACACCCCATTCCATCAACCCATTATTACTTTTCAATTTACATGACATCCATACTAAAATATCATTCTCCATAATTCCATATAATATATCCTCCCCATTTCAAGAAAAAATACCTCAATGTTACAATACATATTTAAAAAAATTATTAATTTAAATTAATAAATATATTACAGAAAATATCACATTCACCAAAATATATTTTGCAAAATGAAACATATATAAAAATTAGCACATAACTTATCATGGGAAATATCAAATCCCATATCTTATAGAACATTCAAAAATACATTATAGGGAACTTGGAATAACTATTTTATGATTTTTTACTAATCATTCGGTAAATGATTTTATAATTCCTATCCAAACCTAAAACCAAAAACCCACATGTTGGGACTTTGTGTTCATCCTTCACCCAAAATCAAGTGATTCAACCTAGTGTGGACTCTATAATAAAAGACCTCATTAATAGTCAACTATTGTGGTTGTTTATATCTTGGTGCAACTCTGCATCACCTAAATATATCACCAAATAGGAAAGTGTATATATTCTTCAACACCCCCTTACATAACTCAATTGTGACTACTCTACATACTCAAAAATATGATGATGTACTCCCCAAAATCATATAATATATTAGATGCGTCAAAAATATAGAATAAGTGATGGAATACCACTGATATCTCTAATAAAGGGATACCTCACACGTGAAGAATTTTAGAAGCCACCAATATCAAATGAAGGTAAGAAAAAATTCCTTCATCCAATATTAAAAAATAATTTTTTCCAAATACTCTTCCATATACCACTTCACATATTCCACCTTTTTCCAATAAAACTATCATTTCCTACGAAGGGAGTCAGTCGTTATGGTTCCATTATTCCCTAAAACGCATCCTCAAATGGCTCTCAGTCCACTACATCCTCCAAAATTTCCATTATTTTTATACCTATACTATTTAATATGACATTATCTAATAATATTAATTAATCACTGATGGGGAAAAATGGTTATACCAATGGTTTTGAACAGATGTAATCTGACCTCAAACTATTGGTGTAGCTAATACCAATTGTTTAAGACCCATTGGGTGTCATTCCCTCTAGATAGACCCCTACCAATGATTTTGGGTAAATATTTTGTATATGTGGTCTATACTAATGGTTCTAAAACATATGGTATAGGATATATAACAATTCATATACTTGTGATTTAGAGAAACCATCGTTATATGTTTTGTAAATAAACATTCAAGAAATTTTTTATCCCAACACCTCTCAATTTTACATCAATGACTAATCCAATATGAAAAAAATAAACTGATAAAAATATATATATATATATATATATATTTATAATTAATTTTTATTTTGTAGATTATAATGTTATTGGACCAAATAATTATAATAAATTATTGTTATATATGGAAATAGTTGTCTAAAACCATTATTATATGTTTGTACCTATTTTTTTTAAATTACTGTTTGTATTGGAACCTAAATATTTATGGAGCTATTCTAATGGTTCTTTAAAACCATATCTATTGTGGGAAATTTTCTGAGCTATACCTAATATTCGTCAAAACTATTTTATAGTTAAAATTAATGTGACTTATAACAATGGTTCTCACAAAAATTATATGTCGATGGGAATAGATCAAATTTATATTAGTGTAAAAATCTATAATTTTCACATTTAGATTTTACCATAAAACTAGTAGAGTCATGGAATTTCTCACAACATTCTCAAATTCTGATAATTCTCATACAATGAAACAAAATTTATTTGAATAAAATCAATGAAATCTACTTTGAACCTACCTATTAAATGATAAAATATCCTATTTATGATCCTCAATAACATAATAATGGTGGTTTTTACACTAAACATCCTCAATAAGAACTTTCAATTCTATTCCAATACCTAATTATCTTCAAAATTTCCATATCAAATACTGTAATCTAATAACAGTCACACCTATGGATAAAATTTGATAACCAATTTTCAACATTAATATAGTTTATAAGGTGATAACTCATAAATATGTGGTATTTTATCATTAATTCCACTTGTAGTTTACTATAATATCTAATAAGATACTTCAAACTCCCATCCATATGCGTAGATAATTGAATAAGAGCATTATAGAGGGAGGAACTCAGACTAAAAAAACTCATAAAAGGTTTTATAACATTAATTTCAATATTGATAGATCCACTAAGGTCTTTTGAATCATTTTGAGAAGATATTGGTGTGTTCTCGAAATGAAATTCAATACAGAAATCAATCATTCAATAATGGTTAATCCATAGATTATTCTCTTGAAAAACACCAATACAATCCTCAAAAACTTGGGAAATTTATTTTATAAACAAAGAAACTTCAAAATGAATAACACATAAACATGGGGTATTTAGATTCCATGTTTTATATATTTTCTATTTTCATCCCACATAATGGTCCGAGTCACTAGTAATGTTGAACCTATATCCACCTTCTCGACTACATACCTCCTTTCGAAGATATGATTTATCCTAGCTATGGTCTATATTTAATGACTTCATGGAAAGTATAATGTCATAAAGACTCATCATTTAAATTATTAGGTCCAATGAAAACCTGTAATTTTCAATATAATATTTTATATATAATATTTTTAGGTAATAGAGTGATCACCTCTTGTTGAATACTTGAACCAAAAATGGAAGGATATGGGTTCCATTAATATTCCCAACACTCCTCAACTAATGATTCTATGTGAAAATTATGGTTTTTATCGAGGTATAATAGTAAAAATTCTAATATATAAAGGATTTTTATTTTCCCTCAAACCTTTATTGACCCTACTTAGTCACAACCTTCAATAGAGTGTCCCAATCCATGGCCATGGACACCAGTATATTGAGCGTGGAAAGGAAAACCTTGATGTGGTTCGATGGAAGTGGATCAAATATTTTTCTACCTTTAGATATCTTAACTATGCCTCTATCTTATATACTAAAACTACAAATTAGATGGATATAAATTATGTAATATGGAATTCTTGTATCTAAACTCTACCTCTAATATTTTATTCCATTAACTACTCTCATTTGAATACCAATAAGTATATTGAAGGTCAAACAATTTAATCAATGTTTCCATATCCTTTGAAATAATAACAATGTCGTTTTCCTATTTAATAGAAACATAGTGATATGTCTCTATCTTAAATATCCTATATTGTGGTCACAAATTTGTATTCATTTGATGAAAATATCCCAATTCTTGTCAATGACTTAACACTACTGACATATCTTCTCCAATAAAGAATTAACCTACTCCATATCCAAATTATATCATGTCAAATGTTTTATCAAATAAATTTTGATCTAAATGACTCTAGAAAAGGTTGGTATTAACTATATATAATGCGAAATAAAATTCCATGCCAAAGAGCTCACTCTGGACCTTGAGATCATAACAATACACTATGAATCGTTTATACGTATTACATTTTGTGATCCAAAAAAATATAAATATACTCACTCATGATCATGTTTCCTTAATAAAGATCCAGAAAATATCACACTCATAATATCCCATGAATAATTTGATATTTCTCCTTTCTAAAAAGTTATTTGAACTCTTATCGTGATACAGAACAAACGTCATACTCTTTTGTAACCCAATATTAGCAAAGAATTGTCATGCCATTAAACTAGACTATATGTATTCTTTAACATCGTTTTAGAGGGATTATAAACATAATATAATATATGAGTCACAAATTCAATCCAATATACCACCACATAAGGATTTACTTCTCATCAAAACCTTAAAATACTCTTATGATTGAACTTAATTTGTGCACTCAACGTATGTGAGGTATCATATGGTTCATTGGAAACATCCATATTCTCTAGGAGTGGAATATTTTAACTTTATAAAATGGGTTTAGGATATTATTTATTTTTATATAGTGTAGATACCATGCATTAAGTACCCAATATTAAAACCTTGTTGTAAATCTAATTAGTTAAAATAGTCCTTATCTATGACATAGAGTCATCATGCCCCTACAACTAAATCCAATTTGTCTATCACTATGGTGGAATTATATAGTGTTTATGATAGACCCAGAGTCACTAAATTATATTTTTTGGATCAAGAACATTATTTAAATGGATTAAATAATGATTGAAACAATATATAAGGTATATAACATCCCATTTTTACGCTAAAAATGATTTCATGGTCTTTTAAGTTGATTGCAACATTACTTAATCCCCAGTGAACCAATATACCCACTAGTTCACATATTTTGTGTTCTCTTTACTATTAGTCATACATAGGACACCATGTTTCCTCTTCCATATTTTTCCAAATTCAAACCTCACAATACTCATGACAGTAAACTTTATCTCTTTGGAAGACCCAATTTGATACAACCCAAACATATTCTGAAATACAAGGGCCCTACATGGAATGATAGTTAGGTAATGTGTGGCATAATATGCCTTATTAAAATAATACTGATCTTGGTTATGGGAACCAATAAGGAATAAAGTATTTGGGATTCTTTATAACAAATAATAAATGCAATAAACCATATATCTCTAATGGGATTTCTAATTAACATCAACCAATCATATCATAAATTACCAAACTATAAAATATTAAGGAATCATGGAAGACCAATTATCCAAAATATTTGAATATAATAATATAACAATGAATAAAAAACATTATATATGAATATAAAAATTTATGACAAACACTTGACGTGTTAAAAAACCTCTTTTTTGTAATAACTCCAAGTATGTTGTTTTCTATAATCATTCATTGTTACACCACTAAACACCACTAAGAATCAAATACACTAGCTCTAAATATATTTCAAAAATATATAAACTATGAATAGTCTAAAAATATTCAAAAAATTGTGAATAAATTAATTTACAAGTATGGATATCAAAAATACGTTGAAGGATCCTCAAAATCAAAATAAACGGGTGATACATAAAACTATCTCAAAACCCTATAATGTGAATTAAACTGGGCAACCATAGATTGACAAAAAATTCATTACTGAAAGGGAATAAAATAATAAAGAAAAATAAATTTCATCATATAATTGATACACTAAGGCCATGTCTTGTAAGAAATAAGAGATTCCTAAAAAGTCATAAGGCCAAAAACACATGAATTAATCATCTCTTGTTACTTCAATTTAATCTCTTTGAAATCACCCAGAGGGGACCACATCTCACTAGGGTATAAATGTTTTTCAAGTATCTCTACTAGACCTAGTTAGGGACACACATGATGTCAACAAGAAACCACATCATTCGTATGGATTACCAACTTCGTGGATAGAGGGACTATATCCCATCTCATATGGATACCAACTGTATCAATTATATTGGAGACCTACTCAACATTAATGGAAATTTTAAGTCTAATGAGTTGGTTTCTAACCCCTATGGATGACAAAAAACCACGTTGGGATCATGAAGGTTATGAATAAATTCCCTATATAATGAAATCCAGAACCCACACCATAGATTTAAGATTGGGTAATGACTCCATGAACAATATGAGGACCATCAATATGTCATTATTATTTATCCATGGGAATTATTAACCATGTCACACATGTGAATTCCATTCCAAATATTTATTGTCATCTACCTAAAGCTATGTAACTCAATATACCCAAAACACTTGGAAAATGGAGGATGATAGGGAGGAAAACTCAATCATCATAATATATATAGGGAAATGAAAAAACTATATTATTTATTTATTACTTTATGAAATCGGGTAGATTAATGAAAAATAACTATGTAGTAGAAAATTACACTACATTTACACAATCTTACATGAAATGTATTTTTGGGATACAGAAAACGTGTTTTATCTATTTATTTTGTCATTAAAAATTTAGCGATTCATCAAATACAATAACAATTTACTAGTGGAAACATTGGATTAGGTTTTATAATTATAAATCATGTGGACATACTCTTTGTTATTCCCTAAAAACATTAATAAGTTAGGGTGATTCCAAAGGAAGTCAACATGGTTCTTAACCCAATGTAATAATTGGAATGGTCCCTTTCATAAGATTTATTGGTCCTATAAAACACTACCCCACCCCATGTAATTTAGTTTTTAACATTTATGATTTTAATGAAAACAAAATTATCTCATTTTAATGTGGACCAAATATTGTAACTCTCCTTTTCTCCCTTCCATTATCCCTATTAATTATATCAGCTCCTCATTAATGTAACCAACATGACCCTCATGTTTAAATTTCATAGCCCAAGATAATATAGATAAAATTTTTCCGAATCATGTATATAATACTTTCATGGAATTTATGTTACTTGATTCGTTAAAACTAAAATCAGGGGATTTATCAAATATTTAAAACTCATGATACAATAACACGAACTATAATTTCCACCATAAACAACTAACCCATAAATTTTAAACAATAATTAATCATATAATATACATTATATCAAGGAGATATTGTAATATATAAGAATAAGGATTTCAACTATTAAATTATTTATGTTATATTATTTAGATTTTGAAAAAAAATGAAAAGATGGAATACCATTTTTGAAAATTATTCATATAAAATTTCATCCATAAAAAAATATTTAACCTTATAAAATATTCTATAAAAAAATTCTTCCTAGAACAATTTCTAAAAGTTCCTACGCTGGTTTCATCTATCTAGTAATCTCCAACTCGTGTGACTATATCTAGTGGCATCCATCGGATGCACCATTATTAAAATTATTCATTCCTAGGACCTATACTCTCTCTTATATTCATAACATAAACACTATAATTTAATCTTGTTAGGATATTTTATTTGTAAACTATCATTCAACCCAAAACTCAATATTGGTTGGAAACACTTTCCTACCACCAATATGTTGGCTTTAATCTTTTACGAATAGGTTAACAGTCTCAAAAACCATTGAACGTTTCACCTCTAATTATAGGAAGTCCAAAAATATAAATGGTGGGAAAATATTATATTTATGCCACTAACAAAAATTCAAAAATCCGAATTTTTCAAATATTTATACTTCATTGGAATTATTCTAAAATATTATAAAATTATATTTGGTCTTCTAAAATGGTCAATAAATCTCCAGATATTAAACATTATAAATATTTTTCATCATTATAGCTTTACAAATTTACCAAAATATTCTATCCTGATATATTTTCCTATAACTAAACTATCAAAAAAACTCATCATATGATAAGAACATTTCACACACTTGAAACACACTCAATCATACCAAAATGTTTTTAGTGAAAATGTCATTTTTCTTGTCTCGTACATTGTAAAAAAAATCTATTGGAAACTCTTATGAAACATTAATCATTTAGTCATTCATAATATGGTCTTAAAAACATCATAACTTCAAACATAAACAATCCTTAATCAAATGATATTGACCCACTGAAGAAAAACTCACTCCAAATAAAAAAGAATAATTTTATCTTAAAATTACCTTAATCCAACAAAATATTGTTTAGAAAATTATTGCATCCCTTAAGGAATTCATACTCTTAAAATTTTCCTCTACGTAGAAACATCAACACATCTGAATTTTTCACGTCCTTAAGGCACTATCCACTCAATTATATCTAGTCACTCTGTAATAATACATCCATTCTTTTTTTATATAGTTTTCTATGATTAAAAATGTGATGTCCCCCTTTTATTTTCTTGTATATCGAAATATGATTTTTTGAGTCACTTTTAATTCCATTCAGACTTTTTAAAACTGCAAAAAAATTGAAATAAAAACATAAAAGATTAATATAAATGAAATGTATAATTATTAGTGTCTATCGATTCTTCTATTTTACACCATATATCCAGCATCTGTTCAATTCTATCAGAGGATCAAAATTTTATTATTCTAAAAAAAATGTTCTTTCCCACTAGAACAAAATTTATAAATGAAGATTTAATGGGGCCTTTCATTCGATTGATCATCTGATAAGAAAATTTTCAATTGGTCAAGATTCAACAAAAACATACTTCTTGTTTTCTTAGAACTTATGCATATGGTGTTTCATTGTCAGATAAGATATATCCAGAAAATATCAACTTCTTTTTCAAAAAATATTCTACCGTGATATTTTTCTAGACGTGATGTATTATTATATCATAATAAAATCATCTGACATAGTTTGAAATGTTCTACAACTTCCTAATATTCTTAACTTCAATATATTGCATCTTTTTTATTTTCTAGAAACTCTTCAAGTACATTTAATATTGTTCACCTATTTTAAATAAAAATTCATTAAATATATTAGTTTTCAAAAAAAAATGAAAAAAATGAAATAAACATCACAATGGACCTTTAATATTAATCTATTTATTTGTAGAAAACTATTATTAAATTTTTTCAACTCATCATTTTCCAACAATATTATTTTCCTTGAATTAATCTTTGTTACTACTAAATGTTTTTGAACTTTTACCAAATCCCAATATTTCTAAAAATAGAGTGTCTTAATACCACAATACTGGTTAAATTAATTATTTTGTTGGAATTAAACTCTTATGTGATAAGAATATTTTCTTCCATGTCAAGATAAACTCATCCTCACTTTTCCTCATTTTCACTTTTATATTTCTCACCCATTTTATGACATCAACAACTTTATGTTCATTTATTTAAGAAATGTATATCTTTCTTGCTTGAAGGAAAATGTTTTATATATTCTATACCATTTTCAAAAAAATAAAAAGCATAGTGGGGGATTTATTATGATGTTTATGAATCCATTGGTAGAGGATAAACATAATGTTGCAACCTCAATTATTTAAATATTTTCTATAGTATAATTTTTTTTAATATCATCAATTTTATTTTTTATACAAATATATTCCATCATAACATCACCACCGGAATCTATTTTATTTATAAACTAGTCGTTTATTTTATTTTATTTTTGATATTGAATTTTTTATTGTATTTTTTGAAAATCAATTTAAATTTGATTGTCATAATGAATCATAAATGTTGTAGAAACCTTAAATTTCAGATGTTCCAGCTATATTTTCATCCAAATAATTTTTGTTCAAGAATTGGTTTCATAAATGTATTATACTTCATCTACGATCAATGTCACTAAATTCTTTTTCCTAATATGTCATCTCACACAACATTCTCCCAAGAAATAAGTTACTCATGGCGTTTATTTTCTATCATTTCCATATTTATCTTAATCAGAATCTATATAACCAAGAAATATCATATCCAAAATTCATTTATAAACATCTTATAGAATGGTAATTCTTTTATCATATCTTAGAATTATTTTCTCCACCAATAGATGATATTCTATCAGATCACTTTGATATGTGGAACAAAATTAAAAGCATATACAATGTTAGGCCATGAAGCTGTTAGATAGTGAACTATTCTTATCAATTTTCAAAAAACAAATTGATTCACTCATTACTAATATTCTTCATTACTCATATTCTTACCAAATAAAATAACAGGAGAAACTTATGTGGAATCTATCGTGCTAAAATTTTGAAAAAATCCCTATAAAATTTTCTTGTCATTAGAAAATGTATCATTCCATCTGTTACACTTTTATGACCAAAAGTAATGTCAATTATCCATGAATAGATGTTAAAATGATTGACTTCATTTTTTTTGTAAACTCTTTAAAATCATTTTCCATATCCCCTATAAATATTTTTTCATCATCATGAACAATGAAAATCAGGGTTCATGATTTCAACATTGTCACCTATAAATTTTTTTCATCTTTACCTTTTGAAAATGTATATTTTATTAAGAAACTGTCATTTTTTAGTACCAGGATCATGGTTATAATTTTATCCAATACAAGGCCTTATTTTACTTATAATCATTTTTTCATCATCTTTAAGTAGGTTCTTACAAGGCTTCTTAACATATACTTCTTCAATATATACATTTTAGAAAGTTGACATTACATCCATCTAATATACATTTTAATAACAATGTTAATCCACTATTAATAAAATTCTAATAGATTATTATATTTAGATAGAGGAAAAAAATTCATCAAAATGAAAACCTTACACCTTTGAGTATACATTAAAAGAAAGTCAATATTTTTTTCACAAAAGTTATCCATGTGCATTCAGCATGCTTCTATAAAGTCAATTTTTTATAGTAATATTCTTTCATATTGTATTTATGATAAGTTTATATATTTCATTTTTACTGATTTGATCTAATTACTCAGTCATTAATTATACCCATTATTTCAGTTTAAATGCCTCTAAAATAGATTATGGGACAAACTATGACACAAGTGATGTAAAATTTTCTAATCTCAACATTCTTCTAGTTAGAACACAAATATTTATAATTTTGAATGATATTTAATGATTCTAACTGTTTCATTAGGGAATGAAATTGGATGTTTTTTCTTCCTACATTACTTTCATCATTGGATAATTATTTTTTATTTTTAGTTGCCTATGTTGGATTACATTCATATTTTCATTAATTACTCTTGTTGGAAGTATTTAATTTATAATCCACAATATTTTCAATAACCATTGATATGTATGTTTTATATTCAACAAATCTCACATCGTATGAATATACTAAATTTTGTAAACAATTGTTCAAATATTTATAAATTATTAACATGGGTGAATATCCCAGAAAAATATCTTCCTAATATTTTTTATCCAAATTTCCATGATAAAAAGTTTTGATATTTATTAAATAGGGACTTCCAAGCTTTAAATATTTTACTGAGGTTTTTTATACCCCAAAACATAAGGGGTCAGTTCAAATTAATTCATTATAAAAAATCTATTTCGTACATGTACAGTAGTAGTAACAACTTCTATCTAGTGGAAATTTGACAATTTATATTATAATAACATGATTCTTCCCATTTCAATAAGACTTATATTTCCCCTTTCTTCTACTTGATGTTACTTTGGGTTTATTTATTACCATATTTTTATCTAATTCCATGATTATTTAGATAATATTCAAATATATTTCATGTTATTTATTTTCTATTATCAGTTCATACCTTAATTATATACACACCAAATTCTCTATCTACATCTCTTCTAAATAATATGAACATTTTTTCAACCGACAATTTATGATATACAGACATAATATTTTTTATTAGATTGAAATAATTAATAAAAGTTATAAAGTATCCATATTATTTTTATTGATTTATTTTTTATCTATCCAAAAATATCTAATTATAATATTCCAATAGTTATAATAGATTTATTCTCATCATTCTTATAGTTTTTAATAAATGTCTCCCCTTTTGAACATGTAATGTAGAAATCGTCTTCTATTCCGTTTTACTATGGAATGCTTCTAATAGAAACAACACTAATAATCTTGTAAATTATTTTCTACATAAGGATCCCAAGTATAAGATTCCTTTTTTTCATCTTCAGTACTTAATTAATTAGTGTTACAACGTTATCATATTAGAAAGATAATTCAATTGATTATTTCTCTCCTAGTATAAACATTAATATCATCAACACTTTTAATGATAGATGAATATTTACTTAACATAAAATTTATTCCATAATCAAATAGTTTCATCACACAAATTATGTTATTTATGATCTCATCAACAGATAAAACATCTGTAGATTTCAGTTTTTAAGCATTGATATCAGCTATTCTAATACCACTATGTTATAAAGAACAAACTTTTAAAAAATGTACTTCTGCTCCACTAGGATATTGAAATTCCATGAATATATTCAAAACTCCTGTTATATGTGATGAACATCTGATATCTTGAATCTATGGTTTCTTCCATTTTATTATATCCACAGTAGTCTCCATAGAAAAATCTCATTCCTCAACAATCTTATTTTAAACTCGATGTTCATTCCACGTATACGAAATTTATCCCGGAATAGTTTTCATATATTCATCAACAAAGTGAACCCGTTGGTATTTCATAAAATCAATAAATTTGATTTTTTATTTTAAAATTTTTATAATATTGATATTTTTTTTGAAACTCCCAAAATATTGTGAAATTTACATTCATTTCATTAATTGATGATTCCCAATACATCATGCATTTTCCTATTAGAGTCAGTTTTTTCCTATAGTTACTAACTTTATGCCTATTATAGTACACCTAGTTTTATATATGATAAATTTTTATGGATTTTTATGTGTTTAAGGTGCTTGGGATGAGTTTTTAAGAGGTTTGAATAGTATAGAAGGGTTTTGAATAAGTTTGGAGGCTTTTTTAAGGGTTCGCGGTTTGAGCACGGTTAGAGGAAACCGTGCTAGGGAGACAGTGGGCTTTGCACGGCCTATAAACAGTTAGTCAAACTGTGTGAGGTAACCATGTAGACCCCTTCTCTCAAGGCAGTGCCTTGTGCATGGTTAAAGAATGGTTTTCTAAACCATGCGGGCTAACCATGCTGCCGTATAAAAATCGGGTTCTTAAATATGGGATCCCACAAGGTTGCCATAATTTATTCCAAGCACCCTCCCACTCGAGCCTCACTTGGTATTGTGGGTTATCAAAGTTTAGACATTCTTTCCCTCATGTTTTTTAAGAATATCAAAGTATTTCTTCTTGGGTTGAAGGTATTTCTACTGGGGTAAGTAACCTCTCGTGGTTCTTTGTGGTTTCTTCCAGATCTACATCTCTCTCTCTCTCTCTTGGTTTTCTAGACTTATACTTTTTTGTGTAGATCTAGGGTTGTTCTTTCATATGGTGATTATTTGAAGTCTTGTTGATTATAGGGAAGGGGATCTAATGCGGTTTCGGTGGTGCACTCGCCGTATTTGGGGTCTGGTTGCTTGTAGTTCGATTTCACCAGAACCCTAATGGTAAGTGGATTCTCTCTCAAACCCACTATTATAGAACATGAATCTTGGTTACAATTAATTTATTTTTATAGAAATTAATTATTTTTTCATGTGTGAAATTTTATGGAATTCCCATTGCTGATGTTTTGGGATTTTTTTGGTAAAAGGGGGTTTGTGGTGAAATGATTTTATTTTGTATTTTAAAATTTAAATTTAAAATGGGTTACTTGGATTTATTGTTGAAAATGGTTGATGAAAATGATTTCAAATAAATATGTTTTTTTATTTAATTTTTATTCTGGAAAACAATGAAATGGTTATTTCAAAAATGGGTGATTTATTAAAGAGGGTTGACATGTTATGGAAATGGTTATTTTCATATTGTTGTGTCCTTGGTGTTTCGTGATTGTTTATTGCTTGTTTAAATGATGTGTGTAAAGTGGGAGAGATGTAACACTATAAAAAAGAGGATGGATAGTGTGTGAGAGGGCCACCATTAAGGATTTCTGGATGGGAAGGGCCACTAAATTGGGAATGGAAGGAATTGGTCAGACAAAAGTGTCGTTATGATTTTTATACAAGTATGGGATTTGCGAAACATTGCTTTGTGGTTTGATTGTGTTGTGGCTTTGAAAAGTGGAATTTTTTTGTAAAATGGAATGATGGTGATTTGTCTTATTTCATGTTTATGGCTTTCCCATATGTGGCATGGCTTGTTAAGGGTATTTTTCTATTGGAACTTTTTTTACTGTTTAATGTATTATCAAAATTTCATATTATAAATATACGATTGGGTTTATCCAAAGTGGCACGTGTAGGGAAGTAATTTGTGGAAATCCTCCTATGTATTGGTACTCACCACCTAACATGGAAATTTGGTGATTTTGTAGATGTTTTATTTTAGGACACAAGTAAAAGTAAAACGTCTCATTTCTGGTGGTTCATGGGAATTATTGGAATATGTTTTTGTGCTTAGAGCATGGAAATTAGTGTGGGGATATAGAGTGTATCAGAGTTTATTTTCGGTCTTTGCTTTTCTTTTTCTTGGTACATTGATATTTTTATATTATGTTTGGTTGCAATGCTGATTGGGAATTATTTTGGAATATTTGGTTGATTCTTGGTAATGTATGGATTGGGTCATTTTGTTGACATGCATTATGTAGCTTGTTGGTAATGGTATTTTAGGTTGGTTGATTTTTCCTTAAAGGGCTAATTGTTCCCCATATTTTCTTGAATCCATTGGCATTTATTACCATCCTTTGGCACCTTGGGAACATCGCTTAAGGATAAGTATCATTCCTCTACCGTCTCAAGCCAATGAGATGGGGCAGGATGTTACGAGTGTTATCAGTTCGTTCAGTCCTCGGCTTTCACATGAAATCATTAGTTTGATCCTTTAGTGTTAAATGTTGGTCCTGGTGTTGTAAATTGTTATTGTATTATTTCCAGTGTTGGGATTGTAGTAAGGCATATGATTTTTTGAACACCAAATGTATAGCATAAAAGGATATAACTAACCCTTTTATTCTAAACTTCAAGTTACCCGGGAGAAGGGTACATAAGTGTTTTGTAAACCTTTATAATATTCGAAAATATTATATTCGTGGCTGTAGAGAATTATTTGAGCATGGAATTCAGGGTAGAAATTAATTCCCATCCAGGATACATATTTTATTGGGGTGTAATGATTTTTTTTGTTATATGAATGTGTGAACATTGAAAAATAATAATTGGGTTTCAAAATAGATTGTTTTATAACATGGATGGTTTTGGTATTTTAAAATAGTTTGATTTTCAAAACATTGTGACATTTTTCAAAAATAGTACAACATGGGAAATGTGAACTTGTAGGATGCTTGGTTGTGATAGTTTTAGTGTAATTGAACTTTAATTTGTGAATCATGTCTTTCAAAAATAGAAAGACTTATGATTATTTTTTTATTTATATAAATTGAACCAGGTAGGAGTTGTGGAGACAAACCTGAGGAGGCTTCTAAAAATGTTGTTTCACCTATGCCTCAGGAAAACCAAATTCTCATGCAGAGTATTGTACAGGATTTTCCAGAGGTGTAAAGTGGACATAAACATAATGAACCAAGCCATATGAATCATGCAGTTACGTTTCAAAAGAACAATACACACATCTTTAGGGGTTACTCAAAGCTTAAAGGGTAGAAGCATGGTTGAATAAAATGAACAAGATCATTGAATTCTTGGGAACACCAATAGAGCTGAATGTTAAGTTATCCTCGTATATGTTGGAAGATAATTTCCTTCAGTGGTGGGACATATTGGTCCAAACCGGAGCATAACATGGTATGACTTGGGTGGGATCTGTGGAATTGTCTAACAAGCAATTCTACCCTCATACATTAAGAATTTAGCATATAACGGATTTATTCTATTTGAAACAAGAGTACCATTCGCTAAGGGAATATACAGCTATGTTTATGAACTCAGTGTGGTTTGAACCTGTGGTGGATGGTATTACATCATTGAATGTTGTTTTCATCGAATCTAGATTGAGGTAGGACACCTGATCCAAGATAGCAGTGTTGTGAATAAATGATTATACGAAGATGGTGAATCCATCCTTGGTGGGTAAAAGGGATCCCTTGGGGACAGTGAGCGGACAAAGTGTTTTGGAACTCATCAGGAATAGTGGGAACCCGAAAGATGGGTTTAACCGGAAGAGGGACACTTATTTCTAGGGTAAGCGTTTGTCTTAGAATGCAACAAGAGTATTGATGAATCTTTCTTTTAAGCCTCAGAGTAAAAACGAATGTTTCCAGTGTGGATCTACAGGACACATTAAGAGAAATTGTATGGCATATCATAAATAATTTCATAAATTTAAGAAGATGGGTCTCCATCAACATTATTGTTGGAATGCTCTTGGTTTGGGTGTATGTGAGAGTCCTTAAGGGTTGCAGGGTTCATATTCCTCGATGGGACAAGGGAAGAAATATACGCCTCACTAGCAAGGTCGAGTCAGTCATGGTGATTCAGGGAATACCATGACTCCTTGGTAGGAAAAGTCTCAGTAGGGAATCAATGAACAAGGTTTGGCAAGCAAGCAATTATTTGTAGCTGAACGGGTTGTGATGGATGATCAGTCAGGACCGTCAATGGTTAGTGGCATGATTCTTGTAAATTCGACCTTGATGCATGTATTTTTTTGATATGGGTTCTTCCCATTATTTTATTTCTTCTCGTATTGTTTATTTTTTGGGTTTAACTTTGGAAGTGATGCTGATGGTTCTGAAACCACAAACTCGTCTAGGTGGAAAAGTGTGTCGAGCCTTCCAGGGAAGAGATTTTTTTGTAGTTGTGGATGAGGTTGTCTGGATGTGGGCTTTCTCAATGCATGAGATGGATGTGTATGATATAATCCTGGGAATGGATTGTTTGATAATGTTCAAATCCCCCATGTTTTGTTATGTGTAAATGGTTATTTTTTGATGTAGGATGGCTTTATATATCTCTTTAGGGGGGAGAAAAATGAGAAGTAGGGTGTAACAGGCTTGTTGGTGCCAGCGGTTGACACGATATCATACCAGTTATCGGCGTTAGCATAGGAATTAATGGATGTTGTGGAGAAGAGTGTTCTTCCTACATTTGTGGATCATTTTATGGATGTATTCCCCAAATAATTCTCAGGGTTTCCACCTGTGAGAGAAGTGGAGTTTACAATTGATATCCTACCGAGGACTAGTGAAATCTCACTTCTATATTACCAAATAGAACATTCATAGTTTTTTGGAATTAAATGTGTTGTTGGAAGAGTTAGAAAACTAATGGTTCATCCGACCAAGCTTGACTATGTGGGTAGCATCAATTTTTTTTCTATAAAAGAGAATGTAACCTTATAGATCTGGGATGATTATCATTGAACTTAATTAGGTTACGATAAAGAACTGATATCCAATTCCATGCATTGATGACTTGTTTTACTAGTTGAGGGATGCCTAGTCGTTCTACAAAATTGACTTGTGGTCAGGATATCGTCAACTTTATGTAAGGAAAGAGGATATCCCCAAAATAACTTTCAAAAATAGATATAGCCGTTATATGTATGAAGTAATGCCTTTTGGCCTCAATAATTCACCAGCATTATTTCTGGTATTGATGAATTGGATATTTCATAGATATTCAGGTTATTCTTTGTGGTTTTTGTCGATGATATAATGGTTTATTCGAGAAAAAGGGTAGAACCTGAAAAACACAGGGAGAGAGTTTTTGGGATCTTGAGAGATAATTGGTTGTATGCCAAATTATAAATGTGTGACATTTCTATATAGGATGTTTATTTCCTTGGCCATGTTTTTTCTGATAGGGTTGTTTCTATTGATCCAAAAAATATAGAGGTTGTTATTTCCTAGAAAGCATCAAATAATTTCCTTGAGATACAGAGTTTCCTTGGTCTAGCTTTGAACTATCGGTGTTTTTTTCATGATTTATCATGATTTTCTCCACCATTGACATCTTTGAAAAGGAATAATGTTCCATGTAAATGGGATGAGATGTGTCAGGAATGTTTTGTGGAGCTAAAAGTCTGACATTCATCACCACCAATATTCATTTTCCATATCCAAGAAAATGGTATGTGGTGTATTGTGACGCAAGGGATCAGGGTTGGGGTTTATTCTCATTCAATAGGATCATGTGGTTTCATATATATCATGGTAGTTGAGGGTAAATAATAATAACTACCCAAAACATGATATTTAGTTGCCAGTAGTGGTTCATGATTTGAAAATGTGGTGTCATTATCTCTTCAGTTAGAAATTCATGGTGTTTACTGATCAAAATAGTTTAAAGTATATTTTCTCACAATGTTATTTGATCTTGATGGAAATTAGATGGATGTAGTAACTTAATATGTTTTATATTTACTTAATGCACACACAAGGCAATGTAAATTCGATTGTGGCTGCATTAAGTAGAAAATCAAAAGCTCAAGTGGTGAAATAGGCAGTATGTTAGTGGATATTCATGTTGGTCATAACTGAAAAGCGGTTCAAATGTGAGGACCAGGGTGATAGAGAGGAATTATTTTTAGTATCATTGGTTCCTTAATTGTTTGGGTCCATTATGGAGGCATAGGTGTCTAAATCCGAATTTTTGGTGATGAGTTCATAACTAAATTTTGGGGAGACCATGGAGGGCTAGGAACTGAATGAGCATTCAGTGTTTTGTTTTCGGAATCAGATAGTTTTTCTGGTGTCCTTTTAGTAGAAAATTCGTAGATCTTATATTCATTATAGGTGGGATGTTCCCCCTGGAATTCATAAAATGTATAAGGAATTAAATTCCTTGTTTTTGTTGGTGGGTATGAAAAGAAAAGAGGTGGAGTTCGTTTTGAGTTTCTTAACTTGTTAGCATGTCAAGGCCATGCATCTGCGGCCGATGGAAATGTTGTAATCTTTACCTATCCTACTGTGGAAATGAGAGTAGAGTGTGTTGGATTTTGGGATGGATCTCCCAAAAATGGTGAGGAAACATGATGACAAATGGGTGATATTGGATCGACTCATTAAGTCAGCCCATTTAATCACTATTCGTGTTTCTCATGAGGGGGGGGGGGGGTTCTATCTGAAATCAATATCCGAGAGGTGGTAAAGAGGCATGGTGTTCTAGTTTCGATTTTATCCTATATAGATCTATGGTTCAAATATTGTTTCTGTAAATACATCCTACATTAATTTGGAACACAATTGACTATGAGCACGGCGTATCATCATCTGATGGATAGGAAATCTAATAGGATGATAAAAATGTTGGAAGATATGTTTTGGGCTTCTGTGATGGATTTTTTTGGTTCATGGTAGTAGAAAATACTATTGGTGTAGTTCTCCTATAATAACAGTTATAAACCTTCAATAAATATGGATCGATTTGAGCCATTATATGGGTATTCGTGTCGTTCCCCACTATGTTGGGTGGAAATGGGTGAGACTTCGATGATGGGACCAAGCCTTTTCTTGGAGACTGTCGAAAAGATCAGGTTGATCAGGAGATGGATGGAGATGATGCGGAGTCATTTGAAGTTGTATGTGGACCATCATCAAAGGCCTTTGTCGTTCGCGGTGGGCGATAATGGGTTTTGTAGGATCTCTCCTTGGCCTGGGAATCATCAGTTTGGAAAAAGGGGTATGATTTCTCCACAGTATATTAGGCCTTTTGAGATACATGAGAATATTGGAGAGGTGGCTTATCGTTTATCCATGCCACCACAGTATAGTGTGGTTCACATTGTGTCTCATGTATCACTGTTGAAAATGTATCATCCAAATCATGACCATGTGATTCGTCAGGATCATGTTGAACTAGAATGAAATTCTTCTTTTCTTCACATAATAGTGCAGACTGTGGATAGGTAAGAGAAATTCTTGTAGGAAAAAATAATCTATTTCGTTCGGGTTTCTTGGATGCATGGTCATGTCTAGGAGGAGACATGGGAGCAGGGGGAAAGATATGACTGAGCAACGACCTGAGCTCTTTCATAAAATCAACATTTCTCTACATTCTGAGGAAATGAATTCCAGTGGTGGGGGGATTTATTACCACATATTTGATGTATGTGGTCCTTTTTATTCCTTTTTAGGTTTTTAATGTTTTTGGGATTTGTTGGGAAGAGTTTAGGAGAGTTTCGAATGGTTTTGAATAATTTTGGCGGTTTTTTAAGGGCACACGGTTTAAACATGGTTGGGGAAAACATTGCAGCTTCTCCAGGAAACCATGACAGTGAAGATAGTGGAATTTGCACAGCCTGCGCATGGTTTTTCAAACCATGTGAACCCATTATCTTGAGCCAGTGGCATTTGCACATTTAGCACACGGTTTTCAAAACTGTGCGGTCTAACCGTGTGACCTGCTAAAAATAGGTTTTTTAAATCTAGGATCCCTTAAAGATGCCTCATTTTATTCCAAACTTCCTCCCAGCCGATCCTTACTTGGGATTGTGGGTCCTCTAATGTTGTATGTTCTCTCCCACCTGTTTTGGAAGCAAATCGAAGGGGTTTCTTGGTAGATTGAAGGCATTTATTCATGGGAAAGTCCCCTCTCATGGTTCTTTGTGGATTCCTATATATCTACATCTCTCTCTATAGGTTTTCAATACCTACACCCATTGTGTGTATATCAAATATTGTGGTTTCCATCGGTGTTGATTTTAAGGCTTGCGAATGATAGGGAAGGGGATCTAAATCGGTTTTTGGTGGGGTAATCATCAGATTTGGGGTGTGGTTTCTTATGGGATGATTTCACTAGAACCCTAAAGGTAGGTGGATTCTATCTCGACTCCACATTTCTAGAACATGAATCCTAGTTACAATTAATTTATTATGATTGAAATTAATTTTTTTTTGATGTGATAATATGGTTGGAATTCTAGTTGGTGATTTCTTGGAATTTTTTGGAAAAAGGGTGTTTGTTGGGAACTGCTCTTATTGTGGATTTTAAAATGAAAATTTTAAAATTAGTTATTGGGATTGATTTCTAAAAATGGTTGATGAAAATAGTTTTCAATAAAAATTTTGTTTTATTGAAACGTTTTTTATCATGCAAATTATGATATTGTGATTTCAATAAATGGGAGATTTGTTGAAGACAATTGACATGTGATGGATATGGTTTTTTCCATATTGTTGTTGCCTTGGTGCATTGTTCATGGTTAGGACTTGTTTAAATTTTGTGTGTAATGTGGGAAATAAGTACCATTATAAAAAAGAGTGTGGAAAATACATGGAAGGGCCACCATTAAGGATATGTGTATGAGAAGTTCCACTAAATTTCTAAAAGATGGAATGGGTGGGACGGAATTACATCCATCATTGTTATACCAGTTTGGGGTTCGTGAAACATTGTGTAGTGATTTGATTGTGTTGTGGCTGTGAAAATTGGAAATTTTTTGTGCAAAATTAAGATGGTTATATGAATTATGGCATGTTTATTCATTTCCCTATTCTAACATGGCTTGGTAAGGGTATGTTTGGCTTGTGGAAATGTTTTCACTATTTTATTATTATCTAAACTTCTTATTATAAATGTGCTAACCGTTTTATCATTAGAGGAAAGTGTTGGGAAGTCATTTGGGGAAATCCTACTCAGTATTATTACTCACCCATTCCTTGTAAATTTGGTGCTTTTTGAGATGTTTTGTTTTGGGACACAGATAAATGGAAGGCATCTCATTACTAGTTTTTTAGGATTATTGAGAGATGTTGTGGTGCATGGAGAATGGAGCTTACTGTGAAGCTATAGAATTTGTATGAGTTTACATTGGGTCTTGGTTTTTCTCCTGTTTGGTACTCTGATATGGTTTTATTCTATTTGGTTTCATTGGTTCTTCGGAATTATTGTAAAATTGTTGGTTGACTCTTTGTAATATATGAATTGGGATGTTTTGTTGACATTAATCATGTAGATTATTGGTAATGGATTTTTGGTTGGTTTCTCTTATCTTAAATGGATATTTGTTCCCTAACTATTCTTGAAGCCCTCATCTATTATTTCTAGCCTTTGGCACCTTGGGAACATCACTTAAGGCCAATCAGCATTCCTCTTCTCTCTCAATCAAATCATATGGGACAGGATGTTACACACATAAATTCCATAGTACATACAATAGCCAAAATATTCTTTCTCTTCTTCATAATTATGATCTTATGATGTTTTAATTTTTTTAGGATTCAAAATAAATTTATGTTTTTTACGTCTTTATAGAAGTTATATTTTCAAAAAAACAATGTTATGGATTTATCACATCCTGTCTGAAACCACGGTTTTCCAATATCATTATTAAAACCATAATGTTTAGAAAATATATATATAATATCACATTTAGGGGAAGAATATTTCGCATGATTCGTGGTATGATCTTCATCATCAAAAAAAATAAGTCTCACCATTTATTTAGAAATATTTAATGCAAATTTTTGTAGGGACCCAACCCCAGAATCCCGAAGCTAGTGTCTAATACCCTTACCTTAGAATCTTTACAAGGATTTAAATCTCAAAAGACCAAAGAGTTGGCAGTCTTTTTAAACCAGATACATACATGAGTCTTGTATTACAAATTAATAGAATAATTAAAACGTATTTTTTATTTCTTATTCCATCTAGAGTATCCTTGAATATCATTCATAGTACACATAATTGATTATTGGGGATATTAATCAATATAATTTTGAGCTAAAATGGTCATTAATGGTATATTATAGTAGAATCAATAATCAGTAAATGATAATAATCATCATGGAATTTTAAATAACTGAAAGAACATTCCATGAAAGCAATAAACTGAGAAAGAAGTGCATAAAAAATATGTAATGGTAAATAACTAACGGCCATTGTATTTAAATAAAAAACTTATAATTAAATTCATCAATATATTTTTTCATTGTAAAAATATTATTGATACAAAATGCAGAATCAAAATAATGGAAATTCATTATAATTGGAGACCATGTTTTATAGTTACGTGGTACCTCTACCATTATGAATTTCACAATATAGTTTATAAAATGCTAGATAAACACTCTATTAGCTAATTCTATCCAGCTGATCATACCCTAAAACTATTGATTCATTTAGGTGATATCTATTATCTAGACTATTCATTCATATGATACATGTCTAATGTAATACCCATATATTGAATAATAGATTTAATTTATTAACATTGTGCATTATCAAATATCTTCATTGAATAAAAGATGTGAATTTTTCCATATTTCCCAAGATATCAAATAAATTTAAATGAAAACACATAATGTAAAAATGGTATATATTTTTTGAAATAAAAAATTAATAAAAATGATATGTTTAACGAGTTGAAACACAATGTCCAATGATCATAAGAAACTAAAAATTTCATTGGGACAAGGAAGGTAATCTAATATGTAAATTTAAACAATATCCTTGGAAAATTAAATAAAAAACATCCATATAGAGAATAAGTATGGTATCAACACAATATACCACGTGTAGAGAAAAATAATGGGTCTTTTATTTTTATTAACATAAAACTATAAAAATGACTTTTAGAAACATTTTTCAGAAAAATATCCTTTTTTTAAAAGATTTTCAAAATTCTTTCATTGAAAAGAAATCAAAAAAATTCATTAATAAATAACCTTTTTAAATTAAAAAAAATTCATCACAAAAATGATCGAGGGTAATTTAATAAAAGTTGTAAAAGGTAATGAAACATTCTTTTTTTAAGATAAAAGGTTAAAAAATATCCTTGTTTGGTAATATATAAGAATAATTCCTTAACATAATTGTAAATGGAAAAAATGAATTTTTTTACTAAATAATTTTTAAAATGGGTAAATATTTTTGAAAACCTTTTTATAATGTATAGTTTTTTGATGAAAATAGGTTCTACGACTAGAGAGAGATATGGGGTTATATTTTCATAAAAATATTTTCTAAAATATTTTGTGTACGGAAGAGTATAAAATGGTTAATATTACATTAAATGTTTCATCAACAACCATAGGAAAATAAAATTAAGGGTTTTGGTAAACAATGATCAAATAATTACTTCAAATTAAAAATAAATTGTAAACATCTCTACTAAAATGAAATTGTGATGTAAAAACATAAAAAGACCATAATATTGATGTGAGAATATATAAATAAATTTATTATATGTGTAAAATATAAATATACATAAAAAAATTTAAAAAATTGAATAAATTAAAAAAGTGATTAAACACATAATCTTATAAAATTCATGACAACAAGGATGTAATATAACCTAATGAAAAGGAATTGGGTTATGAAATTCTCTGCCAATTGGTATAATTTACTTAACATACCCTTATAAGAAATAATTCAAAAGGAATGTAAAAAAATAAAATGAATATAAATTGATATAATATATCAAAATGTTAAGTAGACATGCCGCACAAAAGAAGTATGTGGTGAATATGACATTTATCTTACAGATGTAAAAAGTGAGATGAAAATACCTTACCTTGTGTTTAATTATGGGTGAAAATCCTTCAAACTCCTATATAATTGTTTTAATTATGTTAATAAATTATAAAATTAACATATTAAAATTTATGATATAATATATGATATTCATGTAAAATATTATTACCCGTTTCTTAGTAATTTTTCAATGTTTTAACTGTTTTGGGTGTTAATTGTGTACTTTTTTGACTATGTTTTAATTTATTTTCTATTGTTCCTATTAAAAAGTTAATTATTTAATAAAATAAAAAATTTAATAACTTATGTAATTAAATATATAATCAGTAAATATTAATTTATAATAATTCAGAATGGTGGGATATAGAAATTAAAATGTACTATTCATGGATATGGTAGGTCATACGCATGCATGAATGCTAATTACATTTATTTTTCATATTTTACAAAATGAAAATTAAATCATATATATGTATATTTTAATTATAGAATCATATTTATGTCATATATGTAACATATATTTTTTTAAAATAACCCTTAATATATTCCATTTGTATAATGAATGAATCGCATCTTTTTAATGAGACGATAGTCCACACTTCCATAAATGATGTTATCATACTTTAACAAAATGGAATGAATTAACATATTTATTATATATAAATTAAATTACTATTAATAAAACATAAATGTATTATATATCATATAAAAAATAATTTTTCCATCATAATTTTGTACCATGAGAGGTGGTAAAGAAAAAGGTAGGTTAAATCGTTTAGGGAGGTGGTAGTTCTCCGAACACAAATCGGTATGTTTGTTACCCACTTGATGGATGTGTTTATATGTGTAGGTAGAATAAATAATATAAAAAATATTTGTATATTTAACATAATTATTTTATTTCATAATAATTGAATAATATGAAATTAAGTAATATATAATTAAAAAACTAATGTGGTCTTCGAAAAATATTACATATTATCTTGGTTTCTCTTTTTTGTTTATACCAAAATCCATCATTGGTTTGTTTTTCTCTAAAAGTGTGGAATCTTGGACTAGGGGAGGTATTTTTGCTGATTATTTGGGCAGAGTTTTTTATGCCAAATTTTATGGGAGGTGTGAATAACTAGGAGGGTTGAGTTCTATTTTATAGTAGAGGAGGAGTGACACTCATGTAAATTTTAAAATTGAATTCCACTAACTCTTTTCTAGGTCAATTGGATCCAATAATTTTCAAAATTGAATAAACTATAGAATATTTTTGGAATATGAATATTCAATGAATTTTGGAAAAATTCCTATGTAATTTTGGCCCTTATGTTTAAGGTTTAGTCATTTCTTAAGATATTTTTCTTAATCATTGAAATTAATTTTATTCAATTTCTCTAATATTTTTGTTAAATAAACTATGATAGTTATATTATACATTATTAATTATTATTATTTTTAATATGGAATAAATTTTTTCATATTCCAATCACAGAGGTGGTAGAAATTAATTTTAATTTAATCCTATGAGAAGGATGACAATGCAGGTTTATAAAGTGAATATGTTGAAACTTTTGAGATGTTTTTATATCCTATTGCAATGTCAAATTGATTAAAATGATAAAAATTGGATAAAGTTTTATATAATTTATCTAATTAATCATTAAAAAATTCATAAACATAATTTATATTTATAAATAAGTTATATTAAAAAAAGGTTATATATAAAAATTTAGTATTTTCAATATTTTTCTATTGGTCAGAGTGGATACTCAAGAGGGGGTGAATTGAGTTCTAATTAAATTCTCGGTTAAAAAATATTTCTAAAAAGTGTTTCCCTAGATATAAAATACAGCCCAGTTAATCAAAGTTATCCTATTATAAGAGTTTGACAATTTAAATAAATTATTTTAAGATTTATTAATTCTCATTAATCATAATATTTGTTAGTAATATTACTTTTTAAGTTATTCAACTAAGATAAATTAGTCATAAATTATTTCCAAGACTAACTATCAAAGTGAAATTAGTGATTTCTAGATTATACAGTAAAGTAATAAAACAGAGATAACTAAATTAAGCAGCACAACGTATATGAAATAAGTGGTTCAATCTCATGCTGATATTTAATCCCCTCCACTTGGTGATAACCTTCCACCAAGAAGTTTATATAAATAAACTTTGATCCACACCCTGGATCGAGGTTTACAATAGTACTTAGACTGTCCAGGTCCTCAGACCTCTAACACAGTTCTACGTGGGAAAGAAACAACAACAGCACATCGGATGTCCAGGTCCTCCGACCTCTACCAATGTTATACATGGGATACAAAAAGGTATAAAGAGTTTGGTGTGAGGATTTTGGTATCCTCCAGTTTAGAATTGGAGTTAGTGTGTGTCCAAATAGATAGAATCAAACACTTCTCATAATGTTATAAAATAATCATCACAGTAGAGAAAGAAATTAGAGATGAGTTTAGAATGCTATTGTGTTATGTCAATGCAGCTCTGGACTCCTTAAAATTGAAGCTGATGAAGCATTGAGTCCTTCTCTGGAAGTTGTGGGGAAAACAGAGTGTCGTGATTCATCTTGGGTTCATCATGAGGTTCAATGAGAAAAGAAGTTATTTAAGCTTCAAATATGCTTCATGTGTTCAGTAGTGTCGAGTATCACGAAATATTCCTTTCTTTTGGAATCTTCTTCCATGTATCTTCTTCCATATCATGCTCATGCCATTGCTTTTTGTTTTTATATCACGCGTGTTGATTCTTGGTCACACTTCCCTTTTAACATGAAATCTATTTGTTGGAGCTGACATGTTTCTTGTGTTCTGCACCTCTTACCTCATACTGTCTGATGATATGTCTATAAAGAATCATTAATTATGTCAGTGCACTAAATTCATCAAATATAACAGTTACAAATTAAATTGATTGAAAACAAAATAGTTTAAGAAATGGTGTCATAGTAAGTCATGAAAATGGTTTCTCCTTCTCATGCTATCTAGATTGGTCACGGTGTCTGAGTGTCACGGTGTATTATGGTCACGGTGTCTCATGGTCATGGTGTCTTGTCCATGGTGTCTTGTTCATGGTGTCTTGTTCATAGTGTCTGCCTTCACAGTGTCTGGCTTTTTGTCTGGTTATCATTTCTCTCCAAGGGCTCTACCTCATCTATCTGTTTCTTGCCCTATGTATCCATCAATAGGATAGAAAGGCACTAGAAAAGATTTCTATATTTATGGGGGTTGATGTCCTATTCAAATATTCTTGAAGAGGAGTTGAACTCAAGATTCGTCACCCTTCTAAGAGACTTTCTACTCAGGGAAACCTTCCCCCGTCCCCGCCTTTAGGGGATTGAGCAGGTAAAGTGAACCTGTACCCCGGACGTACTCATGGGGGCAGCATGAGGAACCGGGTCAACAAAGCCACGAGTCGAATAAGCCAGAAATAAATAGCCACAGGCGGAATCATGGTGTCTAAAACATTTCAATGTAACTATGTTCAGACTTGAATAATGATGATAATAGAAATTATTATACTTAAGAATTTGTCAAAGAAGGTATTATTTGAGTATATTAAAGATATTATAAAGTATGTAAATTGAATATAGAGCAATTAAGATCTTTCATGGCTCCTCTTAAAGCTTGAAAAAACCTTAAACATAAATACACATGGTTGGATATAATTAATAAGAAATTACTGGGTTGGAAAACATTTGTGATCATTAAAACATGATTAATACATGTGGAGTCAAACAATCTCCCCCTTTTTGATGATCACAAATCATTTATAGTTATTGTGTATATTTGATTCAACTATATAGATAAAAGGAGATAAAAGGATATCATATAGAAACTTCTCCACCTTTTGGGATTATCAAAAAGATGAAATAATGAGGTCAAAAATTGCACATTCTTTTGAGATTAAACAAGTGATAGTACAACAAAAGAGTAATACAAAATCAATAGCATCCCTATCAAAACAGAGTATTCATTGTTCTTCTTCATGGGATGGCTTTCTCTTTTCCTTTAGCAGCAGAAAAAGAAGAAGCCATAGGGGAAGTGGTTAAGTTAGAATAAGGTAGAGAGGTGGTTGATAATGAGGGTAATGGAAGGCCTTCAATGACTGATGGAGCCAAGGTTGGAACAGTAGAAGATCTAGGCAGTTGTTGATCAAGAATCACTGGCCTGATAAGACTGAGTTCTTGTCCGATAGACATGGTGGTTGAGGATAGGGCAGAGGAGAAGGTAAGAATCCCTGGTCTGAGAGGTGCAACCACTAGAGTAACGATGGTTATACTCTGGACATGAAGATAGGGCCTCAAGAGTTTGATGAAATCTCTAATGATCTCTCCACCATACTACATGGATTTCTTAAAATCATCCTTGTTCTCCATAAAATTTTCCAATAATTGAGTAAACTCTATGAGCTTCATGACTTGGTTCTTGAAATCTTGAGTCATGGGAGGAATCCACATATTTTCTACAAGTTATGTGGAATGGTTTTTCATATAGGTCTTGGAGAATATTCCGTTGAACTAGAAATCCACATTCTTGGAAATCTCTTACTAAGCATCATTGGCAATTTTAGAATGGATTTGTACTAGGTCAGGAACTCTATCACTATTCTTGACTAATTCAGATAAAGAAGCCATATTGAATCCATTGAGAACAATCTGAAGCTCTTCTTTGACTATAGTTCTGAGTAGATAACTGTTGAAGGATGGTTTAGAGGATTGACTAGATTCTTTGACAGCAGTGGTCAAGGATTTTACTCTATTTGGCACCTTTTGATGACACTTTGTATACTCTTTAGTGAGTTTATTAAGATCGGCAACAATCTCTTTCATTTCCTTAAAAAAATTTTTTCCTTTCATCAATCTTTTTATACAGGGATTCTAGATAAGGTTGAATTTGAGATACACCAACCTGTGGGATTAGAGGAAAAGCAGGTTCTACTGGAGGAGCACCATATTCACATCTCGAATGGAGCTCTCTCTCCATGTCTTCAACCGTACTTCTTAGGGTCATTACATCATTACTGAGTTGCTTATTTTAAACTCTTAGTTCTTGAATCTCATGGAGCATTTTATGTTGAATTTTCCAAATAATGTTCTCTGATAATAGTTAGGAATCACTCTCACTTAAATTTGTCACATGATGAGGTTGGGAATTCATGAGTTTCTCAACTCTGGATAAGAGAGTAGCACTATATTCCTTCATATCAACCTTACTCACAAAGGATGGCTGTTCATTTTAAGGTTCTGGAGTAGGGACAGGTATAGGCTCAGTTTCCTTCTCAAGTGAAAAATTTGAGACCGATTTCAACTGAAATAGAGAAGAAATATCATGTTGTGTTTCTGTAACATGCTAAAAATCATTCACATCATAGAGACTAGAAAATATATACTAAGTGTCTACAAGACATTACTCAGTTGGATGTGAGGCTTCAATAGACTCAAGATTTGGGGTTTTATCCCCCTCAACAGGTGCCTCCATATCAGGACTAGTATGATTAGGATCCTGGCCTAATTCCACAGACTCAACTCTAATTTCCTCACTCATTTCCTCTCTAGCTAGCTGAATGGCTCTCTTAATCCTTTCTTCTACAGAAAGGATTATTTCAGCAACAGATTCTTCCATAGGGAGTTCCTCAAGATTGACCTCTTGAAAAAAAATGTATCTATTCCACTAGAGTCTTTTCTATTGTATGCTCTTCCATGGAATGTTTTTCAGGTTCTTTGGAAAATGATTCTATTTTAGCCTCAGGTTGAATTTACAGATTAATAGAATCTTTAGGAGAAGGGACTTATTCTATAAGCACTTCAGGAGGATTAGTTGTCTTGTCTTCCACAACAGTAACAGCTTCACTATGCCACACTACAGCCTCTTCTTCCTCTTCTTCGGGATGCACAACAATCTCATCTGGTTCCAAACTAGGATCAGAAAGGTCTTTCTGTCTTGAGGAATAATCTACAGGATCAAGTTTCTTATAAACTCTATCATTGTATTCCACCCATTCCTTTTTCAAAAATTCCAGTTTATCTTCATTCTTTTGATAGTGGATTTTGAGAGACAATACTCAAAGACCTTAATTAAAATCTCATTATGTCTAACCATACCTTTAGCAATAATCATGGCTGAGATTAGCCGAGAGTAGAACAGAGAAGTTGACATGGATGTGACTATGATAAACTCACACATATGGTGCAAGATATACTAGAACAGGTTGATCTTATGACCATTTTCCATAAGGTGAATCAAAAAAATATCCTGACATTTTGAAATATCGAAATCACATTTTCTTAGACTAACCAAATTCTGTATAAGCATGAACAGAAGCTTTGATTCTCCTTCTAATTTAGCATCAATGGCCCTCCTTTGGGAGCCATTTCCCATTACGGTTTTTAGGGTATCTTCTAAATCAATGAAATTGATTGAAGGTGGAGTTCCTCTCTGATAATCCTCATAGATTCATTCATGAGGTATCCTATGGCATGCAGCCCATAACCTCGAAGAGAATGAAAATATTAGGCCATTTTCCCAGCTTCTTACTACTTAACTCTCACAAGAATCAAAAGATAATAGTATGTACTGGTAAAACTGAACAACTAACCTAGGATAGATGGGTCTATCCTCCTTTAAGAACCATTCTAACTAGCCTTGTTGTTCTAAAAATTTAAATTCCAGATACTTAATACACTGAACCCATTTGGGGAAAATCATTTTCTTAGGTACAACAACGTAGTTTACCATATTCGAATTTAATGGTCCTCTGGATGTCAGCTTAGGATCAATCTTCTTTTTCTTCGAACTGCGCTTCTCAGGGGTTAATGATGACGGACGTTTCATTCTTGGAATTCATTGAAGGTTTGGGTGAGAGAAGGGTTGCAGGGAAGAAGAAAGTTTCAAAAAGAGTAGGTAGAAGAAAACTTGAGTGAAGAGTAGAGTGAAACATACCCCCTGCCCCAGCACACCCCCTCCTCCCTGGACTCCCCCCCCAAGCCCACTGCACACCCCCTGCCCACTGCACTTCCCCCCCCCCCTAGCCCAATGACACCCCCCCTGCACACACCCCCAACCCACTGCACTTCCCCACTATCCCACAACACCCCCCCCCCCAAAACAGACCCTGGACACACCCCCAGACAGACCCTGGACACCCCTCAGACAGACCTTGGACACCCCCCGGATAGACCCCTGACACCCCCTGGACAGCCCCTGAACACCACCCCCCAGACCCTGGACACCCCCCAAACCATGGACATATCCCCATAGACAACTTGGGCACCCCACAGATAGACCCTAGACACCCCCCGGACAAACCCTGGACACACTCCGGATATACCCTAGACACCCCCCCCCCCCCCAGATAGACCCTGGACACCCCCCTGGACCCTGGACACCCACCCAGACAGACCCTGGACACCCCCTGGACAGACCCTGGACACCCCCCCCTAGACAGCACCTAGACACCCCCCAGACCGTTGACATATAACCCTGGACAGCCTAGACCCCACTCCCCTGGACAGCCCCCCCCCCACCCCCCCCCCCACCCACCTAGAACCTGGACACCACCCCATAACCCCCCAGACAGACCCTAGACACCCCCTGGATAGACACTAGACACCACCCTGAGAGACCCTAGACACCCCCTGGACAGACCCTGGACACCCCTCGGACAGACAGTAGACACCCCCCGGACATCCTCTGGACACCCCCCCCCCCCCAGACCCTGGACATATCCCCCTGGACATCCCAGACCTCAACTCCCCTGGACATCCACCCCCCACACTTCTAGAGAACCCCCCCCCCCAGAACCTGGACACCCCCCGGTCCTACCCCCCCCCCCCCCCCACCACCTGTTTCCCCTCCCCCCTGCCCCAACCAGCCCCCACTTGCTCCCCCCTACCATCCCCCACTTGCACCCCCCGTCCAGTCCCCTCCCACTATCAGTTTCCCCCCTACCCCACCAATCAGTCCCCTACAAATTAAATTATACACAAAAGCTACATACATAATAAGAATTAAACAAATCCAAATATAAAAAATACAAATAACTGCACTTACATGAGTCTCCCTATAAGACAAACTATCAAAGAAGTCTAGAACCAGCTCAGAATTACATATAACACAAGGTAGAACATATTATTGGTCATCCAAAAAAATTATGGTAAAACAAAATATATTAAAATATTCACAAAGAATATAACTCAATAAACGATAATAGTGCCCCCCCCCCCCCCCGCCTTACTGGACCCCCTGGATAGCAGCCCCCCACTGCTGGACCCCCCGGGATAGTATCCCCCCCCCCTCAAACAGCAGCTCCCCTAGCTGAACCCCCATGGACTGATCCCCCCCCACTACTGGACCCCCCTGAACAGCTGCCCCTAGACCCCCTGGACAGTGTCCCCCCCCCCACCACTACTGGACCCCCTGGACAGCATCCCCCCTGCTGGACCCCCATGGACAGAAGCCACCCCCCCCCACTACAAGTCCCCCTTGAATAATTTCCCCTGGACCCCCTGGACATCCCCCCCTGGACAGAAGCCCCCCTACTGAACCCCCTAGGCTGAACCCCCTGGTGGGAGTTTTAGTTTTTATGATATTTTACTCTATAACAGTGGATGCTAGTGTAGAGTGTCCATATTCTAATTTTTTTTACTGTTTTTGGGTCCTGATGCTGGTTTAGGTGGGTTTTGGGTGACGTCGTGGTATCTAAGAGGTGGTGTGGCTGCTGGGAGATTTCCAAAATATTGGGTGATTATTTTTGATTCTATAAATATTGGGAGATGTTGTTGAGTAGTTATGTGAGCTTCTAGATAAGAACATCAATATGGATATTTGGTGATGGATGGGTTTAGAGGATAAAGTTATGGTTGGTTCTAGACCCCCCTAGACAGCAGCCCCCCCACCCTGTACATCCCCCCGGACATCAGCCCCCCCTGGATAGCATCCCTCCCTACTCGACCCCCCTAGACAGCAGCCCCCCCAGGACAGACCCCCTTCCCCACTACTGGACCCCCCCTGAATAGCTACCCAGGGATGCCCCTGGACAGCCCCCCCTGGACAACAGCCCCCTGGATAACATCCCCCCCAGATAGACCCCCCTGGATAGCAGCCCCCCCAGGACAGCAGCCCCCTACTAAACCCCCTAGACAGAACCGCCATGGTGGGAGTTTTTGTTTTTTTATGATATATTACTATATAACAGTGGATGCTAGTGTAGAGTGTCTATATTCTATTTTTTTCTATTTTTGGGTCCTGATGCCTGTGTAGGTGGGTTTTGGGTGATGTCACAGTTTCTAAGAGGTGGTGTGGCTGCTGGGAGATTTCAAAAATATTGGGTGATTATTTTTGGTGCTATATATACTGGGAGATGTTATTGAGTTCTTTTGTGAGCTTCTACATAGGAACATCAAGATGGATGTTTGGTGATGGATGGGTGTAAAGGCTAAAGTTATGGCTGGTTCTAGACCCCCTGGACAGCTGCCCCCCCACCCTGTACACCCCCCCGGATAGCAGCCCCCCCCCCCGGACAGCAGCCCCCCCAGGACAGACCCCCCCCCCCCACCCCACCCCACTGTTGGAACCCCCCTAAACACCTGCCCCTGGACCCCCTGGAACCCCCCCCCCCCCCCCCGCTGGACCCCCCTAGACATTAGCCCCCTGCTAAACACCCCTGGACAGTAGCCCCCCCGGATAGCTGCCCCCCCCCCCCCGTCGAACCCCCTGGACAGAACCCCCCTAGTGGGATTTTATGTTTTTTATGATATACTACTCTATAATAGTGGATTCTGGTGAAGAGTTTCCATATTCTATTTTTTTACTATTATTGAGTCTTGATGCTAGTGTAGGTGGGTTTTGGCTGATGTCACAGTTTCTAGGAGTTGGTGTGGCTGCTGGGAGATTTCCAAAATATTTGGTGATTATTTTTGGTCCTACAGATACTAGGAGATGTTGTTGAGTAGTTCTGTGAGATTCTAGATTAGAACATCAAGATTGATGTTTGGAGATGGATGGGTATAGAGGCTTAAGTTATGGCTGGTGTTGTCTTAGAGGTGCTAGATGTTCTGTTTCCATGGACTGGTTTGTTAACAGATATTGGGTGATATTTTTGACTGTGATTTGGTAAATGGGTTGTTGGATGGTTGTTTTTTGTGGTGCAGGATGCCTATTTGATGGGGTGTGTTGCAGGAGAGGCATGGGATTGTCCTAGTGGCTTGGGATGTAAATTTGAGTACATTCCTAGTGGCTAGAAATTGTTGTTGGCTTATAGGTGTTGGTGCTAATACTGTTGTGTGGGGGTACTTCTAAAACTCTGATTGTTATTGGGTTTTTCTCTAGTACATGTGTTATTGGATAGTGTTAGTAGTTTATAGTAGGTTTCTGCTTGGTGGGGAGTGCTTCTGGTGTCAAGTGGGCTACTACTATTTCCAGTTCCACTAGGGGTTGGCTATTGATTGAAAGCTGGGATGTTGGGGTTTAGTGGTGATGGAGATGATGGGTTTACTGGTTTTCTCTGTGGATTTAGGATGTTCTCTTGGATTTTATTATGCTTAATCATTTCTTAGATCAGGTTTACCAATTCACCTAGTATGCAAGCCTACTCAAACCCACCTTTGGGTCTGGATAGGGATATTAAATCAGCTATGAATTCATGTGATCATACTGGCTCATCACTGCCTGGAGAGCTGCATATTATGGAAAACACTGCCTTGGCAGTTTTAGCTACAGGGGATACCTTTTGGACCACTATAAAAGCAATAAAGCACATCACATTTATAATGATCATATTAATGGTATGAAGATTGAAAATGGTCAATCTTCATACCTTTCTTCTTCTTTGGGCTATTAATCAAAACAGGTTGGCACACTACATGATAGACAAAATGGCCAGACAAAGCCAATTTTGAATAATGATTCTAAGTAGAACAAATGCAACCCTCATGGTGGTTTACACTTGAGCAGTGACACTTATGTGAATAAAACCTTTAGCTCTGAATAAACCCCTTAACCCCTACTTGGTTAGGACAGTGCATCTCCCAAGGAGATGGCCATGGAACCTGATGTTATGGGTGTTTTAAAGACTGCTCTGGACAGTTAACCAAATCCAAATTTGGTTGCCTCGGGTTTGAAAAATTAGAAATATTCCAACCCAAATCCTCCTATTGAATTGGTCAATAATTAGATGTTTATATTTTCATCTTATCAAGAGCAACCGAACCTGGAGGACACACCATAGATTCTCCCTGTTTTTAGAAAAAATTTAGAAAAACATTCAGGTACTGAACACGCCCCATCCTGGCTTATGATGTTCACGGGCTCCATTTATTTGGCTATCCTAGTTTCTCCATCTTTGAAGAATCTGGAAAAATATACTTCCTACCTCTAAAAATTTGAAGTGAGTTGGATTTCATATGGCCTCTAGGTGTGCCTTATGTAGGGCTGCAGAAGACACCACACGGCATGTGTTTATGGAGTGCGGCCAGGCCCATAAACTATGGAGTTATCTGGGAATGTTGTTTGGGCTTGCGGTGGACTCTGGAATTCTGCTTACGGATCTACTACCCGGTCTGCTACATATGTGTTGTAGTGTGCAGTTTGGAAACCTCCTCACTGCTGCTATTGTGGGGGTCATTGTGTCATTACGGGATTCGAGGATCATGGCTCTATTTGATGGCGCACATGATGATGTCCGAAAGGGAATGATCTCAATCCAGAGGAACGTGTACGTAGCGTCAGTGGTCCAGGATGGTGAGACGTCTAACACCATTTCTGACCTGCAAACTCATAGGTTACATGGTGTTTCGGGCTGACCACACAGACCTCGGATGTTTATGTATATCAGATGGATACCACTGATTACACTGTACCTCAATGTGAATGTTGATGGAGCTGCGTCAGGTGTGCCTGGTCCAGCTGGATGCGGAGGAGTTTTCTGCACTTTTCAGTGGGTTGAATGCCTCATCCAAACCAAACAAATACATATGGTTGTTTCTTAGGAGTATCAGGAGGCCAATCTGGTTGCTGATACACAGGAAAAAAAGACCATACTTTATCTTGATATGATGTGGTCTTTCACTTCCACTAATTATTGTGCTCTAATGGTGGATGCAGATATATGTGGTGTGTTGCACACTAGCTTGTGTAATAACCCCTTGTATGCCTAGACTCCATTTTATTTTCAAACTACCTATTGTTGTTAAATATCAAAATGGTAATAATAGATATACATAAAAGATATGAATAAAATTTTTATAACATGTTTTTCATTATGTATTTTAGGTTTTCATAGACTACATAACCCTCAAAAACATAAATTATCATATTTGGTTTCATTTGAGGAATCATTTACCTCCAAATAGTTAATAATTATGAGTATTTATAATAATTTCACCCCTCCTCAACTATAAATGGGCATTCAATCACCCCAATAATTTACACCGTTAAACCCATTTGGATTAATGAATTTCTACCCAAATCACCTACCAACATCCCTAAGAAAATCCGAAAATCTGTATATTGGATACAAATCCAACCCTGTGTGGATTTAGTGAAATTTTAAGGAAGATTCCTCAAGAAGAGGTCATGTTCTTCAACGATCATTTTCATTTTATTTCTTCCTCCAATTACAGAAAGGAATCCTTCTGGTCGCACTGCGAGGCCAATGGCCGCTGCCCCAATATCTGCACAACAGATCCATTTTCTGAAAAACAATATCCCACCTTTATTATTCCCCCCTCCAAAAAAAATCTCACAGCAGCGTAGAGACATGTCATCTAGGTTATCTATGAAGTTATAAATGTAAGAAAGGTTACCCTAGAGCCCCCTCAATTCTTTAAGAATCTGAGGGAGTGAGATTGATAATACTGAACTTGTTTTTTTAGATTCAAAATCAATTTGATGGTATCACACCACAAATCTATCGAGTTTCCCTAGTGCTACCCAGAAAACACATTTTACCATATTCATGTTTAGGTTGTTCTACTGAAACATGTTAAATATTATTTAAATATCTTTGAAATAATCACATCTCTATTGAGATTTGATAACAATTTCATTAATAAAATCATTCATATATTATTTCTAATAAGGTATTAATGATATAATGTGTGTATTGTTGGTATGTAGTGTCATCATTATTTAATCCAAAGGGCATGAACTAAATGGTGCGGGCTAGATTGCAGGTGGCTGGGGGATGGTGCGTGCTCGAATGTAGGTGGAAGGGGGCTGGAATTATGGTGGAAGGGGGCTAGTTGCAGGTGCTGGGGGGATGGTGTGAGATGATTCGAAGGTTGCAGGGGGGCTGTTGTGGGCTGGAATGCTGGTGGCAGCAGGCTGAAATGAAGGTGGAAGGGGGATGGTGTGGGCTGGATGTGGCTGGAGCATGGCCAAATCACGGCATTATCAAGGAGTGACCATGGAGTGACCGCGGTGTGACTGCGGTGTGACCGCGGCGTGACCGCGGTGTGACCACGGCGTGTTCTCCTGGTCCAGCAACATCCGCGGGGCAGCATATTCCACCAAGGAGTGAAGAGAGCGGGAGGAGGCGGGGAAAAATTCTGGTCGTCACCCCGCTGGCAGAAATTTTGATCTTTCAGTCTCAACATTGATCACCAGAATCATGAATACTATCTCTATGAATCTCCGTGAGATGTCGTCCTAGAGTAGGGAAAAATCACAGCATTACTGCGGCATGACCACAGCGTGACCACGACTTGACCGCGGGGGTGACTGCTGCGTGACCGAGGCGTTATCCCGGGGTATTGGCCTGGTCCAGCGACATCCACAGGGTATCAACTTCTGGTCAGGAGCAATAGTAGCAGGAGGAGGCTGGGCAACATTCCGGTCATCGCCTCACTGGCAGAAATTGTGATTACTCAGTCTCAACATTGATCACAAGACTCGTGGAATATTATCACTAAGAACTACCACTAGGTGTCATCCTAGAGCAGGGCCAAATCACGGCGTGACCGCAGCGTGATCGCGGTGTGACCGCGGCGTGACCGCGGCATGGCCGTGGCGTGACCGCAGCGTGACCACGGTGTGGTGGCCTAGTCCAACAACTTCCATGGGGCAGAATCTTCTAACAATGAGCGAAGGGAGCGATATGAGGCGGGGCAACCTTACGGTCATCGCTCCATTGGTAGAAATTGTGATTAGTCAGTCGCAACATTGATCACAAAACTCATGGAATACTATCACTACGAACCGTCGCATGGTGCTGTCCTAAAGCAGGTCCAAATCAAGTCGTGACCGTGGTGTGACCACGACATGACTGCGGCGTGACCGCGGCGCGACCACGGCGTGATGACAGCGTGACCGCAGCATGACCACGGCATGACCGCAGCATGTTGGCCCGGTCCAGCGACATCCGCGGGGCAGCATCTTCCACTTAGTTTCAAATAAGATGATATGGATGGCATGAGAGGATGTTTTCTCAGATGATTTAAATAAATGAATGCTAATCTGTGATGACTAGATGATTGGATGACCATGATATACCTAATTCGAAGAGGATTAGAGATCTAGAAATGTGTAGGAATACCTAGATGAATACCCCATGGGATCATGAAAATCACAGGTTACATAACATGTAATCAGGCATTATTGGTACTCTGGGACCCCTGGGCTGTGGAACTGGGTTTTTGGTTGGATTTAAATATCACAAGTCATGTAACATGGTCACACAACATGGGACACATCTTAAAAGCCTAACAACACTTAAAGAGTGTCTTGGTTCAAACAACTGTTTTAATAAAAAGAGGTAAACTACTTACAGGGATATAAAAAGGGTCATGTACGATGTGTGCTTTATTACTAAGAACGACATCAAGTATAAGAAAATCATCAATGCAATAATGTTAGGCAATTTATACCACTGTGAGTTTTCGCTGACAGCGCACCTCCGTTGGAGGGGTTTTATTACAAAACCATGACTTATTTATCAAACGAAACAATTATCTTCACTAACACTTATTCAAGAATTTCAATTTAACATAAATATGCAAAATTAAAAAGGAAACTAATGGAAATTTAAAAAATTCTTGATTTAAATAGGCTAGGAGAGGGACCATACCACAACCTCAAGGCGCATTTTCTTTTGACGAAGACAACTTGAATCTTTTTTTTTTCACTTGCATGCATATGCAACTTAATATATAGATAAGGACACCTATCCCCTATGTACATATTTTCATGGCTAAATATTCATAAGGGGGTCCTTAGATATAATTTTATACTTACATATACCCATTTACACTTACACGCGTATGCATTTTTCATATCTATTTATAAGCACACCTAGCCCCAATATATATATTCATACTGCCCCGAGTGAATATTTATAAAGGGAGAACTTATATATTTATATGCCTACCTATTCATACACATGTAACCCTTCGTCAACGGCAACTCGAATCCACCTCAACAAGATCCCGAAAGCACTACAAACATATAAAGAACCCAAAAATCACAAAAGACCTAATTAAAATTTGGCCAATGAATAAAAACGAAATAAATCTTACCCAAATCCAATGTTGAACTCACTTTCATCGATGGTGGTGGATAGAACCAGCCTCATCATAAGAATCCACCTACAATAAAATAGTGGGAAAAGAAATAAGATATAACAACTTCTAATATGTATATGTGATTAGTGGTGATAAATTATACACGAATCCATTACCATTATAGATTCTATAATTCTTTTCTATTGTTACCACAATATCATCATTTAGTCACTCCCATTGGACTGATAATTTATGGTGGACATTTCAACACAAAACAGCTATAAACACACATTGTTAATCACAATATCAATAATCATTGCATCAGTACAAGCATAAAAAATAGAAATAACACATCCATGAAGAATACCCCACCCCCCATCTGAATTGGAGGCATGTATTTAGAAGAACACAAAACTTATGAAGGAGAAGTGGCTGCTAATGAAATTATTTGAAAAGATGATTGAAGGAAAGCAGTAAATCAAGTAGGAAGCTACTTAAATTATGGAAATCAAAAATTCAAATTGAATGTTCTTAATGAGGATAAGATATTGAGTAGCCTTGGAGAGAAACATTCTTTGAGAGATTAAGTACTAATAAAGACACAATCAATGTATCTTGATGTTTAGAATTATTTGATGAAGATAAGAGAAACAAGGAAGTTGAGGTTTCTGGTGAAAAGAAGAGTCCAAAAAGGCACGTTAATTCATCTCCTAATAAATCTCAAAATAAACATGTTTCCACTAATAATGCAGGTACTAAATCCAAATCTGGACCAGTTTAGACCATAAAGACTAATGTGAAACCCTTTTTGCATCAAAACAAGATAACGATATCTCGATAATATTTCTTATGTATATGTAAAGACATACATTGTTTGTAGCATGATATCGGCAAAAATATTCCGGAAAATTTTATTAACATTATGGAAGATCAAGGTTCAGAGACTATTTCTGGCACTGTGGAGCTTTTGGACCCAATGCCTACACATGCTGGTAAATTTTGTTACTCCTAGAGAAGAGACATGAATCAAGGGGGAGTTGTTCCGAGAAATTGGAAAGAGACTATCAAAGGAAGCAAACTGGGACCAAGAAATCATATATTATTTAAACACATAACCAATTTGTTTTCATCGAACAATTTTTTTGAAGATGTGATCAACAGGGTCATTGTGTTGAGAAGTACATGACAAGCCTACCTAGACATATTTCCTATGGTTAGAAAGGAAAGATAATTTAGATGGACAAGGAGAAGTCTTTCCTTATTGAGGTTTGCATTAAAGGCCTGCAAGAGAACTAAGTAATGGATTCTTGACAGTGGTTCTTCCCACGTGACCGGTGACACAAGAATTTCGAATAAAATTGAAAAGAATGGAGCGAAAACATTTTTCAATGACTTATCTCTAAAAATAAGGGGAGTTGGCTCTCCATGAACTTCTCTTCATCTGAAAAGTGGGAAACCCCTACAAGGATATAAAAAGGGTCAAGTACGATGTGTTATTTATGACTAACAATGACATTAAGTATAAGGAAACATCGATGCAATAATGTCAAACAAGGTATACCACCATGAGTTTTCACAGACAGCACACCTCTGTTGGAGGGGTTTTATTACAAAACCATGACTAGTTTATTAAACAAAACAATTATCAAAACTAAAACTCATTCAAGAATAGAAATTTAATATAAGAAGAATTAAGAAGGTAGCTAAATGAGATTTAAAACATTCTTGAATTAAAGATGATAGGAGAGGAACCCTACCTCAAAGGATCCTAGCCACACTCGGTGCTTGAAACATTTATTAGTGAAAACTCTATGCTGCTTCATCCATCCTCTGGGCATATGCACCTTTTCATATACATAAGGACGCCCTAACCCCTATGTACCTATCTGCAAGGCCTTCAACATGCACAAGAGGATCCTTATATATAATCTCACATGACAAAGCCCGTTATCACCCACACACGTATGCATTACCATATATATACATAAGTTCACATATCCCTTTATATGAAATGACACTTCCATGGGTGGATATACATATAACGGGATAACTTATTATATATATGCTTACCTATGCATACACGGTGAGTTTCCTTTGACTCCGGTTGCCGCAACACACATGAACGGATCCTGATAGACTTCAAGAAAATTTCTGTGATATGATAAATCATCTTTAATTGAACCTAAAAATTGTAGTGGTAGGAACATGATTAGTGATAAAGGCAATAATAGAATAGATGATGATGATAACAACATCAACATGCAGCATCATCACCAAGATTAAGACATCGGGAAAACAATATCTAGTTGAATTCAACACAGTGTCATGGGAACGCATGGGTGAAATGAGAGATTAACAGAAAATAATACAACCAAGCAAACATGTAATAAAACAAGGGCATATTGCTCATTCTCATAAAGGTTGTGATACCGTGGATATATCCCCCCTACCCCACATACATCCCCCCCCACTCCTGCACCCCCATTAACCCCTCCTCCCCCCCCCCAAATTCACCCCCACTCAACCCCCCTCCACCCATCACCCCAACTCATATGAACCCCCACTAACCCCCCCCCCCCCCCCCACCACCACCTGCACCCCACCACCCCCACTCACCCCCCCCCCTCCACCCCAACTAATGTGAACCCCCACTGCCCCCCCCCCCCCCAAATGCACCCCCACTACCCCCCCCCCACCCACCGTCTCTACCCCCACCCTACCCCCCCCCCCCCCCCCACTGACAATTCCCCCAGCCCCCTTTACAGGTTTGTGAATAGATCATTATATTATTGGAATAATTTATCAATTCTTGAAAATTTTAAAGTTCCCAAGTCAAGGCAGATAAAATAATGATCATTTCATAATTTAGAAAGTAAACTGAAATTATTTATCTACCTATAACATATTTAAACATCTTTAAGATCACTTTTGTATTTTAATTTAGTGTGGTCACTAGAATGGAGCTTGGTCATCTAAGAATGTGTTAAAAAAATGGATAATGAAGACCACTATTGATGATAATTGTGGAAACTTCCTTTGGAAAATTTTTAAAAAAATGATGTTGGAAACACTATTCCCAAAAAGTTTTTAACGATGGTAGATCATAAATCCTTGGGTAATAAACCTAAGAAGTCTAATCCAAGTGGTAAATATAAAAGGATCAGTTCTTATATCATGGAAGAAGGAGAAAAACTTAGATTCATGCAAACAAGCATTACTTTATGTGAAAATAGTGGCATGAAATAGTATAATGGAAGATTTGTCCAAGGAGAATACAAAAGAACGGGTATGGTGAAAATAAATCATAAGAAGACATTTGGAAATTCCAATGTGTCCCTAAAGAGTTCATGGTAGTATGTCCCGTCTATTTGGAAAAAAAATAAATAATTATAAAGGATGAAATTATAAAGGATGTTTCTAGAGGAAATGAAGAAATTCATTATGACGAAGTCAACTTTCTTGAGAGGTGTTCAATAAATAAAAACCCCAAAGTCTGTCTAAAACTTTGTGGATCAAGTAATATAGATGGATATAGTACCAACAATTGCTTAATCAGGTAACTGGTATAAGAAAAATCCCTAAATAAGATAAATATTACATTATGTGATGCATGTGCCTTGAAGGTTTATGAAAAGAAGAACATCTCACATAAATAAGTTTAAGGTGAAGTACTCCATGCTCCAAAAATAAAAAATCAAATATCGAATAAAAATGTTCAAGAATTAAGAAAGGAGAAACTGGGATGATAAAACTTTCTCAACATTTTTGTTCCCACTAAGGAACAAATAGCAACACCTTATTCTATTTCATATTGTATTTATGTGCTAACCATGGATGGAATTTAAGGTGAACCTAGATCTCAAAGGGAACTCAAGAAATTGTACAGGCTATAAAATCTAGAATTTTTCTTCAAGTAATCCATTTAATTTAATTCTCAATATTTTATATCCTAAAATATATCTATAGAAGAGATCCATGCTGATGAAGATAATTTACAGTTTCTCCTTATGAATGATATAGGTGCAAAAACCCATGAGAAGCTACCATAACCTATTAAAATCATGTAAATCAAAATTATAGATGGTGCCCTGAAAAGCATCATTGAAATGGTATTGATTAATATTCTCTCATTCTTGAGTGAGAAAATCAAATCCTAACATTTTGTAGGAGATGTTGATTTTAATCATTGACATGAATGAGGATGTTTAAACAGGCCTTGAGACTGAGGTTACCAATCTTGGGTCTCTATGTCTTGAGAATCCATGAGAATTTAGGGAATTAACCCCTCATTAACATAATGAGTTTCTACAGTATCAATGTTGTATCTCTTTCAAAGATCCAAAATTCCCAAAAGCTGCAAATGATCAACCAGATGATAAAAAACATAAACAAAAATATTTTCCATACCTGAAAAAACCCCTAAGATGTTCCATAAGACAAGTGAACGAACCATTATACCGCATCTCACATTCTTCAAACTAGAATTACACTATCACATCATCTCAAATTCCTTCCATCATTGGAGTAGATCATAAATACTATCCAACATGTCACTATATCACAAAAATAATCTTTTTCAACAAACAAAGTCTTCAACTAATCATAAAGAAACACATCAAACATGGTCTCTAATTGTTTCTCACTTACCAATTCTTCAAGGCTTATTCACTGGTTTCTCAAACTCAAAGAAAAGCTTCCTATTATCTTTCTTCTTCTCTTTATCTTCTTCATAGAAACTAGGTAGGTTGTAACTCATCGTCACTGTCTCAACACACTCTTCTTATTACCTTATATAGTATGTAGTGGATCATGATTCTTATTATTCAAAATCCTCAACTCACTCAACCAACTCTTCTACAACACTATTGGCTCCTCTTACTGCTCACTTGGCACACCCAACACATAACACCATTTTTTTGGTTTATTTATAGTTTTATAATATCAAGTTCTTTGTTACCTCAAATAGAAAAATATATTTTTAAACCCATTCCCACTATACTAAAATCCAAAAAAATCGCGTATAACTTGTCACACCAACTATATCATCTCATAAAACTATTTTGACCCATTTGATTTGTTGTTTGATTTCTTTAATGGATATATCTACTAGGATTCCAAAAATACCATTTTCTTGTTATTTTTATTCTCTTCTTTCCAATTATGTCTCCCAGTGAGATCAATTATTTCTTCGTCTCAAAATACTCTTTATAAAACAACTTCGTATTAATATTCATGGGTATTTCATAACTCAGTATCTATAAGTAGAGAGGATCTCCTCATTTTGGCTTTTATGCAATTGTAATTTCAAAAAAAATAATTATTTTTAGTCATAGCCTAGCATCACTCCCAGATCATCTCTTCATCCTTCTTCTCAATAATGAATCGCATGTTCTTTTGTGATCTATTGATCATTATATTTTAGCATATGCATCCTCTGAATTCTTCACTTCCATATTTAAGAGACATATAATATCTCTCATTTGAGGCTTGAGTTAATTCCTAGCCTTCCATCACATTTTCTCTTTGTCTCAGTCATTAATATCAATGACTCACAAAAATAGCTTGGATCTCAATAATTTAGTCTTAATAACTCAAGCATCGACCCATATTCATCTACATTATTCTGGGAAAAGTCATTAGGTTCAATGATTTATCATTAAGTTCATCCTCGTGATCTTTTCATCCCCCTTTTTTTATTTTACTCAAAAAAAAGCTTGGACCAAGGCATAACTAAGCATTATGATGTTTCGAACATGATAGAACAACTCAAGCATCATCATGACGAGGATATGAAAATCCTGATAATATTTAGAAAACCTAGGAAAAATATAATATATGATTTAACCCATTATATATGGAAGAATTAATAATATAAATTTAGAGTATTTCCTTACCTTAATGTAATTAATTAACACATAATCCTACCATTCAGTGTAAGAACGATGAATGGAAAACAAGAATTCAAAACATTGACGATTGAGGAATTTAGGGACTCACTCTTAGTTCACATTAAGAGTAGTAAAATAAAGAAAACAATGGATTCCCAAATTCAGATCTATTATGATATGGGATTTTCAGAAACTCAATGATGAATTTAGATAACAATAAAAGGTAGGTTCAATGGGATATGGAGAGCGATGAAGGATCGCCTCTCAAGGGTGTTACAAAATGAGAATCACAATGAAATCCTAATAAAGGGTGTTTTATGGCTAAATAATCTAATGTAAAATTACTATTTTAAACCCTGTTTAAAAAAACTCATCTGCATATTACTAGGTTCCTAGTATAAGTCACTAGGTATATAGTGGTTACACCAATAGTTACCTATGATTATACCTGACACCGCTAAATATTCGGTATTAGACAAATAGGTATTTATTTCTACACCTACACCAAACACCTTACCTTTTTAACACCAAATTACTTTTACCCTTCTTAGATCCTTCTTAAACGCCCTAAACATCCATGTTTAACAATTTTAATAATATCACACTTCAAATTAATGGAATTAATAACTCATCATGATGAGATTCCTTATAAATTTCTCATCACAAGGCTTCCCCTCATCATGAATCATTAACGATATTCCTAAGATAAAAACTCTGTACATTGAGAAAGAATTAAAAATACATATTTATAAGTTTCATTATGAAGCTACAAAAAAAAACTCTATTCTTTAACTATCAATATGAGCATCCCTTATAAAAACTTCTCACATTAGTTGATGATACAAACTGATCATTCCATATATGAACTAGTAGCTTCCAACTCAAAATTATAAAACTAAATAACATGAGTAGGATCAAGTATACATATCCTGAGTTTTAAAATATTAAAAACATTCATCGTAGCGTTGAATTGAGGAGAAAAATCCAATATTTAAGGTGTTTCTAAAATATGATCTAAGATCTCGAAGGGTTTAAATAACCTAGCAGTTGACATACTTTTATTTCCCATTCATCGATGTCCCCATCAAGGGGATATCTATAGAAACACATCATGATGCAGATGCTACTATGGGTGAGGACCGGTCGATGGGATGGAATAAAAATCTATGATCAACTGATGTTGGTCAAAATTGTGTTAGGGTTTCACGATGCTGGATTGGTCGGCGCACTGAAGGAGGACGTGGGGAGGCCGCCTAGGAGTAGCATCGGTGGGGAGGCGGAGTGGCAGTGTTGGATGGTAGCGTCAGGGGAGGGTAGAGGATAGGAGAACCTGAAGAGGGGTGGCCGCATTGGGAGGAAGCGTTGGGGGAGGAGGGCCACCGAGAGGAGAGCTCGTGAGGGTGGAGGAAGGCCACGGAGAGGAGATATTGCGAGGGTAATGGGAGGAGCACTGAGCGAGGAGAGGTCGCAGGTGTGGAGGACGATCGTAGCGAGGAGAGTTCTCAAGGGTAATGGGGAGAGGGTTGGGGAGAATAAGAGAATCCAGTGATGAAATGAAGTTGGTGCCACAGACCGTGGCTTCAAATAACCAAATAGCCATGATTATAATGGAAGTGTGTCTATAAATTAAGCTAAAGACATGAGTTTATAAAACTATGGATATATATCTGTGGCTATAGATCATTTATCTAGTACTGTGGTATAAGAACTTACCATTGGGGGAGTTCTCCTATAGTAACAGTTATAAACCTTCAATAAATATGTCTCCATTTGAGCCATTATATGGGTATCTGTGTCTTTCCACACTATGTTGGGTGGAAATGGGTGAGAATTCGATGATGGGACCAAGCCATTTCTAGGAGACTGTCCAAAAGATCAGGTTGATCAAGAGATCGATGGAGATGATGTGGAGTCATTTGAAGTTTTATGTGGACCATCATCGAAGGCATTTTTCATTCGAGGTGGGGGATCATGGGTTTTGTAGGATCTCTCATAGGCTTGGGTATCATATGTTTGGAAAAAATGGTATGATGTCTCCAAGGTATGTTAGGCATTTTGAGATACTTGAGAATATTAGAGAGGTGGCTTATCGGTTGTCCATGCCACCACAGTATAGTGTGGTTCACATTGTGTCTCATGTTTCACAGTTTAAAATGTATCAAACAGATCATGACCATGAGATTCATCTGGATCATATTGAAATAGAACTAGATTCTTCTTTTGTGCACATACTAGTGTAGACTGTGGATAGGTAGGGGAAATTCTTGTAATAAAAAATAATCAATTTCATTTGGGTTTTTTGGAATCATGGTCATGTCCAGGAGGAGACATGGGAGTGGGTGAAAGATATGACTAAGCAATGGCCCGAGCTCTTTCAGAAAATCAACAGTTCTCTACATTCTTAGGATAGGAAGTCGAGTGGTGGGGGGAATTTATTACCCCATATTTGATGTATGTGTCCCTTTTATGCCTTATTATGTGTTTAAAGTGCTTGGGATGAGTTAGGATGAGTTTAGGAGAGTTTGAATTGGTTTTGAATAAGTATGGAGGTTTTTTTAAGGGCACATGGTTTGATCATGGGTATAGGAAACATGAAATTTTCTCCAAGAAACTGTGAAGGTGAAGAGAGTGGTATTTCCACAGCCTGCGCATGGTTTTGCAAACCATGTGAGAAAACCATATGGTCCCGTTCTCTTGAGGCAATGGAATTTTCACATTTAGCAAACGGTTTTTCAAACTATGCGGTCTAACCATGTGGCCTGTTAAAAAATAGGGTTTTTAAATCTAGGCTCCCTCAAATATGCCTCATTTCATTCCATGATTCCTCCCAGCTGATCCTAACTTGGGATTTTGGGTCCTCAAATGTTGTAGGTGCTCTCCCATCTGCTTGGGAAGCAAATCGACAGGGTTTTTTGGTGGATTGAAGGCATTTATTCATGGGAAAGTCCCCTCTCATGGTTCTCTATGGTTTCCTCTATATCTACATATCTCTCTCTCTAGGTTTTCAATTCCTACACACATTGTCTGTAGATCTAATATTGTGGTTTCCATGGGTGTTGATTTTACGTCTTGCGGATGATATTGAAGGGGATCTAAATCAGTTTTCGTGGGGTGCTCAGCAGATTTGGGGTGTGGTTTCATATGGGATGATTTCACTAGAACACTAAAGGTAGGTGGCTACTATCTCAACTCCACATTTCTAGAACATTAATCCTAGTTACAATTAATCTATTATTATTGAAATTAATTTTGTTTTGATGTGATAATATGGTTTCAATTCTAGTTGGTGATTTTTGGGAATTTTTTTGAAAAAGGGGTTTTGTGGTGAAATGCTCTTATTGTGGATTTCAAAATGTAAATTTTAAAATTAATTGTCGGGATTGATTTGTGAAATGGATGATTAAAATAGTTTTCAATAAAAATTTTGTTTTATTGAAATTTTTTTTATCATGGAAAATGATAATATTGTGATTTCAATAAATGAGAGATTTATTGAAGATGATTGACATGTGATGGAAATGGTTTTTTGCATATTGTTGTGGCCTTGGTGCATTGATCATGGTTAGGACTTTTTTAAATCTTGTGTGTAATGTGGGAAATATGTACCATTATAAAAAGGATTGTGGATAGTATATGGAAGGGCAACCATTAAGGATAATTGTACGGGAAGTTCGACTAAATTTGGAAAGGAGGGAATGGGTTGGACGGAATTACATCCATCATTGTTATACCAGTTTGGGGTTCGTGAAACATTGTGTTGTGGCTATGAAAATTGAAATTTTTTTGTGAAAATTAAAAATGATGATATGCATTATGGCATTTTTTTTGATTTCCCTATTCTGATATGGCTTGGTAAGGGTATGTTTGGCTTGTGGAAATGTTTTCACTATTTCATTATTATCTAAACTGTATATTATAAATGTGTTAACTGTTTTATCATAAGACGAGAGTGTTGAGAAGTCATTTTTGGAAATCCTACTCAGTATTATTACCCGCCCCTTCCTTTGAAATTTGGTGCTTTTGGAGATGTTTTCTTTTGGGACACAGATAAATGGAAGGCTTCTCATTGCTAGTTGTTTCTGAGGATTCTTGGGAGATGTTGTGGTGTATGGAGCATGGAGCTTGCTGTGAAGCTGTGGAGTGTGTCTGAGTTTACTTTAGGTCTTGTTTTTTCTCCTTTTTAGTACTGTTATATGGTTTTATTCTATTTGGTTGCATTGGTTCTTTATAATTATTGTGGAATAGTTGGTTGACTCTTTTTAATATATGAATTGGGACGTTTTGTTGACATGAATCATGTAGATTAATGGTAATGGATTTTTGGTTGGTTTCTTCTATCTTATATGGATATTTTTTCCCTAACAATTCTTGAAGCCATCATCCTTTATTTCTAGCCTTTGGAACCTTGTGAACGTCACTTAAGGCCAGGAATAATTCCCCTTCTCTCTCAAGCCAATGATATGGGATAGGATGTTACACACATAAATTCCATAGTATAGATAATAACCAATCTATTCTTTATCTTTTTCATAATTATGATCTTATGACGTTGCAATTTTTTTAGGTTTCAAAATAAATTTATGTTTTTACCTCTTTAAACGGTGAAACATTCATATAAGGTATTTTTTCAAAAACAAAAATATTATGGATTTCTAAAATCCTATCTAAAACCATGGTTTTCCAATATCCTTATTAAAACAATAATGTTTAGAAATATATATATAAAATTTCACATTTAGCGGATGAATATTCCACATGATTCTAGTTATGATCTTCATCATCAAAAAAATAAGTATCACTATTTATTTTGAAAGCTTTAATGAAATTTTCTGTAGGGACCCAACCCAAGAATCCCCAAGACAGTGTCTACTACCATTACATTAGAATCATTACAAGTATTCAAATCTCGAAATACCAAAGAGTTGGCAGTCTTTTTAAACCAGATACATACATTAGTCTTGTATTAAAAATTAATACAATAATTAAAATGTATTTTTTTTATTTCTTATTGCATCTTGAGTAACCTCGAATATCATTCATAGTACACATCATTGATTATTGGTGATATGAATCAAAATAATTTTGAGCTAAAATGGTCATTAATGGTATATTATAGTAGAATCAATAATCAGTAAATGAGAATAATCATCATGGGATTTTAAATAACTGAAAGAACATTCCATGAATGCAATAAACTGAGAAGTAAGTGCATAAAAAATATGTAAAGGAAAACAACTAATGACCATTATATTTTAAAAAAACTGATAATTAAATTCATGAATATATTTTTTCATTTTAAAAATATCAGGGATATAAGATACAGAATCAAAATAATGGAAATTCATTATAATTGGAGGCCATGTTTCATAGTTACATTGTACCTCTACCATTATGACTTTAACAATATGGTTTATAAACTTCTAGCAGAAAACTCCATTATCTAACTCTATCCAACTAATCGTACCCTAAAACTATTGATTCATTTAGATGATATCTATTATATAGACTCTTCATTCACATGATACATGTCTAATGTAATACCCATATATTGAATAATAGATTTAATTTATTAATAGTGAGCATTATAAAATATCTTCATCGAATAAAAGATGTGAATTTTTCCATATTTCCCAAGATATCAAATAAATTTAAATTTAAACACATAATGTAAAAATGGTATATGTTTTTTGAGATAAATATATCAATGAAAATGATATGTGTAACAAGTTGAAACACAGTGTCCAATGATCATAAGAAACTGAAAATTTCATTGGGACAAGAATGGTAATCTAATATGTAAATTTCAATAATATCCTTGGAAAAATCAATAAAAAACATCCATATGAAGAATAAGAATGGTATCAACACAATATACAACTTGTAGAGAAAAATAATGGATCTTTTCTTTTTATTAATATAAAACAATAAAAATGACTTTTAAAAAAATGTTCTGAAAAATATTCTTTTTTAAAAGATTTTGAAAATCCATTCATTGAAAAAAAATCAAAAAAAATTCATTAATAAATAACCTATTTCAATTAAAAAACATTCTTCACCATAATGATGGGGGCAATTTAATACAAGTCGTAAAAGGTAAAACAAGTTCATTTTTTAAGATAAAATGTTAAAAAATATCCTTATTTGGTAATAGAAAAGAAGAATTCTTTAAAATAATTGTAAATGGAAAAAATTGAATTTTTTTAATAAATAATTTTTAAAATGGGTAAACATTTTTGAAAATAGTTTTATAATGTATGGTTTTTGGACGAAAATAGGTTCTCTGAATAGGGAGAGATATAGTGTTATATTTTCTTAAAAACATTTTATAAAATATTTTGTGTACTGAAAAGTGTAAAATGGTTAATATTACATTAAAATTTTCATCAACAACCATAGGAATATAAAATAAAGTGTTTTGGTAAACAATGATCAAATAATTTCATCAAATTAAAATTCAATAGTAAACAATCTCTACTAAAATGAGATTGTGATGTAAAAACATAAAAAGACAATAATATTGATGTGAGATTATATAAATAAATTTATTATGTGTGTAAAATATAAATACACATAAACAATTTTAAAAAATTGAATAAATTAAAAAATTGATTACATGCATAATCTTATAATATTAATGACAACAAGGATGTAATATAACCTAATGAAAAGGAATTGGGTTATGAAATTCTCTGCCAATTGTAATACTTTATTTAAAATACCCTTAGGAGAAATAATTCAAAAGGAAAATAAAACAAATTGAATATAAATTGATATAATATATCAAAATGTCAGGTAGACATGTTGCACACAAGAAGTAAGAGGTGAATATGAGATTTATCTTCTAGATGTAAAAAGTGAGATGAAAATACCATACCTTGTGTTTAATTATGGGTGAAAATTCATTAACCTCCAATATAATTTTTTTAATCATGTTAATAACTTATAAAATAAACATATTAAAATTTATGATATAATAAATGATATTCTAGTAAAATATTATTACCCATTTCTTAGTAATTTATTGTTGTTTTAACTGTTTTGGGTGTTAATTGTGTACTTTTTAGACTATGTTTTAACTTATTTTTTATCATTCATATTAAAAAGATAATAAATTAATAAAATAAAAATTTAATAATATATATAATTATAATATATAATCATTAAATATAAATTTATAATAATTAATAATGCTGGGAGATAGAAATTGAAATGTATTGTTCATAAATATGGTAGGTCATACGCACGCATGAATGCTAATTAAATTTCTTTTTCAAATTTTACAGAATGAAAATTAAATTATATATAAGTATATTATAATTATTGAATCATATTTATGTCATATATGTAACATATATTTATTAAAATTACCCTTAATATATTACATTAATAGCATGAATGAATCGCATCACTTTGATGAGGCGATAGTCCACACTTCCATAAAGATGTTTTCATACTTAAACAAAATGAAATAAAATAACATATTTCATATATATTAATTATATTACTATTAATGAAAAATAAATTTATTATATATCATATAGAAAATAATGTTTCCATCATAATTTCCTACCATGAGAGACTATAATGAAAAAGGTAGGTTACATCGTTTAGGGAGGCAGTAGTTCGACGAACACATATCGGTATGTTTGTAACCCATTTGATATATGTGTTTATATGTGTAGAAAGAATAATTAATATAAAAAATATTTTTATATTTAACATAAATATTTTATTGAATATTATGAAATTAATTAATATATAAATAAAAAAACTAATGTGATCTTTGAAAAATATTACATATTATTTGGGTATCTCTTTTTTTATACCAAAATCCTTCCTTGGATTGTTTTTCACTAATAGTGTGGAATTTCGGATAAGGGGAGGGATTTTTGGAGATTATTTGGGCAGAGTTTTTTATGAAAAATTTTATGGGAGGTGTGTATAACAAGGAGGGTTGAGTGCTATTTTATCGTGGGGGAGGATGACACTCATGTAAATTTTAAAATTGAATTCCAATAAATCATTCCCATGTCAATTGGATCCATTAATTTTCAAAATTGAATAAATGATAGGATATTTTCAGAATATGAATATTCATTGAATTTTGGAAAAATTCCTATGTCATTGTGGCCCTTATGTTTAAGGTTTAGTCATTTGTTATGATATTTTTCTTAATCATTGATATTAATTTTATTCAATTTCTATAATATTTTTGTTAAAAAGACTATGTTAGTTATCTTATACATTATTAATTATTATTATTTTTAATATGGAATCAATTTTTTCATATTCCAATCATAGAGGTGGTAGAAATTAATTTTAATTTAATCCTGTGGGAAGGATGACAATGCAGGTTTATAAAGAAAATATTTTGAAACTTTCGAGATGTTTTTATATCCTATTTCAAATTAAAATTGATTAAAATGATAAAAATTGGATAATGTTTTATATAACTTATCTAATTTAAAATTAAAAAATCATAAAATTAATTAATCTTTATAAATAAGTTATATTAAAAACATTTTCTAAATTAAAATTCATTATTTTTCACTATTTTTCTGTTGGTTAGAGTGGATACTCAAGAGGGTTTGAATTGAGTTCTAATTAAAATTGCTGTTAAAAAATATTTCTAAAAATGTTTTCCTCAAAGAAAAAATACAGCCCAGTTAATCAAGGTTATACTATTTTAAGAGTTTGAATATATAAATAACTTCTTCGAAGGTTGATTAATTCTTATTATTCATAATTTGTGTTATTAATATTACATTTGAAGTTATTCTACTAAGATAATCTAGTTATAACTTATTTCCAAGACTAACTATCAAAGTGAATTTAGTGATTTCTGGATTATACAGTAAAGCAATAAAACAGTGTTAACTAAATTAAGCTGCACAGAGGATATGAAACAAGTGGTTCAATCTCAAGCCAATACCTAATCCACTCAACTTGGTGATCACCTCCACTAAGGATTTTATATAAATAAACATTTATCCACACCCTAGATCGAGGTTTACAACAGTACTCAGACTGTCCAAGTCCTCAGACCTCTACCACAGTTCTACGTGGGAAAGAAACAACAACATCACTCAAGATGTCCAGCTCCTTAGACCTCTACCAATGTTATACATGTGATACACAAAGGTATAAAGAGTTTGGTGTGAGGTTTTTTGTATCCTTCTGTTTAGAATAGGAGTCAGTGTGTGTCCAAACAGACAGTAGCACACACTGCTCATAATGTTAGAATATAATGATCCTAGTAGAGCAAGAATTTAGAGATGATTTTATAATTCTATTTTTTTTATATCAATGCAGCTCTGGACTACATAGGATTGAATTAGATGATGCTTTGAGTAGTTCTCTAAAAGTTATGGGGAAAACATAGTGTTGTGATTTAGCTTGGGTTCATCGTTAGGTTCAACGAGTGAAGATGTTCTTTAATCTTCAAATATGCTTCATGTGTTCAGTAGTGTCGAGTTGCCAGAAATGTAACTTTCTTTTTGAAACTTCTTCCATGTGTCTTCTTCCTTATCGTGCTCACACCCTTTCTCTTTGTTTTTGTATCACGCGTGTTGATTCTTGGTCACACTTCGCTTTTAACATGGAATTCAGGTGTTGGAGCCGACAGGTTTCATGTGTTCTTCACCTCTTACCTCATACTGTCCGATGATATGTCTAAAATGAAACATTAATTTTGTATGTGAATTTAAATCATCAAATATAATGGTTAGAAATTACAATGAAAGATGACAAAATAGTTTAAGAAATGGTGTCATATTAAGTTATGAAAATGGTGTCTCCTTCACACGGTGTCTAGATTGGTCATGGTGTCTGAGTGTCAAGGTTTCTTATGGTCATGGTGTCTCATAGTCACGGTGTCTTTTCCACAGTGTCTTGTTCACGGTGACGTGTTCACTGTGTCTGGCTGCACGATGTCTTGTTCATTGTGTCTTCTTCACGGTGTCTTTCTTCACCATGTCTGGCTTCACGGTGTCTGGCTTCAGAGTGTCTGCTTCATAGTGTCCGGCTTTAAGGTTTCTTCTTCACAGTGTCTGGCTTCACGGTGCCAGAAATAAATAGCCAGTGGCAGACTCATGGTGTCTAAAACTTTTCAATGTAACTGTGTCCCGACTTAAATAATGATGATAATAGAAAGTATTAGACTTAATAATTTGTCAAAGAATGTATTATTAGAGTATATTAAAGATATTATAAATTAAGTAAACTGAATATAGATCAATTAAGATCTTGAAAGGCTCTTCTTAAAGCATGAGAAAACATTAAACATAAATACACATGTTTGGATATAATTTATAGGAAATTACTTGGTTGAATAAGATTTGTGATCATTAGAACATGATTAATACATGACGAGTCCAAAATTCTCCCACTTATTTATTATCACAATCATGGACAGTTATTGTGTATATTGGATTCAACTATAGAGATAAAAGGATATAAAATGCTAGAAAATAGAAACTTCTCCCCCTTTTGGGATTATCAAAAAGATGAAATAAGAGAGGTAAAAAAGTGAACATTCCATTAAGATTATACAAGTGACAGTACAACAAAAGTGTAATTAAAAATCAATAGCTTCCCTATCAAAATGGAGTAATCAATGTTTTTCTTCATGTGATGGTCTTCTCTTCTACATTAGCAGCAGTAGAAGGGGAAGCTATAGGGGCAGTGGTTGAGGTAGAAGAAGGTAGAGAGTTGGTTGATAAGGAGGGTAATGGAATGCCTTCAATGACTAAGGGATCCAAGGTTGGAGTAGTATGAGATCTAGATAGTTGTTGATTAAGAATCGCATGCCTGATCTGACTGAGTGCTTGTCCAATAGACATGGTGGTTGAGGCTAGGGGAGATGAGAAGGTAGGAAGCCCAGGTCTAAGAGGTTCTGACATTGGAGTAACAATAGTTGTACTCTGGACATGAAGATAGGGCCTCAAGGGTTTGATAATATCTCTAATGATCTCTCCACCATACTTCATGGATTTCTCAAAATCATCCTTGTTCTCCATAAACTTTTCCAACAATTGAGTACACTCTGTGAGCTTATGAACTTGGTTATTGAATGCTTGAGTCACAGGAGTAATCCGCAGATTTTCTACAAGGTACGTGGAATGGTTTGTCATATAGGTCTTGGAGAAGATTATATTGAAGTAGAAATCCACATTCTTGGAAATCTCTTACTGAGCATCATTATATATTTTGAAATAGATTTTTACTAGGTTAAGAACTCTATCAATATTTGTGACCACTTCAGATAAAGAAGCCGTATTGTATCCATTGAGTACATTTTGAAGCTCTTCTTTGACTATAGTACTGAGTAGATCACTGTCGAAGGAGGGTTTATAGGATTGACTAAATGATTTGACAGTGGCGGTCAATGAATTTACTCTATTCGGAACCTTTTGAAGACACCCTGTATACTCATCAGTGTGTTTATTACGATCAGAAACAATCTCTTTCATTTACTTTACAATTTATTTGTTCCTTTCATCAATATTTTCATAAAGGGATGCTAGATAAGGTTAAATTTGAGACACACCAACCTATGGGATTTGAGGAGCAGTATATTCTATAGGAGGAGCAACATATTCAAGTCTCGAATGTAGCTCTCTCTTCATGTCTTCAACCATAATTCTTAGGGTCATTACATCATTATTGATTATATTATTTTCAACTCTTACTTCTTGAATCTCATGGAGCATCTTAGGTTTTATTTTCCAAATAATGTTCTCTAATAATAGTTGGGAATTAATCTCACTTAAATTTGTCACAGGACGAGTTTGGGTATTCATGTGTTTCTCAACTCCGGATTAGAGAGTAGAACTAAATTCTTTCAGATCATCCTTACTCACAAAGGATGGCTGTTCATTTAAGGGTTCAGGAGTAGGAACCGGTATAGACTCTAGTTCCTTCTTAGGTGAAAAATTGGAGACTGATTTCAACTGAAATAGAGAGGAAATATCATGTTTGGTTTCTGTAACCTGCTGAGAGTAATTCACATCATAGAAACTAGAACATTTGTGCTGATTGTATACAGGACATGACTCAGTTGAATGTGAGGCTTCAATAGACTCATGATTTGGGGTTTTTTCTCCCTTAACAGGCGCCTCCTTCTCAGTACTGCGAGGCTCAGGATCTTGGCCTAATTCCAAATACTCAAATCTATGTTCCTCACTCATTTCCTGTCTAGCCAGCTGAAAGGCTCGCTCCATCCTTTCGTCAGCTGAAGGGATGGTTTCAAGAACAGATTATTCCATAGATAGTTCCTCAAGATTTACCTCTTAAAAAATATGTATCTCTTCCAATATAGTCTCTTCTACTGTAGGCTCTTCCATGGAATGATTTTCAGGTTCTTTGGAAACTGATTCTATTTCAGCCTCAGGTTGAATTTCCCGATTAATAGATTCTTTAGGAGCAGGGACTTATTCTACAAGCACTTCGGGAGGATCAGTTGTCCTGTCTTCCTCAACAGTAACTGCTTCACTATAAATCACTAAAGCCTATTCTTTCACTTCATCATGATACTCAACAATCTCATCTGGTTCCAAACCAAGATCAGAAAGGTCTTTCGGTCTTGGGGGATAATCTACAGGATTGAATTTCTTATAAACTCTATCAATGTATTCCACCCATTCTTTTTTCCAAAAATTCCATTTTATCTTCATTCTTTTGATATTGGATTTTGAGAGACAATACTCAATGTCCTTAATTACATTCTCATTATGTCCAACCATACTGTTGGCAAGATTCATGGCTGATATTAGCCAAGAGTAGAATATTGAAGTTGACTTGGATGTGACTATTATCAACTCACACATTTGGTGCATGATATACTAGCACAGGTTGTCTTATTCCCATTTTTCATAAGGTGAATCAAAAACATATGATGATATTTTAAAATAGAAAAATCACCTTTTCTTGGACTAACCAAATTCTGTATAAACATGAACAGAAGACTTGATTCTCAATCTAATTCATCATCAATGGCCCTCCTTTTGGAGCCATTCTAGTTATGGTTTTTAGGGTATCTTCAAAATCAATGAAATCGAATGAAGGTGGAGGTCCTCTCCGATAATCCTCACAGATGCCTTCATGAGGTATCCTAAGTTATGTAGCCCATAACCTCAAAGAGAATGAGCATATTTGTCCATTGACCCTTCTTTTTACAACATAACTTCTTCCAGAATCAAAAGAGAACTGTATTTACTGATAATGCTAAGCCACTAACCTAGGATAGATGGGTCTATCCTCCTTCAAGGACCATTATAACCAGGACTGTTGTTCTAACAATTTTAGTACCAGAGACTTACTACACTGATGCCATTTGGGGAAAATCTCTTTCTCAGGTACAATAATGCCGTTTACCAGATTTAAATTTAATGGTCCTCTGGATTTCAGCTTAGGTCAATCTTATTCTTCTTCGAACTGCGCTTCTCAGGTGTCTATGATGACGGACATCTCATTCTCGGAATTCACTGAAGGTTTAGGTGAGAGAAGGGTTTCAGGGATGAAGAAGGTTTCAGAAAGAGTAGGTAGAAGAAAACTCTAGTGATGAATCGAGTGATAAATAATTTTTTTATCATTTAGTAATACAAATGGTCGAAAAAATAAATATGTGGGAAAATAAAAAAGGTGAAAAGGATAATTAACCCGATACGGGTTTTAAAGAAAAAAACATAATGAATTTTTATGGTGAGACTATGTCTGGTCACTACGATGAGACAGTAAACGATCTTCACGGTGAGACTGTGAGTGAACTTTTCAGTGTGCATTATAGTGAGACAGTAACCATCAGATAGTAAGTACAAAATACTAATTGTGTGACTGTAAACATAAAAGTTTACGGTGAGACAGTAAACATGAGATATAGTAACTGAGAACCGTAATCATGAAACAATAAAGTATAACATAGTTCGATATCGAATAGTCAGACATGAAATAGTAACATGTAAGGTATTTATTTGAGATTAATCATGCCTTGTTCATGTATGATGTAGTCTTTTCTCTCATAATTTAATAGTTTAGTGAATATATCCACAAGTTGATATTCAGTACCATTGAATTCCAAAGTGATATCACCTTTTTGATAATGATCACTCAAAAAGTGATGTCTTACATCAATATGCTTTGTCCTAGAATGTGAAACTGGATTTCTTGAGATTCTAATAGCACTTGTATGGTCAAAATTTATAGGTACATGTCTGGATTGATATCCATAATCTAGTAATGTGTTTTTCATCAACAAAATTTGTGCACAAAAAATTCCGACATCTATGTATTATGCTTTTGTAGTAGATAATGCAACAGAATTTTGTTTCTTACTACACCATGATACTAGTGACTTGCCTAAAAGGTGACATGTTCCTGAGGTGCTTTTTCTATTGAACTTACAACCACCAAATTCAGAATTAAAATAACTAACTAATTCAAGTGATTATCTTTTTTGTATAAAACAGTCCTAGGTTGGGTGTATGCTTGAGGTATTTGAAAATATTTTTTACATCATTTAAATGAGATTACTTAGGTTTTACTTGAAAACATGCACACATACACACACTAAAAATAATGTCAAGATGACCAGCAGTTAAGTAGAGTAAACTTCCAATCATTGTCAATACCCAACCCTACCCCGTCTCGAGCCACAACTACCCCATGCTCGCCTCCATAGGCTAGGGGCTAGCGACAATCACTGAAGCCTAAACAAATCAGGGAGGCCTTTTCCTAACTACATGTACACACACATACAGCCCACTCAATGTAGAAGTGCATAGTACAAGGAAAGTAATGTACCAACTGCTATAACCTAACCACAAAGGTTCATCGCCCACTAAACCGTACGAAGTGATTGCTAAAGGTAAAATGAAAAGAAAGGGAAAAACATGTTCCCAACCAGAAAAGTTCCACTACCCAGGAACAGGTTAACAAATGTAAAATAGCTGGGAGGGTCCCACACCAGGAACCTGACTACGACCACCTCACGTGGTCCAAGCTCCCAAACTCCAAACATCCTCTATAGTAACGAGAAAACTATCTCTCGTCTGCAAGGGAACCCCAATTGAGGGAAAATCCAAAGTAGGGGTGAGAATAAAAATACTCAGTAGGATACCCCGAAGGCTTGAGGGAGAAACAAAGGAAGTATCGAAGAGTGAGCAGAAGATCGAACATATAATAATAAAGTATTACAACATATAGTGAAGTAAAGAATAAAGATCAACCTAACAAGAGGAAGGAGGTAGACTCATCCTAATACAAGGAGATATTAATAGAGAGAAGATGAACTTCCCGTCGAGCCTTCGCTACGTTTTGCTGGAGATTAGACCCATCCAACCATGAGAAGCTAGACACGAAAAGCACGTGGCAAACCCAGAACATCTTCGACTCTCCTGGAAAGAGAGTAACCAAAACCCAAGAAGTGGGTACTATAACAAGGTATAAGCGTATCCATATTCTCAACAAGAAACCCAAATAATATCATAAGAGGATCTCCATCTCATAGCTTAGCCAAAGAAAGTGAGTCGCCAACAGTCCCAGAAGTAAACACCATCGATGCCCAAAATCCCACCCGTCTGCTCCAAACTGCAAGAAAAGGGGCTCAAATCACCATAACCTGTCACTATCCTCTTTGGGTGGAACTGTCTTGCCCGCACAGTTTTAGGTTGCATCACAAGGATGTGTCCTGGTGGGGAAAGTGCCCCTCGTACTTGAGAGTTCTGGGGAAATTCAAACCACACCTCTTCACTGTCACACAGTCGAGAGGTCTTCTCAATGTCAAAGGTGTCACATCATTGACCCGTACAACCTAGGGTCTCGCTTCGGTAGTCACTGATAAAAGACACAGACTAGCCAAGTAGAAAGGACTGGGTCTGAGAGAATCCATTGGGTAACCCACTTCCTAGCCCCGCTTGAGGGTAAACCCTAAGAGATCGTCGGGTAACCCACTACCCAGACTATGCTGGCTGGTAAACCCTAAGAGGTCGTCGGGTAAGCCACTGCCCAGTCTCTATGGGAGGGTAAGCCCTAAGAGGTCATCGGGTAACCCACTGCCCAATATCTACTGGAGTGTAAACCCTAATAGGTCGATGAGAAACCCACTGCCAAGCTCCGCTGGAGGATAAAACCAAAGAATTAAATGAGCAACCCACTACCCAGTCTCACTGGAGGGTAAACCCAGAACTGCTCTGGACATACCTAATGGATTGTAGAACACCGGACAACAGAACACGATGTGGGTATCGCGCAACCACCAATCTTTAGAACAATTCACCTAGTATAGGTTCAGTGCCTCTGTAGTGTGGGTTATGCAGATACCTGAAACTCTGCCTAGGGAAACATGTCACGGTAGATCACGGAAGGAGGTTATGATCCTGATACTCTGCTAGGGAATCTGCACCTAGGATCACTAGACCTCCGTACCCTAATAGAAACAACCTCCTGTGTAGAGGATTGGTACCCGCGTAATGTATTGGTCATACCAAATCCACAAAAACACTACCAGGGAACATGAAGTGATGTGATACTAAATTCCCACATGGATAAAGGAAAAAAAGGGGAACCTAAACAACCCCACCAATAACATCATCGAGAACAGAACCTGGTGAAACCACTCAACCCTTCTGGTCTAAACTATCGTAAACATAGGGACCCTCTACATCATGAGAGATAAACGGTACATAAAGCAAAACACAACACACATATGGGTCCCTCACAACGTGTGGTCCCAACTCATCTCCAAAACAAACACAAATGTCTTGGGTAAAAACCACAACATGCACCTCCAGTCATTCCCATAGAATCCAATAGAATACCACATTTCCAGCCCAAAGGCTATCGTGCACACAACACCCAACGTCAACGTGTAACTTCACCAACTCGCTTCCTCTATGGCCCATGCACGGCCAACCACTTTCCTTTAAGCATTTACTTCACTCCCACAAGAGTGAATGCAATCACACGCCAAGGGTTCCCTGCAAACACCGCAAGAAGAACTCCACTGGTTCACCTTTCATGCTTCCACATTCAATGAGATCTCAAATGAGTCTCTTCACATCCAAATAGATCGTAACATTTTAATCCTCGTGGAAAAACACACAAGATCAATTATTTACTCACCTACAATAGACATCTGATGTAAAAGTCATTCAACACTGCTTTCGCTCGAACAACGTCTCGTGGTCCCAAGCCTCGACCCCGAAAGTAGTCGGGTTCATCACACCATTGCGATCCACTCAAAAAAACACGTCGAAGTGACTGCTCATTTCCAAGGAATGGGTATCTGGAGAAAAAGATTCATATTTCCATACCGCACACGAGCGGTGCTTCAAGGGACCCGCATCACGGTTCTGAAGTGCTATGAACGGATCGCACCTTTGCGATCCTCTCAAAAAAGTACAGATGATTGACTGTCCACTTATCTGAAATGGACACCCTGCGAAAAAGATAGAAATCACTACCAACTCCTAAAATGGCCCTCATGGGGCCTGCGCCATCATGTCAAATTAAAGTGGGTGGATTTTAAAATTGAAATGCCCTCAGAAAAACACTCATACACTACTGCTCACACACCCCAAACGGACATCTGATGAGAATGTTGTGAAATGCTGCAGGCGGCTTAAAAGATAGGCCATGGGGCCCACACTTCAACTTCGGTTTCAACACCCGAAAATGTACAGGAAATATTTCTCTCAACTCCAGGGTTGAAATTATACTAACGGCGCTCAAAATAGACTATGGATATGTCCTCTCCGCCCGAAACAAGACCTCAAAGAAACACGCGAAACCACTTAACGTACGTGCCGCGCCACCGAGCCCCTGTCTTGGGATTTAAAAACTCTCGAGACCATCTTAAAACATTATTCTCGATCCAAGGAACGCGTCACCACATACTCCACATGAATCGGATTTACGGTTTGAAAATTTGAGACATTTTAATTTTAATGGACGAAATGAGGTGGGTTGGGCCAGTTTGGCAGGCCCATCCATCCTGAACCAGCCCGCGGTTCACAGTGCGCGCCGACCCGTCTCACCCAGACCGGCTCAGCCGGTCCGGCTGAGATTCCATGGGACCCGCGAGTTGCGGGTCCTTGCCTGCTTCCCGGGTTCACAAAGACCCCATTTCCCTTGTCGTCGCACCCTAGCTGGTGCCCCGTCCACTGACCCTCGCCTGGCAGGCTTCCACTGACCCTCGCCGACTGCATTGACATGCCGACCATATGGCCGCCTCGCCCTCGCTGAGGCCCGATCGCCCTCGTCCTTCGTGTGCTCGACCGGCCACCTACCCCGCAAGACTGGGAGCCGCCGGCCACCTCCACTGATGACCCTCCACGCTGCTACCGGACCCGCTGGGCTACCGCACGGAGCCACCGGACAGGCTTGAAACCCGCCAGAAACCACCCAAAATCCACCAAATCTTCTCCGGACCACTGCGGACACCTCATGACTTGGATTTTAAATCCGAAAGATGCATCGGAAAGATAAGAACATATAATATGCATTCATGGGTTTTTTCTCAAAAATTAAATAGAGATTTAATGCTGTAAATAAATATCAATGTAGATGTGGTAATTTAAATATAAAGCACAATCCTGCCTAGAGGGATTAGACCGTCGCTTCTCAAGAAATCCACCGGAGCTGCAACACCTTTTTGAAGAGAGGATGGGTGATTGAGGAGAGGGAGGGATTCTTTGTGGGTGAGTCGACAAGCGGGTTATCAAGGTCCTGGGGAATTGATACGTCGGCCATCACACCATCATTGGACTCCCTGGCCTGAGAGTTGCTCTCGAGTCACAATGGAACTGTTGTCCTAGATCCAAACCAATTCATTTTTAGGGACGTTGGAACAATGTCATAAGGATTGAACCACATCTGATTCCACTTTTTCATGACCTGAACCTACCCGGGCTTGAGCCACAACTACCCCAAGCCCGCCTCCATAGGCCAGGGGTTTGCGTCCTGCGCCGAAAGCTAAAAAAATCGGGGAGGCCTTTGCCTATGTACTTGTACACACACACACACAAACAGCCCACTCAATGTAGAAGTGAAGAGTACAAGGAAAAGTAAAGTACCATCTGGTATAAACTAACCACAAAGGTGCATTGGCCTCTAAACCGTACAATGTAAGTGTTGAAGGTAAAATGAATGGAAAGGAAAAAACTTGCACCCAACCCAAAATGTGCCACAACTCAGCAACATGTAAACAAAATTAAAACAACTGGGAGAGTCCCACACCTGGAACCCAACTATGACCACCACATGTGGTCGAAGCTCCTGAACTCTTAAGCCTCTCTATACTCCCGAGCAACTTGTCTATTGTCTGCAAAGGTAGACCAAGTTTGGGCAAAGCCCAAGCATGGTTGAGTATAAAAATACTCAGTAAGATACCCCGAAGGCCCGAGGAAGCAACAAAGGAGGTACCTAAGAGTGAGTAGTAGATCGAACAGTGAATAGTAATTGAGTAAAATAGAAAGTGTAGTAAATAGTATAGCTCAACCCAACAAGAGGAAGGAAGTAGACTTGTCCTAACACAAGTCGCTAGGAATTGTGATAAGATGAACTTCCCTTAGAGCCTTCACAATCTATAGCAGGAGAGAAGACTAATCCAACCACGAGAATCTAGAAACGGAAGGCACAAGGCATACCCCACACGTCTTCGCCTCTCCTGGAAGGAGAGTAACTAAAAACCAAGAAATGGGTATTTAACTAAGGTATATACATATCCATATGGTCAAAAAGAAACACGAACAAGATCATAAGAATATCTCCCTCTCATAGTTGATCCCATGAACGTGAGTTTCCAACAGTCCCAGAAGTAAACACCCTTGATGCCCAGCATCCCACCCATCTGCCCCGAACTGCAAGCCAAGGGGCTAAAATCACCGCACCCAGACAGTATCCTCTTTGGGAGGCACTGACTCACCCTCACAGTTTTAGTTTGCTTCAAAAGGATGTGTCTTGGTGAGGAAAGTGCACCTTTTACTTGAGAGTTATGTGTAAATTCAAACCACACCTCTTCACTGTCCACAGTCGAGAGGTCTTCTCAATGTTAAAGATGTCACATCAATGACCCGTACAACCAAGGGTCCCACTCCGGTAGTCACAGAGAAAAGACAGATACTATCCTATTAAAATGGACTGAGTCTGAGAGAAGTCGTTGGGTAACCCACTGCCCAGCCTCGCTGGAGGGTGAACCCTAAGAGGTCATTGTGTAACCCACTTTCCAGTCTCTGTTGGTGGCTAAACCCTAAGAGGTCATCGGGTAACCCACTGCCCAGTCTCTACTGGAGGGTAAACCCTAAGAGGTCTTCAGGTAACCCACTATCTAGTCTCTACTCGAGGGTATGCCCTAAGAGGTCGTTGGGTATCCCACTACCCAGTCTCTGCTGGAAGGTAGACCCTAAGAGGTGATTGGGAAACCCACTACCCCACCCTGCTGGAGGGTATACCCGAAGACGTCGATAAGCAACCCACTGTCCAGTATCGTTGGAGGGTAGACCCAAAACTACCTTGTCCATCCCTACTGGATGGTACAACATTGTCCAGCAGAACACGAAGTGGGTATCACTCAACCACCCACCTCCAAAACAATTCACCTAGTAGAGGTTCGGTGCCTGTGTAGTGTGGGTCACGCCGATTCCTGGAGATCTTCCTAAGGAAACATGTCACTATAGATTGTGGAAGGAGGATATGATCTCAGTACTCGACTAGGGAATATGTTCCAAGGCTCACTGGGGCTCCGTACCCTACTATAAACAACCTCGTGGGTAGAGGATTGGTGCCCGCGTAATGTATCGGTCACACCATATCCACATAAAATATACCAGGGAACAAAAAGGGACATGATACTGAAAGCCCACACGGCTAAAAGAAAAAGGGGAACCCAAAAAACTCTGCGGATCACACCTTCGAGAACAGAACTAGGAGAAACCACTCAACCCTGCTGGTCTAAACCATCGTGAATATTGGGACCCTCTGCGTCACGAGAGATCAAATGTATGTAAAGCAGAACAAGACACACACATGGGGCCCTCATGACATGTGTCCCCAACTAATCTCCAAACCAAGCACAAATATCCTTGGGTAAAAACCACAACATTCCCCTCAAGGAATTCCCGTATACTCCAAGAGTATACCACATTTCCATCCCAAAGGATATCATGCACACAACACATAATGTCAACATGTAACTTCGCCAACTCTCTTCCTCTACAGACCTAGCACCTCCATCCACTTCCCTTTAAGCATTTACTTCACTCCCACAAGAGTGAACACGATCACAAGGAAATGGTTCCCTGCAAACACCACAGGACGAACCTCCACCAGTACACATTTCATGCTTCCATGTTTAATGAGATCTCGAATGATTCTCTACACATCCAAATGGATCATTCTATTGTAATCCTCATGAAAAAACATGAGTCATAGACTATTTATTCACCTCTAATAGAAATCTGACGTAATAGTCGTTCAACACATTTTTACGCTCGAACAGCATCCCGTGGTCCCATGCCTCGGCCCCAAAAACAATCAGGCGCATCGAACCATTGTGATCCCCTCAGAAAAACAAATCAAATTGACTGCTCACATGCATGGAACAGATATCCAGAGAAAAATATGCATATTGTCATAATGCACATGAGCGGTACTATGTGGGACCCGCATCCCAGTCCTGAAGTGCTAAGAACGGATCACACTATTGTGATCCTCTCAAAAAATTACCCAAGATTGAATATCCATTTATCTGAAACGGACACCAAGTGATAATGATTGAAATCACTGCCAACTCCCAAAATGGCCCTCGTGGGGCCCACACCATCATGTAGAATTAAAGCAGGCAGATTGATCCATTACAATGCCCTTGGAAAAACTCTTAGAAATTACTGCTCTCACACCACGAACAGACGTACGATGAGAAAGTTGTGAAATGCTGCTCGCAGCATAAAAGATGGGTCATGGGGACCATGCCTAAACTCCAGTTTCATTGCACGAAAATGTACGTGAAATATTCTTCTTAACGCCAGGGTCGCAATGACACTGAAAATGCTCAAAACGGACACCGTATTTTTCTGCGCCCCCCAAAACAATAACCTCGGAGAAACACGCTAAACCACTTAATGTAGGAGTCATGCCACCGAACCCTTGTCTCGGGATTTAAAAACTCCCATGACCATATCAAAATGTCCATGTCTAACCAAGGAACTTGTCTCCCCAGATAGTGCAAAAATAAGATTTGCAGTTTGAAAATTTGAGACATTTAAATTTTAAAGGACGGAACGAGGTGGGTCGGGCCGGTTTGGCCAGCCCACCTTGCCTGAACCGGCTCACGGTTCACTGCGCGGGCCAGCCAGTCTCTCCCGGACCGGCTCAGCCAGTCCGGTTGAAATTCCATGGTACCCACGAATTGCAGGTCCCTGCCTACTCCCCGGGGTCACGAAGACCCATGTTCCCTCGTCGTCGCGCCCCAACTGGAACCCACCTTTGCTGACCCTCGCCCGGTCATACTACGCTGACCCTCGCCGACTGCGTCGACCTGCTGACCGCCTGGCCACCTCACCCTTGTTGAGGCCCACTCTCCCTCGCTATCCTCGAGCTCGCCCCTCCACACACTCTACACGACTGCGACCCACCGGCCGCCTCTTTAGACGACCCACCGCGCCACCGCCGGACCCTACGGGCTGCCGCACGGAGCCACCGGACCAGCCTGAAACCCGCTAGAAAGCATCCAAATCCCTCCTGGATCTTCGTCGGACCGCTGCGAATGCCTTGGGACTCGTATTTTAAATCCAAAAGATGGGACAGAAAGCTTAGAAACTATACTCCTTATTCATGGGTTTTTTCCCAAAAAATAAGTAGTTATTTCATGCTGTAAATCAAGCTCAAAGTAGATGCATTAATTGAAATATAATGCACGATCCTACCTTGGGGTCTTAGCACGTCACTTCACAAGTGTTTCGCCGAATCCACAACACCTTGTTGAGGAGAGGAGGGGTTATTTAGGAGAGGTAGGTCTTCCTTGTTTTGAGTTCTTCATCAGGAGAAAATACAGGGGGAAGAAGGGCGGGGAAGTTTGTTTAAGTAATGAAAATTCATTAAAAAGTTTAATTAATTAAATCCCCCAAATTAACCCACATCTAAAACCCTTGACGGGGTCGAAGTTAAGCCTACCCTAGGGTAAAAACCACCTCTCAAGAACAACGAAGAGCTTGGAATTTTATTCTAAGCTCCCCTTCGAATTTTATAAATCTTAACATCTGAGGCCACTAAATTACGAAAACACCCATAGTCGCATTTTCCACCCAAGGGTTGCGCCCGAGAAAATTACATCCCTCCTAGGGTAAAAGGCACGCTCCGGACTCAACGGTGCCCTTTGTTTTCTCATTAGAGCTACTGTTTAAGAGATATCCTATTTATTTGGAATTCCTATTCTGAACGTACTGAAACTTTAATTTTGGCCACACTGGGGCTCAGAATCACACTCGGTCAGAAGGCACTGCTCAAGAATAACATCAAGAAAATAACAAATTCTTTTATGGGGAAAATCATGTTCTTAAAATAATTCCTCTATAAGTAGTTTGATCAACATATTTTCCATCTTCATCCTGATCCAACTTACAAGTGGTACTCCTATGAGTGTCACTACTTTTACTGTTATCCAATCGAAAACATTTTAGAAGATCCATTATATATTTACATTGATTTAAAATAATACCATTTTCATTTTAAAAAACATGAAATCTCGGAAAATATTTTATTTCTCCCATTAAACTCATTTCAAATTCTTTTTGCATCATTTTAGAAAAATCAACACAAAAATAATTCTTCGAAGATCCAAAAATAATGTCATCTACATAGATTTGAACAACTGAAACATCATTAGAAATTCCCTTAATAAAAAGTGTAGGATCAGCTATTACTTTTACAAAATCTTTGGAAACAAGGAAGGTACTCAATCTATCATACCAAGCTCTTGGAACTTTCTTTAAACCTTATAAAGATTTCAATAGTTTAAAAATATTATTTTGAAAATGTGGGTTTGTAAATCTAGGGGGTTGTTCAACAAAAACATCCTCAGCTATATACCCATTTAAGAATTCACTCTTAACATCCATTTGATAAAGTTTGAAATTAAAATGTGCAGTATTGGAAAGCAGGATTCTGATGGCTCAAAGTCTTCCTACTAGTGAAAAGGACTCCTCATAGTAAATTCTTTCTTCTTGACTATAGCCTTGTGCAACTAGTCTAGACTTGTTCTAACTATATTACTAAATTCATCAACTTTATTCCTAAAAACCTATTTAGTTCCTTTGGTCAATGTGTCCTTAGGACATTCAACAAGATGAAAAACATTGTTCCTTTAAAATTGATTCAATTCTTCTTTCATAGACATCACCCAACATTCTTCATTGATTGAATCATTGATATTTTTTGGTTCAGGCTATGAATGAAAAGCTTTATGTTCAACCTAGTTTTTCAAAGAATATCTAGTTTGTGTCCTTATACCTAAATATCCTACGAAATCATCTAAAGGATGGGTTTTAAGGGTCCTAGTTGGTCTATAAAATGTAGGGCTAGAAATTTCATGTTCATTTACAGGTTCGGGTTCAACAAAAACATGTTCAAGAATATTTCTAGAACTGGTTTTCTTAACAACAGGTTCACTGTTTTTGTCAGTATATTTTATAATAGACATATCTTCTTCAAGATTTTGAAGAGGGGTCTTAGGATCATATGGATCAGTTTCATCAAATTTGATGTGTTTAGATTCTTCCAAACCTTTGTTTATCTTAATGAATACTCTATAGGATTTACTCAAGATTGAGTCTCCTAGGAAAATTCTATCCTCACTTTTGGAATAAAATTTGTCAAGATTATCTTAAGTATTAAGGATAAAAAAAATTGCATCCAAAGACTCTAAATTAATTAACCTTAGGCTTCCTATTGTTTTAAATCTCATATGGGGTCCTTTTAATAATTGGTGTAATCAAGACTCTATTGATAATGTAACAATATGTATTAACATCTTCAACCCAAATGTAAATTGGGAAACCGTATTCATTGAGCATTGTCCTAGCAATCTCTTGTAGGGTTCTATTTATTCTCTTTAAAACTCCATTTTCCCGAGGTGTTCTATGGGTAGAGAAGTTGTGACTATAGCCATTGTGTGAGAAATAATTTTCTAACTCTTTATTTTCAAACTCACGGCCATGATCACTTTTCAGGGTATTGATCCTATGTGCACTATAGTTTTCTACAGACTTGGAATATTTGAAAAAATAAGAACAAGATTCACTTTTGTGAGAAATAAAGTATACCCAAGTGTACCTAGAAAATTCATATACAAAAACATAAACATAGTGCTTCCCATTAAAATATGAAACCCTTGATGGTCTAAAAAAATTCATCTGAACTAGCTCCAGAGGTTGAGAGGTAGAAAATTCTTTCATTGATTTGAATGAAACTTTGTGTTGTTTTTCACTTTTGGCAAGGATTACACACTTTGTTAAGTGGGAATTTTAGTTTAGGAAAGTCTCTAACTAAACTTTTCCTAGTATGTTCTCTAAGTGAGTTCACATTAAAGTGTCTCAGTCTTCAGTTCCATAGCCAAGATTCTTTATGAAAATCATTTAAATATAGAACATTTTGTTTAACTAAAGAATTAAAATCTACATCACAAAAATTTCCATTTCTTAATGCAGTAAATACCAAAACATTTTTAGAATCAAAAACATTACATGTATCATTTTCTAATTTTACAATGAAAACATCATCACACAACTGAGAAATACATAGAAGCTTGTATTTTAATCCATCAACAAATAGTAATTTAGAAATTAAAATTGAATCAGTGTTACTAATCTGGCCTAATATGATGGTTTTTCTTTTTGAGTTATCCCCAAAGGTGACATGTCCTCCATCGACTTTGATTAAGCTCTTAAAGCATGAGTACACTCCTATCATATGCCTTAAAAATTGACTGTCCATGTACCATATCATCCTACAAGAACATTTCAATAATGTTTCCTATAAAACATATATAGACGGAAGATATCTTTAGTACCCAGATTCTCTTGGGTCCTGAAAGGTTATAAATTAAAACCTTGGGCACCCATATTTATCTAATGGGTTTCCTTGAATTAACATATTAAAATTATTTTGATTAAAAAAATATTGTTTTTTCTATAAGAATTTGAATATCTAGATAATGAATAAGCATTTCCAGAACTAGAACGAACTGTGTACTGTCCAGATTTTAGAATAAATTTACTCTTAAAAATATATCTTTGTCCAGGTTGTTATCCTAAACCAGTAGTATAAATTGGTGAAACTTGTTTTCCAATATCTTGAGATAGAGTCTTATTATAATTTGAGAACTTCTCTAGGTATTTTCTAAGTTTATCATTAGACATTTTGAGTTCAGTATTCTCCTTTAACAGTTGAGAATTATTTTCTTTTTCTATACTTAGATCAGATTTAATAGTACTAGTCAAGACATACTGTTTATTTAATGATTTGTACTTATCTTTTAGCTCATTACAAGTATCTTCTAACATATTAAATTATTCAAATAATTCATCTTTAGAAATATTATCATCATTATTTGAATCACTTTCATTCCTAGAATTATAATCATTCAACATAGGGGAAATAGATACCTCAAATGTTTTAGTCATGAAACACGTGATGGCATGATTCTTTTCTTCAAAATCAGAAGATTAAGATCCAATTGAGTTATCTTCCTAAGCACTCTATATTGCCTTCATATCTTTCTTATATTATTTGTCCTTAAAATCATATTTCTTCTTAAACATCTATTTTGGACAGTGAGCCGTAACATGTCCATTCCTTTTACATTCATAACAGACTATATCATCATTTTTATCAGCTTTCATCCAATCTAACTTCCAATTACCTTATTGGTCCCACATTTCCATATAATTTGGTTTTCTGAAAAATTTCTTCCTTCTATAGAATATCTATAATATCCTAGATATATGATCCATCACCTCATCACTGTCTGAGTTAGAATTTTCACTAGTTGAGATTTCTTCAGTAATGTGAACTATCTCTTTGTCCTTAATTTTTGAACCAGTAAACTTAAATTCCACCGACCTCTTCTTAGGATCATAATCCTCCTCCTTATTTTCCTTCATCTCTTCTTTATATATCATCAATTTTCCAATCATCTCCTTGATAGGTAGCTTTCCAATATCACCTGATTCGCGTATAGAGATAGAGGTTCCCCTCCATCTGTCTGGTAGGCAGCATAGTATCCTCATTATTTTCATCTTTGCTGGAACAACTTTTCCAAGTGAGCTCATTGTATTGAATATATCATTAAAACTATGATACATATCAGAAATAGATTCATCAGATTTCTTTTTAATATTATCATACATAATATTGTATGTATTTAGTCTCATTTCCTTAACATTGGTTGTTCCCTCATGGGAAATTGCCAGAGTATCCCATATTTCGTAAGCAGTCCTACAAGAAGATATTTGATTAAATTATTCATCTCCTAAAACACAATATAGGGCATTCATTGCCTTACAATTATTATTTTAAGCATCTTTCGTAGGTTCATCCCAATAAGTTCTAATAGTTCATGGAATCTAATACCGAGTCTCTATAGCAGTCCAAATGTCAAATCCCATAATTTCTAAATGGATTTTCATTTTTATTTTCCATTGGTCATAATAGACACCATTAAATAATTGTGGCATGTTAGTAGTTACCCCTTATAATCTTCAATCCATAATTAGATTTTAGAAAATGTATTAAAAGAGATAAAAATTTAGAAATAACAAAAATTTATGATCTTTAAGACAAAACTAAAATCATAGTTTAATAAGATCTCACAGAGTCCTAATAAATAACCATTGATAACAAATTTTGGTCAGAGTGGATACTCAAGAGGGGGTGGAATTGAGTTCCAATTAAAATTGATGTTTAAATTTTTTTTCTCTAAAAATGTTTTCCCCTAATATAAATATTGGTAAATTATTCATGGTAATACTCTTATAAGAGTTTGACTATTTTTAAATAACTTATTAGAAGATTTAATAATTCTCAGTAATCTTAATTTGTGTTATTAATATTATTTTGACGTTATTCTACTAAGGTAAGCCAGTTATAACATCCTTCCAGGACAAACTATGAAAGTGAAATTATTGATTTTGAGATTATACAATAAAGCAATAAAACAGAGATAACTAAATTAAGTAACACCGCAGATATGAAATAAGTGGTTCAGTCTCAAGACTAGAACTAATCCAATCAACTTGGTGATCACCTTTCACCATGAAATATATATAAATAAAATTTTACCCACCCCCTGTATTGGGGTTCACAATAGTACTCTGATTATCAAGGTCCTCAGACCTCTACCAAAGTACTACATGGGAAAGAAACAACGACATCACACATGTTTTCTAGGTCTTCATAACTCTACCACAGATCTATATGGGATACAAAAACGTATAAAGAGTTTGGTGTAAATATTTCTATATCCTCCAGTTCAGCTTAGGAGTCAGTGTGTGTCCAAACAGAGAGGAGTACACAATGCTCATAATGTAAGAAAATAATGATCAAAATAAAGCAAGAATATAGAGAGGACATTAGAATTTTTTTTTGTGATATCAATACAGCTCTTGACTCATTTGGATTTAATTATATGAAGCTTTGATTCCTTATCTGGAAGTTGTGTGTAAACCAGAGTGTTGCGATTCACCTTGTGTTCTTTATGAGTTTCAATGAGAGAAGATGTTCTTTAAGCTTTAAATATGCTTCGTGTGTTCATCTATGTCGTGTTTCATGAAGTGTGCCTTTCTTTTTGAAGCATCCTCCACGTAACTTCTTCTTTATCATTCTTATGGCCTTGTTTTTTGTTTTTGTATCACATGTGTAGATTCTTGGTCACACTTCTCTTTTAACATGGAATGCACGTGTTGGAGCCAACATGTTGCACGTGTTGTGCACCTCAAACCTCGTACTGTCCGATGATATGTATAGAAAGAAACATTAATTATGTTAGTGAATTAAAATCATCAAATATTATCATTAGAAATTAAATTTAGAGGCGACAAAATAGTTTAAGAAATGAGGTCACAATAAGACATGAAAACGACTTCACTTTCACACTATGTCTAGATTGATCATGGTTTCTGAGTGCCATGGTGTCTCATGGTCATGGTGTCTCATAGTCAGAGTGTCTTGTTCACAGTGTCATGTTCAGGGTGTCTAGCTTCACGATGTCAAGCTTCACAGTGTCTTGTTCACAGTTCCTTGCTTAATGGTGTCTGGCTTCATGGTGTCTGGCTTCATAGTTTATGCTTCACAGTGTCTGGCTTCACAGTGTCAGCTTCATAGTGTCTGGCTTCACGGTGCAAGAAAAACATAGCCAGTAGGACACTCACAGTGTCTAATAGTTTTCAATGTAACTGTGTTTATACATAAATAATGATGATAATAGAAAGGATTATACTTAAGAATTTTTCAAAGAATGTATTATTAGAGTATATTGACGATACAATAAATTAAGTAAACTAAATATAAAGAAATAAATATCTTGCATAGCTCTTCATAAAGCATGAAAAAACATTAAACATAAATACTCATGATTGGATATAATTTATAGTAGTTAACTATGTTGAATAAGATTTGTGATCATTAAAACATGATTAATACATAAGGGGTCCAACATTATCAAAAAATAAATTTTTTCATAAAAAACAGCTCAAATCCACTCTAACCAAATTTTGAAATTCCTTTATCATAAATTATGTTTATAATTACATATAAACATTCGAAAAGTTGCAAAAATATACATATTTAAAATACGTTATTCATTAAAAATTGGAACAGTTATATTAAGAAAAATCTATTTTTTATGTGTTAAATTGGGTTTTATCTCATCTTATGCATATAAAATAAATTAGATGAATATAAAAACTATTTTATTAATACATTACATTTAAATTTCATTAATATCATTCACTAATTTTAGTTAATTTAATTCATTAAGATAACAAGACATTTGGAGCCTAAAACATTTCATTTATATTCAATTAGATTCTATATTCATTTATAAATAATTTGTAACCAATGAAATCATATTATATTTGTGTAAAAAAAATATTTTAATATTTTAGTTATTCCAATTCAAAAAATTTAATTTAAATGGATTTATATAACTTATTATATTAAATAACTATATTTTAATAGTATATTGTTTTTGGTAAAACTCAGTCTTGCATGTAATCCAAGACATCAAATAATATTGTTGTTGAATGTGATGAAAACTAACTCAGTATCACATTCATTGCATGTTATATCATATATTGAATTTATTTAAAATATTAAATATTTTTTAACATATTTGGATATTATGTTCCCTTAGTTTCTTGGTGTCGCATTCCATGCATGATATGAAATATAATGTTAGAACATTATATCTTTATGGTGTTACATTCCCCCCACCTTAATTAAATTGTTTCCTCACAAATTAATCATATTCTATGTGACCTAGAGTTTGATATATGAATATAACATTTTTTATATCCAAAATCACAAATTTTTTTAAAAAATATACTCTAAATGAGAGAGATTTATATGTTAAATGGCCACATAAAATAATATATAACATGGTTTCTTATTAGTAAATCATTAGTTGAATGTCGATACATGTACATAGAGGAAGAGAATAAATATTTATTTGGATCGGTTGAGTTCATTGATAAAAAAAAGTAAATGACAAATGTAATGTTTTAGGCCCTCAAAGCCAAAAATCTATGATGATTAAAACACCATCGATTAAATAATAATTAAGGTATTATGATAACATTTTTGATTTAATACACTCTTTCTATTGTTTAGGAATAAATTTATTAAAAAATAATACAATGAAATATATTGTCGTGATATATTTTAATTTCATATTTGCAATTTAATCTCCTGGTTTTGCATATATCAAATTCTAATTTATTACTTACTCCATGAAAATAATATTCAAATATTAAATTTTTTATTAAATAACTAAAATATATCTTTTAAGTGATCTTAAGTCCCATAATAGAGTGAAAATTATATCTAATGATCACCAATTATTCTCAAAATTGAATTTATTTAATACATTAATCTCTAAAACTAAAAATTTACCCAACTTGTTAATCATTTATATTTATTCGTCAATTTGTTTAACTAAAAACAATGACAATATAACTAAGAAATTGTTATTATCTATTCAATTATTTTATAATGTTTTGTATAGAAAATGTGAATCATTAAAAGAATATCCATCATAAGTTCCAGCCCAGGTGCACTACAGGGTTAATTTTCATGTACCAAGTTACACATGAGTTGAGTCTGATGTGCCTTTTTTGGAGTTGTTACCCCTATTTAATTGTCCTCTAGAACCACATCCACTTTTAGTATCTATAAAGGAATGTATTTCAAGAAAAACAAGATAATACATAACCAAAAAAAACATTCAATTGTTCTTCTATAATTATCATCAAATTATACCTTTGGTTTATTTTCTGTAATATATGTTTTCCTAAATCTACTGCCAGTATTTTATACTATTCATCCTCTGATGAAAAATATTGACCCGACTCTATATGATTGGAGTGAGTTTCAACTTCCATTATAGTGGCCAGATTAGGATGAATAAAATACTACATTAATGAAGAGTTTAGTAGCCTTAAAACCCTCATATATACAAGACTCATGTATTATAAATTAATAAACTAATTACAACATAATTTTATTCCTTTCATCGATTATAACTTTATTCCATATTGAGTATCCATGCATAACATTCTTAGTAATATTCATGGATTCTTAGGGGAAGGAAATAGAATTAGGGTGAGATATAATGCTTTTAATGGTTAATTATAATGGAAAAAATAATGATTCAATGAAAAAAATCATTATACCATGGTAAATAACTGAACACACATGCCCTGAAACCAATAAATTGAGAAAAATTGAAATATCAATATGGAAAGGTAAATAATTAAAGACACATGTATTTTATATAACAAGTTAAGAAATAATTAATAAGAAAGGTGAATAATTGAATGCCATTCCATTAAATCAATAAACAGAGAAAGAAATGTATCCATAGATTTTTACCTTAGTTAAAATGTCATGGATAATAAATTCTCAATCAAAACAAAAGAAAATGATTAATTATTAGAAGTCATGATTCCTAGTTTCAGGGTACCTTTACCATTAAGATGATTAACAATACAGTTTCTAAAATACTGGGTGAAAATCCATTATATTAGGCTACCCAACTGATTCAACCCATGAGACTACTGATGCATCAAGGGGCTATCTATAACTAGGTGCCAACAATGCCATGTCTGTCCAATTATTTTCTCATATTTTTAATAATCAATTTAATTAATCAATAATGTGCCTTAACAAGTATCTGTATTGAGTAAACGATGCTGATTTATAAATATTTTCTTAGTAACAAAATAACTATCAAAGTAAACACATATATAAAAAATGGTATATGGTTTTGGAAATAAACATATCCATGATAAATGATACAGATAATTAGGGGAAACTCAATATCAAATAATCATGGGAAATTGAATTTTTCATTGGGACTAACAAAGGAATCAAGGAAGTAAATTTTAATATTATCCTTCTATAAAAAATCATAACCCATCAAGAGGGAGAATATGTATGGTATCAATACAAAATATCTGATGTTGTTTAAAATAATGGGTTTTTGTCATTGATGAATGAAAATATAATTAAAATATATTTTAAAAAAATATTGTGGAAAACATAATTTGTATTTTGAAAAGTATTGTGAATATCCTTTTCATTAGAAATCAGTTTTAAAAACATTTTATTAATAATTAACCTTTCAAACCTAGAAATTATTCTCTAAATAAATAAAGGCTGGTAATTCTGTACATGTCATTCAAGGTAAAACTTACATTCTTTTTGAAAGGTAAATGGTTGGAAAAGATATTATTCAGAATAAAAAAATTAGATTCATTTTGGAAAATATTTAAAATAAAAAAGGATAAAAATATATTTAACAAGTCATTTTTCAAATATAAAATCATTTTTAAAAAACTTCTTTGAAAATATGACTTTTTAAGAAAATCGGTTCTTTGACTAAAGAGAAAAATTATGTCGGGTTTCCATAAAGTCATTTTGAAATTAATTTAGTCCCTAAAGAGTGGGAAATTGGTAATATTACATTAAAATGTTTTTTTAATATTCAGATTGTAATAAAATTTAGGTCTTTTGTAGAAAATTATCATGTAATTCCCACAAAAGGAAAGGCAAGTTTAGACAATTCTCTATAAAATGGGATTGTTAAGTAAACAATTAAAAAGACCAAAACATTATTGTGAGAATCAATAAATAAATAGCTGATGTTTCTCAAATGTAAATCCAAATAGAAAATTATAAATAAAAAAATAAATATTAAATATTGATTATACACATAATTATATAATACTAATGACAGCGAGGATGTAATATAACCAAATGATAATGAATCAGGTTATAATATTATTCACTACTTTGTAAATTTTAATATAACTAACAATAAAAGAAAAAAAAAATTTAAAGTCAAAATACACCGAATTTATATTAAATAATGATATAATATATTAAAATGGGTAGTATATACACAACACAAATTAAGTAAGTGGGGAATGTGGCATTTATCTCAAAGATGTAAAAAGTGAGATGAATATCCATTACAATGTGGTTCTTTTCTATTGAAAATAGTTTTACCTCCTATATAATGGTTTTAATCATATTTATAAATTATTAGTGTACCATGATATTATTTATTATATTATCTAAAATCTTCTTATAATATCATTTTTTATATTTCCTAGTAATCATTCATCATTTTCACAGTTTCAGATGTTAATTTTAATGTTTTTTATTATGTTTTGATATGTTCCATGTCATTCCTATTAATTAGATCATAATTTAATCTTATATGGAATGTAAAACATAATTTATTTATTATATTTATTCACTAAGTAATTATTTTTAAAAATCCATGATGTATGGATACATGAAATGAAATGAATTGTTCATGGAGACGGTAGGTCGTACATATGTATGAGCGCTGCATCCATTTCCTTCCCATATTTAAGTCACTGAAACATAAATGAAATATATGTATATAATAATTAAATTATCATATATATGTCTTATATTTCACATAGGTTTATTAAAATCAACCTTAATATGTTTCACGTATGATGTAAATGAATTATATCGCTTTGAGGAGGCGATAGTCAACACCTTAACAAACAATGCTATCTTATTTACAAAATATGAAAATCACTAATTTATGTGTTATATAAAAATTAAAGTTGTATTAAACAAAATAAATATAATATATATCATATAAAAAAGTCATTCCATTATAATTTCCAAACATGATTGGTGGTAATGGAAAAACAAAATGACATCGTTTTGTGAGGCGGTAGTATTCCGTACATGAATCGGTAAGTTCATTACCCATATGATGGAAGTGTGTGTAGGTTTATATCTACCCATTAACATAAAAACATATAATTATATTTAAGAAAATTAATTTATTATATAATTATGGAATATTTTTGAATTTAAGAGTGGAGAAATAAATAAAAACAAAGTGATCATCGAAGAACATTAACTCTTATTTTGGTATGTCTGTTTGGTTTATTCCAAAATCCTTCATTGGCTTTATTTATAATACAGTTTATTACTATAGGATTAGGGGAGGGATTTTTGTAAAGTATTTTGTTAGATTTAGGGTGGTAGAAATTATTGAGAGGTGTGAATAAGTGGGAGGGTTAAGATCCTTTTTAGAGTGGATGATTGGTATTCTTGTAAAAAATTTAAAAGGGTATTCCAGCCACGTTATGTAGCTATAATAATGGTAAACATTAGATAAATCCTATTATAGGGTCCAAATATGAACATCCAATGGATTTTTGACAAGTTTCATTTTCATTTTAGCCCTTTAGACTAAAGTTTAGTCCTTTATTAAAATAATTTATCTCTTAATCAATTTAATTAAAATCAGTCACTTTCACTAATATTTTTGATGAAAATCGAAGTTGACCTTATTAAAAATTATAAATTATTATTATTAAAAATATTCAATCCATATATAAATATACACATTAAAAATAAGAATAAAATAATTTAAATGTAATCATGTAGATGGAACAACAATACATGTTTTTTATGTAAAAATGTTCAAAAGATTGAGATGTTTTTATATCTAATTTTAAATTCCAACTGATTCCAATAATCTAAATTGTATTTATTGATGTAAAATTGATCTAATTCAGCTTAATCATTAAAATAATGTATTGTTATAAATAAATTATATGAAAAATAAATTTACAATAAAAAATCAATAGTTTTCACTATTCATAAAAAAATTGAAATATTTCAGAGAAATACAAAAAATTCAATCTACCCAAATTTTGAAATTACAATTCAGAAAATTAATTTTATTTTTATTTTTTAAATTTATATAATTTTCAGAAATACAATTTAAAATAGATTTACCATTAATAGTTAGTCAAAAAAATTTAGGAAAATATAGGTTTTTATGTATAAATAAGGGTTTTTCTCATCAGATGCCTATAAAATCAGATAGATGAATCTAAAAAATATTTTATTGAATATATAAAATATATTTTAAATTAATATTATTCAATAATTTTAAATAATTTAATTCATTTAGTAAAGACACCTTTGGGAGCATAAAAAATTTTCATTCATTTTCAATTAATTTTAATATTCATTTCTAATTAATTAGTAACCAATGAAACAATTGTATCAATGTGTAAACTATATATTTTAATATGATAGTAAATAAAACTAATAAACAATAATTAAAAACACATTTTATATATTATTATATTAAATTATTATATTTTAATAATATATTATTCCTCAGTAAAATATGGTCTTTCAAGTAACACAAGTCATTGAAGAAAGTCATTGTTATGTGTGACGTAAGCAATCAAGGAATCATGTTCATTGAAATAAATATAATATATTCAATTTATTTGAAATTTGAAATATATTATAAGGTTTTCAGATATTACATTCCCTTACGCACTTTGTGTCATGTATCATACATGTAATCTAATACAATGTTCTAAATTTTTTATTTTTTTTTGCATTTCAACTTAATTCATATCTCACAAGGAAATTTCTACCTTAAGAATATTTTATTTACATTTACAAGACTAATATTCTTTAGAACCTACATTATGAAAAATATATTCTACCATCTTTCTTAGTTCTATAATTTATATTTTGAGGTTTTTATTCTCTTTAATGATCAACTATGTCCCATTAATATTTCCATCATTTCCATCTAACGTCCTCTACCAAAATTTCTTAATTATTATAATTTACTTCTTGATATTTTTAATTTTTTCAAGTCATGAAAAAAGTTATTATCTAAGATGATATTATCTATAGTATTATTCACTTCCATCTTCTTTAATGTCTTAGTTATTTTCTATATTCTCATATTTTTATATGTATGTTTTAATCTTTCATCTTCAAAATATTTTTTTTCACTTGTTTCAAATTCACTTTTGATACTAATAGTTCTTATTTTATTTTTATTTAACATATTTCTATATTATTTGGATGATTTTTCACCCATATATTATTTTTCCATTTATATTATTGAGGTTTTTCATTAGAATCATGTTAATATTATCCAACTTAATTCTTTGGGAAATTATTAGAAAGGTTCCCATTTCTTCCAAACTCTATGAATTTGTGTTTAATTTTACCTAAATACAATTATTCAACTCTTTGATAATTCTTAGAGGTATGATACATTATGTTTTCATTCATTTCATCATCTTTATTATCTTACAAGACACTATTTTTGATAATTTTATGATTAGTATCTTGGATTTCTACAATTATTCTGACATGAAAGTTAATTTCATCCGTGATCTACTTCTTAAATGCTAGTGATATTATCAAGTCATAAGCAAAAAAAATTATATAATTCATAAAGTGATATTTTATCTTCATCATATAAAGTACATAATTTGGAAACACCCACATTAGGGAATTATCTCATGAGTTTATTAAGAATTGTAGAATACTAAAGGGTATCTATGAAATATTTGATGTTTCAAAGAACACAATTAACTTTGGTGAAATATTCATCAATAATTTCTTCATCACCCAAATTGATATCTTTAAACATGCTTTTCCATATTTCTGAGATTTCTTCTTTCAAATCAGTATTTCCCTCAACAATACATTCATATCTATCCCATGTTTCTTTGGATGTTTTCAGAACCATTACCATTATGAATTCATGTTATAAAAAAGGAATAATAATAGAATTCCTAGCTTGTCCATCAACATCACTATTTCTCTTGTCAACAAAATATAGAGGATATACTTTATAAAGGAGTCAAACCCCAATAGTTAATAAATTAATAACCTCTAAGCCATATGAAAGAAGATGTAAAGTCATCCTATTTTTGCAAATATATTTATTTTTTCCATCATAGGTGCGAATACATCTTCTATGGATTGAATTGATATTTTTCATTATAATGATTAAATAGGGGATCCTTCACTCTTATACCAATTAATGTTCTGGGGGATTTTTGAAGCACACAAAAGGGGGCAAATTAATGGTTTTTTTTACAAATTACTAAATTTATAAATTTAAACCCCAATAACTTATTAAATATATATTCTTGACCAATTTTTATAACAATCTCACAAGAATTAAAATGTATGAAAATAAAAAATTATGAAATAATTATATGGTTCATCCACAATATGAGAACATACATCTTTTCCATAGACACCAATGTGGGTCCATGGAAATTCAAAATTAAAAATAATTGAATTAATCATTAATATAACATGATTTAGAATCCATATATATAGAATAGTGTGATTATACTAACTCCCATAGATTTACACTAATGTTTATAAATTTGATCCACAACAAATAAATAAAACCTTGTGAAATATTATCCAACAATGTTAAATCTAAAAAGTCTATCTGATATTTCGTCTTTCTATTTCATCCAATGGGTAATATTGTTCATGTGTACTTATGTCCAATAGAATCTGAATGACATAAATTTAATAAAATTATGCCTTCCTCATACTAATACTCTCTGTTTGATATTCTGAACATAGTCCTTGTCTAATACTCCGATCAGAAACATCTATCAAGAAACTGTTCTTTAACACAAAACTCCAAATTGTTTGTAAACACTATCATAACACCAAATCTATATCATTTTATATATTATTTATTTTTGAATAGTTTCACATAACATTTTATATTTCTCCTCTATCAATTGTTTCTCCACAAATTGAATAGGTGTTAAATATAAATATTTTTTCTTCTCACCCAAATTCATAAATCAGAATTTCATAGATATTGGAAAATGATTTGAACACTTCCCAAATATTCTCAACTCATCTAGAGTCTTATTGATTCTTAGATACTTATCTAGATCTTCATCATTCTCGTGATTTCCCATCTACAAAAGGTAACATATTTATATAAAATTTATTTTAATATGTTATTGTTCAGAACATCTCTATCTGGAAAACTCATCATTTTTCCAGTACTCTTGATTGAGTTGAAACACTGTCAAACATACCAAAATGTTTCCAGCAAAAACTCAATTCTTCTCTGCTCGAAATTTGTATACAAATTCCATTCAATCTATATTCTTACAAAAAATTTCATTGTTTGTCTTTCAGAACCATATATTCAAAATATACCAACTTTTAACATCAACCGTTATCGATTAGACTATCATTACCCACACAAGATAAAACTATCCCAAAATAAATAAGGAAATTTTTCTCTATCTTTTCCTCTAATTCAACTGAATATGGCTTACTAAATTTTTTCCACTTATAATTATTTAAAAAAACTAAAACAATATTCTAGGTAGAAACTTCAAAATATATACTTTTTTATCTATTCTGAGACACTGTCCACTAAAATAATTCAGGTTTCATAAAAATATTATATTTGATCATTATTTTTTGGAGAATGGTGTATGATTAAAAACATAATCTCCCCCTTTTACTTTTCTTAGATATTAAAATATTACCTGTTGAGTAAAATTCTATTTCTTATGTAGATTTAGAAACCAAAAAAACACAGAAATGACACATTCAAATATTATTACAAATTTTTTGTCCAATGAAATGTGTCATATAATTCTTCTCTATTCCATCTAATATCCATCATTATATTTGGTTTTTCTGAACTACTTCAACATCCATTACATTAAAATTTCATTTTCATCAAACATATAATTTTTAACAAAAGATTCATTTTGGTTGTTCATATGATTTACCATTCGATCAGAAGCATTGTAAATAATTGAGCTTCTTTAAAAAAATTCTACTTTTTTAACAATTTATGCATCCCGTTCTTCTTATTTTGAAATGATTCTTCCAAAAATCATAAATATCCCTTTTGAACAAAATATGTTTTAATGAGATATTTTATGATGTAAGGAACTATGAGATCAGAATATAATTTTATTATATATTTTTTAAATTTTTATAATATCCCAACATTTTGAACATCAATATTTATTGACTTTTTTCATTTCAAAGCACTCAAAAAACTCATTTAAGTACATTCACCAATTTTACCAAAACAGTATTTAAAAAATGATAGTTTTCTATAGAAACAAGACTTTTAACAAAATCATCATAATGGATCCTCATTTCCAAAAAAAATCACCCATCTAATCCCATACATTTTTCTCCTTTTTCACGATATTTTACAAATCCATAATATGCAAATGCTGAAGAATTTCCCATTCTTTGGGATAATGGAGTGAATAAAATGATGGATAAAATATAGGAAACTTATTTGGGATATAATGTTAATTTCAAAAAAATAAATATCTAATTTTCATATCATAAGTCCACATAATAATTTTTCCTAATAAATTATCTAATTATATTAGTCATTTATCTCACTATTATATCCACCCTCTATTACATATAAAATACCCTAAAAATGATACTAAAATGTATTTTTTTATTTCCCTTATAATTTATTCTTTTTTTCACCACCCAAAATATCTCTATTAAATATTACACATTTGATAAAATGATTTATTTAGAATGACCTAAAAATGTAAATAAATAATAATGCTATAGTAACACCCAATATCTTGGAAAACCAAACCCTATTTGAAAAATAAAAAACACATTTTTACGTAAGACGTTATATTATAAATCAAATGAATTATTAAAAATATAATTTTGATATTTATAAATTTTTAATTTCACCCTACTTTATTGACCACACTAGTGGTAGATTAAAATACTAACAAAATATAGACTGAATTATAATAAAGTGTAATTACATAATTGGTTTATATCTAATATATTAAACATGAATATGGTTATTAAATAAATGATAAAAAAATTATATGTTTGTATAATAAGTAGTTAGATTTTTTTAGAGAATGACGGGAGTAAAGGTCAAGGGATTCCTCTTAATTTCTATTCTTTTTTGAGATTATCAGTATCAAAATCTATATTGGGTAATTTCTTCGTATTTTTTGAAAGTAAACCATATTTTTATATAATGGTGTTACTTTTTTTCTAATATATCATATTATTATTATAAAAACATATAATTATATGTCACTGATTATGATATAAGTAAGGTAAAAATTCTTTAACACGCTTTGTCTTATGCATTATTTCTTTTTCTTTTTCATCGTCATTATGATGTTTTATTGATGAACTCATTTTATATAAATTTAGTTATATTATTTCTCAATTAAAATTTACTTCACATAAACATACTTATGATGTTTTTAAGGGAATCAATCATCTCCACAACCTTTCATTTTATTCTCAATAATTATCACAAACTACTTGACTTTATTTTCATTATATCAATTCTTTTTATAGTTCTATAATTTTATCATTATTATAAAAAACATTATTCCCTTTCTCATTCCTTTTGAAATAATTATCATTATTGTTTTTGTTATAAAATAATTTTAAATACCCTTAATGTGTTCAATTTTTTTATATATCTTCTTAAAATCATATAATGTATTTTTAATCTATATCAATACTCTTATTTGTTATAGTCCTTAATATTTATTATGTTTAATTGGAGATAAATTTTCAAGGGATCATCCATTTTCTTTCTATATATTATTTATTTTTATTTATTATAAAAAAAATTACATGTTAACCATTTTATTTTCATAGTATAATTATAATATATTTTAAAACTTATTGTTAACATATTAATATATAACACATACTTATGGTTTATCATTAAATGATGGGTGGGCATGAAATTATATCCCTCTTTAATGTAATAAATAATTCATATATCTTAGTATTTGTTTTTAATGGGAAATGGGAGTGCATCCAAGTCCACTTTGTTATGGTAATTTTTTCACTATTTAGTTATTGGCATAGAAGAGTTATTTGATATGAGTTATGATTTCCAATGCTTATGTATGTGTTTTAATTCTATTATATTCCAAAACATTATGTTTTTATTTTTTTGTTACAAATTAATTACACATTTGTGTATAATTTTGATATTTTTTTTATATATATATTCCAAATTTATGTATACTTCTTTATGATTTAATTTATGATCGTCTGTGTTTACTAGATTGATATGTAATTATTTTACCCCTTATTGAGTGTTTTACCTCACCCTTTTCTAGGGTTCCATTACGTGAGTTATTAAAACAATGATACATATTAAATGATTATAAGGGAGTCAAATTTTATTCATTTGTGTAAGAAATTCGTTCTGTGTTATAAAATAAGTTCTGTATACATATAATTTCTAAATATAAAAAAACATTTAGTATTAGGAGTGTGATTTATTTATGATAAATAATTTATAATCATACATATATATGTAATATATATGTATTTCATGGTTTTATTTTTTCACCCACAATGTCTTCTTCCTTGGAAACATATAAATGCAAAGGTTGATAGTTCAGAATCCCCACAACCATATGTCGAACGATGACCCTCTCTTTAACAATGAATTTTGAAAATTCATATAACATGGGATAAGGATTTTCTATACTCATAAAAAACAAATATCCTAGCATAATTGATGTCTCCAGTATATTCTGGAGGGAAATTTTGATGGTCGACTGCCAGAAGTGAGCATAAAGCACTTCAAACTCACCTATATTACTAAAAATTGAAGTGAAGTTGGATCTAAGAAGATAATAAATTCTCTTTCCTTTAAATTATAATATTGAGTAGATATATAATGACTATAACACCCTGGTCTTTTGGGAAATATTTTTTAAAATTAATTTTAAATTTTTTATATTATTTTATTTCATAGAAATCTAAAAATAGATTTTTATATTAAAACACTATGTTTGGATTTCCTTATAATAAAAACACATAAAATCATGAACTAAACATAACATAAAGTATATATTTACCTATGAGGAACAATATTTTCATCTTATGTTACACACAAGACTATCTTTCCTCGATGGCTTACATAACACGCATGATCAGGTTTTACAGAATAATTATATATTATTAAGATATTATTTTTTTATATGATAAGATATAAAATAGACATTAAATTATCTGTTATGATGAGTATTAAATAACTTGTTTAAAAATATGGTTTAAAAAATATAAGATGAATTCATAGTTTACCAAATAATTAGAAAGTAAAATTTATGAACTAATTGAATATAAATGATATATATTTATTTTTATGACCCAAAAGGGGTTTTTTGTTTATTAATTTATTTAATTATATTTACTGAGTGATATTAATTTAATATTTTTTTTTATTTTCGTAAATAATATTTTTCATCTTCATTCAATATATTTTATTGAAATAATATAAGAATAAACCCAAATTTATGTAAAAAACCAATATTTTTATAAAGGTGTTTTTACGGCATCTTAATGAAGAACCCATTTGAAAATAAATTTTTTGGATATTTTATAGATTTAATATTTCAAAAAAACATCATATTTTAAATTTCAACATAAATATTTTTATGTTGATTTTTTTTATTTTCATGTAAGTATTCATTTTTAATAAATAGTGAAAAATACTAAATTTTAGTTCAAAACTTATTTTTTATATAATTTATTTATAAGATAAAATTATATTTAAAAAAATTATAAAATTTAATTAGCTAAATTGTTTATCAATCTATCAAATTTACATAATTTATATCAATTTCACAATAAAATTGAATATAAAAACAAATCAATCGTTGGAACATTTTTACTTAAAAACCCACAGGGTTCTCCCATCTGCTGGGTTATTTATAAATTAATATGATCAATTGATGTGGTTGAAAGGTGGAAAAAATGGATTATATATTTAGAATAATTATAATTAGTAATTTATAATTTGTTCAACTTTTTATTGAACAAAAATATTATTGAATGTAGTTAAAACTAATTATATTGGTTATGAAAAAATTACTCTTAACATGGGAATAAAACAGAAACATAAGGGCCCAACTAACCATGAAACTTTTAAAAAACCAAATTTAAGTCCATATTTCTACAATAATCCTTCCATTCATGATTTTAGTTTGTTTTTTATGACTTTTTTAGGTACAAATTTAGGTACACCTAACTTTTTTTCTGAAATGTAACTTTTGTCTATACCCTTCCCTATAAAAGACCACCACCTTAATCTCATCATAACACCTCTAAAACCACTTAGGTTTATACATGATCCGATCAAAAAACTTCTTAAAAATCATTATTTACTCCTTATGTTCTCCCTTTTGACAGGGATTCTTCCAATGAATCCCTTGGGAACAATCCAAGATGAGTTACTTGATTAAGAGCTAACACCTTCCCTGATACTCATTTCATTTATTTTTATTCTCCATTACCTAAACTCTTATTATTCAATGATTTTATAACAAAACCAGTATAATAAATATATTAGGATGTTTTTTTGTTAATGGTTCTGTATAATCATACACACAATTCTATATAATGGGTTAGAAACAAACTTTTTATGTGTATCGTGACCAATTGCCTCATGAAATGATGATTGTTCATTTTTCCTTCATCCCCTCGCATGGTGGATATTATGATGTAAAATTAATTTATATATGATAAATATGATATTTTCATTTGAGGGAGTATGGACTACCGGCGACTCAAAGAGATGTGATTCATTCATGCACTACATGGAATGTATCAAGGATGTTTTTAGTGAAATTATAATATATATATATAACTTTATAATACTAATTTAATGATATTATATAAATATATAAATATATTTCATTTAATTTCATTCTATTAGTACGATAATAAAATGGAAACAACATTCATGTGTAAGTACGACCTATCGTGTCCATGAATAGTGTATTCTATTTCATAACACTATAATTTCTAGATTATTATAATGGACATATATTGTATATAAATGAAATATATATCATGAATTAAATTATTGAAATCATAATTTAGGTATAAGGACCATATATTTAACAAATTAAGACATAAGAAAAAAAAGTGAATATTACATGTAGTGCAACCATAACATGAAATTTTTTACAATAGGGTAAAATAAATTCATATTTGAACCATATATTGTTTTTTATATAAGAATATGGTTATATAAAATATTTATAATAGAAATAAATTTATTATACAATATAATTAAATGATTGCGAGGAGAATTAAGACACAAGGAAGGGGAATTCCATCTCACTTTATAATATCTTGAGATTCATGCCTTATTCACCAAATAATTATTATTTTTGTTTATATACTAACCATGAATTTATTATATTCCTATTATAATTAATGTTTTGTTTATTTAAATATACATTATATGATCTTTCTCTTAGGGGGTTTAATTTTCAAAAGTTACTATATTGATAATGTATTTTGTCTAAATTTTCCTTCTTTGCAACACATGACATGTTATGGACTTATATTTTTCTATAAGGTGTATATACTACCTTTGACATGTTATATCATGCATATCCTTCTTTCCATGGTAATTTATGAATCATGTAATGTTATGTATTCCACTGATTTATGATTTAATGTTACCACTATGGTAACAGTTTATTACTATAATATCATAGTTTTTCAATATTTTTTATTATTAGGCTTCCATTGATTGAATATTATAATACATCTGTCAAGAACTCCGATTAATATACTTAACCTCTAGATGTGAATGTTATATCCATGTAATAGTTCAATTTTAACACTCTTTATGTAACACCATGACATTTTTCTGAGATATATAATTTTTAATTTCTTTGATGTATTGTGTTTTATTCTACACAAACTTAACATTGTGTGATACGCATCAGTGTATTTTCTTTCAGTATACGCAACAATATTCTTTTCTTTTTTACATATAATTTCTTGTTTTTTTAATAGAAATCATTTCAGGAATGATTGAGTTTAATTGAGTTTAAAAAATAATAAAATTATACTTATTAGATTTTATTAATGAAATATCTATGTAATACATTCAATATAATGTTTTGAATTAAAATTATATGATTTTTATACACTAATTAAGAAAAAAAATCATTTTTTGGACAAAATATTAATTTAAAAAAATGCGGTTTTTTTCCACCTTTTGAAGGAACACCCATTTTAAATATATTTTTTAACAAATTGTTATATTATATTTGAAAAAAATAAAATAATAGTTTGAAATTAGGAGATCAAAATTTAGTTTTGATAAATTTTTTGTATTTTTCTAATAATTTTCACAATTTTTTGAATATTGAAAAATAATTCATTTTAATTCAAATCTTTTTTTTCTTCTAATATATTTATATTGTTAGATTATACATTTATTTGTTTTTAAAGTATAATTATATTATTTTTTATCATATATTACAATTATGTTCATTGTATTTAATTTCACATTGAAATTTGATATAAACACACGTCAAGGGTTTGGTGGTTTTTAATTTTTATAACTTGTTTTCTCATTCCCTCTATGAGATAAATTAGAATTTAATTACTAAAACTTATATATTTAAAATATTTAGAAATTAATTATATATTTTGAATCATTGGGTATAAATTATATTAATATTTTACTTTTATTTTTTATATATTCTGAAAAGTTAATATGTTAATTTTTATTGAACGTGGTTAAACGTAAATTGGGTAATTTTGGTAATAAATTAATATGATAAGACAATAAAATTACCCTAACACCAAAAAAAATCTACTAGATGTTTAAAAATCTATCCTTAACACCTAATTATCAGAAATGAATCATTTACTGTACTTTTTCTATTAAATTGATATTAATACTATTAAACTAAAAGAAAGGGGCATAATAGTGACAAAATATCACCCTCTTATTAATTATATGTTTTCCAATTTTAATATAGTGATAATCATGATAAACACATATAATAAATAATCTATATAAATATAATGAAATTATCTACATCATGGTAATTTATTTATAATTTTTAGAAATTAGATATTTAACTTAATTGTTTTTACAATGATTATGAAGAAATTATTCAATTAATGAAAAATCCATAAAATAATTATAATTAAATTGATAAAAACCATTAAATATCAAATCACTTGATAAAATATGTTTGGTAAAGTATATCTATATCATAATCATCCAAGGGTTTAGTTAATCACAATTTGGATCCATATGGAAATGATTATGACACGTAGAAAATTTTATTTATAAAGGGATGTTAAAGTTATCACATTCATGTTTTAATATATTTAAATTTTTTTATGTTTTCCTTTATAGATGATATATTCAACTATTGGTATTATTATAAAATATAGGGGATTTATATACTTCATTGTATTTTATTTTTGATTTTTACCCAAAAAATAAGTATATTAAATAATTACACATAAGTGATGTAATAATTATTTTATTACTACAAAATAATATTAATGTTATTAAACATTCTAAAATTAATATAATTTTCGATAATTAAAATATCCATAAAATTTAATAAAATACCCTGATCCCAAAGAGATAAAATAAAATATTTTTTCCAGGCTAGTATATTATCTTGATATTTTTAAAAATCAATTAAATGAATACTATAAAAACTCACACTATTGTTATTTTATCAAAATGTTGTTGTATTAAAATATTTTAAATTCATAAAATATTATAGAAAAAATATTAATAATTATTTATTACTCTAAAAATGTTTTATATTTTTCATTTATGGTATTATTGACAACATATAATTAAAAATTAAATTTTTTGAATATTGAACAATTTTTTTACGTAAGTTAAAATTAATGATAATAATTAAGAGTAAAACAAAATATTAAGGATTAAAATTAAATAAAAACAAGTATAAAAATAATTTTCCAGTGATATTACAACCTTATCTCCTCTATTATTATAAATAAGGACATTTGTGACATCTTTGGATTTGTTTTGAGTTAATTATAAATTAATATTTTTGAAGTTTCCAAAAGTACCCCTCACCTCAATTATAAAAGGGCACCACATCCATCAACTGTTCAATTCACATTGAGACTTCATGCTCAGCCATACCCTACCCATGCCCTTAATAAACATACCTAGGAACATTCTATAGTTTCTTTTCTTATCGAAAGACCATCTATAGATCTTTATTAGTTGATATAGAGGGAGCTCGTCGAAGAAGAGGTAATCTCCTCTATTGATTCTTTCGTACTTATTTTTTCTTATGCTCACTGTTCATGCATTTTTTCTATTATATTGTAATAACACCATTTTAACTTATATATTGAGTTGTTATTATTATTATGGAACAACCGTATTCCACCTTCCATCCATCCTATGATAAAAGTAGTAACTACATGGGCGTATATAGAGTATACCGTCTCCAAGCCTTGGTCGAATATATCGTTCACCACCATGTTACAGGGATGGGTAAAATAATGGAAATAATAACTTTATATTATTATTAAAAAATGATATTTATTCTATAAAATATATAAACCACCCACTTCCATATCATTTCATAATTAAGCAAATTATACCATTGCTCATGTGTACGTATAACATACCGTCTCCACGATGTAATGTGATTCATTCTACATGATCTTCAATATAACATGATTATAAAAATTTAAATAATGATAAAATATGATATATATTACATTAATATATTTCTATAGATTATATAAAAATAATCTATTAATAGGAATAAGAACTTATCTGACAAAACATCTATAAGAAAATAATGTTGTTATTAACTGATGGATGAGTAAAAATGTTAAAAACAAATGAATAATAATATGTTAGAATATGATATTATAGAAATTGAATATGATTATATATTAGATTAATGAAATTATTTTCACCCTTGTACATAAGGTGTAGATATGTGTGGTGGATTCCAGGCCTAAGGTAAGGGTTTATTTGGTCTCACTTTTATTCTTGTGGGACATAATCCTTATACACCACCTATTTCTTTTGAGTTGTGTTTATGCGACACATGAAAGTTTTTATTATTATTACTATGAAGGTTATTATATTTATGTAATTTTCATTATTTTATAAGTCATATTATTTTACTGATTATAAATTGGTAAGGGAAAATTTTGAAATCTCATTATTATCTGATATTGTTTATACATAAGTATTTACTGAGTATTATTTATCATCAATGTACATGTTTCAAAAAATGATTTCATTAAATGTTTTACAGTTCTACTATGCATTTTTGAAGTAATTTTTACCCATTTTATACATTTTACTACATGGTTTGACAAAAATATTTATTTCATTTTCCATATGAGGGTCTTTTTGAATATTCTAGAAAATTTAGGGGAATGATGTTTTTTAACTTCTGCAGAATGGATAGATTTTTATGTTTCAATAATTCCTTATTTCATTGAAGCATCCATTATAATAATTCAAGGGTATTTTCCAATAAATTATTTCCATTTAAAATTTTATAGTATTTTGATAACAGAAAAGGTTTTTGAAAAAGAATGTATGTTTTCCAGATGAATTAATTTCAACAGTTTTATAACAATTATTTTTCATCTAAGAAGGAATTATTTAATATGGATATGTTTCATGAATAATATCAACATTAATCCCTTGGTTTTATTTTATTTATTAAATATATTTGATTTACATGGATTATGATATGATCTAATGATGTTTTGGAAACCCATTTTATTCCTTGGGTTATGCTTCGATGGATGATTTTTGTTTTTTACCACACATAATAATTATTTCATTATACGATGGGTGGGACCTACATCTCACTCCAATTTCTTGGGTAAATATTTATATCTCATGAGATAGACATGGTTAGAATGTGAAAAGGTCTCAGTTTAGTAATACATGGTTGGAACAGTAAGTAAACCCAATTAATTAATACAGGATTGGAATGAGGAGTGATCTTGGTTCAGTAATAAACATTATCTGTTATGATGGTCTTGGAAATGAGACTTGACTAAAAATAATTGATTTTGTATGATTATTTTTTTCCAAAATTAAATTTATTTAATCTATTATTATTTCTAATGGATCATGCTCTTTTATGATTTATATCATATGAACTGCAAAGATTTTTTAAATGACTCAAGGTTTTGATATATGTTATACATGGTATAATTTTCAAAATTTATGATCATGTTTTTACATTATTATGTTTGGTTGGATATTTCATTTATTTTCCCTTACTAGGCATATGAGATCACACCTTTTATGTTTCCTTTCCCCAAGATATGAATAATAGTATTAAGTATGATTTTACAGAAATGGGTTATAGTTTTTATGGAAAGAGTAAAAGATTATGTGGATGTTTTAGGAACCATTTTTTTATGTTTCCCAGTTTCCAAAGACAATAATTTATATGGTCTTTGGGTGTCTGTTTTTATAATGTATTAATTATTATAAAAAATTAATGTAATTTTCATACACTAGAATCTTGTGTCTTTACATTTGGTAATTAAAATAATTAAAAAATATTTTTATTAAAATCAGATTTTATTTCTCCTTTTAGTCAAAAATTTGTGTTCATTCAAAACCTTATTTTCTAAAACAAATAAAGTATTATTCAGAAGTTTGATATGTACTTTATATGAAATCATATTTAAATAATTTATATTAATATTCGAATTATTTTAAATGAAATTATTTTCAAAATGTGGTCAAGCATCTTTTACAAGTATTCAAGGAATTTAATTTTCAAAACATTTTCAAGGATTATTTATATGTTTTAAATTTATCTTCAGGCAAATGGTTTTCAAGAAAAATTGAATATTTTTTTAAAATTTTTCTAGAAAAATTATTTTAAAAACGTTTTCAATATTTCATTTTTTTCAAATTATTTTCAATTAAGTAGTTTTATAAAAATTTAAAATTATTATATAAATTTTTCAAGAAAAAGGTTTTTAAAATGATTTCAATATTAATTTATAAGTCTACAGTTCATTTTCAATGAAAATGGTTCGCAAAATTTTAAGTGTTTAAAAAAAATTCAAATAAAAATCGATATTATTCGCAAGACATGTTTTCAAAATATTTTCCTAATTATTTTACATAATATATAACAACAATTGATGTTACTCATTCCCTTCTAAGAAATGATCTAATGATTCCATTCATATTGTTTCATGAATATTTTATGTTTTGTCATAATTACTCTTAAGAAACCTATTTCTATTCCACAGGTTGTATGCATATGAAACCCACTTTTTCATGGGTTATTCATTGATGAAATTATTAAGAAACCTTTCTATTTTTTAGAGATTATGATGTGATGAAATTTTAGTGGTATCCATTTCATTTCATGGGTTATGATTTTATGTTAAAAAACCCAATATATTTTATGGATCATGATATGATTTATGTTTTATTATATTGTGTAAAATTTATGTATTTTTATATAATTGGATAGGTGGAACCTATATATCCCACCAATCTACTCGATAGTGATAACTATAATATGTGTTCAAAGTGTACACAAGAGGGAGTCCCATGACCGAAACAAGAGGGTACTTGAAAGGGCATCCCAATCCTAAAACAAGAGTGTATATGAGATGGATTCCCATCCCCAATGTAGGTATACATGTGATTATCTCAATACTAACAAGTTATGATGGTTTTTTAGGCATCCTTGACATTGAATTTTTATATGCTTATGTGTATTCCAAAATTTAATTACTTGTTCATATGTTTTTATTTCATGAATACTAATCATGATTTCCCTATGATTCATATATTATGAGATTAAAATAATTATTCCATAATTCATATTCATGATTATTGAATTACAGGGTATGATCTTCTAATGATCATGATCATGTTCACATACACGTATAGTTATGATATACTAATAATTTTCTTTTATTTACCCTTAATAAGATTTTGATCTCACCCATTTATTATGTTTCCCTTCCCCAGGTTAAGAATAATGGTTTAAATGAAAATAAAAAGTGGGATCTATGTGGAAAGAAATTGAATACATTTCACTAAGTTAGATGATTTTTCTCCCAAGTTTCCAAAGTCAGAAAACTAATTCAGTCATAGGGAGTCTATTTCTATAATATATTGTGTATTTCTCAAAAATGATGTAATGTATATGTATGTTATGACTATGTTGTTATAGTTTGTATCAAAGTTATGTGTTAGTCATCCTTTATAAACTAGGATGCTAAATCTTTATTTATATCCCTAGAAATATTTTTATTGTTATGTATAGTGATATCTCTAAGGATAAGTCTAAGGATGAGCTAATGTTTTGAAAAATGTCCTTCAATATTGGTAAATTATAGATTGATTAGATTCCTAGTATTGCTTCCCTTTATAGATTATAAAAGTGGTTGTGGATTTGGCATAGATGTACCTAGATGTAAAAACTCCAACAAGGTGTGTCAGGATAGACTCAGGGTACCCTGGTACATGACAATGGGCCCTTTTGAACACCTGCTTTCACATTCCTTGTGGATATGATTTGGAAAGTAAGAGAGTATTAATGAATAATAAAAAACTATATAAATATATATAATTTATGAATAACAAATGAACATCCATAGTTGTAATATATGAATTAATTGGGTTCTATTATGTAGACATCCTATATGTAATTGTTTCATGTTTATGTTCCTTTCAAATGTGTTAAGTGTTTCTCACCCTATGATTTATTTTTTTAGTCAATAGATGTAACCAAAAGGAACATGGATAACATTGAATGATTCAAATTTAGAAATTATGGGATTTATGGAATTCGATTTCCCAATTAGATATCTCATAAAGTGAATCAAGAGGGTTATAGGAGTATTGGTTATACTTCTGAACACAAAGGGACTGCAAACGACCCGTGAAAGGTATGTGATGTTCTTATAGTATTGGTTACAATAAAAATAACAATCCTGATTTGATTTATGTTTATTAACCTTAATACATGATTCATATTTCATATTCTATTATAAAGGCAATATGTAATAAGTTGATGAAGCATGTGTAATGGTTTAAGAAAATGTATGGATAATTAATGTATTTTTGTTTTGGAAATAAAAGAATATTTTACATGAATGATGGATTATATACTTGACTTCAATATATTTTTTAATTAAAATTTTAAAATTACATGTTTAATGGTGATGAATTCATAGAAAATGGAATTGTGACATTTTTATTGAGGTAAGGAAACACATTATTAGTACCTGATGTTTAGATAGTGATGTTTGGATAATGATATGTCAGACATTAATAAGTAAATTGGATGGTACTCATAACATAAGTAACTATTAAGGATTTTTTGAATAATTCATCAATGCCCTCATAGATGAATGTTGAAACATCCTTGATTTAAGTAGTATATCAAATAATATTAGGATTAGGGAAGCATGCATGTTTTCCATATGGATTTATGGTAATTAGGGTTATTACCATGTTTCAATATAATATATGATGGGAGTATTCACATGTTTTTAATTTCATATCCAATATCTACATTGATATATATGGGGAGACAATGTTAAGATAATTTCATTCCCTTGATTCCAATGTTTTGGCTTTTTATCTTTCAAAAGTGTTATAAGGTTAACAATTTCTGGAATGTTAAAGTAAAAATTCAGAATAATTTAGTGATATTAAAGATTAACATAGATACATAAGTATTCATGTATATTGGATAACATATTTCAGAAACATTGTTTTGGTGGTGCCTAAAGAAATATGTAATAACTTATCATGGATCTCATTATCTGTTAGATCTTCAATAATGACATATTCTCTTTCATTCCCTAATGTAAGAGATGGAGTGGGAATTGATCAATTCACAAACAATGGTTGAACTATGGAATATTTAATGGAATTTACCATATATGTATATCTTCTTGTAAATGTTCTTAAACATTAGGATATTGAAACCAAAAATGTAAACTTTTTTACCTTCGTTTTCAATGAATCAAATGGCCCCTTAGATCATCACTGATTTATGGATTTGTGATTGTTAACATTATCATAACTGAATTCTCTATCACACTCCATTAGAAAATGACAGTTATATTTCTACTCCATGTCCATGTTTTAAATTCCCACTTATGTTATCCAATGTTGAAAACTAATTATACACTATATTTCATAACACTTGTGTTTGTGACATTCTTTTTAATTATAAATTTTAGTAATTATTTTGAAAATGTGGGTTTCTATGAAAGACAATCTCAAGTATTTAACCTTTTATAAATCAAAATAATTTTATTAGAAAAATTAATTATAATGTTTGTATAACGTAACACTCATAGATTTTTTGGAATATATTTTTTTGAAATAATTTAATCATTTGGATATTTTTCATTTCAAACAACACTGAAAATAGTTTTTTACATTAAAGAACTTGGTTTGGATTCTTTAATATGCAACGCCAGGATAATAATGCACTAAAAGTAACATAAATTTTATTTTTCCCTACATGGAACACCATGGTTATCTTACATTACATGAAAACTTCATTTTCACAATGGATTTTGTAACATGCATGACCGGGTTTTACTGAACAATAATATATTATTAAAATATTATTATTTAATATATTAAGATATAAACTAGCTATTAAATTAGTCATTATCTGTATTATTAAGTAACTTATGAAAAATTATTGATAACACAAATATAACATGAATTCATAGGTTACCAAATAATTTGAAATGAAAATATAATAACCAATTGAATATAAATGATATATTTTTATTTGTATGCTTCCAATGGTGTTATGTCTTAATAAATTGTAGTAAATTTAATTAGTGGGTGAAATTAATGTAATATATACTATATATTCTATCAAATATTTTTTATATTCATCCAAAATATTTTATTGATATAAAATAAGAATAAACCAAATTTTACACACAAAAAAACCTATATTTTTATAAAGGTAGTTTTTTCCCATTTAATGGAGAATCCATTTTAAATACAATTTTTGGAACTTTAATAGATTTAATATGTCAAAGTAAACTACATCCTTCAAATAGAAACATAAAAATTACTTTAGGATGATTTTTTGGTATTTTTCTGTAAGGTTACATTTTTTAATAAATAGTTAAAAATACAAAATTTTAGTTCAAAACATCTTTTTCATCATATTTATTAATATGGATAAATTAAATTTCATATAGGTTTTAATTTTTTAATAGATCAATTTTTTATCAATTAACCTAATTTATGTAATTTATTCATTTTCACATTTCAATTAAAAAAACATATCAATCTTTTCAATGTTTTTAATTTAAAAACCCACAGTATTGTCCCATATGGAGGATTTATTTTAAATTGATTTATTCCATATATATGATAAAAAAAAATTCAAATGGATTCATGTTTATTAATCACCATCATAAATAATTTCTAACATGGTTTACTTAATTTTTTTCAAAAAATATTAGTGAATCTAATTAAAATATATTATAGTGATTATGGTAAATTTAATCTTAAAAAGAGAATAAACCTTAAACTTAAGGGCCCAAATGACCTATAAACAAGTATATCACAATTTACTTGGAAATATTTAGTCCATAAGCCTTAAATTATTTATTTTATTGGTTTATTATTAATTTGAATATGTAACAATATGGGTACACCTAACATTTTTTCAAAAATGAAAATTGTGTAATTTCCTTTCCCTATAAATGGCCACCACCAATACCGATAATTCACAACTGCCAAACCACATATTTTTTCCATGATATTCCTTATAAACTTCAAAAAACTATAAATTATTCATTTAAACATTTATTTTTTCATGAATACTTCCAATGAATCCCATTGGTGCAATGTTACCCGATTAGGAGGATATACCCTCCCTCAAACTCATTTCTTTTATTCCCATTATCCACTCCATATAATCTTTTTATTAAATAATTTTATAAATAAATAGTGTATTAAATATAATAGGATTTTTTATGCTTTGGTTTCGAAATAAAATTACAAACAGTTCCACTTAATGGGTAACGAACATACCCTTTACATGTATGGAGAACTACAGCCCCACAAAATGATGAATGTTAATATTTCTATTACCACATATCATGGTGGACATTATGATGGAAAAAATATTTATATATATATTATATTTGTGAAATTTATAATTTCTTAAATCTTCTGTAATTTTTATCTAGAACATATCTTTTTTCTTTCAATCTTGTTTAAATACGATAATTTTTCTTGAAGATGTGTGGACTACAGTCCCCTCAAAGTGATGTGATTCATTCACACACTACATGGAGTGTATTAAGGATTTTTTTAGTGAAATTATATGATATGTAGGGAATACTAATTATACTGTAATGATATTATATACATATATACATGTATATATTTTTCATTATTCCATTCAGTTTTACAATAAAATGGAAACAGTGTTCATATGTACATACAGCTTACCGTCTCCATGAACAATGTATCAAATTTCATAATTATATATTATATATATTCTTATAACAGAAATACAATAAATATATATATGATAAAAATATCATTGTTTAAATTCTCAAAATAATTATATAAATATAAGGACCGAAGATATAACAAATTAAGACACAAGAAAAAGACAAAACAAAAATTCAACTTATTGTATCATTAACATGAATTGTAAAAAAGTGGGTAATATAAAGTCATAATAAAACCATATATGGTATTATATATAACAAAATGTTTCTATAATATATTTATAATAAAATTTTATTTAATATACATGTGGTTTTAAAGAGTTCTACGTGAGTCAAGACACAAGATAAGGTAATTTCATCTCACTTTTTATTTTCATCAGATGCATGCCTTATTCACTAGTCACTTCTTTTGTGGGGTGTATATATTTCCCATTAATTTATTATATTATTCATATAATTAATTTCTTTTATTTAAAAATTGATTTTATGATATTCCTATCACGGGGTTTGTGTTTCAAAATTTACTGATTTGATAATGTAGTTTGGTCTCAATTTTCTTTCATTGTGACACATGCCACGTTATGCACCTCTGCTTTTCTATAAGATGTATATACTTTATTGGACATGATATATCATGAGTATCCTTCATTTAATTATATTTTATGATTCATTTAATATTATTATTTCCATTTTATTTTTATTCAAAGTTATAATCATGTCTACCATTTGTTGTCAAATCTCATCATTTATCAATATGGTTAATGATTATGCTTTCATTGATTAAATATTATTATCCATGTCTCAAGAAATCCCAAGATTTTTATTAACCACTAGATTTTAATGTTATATCATAGTAATGGTTCCATTTTTACACTTTTTGGTACATATAATAATTTATAAATTGTTTTCCTTAAAATACGGATTTATTTCACTTTTCGGTCGGAAAGCTGTGTTCTTTCAAAAACATATTTTTTGAAAAAAATTTCAGATATTTTTAATGATTTTTCATTTTAATTTAAATTAATGAATGATATAAATATTTCTTTTTAAATTTTCAAAGTATTTTCAAAAAAATTGTTTCCAAAACATTTTCATCCTTCTATTATAAGTTTTCAAGGAAAATGATTTTCAAAAAAATATCAAGAATTATTTATAATTTAAAAATGTATTTTTAATGAAATTATTATCAAAATGTTTTCAAGATTATTTTACAAGTTTTCATGGAAAATTATATTCAACGCATTTTAAATATTTCATTATTTGTTTGCAATATATTTTCAATGAAATTTTTTCTAAATTTTTGTTAATATTATTTTATATGTTTTCAAGGAAAAAGGTTTTCAAAATGATTTCAATACTTATTTATATGTTTTTAATTGATCTTCAAATAAAATTGTTTTCTATATGTTTTATGTTTTAAAAAAATACATTTCATGAAGAAAATATATTTTCCTCATGAAATTATTTCTAAATATATGTCAAAGATATTTTCAATAAGAAATGATATGTTTTGATATTAAAAATTCCTTTATATGAAATTATCTGAAGGTTACATAAATATTATTTCAAAAATATTTTATGTTTTGATGGAAAGATACTTCTGATGCCCATTTATATTCCCTGGGTTATATTCTTTTTAGACCCACTTTTATACTTGGATTATGATTTGATGAAATTATTATCAAACCTATCTATTTTTTATAGGTTTGGATGTGATGAAACTTTAGGTACACCCATTTCATTTCATTGGTTATGATTTGAGGTTTGTGAAACCCATCTATTTTTACTTGACATGAATTGATGAAATTTATCTAATCGTGTGGAACATGTATGTATGATTTTTTCATGGGAAGCGTGGGACCAAAATATCCTTCTAATTAATTTAGTAATGATAATTATTTTATGAACTATAAGGGTACATGGGAAAGAATCCCATGTTTGAAAAATGAGGGCACACAGGAGTTCATCTCACACCTGAAACATGTGGGTACATCGGATGGAATCTCATGCCTAAAACAAGAGGATACATGGGAGGAAATCCCAATCCTGAAACAAGATGGTTCATAAGAGGGAAACCATGACCAATATAGATATAGTGGTGATTATCAAAAGCCTAGCATCTACTGAAGGTCTTGGTAGGCATCACTAAAATAGGGTGTTTATATACTTATGTGTATGAAAAACATCCATGTATTAATCATATGTAATGATTTCATAGATAATGATCGTGATTTCCATATGATTCTTGCCTTATAAAATATAAATATTTTTTTCCATGACTTATGTTGATGATATTTGATTAGTATGTTATGATCTTATAATAATCATTATTATGATTACACATCCTCATGTTCATGATATGATTGTATGTATCATTTATTTACCCTTACTAAGAATTTGAGCTCACCCTTTTCTAATATTTCCCATCCCAAGATTATGAATAATGGGTTTTAAGTATAATTACTATGGGGTAGATCTTTTTGGAAAAAAATTGAAGATATTTCACCAAGTTATTATTTTTTTGTTCCCAGTTTCCAAATACACCAAACTAATACGGTATTGGGGCGTCAAACTGTAGAATGTTTTAAATATTCAAAAAAAGTGATTTAATGTCTATGTATGTTAAAATTGGGTTTTCAAAATGACCTCTCTACTAATGATCTTATACCACAACCATAAGCGTGGGAGGGGAAACAATATCCTATATCACAGATAGGTCATTGGTAGTGGCCCACAACTAAGTATCTTCTTAAAAACCCTTGTTATATTTATAATTATCTATCACATGGACTCACCTTAAAAAAAATATCGTTATATATTTAATATACAATGACCCAAAACTATTGGATTATAATAATTTGTTTTATTTATGAGTTGTGGAATTTAATAATTTATAATTATATAAAATAAATGTATGTTATGTTTGAGTTTCCTCATGTAGGGTAATTTCAAAAAAAATTAGTGAAACACATTTGATTTTTTGATATTACTAATATATATCTTTATGTGTATGTATTTCATTACATTTACCAATTACATTTATAAAAAATTACTTATTATAAAAATTAATTTTGTTAAATTAACTTTAAATTAATTTTGGGAAAATAAAATTCCTTTGATTTATTATATATACATATATTCGTACATGAATATATATATATATTTATATAATTATTTTAGATATAATGTAATTTTAAATTTTTTTCATAATAAAATACAATATGTTTATAAATGGTTAAAAACTAGTATTATTCATGTCTGTGTGAATGAGATTTAAAAATTATATATACATATAAATATATATAAGAAATTGAATTAATCATTATAATATTTAAATATATGAAAATATAATGAATTTTGTATATATTTTTACCAAATTTGATTTGAATATATAATGTAATTTGGGTAATAAAAATGTCTACCTATATATTTATAATTTAATAAATGGTATAATCATAATTGAATACATGTTAATATTTTACATAAATTTATAAAAAAATGAAATTATATAAGTGGGGTCACATAAATTAAAAAAAATAATATTAAATAATATTTTAAATTAAAGAGATGGAAAAAAATTAGAAAAAAGGAAACCCCAAAAAAATCGGTATACAATTTAAAATTGTGTGTAATTCATATATTCACTATAAGAGAAGAGAAAGGTGTCAAAATTACCTCCAGTTGAAAAAATAATAAACTAGATTTGAAAAAATGAAAATGATGTTTAAAAAAATCATTATTGTAGAATTGATGACTTGTGAATGAATTTATTTACTATAAATTATATTTAAATATATTATTGATATATTTTAAATTTCATAATACAGATATATCTAGTATATCATAAACTAGAAGTATCATAGAAATTGGAAAACCAAAATTACATCAAACATTAATTTAATTGATATAATATAATTGTGGAAATAAAATATAGGTTTTGAGATTATATATCAGATTTCAAAAAATATTTGAATTACCACACATAATATAATAAGAAATATAAGCAATAAAATATAAGGAAAAATCTTCAAACATAAATATAAATAACAAAGTATGTAATTACAATTTTATAATTATATACATAACTATTAGTGAATATATAAATAAATAAAACTAATTATACTCTTTTATTTTGATTTGGTACTTTATTATACATGTATATCAAAGTAATGTAAAATTTATCAAAATAAATCTGTCTAGATATTTTAACATATATTGAGATACAATTAATTAAAATTTTCAAAATCTGAATAACTTTTTTGGAAACAATATGAATTATATATAAAGATATTAAAATTTTTCCAATAAATAGATAATAAATAATTTAATATAATATGAAGGAAACTATAAAAATTATATATATATATATATATATATATTCTTATTATAAAAGGTTGCATGCATACCTTTTGAATTCATAGTTTTATGGATACACCCATTTGATTTTAGGTATTTCTCATATTGTATATGCTTGTTGAGGTAAAAATAATATAGAAATCGGTTGTTTGATGGGTTACATGGGTTACATAGGTTAGTAAAGGTAACCAAAACCTGACTCAAATATTATTTATTTCATATTACTCAACCCAATTATAAATCAAACTCAATTATGTTTTACCCAAATCTATTTTAATCTTGTTGTTCGTGTAATATTATCATATTGAGCTCAAAATTTCCACCTCTATAGAATGTGAACTATTTTTTTCCTATATTAATAATTTATTATTCATTACTTGTTAATAATAATGAATTTTTATACACAATAACAATTATCATTTAACTTTATCCATATGTAAAAATTATAAAATGAATAAAAAACATGAACATTTTTTTAATAATTTTTATATAAATCCATCATAGACTAAGAATTTAATTTCATTCCTAAGTAAGAAATAGTGAGAAATTTTAAAAACATGAAATAAATTAGATAATATAATATTACCCATATTATGGATTTACAAATATAATATAAATATCTTTAAAATATACTTTATTATCGAAGTAGTTTATATCTATAAATGTAAATCCAAAATATCAGACATTTCAAAACTAAAGATACGATAGAATAACCCAATCACCTAAATAAAATTATTAAAAATAGAAATAATAAAATAAAGACCAAGATAATATTTTTTTTATCATTCATGAACTAAAAACCATAACCTGCTTTGTAAGATTCCATTTAAAACCCCAAATTATCATGCAACATGAAATTTTAATGCTAAAATAATATACCTAGTGATCATGTAAATTTTTATCAACATTGATGAAAATAATTTTTTCATAAGTGCTTCACCCTTAACCTGATTATTTGTTAATATTTTGGAGAGAACAAATCATTATTTCACGGATAATAAAAATATTCATGTAATAGTGTACTGGGTTGTGCCAATATTAACTCAAAATTATCAATATTAACATCTATAAGGAGAAAAAAATTCATTAGTTGCACCCATTGAAAAATACATAAAGTTAAATATATTTTTAAATTTTTCATTTCCTATTTTAAGGATTTTTTTCTTATTCAATGAATTAAAAACACTTTAAAAAAGAATCATCTATGTATTAACTTGATCAAAAGAAACTGAATTAATCATTCCCCAAATAAGTATGTCATTTTCATTATATACATCTTTAAATTAATTATAAAAATGAACATATTTCAGTAAATAAATATTTATTTGGGAATTAATAATAAATAATTTGTAGTCTTCATGTAAATATTGAATAAAGAACCACCATGTTCTTGAGGATGTTTCAAAATGGGGAAACTAATATTGATAAAATTGGAGGTAAAATATTCAAGAAAATAAAGACATTACTAAAATTTATCAATAAATATTGGTCTAAAAAATTATAATTTTCAACAAAGGACTTATATTTTTAACATTGTAGAAAACATAAAAAACTATCACATAATTTAGAATCAGATGAAGTTAAACCACTTTTACCCAAATAATGAGCCACAATATGTTTCTCTATGTCCAAGATGGTGTCCCCCACTTATATCCTTATCCCAAAAACATAGTTTAGTGAATTTAATGGCATGAAAAGTGACATCCAATTGTATTTTCATATTTAAAATCATCAATAAAATAGTAACCTTGTGTTTTCATTATCCTTATATGATAACTTATATTAAAATGTGAAATAATAACATGATGTGAGACACAATATATTATTTAAAAATTTTCATAATTATAGTTATAAGACAAAAAATATGTGATTGCAATTTTACTAGTCATGATCACTAAAAATAATGAATTCTGGAAACATAAATGAAAAATACGAAGTATAATTCTAAAATAATGATTCCTAATTATAGTAAATATAAAATATATGGACTGAATAGTCCAACATAATTATTTCAGAAGTAATCAATCGCAATCCATAGATTTGTAGGGTTATTCCTCTAGAAGTATCCACTAAAACCATTTTATTAAAGAAGTATTTAGGTGTCATTCTGAAAAAAAAGAAATGGATTTCCCTGTATGTTTTATTTTGTGAACTAAATAATAGAAATGTGTATGGTGGATGTTACCAAACCATGACTACTGTATTCACATATAATCCGATACCATGACATAGTGAATGTGGTGAATTTCATATTACATTATCTGGTTGGCCATATCAATTTTATTATCATGAATATTTTATCTTATATATAATTAATATTATTATTTATAGATAAAACCATAATTATCAAATAATTTTATAAAATAATTTTAATTAATGAGGTTGAAGAAAAAGTGGTCTGTGTTTCATAATATATGAAACGTTTAAATATATGAGGATACTTCATTCATTGAAGTATTTCCATAAATTAATGAATCACATACCTCATTTGCGACAAAATATATCTTTCAATATTTCAAAATGCTCTTTATCTCATATTCGCTTTTTCCAATTTTATCTTGATATGGAAGTCATGACAGACATTAGTGGATAATGAGTCCAGCTGAAGCATTTTGTGATTCCAATGGTTAGTGGATACTCTCAAAGGAAATAAACCATTTAATTTTTTGGAGGGTAATAAATAAAACATTATACTAATTAATATTGATTGTTTGGAATGTGAGGTATTCTTTTTTTATGGTATAATTTGTTTTAAATAATTTATCCCACTACCAATTGATCATGAAATGGATTTCATGATATCGTCAACAATTATAGTGTATATATATATCTGACTAAACACATCCTAGTTATGATAGCATACATTAATGATTAAATTATATGCTGATGGTTGGTTCTAAAACCCAAATAAATGTATTTTTCATGGAAAGGGAATCTGTTCATCTTACAATTCAATAGTCAGTGATGTTTCTTCTAAAAATCGTATAGTTATCTCATATACAAATCAAGAAAAGTTGATATTTATAAAAAACTATATGGTATAAGTGAAAATTTTGATGGTTTACTTAACCATTAATCAAGTAATCGTATTTAATATCACCTTATTATTATCATTCACGAACTAATTTGTGGTCTAAGACACTATGATGAAAACAATTCTTGGTTGGTATCCACAATTAGTTCTAGTTCTTATTGAGTGTATAATACTTTTTCTTACTCAAATATATCACGATTGAACTGGATCATTAAATACTATATTAATTCCTACTCATATTCCAAATAATTTCAAATAGTATTGAGCGTATAATAAAATATTATAGGGAGACCATACACCCCAAAATAGGTAAAAATCATCAAAGTGGAAACAATTTATAAATTTTCATCATAATATAAAATGGAATATAAATGTAAATCACATATCATACCATTAATAGGTAAATAACTACTCATTTACTTTCAAAAAGAAAACTATAGTAATGGAACATGATTCATACTGATATGACCAAGATCCCCCATGGGTTGATCATATACAACATGGTTCAAAAATATATAAAATCTAGATATATCTATAAACTAGCCCTAAACCTAGCCTGGTCCCACATCCCAATTCCAATTATAATCATACATCTAATAAATCCCTTGTATTTGCACACTTTCACTTACCTAAACCATGAAATATGAAATACTCTCAAGTATCATGGTACCCAATCAAGGTGTGAGTAGAGTAAAATATGTCTCAACCAAAAGTATCCCAAAACATATCAATTAAATTTAATGTCATACTAATTTCATATGATAATATGCCTAAATAACATAAAATAAATACTCATCATATCCTCTATTAACATTGTGACACCATGTATCGATCATACATACATTTAGTGATATTGGTGTTATGATTAAACCTATAATATATATATTTCAAGTGTCATAGGGATGTCCTCCCATAATATAATCTCAAAATTTCACAGTTTCTAGTTGGAAGTACACCCCACTATAAAACAATACAAGAAAATTCTGGTATTACAACAAAAAAACCCTTTGAAGAACCTATGGTTGTCAATACATCCAGCCTAAACAATCTATCAATCTATTTTTTTCATTCTACCACACAAGTGCCTCAAACCCATATGAGGTTGGAAATACACTAAACTCATTTCAATATTTATAATAATTTAGTTCAATAGGCATTGATAATGTTATAGTTTATTCTCCCTTTATATTTCATGAAAATAATAGATGTCAATGAACACCCCTATATCACAAGGCTCAACATGGGTTGGAAACTCACCCCACACTAATATTCATTTCAAATTACGTTAGTTACTCACACGCAATATCTTCTCAATTTTTATTTCATAGAAGTCTATCACAGTGATAGTGTTACACTTTTATACATTAATGTATCATGAATATACATAGGGGATATTTAATTTTCTTTCAAGATATAACTTAGCCAGATACACATCATATTATCCAATAGAACAATTTCATTAAATCTCTAGTCTGGAAACACCACCATCGTGGTATATTTCTTAGGAATAATAAAACATGAAAAAACAAATGTATAGAATAAACCTTCCAAACCCCAAATCAATAAGTTAAACTATTTTACATATATTAAAATTCAGGAGAACTATGTTGTCATGGACACATTTCATAAAAAAACATGAAGAACATCATAATGAATTGGGATTGGTTAGGGAATGCCAACCACATTTTAATAGTGTCCTTACTACTGAATATATTTTTTTAATTCATCTTCAAATTAAAATCTGAAAAAAAAACAACAATTAATGGAATAAATGGTGATAACCACAAAAAATGATAGAAATGTAAAAATGGCCAGACAAAAGTGATGACATTTCCATGGTTTATATTATGTGATATATGAGATATATATTATACCATTAATAAGGGATATTGACCACTTGATATGAGAGGAAAATTTGACGGAAGTTGAATAGGTTATCCAAAAATAAAAATAAGAAGGGAGGGGATACTTATGTTTTAATGCAAAATAATATTTAAATTTAATAAAAAAACAAAAAACATGTGGGCCTTCAGAGTGTATCATATATTTATCCATAAGTTTCCCATAATTCATTAGATACCCACTCCATGTTCAATATCCATATTATGTTACACCTTGATATAATACTAATCTCTATAGGCCTCTTCCAATGACCCCATACTAGTACACCAGCAACTTGGTAGCATCTATTAAAAATGTTGATGTCTTAGCACCAAACGGTTCCCCTAGAAATGAATATTCAACCCATTCAAACTCCTACAACCTTCATAATTCATCAAAGTACATTTATTTTAGAAAAAAGGAATTTTTTTCAGAAAAACATGTGTTACTACCTCCCCAACATAAGGACCCGGCCTATTTAGAAAAATATATATTTCCACTTAACCCTGATATCTAACTCCCACACTCACATATCAACCATGATATTATATTTGTCTCACTTCATTCGTACCATAGGGATAATTTGTTTCCAAAGTATCCTCTCACTCTGATCCACAATACAAACAAATATTTCGATGAATAATGCATCAAAATCCATCTTGAACACATCGATATTAATCATTTGAAAATGGATGATTTGGTATCACCAAATCTAAGATAAATGGAATAAATCTTTCATTACATTTTACCTTTTAGGAATTGAGAACTGATACACAATTGTAGTGATCTTCTCATGAAAACAATAATAGATCCATATTGTTGGGTGCTAACTTTTTTTAACAAAAAATATGGTTGTGTATTAACTAATATGAAACTACTAATAATGAATATCCTATTTCATAAATATATAAATAATGGTATTTCTTATCTATATAAGTTCACTAACTACAAAATTTTTTCATTTATTTATTCCTAATCAAATAGATATTCTTTAACACCTCATTATCAATAACAACATACTCCCCTACCTCCAACCAGCACGGAGGTGAATGACACGAAATCTCATAAAAGACATCAAATATTTCTATTTTAATTGATTCTTAATAAATATTAATATAGTAAAAATTCACAAGAAAAATATGGACCCCCTATTATCCCATAAAATAATCAATTGAAGCCCAGATCATATACTCAAGTACTTAAATAGAATACTTAGTGTGACCATCTATATTATGATGATAGGTAGTTATAATGTTTAATATGATGTCAAGAACTTTCTTCATACCATAATAGAATAATTCTATTAAACAGGGATCATAATCAAAAATGTTTCTCCTGCACACCCTATGAAATGAATCATGAAGTTGTGGATTTCTAGAATCAAGTAGAATTTAAATTTTGAGTTCTAGATCTAGGTATATTTTGATTATTGGGATTTAAAATAAAATTATATGTTTCTTCAAATCTCTATGAGGTTTTTCTTAATAAGATATGATTTGTCTTGTGTAATCAGGTGATCATCAAAGCTGGTTCATGGTTGTCTTGCAAAAAATTACTACTAGAGGGGAAAATTACACCACAAATAGATGTAATCGTAACATAGAATTTTTTTAGATTTAATTTTTAAGGGAGTGGTTAATTATATAATGTAAAGTGGAAAACCCTCTATAAAGGATTATATTTTCTCAAATCTAGACAAACCACACCATATTATAAGGATTTGTGACATGGTGACCGGATCAGTAATCAAAATTGTGGCACAATAATGATTTTTTTAAATTATTCCTTGCTTCTATGTGATATAATATTTTTCTATATATGTTTTTTTCATTCCATGACCTCTTGGATACACTATTATGTCCCACGTGATGGGTCAGTGTTGTGTCATAGTGCTTCTAGGTTGTGTCGCGAGGTAGAGTTAATAAGATATCACTACATAATGAAGGGGTACATTATTCCATGAGGTATTATCTTATCATGAATATAGTTTTCTCCTATATTAGGGAAGTAATAAATGGTTATAGCGGAAATACCATAAAGGTGTTTTGGAATGACCATTATGTTGTGACCAGTCTTTTCATGCCACAATGCTAACTGTATGATGTTTTCTGAATTGATTAAAATAAAGTATTTTCATAATAAAACATAATAAATGAGGTCACACTCATTTGTTTCAATAAATAGGTCTGTAGATTATCTTTCCTCAGGATTCTATCTTCCAAAAGGATATCTCCCACATTTATATGTGGGTTCAAGAACTTTTTGTGCCATTGGATTACTAGGTGTGAGTATATCACACCACTTCCTTCCAATCATTGATTCCTCAGCTGTCATTTTTCTGTTTTATCATTGTTATATAAATTATGGGTTTTATTTGAATTTTGGTAAACCATAAATGGCAGTTTAATCATAATGATATATTCAAATAATTTACTTCCAATATATCTCTAAAGGTTATCCCTAAACACTTCCCTCATATTTATCACTATGAATAGGGGGAGGAATAAGTGGCACATATTTTCATATGTTATTTTTGGAAATTATTGTCTATGGATAATTAAAGACTCTACTGAACCTATAATTAATCTATCACTCTTACCCATATGAAATTGAATTTACGAACTACAAGAAACATAAGGTATTTACTATGTTCACCTATAAATTGATTGAATAATCCTTTCTTGGTTTAGTTCATGAGACCCATATTTAGTAACTAATATCAAGAGTGATCACAATGGAACCCTCATTATATAACAATATCTTGAATATTTGACAATATATATAATTTTTATTTATAATTGTACTAACTAGTTTCTAAAAAAATAAAACTAAATAAAACATTTAACCTGTATAAAGACAAATTCTCCATCAATAATAGAAGAACCTCTCATGTCCTTTAGAATATTAAAAATTATAAATATTACTCTTACTTTATATTTATAAATCTATATTATTATGTATGATAGAAAAATAATCTATCTTCAACCCAATATAAAACTATTAAACTTATTAGTATTTTTGAACTTCAATAGATATAATTTTTCACGATTATTATAGCATGGGGTCGCTCTCCCTATTTAAAAAAATAAATCTTCTCCTTATTCAGATCATATATATCAATAACTTCACTAGGATTTTGTTTTCAAATATTGAATATGAAAATCCATTATTGGCATCACATAAATTATTCAATATTTTAAGTTACTAAAGGTAGTCTGAAAAGGTTTGTAAGACTTTTTATTTAAACAATACATTATATTTTTCACTATCCCAATTTCATCTATCCACAAAACCAATAATAAATTTATTTCTATGTATTTATCACATCAATAAGTGTAATTTACAAAGCTTGAACTTATTTTATTATTCTATCTTCACCTCCCACTATGGTGTGGCCCAACATTCATGGAATGACTACATATCAATTCATAGATTCAACTTTGGCTTCAAAATTCCCAAAACCTACAATCCTATATATAATACTAATAATATGTAATTTTCATATTATATTTGATTCCATTTTATATAACCCAAGAAAAACTCACATCTATTTCAAATTATTTTCATAAATTAAAAAAACTCATAAAAATACCAAAATCAAAATGATTAGTGCCTTAAATTGAATAGACATTTTATTGCAAATTATTTATTCATTATCTTCCACAACACATTTCTATAAAACTTCATAATCGAAATAATCTTATATAATATTTTCTGGGAAAGTGGAAAAAATTGAGTAAGATCAACTTCATTGTAAGGGAATACTTATAATAGAATCATTACAGTGGAAATATAATAATTTTAGAAAACATGATAATGGGATAAAAATATTATTAATAGAACATGAAATGAAAATATTTTTTCATAATAAATTATATAATAATATGAACTCTCAAATGATCAAATATATACCATGTTATAATAATAATGAATCATGTGATAATAATTGAGAAAATAGAGTGTAACCTATTAATATAATATAAAAATTTGGAAAAAGTAATGAAGATAACAACATTGGGAAAATATAAATATATAAATATATCCACGAATATTTTTTTGGACCTGAAATATGGTCCACATACAAAATTTTTATATTTCAAAATGAAAACACTTTTGTGAGTATAATTGAGAATGTTTCCAAACACAAATAGACCCACACAAAAAAACATTATCTTGTGAGATATAAAACCTAATTCTATTAATTAGAGGGATATATAGGAACAAACACATTATATAATGACAATACATATGTATAATTCTCATAAAAAACCATTCTAATATCATATCACTTAAAACCCATGAAAAAAAAAATTTCATACAATTTCCAAATGGTATCACATAAAATGAACACAGGATTCAGATTAGTTAAAAAATATCAATACAAAAAATCAAAATAGAGGTAAATCATTAACTTCACTCCATCAAGGAAATACATTTATTTTAAAATGTTTCAAATTTAGATAAAATCAAAAAAAATAGTTTTCAAAAATATATATTTATCATTTTCCTAAAATTTTATGTTATGAGTCACTTTGAAAAAGATTCATTCCACGAAGGTGAAATGAGGACATACTGAAAAATAAATTAAAATAATAAAAAATTATTGGAAATTGGTAAGAACATAAAATTGAGTAAATAAATATAGATTTGAATAAAAAAATTAATATTTTGATATGAAATTCAATTGTATTTATGTCCTTTTAAATAAAAATCAAATCTTAGAAAAAGAAATTGAAATATTCAATTTTAGAAGATGATAAAGGTAGTTATAAATATGACAAAATATTATATAAATTTTTTCATAAAAATAATAAAATAGACATTTATGATCATAATAAAATGGACATGGAAGAAAAATATCATTTACCAAGGACATAAATTGTTTTTAACAATATAAAATTTTAATAAGAAAAGTAATAAATCAATGATGAAGGTTTCATGACCCGCCTTCACCAAAAGGAGGGAAGGGTTAGTAGATTGTTAGGCCCTTCCTTCTTTAAGTTGAAGGAGTGATAATGACCCCCGAGACCCGCCTTCAATAGGTCCCGGAGTGGCGACCAGCACCAAGGGTATAGAAATTTCTCACAAATGGAAGGCATTACCCCTTTAGGTTTTATAAGATCGAGAGATGAGATGATGAAACTCAACAACACCGAGGTAAAAGAAAAGCAAAGAAGAAAATAAACCATTCCCAAATGCATGTTTCAAAAGTAAAGCCACAAGGTACAAAGGTGAATACAAAGGTAAGTACCAAAGAGGAAAAGAAAAACAACAACTACAACTGCTCCAAAGGTCCAAGATAGTAAGGTCCTACGTGATCCCCGAAGTCCTCTTGGAAACCTGAAAGCATTATTATATATGTAGGGTGAGCACACAAGTACGCTCAGTAGGGAAAACCAAAGACTCTCGTGCACTAGTGGGGGAACGTACTAAGGTCCCGTGAGAATAGAGTAAACCAGACACCTATCAAGGTAAACTATCCACCCCAGGACTCACCAAGGCACACTCCTCAAATAACACAAGTCAAGTAATATATATAATCAAAGCACATTGATGTTTGGGTACCCCGTGCCACTATCCCACTAGTTATTGAGACATCCTACGCATCAGATCAATCCCGCCATTCTCATTGCAGTCCCACTACCACACCCGCCCGCACACACTTGGGCCACAACCACACGTTGTCCCACTACTGAAATCTCGCCCCCACAAACCTGGTCCACAACCACATGTAACCACGCCTGCAAACACCTAGGCCAGAACAACCACCACCACGCCCGAAGACACCTGGGCTAGAAAAATCCACTGCCACGCCCGAAGACACCTAGGCCTCATCCTGAAGACACTTGGGAAACCACCTGCCGGGCACACCTGGCCAACCACCACACTACCCCACTCGAAGGTTCTTGGGCTAATAATGGACTTCATGCCATCACAGCCTTCCCAAAGATACTTGGGCTATCTGGGAAAGGGAGCAGAAAAGGAGCTAATAACCAGCCACCAAGAATAGTGTTGGGAAAAGCACCGTCCCCCATGAAATGGGGGTGTTCGGCACTAAGTGCTCAACATAGGTGGGGCGCGAATAAGAAACAGAAAACTACAAGTATAGATATAGGTAACAAGCACTCACCCAAAGTCTAGGTTTTTCTAACCAGCCTACAGAACACAACACCACTATATCCGAGTCAAAAGTCACGACTCTCGCCAACAAAAATGATTTGTCCCATTTTTGTTTCATGTTCAGTAATAATTTTTATGTTTAAGCACAACTGGGCAACTAGTAAGCATAGGCACAAGTCCAAGAAAGTAAACAGTCAAACATCAACCATAACACCCACACCCGGTTCTCAACAACAGAGGATCCCACGCTAATTTGTGATATAAACAAGTAACCATCGGGTCTTAAAACTCACAACCACCGAGTCCACACCAACAGGGGATCCCATCCCCAATTTCACACAACCACCAAGAGTACAAGATAGGGGATCCAATCCCCTCCCACGTTTCTAGCAATCGGCTGGAAAAGAAAACAACCAACTACCACCATCAACATAAGTCAGGGTCATGCTGGTATCTTCAGATTTAAACTTCTTAACCCACTTAATGATTTCAACTTTTGTGTGTTTTAACTGGGGGTTATCACCGAAGTAAAGTTCATGTTGCCTCAATCTATTTGTCCAGATATACGTGATTAACCAATTACTTTTCACAGTAGGAGTTTACAACCACAACAAGCCATTTAAAACATCAGCAGGGGTTCATTAGTGCACAAACAACAACCACCAACGACCTCGATTTTCAGAAGGCATAAGCAAGCACAACTCAATAAGATGGTCATAATATAAACAACATCAACAATCACACCCCCGCTTCCTTTACATAATTTTTTCATTATCTTTAATTCGGTCTGGTTTATCCAATCCTTACAGAAACAAAATCATGCCCACCCTGCATGATACACAAAAAAAAGAGAGAGGCAAAGGAGAAATTCCCTACTTGTTTGATAGACTATCGACGCTTAGGCTGGGCATGGAACTTTACGGATAATGATGCGGTACACCCGATGCACCAGAATCTGTTTGTGAAAAGCCACGATCGAGAAAAAGAGAAACCATGGCTAACCCTTGGTTTATATGGGTTGAGGATGGTGGGGTGAAAACTCGAAACCGTGTAAGGTGCGGGGGTAGTGGGTTGACCACACGGCTCCACTCGTCATAAAAGGGGGTCAGGTGGTTTAAACCGACTCATGAATTGATTAAGTATTTAATTAAACTCTTATGCACATTATGAGTCTTTAAAACATGCTTAAATGAGTTAGAATAGGGTTTAAAACCCTATTTGCGCAAAAGGAGCGTTACTGGAAACAACTCGACAAGGCCAGGTCACGCCGATCGATCTCATCGATCGGTCTCACCAAGACGACACTCCTTTAGGACCCGGATTTTGGCAAAGGGAAGGACCAAGAGAGTCTAGGTCATCACATCATATACCTCTCAAACTATTCTCGTCCTCGAGAATTCAAACAACCCAGAAAGGAAGGGCGGGTCCGAACAACCACCCTAAAAGATACCTCTCAAGAGTGAACCTCATTGTCAACTAAGAGCACCATCTTGTCACGAACCAAGCAACATACCATGCCAAACTACCCGGGCATGTGGGTTGGGGATCCTCCTCCCCCATGTCAAGATATTATCCTCTTTGGGCGGCACTGACTCGCCCGCACGGGTTTAATCGCATCCACATTAATGCGTCTTGATTAGGGGTCGAGTTCTCTCCTTCCCCATAGCCGGGGCTTTTCACACACAAACAGAGGGAAGAAAACCAGTACATTTCATAGCCAAAAGACAAAACATTCTACCAAAATAGGTACAACAAGGAACAAAACTCAAAACATCTCTGGGTACTGGGTATGCATCTGTGCTTCCCTATCCCACGTACACTCTTCAAGCCCACCATGTCTCCACAAAACACGAATCAAGGGGATGGTTCGCCCGCAAAGCACCTTCTCCTTGCGATCCTCGATCATCACTGGTCCCTCCAACAAGGTCATGTCATCCTCGATGTCTAGATCACCCCAATAAAGGGCGTGTGAATCATCGTGTGTATACTGACAGAGCTAGGACACATGAAAGACATCATGTATCCTTAGTAGCAGCGGTGGTAACTCTAGCTGATAAGCCACTTCGCCAACCTGCCGCAACACTTCGAAGGGTCCGATGAATCTGGGAGAAAGCTTACTCCCCTTGTCGAACCTCTACTGCCCACGCCGAGGGGAGACCTTCAAGAACACGTGGTCCCCAACATCAAACTCCAAGGGCCTCTTCTTGGTATCAGCATACGACTTCTGTCATTCATGGGCCGCCTTCAACCTTTCACGTATGAGCTGAACCTTCTCTGTCGTGTTCTGCACCACCTCTGGGCCAAGGATTCCTGCCTCTCCTACTTCGGTACAACACACAGGTGAACGGCATGGCCTCCCATACAAAGCTTCAAACAGGGCTATAACGATGGTAGAGTGGTAGTTATTGTTGTATGAAAACTCTACCAGAGTAAAGTATCACACCCATGATTCTCCTGAGTCCAGAACACATGCCCGTAGCATATCCTCCAAGGTCTGGATGGTGCGCTCTGTTTGTCCATCTGTCTGGGGATGGAAATAAGTGCTAAGGCGTAACTTGGTGCCAAATGCATGTTGCAATCCCTTCCAGACTCACGAGGTAAACCGGCATCCCTATCTGAGACTATAGACCTCGGAAATCCATGAAACCGCACCACCTCATCAATATACTTTCGTGCCAAAGCAGCCACAGTACTCGACTCTCTGATCACCAGAAAGTGAGCCGATTTTATCAACCTGTCCACTACCACCCAGATGGCGTCGTACCGTCCGTGGACCTTGGGGAGTCCCATGATGAAATCCATTCATATGTCATCCCACTTCTACTCGGGGACATCTAGAGGCTGCAGTAGGTCGCCTGGAACTCGGTGTTCAGCCTTCACTTGCTGACACACTAAGCACTTGGCCACAAACTCTGCCACCGCTTGCTTAACTCCTGGCCACCAAAACTGCCTCTTCAAACCCTGGTATATCTTGGGTACTCTTGGGTGTACCGCCAAGGGTGAGTTGTGGAACTCACTGAGAACCTTGCTGCGCATCGCCTTCGGGACAAACAACCGCTTCTAGAAAAACATTCAGTTCTAATCATCCTCTGTCCATCCCTCTGGAGCATTGCCCTGGTCAACTTGGTGATGCATCACTTCTAACTCTAGGTCTCCCCACTGAGACTCCTCCACTTGATAAAACATGGATGATTGCACTTTTATCTGATATAGGTGGCCTCTGCCGCTATCCATTTCCGCATCCAGGTGCAAGGCAGCCAACTCCTCCATCGCCTTCCAGGCATCTGCCGACTCTCGGACCGCATCATTCTGCCTCCTCCTGCTCAAGGCATCGGCCACCACATTTCCCTTTCCCTTAGTATAAGAGATCTCAAGGTCGTAATCCTAGAGTAACTACACCCATTTCCGCTGCCACATGTTTATGTCCAGTTGGGAGAAGATATACCTCAAGCTTTTGTGATCAATGAAGGCCACAAATCGTTCCCCGATGTGGTAGTGCCGCTACAACCTTAGTGCAAAAATAACTGCTGCAAGCTCCAGATCGTGGGTAGCATAATTACACTCATGGGAACGTAGCTTCCTGGACCCATAAGAGATCACCCATTTTCGCTGTATCAGCACGCATCCCAGGCCCTATCCTGAAGCATCACAGAACACCTCATAAGCCGCCCCTTCTTCTAGTAATCTGGGTACTGGGGCACTGAACAACTTCTCCTTCAGATAGCTGAAGGCTGACTGGCACTGCTCACTCCATACGAAAGCCTGGTCCATCTTGGTCAGGGCTGTCAAAGGGACTACTACTCAGGAGAAGATGTGTATGAATCTCCGGTAGTAACCTTCCAGCCTGAGGAAACATCAGACTTCCGCCACATTCTTGGGTGCTGCCCAAGAAACAACTGCCTCAACCTTTGAAGGGTCGACTGCTACCCCCTGCCCAGACACTACGTGCCCGAGGAAGTGCACTTCTCATGTCCAGAACTTGCATTTTGACAACTTCCCATAGAGCTGGTGTTGCCGGAGGACCTCCAAAACTATCCTCTGGTGCTCCGCATCGTCCTCTTCTGACCTCGAATAGATTAGGATATCATCGATGAACACAACCACGAACCGATCAAAGTACTCTCGGAAGATGGATTTCATAATCCCCATAAACACAGTCGGGGCATTCATAACACCAAAGGGCATGAATATGAACTCAAAGTGTCCATACATGCACTTGAACACTGTCTTCGGGATGTCACTCTCTTTCACCCTCAGCTGGCGGTACCCAGACCATAGGTCAATCCTTGAGAACCATCCTGCCCCTTTCAGCTGGTCGAAAAGATCATCTATTCTCAGAAGAGGGTAGTGATTCTTGATCGTTACCTAATTCAGCCTCCTGTAGTCTATGCACAATTTGAGGCCACCATATGCCATCTTTGCGAACAGGACTGGAGTGCCCCACTATGATGCGCTTGGACGAACATAACCCCTCTTCATAAGATCCTCAATCAGTATCCGCAACTCCCGTAGCTACGAAGGTGTCATCCGATAAGGAGCCATCGAGATCGGACGAGCGCCGGGCTGCAGGTCTATCCCAAACTCGATATCACGTCGAGGGGGTAGAGTCGCCACCTCCCCAGGAAAGATGTCCATAAACTCATGGACAATCTCTGGCACTTCCACCATTTCAGCATCTACTGATTCCACTATCAGCTCGGTCAACAAGGAGAGGAAAGGTTCCTCTCTCTTGTTTCCCTCCAGACTGCTCCGCTCGTCGGTGAAAGTAACACGCTGGTTGTCCAAGTCTGAGAACAACACCCTTCATCAAAAACAGTCAATGACGGCACACAAATAAAATAGCCAGTCGATGCCTAGGATGACATCGTATGGATGAATCTGTAGCAGAAGAAGATCCCTAACCGACTGATGTGGCCCTATCATCAGTCTACATCCCTGACAAATGAACAATAATTCGGTCTGAACTCCGACTGGCGTGCTCAACACCAGGGTCACTAGAAGTCTCTCAGCATCTAGGCCCAAGGCACGGGCTAAACTGGGTGAAAAAAAGGAGTGCGAAGCTCCGGTATCGAACAAAGCATGAGCAAGAGTGCTAAACAGACTGATCGTACCTCGAACAACCTCTGGCCCTACTGGAACTGCTGCCTCTGTGGCGTGTAACTGTCCACACCCAGCTCCCCTGCCCCTCAGCTATCGGCCACCTCCCCGACCACGCCCTAGTCAAGGTCCCTGTGGAGCACCCTGAGGTCAGCCTCCTCCTCCTACGTCTGCCCTTGGAGGAGCAGGAGCTCGCTGTCCCTACTGCTGCTGGTGGAAAGGTCTAGCTGGAAGCTGCTACTGGGGCGGGTGCTGGGAATGACTGCCACTACTGTACTACACCCGGTCGAAGCACGGACTCCAGAGATGTCCAGGGCTCCCACAGATGAAGCACCACGGTCACGGGCCTGAAGGAAAAGGGCGAGGGTCGGGGGATCGAAAATGAAACTGCTGCGGTCTACTCCCTGCAGGTCGGAACCTGGAGGGTCCTGACGCTGGAGGCCTGGTGCTTACAACCTTCCCCATCGATGGTCCCAGCTGGATCCCCTCTCGTGACACACCTCCTAGATCATGCATCCTCTCCACCACTTCAGCCTTCTTCTGGACCTCCAAGTACATCGGCAGGGTAAAGGGGGTAACAGCATACTGGAGGGAGGGTCAAAGTGCCTCCTCCAAACGTCTTGCCTAAGACTCCTCGTTGGGAAAGAGGTCTGGAGCAAAACGTAGGAGGTCCTTGTACTTGATCCCTAGCTCCCTCACAGACATAATCCCCTGCTGGAGGGAGATTAGTTCCTACCTCTTTTTTTCCTTCACTGTTGAGGAGAGGAATTCCGCCCGGAAATCCCTCTCGAAATCCGCCCAAGCCGCCTCAGACTCTCTCCTCCCCCCATGTAAAGCATCCACCACTGACGTGCCACTTCCCGCTTCTGGATAATGGCCATAGGAACCCAGTACTTGGTCAGGGCCCGAATCAGGCTGAAGGCTATAACTAGCTCCTCTAGCCAGCCTTTCGTCTTAATATCGGTGGTGATGCCCTCATAATTCTCGAGGGCCGGTCGCTGGAAGGCCCAAAGATTCTTATTCCAATGGTCTCCCTCTTCCTCTCGATCATCTCTCTATAGATCGGATAAATTAGTCTCTAGGGCCTCGATCGCCTGTACCACACGTGGTCGCCTTCCAGTTTCCATAGCTACAAGGTAAACAAGGAATTCCTAAGCCCAAGCAGTGCAGAATATCGTCTTCAAAACATCTTAAAATTTAATTTATTCTTAATTCCCAAGACATCCCAGAAACACAAGAACACATGTAATTATGATTCATGTAACATTCCTAGGGTATCTACCCTACAATTAGTGTGGTCTCACTTGGCCGTTCAGTAGGTCCAGATTCCTTGCATCAGATCACGAGGGCCCCTAAAATCCCGTGTCCTAGCTGGTCTTCCCTGGCCTAATTCACTCGCCAATGTCACCCAACACTGTTGCCTTACCATCCCATGCAATCCTCAATGTGCCTAACTCCAGACTCCATCCTATCTCTCAACCATCACCTCTGATATCATTCTGTCACGACCCGCCTTCACCAAAAGGAGGGAAGGGTCAGCAGATTGCCAGGCCCTTCCTTCTTTAAGTTGATGGAGAGATAATGACCCTCGAGACCCGCCTTTAATAGGTCTCAGAGTGGAAACCAGCACCAAGGGTATAGAAATTTCTCACAAATGGAAGGCATTACCCATTTTTGTTTCATAAGATCGAGAGATGTGATGATGAAACTCAACAACACCCAGGTAAAAGAAAAGGAAAGCCAAAAATAAACCATTCCCACATGCATGTTTCAAAAGTAAAGCCACAAGTTACAAAGGTGAATACAAAGGTAAGTACCAAAGAGGAAAAGAAAAACAATAACTGAAACTGCTCCAATGGTCCGAGCTAGTAAGGTTCTGCGTGATCCCCAAAGGCCTCCTGGAAACTTGAAAGTAGTTTTATAAATGTAGGGTGAGCACACAAGTACGCTCAGTAGGGAAAACCAAAGACTCTCATGCACAAGTGGGGGAACGTACTAAAGTCCCGTGAGAATAGAGTAAATCAAACACCTATCAAGGTAAACTATCCACCCCAGGCCTCACCAAGGCATACTCCCAAAATAACACAAGTCACGTAATATATATAATCAGAGAACATCGATGTTTGGGTACCCCGCGCCACTTTCCCACTGGTTATTGAGACATCCTATGCATCGGACCAATCCTGCCATTCTCACTGGTGTCCCACTACCACACCCGCCCGCACACACCTGGGCCACAACCACACGCAGTCCCACTGCCAAAATCCCGCACGCACACACCAGGGCCACAACCACACGTAACCACGTCTGCAAACACCTAGTCCAGAACAACCACTACCATGATCGAAGACACCTAGCGTAGAAAAATCCACTGCTACGCCCGAAGACACCTGGGCCGCATCCCGAAGACACTTGGGAAACCATCTGCCCCACACACCTGGCCAACCACCACACTACCCCGCCCAAAGGTTCTTGGGCAAATAATGGACCTCAGGCCATCATAGCCTGCCCGAAGATACTTGGGCTATCCGAGAAAGGGAGTAGAAAAGGAGCTAATAACCAGCCACCAATAATAGTGTTGGGAAAAACACCCTCCCCCATGAAATGGGGGTGTTCGGCACTAAGTGCTTAACTTGGGTGGGGCGCGAATAAGAAATAGAAAACTACAAGTATAGATTTAGGTAACAAGCACTCACCCAAAGTCTAGGTTTTTCTAACTGGCCAACGTAACACAACACCACTATATCCGAGTCACAAGTCACGACTCTCACCAACAATACCCATTTATCCCATTCTTGATTCATGTTCAGTAATAATGTTTAAGATTAAGCACTACTAGGAAACTAGTAAGCATAGGCACATGTTTAGGAAATTAAACAGTCAAACATCAACCATAACGCCCACACTTGGTTCTCAACAAAAGAGGATCCCACCCCAATTTGTGATATAAACAAGTAACCATCGGGTCTTAAAACACACAAGCACCGAGTCCACACCAACAGGGGATCCCAACCCCAATTTCACACAACAACCAAGAGTACAAGATAGGGGATCCCATCCCCTCCCACATTTCCAGCAATCAGCCCAAAACGAAAACAACCAACTACCACCATCAACACAAGTTAGGGCCATACCGGTATCTTCAGATTTAAACGACTTAACACACTCCATGATTTCAACTTTTGTGTGTTTTAACTGGGGGTTATCACAGAAGGAAAGATCCCGGTCCCTCAATCTATTTGGCCGGATATACGTGATTAACCAATTACTTTTCACAGTAGGAGTTTACAACCACAACAAGCCATTTAAAATATCAGCAGGGGTTCATTAGTGCACAAACAACTACCACCAACGACCTCGATTTTCTGAAGGCATAAGCCATCACAACTCAATAAGATGGTCATAACATAAACAACATCAACGATCAAACCCCCTCTTCCTTTACAGAATTCATTTATTATCTTTAATTAGGTCTGGTTTATTCAATCCTTATAGAAACAAAAGCACGCCCACCCCGCATGATACACAAAAAAGAGAGAGGCAAAGGAGAAATTCCCTACTTGTTTGATCGATGATCGACGCTTAGGCCAGGCATGGAACTTTACGGATAACGATGCGGTGTGCCCGATGCACCAGATGCTGTTTGTGAAAAGCCATGATTGAGGAAAAGAGAAACCACAGCTAACCCTTGGTTTATAAGAGCCAGGGACAGTTGGGGTGAAAACGTGAAACCACGTAAGGCGCGGGGTAGTGGGTTGACCACGCGGCTCCACTCATCATAAAATGGGTTCGGGTGGTCTATACTGACTCATGAATTGATTAAGTATTTAATTAAACTCTTATGCATGTTACGGGTCTTTAAAACATGCTTAAATGAGTTAGAATAGGATTTAAAACCCTATTTGCACAAAAGGAGCGTTACTGGAAACAACTCGACATGGCCGGGTCGCACCGATCGGTCGTGCCGATCGGTCTCACCGATCGGTTGCGCCGATCGGTCTCACCGAGATACCACTCCTTTAGGACCCGGATTTTGGCAAAGGGAAGGACCAAGATAGTCCGGGTCATCACAGAAGGTTTTGTTGAAAATTATTAAATTTCATTGAGAGAAATATATAATACCATATATAATAAACAAAGTTCATAATAAAATATATTTCTAAGAGCATTCATTGGGAAGATAGTTTATGAGCCAATTAAAAGGAAATTGACTAGACAAAACCCTTAAACTTTTGGTAACATTTGAATCAAAAAAATAGAAGGGTAGAAAATGAAATGAAAATTTAAATACTATGAATAAATATTAATTCATAATATAATATGTAAAATATTTAGAATTAACCCCATATAAAGAGAATTAGGTGGATAATACTGGAGATGTCTCAAATAAGGAAACTTTGAGACAAGAAACCGTAATGTGTAACATAATTATTGAAGTAAGTATCATTTGAAACAAAAATTATAAGGAATAAATGTAAATAAATACCAATGAAGTGGAATTATAAAAAAATAAGTCCAAATAATATAAGATTTGAAACATAAGATAATTATTTTCAATGAGAATTATTACAAATCATTGAAGAGAAATTGATTTTTAGAAAATACTTATCTTGAATTATCGCATAGTCGAAAATGCTATAAAATTATTTATAATAAATGTAACTATCCAAAATAGCCTCATTATTAGGGGTTTTATTTTCTATGTGGTTCCATTCATCATGGATTAAGGTGGTTCACATGGGATGAGTTTGGTGATTATGGGCCACTTTATGTGGTTGGTGTATTGGGTTAGTGAAGACCATCTGTGGGGGGCGCAGTGTGGCTCCCCGATGGCTCTAGTGGCGGCATTAGTGGATTGTGATAGCGCATCAGGAGAGGGTGGTTAGTCTCAATGGTGTAGGAATCAGGATGAGGTGGGGTAGATCATGTTGATCTATGTATGAAGGTGGTTAAAGATGCAGATAGACTGGATTGGATGGTGGTGACAATGAGGACAGTTGAAACATGATGAAGTAGTGTTCCATGATGGGTGGTAATGGGTGATATGTGGTAGAGATTCATCTTGCATGATTTAAAAAAAATGGAATACCAATGAAAAGAATATGGGTCTCTCCACTGTGTATGTTCCTGGAGATTCGGAGTTCAGTTCTCATATTTGAAGGGGTACCAAGTCATTGACTTAGAGGGGAAAACATATTCCATTGGGACTAGGCATTTTGCATCTTGTACGGGTCATTGTTATACCTGCAGCAAAGAATTGGTTGGTATCTTGAATAAAATGTTTCAATTCACTATGGTAAGGTCTATTTTGTTGTTTATAGTCTTTGGGGCCAACAGGCTCATGTACTAAGACCATGTACCTAATGTCCTATAGGTCGTGTAAGGGATCCCCTCAACCCAATTCAAAAGGGGAAAATAAATAAAAAAATTAATCGCCTTTAGGCTTGGTGGGTTAATATTTTTTTATTGGTGTTTGTAGTTTTAATCATTAATTGAATATTTTCATATAAAGGTCTTAATTATAATTCAATATTAATTATTTAATTATCACCATAATTTTCTAAACATAATAATAGATTTTTCAAAATGTATTATACAATTAATTGTTTGTTAAATAATATTTTTAGGTACGGTTCCTAAAGAATAATCCCATAACATTCTTCATAAAAAATTTCAAATCAATTAAAATGAGGTATCACATTAATGAGTAAAATATTAATATTACCACTCCAAATATAAAAAACTATATTTGAATATTAATATAATTTGTATCCAACAAAACTTTTTAGAGACATCCATATAAGATGGTGGTGAAAAATAAAATAGTCATCCATGGATGTAGTTTTATGCACCTAACAAGGGTGAAGTTTTCAATTTTTGAATTGATTATAGGATGTTATATAATGGATATTAAATTAAAAAATAAAAATTAAAATATATTTATGATGGCTACTTCATTATTTAATGTTTAAAAGAATACATTTAGATGAGGTTGAATATGATAAGATTAAAGGGCCTCCGTTATAATCATTGCCTCTTTCTTTGGGATTCCAATCATAGAATACCAATTAAGGAATATTGAATTATATATTTTGGGATACTGGTGACAATATGTTGTGGGAATGTTTTTTCAGAAAATATTTGGGTAAAATTTGTTTGAGAAAAAATTATTATTGTGTGAGGAGAATTTTGGTGGTTATGGGGTCCTTTTATAACTTACAAGGGTGTGATTTTATAAATATAAATTATTCATATAAAAAGTGATGTCATTATTGGGGAAATTGAACTTAAATATATAATTAAGGAATAATGTATTATAAAATTTCATTAAAACCCTCATACATAAATTTAATAATGAGGTTTTCAATCCTTATCACTTAGTTTCAACCCATTTTAATTATTCTATATTTAGAGTGGTGATTTATTTTTTTACATCATTAACTTATATTTATATATAAAAATGAAATATATCTACTGACCTAAATTAAATATGCTATTTATAAATTTTAATTCCTTCTTATCAAATTTATATTCTAATACATATACATTTATCTTTTTTTTAATCTTATAATACATGGAAAAATAATATGTTTAGAATAAAAAATATTTGTTTTATTTAGAGTGATTATATGTATATTTTTTATTTTCATTTAATTAATTTATTTCTATTAGTTAATAATATATAGTTCATAAACAGACACATTTTATTAAGTCACTCTTCTAATATAGTGGAATTGTTTTTAATAAATATTTCTAAAAGCATATTTTTGTCTAAAAAACGTTATACACTATAATGAAAATCATATATCATTAACCATTTTACTATTACAAATAAAACAATATAAAAAAATTATAATAGTTCTATGATAATAACACCCAATGAATAATCATAATTATATTTTAAAATTAGAATAACAAATATATTACAATTTTATTTTATTATAATACATATTACATAACATTATAATAAGAAATTTCTAACGTAATATACGGTAAAACCCATTTATAAATCACATAAACTATAATGTAAGTAAATATTTATGATAATGTATAATGTTTGTGTAAAAATGATCTTTAACCATTTATAATTTTTCCAAATCAAATTTTATTATATTAAATTTTATTTGTTACAATTTAATGACAATTAAAATATGTATTATAATTTGTTAGTCATTGGATTATAATGGATTAATTACTAATAAAAATATTATTAAAAATATATTATCTATAACAACCTATATGTAAAAATAAATCATTAATTTAGTATAACAGATTTCATAAAACCATTTTAATACATACATTTCCATTATATCTGATTTACTATTTTGATGCAAATAATAGAATAGAAACAAATTAAGTTATATATATATATTCATAAATATTTTTTTATATTAATAAAATGAAATAAAAACATTTTTCAATAATTTTTATAGATTAAATAAAATATTAATATTTTAAAAAACTTGTTTATTACATTTTTTCACAATAAAAAAATACATCCTCACAATTATAATTTTTCTCAATAAAGAGAATAGATGAGTGACTTCTTAATGTAGTAATGACTCATGATATAAGGATGTGTTAAAATAATTTATAATGGTTTGTAATGAGCATGGGAATCATCAAAAAAATATGCCTCTCGAGAGGAAAAGTAGGTGTAAAGTTAGACCCGCATATTGTGCATTGAATGATGGTTTTTTTAATATGAAACTAACATTTTTATGAGCCATTAACCCTAGGTGAATCTATGATAATGGTTATATTTAATTTTGTGTACACTGGTTGGAATTTATTTCAATAAATCCACACAATTTATAATTTTTCAAAAAAATAGAAAATATCATACATTTATACTTATCCTTATGGTTTTCACTAATATTTTCTAATTATAATCTGATTAAATAACCAAAATAATAACAAAAAACTAATCATTTCATTGATACCGACAAATACCCTCCTATTCCTTATAATTAGATATGGTTCTAATGACACGTACTTTTTAGACTCTATCTAATTGCAATTAAGGCACCCCAGACCCACATTCTTGGATCCAATTCTAATAATATGAATTTTTTATACTATATTTAATACTACGTGATTTGAATAAAGCTAAAATAACCTATATTTTACATAAATTTCATAATTTAGACATTACAAAACATGAATAATCCTAAAAGAAAAAAATTTAGTTCCATTGGAGATTAGATAAATAAACCTCTTATTAAATATTTTTTCTACATCTTCCAAAAAACATCACAACAATACTTAATTTTAAATATAATCATTTTTATAATTTCCTCATAAGGATAAAACAAAAATAGTGGGCTCAAATTCTCTATAAGGTAATTCTTCTCAAGGATTCATAATGACTAAAAAATAATCATTTGAGAAAAAATGACTATGGGAGAAAATTTTGATCTAAGGACACAACATGCTGTGACTTCTCCATAAATCATGATAGATGAAGATGTAATCTGTAGTGATCAATCATGTAACATGTTATAATAATATGTGATAATGATATAACAATCAGGTTCAATAAAGCATTATATAAGCATTTAACAAATTAATTTGGAACAACTATAAGAAAACCAAAACATTGTGAACGTCTATGAATAAAAAACATGTAGTTGTATAAAGTTATATAGATCAAATTGGATCCATGCATAGGGTTGTGAACATATCTTAATGAATAAATCCCTACACATATAATTTTTAATGTTTCTAGACACAAATTAATCCATTCATAACATTATTATCTCATGATATATAAAATCTTATCCAATGAATTGGCGGGTTATATAGGACCTCACAAATCATATAAAGATAATCCTCACACATCTTTTCCACAAAAAATATTCATATATCACATTATAAAGAATATATGAAATAAAAATGGGATTAGTATAATTTAAAAATTTCATCATACAAAATGTGATTAAGAGTTAAATATTAATTCAAAAGGGTCCACTATATCAGGTAAACATGACACCCCAAAAATATTGAACAATTCACACTTCACTATAATAGAAAGAATCTTTATTTATGATTATATTTCAATGTAAAATTTCTAAATTATAGAATTTATATTTGATAAAAACAACACTATTTTTTTATTAAAAAAATCAAAATTAGATTAATGGGAATTTTTTTTTCTAAAAAGGATAAATATTTTGAGAATATTGAAAAATATAGTTCATATAAATACTATCAATTTTATGTCATCATAATGCATTAAAATATTTTTATGAATTTTTTTTATATAACCTAAGTTTTTAAGGATAAAAATAAAACATTTAAAGATATTATTTTTAATTTTGAATCCTATGATTGACATTTTAGAACCTAAGTGATATTTTATTCTAAAAAAGAAAAAACAATTATACTTTATTTAAGTAAGTAATTATAATGATAAATTCATTTTAAGTCAAATAACCCAACATTATTAAATAATAAAACAATAAGTATCATTGTAATCAACACTACACATGATTTTGATATGAATTCATTTTTATACTTAAATGGTATTTTTTCTAAAAATTATTTTTGTTTCATTATGTGAACAGTTGATAAAATTAATTTTTATCATATCTATAAATCCAATCACATAAAATGGATTAAATATTAGGAATTAATATACCCAAATTAGATAATAGGAGTAATTCATTCATAACACAACAAAAGATTTTTAATTATTTAATTTAATTAATTATTTATTTATTTTTGGAATTCTAAGACTTCTAATTTTGAAAATTTTAAATACTATATGTTTTTATATGTGCTGTATAGTTTGGTGGCATGGTTGTCCAACCCATGTGACAACCACGTGGATGAGTCTATCACCTTAACATAGTTGTTTTTCATGGTTGGAATATGGATTATAAAGTTCTGTTACCAACCTATGTGGGCACGTAATGTGCCCAGTAAGGGGTATGTGGTTAGCACCTGATTTGGTAAATTTTTTGTTAACACCTTTTGAGTCCTCCATGATTAAAAAAAATATTTTTCAAAAAACCATATTCCATTAAAACAAGATATAATAATAATAATATTAATATTAATTATAATAATAAAAGAGACGAGACCCATTAACTAAATCCCCTACATCAATCACCTCTCCAATTCTACTTCACACGACAACTCAATCCTAGTAGTGTACATTCCTCTTTCTCACATCTCCCTCATTCAGCACAACTTATTTCCATCATTTTTTCTCTCGATTCCGTGTGATATAATCATATGTAAATATTTATTCTCCTCCAACATCTTATTTTCCCCCCATTTTGTTCCATTTCCTTACTCTGCAGTTTTTCTCTATGATTTGGGTTGAACTCTAGGTGGGTTCATCTTAAGATTTATCAAATTTGTGAGTTTTAAAGGGTGAGTGGTCTATATATTGAGTCACATTTAAATCATATTAAAGGGTTTTGAAGTCTCCTAATTGGATCGGGGTTGGCATCTCCCGTTATTATCCTTTTAATTTTAGAATAATTTAGTTCTTGGATTTTAAATTAGTATTCTTCATTCCTAATAAATTTATTATTGATGTTTAAAAAATTTAAAAATATGATATTAGTTTTAGAATTTTTATTTATATGGATTATCCATTAAATTGGTTTTCCCCTTTGAAAACATATTCAAACTATTCCCATAAAAATATTTGTGATGGATTTTAATGTTAAATTGTGACTTTTAATTTATATAGAGTAGTTTATATATTTTATTAGAATTAGTAAATTAATTCAATTGAGCTGACAGTCTTTAATTAATTTCAATTTATTTATTAATTATTTTAAAACTAAAAATATGTTATTTCTTCTAAATATATATATATATATACCCTCTTTCACATATTCACATAATTTTGTGTCAATAGTATCATTAAAATTAGAGTATATATATATTTTTATTATTTCTAAAGTGTTTCATGAGTGTTTTCAAAAAAATAAATGTGGTATTATTTATATGCTTTTCATTTTTTGGAAATTTAAGTTTATATTCATGAGTAAACATATATTTGCGTGTGTGTAAGTTTATATGGGAATGGAATGAATTCTTCCTTATGAATTTAAAATTAGTTTTCAAAAATAGTTTTGAACAATAATTTAAATAAACATTAAAAAAAGTCTCGGTCCAGTTGAAACATTTTAATGCCTTTCCAAAAGATTATTCCACTCTCATGTAAACCAGAAAATTATTTTATCTGTTGGAATAATTATTTATGTGATTTGTACGTTGGTATGAATCTATTAAAGGATTATTCTCATTGTTAGTGTAGGTAGGTTATGTTATGTTGTATGTTTTCTATTCATTTAATGTTATTGAGTTTTGGATTCACTATTACATCACCCTTATGTATTTTTGTTATAGGCATGGAATAGGGTAACCCTAGGTACTTTGGGTGAAAGACTAGAACAAATACACTAGGAATTTTCATGACCCACCTATAAAAATCCCACTACAACACTAAAAAACGTCATGATGATGATATGGATTGATTATCTCTAGATCTTTGGTTTTATCCTCTCCAGCAGCTCATACACAGGAATGGTTATGTATGGTTGAATCACAATGAGTAAAAGGATCTTGGGATGAAATAACTATCATTAGTTTCCTTAGGGTTTCCAATTTCACTATACAAAATCTATTTTGGAGATGTTTTTTAAAATGTCGCTAATACTAGATAGTGAATATTTTGAGTAAACATTGAATAATTAGTGAAATTTTCAAGAAACATCCCTAAACAAGAAATGTTGTCTAGGAAAAATCCCTATTTTATACATGTTTTGTCAACCCCATCTCTAAATTAGATATTTTTTTATGTTTCCCTACTTTAGCAACGATTTTAAAGAAATGTAGGTAAATTAGATATGTTTTTTCAGGAATCGCTACTAAAAGTACATATATTAATATAGATCATTTCTCTACATCAATGTAATTATAAATTTAGATATATATATATATATTAATATATATAAACATCAATACCTATATGTAAACATATATATATATATAAACACACACAAAGATATATATACATTTATTTATTTATTTAACTATATATATACATATATGTATTTTTAAAAACACATATATTTTTTAAATTTAATCACATTGTTACATTTCAAAATTTGAGTTGTTTTTTAGGAAACGTCGCTAATATATATATAGCTCATTTCCCTACATCGACGTAAATATATATTTAGATAGATATATATATATATATATATCTTTATATATATATAGACACGCACAAACACATATATAGATAGTTAAATATGTATATATATACATATATTTATATAAAAAACCTTATCTATTTTAAATTTAGTCACATTGTTTAGAAAATGTTGTTATTTAAGTGACATTTTCCCTAGTGTATTAAAATGTGGATAATTATATTTATGTATAAATAAAAATATATATTTACACACACAAATACATATATATATATAAATACAAATAAACATATATCTATATTAATATAAATGTATAACATAAATTTATAATATATACATATATATGTACATAAAAATATATAATATTAACATATATATATCTTATAAATATATATATAAACAAAAAATATAAACACCCCTATATATATGATGTATATAAGCAAAAATATATATTTAAACATAAAAAACAATATGGAAACATATATAAATTAACATATATATATATCTTTATATATATAAACACACACACACATATATACATATTTATATATTCATATATAAATTCACATATATATTTTACATTTAGTGTAATTTTTAACATCGCTAAATTTGCAAAGTTCCCTAAAAACGCATCTAAATAAGCAACGTTTCCTAAAAAATGTATCAAAATTAATGACATTTATAGGAATCATCGTAAAAATATAGATATTTTTTAAGAATCCTCGCTAATTTGGCTAGATTCTTTAGGAAATTTGGCTATATTAGAGACGTTATTCATGAAACAACACTAAAAAATAATGATGCAGTCTTTTCATACAGACATTACCTCATTTATTAGTAATAATTAAGATATTACACAAATAGATTCCTAAAATCTATATTAGTTTAGTGAACTATGAAACTAGGAAACATAAACACTGGTATATGAGTGAGCCACAATTTCTCCCACTATGTTTTTCTAAACAAACACCCATCCTAGTCATATTTTACATAAAATATACCTTCATAACATGTGGAAGGAAATATAAAATTAGTGAGTTTAGATGTACAGTGAGGGTAAAAAAGAGAAATATGTAAGTATAAACATGATTATAATGGTGTGAAAATATGATCATAACATTAAATGATCATACCTTGCATATCATATATTAAAAACATGATTCAGTGAATAAAGGTTAGCAATTCATAAGGAATTAATCATACAAAAATCAACCGCATAATCCAAGAAGCATAACATAGTAGTAAGACATGGAATTATGGAATAAATATAAACATGTAATAAAATTCTCTATAATTTAGGTGTAATTTCTATAAATTATCAAGGAACATCATGGAGACTACTCCTACTATGTACAACACAATACTATCCCCTATCATTGTCATTTCTAGGCAAGGTTTCAGGTTTCCCAATCATATAATATTAGATCATGTTTCCCCATCATCCGTAATGGATCAGTCCTATTGTCTTGATTTCCACCATTATATCAAGAGATATAAATATTTACCCAATTAATTAAAGGAAGATATAGTTCCCACACATCTAATAAAGAAATCGTACATACATGTTTCACAAAATCATAAACAATCGTATCATAACCCATGAATTTAAATGGGAATCTTAAAAATGTAATCATATCAAAACCTATGGAAAAATATAATTGTTTCATAATCTCTTTATCAAATTATATCTTTTGAAAAGAAGTAGATTTCATAAACATATAACCTGTGAAAGAGAAATAGATGTAATAAACATAATTCCATAAAAACATAATCCATTCAGAGAAATAATATAGTTGTAACTTTTGGATCATTTCCTCATAAAGGAATGACAATCACTAGTGGATGTCATATTTTATTGAAAATAATTTTGGAATATCTTTCAAAAAAAATTCTTCAAGAAAATATCATTTATTATATGAAATGTATTTTTTAAAACATAAAAAATTTTGGTAAGCATTTTCTTTAAAAAATGTTAAAGGCATATAAAGAAAACATAGAATCATTTTTCAAACAATTTTTTAATAACACTTTGAAAACATTTAAATGAAACATATAAATATTATTTAAAAAAATTATTTGAAAACACTTTGAAATCATATAAATTTATCTTGAATAATTTTTGAAAAATTTACTTCAATATAATTCAAAAACTCATAAAATATTCTTTTAAATCATTAAAATCCATTTCCTTGAAAAAAAACCTTTTGAAAACATATAAAGGAAGAAATAAAATTCCTCTAAAACACATTCTAAATCTAAAAAAACATTGAAAACCATTTTTATTTAAAAATAATTTTAAATAAAATTCTAGAATATTAATAAATAAATTTTATTTAATAAAATAACCTTATAAACAAAAGATTTAAGTATCATGGAAATGGTGGGCATGACTGTGAGTAAGTCTGTACATTCCGACATTCCTTTTCCACCATAAAATTTTAGAAAAACTCTTTCATTGAAAAAAGAAAAAAATATTACTTTTAAAAAATAATTTAATAGTTGGGTAAAAATTTCATTTTACCATCATAGGAAAATATTAAAACATTTTTTAAATCCTTTCTAAAAAAGATGGTTTTGAATAACAATGATTTCTGACTGAAAGGAGAAATGATATTAGATTTTCATAAAAACAATTTCATAATTATGTTAAGTAACAAATAGTAGTAAAATGTTACCCTTAATTGTGAAAAAACATTTATAACCATTGATTAAGAAACATTATAAGATTTATTGAGATATGGATCAAAATAGTTCATCAATGGAAGAATAATCCTAAACAACATCCATAAACGATGATATTGTATCTAAAAACCATTACCACTTTATTAAAATTGAATCATTATATAATGGACAGAATAAAATTACATGAATCGTGAAATACCAGGAAAAAAATAGATTAATTATATAACAATACAATGTTGGTATTTATACCACGTAGGAAAATATTGGTCCATAAAATGACATGTGTTTCAAATAATATACAATGAAACAAAATTACTTTACCAATTCGGTGACTTTTGAAACATAACACTCATGAATGGAAGATTAAAAAATATATATTTAAATGCCCAAAAATATAATTATAATAGCCATATAATAAATACAAGGGACATATATACACCATTCAGAATAAGTTAGTGGTGAATAAGGCATGTATCTTGATGAAATAAAAAGTGACATGAAATTCTCGTACATTAACTCTTGACATTCTTATTACACGTTCAATCCTTTTGTATAATAAATTGAAGTTCAATATAAATATAAAAATGTGGAATATTATTATATATAAAAGCATATAAGATTTTTTATGACTTTATATTACCTTTTCATAACAACTCTCTATTAATGTTATATTTCAGGTATTATCCGATTTATTTTTCATATATGTTTTGATTTGTTATTCCTAAAATTATTAATTAGATCATGATTTTATTATTTCAATAATGTAATAAAAGGTAAAAATATCATATATATTCAATATATATTTATTTATAATAATCTATATAAGATAAAATAATAATATTTAATACACCTTTATTGATATGGTATGTCGTATGAACGCATGAATGTTATTTCCATTTTATTGTCTTATTGATAGAAAGAATGTAAATGACACACACACATATATATATATATTAATTCTAATAGGATTATTATTTCTTATAAATCTTATATGTTCACTAAAATAATCTTTATACCTTCCCTGTAAGGTATGAAAGAATCGTATCGCTTTGAGGAGCTGATAGTCCACACTTCCCCAAATGAAACTGTCATACTTAAACCAATTGAATATTAGGAATCTATGTTTTATATAATAATTAAAAAAATATAAATTTATCATATATATCATATATATAATATAAAAATATAATTTCCATCGTAATTCTCAACCATGATCGGGTGTAAAGGAAAAAAACAAACAACATTTTTTGTGAGGCAGTAGTTCACCTTACACAAAAATAATAATCTCATTACACAAGATGTGGATGTGTGTGTATTTTCTCATAAAAACCATAGATTAAATAACATATCAGTATATTAAGTATACTTATGTTATTATATAATCATGGAATATGAATAATTGAAGTGGTGGAGAGAGAAAATAAAAGAAATGAGATTGAGGAAGGATGTTTCCTCTTCTTTGGGTAACTCATTTTTCTTCAAAAAAGGTATTAATTGGTGGGATTTCATACAAAAAATATGATTCAAAGAGGATGTTGGGGATTTTTTTAGTTTATTTTATCAATTTTCTGGTGAGAAAAAGGGCTTGGTGGGTGTGAATAACTTGGTGGGGTGAGTGACTTTTTATATTAGTGGAGAAGTGACATTATAGTAAATTACTTAAAAGGGAATTACACCCGTGTTTTTCCATCACAAGTGGATAAAATAATTTTATAAATTCATTAAAAGGGATTATAGGTTCTAAAGATTTCCATATTATAGATTTTGGACATGTTTCATGTTTATTTGGGGCCTTGACATTATGGTTTAGTCCCTTATTAAACTAATTTTCATCTTAATCGTTGTCATTAATTTTAGTTACTTTTACTAATTTTGTTTTTTCAAAAAATAAGTAGAACTTATTGAAAATTATATATATTTATGATTAAAAATATGGAATCGATTTTTGAAAAATTAAATTACATAATTTAAAGAAATTAATTTAAATTTAATCCCACATATGGGATGACAAAATGGTTTTTTAATGTAAAATGTTAAAATATTTGTTATGATTTTATATATAATATCAATTTTATCTTGATTATAATGAGGAAAATTTTATTAATTGATATAAAATTGATCTAATTAAACCTTTAATCCAATTAATTATAAAATATTTTATTATAAATTAATTATATGTAAAAGAAGTTTTGAATTAGAATCTAGTATTTTCATTATTCCTCAAAAAAATTAATCATGAGATAAAATTACAAATAAATCATCATAAGATAATTTTTATGCTAATATTTCAAATATGAAGTTTATTTTTTCATATAAAATAAGAAAATGTATGAAAAAGTGTATCTAAAATTGGTTTGACATTAAAGAGCAGTTAAATTACTTCATAGAAGAAGATATCTTTTTAATCAAAAAATTATAATTATTCTAATCTAATACCTATAAAATGTGTTGGATAAGTATAAAAATTATTTATTGAATAAATTATTAATAGATTTTATTAAAAAACAATCATTTTAAATTAATTATTTAATTTAGATATAATTGTGTTTGAACATAGTAAAATAATTTTCATATAAAAGTAATTTCATAATTTTCAAAATGTTATTACATTTATTTATACTAATTTATGACCAAATGAATAATTTTATATACATATTTATAGAATATTTTCAAAGTTTAGTTAATGATATACATAAAATCTATTCCAATGGCCAGTTCATAGCTATAAATGTATTTTAATAATAATTATAATAATAATAATATATTGTACTTCAGTAAAAACATGGTTATGTGTGTTTGGAAATCTATCCAAGGAACTCGTCCTTGTGTGTAACACAATAAAAACATAGTGTTTCATGTACAGTCAGCTAATGTATGTGTTGTTTGTAGTGTATGTAAGCCAAATGTAGTGCTTTAATTAATAAAAACACTATATTCAGTGTTACGTAAAATGAAAAATACAAAAAGATTACATTATTTCTAACAAATATATATCACAAAATGTTAGGGTGTTACAAAAAAATATTTATATGTCTAATTTTTCTACATCAATGTAAATATATATTTAGTTATATATATATATATATAAACATATAAACATATATAAATATATATTTATATATATCTACAAATATATACATATATATACGAATACACACAGATATATATATATAAAGTAAACACATATATTTTAAATGTTTTCACATTCCTAAGAAAATGATTCTATTTTATAGACATTTTTACCTATGTTTTAAAATGTTTCTAATTATAAAAGCATATTTATATTTTTGTATATATAATTATAATTATATATGTGTGTACATGCACATATATATTTATACACACACACACAAGAACAAATATATAAACATGTATATATTAAAATGAACATATAATATATATACATATAATACAAATGTATATATAAACATATATATGTATAATGAAAGCATATATATATAATATAAACATATAAACAAAGATAATATATATATATATATATTATATAGACGTAATATATATATATATATAATATTGACACATATGTATATTATAAAATGTATACATATATGTAAATGATAATCATATATATATATAAACATATAATATATTATATAAAATATAAACATATTTATATAAACATATAATATTAAATCTCAAAAGTAAACATATATATCAATATATGTGTATTAATATATAAATTTATATGTATAATATATCCATTTTTTAAAATCGTTAATCTATAAATATATATATATATATAATATAATTAAATATTCAAAATTTTAATAGGTGAGTTGGTCACCTCTTCTTGTTGGGCCATTGATTTACAGGGTTTCATTCCTTCTGGTGACATTTTTCAAGGTGTATGGGAGCTCCAAATTCCTTGGGTGCACATAGGTATAGGGCACAGTTAGGGGAGGGGAGGTCATCTAGTGTGTTGTACATAAAGGATAGGCCTAGATGGAGGGCCTGGTGGGAGAGGGGTCGTCGAGTTGTTTTTGTCATATGGGAGAGGCCAAGACAAGGGATATGTGGGAGAGGGTCAAAAGGAGAGGTAAGGGGTCACCAAAGAGGATATACGTCGGTTATCAGTATAAAAAAGGGATACTAGAGAGGTAAGACATAGATCACATAGGAGGAGGATAAAAGGGATAAGGTTGGTGCTATAAGGGGCATGGGGATACAAAAAAAACAAAATTATAAATTAAAAAATATAATACATCAGAAAAACATTTAAAAATTAAACATTTTAAAAAAAATCAAAAAATAATTGACATCATTTTCTAAAATTGTCCTAGAATGAGATATCATTTACACAGCGTGTTTCATTTCTCATATGGGATAGGCCAGGGTGGTGTTAGTGGGTGAGGGGTCACTCGAGAGGATGTAAGTATATGGTCATCTTTGGGGAAAGATATGAGAGATAGGGATGACACTGGGAGGGGTTTGGGGATGCCCAAAAAAGAAAAAAATCAAATAGACTACAAATGTTCAAAAAAATACACATTTCAACAAAAAAATAATAAATAATTGAGGATTTTTTTAAAAATATCCCTAAATGAAGTGTCAGTTACACACTAGGTTTTATCACACTTATGGGATTGATCGGGGTAGGGTCCATGTAAGAGATGGGTCATCGAGGTGTGTTGGGAATATAATAGAGGCTTGGATGGGGTCAAGAGTGAGAGGGGCCACTATAGAAGAGGGTAGGGGCCTCTTAATGAAACATGGGTCACTAGAAAGGGCAGGCCTCAGTCACTCGAGATGAGGCAAAGTGGGGGAGGGAAGCTGTCGGGAGGCGTTAAGGGATGCCGAAAAATATTACATTTAAATTAATAAAATTTTACATTTTAAAGAAAAATTAAACAAATAGGTATTTCAAAAAAGATTTAGATAAAACAATTTAAATTATTATTAAAAACCTCTAATGTATGTGTAATTTACCCATTGGGTCTTGTTGCACATACTATGGTAAGATTGGAAATAATTTTCCAATCAATACAATGATAAATGATATAAAAAGAAAAATTTCCATAATTAAATATATAAAAATAACACTATCATTAATGTGGAAAAACCATCCAAATAAAAGTGTAAAAAACTACACGAAAATATAAGGATCTCTCTATGGTAATATGTGGGTATATACTCTCTATCAATTAGTATGAGAAAACAAAAAAAAATATTCTCTCTTGAATATATATAGAAAGAATTCAAAAAATAATGTACTCAAAACTGATGATGTGTTTCCTGAGAATGTGATGATGAAAACTACTTGAGGATACCCATTTTATAGTCTTACCTCACCCTATTTTGTTATACCCAAAATTAAATTCCATTAATCATATTAAATGAAGGAATAATAGTAGGGTTTCACCTACTTTGAATGAATCTAATTTAGTGGCCATTAAAATTATTTTCCCACTAAAAATTTCTTTTAACATATAGAAGAGGCCAGGGCAGGGGCCTGATGGTAAAGGTGTCTTCATTGCATGTTGGGTGTATGGGAGAGGCTGTAATAGAGTCTATCTGGGAAAGGGGTCATTCGGGATGTGGTTAGGAGTCGTTGGGAAGGGAAAGTATTAGTTTTCTATAGGGCCAGGTGTCTCCATAGAGGGAAAGTGCCAGTTGCACAGGAGGATACCTGGAAGGAGAGGGTGGGAGGTGTAATGGGACACCTAAAAAAACAAAATATAATTTTTTTTAGTACCTATAAATCTCTAAAAAATATATTTAATATATTAATTTATAAAAAATGAAAAAATGATTCCTAATGTTTTTTAAAATAGATCCAAAATGAGGTTTCATTTTCTGATGTTTCTAAAACATTTCGGTAAATTAGGTGTCTCTAATTAGAAACATTTATAAATTTTAATAATTATAGAAATTAAAAAAAAATATTAACTTCAAAATAATAGAAAAAAATATTTACCGGAATTTTTTAGCAACATCAAAAAATGAGCTTCCATTTACCATTATTTCAAAAAAAATGGTAATTAAGGTGTCTCTAATTATAAAACATTATAAAAATAACTAGTTCTGGATTTTTATAAACATACCTAATTTAGAAAAACCTCATTTAACTAGATTTTCCAGGAAATTATATAAAATTAATTAGTAAGGTTTATGAACGTTTCTAACGCCAAAAAACATCCCTAATTTACATATTGTTGTATTTTGGTTCCATGATTGGTTCAGTAGTGACAGTTTTGTTTTAGATTAAAATGATCAAAAACATGTTTTCTTTAAAATCTATTTACCAAGATTGTAACACTTTTTCATACTTCTTATTTATTCCTTAAAAGTTTATAGGTTTCTAAAATATATTTAATAAATGTTTCTAATGTGTAATTTGTTTTAAATAAAATAAAAAATAAAAAACCTATTTCAAATTTTATTTTTAAACTACCATGATAATGGATGATTAATTAAATGGTAATCATGTTGTATTATGGAGAGTGTCCTATTTGGAATTTTTTTGCTCACACATATATAAATAATCTAAATATAAGGTCTAATTCTACATTAGTAGTGTAGGTATTAGTATTCCATTTTGGATGGATATTGATCTTAAGTCACAAGTTATAGTTTTTTTAGTTATTTCATATGTTTTTTATTTTCCTTTCTCACATCAACCATGTAGTTCCATTTTATTTCTTCTTTAGATGAATGGAAAGAATAACTCCACATATCCAATGATAAGGCTTATTTTGGGGTATTTTTTGGTGTATTTTCCTTACAAGGGTGTGATATTGGGGATGACCAGAAGGATTCAAATGGTTTTTTTTTTAATTTTAGTATTTACTACTTTTATTTATTCTTTTACTCTACATTTTATTTTCCATGGATCTCCAACAAACAAATACATGATGAATTTTTTTTTTTTATAATTTCAACTTGATGTTAAATTAATTTTTGTGGAATTATTCGTTCTTTAAATGAGCTTACATGATACCCAATAATTTTTGGAAGCCCTTAGGGATCATTAATAACTTATGAGCCTTGTCTCAATACATCTTGAGTAATTCATAGGGATGTCTTGGGTTGTTTCCTGAAAAAAAAATATTTCATAGATCTAGGTTCTTTAGTGCAACTATGTTAAAAAATTAACCCATGATATTTTTTATGTTTTGTATAATGATGATTTTATTATCATATCCTAAGTAGTTGATCTTGATTTAATGACAAATATGAAAACTCGTGATAATACCCAAGTTACCAATGGTTTTTGGGATTTTATTATTTAATTTTATTCTTATTTCGATTCTTTGATGGATTTCAAATCCAAATTTATGACATTATGATTTTATGAGTGTTTACAGAATGAGTCAATATATTTTTGAAATTTTTTGTGAATATATAATTAAATATATGTATTAAATAGCTCCCATGTCCTAAAAACCATATGGATCCTGTGAATATGTTTCTAAGTAACTCTCTATCGTAGTTGCATGATCGGAACCAAGCCATAAAACCATGATCAAATACATGCCCCATATGAATTTTATTGTAGGATTCGTTGGATTTGGAAATTGATTGGGGTGATGTGTTGATATGATTTGGTTTCATTTCCTACGATTATTTAAAATTTCATTTCATTATAAATTTTAAGAGTGAGTTTCAAAATTATTTACAAGGTTTCTCTTTAAATTTAAATAATATGGTGAGTATGTTTGAAGACAAATTATGTGATATCATAAACAAAATTAAATGTCTTAAAATGATTTTAAAATGAGAACATGAATTTTTTGAAATGTAATTTTACAATTTTAAATAATTTTTCATGGGTGAATAATGTGTTGAAATTATTAAATTAATTACTAAAATGGTTTTTAATATGGTTTCAGATTTTTTAAATTTGAATGTGGGGTTCTTTAAATCCTTTTATGTGAGAAAATTAGGAATTTTGTTTTATCTTAAATTTATTTATGATGTTACTACGATTCTTTTCATGATTTGTTGTTTTAAAATGTGGATTATTATTGTTTATGTGTTTTTTAATTTGGTTTTTATTGCCCAAAGAGGTGTATAAAGTAAATTTTTAAGGAGAAAAAGTTTTTTAAAAAAAATTATGATATTAGGTTTTGTTTTTTATTTCTTAAATTTATTTTTTTATTTTTTTTTATCAGGATCATTATTTTATTCTTTTAGTATTATTGATTTTGTTTCTTTGAATATTCGCCTAAAAAAATAAAAAGTGTTTTTTGTCCTTGGATATTTTATATTATATAATCTTGATATATCAAGGTTTTATGGTGGGAATATCGTGATTTTGTATTTTTATGTCCCTCTTAAATTTTTCATGTCATTTGAGAAGTTCTTGTTCAATTAATTTTTATCATTAGTGGGAATTTGTTTCCTGAGGATATTTATTTATGAGTCTTTTAATGTCTTTATCATCTTTTTATTAACTATACAAGGTAAAGCCTCCATGTGTGTTTCAAGTGACTGGGATGGTATCGACACTTGTTGAGTTTACACTCTGGTAGATGCCCATTTTATTAATATTTAGATCTACATCTTTTAATATTTAGATATGAGTTCTTAGTTCATCCTCACATCAATTTAGACCACATGGTAGAGCCCATTTAATTTTTGCAGAGTCATATTTTTTAATTATACATATCTCCATTTATCCCTATATATATGTGTGGTGATAATTTTTTTGGTGGTATTTCATTTTGTAAATCATCATGATGGTATTTATGTTTTGAATATTAATTGAGAATGGTTAGGTAATTATTTAGTAGTATTTTATTCTTTTCCTTCATGAATTCCTCTTGTGTGTTTTGTTTATGTTGTTAGTTTTGATCTTAGGGCTGATACGTTAGAGAATTGGTTTTTGTTTCTATTGGTTTTTAGATGATATTATGGTTGTATGTTTTTCATGAAACCACTTGGTTTAAAATTTGGGTTTTATTATGTATTCATTCACTTGTAGTGTCCTAACCTCATTAATATATCAATCTATTGGAATCCAGAAATATTGGGGAGATCCATTATGAGAGTCTTATCCTTATCTTAAATTAATGAAAGTTGTTAGGTGTGATGTGTAAATTTGGATTCATTTTTAGATTCCTAGGCCTTTTTATGTCGTTGAGTGGTTTGGTGTAATTTGGGTGGTTTTCTATTCTATTTTAATTTCATTTACCATGTATTCCTTTTTGAGTATGAAAATTTTATAGAGGTAAAAAGGGTCATGTTGAGGTGAGTTATCACAACACAACCAAATCTATTTTGAATTAATTATTTTATTTATTTATATATTTATATTTATGAATGTAAATTACTATTAATTTGAAATTTTTTAATGATTTTTAGTTTCATTTTGTGATATATGGTTTGGATGTATGGTTATCCAAACTATGAGGCCACCATGCGAGTTAGTCTATCACCTTGAAAAATTAGTTTCTCATGGTTTTACATGGTTTTTCAAACTATGAGACCATCTTGTGTGGGTACTTGATTCTCCCAATAAATAGTCTATGGTTCGGTAAGTCATATACTAGAATCATGTGATTCCCTGATGTTGTAAAAAATATTTCTAAATACTCACTAACCCTAAAAAAGAGATGAAATAATAATAATAATAATAAACAATGAATAATACCCCATTACTATATCCGATCATTCACTCTCATATACCCCCCTCTCTCGCTTGATGCCCCTCCTAGTCGTGGCCAGTCATATCGCACACCTACCCCTCCCCCTCTATCTCCTCTAATATTCATCTCTCTTTCCTCCTGATTCAATGTAAAATCGAGTTGTGTATTTTTTATTATTCTCCAACATATTCATTTTTCATTGCCATACCCTCTCTTTCTCTCCCATGTTTTATCTCAATTTAGGTAAAAACCAAGGTGGGTTCTTTTCTGATTTCATAGGATTTTAGGTTTCTAGGGTATGTGTTCTCCATCTTAACTCCCTTTCATCCCTTATTCTTTTTTTTCAATGAATCATTAATTTATTGGGTCATGTTTCTCAAATATTAACCTTTTTAAATGAGAAACTTTTATTTTTTGGATTATAAATTTTTTCATAGTTCTTAGAAATTTAATTATAGATGTTTGAAAGAAAATTGATGAGGATATTAATTTCTATTTTTCTGTTTCTCTGTATTCAATATTTAATTGATTTTTCCTTTGGAAAAAATGTTATGAATTTTACTAGAAAAATATTTGTCTTTATGGTAATCATGAAATTGTGTATTTTAAGGTCTCTATATATTTTCTTATTTTTTATATGAATCAATTATGGAATTTAATTGACCCCACATGATTTATTAAATTTCAGTTTAATTATAATTTATTTTAAAAATCTATTGTGTAATTTCCTCTCAATTATTATCTATATATATATATATATTAGTGAGTGTATAAACACTTTCACATTTCTCACAATGTCATGTAAATACGTGAATTTAGATTAGAATATATATATATATACCTAGGTATTCCTAATGTGTTTTACAGGTGGTTTTAGATTAAAAAAATGAGATTCTATATACTATTTTTGGTTGTCTGTTGGTTAAACTTTTATGAATGAGTAGACATATATTTTTGTGTGCGCGTAATTGTAAAAATTCACATAGAAGCATGTGAATTTGTGAAATTACATAAATATATATATTTGTTTAATTGTATAATTGAATAATATCAAGGGTGACTTATAAATTTAAAACTTCTTTTCATACATGGTTCTAAACAACCCAGTAAATGAATTTTAATATAAATGTTATGGGATTGATTGACACTTTATAAAGCCTTTTGAACTATGAGCGTCTCTCAAATGGAATTCTAGAAATTTATGTTATATTTTGTACTCTAATTTGGTAAGATTGGAATGCCGGTATGAATATGAGAATGGTTTATTAGCATTGGTAGTGTAGGGACGTGAGGTGTTGATGTATGTTTTATTTTCATTCTTTGTTATTAATGTTTTGGTTTACTATTACACATCCATTTTTATTTGGGTTATATGAATGAAAAATGTGAATCCTGGCTACCTAGGTGGGATTTCTATGACAATTATGTTAGGAATTTTAAATCCTTACCATGATGGATCATGTTAAAACAATAACTAAAAAACATAATGATGATACGGATTTATTACAGCTATAAATTCGGTTTCATCCTCTCTATAGGATTGTAAGTGGGAATAGTTTTTTATCATTTGATCCCAAATATTATGAGGATCCTATAATGATATTCCCAAATTTAGATTCCTTTGGGTTGCTTTGGGTTCTTGGTATGGTTTAATTTTGACACATTATTTTTCTATTTAAATTATCTAAAGAATTTTTGTAAAATTTTGTTTAGCAGGAATGTTACACATTACCATATTTATTGTTTAGTATTCAAAATTTTATTGTTTTATAAAATATATTTAACAAAATTGGATGATGTGCTATATATTTTAAAAGAAACTAAGCTTGAAAAGATTATTCCTCATTATTTTCTCAAACTATTTTGATATGGATATTTAATTAAATGGTGAACATGTTCCAAATATGGTTGTGGCCTACTCGGAATATTTATTCTCATTCCTATATATTATCAAATTTTCAGTTTATGTTCCATATCACTCAGAATGTGATATTTTCTTCAAATTGGATGAAGAGTGACATCAGGTTGTAGGGGATACTGATTTAGGTATGTTAGTTGTTTTATTTTTAGTTTCTGTTCTCATATTGTCTATATAGTACCTTTTAATATTTTTTCTATTGATGGTGTTTATAAATAAATTTTTTTGTTTGAAGTAAAGGAATCTTGTTTTAGCCTTTTAGGATAAATTTTATCAAAAGGGATGGAGATCATGGGTGAGAAGACAGATTAATATATGTTTTTATTTTATATATTTATTTACTAAATTTAAATCATCTATTCCACTAAATTTGATTTGAATTGGATATATAACTTATGGATAGTTCATTCATGGATTTTATTAGAGTTTCCTCTAATTATTTAATTATTTTATATGTGTAAAATTATTCATAGGTGATATTTTCTGGACGAACAAGAAAATGCACCATCTAATGGGAATCAAAAATTCTCTTAGCGCCATATCATAAACCATATTGAATAACCGATGGATTAATGTGTTATAAAAATTCAATAAAAAATTATTTTTATGCATAAAATTATGTTATCAAGTTAAAAAAGAAGTTACTATGGTAAAAATAAATTTTGATAAAAAGTAACATCAAGAAGAAATGCCTAAAATATCTAAACAAGTATCCTTTATTTATACTGATAAGAATTATATAAATAATTTTTTATCCACCAACCAAAATTTTCCACTTTTGGATCCACATTCATGTGAATGTGACTTGCTTTTAATATATTATTGTGAGTAATTACAAATGTTACACACCTCTCACTTAAAAAGGGTTCCCTTCACCACCCCACTTATCCTAACATATAAAAAAAATTTATACAAAAATTATTCCCAAAATATTTACCAAATCACATTACCATGATCTAGAAGTAAAAGATTCACAATAAGTCCTATCTAGGAAGGCTCTACATGTAGTCACGATGAGTAAGGTAAAAATTCATAATCACTCCCTTTTCATTTTTATTATTTCCATTCATATTTTATCTAAACAAAATAAATTCTAATTATAATAATATAATTAAATAAATATGATTAATACACTAAAACATTATTACTTGAATTTAAAAATTATTTATACCTTCATCCAAACTATACAAAAAATGAAAATTTTGTACATGCGTACATGCAGACTAAAAATTCCATGGAATATGTGTTTATTTTTTTATCATTTCCTTTAAAGTATTGTTATATTATATTATTAAATTATTAAATATGATATTTTTGAAAAATTTATGACATTATAAAGAAAAAACATTATATATTTTCCTTTCTTTCTATATGTTAAAAAATGAAAAATGTCACACAGTTGAATGTGTGGACTACAACCTTCATGGTTGACGTGTTTTTTTATCACTACCTGACATAGATTTTGATATATATTCATTTTATCGATGTATAAGATATTAATGATTTATATATGTCATGAATAATTATATTTATTTATAACACCGAAAGTAATTATCATTATAAAGTATCTCGTTGATATAAGTAAATAATCCAAAATAAGATCCTATGGATTCCATTCTCGGAAACCATGACCATGATTTCCATCAAATAAACATGGGGATTCATAAATAATTCATAATAATTTATTTAAACCGCTTTTAAAATACTTTTTTGAATTAATTAAAATATATTATTTGGGGTTGATAACATCTTTATGAAACATGTGTGAAACAATCAAATTAACTGATATTAAATAATAAAAATAATTTGCTAACAAATATAATGTAGTGAATGATTATAATTGAATAATATATATGGTAATAGATATTAGTAATATTTAAAAATAATTTATTCATTTATTTATGTGTACTATACTTGAGGAAAAATATATTTCATGGAATATAAGAGTAAATGGTAAGGGGTTTTGTCTGAATTTCCCGTCATTAAGGCATGATTTCATATTTTTAAGATATTATTATGCTAAATGGAGTAAATGATAACCCATTGAATTATTTATTCATAAATCCAAATTAATAATTTTATTTACAAGTATATATAATTATCTATATTTCATGGCATTCTCATTCATATATACTCTATGTTTTAAGTGTCCTTCATCTCAAATTCACTTCTTTGTGACATGATTTTTATTATGAACTTATTACCATTTATATTGTGTATATGCTTCCCCTTTAAAATTATTATACATGATTATATTTATCCATGGTAATTAATGCTATATTTGATATTCAAACTTTCATTTTATTTGGATTCAAAAGTTACAGAATCCTTAATGAGTTCTTCTATAATCATTACTCTTTTCTGGCTGAAAATATTTCCCCATTGAGTCAATATAATTCTTCACAGTAGTTTTACTCATTATTATTTTTAATTACAAATATGTATTATTTCATATGATTTTTTATTATATTTACATATTCTAAAAATTATTTTGTATGACTCTTTTAATGTTCTATGTTTCAATAATGATATTTCTTAATATATTTCAGGGTGATATAATTTATCCTTCACTTCAAATTTTTAAAAATGGACTTTTATTCATTTCAATATTCCATTTTTTTGTTATTTATCTTTTTAAATATTTTTTTAAATATTTTTATTATCTTCTTACTTAAAATTATATTTAAAATATACGTGTAACTTTATTTTCAATTATCATTAACAATCTTTACAAAATGGGAAATAAATATGATTTTAAATGTTTTTTATACTAATGAAATTTCCCTAATCTGTCATCATTTTTCTTTAAGAAACATTCTTTTCCAATTTTCATGGTAATTAAAATAAATCTATATACTCATTTAATTGTAAAAAAATTATAAAAATTTTATCAAAAATGTAAATAGTATTTCTTCATATTTATCAAAGAAAATTTTTAAGGATCTTCAAATGTTGTTATTCATTTCTATTAACATTGTTAGAATATTGGTACATTTAAATAGGAATATTCACTAATTATATCATCCAAATTCTTCTAGTATATGAAGTATGATAGTGCTATTAAATTTATTAAATGAGACAACTATTTCCATCATGTATGTCTGTTATTCTAAAATATTCATTTTCTCATTACTAAGGCATATTGATTTAGTGTTGTATTGTTATTAATTTATTTAACATATTTAATTAATTTTAAATAATTAAGTGATTTTTGGGGTCCGAAATTATATATCCCATTGAGGCATTATATTAACTCATTAGGGAAGAAATCATTATTTTTGGTATACCTACCAATTTATTTATAATTCATGTCCATATATTTTATGACTACCCATTTTAAATAATTCATTCCAAATTCTATGGATATATTAATAAAAATGATATTTAAATTTTACTTATTACTTTATTTTCGATTATCATTGAATATCATTACAAAATATTAAAGGAATATTATTTGAAACCTTTTTGTACTAACACATTTTCCCACCACCTTCGTATATTTTCATGAACAAACTTCCTCTTCTAGTTTTAAATTTTTTTTACAAAATTACATACCTTTTCTTTGTATAATATTTTCCAAAATGGATAAAAAAATATAAAGGTCATTTCTTTTTCTTTTTCAAATTAAATTTCAAATGGTATTATAATAGTGTTTTTCTTCTATGTAAACATCTTTTAATAATTCCTATATTTCACTAAATATATGATCTAATTATACTATCTACATTCTTTATATTGATTTAATATTACTTAAAGGTAATCCCATATTCACTAATATTTTGATTCTCAGATTGAATATTGTATAAATTTTAAATTAATGTTGAAATTTTCATCTAATTTAAAATTATGTAATATGATTTAAAATTTATTGTGTTATTCATGAACTAATTATTCTATAATTTTTATGTTTCAGATAGTATAAGAAATGAAAAAAATGTGAACACATATAAAAAATTTATGGATTTCCTTTTGAATCATGAAAACATGGTTGGTATTAGATAAAAGATTTTTATGGTTATATTAGGCTATTTTTATTATGTTATTTCCAATTACCTTTACCATATGAAGATAATTTATAATAAAAAAACATGATTAATCAAGGTTTTACCACCTTATGCTATAGAAAACTTCATTATTTAATGGTATTATAAATCTATTAGTAGATGAACTATCAACCAGTTCCCAAAAAATTATATTTATATCTTAATTAATTACTGAAATAATAAAATTAATCATGCAATTTTGTCATTTAATAGGAATATTGATCAATGTTGGTCATTAATTACAAATATTATTGAGGTGGAGGTAATAGAGAGTATGGAATGGATGGATATTAAGGTAATAATTTTGGGAAATAATTACATTAAAAAAATATCTAGTATGGAAATAAAAATTATTAATTTAAATTAGAAGGAATTGGGGAGTGTTATTGATTATAAGGCTTATTTTTTAATATTAGTAAGGTATTTTTTGAACTATATAAATAATCAAAAATGTAATAGAGATCATTTATTTATTAATATTATGCAAAGATATTAAATGGAACTGGTCTCTAAAAAATTTAATCACACTATGATATAATAACAAGTTCATTCAAGATAGAGAAATTATTATACATGTATTATATTTTGAAAGTAAATCTATAAAAATAGAGGATGATTGATAAATAAGGAAAAATAAATATTTTGAAGAAGGCGATGGAAAGGGTGGATCCTCTAATTAGGGGTTATTATAGAAACAAAAACCATGTTACTCTCTTAAAAGGAATATAATTTTGTTTTAATTTTATAGATAAGTTTTATTTTATCATGATGAGGGGAAATAAAAAATTAGATAATATAAATCACATAAATTATAAAAATTTGGTTTATTATTCAAAAAATTTTCCCAAGCATCAAATAAATCACCCTTAGAAGAGGCATAATGAAATAAGCTAAGCTTATACAATTATCATAGTTGAAGTTAGAGTTCCTAAATATGTGATATTGGTAAGTAGGTTATAATATAAAAGTTAGTTTTTGATTTATTTGATTACAACTCTTTGTATTATTTTATACCAACTTATTTACTAGGAATACTTAAATAACCATTATCACGCAGAGAAATGAGTTTTCAACCAAGAAAAACAGTGGAAATATTACTGAACTAATGATAATTTTGGCAATAACTTTTATGATTCATTAGTATAACTTACTTGTGAACTTTATTATTGTACTCATAGATTAATTTGACATAATACAGGGAATATATGGGATTTCAAATTATAATGAAAAAAATTATTTCCAAAATATTGAATGTGTAATTCATATATTAGGTATCGTATTCTTTGTCATTATAGGGAATACATAATTTTTTTGCCTTGTCATAATCCACTCTAGTAGGAAACAGTAATTAAATTATTAAACATGAGTAGAGGACACACACTATGGATGGAAAAAAACTTCTATTAAATGAGGATATAACTATTGTACAAGAATATATTTATGTTTTTCTACATGAATTACATGTTCATCCACCTGAGTGTGAATTTTTGTTTTCTATTAACCTCATCACTCATTAAAACCCCATATCTTAGAATCCCTATTTAATGGAACTAGTGGAATTAATGTAACATAAGAAACAAATATAGAAGTCATGTGATAAGGGATTCATTTTCCCAAGTGCATCACCTTTGGAAGAACATGTTCTTTTTTTTAAGATGTTGGTGGCTCTAAAAAAGAAACTATGTCTTTATGGTTGTGAAAATTCATAAGGGAATTTGAAATTTTTGTTGAACTTTTTTTTTATAATCAAAATGGTATCTTGAGAGTGGAACAAAAGAAAGTAATGTTTTTTTTAATGAGGATCATAATGTAACTTGAGTTTTTTGGTGGTCCTTCAGAGATTTGGATGTAGTCTATGTGGTTTTGGATAGTTTTACTCCGGGGGAATTGTATGGGGAACATTGTAACGACCCAAATTTTTTCAATGAAAATTCCCTTCTTATAATTATGTCATAAAATAACAAGAAAACACAAAATAATGAACTAGTAAGTGATAAGGGACCCTTAAACATAAGTTTTTCACTTCGGTGTTTGGAATTTTGAAAATCTGACATACATGGCTGTGTATAAAATGACTTTTGGAGTCTAATAAAACAAAAATAATTTTTGATGAATAGAAACATACCCTTATTAATAGTAACATACCTTTATCAATATTGATATACCCTAATTAATAGTAACCTAACCTAGGATAGTATAAAAATAATATTGAAGTGAAAGTATGATGTACCTATATTTTAGAATAAGTAAATGAATGTTTTAAACCGTTTTTTAGTAATAAACCATGATTTTAATTATATATTAAATTAATCATATTTATAATGTTATTTTGGAAAAAATGGACATAATTTTTGGATTCTACACATTGAAAAATTGTTGGGGTGAATTTTTGGTATTTTTCTGAGATACTTGAATTTTTGATGAATAGTGAAATATTGTAATTTAGAAAAATAAGCTAAAGTTACAAATTATAGAGTCATGTTTGATGTTCTGATGATATAAGCACACTTGGTTCTGGAACACATGATAGAATTACTATTCTTGGTCATTCATGACTCACTATTTTTTGTCTTTGGTGAAATTAATAAACTAATGAATTTTATATTAAGGAAACCCCTCTCCTCTCCACTATAAAAACCACCCTTCACACCCTCATTTACTCACACGTCTCAAGATCTAATACATCCCTAAACACTTCCCAATCATCTTCCCAAGAACATATCCAACATTCACGAACTTTTGGTCTCATCAACAGACCAATACTATCTTTTTTAAGGAGAGTCTCAAGAGGAGGATTTAAGAGGTAATTTCTCTCCCTCTTATCCTTTAATTTCCTTTCATGTTCAAGTTCATTTATTGATCTATCCCCACCTATCTTCATCCAAATGGTATTTTAACTCTAGTATTATACTTATACAATAATTTTATGATTCTAATGGGATATTATATCATCAAACCCCCTATCCCACTTCCTTTTGTTTTTTTAAAGAGAACGTTGTTCGTGAGGTGTTAATTTATCACCTTTAAGGACGACATACTTTCTTCTTCCATTTCTACCTTAAGATATGGTCATGAAACCATTTATATGGTTGAACCAAAAATATTTATATGTATTATTTCCTATTTAAATTTCTATAACTAACTTATTAACATATTGGTAGTGATAAAATAAAACAAGTTCGTTATGATCGAGATGTCGCCCAAATTAACCCAAACAACCATCATTTGATTATTATAAAATGATACATCCACATAGTTATAATATGATTCATTATAGTCGCATTAAATCTTATTTAATATCATTAATAACATGTAATATCTATTCTTTATGATTACCCATGTTCTACCCAAACTTTAATTTATGAATACAAGTGAACCACTCAAGAAAACCATAAATACAAACATTCCCAAATAATGTTTTTAAACTCTATAACTCATCCAAAGGAACATAAAATAATTTAATGAAACCATAATGATCCATATTAAATTACAAAGGGTTAGTTATTTCTAATTAATGAATACAATGTCATTATACAGGATATTAAAGAGAAGGAATCATTCCGATAAAATGTAAGGGGAAATTCTCGAACCCAATTTTAAATCTTCAGGTTCTCCCTCTTTCACTCCATTTTTTATATAGTTACTCCTTAATAATCATTTTTCATCATTGTATTTTTTTATAGGATATAAATGTTCACCACTATTTTTTATTTCAAACAAAATGTTTTCCAAAAGAACTCTTCTTCTAAGTACTCATCTTATACATCTCATTCAAGGTTGATGGTTCTTGTATCAAGTATGTTATTCCCTCTTCGTTTTGGGAACCCAAAGTTTATGAATTTGTTCTTACGAGATGAAACCCATTACTTTCTATGTGTTATTTATGTTCTTCATTTATTTATGTTCTATGTGGCATTCATGATATTGATAATATTATGATGTGACTGGTGCGCTCAGAATTATATAGCGCAATTTGAATGTTTGAATGTGACGGGTGCACCCAAAATTATATAGCTCTCTAATTCATTGTGTAATATGATTACTCTCATTAGCAGATGTGAAATGATTTTTGAAAAATATTATAGCTTGGTTCACAAGTATGTGTGGTATTTAATAGCTAATACATGATGTTTCATCTTTTATACATTCCCACCTTTCATGTCTTATATTTATGCTTCCTCTCATGTTCATGATCATTTTCCCATGTTAAGATTATGCTCACCACATGATATATTGTTCTTATATATCCTATTAATGGTCTTCTAGCTCACCCCTTTTGATGTATATCTTGAGGTGGCTACATGTACTAAGGATAGTACAAGTGCCAATAAGAATATAGAGAAGAATAAATTAAATAAAAGTTTATGCTTGATGTTGTAATTGTTATGTATGGTCCTAGTTTTCCCAAGATACTAACCCTTTGGATCCCCTATGTGTAATACTATTATGTTTTTTATATTTAAAATTTTTTAATAGTAATTTAGGAAAAGTTATGGTCGCTATAAATTTTTTTTAAAGAAGTAGTATTCCACCCAGAGTGTAATGTGTTTTTAAATTCAATTATTGTTGAGTTTTTATTATTTTCATGGTAACATAATTGTTAATGGAAATCCATGTGAGTTTCAAATGGAAACTATGTGAGAGTTATAATAGGATGGTAGGTCAAACTATATGGATAGTTCATGGTTTGGTAAACCATACCAAAAATAATGTGAGGAGGAGGCCCTGTGGTACTTCCATTAGTATGGTTGGTGCATGGTTTAAAAAAATTATTTCCCATTTAAAGTTAGGTTTTTATTATTTTTTCACTATGTATTTAAATAGGGTATACCACTTTTCCATTTTCTACACCTTATAAATGACCCAGTCGATGTGCACTACTTAGATACCTCTCCCCCCTTGATTTTGGAAACATTTTGAATTCATTATTATTTGTCTTGATGTATGTCACAAAATCCATTGGACTCCTATAATATCCACCTCCATTATAATTTAATCTTATTTTACCATTTTAGGTATTGGATTCCAATTCCATCACAGAATGGTGGAATCATGTGAAAAACAAGGTTCTTTCATGTTTTCTATATATGGGGTTTCCCTAAATGATGTTTTCACATTTCCACATTCCATTTTTTTGTTTTTTAAATGTGTTTATTGTTCTTGTAATTTCATATTAAATGAAATAAAATTAATTTTTTATTTATCACGTGATAGTTAATTTTCTCAGTTCAATTTTCAAAGTACAAGGCGGGTTGTTGGTGTTTATTTAGTCACAATTATATTCTGATGGGATCATCTAGAAAGGTTCTAGAAATTTATGTCTTTTCTAATTAAAAATGTTAATTTTTATTAAGTTGATTTTAGTTAAATAATTAATTATAAAATGATTCTAAGTACTTAATTTGATGGGTTAGTTTTAAGATAGGGTCCTTGGTGTCTTGAATGATTATTTAATGGGCTTGGTGGTCCTCATTTGGATGTGTAAATATACATTAAATGGGGGTTTTGTGAGTAAAACGGTAAGTGGTCTTTATGATTCTACCATTTGATACTATTAGTTTACATATGTTCATGGGTTATGTGTGACCCCATCACTTTAATAAGTGACCCTCTTAAAAAATTACTATATATATTAAAAAATGAAGCTTGTGGTGGTATTTCCTAATGTGATGAGGGACATGATGGACCCTTAGGTACTATATAGACATCTCAGGTACTGATGGATAAGGTTATTCATAAAATGGATATGTTATATTTTCCATAGTTGAATGAGACATAGTGCAATCATTGTAAAGATATGTTATGAATCTTTTTGAATGTCCAAGGGTTTGGCCATGACAGATACCCTACAAAGACTAGAGGATAGATTGGATGTTAGGGATAACATAGAAAACCTAGGAAATTGAATTTTCTTAAGGACATATCCTTAATATGAATCATCTACAAGGCCAAGTAGGCCTCAATGAGACCCATCTGGACCCTAGTAAGATCAATCATGAATTGTTAACCTAGTGAGGGGTTGGACTATAGAATTGGTAAATATGGTATTGAGTGTCACATTAGAAACCATACCAATGATATGTTACCAAGGGACAATAGATGGATGTGGTGGGATGAGGAGTTAGGATAAACCCTACCTAAATATTATAATTTAACATATTTATTCACAATACAAATATATATTTCCATATGTGATACATAGGACCTAGCCTATGAGCATGATGAGATGTCATGTTCTTATTAGGGATACCCAAAGGTAATTATTTGGCTCTAGTTTTTGTATATTGTTTTATATTGATGTGATATGACTTAGAAATGATAAAATTTGTTGTTATGCCCATATTTTCTTCTCGGTATCTTGCTATTGAGCCATGTGAGAATTCAAGGAGAATCAGGATTCATTCCTGGGTCAATATGGGATTCTCAACATGCCATGGATCCATAGGATTACTTGTATATAATCGATCTAGTAATTCATTCTTAGGGATTTTACTATGATCATTGTTATTATAATGAGATTTCTAGGTCATCCCTAGGATCTGGCTGGTTAGACTTGGTGATATGATGTGTCTCTAATTATTTTTCCCATGATGCCTTTGATCTATCCATTTGTTAAGGTGTCATGAAGATGCTTTGGATTCATCGATTTCCTTAGATTGTTGATAATTTTATTTGGACCATTCATTATACTTTGACTTTTTAGATAATTCATAGAAATTTGGAATTTGGATGTAGAGTCAATAAATATGAGATGTTTGGTCATTTGATCTTGATCATCAAGGATTTCAATGATAAAATTGATTATCTTGTTTTAATTTGGTTGCAATATTATAGTGACATCCTCAGAGACACCCCAACACTGTTTGAAGTGGGTAATGTAGTGGTTTTTTGTTTCCCAAAATTCATTTATTTATTTCAATTAATAATTTTACCTAAACATATACAATATATACTGGTTATGTTTGGTAAAACATTGGTATCCCCATACATAGTTATTTACTCACACCCTTCATGGGTTTTCATGGATATTGTGTACCCACACAGATCATTCACTTCTTATTGGCTCAAGTTGGGAAGAGGCCTAGTATGGTGTTGTTGGTTATGTTTCTCAATCTCTAGTGGGATTTGGATTCTAGGAAAAAGGCGATGATCAATGCTGTATATGATCCTCTTACACTTTTATTTAATTATTTTATCCAATATTTGTTTTTCTTATGTGATCTTCACGGTCGTCGATCATCCTTGTATGTTTGTACAACTTTAAATTTCATTTTATTACTAATGTGAATATCTAATTTATATAGTATACTTTGATTCTTATTGTTGATATATAATACATGTTAATTTTATCTATTACCCTGAACATTGATCATTGATATAGTCTTACCATGAAACTACCCCAAACCCCAAATTCTATTCAGCAACATATGGCATTCGAGGAGGCGCACATAAAGTCTTGTGGAAATCCTCGCCCCAAAATCAATCAAATTTCCTACCAAATAGTGTATTAAATAGTTTTATTATATTTATTTAAATCCATTTCCTATTATTTTGATATTTGGTAGACTAGATAAATACTGATGTTCAAGAGTCTATGATGGATATCGATCTGGTGCATCGAGAGATCTTGTTTTGGTAAGACTTCCATTTTACTAAGGATATGGGATTGCAATTTTGGTTTCTAATTTAATTATTGTATAATATTTTTCCCTCATGTGTCTCACATAGATTTTATAGGTTCATGATATATAATGGGTTCTATATATTCCCCCATGGTCCAGAGGTGGGTGATTTGTATTTGACTCATGGGCAGTAGTGGAAAGAGGTCTTTCATGCATAATATTTGGAATTTAGTATTTACTAGTTATATAGGGCATATTTTTTTTAATTTCTTTGATGAAGGAGGATCACTTTTTAAAGGTTCAACATATACTTATATTTAATTTCACCATATAAGTAATTGGTGAAATTATACTTTGTTTTGATGATATATATCAATATTTTTCATTGATAGAAAGTCATGTCGATCTATGATGACATGCTTGATGGTTATGATGATGATGTAGTCCTTTTTATTCGGAGTTCCAATGTGCCTAGTGTATTGGTATCATTTTATGTTTCTTTATAGTGATCCCTTTGTGGGTCATTAGAATTTAGGGTTTGTTATTTAATGAGAGAGTAACTACATATTTCTAATTTTATCACATATATTGGAATGGAACACTACTGAATTGATCTTTGTGAAATATTCTTTTTAGAATGTATTATATAGTAAGATTTTGTTTTGTTTTTATAAATGTTATTTGACAATGTTATGATTGTTGAGGGACTGTCTTACGTATCGAAAGTTGGTGAGAATAATTTCCCTAGTAAGTAGATGGGTAAAAATGAGGATCCATATTGATGGCTATATGGGGACCTATGGTGGATATTATTGCACTGATATTTTGGATTACTATAGAATCTATATTTTTTAAAAAAAAAATAAAATATAATAAGAAATATATCTAGATCTAGGCCCTAAGACGACATGAGATTCTTCGGCCCGATGATCCTGAAATTAAATTCATAAAAATGTTAAATATTTGTATTTCACAAACACACAGTTTTTAAAAATAATGTATTATCTCTTGAAAAGTGTCTCAAATCAAAAATCATATACCACAATTGAATATGGAGTGTGGGGATTACCCAAGGTGCGACAAAAGGATGGTCGACACCAGATTTCTGATTGAGGCATCCATTGGTGGGTATGTTTAATTAAAATAAATAAATTTAAAGAATTATTTCTTTTATTAATAAAATAATTAAATACTATATAAATACCATCTTATGATACATTTCCAATGTCTAATTTCGTAACCATATCTATATCCAAGAAGACGTGTAGAGTATTCATCACTGATATATCAATATCAAAAAATGAATGCCAATCCAATTGAGGTGGATTTCCTTACAGCGGATGTAGAAGATCATCCTCATCACTAGGAAACATGTTATTCACTAATGATTGATCCAGAATCATGGTATAGATCATCAATTTCAATTTAAAACTTTTATTACAGGAATTATCAGGGATATTATTAATCTACTTTTGATCAATAATTTGGATACCCGTCGCATGAGCCCAATTATGGGAAACTGATTTATTTATCTAATTTTGTCATCTATTCCCTAAAATCACCACTAGAAATTACAAATATTTGAAATTTGGCTGAGAATTTTTTGGAAATGATGATGTTGACATTATTCTAGTTCATGTCCCACAGTCGTTCATCACGTTATTCACCTTTGATCCTTGGGGTCATGATTCGGCTATTGCTGGGTTGATTCGTGGGTGATCAAACCCCCAAATTTATAGTGGATGTTTCAAAAATTATCGTAATGGGTTTTTTTAAGATTAATCACAGAATATTATGGGTATAGGTGATGGATTTGTGGATCCATGATCAGAAGTGGTGAAGGAACCAACATGGGAGGCATGCGGGATGCAAGAAGGTACACAATGGGTGATCAAGATCTGATTTATGGTCACTAGATGCCCAAAATGGATAGCTAGAGACAACCCCTACCTATTTTGGGTTTTCATATATCTAGATTAATATTGGATGATGAAAATAAATATGAAATAAGGGAGATCTTACATTCTATGAATATCCTAACTACACTGTGTGTACATGGATGAACATACACAATTTAGTCACTTAGCTGTGGAAGCTAGGGTTTCATGGGGAAAAGATAAGTATTACACACTATGTGGGTGGTCCAAAAACCATGTTTATGTTTCACATTACTAGAACCTTGTACTGTAGGACACTCCATGTAACATACCATGATTTTATGAGAAATATTATTTTTAATTACTTTGATGTCTTGTGTTGTACGCTACTCCAAGATAAGCTTGCGCTATACGCATCACCATATTAGCATACAGTATACGCAAACACTATTCTAGGATTGTGTTGCTCGCCAGAGAAAACTTCTTCGATAGCGTGTGTTGTACGCAATACCGAGTTTCACTAAACGAGATATTATTATAATATTATTATGAACTAACCATTATGAATAGTAATACCCACTTTTTGAAATTTTATAAATTTTATCTTTCAAAATGGACTTCATTTTTGAATTCGGAATATCGAAATTAGCATAGGGTGAATTTTTGGTATTTTTCTGAAAACTTTCTATTTTTGATGAATAGTGAAAACATTAGGATACTATTTAAAAAACCGACTTATTATTTAAATGATCATTTATTTTATTTAAATTTATTTTAGCTAAAAATAGATACATAATACTTATATAAGTTCAATGTAATTCATTGGAGTCATTTTATAATAATTTTAGATATATAACAATTTTATTTAACTTTTCACCGTCTTTTACCCACCTCTTAAGAGCATTTGCAATTGTACATAAAACATAATTTTAACGCTTCTCTGAGTGGAATTTCGAAAATCCGAGAGGCACGGTTAATGTCAAGGAGTAAAATTTTGTTCAATAAGATAAAAATAATTTTCGGTGAATAGTAACTTTTTACTTATATTTACCACGGTTAAAAGTAAATAGGGTAATTAAGGGTAAAAATGATATTATTATTACCCTAAAACATGTCCTAATTCTATTGGATAAGTCTAATTTGACCAAAAACAACCTTAAGAATAAAATACTACCCTTTAGGTCCACATGGATTAGTTTATGACTTTTCTTATTATTTTATTTAAAGAATAGTTAAAATAGTTAAAATCAAAGTTTAATAACTAAAACTTTTTTAATATAGGGTTGTAGATAAGATAAATTCTACAATATATATTCATTATAAATATAAAAAGATTTCCTACATTATGGTATTTTATATATAATTTTTATACATTATATAATTTAATTTATTTCTGACACAACGATGATGCAGTAATTACCTTATTAATGAAATATTAACATAATTGATGTTATACACACCCAAATAAATGTAATTTGAGACATTTTATAAATTAAAATACTTTTTTAGGATAATATGACATGTCAGTATTGATTTAATTATATTTTTTAGAAATAATCATGATGTTATGAGTTTCACAAAAATCAATTACCAAATAGTGTCAAAATTGACATAAAATAGTTTTTTAAAAAATATATTATATTTTTATTTGTTATTATATTCCTTAAAATATATGTTTTTTCCAAATTACTTAGATAAGGTTATATATACTAATAATGATCCACTTGGCATTATTTTAGCTTGTTTTAGTAAGTTTATTAAACATATAGTGTAAGAAAACAAGAAGACACTGTAAAAGTTAAATTATTTAACTTTGAGTTAAATCTATATGATAAGGTTAAAATAGTATCCTAAACATGTCTAAAACCTATTGATTGAGCGGATTTCGACCCATCCCCACTTTATCTTCTAAATGAATCAATTTGGAGCTATTATAAATAGAATATGACTTTATTATAAAATAATATTTTATGTTTTTTCCTAAGGTGCCCCTCTCCTCCCTTATAAAAGGGCACCTCCTCCCTCTTCTCTTTACACAATGTTGAGCCTTCAAGATCAGCAAAACCCTGACCATTTATTTTATCAACTTCCCAACAAACATTATATAGGTTCATGTTCTCCTCAGAATACCAACTTTAGTTCCTTAAGGGGAGGTTAAGAAGAGGCGCGTCAAAGAAGAGGTAATATCCTTTACTAATTCTTTCCAATTTATTTCTTCTTCTACTTCTTCTTATTTATTTGTTTCATCATAAATTAATAACATCAGTATCACTAATATACTGATATGTTATTATAAATATGAAAAAACCTTATTTCATCTTCTATCCATCCTATGGAAAATGAAATCACCACGCGTGCGTACGTACGGAATACCGTCTCCACGCAGTGGTGTAACGTATTTTCAAACACCACCTTACATGGATGGGTATAATGGTATAAATAAATAAGTATATATGATTATTGTAATGTTATATTTATTATGAAATATTATACATACACTTCAATACAATTCCACGATCATGGGAATGATATCATCGCTCGTGCGTACGTACGGAATACCTTCTCCACGAATGAGATGAGATTCATTTTCCAAGATTAACCATTCAAGTATGATTATAAAGTATATATAATAAATAATAATGAAATATATTACATAATAATGATACTGGATTTATGTACATATATGTTTCATTTACATAATTCTATATAATTAAATTAGGAAACGAAAACAGCATTCATGCGTACGTACGGCCTACCGTCTCCCTGAACGGTGTATTTCATTCAATTTATCGATCTATCATATATATTTATATACTGAATATATATTATATATAAATAATTTTTTACATTATGGAATTAATTAAATCAGGATATATGTAATATTATCAAGAACAACATGTCGAAACACGTACGATAAATGAAAAGATTTTACCCAAAACGCTGCTTTAACATGGAATTTACAAAAGCACGGGTAATATAAAGTCATAAGTGATCACATATGATATCATAACAATGAATATGATTCTGTAATAAGTCAATGAAATTATTTAAATCATTATACAGGAGTTTTGGATACATACAAAGCATATCAGACATAAGGTAAGGGATAATTATTCCAATCTCATTCTTATCCGAGATTGTTTATTCGTAAGTATTTACTGGGGTAATATTTATCATCCATGTCACTGATTTCTAAAAATGGTTTCATTTATGTTTAAATTCCTTTTTATCCATTATTGACTTTTACTACATGGTATGTAAGGATTCTTTATTTTGTTTACCATATAAGGTACTTTTTGACTTTTCCGACAAAAGTACGAGAAAATGTTTTTTTAACTTATAGGGCATGAACGGATTTTTATGGTTTCCTAACGCTTTATTTTCAAGAAACTTGATCTAAAATATTTCATGATTATTTTCAACAAAATCCTTTTCTTTTAAAATTTCATGGCATTTTGTGAAAATTAAATGATTTTGAAGAAGAAATGATATTTTCCTTAAGAATTCATTTCATGTGTTTTGTCAAAACTATTTTTCATCTAAGATGACATTATTTAGTACGATTATGTTTCAAGTATAATGTCTCTATGATTTATATGGTTTCATATTTTTATGATGAAATGGTATCCATTTGTTTTATATGGATTATGTTATGATGGGATGATGTTTATGAAACCCATTTTATTCTTTAGGTTATGATGAATGATTTATGTTTATGTTGTGGAACACGTCAAAATGATTTCATTATGAGATGGGTGGGACCTATATCTCCCTCTAATGCATTGGGTAAAGATTTATATCTCATGAGATAGACATGGCTGGAATGGTAAGTTAATTTGGTTCAGTGCTACAGGACTGGAACGAGGAGTGAACTCGATTCAGAAAGAGACCTTGTCCACTAAGATGGTCTTAGCAGAAATGACGTGGCTACTATAGAAATAATATCATTTGCTTAATGGCTTTCCATAGTTACATGTTTTATTCCCATTCTATTTTATCATAATTGATGTTACATTATGATCTATTCCTTATGTACTGCCATGTTTTATGTCATTTCTCAAGATTTTTATGTTTAAACATCATGGTCATGTTTGTAAGTTAAAATTTATATTGTTTGTTTTATTTTCCCCATGATTACCCTTACTGAGAATTCAAGCTCACCCTTTATATGTTTTCTTTTCCGCAGGATATAATGAAAGGTTTTAGGAAAGAAAACAAAAGTGGAAGATCTTTATGGAAGATGTTGAAGATCTTTCACCATGATTAGAATATTATGTTCGGAGTTTCCAAAGACACTAAACTATAACGATCCTTGAGTGTTGGTTTTTGTTATGTAATAAGTATTATGCAAAAGTAATATATTGTCCATGTAAGTCAAGATTTGGGTCTCTACAGTTGGTATCAGAAGAAAGGATTAGTCAACCTTTGGAGACTAGGATGCGAAAACTTTAGTGATATCCCTATAGATATTTCTAAGGTATGTCTAGGGATGTCCTTAAGGTTTAGTATAACTATATTTTACAGTCCTAGAATTATGTTGACGGTCTTGAATAACCTAAGGTGTCATGGATTAAAGAATGTGTGATAAGTTAGCCATCCCATAATTGACTTTTAATGACTATGTGGTTCCTCATTATTTTATCTATTTCATATACTATGGTTTTTTGTTTTAGTCAATGGAGGGAATGAGAAAGAATTTAGTTAACTTAGATTTCAATGGAAAAATTGGTTAATGTGATGAACAAAATTGAGTAATGCTTAGAGAGATAGATATTGTGATTATGCTAAATCAGTCATCACGATATATGATTATCAAGGTGAACTTTGGTGGTATTCCTATGTCATCAAATAAGAGGAAGATGGAATTTTATGTAGGTTCGTATGGTGATGAGCATAGATAAATGAATATTGATATTTCTAAAAAAGGGAAAAAGAACCTTGAGGAATACCTCAAATGGAGGGGAAGATGTTATGTATGTGGAGAAAAGGGTCATAGAGTGACAGACTGTTATGGAGTTTAATGTCTTCTTTGTGGAGAACATAGGCATTACCCAACTCAATGCCCTAACCTAAGAGGTTACTTCTAAATCATGGAAGGAATTATTCCATGACAATCGTTGAAGAGGATGGATTGATGTGTTGATGTATTGGTATTCAAGAATAATGTTTTTGAGGTACTTTTATGGTATATTGGAATATTGTTGTATTAGTCTATTGTGGTTTTCAATAATTTTATGGTACTGGTATCCATGAAAAGTGATTGAAATATTTTTGGAAATTAGATGATGTGCGCATAATGAAGGGATAAGGAGAAAATGAAATTTTCGATAGTATTCATGAGCTCATGACTGATATAATGACAAAGTGATATCATGGTTTGAGTATATAAAATTTTTTGGGTTTTAGTATGTGGAAAGCGTTACCTTTTGACAGCATTCAAGTTTTCACTAAGGTTCAATGGGTATTCATTTTTCAAGAGAATACATGATTAAGGTATTCACATGTTTGGAATGTGACCAAAAAGATATATCATATGATATATGGGGTATAAATGATGGTATTCACATGCTTGTTATGTGACCTTTTAAGTAATCGTTTTCTTTATACTACGAGCATGGACCGAAGTATTTTTGATAAGCCTAAAGATTGGAATGAATTAAGTCCGACATAATATAGTATTGTTTAAGGCTTGACCTTTTTAGATATTATTGCAGGAATGTTATAATATTGTAGTTTTAGTAATTTACAACCTGCAGGACAGGAGACAACCCATCACGTCGGACAAGGTTGCAGGAATCAAACCCACAACCAAAGTGAGACAGGTCTTTATCTCCTACCACTGGCCTACAGGAAGTCCCTGGTTAGTATAAACTTGTTTTAATTTATTATGTGGTATGATATGCGACGTATAAGTCCATTTTCTGAACCATATATGATTAATCTCACCATATATGAACTTATGTATATTTAATAACTTTTTATAACTTTTTATTTGAGATAGATAGAATGACCCACCGTTCTATCACATGATCCTCTAACACTTCATAAATGAAAAATTCAATTTCATTTCTTTAAGAGATGAAGTGTAAATTGTTCAAGGCATGTAAAACGGTGAGATTGTACCAATATCAAGTAATTATTTCTTTTAATTCATCAATTACTCATCTTTTGGTAAATGATCTTGAAAACAGAAAAAAAAAAAGTTGTCCTAGTGTCCTTATATCCGATGAATCAAATGGTACCTTAAATAATCACAAATTTATGGCTTTGTGATTGATGGATTTTTCATAGCCTTGTTCTCTACCACTCTCCACTAGAATTTGATGGTCAGATTTCTCTTCAATATCCATATTTTCACCTATGTTTTCCTATGTGGAAACCCAGTGCTGAGTTACTTTGGGTGACCATTATGATTCTAACATCCCTTTTTAAAATGAAGTTTTAGTTTTTTTTATGATGTGAGTTTCTATGAAAGAAACATTCAAGTAGTGAAGCACTTATAACCCCAAAGAATTTCTATGGTCAAATTGATTTTAAGGGGGGTAGAATGTAACACCCCGAGATTTTATGAGAAATAATATTTTTAATTAATTTGATGCCCTGTGTTGCACGCTCCACCAAGATCAGCTTTCACTATACACAATACCGTATTAGCTTACAGTATACGAAAACACTATTCTAGGGTTTTGTTACATGCCAAAGCAACCTTCCTCGATAGCGTGTGTTGTACGCAATACCGAGTTTCACTAAAAGAGATAATATTATAATATTATTATGAACTAATGGTTATGAATAGTAATACCCACTTTTTTAAATATTATAAATTTTATCTTTCAAAATGGACTTCATTTTTGGATTCTTAATATTGAAATTAGCCTACGGTAAATTTTTGGTATTTTTCTAAAAACATTCAATTTTTGATGAATAGTGAAAGCACTGGGTTACTATTTAAATAACTGAATTTTTATTTAAATAATAATTTATTTTAATTTAATTTATTTTAGGTAAAAATAGATACATAATAATTATATAAATTCAATGTAATTCATTGGAGTCATTTTATAATAATTTTAGATATAAAAAAAGTTTATTTAACTTTTCAAAATCTTTTACCCACCTTCTTGGAGCATTTGCAATTATACATAAAACATAATTATACCTCTTCTATTAGTGGAATTTTGAAAATATGAGAGACACAATTAATATCAACGAGTAAAATGTGGTTTAATAAGATAGAAATAATTTTTTTGAACAGTAACGTTTTACTTTTATTTACCACGGTTAAAAGTAAATAGGGTAATTAAGGGTAAAAATGATATTATTATTACTCTAACACATATCATAATTCTATAGGATAAGTGTAATTCGACCAAAAACAACCTTAGGAATAAAATATTACCCTTTAGGTCCACCTGGATTAGATTAGGACATTTATTATAATTTTATTTAAAGAATAGTTAAAATAGTTAAAATCAAAGTTTAATAACTAAATAATTTTTGATATAGGGTTATAAATAATATAAATTAGACTATAAATATTACTTATAAGGATAAAAATATTTCCTACATAATGGTATTTTATTTATAACTTTTATACATTAAATTATTTAATGTATTTATGACAAAACGATGATGCAGTAATTACCTTATTAATGAAATATTAACATAATTAATGTTATAAATACCCAAATAAATATATTTTTAACACTTTTTATAAAGTCCAATAATTTTTTAGGTTCATATAACATGTTAGTATTTATTTAATTAACTTTTTTATAACTAATCATTTTGTTACGATTTTCACAAAAATCAATTACCAAATAGTGTCAAAATTGACATAAAATCGTTTTTAAAACAAATATTATATTATTAATTGTTATTATATTCCTACAAATCTATGGTTTTTTCAAATGACTTATATAAGGTTATATATTTTAATAATTGACCACTTGGGGTTCGTTTGGCTTGTTATATTATGTTTATTGACCATATAGTGTAAGAAAACAAGAATACACGGTAAAAGGTAAATTATTTATCTTAGAGTTAAATATAAATGGTAAGGATAAAATAGTAACATAAACTTGTCTAAAACATATTGGTTGGGCTGATTTCGACCCATACCCACTTTATCTTCTTAATTAATCAATTTGGATCTATTATAAACCCAATATGACTTTATTATAAATAATATTTTATGTTTTTTCCTTTGGTGCCCCTCTCTTCCCTTATAAAAGGGCACCTCCTCCCTCTTCTCTTTACACAATTTTGAGCCTTCAAGCATTGAAACCCCTGACCATTTCCTTATTATACTTCCCTATAAACATTATAGATGTTCTGGTCTCCTCAAATGACCAACTCTACTGCCTTAAGAGAGGGATAAGAATAGGCACGTCAAAGAAAAGGTAATATCCTTTACCGATTCATTCCAATTTGTTTCTTCTTCTACTACTTATTCTTTATTTTTCTCATCATAAATTAATAAAATTTGTATCAATAATATTCTGATATTTTATTATAAATATTAATCAACCTTATTTCCTCTCCAATCCAACATACGGAAAACTAAATCACCGCGCGTGCATACGTACGGAATATCGTCTCCACACCGTGGTGTAATCTCTTTTCCACCACCACCTTACTTGGATGGGTATAATGGTGTAAATAAATAACTATATATGATTATTGTAAATTGATATTGATTCTAAAATATTATACATAAACTTCAATACAATTCCACGATCATGGGAATGATATCATCTCTTGTGCGTACGTACGGAATACCGTCTCCACGAACGCGATGAGATTCATTTTCCATGATTAACCATTAAAGTATGATAATAAAGTATATATAATAAATAATAATGAATTATATTATATAATAATGATACTGGATTTATTAACATATATGTTTCATTTACTTACGTCCATTTAATTCAATAAGGAAATTAAAACAACGTTCATTCATACGTAACACGTACCATCTCCATGAACGGTGTATTTCGATCCATTTATCATTCTATCATATATATTTATACACTGAATATATATTATATTTAAATCATGTTGTATATTATGTAATTAATTAAATCATTATATAAGTAATAATATCAAGAACAAAATGTCAAAACATGCACGATAAATGAAACGATTTTACCCAAAAAGCTGCTTTAACATGGAATTTACAAATGAACGGGCAATATAAAGTAATAAGTGAACCATATATGATATCATAACAATGAATATGATTCTTGTAATAATTCAATGACATTATTTAAAATATTATAAAGGATATTTGGATACATACGAATCATATCGGACATAAGGTAAGGGATAATTATTCCAATCTCAGTCTTATCCGAGATTGTTTATTCGTAAGTATTTACTGGTGTAATATTTATCATCCATGTCCCTATTATCTAAAAATTGTTTCATGTATGTTTAATTTCCATTTTACCCATTTTTGACTTTTACTACATGGTATGTAATGATTCTCTATTTTTTTACCATATAATGTACTTTTTTACTTTTCCGGCAAAAGTACGAGAAGAATGTTTTTTTAACTTATACGGCATGAATAGATTATTACGGTTTCATAACTCCTTATTTTCAAGACACTTACTCTACATGATTTCATGATAATTTTCAACAAAATTATTTTCTTTTAAAATTTCATGGAATTTTGTGAAAAGAAAATTATATTGAAGAAGAAAGTATATTTTCCTCAAGAATTCATTTCAAGTGTTTTGTCAAAACATTTTTCCATCTAAGATGACATTATTTAGTATGATTATGTTTCAAGTATAATGTATCTATGATTTACATGGTTTCATTTTTCTTATGATGATATTATATCCATTTGTTTTATATGGATTATGTTTTGATGGGATGATGTTTATGAAACCAATTTTATACTTTTGGTTATGATGAATGATTTATGTTTATGTTGTGGCACACATAAAAATGATTTCATTATGAGATAGGTGGGACCTATACCTCCCTCCACTACATTGGGTAAAGATTTATATCTCATGAGATAGACATGGCTGGAATGGTTATTTAATCCGGTTCAGTGTTACATGACTGGAATGAGGAGTGAACTCGATTCCGAAAGGGACTTTTTCCACTAAGATGGTCTTGGTAGAAATGCCTTGGCTACTATGGAAATAATATCATGTGATTAATGGTTTTCCACAATTAAATGTTTTATTACCATTCTATTTTATCATGATTGATGTTCGATTATGATATATGCCTTATGTACTTCCATGTTTTATGTCATTGCTCGTGATTTTGATGTTTAAATATTATGGTCGTGTTTTTAAGTTCAAATGTATATGGTTTGTTTTATTTTCTTCATGCTTACCGTTAATGAGCATTTGAGCTCACCCTTTATATGTTTTCTTTTCCCCAGGATATAAAGAATGGTTTTTGGTAGGAAAACAAAAGGGGATGATCTTTATTAAAGATGTTGAAGATCTTTGACCATGATTAGAAGATTATGTTCTGTGTTTCCAAAGACACTAAACTGTTACGATTTTTGAGTGATGGTTGTTTGTTTTGTATTAAGTATTCCGAAAAAGTAATGTAATGTCCATGTATGTCAAGATTTCGTTCCCTACACTCCATGTACTTTGAGAGTACACTTGCATGTGTTGGTTCAAGGGAAAACTGGACACATGGCACGCTCTAATGGACACGGGCTCGGCCATTAGAACACAAGAAGGCCCTGATTGGCTGAGATAGTATTGTGGGACCCATAAACACCATGTTTGGTGACATGGTAACTAATTCTGGTCTATAGGATAACATATCCAGACATCGAAATTGGACCACACATTGTGTGGACCCCAAACACATCAAGGGCATCCGTTTTCAAAAACTTCTACCTATCATATCTCATTTGTTTTAACATAGATTATTTCCTATGCGTAGCCTACCCTAAGTATTTTTATTTGTATAAATTAATAAATTTATTTATATTATATTGTGAGATATGAATAGAAATTTTCTAAGAATGTATATTATTTAGGCAATGCTTAAGGATGGGAGAGGTCGACCATCATCATGATAGAGATTATAGATAGAGGTGGTACTACCTTCTCGTACTAGGGAACAAGTCCCCTATCTTTGGAGATGGTTTCCTCTATCATAGTAGGGTATGGGTACTCTATAAATAAATTTAGATAGTGGTTTTACTCCCCTATATTACAAGGGTAAGAGTCCTCTATCCATTGAGATTATACTTTCATATCATAATAGGGTGTGGTTCATCAATATTCATTATTTGGATATTGGCGGTACTCCCCTATTTTACTAAAGATTGGGTCCCCCATCTTTAGATATGGTAATAACCTTGCATACTAATCAAATGGTCCTCTTCACACATTTATCATATGTATATTGTACTCCTTAGACGCACCGGGGGGTGAGACCACTATCCATGGAGATAGTACTCCCCTATTACACCAAGACCTGGGTCATCCATACTCATTGTCTAAAATTAGACAGTACTCCCCTATCATACCATGGTGTGGCTCCCTCATACTCTTTGATTAGATAAGGTTGATAATCCCCCATCATAGTAGGGTGCGATTCATTTATCTATAGAGATTGTACCCCCTCTTGCACCAGGGATTGTGTCCTCCATACTCATTGTTAAGACATATAATAATCCTCTATCATTCTAGGGAACAAGTCCTATATCCATGGAGATAGTAATACCCTATCATAGGAGTATGTGACTGTTCTATCCATGGATAAAGTACTCCCCTATCTCATTCTAGCATGGGTCCTCCAAACATGTTGTTCATATCAAGATGGTACTCCCCTATTCAGTTTGCGGGTCCTCTATCTAAAGGGATAGTACTCTCATGTTTCCCTGGACATGGGTACCCCATACTTGTTAATCCATATATAGAGATGATACTTCCTTATAAGGTCCTAGGATCTCTATCTTTTATGATTATAACCTCTATCACACCAAGATGTGTGTACCCATATTCCATACAAAGATATAGATACGGTACTTCCCTACAAGGATGTGGGTCCCCTATCTAATTATTGGAATTCCCTTGTTGTATCATAGAATGGGTCCTCTATCATTAGTATATTACTATCCTTCAGTCTATGAACCAGTGGAGAGGTGCATTCCCTCCACAAGACTTCTTTGAAAAGGCATGGGATATATTGGCCATCGATGATGGACCTTTAGAGCTGCAGGTAGATTTGTCGTCATAGGATGGCTATGAGATAGTGATCCCATTTTTCTCTCATATAGGTTTATTATAATTACATTTACATATTCATGATTTTAGGATTAATTTATATTTTCCTTTGATTAAATCTAACTACTTCTATCATGTCATTTATTTCTACCACTTTAGTTTTAAGATCATCTGACTAGGTATGTATATACTCACCCCTACATGGGATTTTCTAACATGTGTCTTGTCTTATACAGACTAAAAACATATATGTGGTGGGTTTATAAGATTATGGGGATACTATGGTTCATAGACTCCGTATGGTGGACATGCTTTGAAATTAGGAGTTGTGATCTCTTAGTTATTTTCTATTCCAATTATTGTTAGGTTCAAATATCTTTTCTAGTTGGGTAAGAATTTTTTTCCTTTATAGTTTGGTTTTCATTATTACACTCTTTTTTATTATCTAAAAGTTATTACATGAATTTTTTCTTCTACAAATGTTTCTATATTTTATTATTATTCCTCTACACTTCTATAAGGAGATGGTTTGGTGTGGGCATATAGGTACTTTCAGCAAAGGACTCCCATTTTAGTTATGCCTCCATGTTGATTATCTCCAGCCCCTTTCCAATAAAGGAGGGCATGGGGTTTTAGTGGCCCACTGTTCCACTATCTATGTGGTTCGTAATGGTTCAGGACATTATAGAGTGGAATCATGGGTTTTTGAAACTTTGGATGGTATTTGGTCTTTCTTCCCCTTTTGAGGCTTTGTTGGGAATATAGGGAAACATTATCGACGTGTCTAAACTAATGATTTTAGGCTCGAGAACCCAATATTTGTTCGGTAACTGAAGTATCCAATCACCAAGACTCTAATTATATTTTTCGGACATAGAATACCAAGTCATTGGTTTTAGGGAACACTGGAACATGCATCGTATGTGATTGAATCCTTTTAATATCCTTCTTGATTCAACTCCCCATATATATATACTCATCTGAATATGGTGTGTCTGGATTTCTTTTGAGATTATTCCATGAAGATTTCTAATCATGTTATTGATTCTAGATGATGATGAAAATCCAATGAGTGATGAGGAATCACATCAAGGGACATCTTGTATGATATTTCCTCTAGGATGGTGCATCACCCAATCCTATTTAGTAGAAGATTGTACTAATAGAGTATGTTGAGTATGCGCACAAGAATAGGGAACTCATCAATTTCTTTTTCTAGAAGACATTGAGATTATTTGTTGATCCAAATCCCTAGGAATTGGAGAACAATATTGAGTTAGTGATTCGAGCTTTTAGAAATGTTTTGATCCCAAATGATCTGATGGTTATACTAAAATCAAGTTCTCTTCATAGAGAAGTCATTGGTTTTGTAGGTACAAGAAGATGAAACACGTATGGTAAGTGAGCATTAGTGGTTCTTTGTATAAATATCTCCAATTTTACGTGTTGATTCATACTCCCTTATCTTATTGTTGAGGTCATGCTTGATCCTATGGTTTGGATATCCCACTCAGATAAGACCCATTTTGATGGTGTTCCACGTGATTATAACCCTCCATGATGATTTTTAGCATCGGTAGAAACCTATGATACAAAGTTTTAGTGTGTTTTCAAACATTCAAGGAAGGGGGAAACTTCTCCCTCACGGATAAGTATTATTATGATGCAATTTAAAATCCTTGAGGTAGATTAAGTACAACCTAATATAGATAGTGTCAAGTTATGGAGGATGAGTTCCTATGAATTTTTTTCATAGTTATGGTTGGTGTTCTTGGTTTTCAAATCATTCTCTGGTTAAGGATATTATAAAGACAATAGAATGGATTAGTGTTGGGTAGAAGGTGATTTTTGTGTTGTGAAACAAGTATGGTTTGTGGTATGACATCTGTCTCCACTCCACCATCTTTAGTTCTAGAATATTGTCATAATACAAAAATCCATATATGTATACCCTATTTGTGACCAATAAATAATATTGTAGACCTTTTTCCTTGACCCATTTCCTTAATTCTCTAGAAAATAGGATTAATGATCTCATGTCTATGCCAGTGGGGTGACCATACTCTGAAATGAGATATAACCTCAAATGAAGTCTTTCTATAGTGGTAGGGGGACTCTACAATGTTTTCCTCAATATGGATGGATCATCTACCATTGATGCTCATATGATTTCAACATGTTAGAATCCTAGTGCATCTGGTTTTGGGATGATTTTTTCTTTTGATCATATGGAATGGACATCGGGCAGAGCTGGATGAGCTCATTCATATTAGGTTATAGCTAATTTATCATTTTAATAGTATTACCCTTAAATAAGTGGATATTATGTTCTCTCATTTTCTTGTAATGATAGTGGTGTATGATGATGTATTTCATGAAGGTGTTTTGGGTTTACCTTTTTTCTATGGGTGGTGCCTCTATACAGATATACACCAAGGATGACCCAAATGTTTTTGATTTCATATTTGATTCTCATATAGGGCTGTGAGAGCTAGTGGTGCATTTGGATATTCTACATTGGTAGGTATTTATGTGACAGAGTGTTTTCACCTAGTAAGAACAATTTTATTCTTCTAGGAGTCAGATGGTAGCTTATGGTGAGGTGTGGATTCACGTCACTCAATCTGGGTTCTTGTTAGGGAGTGGTATCCACCCCTATGAATAGATTACTTCTTTGACAAGTGGATGAGGAAATGTTTCTCTCAGAGTGTTACCTCTGTATGAGTTATCTATAGCTCCTAGTTTGATATGAGAATATAAAAATAGTGACCTTCTAAAAACAATTTGGTCATAATGATTTGATGGTTATATACATCGGCTTGTTGGAGGCCCCAATAGTATCGAGGGACATCAGAAATAGGTCCACAAACCAATCATCAATTAGATTATAGAATTCATCATTATTGGATCCCACGTGTCCTGAAAATCTTAGTAGAATCCTGTGAGGCCCTTGATAATAGATTCTACACATTCTTCATGTATACATTTATCATGGGGAAGTATCATAGAGTCATTTTTTGATTTAGGTGTTCAGTGGTCAACTTATCCCAGATTTCATCCCCTCCTACTTCCCTGATGAAAAGGGTTTTTGTTTACCTAGAATGAGTAGTGTTTGAGAGACTTTTAAGATTTTAGGATGAGGATTACTAGTTATCTTGTTTTGATACTATTGGTGGAGGTCATTTAAGTATGTTGTGTATTTTGATGCCTTTGAAGATAGGCTCATTAACGTGTTGATGAAGAAAAAGGAAGTGATCACATATGGGTCAAGGAAGTTGGTACCCCATCAGTAGAACCACATTAATCATGAAATTGTGCTAGAAGTGGTAATATTCACATTGAGGATGTGTAGGGGCTATATTTTAGGATATCAAATTTTTTTTTACTCATTCCATTAATATCTTCAGTATATCCTCACACATATATTTGAACCTGAGATGGAGGCACAAGTTTGAGTTCTAATAGAACTATGAAATTGAAAAAATCTATATTCATATGACGAGAAATGTGGGGGGAATATTTCCTTAAGTGGAAGTCATATTAACATATAGTGGAGGATTTTTATGAGTAGTTAGATTATTTTAGGTTAATAGCTAATAGAGGATTGGGTTTCAATTTATCTTCAGTCAATACATTTTAATCCTTCACTTCACTAGCATGTGTGGATGCCTCGGTTAGGAGAAAAGAACTGTGAAGTACTATGTGACCAGATATCATTACGAGATTAACTAGTTGGATTATTTTATGTATAGAATCATTTCATCCTTTTCCAAATATTTATGGTGGTTCAATTCATGTTGTGATATAATTTATGAGGGAGTTTAACACATATCATTTGGTTGTACATCTCAATGTAGAGAAATTTATAGAGACCTTTAGCAGAAGTTTTTCTTAGATATCATGAGTTAGAGTATGGCCAACTTTATCTATTACTGTCTCACATGTCATCAGATGAATTATAAGAACTAGGTTTTGATATGTTCTTTTTAGAATCTTTAGGTCCCATAGTGAAAATGGGATGGCATATCAATGTAATTTCTAGTAGGGAATCCAAGAATAGAGAGTGGTCATGATTCCATCTGGTTGGTAGGTTACCAATGTACCAAGTCAGTTAAATTCAATTCTATTATAGATCAATGTTTTTTATAGATTTTAAGGATGTTTTACATGTGGGGTATCATCATTATTCATTGGGTTCCCATGAATATTATCTCCCTATATGACATGCAGTTCAAATCATAATTAAGGAGAGTAATTTTGGATGAATTCGGGACCCAGATGATAATGATTACTTAATTTAACCCCAAAAGTATGGGAAGACTAGTCACACTATCTAGGTGTTATAGGACATGTTTAAGTCTTACATGTTATGCTTTGAATGGATATGGTAGAATCACTTACCTTTGGTATAGTTTCTTTATACTAAAACCCATACATATAAAGTTGGTTTGGACACCTTTGAGACCCTTTATGGGAGACCCTATAGGACACCTTTATGCTAGACTGAAATTAGTGTGGTATATCTTTTTTAGGCTGTAGATGGTGTAGGTGATTATTGAGAAGGTCTAGGTGATCCATGAGAAGATGAGAATAGCCTATAACTCATATTTATATTATGCAGTTCGAAGTCATATTCTATGTGATTACGAGCAGGGATACCATGTTTTCCAGTGATTATCCCCCAAAAAAGGGTGAAATAGATTCAGTTATCGAGAAAAACAATCCCCAAGTTTTTTCATGAAATTTGAAATATTTTAGAGGGATGGAAAGGTTTATTACCCCCTAGACTTACCCATAATTTTGGGGCAAATTCATGACATCTTTTATGTTTCATAGAGGAGGAGATACATTCATGATCATATGTGTTTTATGGGGATATATGGACATTTGGGATAGAGCCACCATTATTGTGTAATTGAGGGTGATTGGGGATCAACATGGGTGGATCGTGTGAGGATGGATCATTCCTTTGGTTTGTATATTGTTGGCGTATGAGAACATATAGGAGAGTTGCAGGGTGTGGGATGGAAAGGTGTGTGATCATTATACCCAACTTTGTATTTATTTTATTCTTTTTGGGGATTAAAATCATGGAGGGAATAATGTAGAGACTCCTATTTTTCTTTTAAGACATTGAAATATTGTAAGAAATATTTTCAGAAGAATACAATGAGAGGGTGCAAAATTTTTATACCTGATGATCCCAGAATAAATTTTGTAAAACTATTTAATATATTTATATAATTTAAACAAGTTTTTTAAAATTTAAGTTAATATATATTGAGGGGATTCGCAAATATTAAATATTTTACCATTGTTGAATATATAGTGCATGTGTAAGCCAATTCATGACCTATGTTTGGTCGACATCAGACGTCCTGCTGAGGTAGCCACCCGATGGTACATTTAATTAATAAAAATTCAAAAATTGTTTGTTTGTTTTATTTAAAAACCTAATTAAATAATCCATAAATAAATTATTAATATGTTTACCATGGGATATTATCATATCACTTTAATGAATTGGGGGTTTAAAGAGAGTGTTCTTCTTTGGTTTATTGAAAATGAATGAAGAATAGTGATCTAATCAAGGTTGATTGGAATAAAAAAGATGCAATAGATCATCCTCATCACTGGTAAATGCATTCCTTTCTAATGATTGATCCATAATTGAGGTAGTCATCATCAATTTCCATGTCATACCTTTATTTAAGTATTAAGCATTAATTTTATTAATTATATTATGTTTTTTTATTTATCTTCCCTTCATAGGATCACAATTTTGGTAAATTAAATTGTTTATTTAATAGTATCTTCTATGACTTGAAATCACCCTTGGGAATCTTGGATTTGTTGGTCATTGGAAAAGAATTTTTGTCCAACTATGTTATCATCCTTTTTCATGAGCTATTCCCCCACCTGTTTCTTTCTTTCTTGATCATTGGAACACGGGGTCATGATTCGAGTATTTATGAGTGGATTTTAGCATGATCAACCCCCCCACCCCCACAAATTCATATTTGATGTGATGACAATGAAAATATTGGTGGTTTGAGGATGAATTGGATTGGAAATTTGTAGAAGTGATGGATTCACGGTTCTTATATTTGAAATGGCGATTTAAATTGTACAGGAGGTGTGGGGGACATGCAAGAGAGCACCGTATGTTATTGGGATCTAATTTTTCACCACTGAAGGGCATAAATCGACAACTAGAGGGAAAACTGCCAACTTTGGGAGGTCAATCATAGGGAATAATGGTGGTGGACATATATTGTGAATTTTCATGAAAGGTCTAAATTTCTATGAAAATACTGACTACATGTTTTGTACTCAGATGATCACTCACCATGTAGTCACACAACTACGGGGGGCTAGGGTTTCAATAAAAAGACAAGGTTAACATGTCAGGTGGCTCAACCAAAAATAGTATAACCCTCACTTGGTATCAAAATCATGTGTCATCTCTAAAATCCCTAAACCCATTGTTGGGGGAAACATCATGTACTATGGGTGTACACGTGCACATGTCTGTACATGTGGAAGGATAGATACAAGATATGTCATGATGGACACAGGAAAAACCTGCAGCACATGGGAACATCCTACGTAGAAGAGACATATCATGTGGTCCTTGTAAACATTGTGTGTTTTGAGATTTCCCCAAATTCATGACCATAGGAGAACAAGGCCAAGTAACAAACTGGGACCTCATGCAATGTAGACCCCAATCATGTCATGTAAATACTTTTTGAGAGACATCTAATTCTCATATATTTTTTCTTTACATTGATGTCATCCCATGAGTATCATTTCCCAATTATTTTTTCATATACAATTAAATGGGTTCCTTCTTTGCGTATTTCTAGATATCATGCGAGATTTCTCTAGTGAGACTCTACATTAGGTGATTCTCAATGATGGAAGTGATCAAGCAGGACCATCATAGAAATTCCATAAATGGGTTGTACTCCCCTATTGTACTAGGACGTGGGTCCTCTATCCATAGAGACTGTACTACCCTATAGTTATAGGTTATAGGTCCTCCATACTCATTGTTAATATAGATATGGTACCCCCTTTTATACAAGGGCATGGGTCATCTATCCATTGAGATGGTACGACCATATCATACTAGGGTGTCGGTCCTCAATACTCATTTTTCAAATAGAGGTAGTACTTCTCTATCATACTTGGGCATTGGTCCTCTATCCTCAAATATGGTACTTCTCTATTATACTAGGGTGTGGGTACTACATAATTTTTGATCACATAAAGATGTTACTCATTTATCCCATGAATGCACGAGACCTCTATCAATGGAGATGGTAATCATTTATCACACTAGGGTGTCGGCCCTTTATAATCATTGTTTAGATATAGAACATACCCCCTACCAAACTATGGTGAGATTATTACATAATATTTGATCAAACAGAGATGGCACTTCCCTGTCACACCAGGGAATGGGTACTCTATCCATGGATACAGTACTCCCCAGTTGCACTAGGTCATGGGTCCTCTATCCATGGATATAGTACTCACCAATTATACCTGGGTGCATGCCCTCTATCCATGGATACTATACCCCCTTGTCGCACCAGTGGAAATTCCTCCATACTCATTATTAAGATGGATATATTACTCCCTTATTCCTGGAATGTGTTCTCTATCTATGGGAAGAGTACTATGATATTTCAATAAGGCATGGATCCACCATAGTTCTCATTCCAGTTATAGAGATGGTACTCCCCTATATGGAGTGGGTCCTCTATCAATAGATATTGTACAATTATATTGCACCATGGTGTCGGTTCCCAAAATTCAATATGTAGATACAGAGATTGTACTAACTTACATGAGTGTGGTACCTCTATCAAAATATTTTAAATCCCCTATTATACCATGGTATGGATCCTCTATCTTTTGGAGATTATGCTCCCTCGGGCTATAGAGAAATCATGAAGGGTGGGCCATCCTCATGACTTCTTCGTAGTGATATATGTGATGGTGTAAATCGATGATTGACCTTTGGAGATGCAAGCTAACTCATCATCCTAGATGGGTTGTGAGATGGAGATTACATTTCCCTCAAATCTAGGTTTCTATATGAGAATATATATATGCGTGTCTGTGTGTGTGTGATGTCGGGTTACTTTTCCCTCTTACTTTGGGTTGAAATTACTACTTCAATCATGTAATCTATTGACCCCTCATAGGTTTTCAAGGTTTTATTTTGGGTATGTATATACTCAACCATGTAATGGATTTTCATGTACATGTTGTGTCTTATTCAGATGATAGACAGATCAGTGGTAATTTTCATGGTGCATAGTGATAACCGGATGCATAGACCATGTACTATGGTCAAGCATAGAGATTAGAAGTTAGGATCTCTCAGTTTATTTGTATTCCAATTGTTATTGGTTTGGGATATATTTTCTGGGTGGGTGTGAATTTTTTCCTATACATATTGGAATGCACGGTCGCAGACTTTTGTATTGCATAGTTGTTATTTAATAAATGAATTTTACCCTATAATTTACTATCTTTTATTGGTATTACTTTGTAGTATTTAATTGAGGTGTTTAGATGATGTGTACTAGTACTTTAGGAAATGGCCTCCCAATTTAGTTATTCCATCATGGTGCTTGTCACTATCCCAAGGCCTATAGAGGAGGGTTTGGGGTTGTGGAGTCCCAGTCTTTTGTTAATGAGGTTGTCCACGATGGGTTGGGTTTTTACATTTACTAAGATAGTAACATGAGTTTTCCTATTATCTATTTCCTTATAAGTTTTTCTGCGGATAGGAAGATGGACCTATAGTCCTTAGATTGTGAATTAGTGTTTAGTGACTCAAGTATTTTTCATCGTTTGACGGAAAAATGTGATAGGTGTTAACTCAAGGTTATTGGTGTAATGGCTCAAGACATCCCGACCCATTACATTGCTAGTTTTTGGTATTATAGGTATTTAGTGGAGGCTTGAGAGTTTTCATAATTATTTTTAGGTACATTAGAGATGTACTGGGAAATACCCTTGAGAAAGGGGTACACGATGTGAATTAGTGGTTTACAACTTATGTAGTCATCCATCTTTATAACTTATATGAATTTGAGGCGGAACCCGTGAAATATATTCACATTGTTATAGTAATTAATTATGTGTAATTAATTAAAAGGTGAGAAAAGATGAATTACAGAAGAAAATGGATTTAGGAGAATTTCTGTGGAATTCAAATCATAAATTGGATTTACGATGGGAAAGTTCTTCGTCCGAGTTTGTAAAAAGATCCTTCGGTCAAAAAAATCCTCATTTGATCATACCACTTTTATCTATTTTTTGTGAATATGATTTATCTCTCAGATGATTTTCATTTCATTCCCTCATGCATTGATATGTTGGTTCATGTGGATGCTCATTGACTATCGGTGTTAAGCCCTTATCATCTTCTTGGTGGTTGTTTTTCTTTTCATATCCAATGGATCTGCAGCGGTGGTAATATTTTTGTTTTGGTGTTGGAAATATACTCATCAAAGTTTTTTATAAACCTTGATGTAGTGTAGGCTGATTTGAGAGTATTTTATTTGTATTTTTTTTGGGAGTTTCAGCATCTCCATACAGTGTGTAGTAAGTTGGAAAAGCTACTTTGGGGTTGGGAATTCCTTCATTTCTTATTTTATTAAACCATTTGAGAGGGGTTTACTCTTTTTTATCTATGGAAAAAGGTTGAGTTGAATTAATTAAAGATAAATAACTGACTTATTTTAATTGAAGGTGGAAAAGGGGAATTATTTCCACGATTCATTGAATTTACATTTTTATATTATAATGATTGTATGGGATGAATTCCCATTTAACATTGTGGTCTTTGAGGATTTTTTTCTCATTTTTTACGTGTTTTAGACCATTTATTGGGAAGTGTTTGTGATATCACCCTAAAATTGAAATTTTCTAACAACATAAATTTGGTTAATAAAATGGTTTCCCTTTGATTTATGGATAATGTGATAACTCCCCTAAATAAAGTGAAATGTAATAAAACCCCCTTTGTAAATATGTACAACGATCTTTGATGTTTTGTGATGTGTGTTCATGTTGTGGGTCGGTGACGTGTGGTTTCAGTGAATTTTGGGGTGATTTGTATTTTGTTTTTCCATGATTTTAGAGTGGATTGGTGATTTTTTTATTGTTCTTTTGGATTGGTGAGGGTATGGTTTGTTTGGATGTGATTTTGGGGTAGTGAGATGATGGTTCTTTTAGACATACTTTTGGGGAGGCATGGTGATGGTTTTTCTGGCTATCCTTTTGTGGGGGTGAGGAGATGGATTTTTAACAATGCTTTTCGGTGTCAATGTGATTGTTCGATAGGACCGATGAGGTGAATATGATGTATGGTTGTGTTGTTTCAGAATCCAATGTAGTGATTGGATCATTTTTTAATAATGATTGAAATGGATGGGCATTAGTATGTTTAATGGGATTGAAATGGCTAATGAACATACAAATTATGGTTTGTGTGGTAAAATGATGTTTTCAGTAAAGTATGAAATTAATGGTATAGATAATGGAATTTTGTCACGACCCGCCCTCGGGGCCCGTGCCGTGACTACCCCAAGCCCGCCTTCCATAGGCCAAGGGCTGGCGACTAGCACCAAGGTGTAAAATCCAACAAAAAGGGAAGTCATTTCCCTTGAAAAGTAAACAACCACCACAGAGTAAGCAAGCGGAAAACTAACACTAAGTAAAAACAGAGTACAACTGAAGTGCAGAAAAGTAAATGGGCCAGTATACAAACCCAAACTGAAAGTAAAGTATAACTCGAAAGGGAAAACAACAACTGTAAAGTAAAAGCCGCTACACCGAGCTGTCCACTGGAATTCCCACCTGAAGGGTGGGTACAGATAGCTCCACTGCTCCACGGGTCTCGTCGTCCACTCCGAACACGTCCCGCCTAGTGGTCCACCTCCAGGTACCGTCCTGCTCTGCAAGCCTCAGCCAAGATCAACGTTGTCCGTCGTCTGCAACCAACACAACGTAGTGCGGGCATAGCCCGTGCAGGGGTGAGTATAAGCTACTCAGTAGGGACCTCGAGACCCTTGAAGGTCTCTCAAAATCCACAAAGGATAAACCACAAATAAAGGTACAATCACGAAGTAACAACCGACACTGCTTAGGTATATGCCCATACATATACCTAAGTCATCAATTTCATATACGCTCCAACCTCCGAGCCCAAGTACAACTCAGACCACGCAGGAAAGTAAACGTATTCCACACAAGAAAGCAAAACGAAATCCACACAGGATAGCACAACACAATCCACACAGGAAAGAAACAAGATTCAGCTCACACATGTATACTTCTTCAAGGGATGATAAAGATGATCTCTGGTCTATCTATGTCCTCGTACCCATGAATGATCGATAGGTAACTAACCCCCGCAAAATACCCACACAGGATCGGGCCCACATAGGACCTGTAGGCGCTGGTTCACACTGGACCGCTGAGCGCAAAGACCCACACAGGATCGGACCCACACAGGATCGGGCCCACACAGGACCTGTAGCACTAATCCACGTAGGATCGCTGAGTGCTGTAGTCGTCATCGTCGAATCCACATAGGATCTCTGTACTGTCGTCGTCGCAGTCACAATAGCAGTAGCAGTAGCTGTAGTAGTCACAGTCGCAGCCAGCACTAGGGTTCCCGCACACAGCAAGCTCGTTCGGAGGGTCCGCTCCACGAGCCGAGAGGCTGATACATCAATAGTCACAAAGTCCAGAGTTGATGTATCCAAAAGTTCCGTATCGCCAACTGGAACTCAACGCAACAGACGGCGCGTCGATCGGACGCCCGGTCTGAGAGTTATTGGCTTTTTCGTCCCAGGGGCCTGATTGGTTTCTAAGGAAAAACCAACCTGACCGTACTCCACCTGCGTCCAAACCTCGGGCGGAGTAGGCCAAAAGATCTGTCTCACTAGGAGGAACACAACAAAGCTGACGGCACGTCAATCGGACGTCCATCGCTCAAGATATGAGCATTTCCGCTCCGAAGGCCCGGTTGGTTTCATGTACGAACCAACCCGGCCGAACTCAATGTATTCCGAAACCCTGATTGTAATATACTGAAACGACCGTCTCGATCCAAGGATCGCTTTCTGCAGACGGTTCGTCAATCGGAGGTCCGTAGCTCAAGTTATGAGCAAAAGACCGAAGTCATCTCGAAAACGGGGGGTCTGGGTCCGGCGGGCGGCGCGGCGGCGCAGCGGTGCGGTGACCTGGCGCCGCACGGGTTTAGCGCGCGGGGGGAAAGGCCCCCGCTTCCCAGCTGGCAGCGCGGCTTAACCCGTGCCTTTTTGGAGAACCGGCCCCCTTCGTGGGGGCCTGCTTGAGGAAAACCGGGGGGGGGGCGCTGCCCCCCCCCCCCCCCTTTTTGTAACCGGTCCCCCCCTCACGTGGGGGGGCCTTCTTGTGGCCAGCCGGGGGAATTAATTCCCCCGGCACCTCCCTTCCGGCCGGCCCGACATGGCCGGACGGTCCTTCTCCAACGGGACCGGCGAGGCCGGTCCCCTTCCGGCTTCTGACACCGGCGGCGCGGCGAGCCGCCGGTCTTCTCGTCCCGCCGCGGCCCGGAACCGGCCGTGGTGTTCGTCGTCCGGCACGGTGCGACGACACCGCATCCCTCCGCAGCGGCCCTGCTCCGGCTGCGGCGCCTTCGGTTTTCTTCGACACGGCGCGACGGCGTCGTGTTCATGATGATCCATCCATGGCGCGACGCGACGGCATCGTGCAATAAGCCGGCGATTCCCGCGTGGTGCGACGGCGTCACACCTTCTCGTTCATCCACAAGATTATATAAATAACCAAGAACAAAGGAGGGGGAATTCGGCCGTGTTTGTGCGGTCCGACCCCCCCCCCCTCTCGTTAGATGATAACTCTTAAATATTTAATCACAAGATTATCATTCTAGAACCAAGAACGAGAGTAAAGAAATAAACCACAACAAACCCCTACCTTGGTTTCAAGATCGAAGATTGTCAACGACCCGTGGAAGACAACGTCAAGGAGGTCGGGCGTCGCGGTAATCGTTCGTCAAATCTGTTGACGAAGAGGTACGTCCGAAGAGGTATGTCGTTGGCGAATCTTCGTAAGTCAACGAAGGAAGTCCGAGGAGGAAGCGATGTTCCCTTTCGTTTACATGGAAGGCGTCGTCGATCTTCGGATGCAACCGGCTACGAAGAAGAGAGGAGCGGCATTCTTCGTCGGAGCTCGAAGGTTCTTCGCGTTCTTTGTCAAAGTTGAAGAAGAAAAAGAAGAACCCAAAATCCTATCATGAAGGCTAGAGAGTTCTAACCAAACAAAATAAGATAGAGTCTTATTTTATTCACAAACTTAACAAATTGAATTTCAAAGGTTTGAAATTAAAATAAAATAAAAATCCAAATTAAATAACAAGTTGTCATGTCATTTAAAGAGGGGTTACAAGAGTTTTGAGAGGAGATGGAAGGTTGGGTTTCGTGTGGGCCCCACCACACTTAATCCTCCCAAGGGAGGTTAAGTGGATGTGGGTCCCACCTTTAACTTCCTTTGAGAGGAGTTTACCAATAAGTAAGAAAAATAAAAAGTGTTCCACATTTTTATTCAACTTTTTATAATTCTCCCAAAAACTAACTTTCGTCCCACAATAAACGCAACTTCAGAAAAGGTATCCTTAAGCGAATATCGGCGCTGCGAGTTCATCGGTGTCCTCGGATTTCAATTCTGAGCACCAGATCAAAAGTTAGAAATTCCCGCTCATTTGTTCACTGAACGTACCCGAGCCAAACTTCGGAAATTAATTCCGGGCACTCCGGGCCTCGGAATCAGGTGCCGTCAGAAACCGCGCTCTTGTAAAATTCCAAAGAAAATTAAGAAAAAATTTCCCTTGAATTTTACAGGTCTTTACATTACTCCCACCTCAGGGCTTCACGTCCCCGTAAAGATACATCAAAAACTAGGGAAACAAATGAGGAAACTGAGCACGCATCTGAGCCTCCCGCTCCCATGTGCTCTCCTGGAGATTCCCATGCTGCCATCTGATGTGCACAAGAGGAATCGATCGCCCACGTATGACTCGCTCCTGTCGATCCTCTATCTCCACCGGGACCTCCGTAAAAGTCGCCCCATCGTCAACGTCAAGCTCCCCATGCTCAATGATGTGCATTGGGTCGTGCACGTATCTCCTCATCTGAGATACGTGGAAGACGTCGTGCACCCAGTGCAACTGAGGTGGTAGAGCCAGGCGATAAGCCACCTCTCCAATCCTGCTGAGGATCTGGAAGGGTCCGATGAAGCGCGGAGATAACTTGCCGCCTCGGCCAAATCTCTGAATACCACATCGAGGTGAGACCCGCAAGAAGACGTGGTCTCCATCCTCAAACTCCAGTGGCCTCCGCCTCCTGTCACCATATGACTTATGCTAGCTCTGAGCAGTCCTCATCCGCTCCTGGATGACCTGGACCTTCTCTGTCGTGGCCTGGACCATCTCTGATCCCACAAGTGCTGGCTCCCCAGGGTCTGTCCAGCACAAAGGAGATCTACAAGGTCGGTCGTACAACGCCTCGTACGGTGCCATCCCGATGGTGGAGTGGTAGCTGTTGTTGTACTCAAACTCCACCAAGGGTAGGTGGTCCTCCCAGCTACGACCAAAGTCAAGGACACATGCGCGGAGCATGTCCTTGAGAGTCTGAATGGTCCTCTCAATCTGACCATCCGTCTGAGGGTGAAAGGCTGTGCTCAGACTTAGCTACGTCCCGAACGCCTCCGGTAACCCCTTCCAAAGCCGGGAAGTAAAGCGAGCATCTCAATCGGAGATGATAGATGATGGCACACAGTGGAGCCGCACAATCTTCTGAACGTAGAGACGTCCCAAGATATCCACTGAGCCCTGCTCTCTAATGGGTAAGAAGTGTGCCGACTTGGTGAGTCGGTCCACAATCACCTAGATGGAGTCGTGACCTCTGGAAGTGCGTGGAAGTCCAGCCACGAAGTCCATAGATATGTCGTCCCACTTCCACTCCGGAACCTCCAAGGGTTGTACCAAGCCTACTGGTACCTGATGCTCTACATTCACCTGCTGGCAGGTGAAACATCGAGAGACGAACTCTGCTATAGCCTTCTTCATGCCCAGCCACCAGTGCTGTCGTCTGAGGTCCTGGTACATCTTCGCCACTCCAGGATGTACCGCCAAAGGAGAAGTGTGAAACTCTCTCAGCACCTCTTCTCGCAAAGAGACTGGTACTATGGTACGTCCTCTGAAAAGGATGTCGTGCTCTGCTCCAAGGGAGAAACCATTAGGTGCCTGTCCCGAGGATATCTGTGCACGCCGTGTCTCACAGTCAGCGTCCTCACGCTGTGCCTCTCTGACCCGCTGCAGTAGTGGAGGGGTGACTGTGAGAGACTGGAGGAAGGCTGCTCCATCTCTATCCACGAAGGATATCTGTAAAGAGGCTAGCTGCTTTGTCGCCTCCTCAAGTAGCTGAATGCCCGTCCTCCTGCTGAGGGCATCGGCTACTACGTTCCCCTTCCCAGGAGTATAGACTATCTCGAAGTCATAGTCCTGAAGGAACTCGATCCAACGCCGCTGTCTCAGGTTCAGGTCCTTCTGCGAGAGGATATACCTGAGGCTCTGATGATCGGAAAAGACTGTAAAGCACTCTCCCATCAGATAGTGTCACCATGTCTTCAGAGAGAAGACCACTGCTGCTAATTCCAGGTCATGGGTAGCATAGTTCTGCTCATGCGGCCTCAACTGACGTGATCCATAGGCAATCACTGCCCACTCCTGCATCAGAACACATCCGAGTCCGGTCCCTGATGAATCGCAGTAGACTACGTACCCTACTCCCTCCTCAGGAAACCTCAAGATAGGTGCGCTAGTCAATCTCTGTCTCAGCTACTGGAAGCTCTGCTGACATCTGTCTGACCACACGAAGGGTTTCCCCTTCTTCGTCAAAGCTGTGAGTGGTGCCACAACTCTAGAGAAGTCTGGCACAAATCTCTGATAGTATCCAGCTAGTCCCAAGAAACTCCGAACCTCAGTCACGCTCCTGGGTGGCTCCCATGCTAACACAGCCTCGATCTTCACAGGATCCACTGCAACTCCCGCCTCAGAGATAACGTGTCCCAAGAAGTGGACCTCACGTATCCAGAACTAGCACTTCGAGAGCTTCCCATAAAGATGGTGCTCTCGGAGTGTGTCTAGTACAACCCGTAAATGATAGGCATGCTCCTCCTCAGTTGTAGAGTAAATCAGAATGTCATCGATGAAGACCACGACAAACCGATCGAGGTATGGCTGAAAGATCCTGTTCATGAGATCCATGAACACTGCTGGAGCATTGGTTACACCTAAAGGCATAACCAAGAGCTCATAGTGGCCATACCGACATCTGAAGGCCATCTTCTGCACATCCTCGTCTCTGACTCTGAGATGATGATAGCCTGACCTTGAGCAGATCAAAGAGGTCATCAATCCTCGGTAGCGGATACTTGTTCCTCACTATCACCTGGTTCAGGCGACGATAGTCAACACAATGTCGCAAGCTCCCGTCCGCCTTCTTGGCGAACAATATCGGGGAAGCCCTCGGATGAACCCCTTGCCCTGCAAGTCCTCCAACTGTACCCGTAGCTCTCGAAGCTCAGTGGGGGCCATCCGATATGCTGGAGTGGATATCGGGGCTGTCCTAGGGTACAAGTCAATATAAAAGTCTACCTCTCTGCGAGGAGGTAGCCCTAGAACGTCTTCGGGAAAAACGTCCGCAAACTGATCCACCTTTTAGGAAAACCTGGATTCCGTACGTCAACTGCTCCAAGGATGAGGCTAGCCAACTGATGAGTAATGGGTTGTCCTCTCCTCCGCGGAAGTCCATCCTGTGCTGCTAAGGCTCCCTTCTCGCCGGTGAAGGTGAACCTGCTCCCGTCAGTGCGTACACATCACACCTTGTGCCTAAACAGTCAATCTGTGCATGGACCGTAGATAGCCAATCCATACCCAAGATGACGTCGTAAGGCCTCGGCGCTGCTTCAAGAAGATCCCAGCCGAAGCTCTCGCATCCTAGAGTAAGCTCACACTGCCGGCACCAGTGCGTAATCATCGAGTCTTCTCTCGTAAGAGTCTCTAGCCGTAAAGATCGAGCCAACGACTATCGGAATCTCCGAGCTCCGAACAAGGGCAGCGACTATGAAAGAGTGACTCGCTCATGTGTCTATAAGAACTGCAGAAAGGGTGGAATAGACACAGATAGTACCTCGAATCATCTCGGGTGCGCCGTGGTCGTAGGCCTCTGCTACCTGGAGCTGTGCCTGTCTCTGCCCGCCAGCTCCCTGTGGTCGGGGTGGACCTCCTGGTGGTGGTGGTGGGAGAGCCTCAAAGCGTCGCCCACCACCGGATGCTCGTCCAGCTCCTCTGCCTCGTCCGCCTCCTTCCTGCGGACCGCCACGGTCGACCCTCTGCCTCTGCCTCGGTGGTCCCTCAACTGTCTGCTGCTCCTCGGCACGGCGGGTCGGGCAGTCACGAGCCATGTGGCCCTGCCCGCCGCACGAGTAGCACTGTCTGCCTCTCGAAAGACTGGCTCCTCGCTGTGTGCCCTGCACTGCTGAGACAGTGTCCTGAGGTCGTTTGCCCGAAGGTCTGGTTTGCCTGAACCCTTGAGTCATCCGTCGACTGCCTGCTGCAGATGACTCTGCCACGTGCCACCCTGCGGTGGGTCTCGGTGCTGGTGTAGACTCAGCAAGGAAGCTCTCGATCAAAAGGGTCTGCTCCAGTACTCCTGTCTGAGTCGGTATGCTGAGGGAGATCAGCGATGCCCTGATCTCGTGTCTCAAACCATGCTCGAAGGTCCGGGCCCGGAAGAATGGGTCCCGTACCATGTCAGTCGAGTACCGCGAGAGATTAGTAAATCTCTCCGAGTACTGAGCGACCATCATGCTGCCCTGTCGCAGCTGAAGAAGCTCCTGGATACGCACCGCACGAAGGGTGGCTGGGACGAACTACGAGCGGAAGAGGCTCTCAAAGTCCGTCCATAGTAGATATGCCTCATCTTGCACCTGGAGCATCAAGCTCCACCATCGTCCTGCTGCTGTGTGTAGTAGGCTCGCAGCGAGAATCACAATGAGGTCTGCTGGTGTCCTCACTAGCCTAAACACATGTACCACGGCCTCCAGCCAGTCCTCGACCGCCTGGGGATCCGTCTCCCTACGAAACCTGGGTGGTCGGTGGCGCTGAAACTCATGCAGTGCGCTGAGGCGACGTGCATCGTCCGCGGCTGGTGCTGGAAGCATCGGTGGATCCACGGGTAGAGATACCGCCGGTGCCACTGCTGAAAAAGGGCCCTGCACCGAAGCATCGTCGCTCGGTGGGCTGTCGTCACACTCGACTCTCGGAACCCTAGCTGGCTGCCGTCGTGGGGCCATCCTGAAAAGGAAACAGGTGCGCCACGGTCAGAACAGTATACCTGGTGAGCTGATATAAGTAATCACAAAGAAAACTTTGAAACACACATGCAATCAATGTTTTCGTGCATTAAGTCGGAAATCAGAAGTCAGGGTCCTGGTGTACGGATACTTCGTCTGCCGCACCAACACAGGACTCCCTGGACTGATAACCACACTCAATACGCTAAACATTATTGCTTCACAAAGAAAAGATCAGAGTTCGCGGTAGAACCGAACTCCTCTGATACCAATTTGTCACGACCCGCCCTCGGGGCCCATTCCGTGACAACCCCAAGCCCGCCTTCCATAGGCCAGGGGCTGGCGACTAGCACCATGGCATAAAATCCAACAAAAAGGGGAGGCATTGCCTTTGAAAAGTAAACAACCACCACAGAGTAAGAAAGCGGAAAAGTAACACTAAGTAAAAACAGAGTACAACTGAAGTGAGGAAAAGTAAATGGGCCAGTATACAAACCCAAACTGAAAGTAAAGTACAACTAGAAAAGGAAAACAACAACTGTAAAGTAAAATCCGCTACACCGAGCTATCCACTGGAATTTCCACCTGAAGGGTGGGTACAGATAGCTCCACTGCTCCACGGGTCTCGTCGTCCACTCCGAACACGTCCCGCCTAGTGGTCCACCTCCAGGTACCGTCCGGCTCTGCAAGCCTCAGCCAAGATCAACGATGTCCGTCGTCTGCAACCAACACAACATAGTGCGGGCATAGCCCGTGAAAGGGTGAGTATAAGCTACTCAGTAGGGACCCCGAGACCCTTGAAGGTCTCTCAAAATCCACAAAGGATAAACCACAAAGAAAGGTACAATCACGAAGTAACAACTGACACTGGTTAGGTATATGCCCATACATATACCTAAGTCATCAATTTCAAATACGCTCCAACCTCCGAGCCCAAGTACAACTCAGTCCACACAGGAAAGTAAACGTATTCCACACAGGAAAGCAAAACTAAATCCACACAGGATAGCACAACACAATCCACACAGGAAAGCAACAAGATTCAGCTCACACAGGTATACTTCTTCAAGGGACGATAAAGATGATCTCTGATCTATTTAAGTCGTCAGACCCACGAAGGATCGATAGGTAACTAACTCCCGCAAAAGACCCACACAGGATCGGGCCCACATAGGACCTGTAGGCGCTGGTTCACACAGGACCGCTGAGCGCAAAGACCCACACAGGATCGGACCCACACAGGATCGGGCCCACACAGGACCTGTAGCACTGATCCACGTAGGATCGCTGGGTGCTATAGTCGTCGTCGTCGAATCCACACAGGATCTCTATACTGTCGTCGTCGCAGTCACAGTAGCAGTAGCAGTAGCTGTAGTAGTCACAGTCGCAGCCAGCACTAGGGTTCCCGCACACAACAAGCTCGTTCGGAGGGTCCGCTCCACGAGCCAAGAGGCTGATACATCAACTGTCACAAATTCCAGAGTTGATGTATCCAAAAGTTCCGTATCGCCAACAGGAACTCAACGCAACAGACGGCGCGTCGATCGGACGCCCGTTCTGAGAGTTATTGGCTTTTTCGTCCCAGGGGCCCAGTTCGTTTCTAAGGAAAAACCAACCCGACCATACTCCACCAGCATCCAAACCACGGGCGTAGTATGCCAAAAGATCCGTCTCACTAGGAGGAACACAAAAAAGCTGACGGCACGTCAATCGGATGTTCGTAGCTCAAGATATGAGCGTTTCCGCTCCGAAGGCCCGGTTGGTTTCGTGTACGTACCAACCCGGATGAACTCAAAGTATTCCGAAACCCTTAGTGTAATATACTGAAACGACCGTCTCGATCCAAGGATCGCGTTTCCGTAGACGGTTCGTCAATCGGAGGTCTGTAGCTCATGTTAGGAGCAAAAGACCGAAGTCATCTCGAAAACGGGGGATCCGGGTCCGGGCCGACCCGGCCCAACACCCCCCCCCCGGGTCGGCCCGAACCGGGTCGACCCGACCCGGGTCCGACCCGGTCCGGCCAGCGGTGCGGCGGCCTGGCGCCGCACGGGTGCAGCGCGCGGGGGGCAAGGACCCCGCTTCCCAGCTGGCGGCGCGGCTTAAGCCGCGCCTTTTTGGAGAACCGGCCCCCTTCGTGGGGGCCTGCTTGAGGAAAACCGGGGGGGGGCGCTGCCCCCCCCCCTTTTGTAACCGGTCCCCCCCTCACGTGGGGGGGGCTTTCTTGTGGCCAGCCGGGGGAATTAATTCCCCCGGCACCTCCCTTCCGGCCGACCCGACGTGGCCGGCCGGTCCTTCTCCAACGGGACCGGCGAGGCCGGTCCCCTTCTGGCTTTCGACACCGGCGGCGCGGCTAGCCGCCGGTCTTCTCGTCCCGCCGCGGCCCGGAACCGGCCGCAGTGTTCGTCGTCCGGCGCGGTGCGACGGCACCGCATCCCTCCGCTACGGCCCCACTCCGGCCGCGGTGCATTCGGTATTCTTCGACATGGCGCGACGGCATCGCGTTCATGATGATCCTTCCACGGCGCGACGCTACGGCGTCGCACAATAAGCTGGCGATTCCCGCGTGGTGCAACGGCGTTACGCCTTCTCGTTCATCCACAAGATTATATAAATAACCAAGAACAAAGGGTGGGGGGGAATTCGGCCGTGTTTGTGCGGTCCGACCCCACCCCCCTCTCGTTAGATGATAACTCTTAAATATTTAATTAGAAGATTTACATTCTAGAACCAAGAACGGGAGTAAATAAATAAACCACAACAAACCCCTACCTTGGTTTCAAGATCGAAGATTGTCAACGACCCACGGAAGACAACGTCGCGGAGGTCGGGCGTCGCGGTAATCATTCGTCAAATCCATTGACGAAGAGGTACGTCCAAAGAGGTACGTCGTTGGCGAATCTTCGTAAGTCGACGAAGGAAGTCCGAGGAGGAAGCGGCGTTCCCTTTTGTTGACACGGAAGGCGTCGTCGATCTTCGGAAGAAACCGGCTACGAAGAAGAGAGGAGCGGCGTTCTTCGTCGGAGCTCGAAGGTTCTTCGCGTTCTTCGTCAAAGTTGAAGAAGAAGAAGAAGAACCCAAAATCCTCTCAAGAAGGCTAGAGAGTTCTAACCAAACAAAATAAGATATAGTCTTATTTTATTCACAAACTTAACAAATTGAATTTCAAAGGTTTGAAATTCAAATAAAAAAATCTCCAAATTAAATAACAAGTTTTCATGTCATTTAAAGAGTGGTTAAAAGAGTTTTGAGAGGAGATGGAAGGTTGGGTTTCGTGTGGGCCCCACCACACTTAATCCTCCCAAGGGAGGTTAAGTGGATGTGGGTCCCACCTTTAACTTCCTTTGAGAGGATTTAACCAACATGTAAGAAAAATAATAAGTGTTCCACATTTTTATTCAACTTTTTATAATTCTCCCAAAAACTAACTTTCGTCCCGCAATAAACACAACTTCAGAAAAGGTCTCCTTAAGTGACTCTCGGCGCTGCGAGTTTATCAGTGTCCTCAGATTTCAATTCCGAGCACCGGATCAAAAGTTAGAAATTCCCTCTCGTTTTTTCACTGAACGTACCCGAGCCAAACTTCGGAAATTAATTCCGGGCACTCCGGGCCTCGGAATCAGGTGCCATCAGAAACCGCGCTCTTGTAAAATTCCAAAGAAAATAAAAAAAAATTCCCTTGAATTTATGGGTCTTTACAAATTTTTTGGTATTTTGTGGTGGGACTTTTGGTTTATGTGTTGTTATGTATTTAGAGGTGGAAAAAAACTAGGTATGTTGTGAGTTGGATAGTGTTTTTTTGTGACCCTATGGGATGGTCTTATATGTTTTTATATGAACATATGTTTATTTTTTTCCTTTCCATTTATATCCACCCTCTACTAGTATCAAGAACTATGTTAATACACACATATTATCATATGGAGAGTTCTTTTATAAGTATTGTGATGATGAGGATGAGTTGATTACTACACACTCTTCCCTGCTCTATCTTCTAGGTGAGTATATATGGATTTGATTTAGGGGTTGCAGATATTTATTGCACTAGGTTATGGCCATGTATATTTCGGTTCGATGTGCAATGATCGGGTTTTGGGGTTGTAGCCTAGGTATCTTCATGAAGGATTTGATTTAGTTGTTTTTTGGTGTAGCTTGTAGTGGTGGTCAGTCATTGTAGGATGATGATATAAGGTTTATGTCCTTCATGTTTCCAATATCTTATTACTCTATTTAAGGTGGTTATTGTGATGTGATTTCATATGTGTCTACAGGTGTTACATGATGTGACTGTGATCTAAGGTGGTCGAATATTTTATTCTGAAGTGGACATAGAACCTTAATATAAGATATTGGGGTGTGAGAGTGTAAAATTATTGGTAAAGTGGTGTGGGGTATCAAAGGTTATTTAGTATTCTTTTTTCTCATTTTCATGAGAGACTATAGTATTCCTGCTAATTATACCTATTTTTCACCCATTATTTATATATCTGACATTAAGGTTTCCAAGAGGATTATATGTATTGGGTTGGATCGTACTAGCTCATAACTTTTTGGATGGTCTCTGTACTCATAGTTTATATTTTCTTTTATTTATTTATATTTAGATACGTTTTTGTATATCATTTTTATTTTTCCATGGATATGAGATGGTTTTGGATTCATTTTATATTATTTCATAGAGTTTCTTTGGGATTATTCACCTTATCTCTTAATCATGTATTATTATAGAAGTTAATGAATCCCATTTCATGAGATTTTTTTACCATGAATTCTTGTTACCAACCTGGGAACTACATGAGGTGGGACTCATGGGTCATTATCTCTCTCACTTCATATCATTATCACTTATTGGAAGGGGTAATGACATAGAGGTATCAAATGATATGGTTGAGAGATATGATGGAATTTTTTTAAGAAAAGTGATGATTTCATGTGATGGTATTCAAATAGTTCCATTGGACCTTATTGTGGACTATGGAGAATCACAAAGAAATTTTATATTATGTTCCCTATGATCCAATGTAGGGACTCTAAGATTATTGACCAAATAAGTAATGGGGAACTATTTGAAGGGTAGATTCCTGGGAGAGGTTCATGAATCAAGATAACATTGATTAATCATTGATTTTATTTTTTTTGGGAAGTTTTAAATGAATAAAGTCAATTAAAATAAATCTAAATAAAATTAAATAATATCGGTCATATAAAATTCTTGATTACATTTAATTTATATCTTTGAGACATTGTTCTCATGTCTTTTAGTAATTTTTAGTTTAGCAGGATGATCTGGTTGATTGTCATAGGGTTGATATGGAAGAAGAGGATGAGTCTTGAAAGATGATGTTGTAGGCTTTTCAACAGAAGGATTTTTGGATTAATGAGGGTAGTGCTTTGGATGTGGAGACAAGGATATGGCCAGAGGAGCTATAGATCGATTTCTGTTTGAAGTAGAACTGGTCAGATACTGGGTCCCTTTGGTAGTGTTTCATATATGGGGAGTTATGTATCGATGGTAGATGTTGTATATTGGTGAGTAGAATGAGGAATAAGTTTCATGGGCCATCTTTTAGAAATACTTATGGATAGAGTTCCTTTCATCGACCATGGATGTAGTGAAGAGGTAGAAGATACATTATCTTCCACATGGGAGTATGTTAGTGAGGGAGTGGAAGATACAGTTTAAGGACCTTATTCATTTTCCCCAGATTTATTTACAGAAAAGGAGTCTCATGTGAGATGTCTTGGGGATGAACTATACCCCTCTATCTAGTCTGTAGTTACTCCTTTTACATTGCTGACATATCTAGATGATTAGAATAAGGTGGAGGGGATTGAACATATGAACTTTTTACGGTGTTTTACATTGATTGGGGAATCAATAAGTTTCCTTAAATATAAGGGTTTTCAGTGGAAGATAGCAGGAACTAGGACCTTTGAGGTTTCGACCAGTGAGTATTTTACCTCAAAATATTCTCTCTCATCCTTCTAGGGCCAGTAGATTTGGTTATTTTACAAGACATATCAATAATTTGTTTTTCTATGGGCTTCTGGTTCATCTCTATAATCATTTCATAATGGTTCTTTGAGCTCAGTTTTTTTAGAGGTGGATTGGTTTAGAACCACTCTTAGCAACAATTTCCGGTGAGACTATTTCAATAGCATGGGTAACTGCCTAATGCTCCATCAATGGGAGATAGATAAAGTATATTTTGACCTTAGGATGTTTCAATTTTTATTTGACCTTGGCCTTGATATTGTTTTGGAGGTGTATGTCATTATAGAGGTATGGGAGATGGACATGGTCAATTACAGGTATTGAAGGAAGCAACACTAGAGGGTATGATGATCATTCGAAGTGCACTATGTTTTTTATCTACACTTTTTTGTTAATTGTTTGATTCGGGATATTTGAATTCCTTTTACCACCCACTATATTCTATTCTATGAGACTAGTGGTAAAGAGGTTTCCTGTTCCCATGTTGTTTACAACAGTAGTCGAATTCCAGGCCATCTTGTTTGATATGTGTCTTTGGTGTAGACTGATGATGGGGCCATATTTATCCCATGAGTTTATTTTATTATAATATATATAGACATAATATTTTTTCCATGGAATTTATTTTTTGTATTCCATATTTGATTTTATTGACTACTTCTATAGTAGAGTTGTGTTCTTGGATATGGATGGCAAACATGTGGTTTTTGTTGGTGACTGGGGTTGTCAAGAGAATAGTCAGCATGCAGTGACCCTTCATTCTTTGGTGGATTATTTTTTTTGGAATAATTAGTGGATATAAAGAATGTGGGGGTCCCCAAGTTCGTTGGAGAGGTTATTTAGGATTCCATTGAATATTGTTTTATATTTCCTCCTTGATGTGGTGTTTTTTAAAGATTGACTTGCATCATATTAATTCTTTGATTTCTATGGATACATTTCAGATGGACCCTTCTGGGATTCAGTAGTTGATGCTTTATATAGATGATCTGATATAGAAGGTATTTTTCCTAACTAGTGTTTCATTTTGGTGAGATAGAGTGATCATCACTATGAAGGAAGATAATATTCTGAAGTTGAGTATAGACTGCTAATGGTTTAATCTAGTGATGTTCAGGAACAGTTATTTATTTATGATAATAAGAAATATTTTCATCCATATGAGAGGGGATTTGGTTTTTCTAAGATCAATATGTGGTTCAGACATCACCAGTTTTTCTAAGGAGGGTTATATCCCAAATACATACTTCAGATATAGCTATAGTCACTTTGATTTTTCAGTCATAATGTTCAGTGTCATAAATTCACCATCCATGTTCTTAGGACTCATGAACTCCATGTTCTATGAGTTACTATACCACTTAATAGTTGTCTTCATCAATGACATACAGATCTACACGAACTGAGAGTAGGAGAATGAATATCATCCTATAGTTTTATTATAGGTTCTTCTACACCAAAATCAATATATAAATTTTTTCAAGTGCTAGTTCTAGACATGGGAGAGGAATTTACTAAACCACAGTGTGTCTCATCATGATCTTGAAGTTGAACCATAAAAATTAAAGGTAGTTTTTTTCATAAGAAGCACACAAGAACCTGGAATAGGATCATAGTTTTTTGTCTAGTGTGATATTATTGATGTTTTTTACATGATTCCTCTAGAGTTGCATCATAATTGATTTTATTGACAAAAAAGAAAGTATTTTGTGTGTAGAGATTATTTTCATAGAGAACATGATTTCATGAAGGATAAGTTTGTCAATTATCTAGTTCCTAAGTTTCCTAAGGAGGGTGTGATCTTTGAGGTGTTTTGTGATCCTTCCCATTGGTCATGGGATTCATTTTTATGTGATAGAGCATAGTGATATCTTATTGGTCTATGAATTTTCATCCTAATGATAATAAATATTCCACCCATGATCTTGGGATAGTACTAGTTGGGTTTTCATTGTATTTTTTGTATCATCACTTAATTGGGGAGTGCTTTTTGGTCTTTATGGATCACTAGATTTTAATGTATATCTTTTCCCAACATGATCATAATTTTTAGTAGTTGAAGTAGATGGATTTTGTTTGAGATTATTATATTTATATTATCTACACATTAGTAAAATAGTTTGTGGTGGTCGGTATGTTTAGAAGGAATTCAGGGAAGGATGTTGTTTATGAGTATAGGTATGATTAAAAGTAATGGAGGAGTTCAAAACCATTTTTTATATACAATGGGGGATGATTGTAGAGGTTTTTTATTTCATATGATGGTGTCCTTTTCTTTAGTAAGGAAATTGGATGATTCTTAGTGGGGAGACTCAAAGGAAAAGGAAATGCATAATCATGTTGGAAATGGTGATAATCGATATGGATGGTTAGAAAATGGTCGACCCAGATGATGTTTTCTGAGGAACTATTTGTTTTGGTGGTGATATACAAGGGAATACTTCATGAGTTTCATAACTCACCTTGGGTGGTATACCTAAGATTTTATAAGATGTATTATAGCTTGAATATGTAGATTTGGAGGCCCGGGACGAAATGGGTGGTTGTTTAGTTTGTGGTAATGTGTTTGGTTTTCCATTAGCTAAATGTTGAGAAATCAAGTTATTGGTGATTTGTTTTGTGGAATTTGGATAATCCTGAGTGTAAATGGGATGAATTCTCAATGAATTTCATCATAGGGTTACCCCGAGATTAGGTATGTTTTGAAGCAATTTGGGATATCATACAACAGTTGAATGAAATTATCTCACTTCTTACGAATCAAGGACTTGGGTGTAGTAAATGATTTGGCTATGAGGTATGTGGATGAATTGTAAAAGTTTCATAGATTTATAAGGTACATTGTCTTGTATCAGGATTTTGGTTTTTCTTTAATGAGTCTATAGTGGATTTAAGCATACATTTGGAAATCAATCACGTCTCCACACTACATTCCACCCTCAATTATATGGTCATATAGATAATTCTATCAAGATGTATGAGGATATATTGTGAGGGTGAATATTATACTTTAGTATATTATGTGTAAAATACTTTCCTTGGTTGAGTTTTATTATAATAATATATATCACTCATCCATCAGCATTGCCCATTTTGAAAATTTTTATGGCAGATAGTTTTTTTCTCCATTATGATGGATGCGGGTTGGGGAGGCCACATTTCTGGGTCCATATGTGGTGTAGGGAAAAATAGAGAAGTTTTAGATTCATCATGAGAGGTTGATGACGGTGTAGAAATATTATAATTAAAATGTAGATCATTGGTGGAGGGACTTCGAGTTTGTTTTCGGGGTCCACATGTTCTTGAAGGTGTCCTCTCGATGTGAGAAGCAGAGGTTTGGTAGGGGAGTAATATTTTCCCAGGTTTTTTGGTCACTTTGAGGTTTTTGGCTTAGTTCGTGAGGTGTCATATCAGTTGGGATTTCCAATAAAATAGGATAGAATCTAAAACATATTCCATGACTCGCATCCGCATTAGTAGCTTCATGATGACTTAAAATCTACTAACTAGGGAGAGTTGGATATGGAGGATGAATCATTGTTCTTGGAGCTTCTTGTAGGGATACATGATCATTATTAGAATGAAATATATGGAAAAACCATACCTTTAGTTCATTGGTTGTGGAGGCATGGTGGCATAGATGAGATTAATTATGAGAATGAGGTGAAAATGTGTGGTCAGTAGCTTGATATTTATTGAGTTCTTGCATATTTTTTTTTCTCAAGATGTGATTTTTTATCTTTTTTATGAGATTTATTATTTTATTGATATATGATTTTTGTTAATGTTTTGACTTATGAAAAGGGGAGTACCTGATTCCTAATAAAGAATCATTATAAAATGATGACGCTAAATCTATGTTGGGCCTTTAGTGACACCCAGATTGGATTGCATCTTAACATGGAGTATGGAATTAAATGGTTTCATCATTCATGGAAGTGGAGTTTGTTGGCTGTATCAGTTTTTTCTTGAGCTATAAAGATTCTAAGATGGTTTACATGTGGTTGTTTGGAAATGTGGTTGAATAAAAGGGGGTAGTTATAAAAGAGTACTATGTTTTGTGGGTGTTTTTGTTGGTGGAAGTACTAAAGAGTAATGAAATCATTAATATGTATCTCTTAGGGTGGTTATTCAAACACATTTTCCATCTGGGGTGGTTTAGGATTATCAAGGGTGAGAATAATTTAATAGAAATATTTTGTAATGTCTTGTTCCATTCCGGACTATTAATTTATTTGTTTTGGGTGTTTGAAGTCTTTTGGAGGAGTGTTAAGGAGGTTCCTTGGTGGTTTTAGGTGGAAAAGAGCTACAGTTGGAGATTTACACTATAAAAGTAGTACATGACATGAATTGGTTGTTTATAACTTGTGTAGCCAGCCAGTTTCATGGATTGTAGGTAAATGAGGAGGAACCTAGGAAATGGATTCAATCCATGAAATAAATTAATTTTGCTTAATTAAATAACAACAATGGAGATGTGATTTTTTGTATAATTGTTTTTGTAATATCCGATTGAATTCGCATCATTAATGTGATTCGCGAAGTGAAAGTGTCGAGTTCTAGGTTGTAAATAGCTACTACCGATGATCACTCCTCATTAGTCCACACAAACTTTTTCACTCATTTTGGGACAAATGTAGGTGGGTTACCATTTTATTTTCATCCCCCTCCCACCTTGTTTGATCCATTAGTTCTTATGGATTCTTAATAGTGATCAGTGGTAAGCCCATCTCTCCATTATGGACTTTTCTTCCATTCTTCTTTTATGGATCCACTATAGTAGTGTGTTTTAGTTCTGGGTGATGAATTGGGATGTTTTTTTATAAACTTTTATGTTTTTTAGGATTATCCAGGGGTTTTTTATGTATTTTTCATTTGAAATCATTTATTAATTTCCATGTGGTGTGTAGTGAGTTGGAAATTCTTCTTTAAGGAAGGAAATTCCTTTGTTTATCGGTTTGTGTTTTATAGAGGAGGTTTTTTCTTTTTTATATAATGGTATTTGTGTTATTATTTGAATTAATGACCTATAATTTAATAATTTAAATTTAAGGTGGATATATGGAATAATTTTTATTATTTTACATCTTTGACATTATTGTGATACATTGATTTTATGGGCAGGATGCCCCACTAAAAACTGTGTGCATTGGTGGTTTTTTTTGATATAGTTTCTTATAAGTTATGGAACACTTATTTTGAGTTATTTTTTATATCACACATCAATGTAAATTGTCTAAAAACTTATATCTGGTTATAAAATTTTTTCCCTTGGATTTATGGCTTTTGTGATAATGCCCCTAAAATAATGTTATATGTGAAAAACCGTCTTTGTAAATTAATAAAATTGTCTTCGAGGTTTTGGGATGTGTTTTAATGTTATGGGGTGGTGATGTGGTGTTTTTATGTGGTTTGGGTTGTTGTATAGTTTTTTTGGATGTACTTTTTGGGTGTTAAGGTGATGGTTTGTTTGGTTGTGTTTTTGGAAAGGCGAGGTTATGGTTCTTTCGTCTATGACATTGTGATGGTGAGGTGATGGTTTGATTGTCCATTATTTTAGAGTGGTGAGGTTATGGTTTGTTTTTCTATTCTATTGGGGTTGGGATAGTCTTTTTTTCTACTCTTATTGATACTAAGGTGATATATTTATAATAAGGACGATTTTCATTTGATCTATGGTTGCATTATGCTAGAATCATGAGTAGTGATGGAATATTTATTTAATAATAATTAAAATGGATTGGTTTTTTTTGTTTAATGGGATGGAAATGACTACTAAATAATAAATGAAGGGTTTTTTTTGTAAAAAGTGATTTTTTTGTAAATGGTTAAATGAATGGCTTGGATAATGGAATTGGTTGGTCGTTTTTTATGTGGAATGTGATTTGTGTAGTGTTATGCATTTCAAGGTGGAAGTGAAAGTGGAGTGGTTATGCATTGGTTAGTTTTTTTGTGAACCCATAGGGTGGGAGTTTTTTGGCTATATGTCTATATTTTTTCATTTTGATTTCTATATGAACCCCACCCAGGTCGATCACTATGTGTCGACACCTATATTTTTATACAAAGTGTATTTTTCTCAACATATTTATGATGAGTATGGATGGATAGCTACCTTCCCTTCTATGTTCTCTATTCTAGGAAACTATATTTTAATAGGATGTGATGGAAGGAGGATTATTAGTGTGATAGATAATCTCCATGATGTGTTTGGGTGGGATGTGATATGGTCATCCTATGGGGAAGTTTCCTTAGTTTCTTTATAAAGGATGTGATATGACCATGTCCTAAGGTGGATTATGTTGGGTTTCACGAATGGTAAGAGGATAGAATAAGTTTTTTATCCTTAATTTTTCATATACCATTATACTCTAGTTTTGGAAGTGGATTTGATTTTATCACCCATGTTTTTTTGGGAATGATGTGATGTGACTATGTTGTGGGGTCCCAATATATATTATTCGGAAGATATGAGAGTGTTAGGGCATACAAAATTGGGGTGTTACGATGTAAAATCATTAAAAAAATGTGATGGGTACCATTTATCGATACTCTTCTTATTATGTCATTATACATGTATTGCATTATTTCGTGAGTGTACTTTGCTATGGTTGGAATGGATAGTTGACCAATTTAGGGGTTATTGGTTCTGTTTTTTTCTCATAGTCGAATTAGTATGCTTATTACACGTGTTCAGAAGATAATTTGGTTTTCCTACTGTGTATATATTTATGATCACGCTATATATAGAAAATAATTTTCAGGTTTCTATAAGTATTACATGGATCATGATTGATAGTACTAGATCAGAACTTTTTTGATAGTTGTTGTGTCACTAGTTTACTTTTCAATTGCTTATTTACTTTTGAATAATAACATTAGTATATGTTTAATTTGGGCATTCATTATGGGATGGTTTTAGTTACTTTTAACACTTTTTCAGGGAATTTCTTGTTGATGATTCATTAAATCTCCAAATACTATAGTATTATTGATCATAATGCCTCCAATTTAATGATATTTCAATAGACTCAGTGCTTTTTTATAGCTTGGGTCCCGCTAGTGGTGGGACTCAAGTTTCATTATCTCTCTCCCTTTAAAGCAGTATCATTGGTTGGAGGTGGTCATTAATATTTATTCCTTAGTGGATAAAATTATATGTGATTGAATTAGGACGGTAGATCAATGCGTGAGGGTGGTATCGACTATATAGGATTTTCCTACTAATTTTATAGTTTTTTGGAGGAGGGAACCTCGAGTTCAAGTGTTGGAGGAACATTAGATGTATTGAAAAAAAACACGAGTAAATTCATAACTATAATGTAATTGGGTGGTAGATAATTACGTCGATCAGGTTGACATGACTTAGACCAAGGTTAGGAACCAACAGTGCTAGAATGATGTCTTGAGTATGGCAGTTGTTTCAGTGGGTATGGCACTGGAAGGGTGCTCATTTTTTAAGAGCAGTTCCAAGTCGTATCATGGTGATATGAGACTATCACATCTTGGATCATGTTTATCCAATTGTCAAAGTGTTGTGACTCATGAGAGTGTGCGTTAGATAATGTGATTGGGTGGTATAGGATCATACAACCTTTTCATTGGATGGAATAAAATGGCATGTGTCATTTTTTTGTGGATACCATTTAAATTTTGGATAGTGGGTGGATATGAGAAATCCAAGGGCCAATGGAGCCCAATGAAATATGTATGATCTCATTTACAAAGGGGTTTTGATGAAATAGAATGAATCCATCCATGATACAAGAGACATCATAAATAGATTTGGTGATGTGGCATGGATGATCCAACTGATTCCTAGTCACGAATTGATGGGATGATATGAGAATGGATTGGTAGTAATAACACACGGTTGTTGATTTATCCTATTAAGTGTAAACTTACGGAGACATATGAGGGAATTTTTATGGTGGGGATCCCTCCATGGGCCCTTGATGGTGAGACACACATTTCAGATAAATTTTTTAGGTGTCAAGGATTGCATTTTCATGACCCCCGAATGAGTGACAGATTATGTTTCATAGTTGGAACTCAAGTATGATTGGAATGGTAATTCATGTTCATTATATGAAGTAATGTATTAATTGGGTGTCATGAAATCAATACCCTTTTACTTAGAGGCTCGTCAATATAAAGGCGTGGGATTTTCGAGGGTCATTGTGGAATTTTTATGATGGTGATACAATTTTTATAGTTTCATATATATTACTTGGTAAATTTAATGTATATAATCTATTATGCTATTGGATTTATTCGATGTGTTTCCTTCTAGATCTAGACACTTTAAATGAACCAAAATGGGTTTCAGGTCGTAGTTGAGTTAGCGTGTGTGGTAGGACATGATGATACATTTCATGGATTAAGGATCCAACTATAGAGCTACACTTAAATAAAAGTGTGGACTTCAGTGATAATTTTGTAATGATCAAGGGGTTTCTCCCACTAAAGGGGATTTTTTTAAAGGTTGGGGGCGAAGCCTCATTTTATTGTTAAAGAAAATCAATGTCGGCTTTTTACTGGGTAGAGGGAGACGCATTACATAGCCCGATGGCCCAGTGGGATTTTAGACCATTTTATAGCCTGTAGGCCCAAATATTTGGCCCCATTCTCATTATGTGAATAGAAATCAGGCTGTTACAGTACACGCACAGTACCTCCACTGCTACAGTGCCCTGCCACCACTATAGTACCCACCGATCTACAGTACCGTCGCTCCTACAGTACCGCTATAGTACCCTGCACCCAATGGGTTTTGAACACCCATTTTTCATGTAGTAATATGGGGTGCTTACCATTAAGCCAAAACCTAACTACACTAAAGGGGAATTGAGATCGGGTGTTCAGAAATGATTTTGTGGTTATTGATAAGCACAATTTAGGAGTATTGACCAGAGGTTCCCTACCAGTGTTTTTCATGAGATGGAATGTGGTGATTTGGAAACCACAATGAGTACATTTTATTTGGTACAACTTATTTTTTTAATAATTGGATATGAATTATCATTTCAAATTCAATCAAATTAAATTTTGAACTTGGTCAATTAGGTTAGACTATTTCATATTAGGATCGATTACTATGAGTGGTATTCTCTTGTAGGAATGGGTTAAATGATTTTGGGACCACAGATGGTGCATTGTTGTAATTCAAATACAGAGTTTTGATAGCTGATTCCAAATAAAGGAAGAATTATGACACAGAATCATCCATTATAATATGATTCTAATAGTGGTGATCACCATAGACCTGATGATTAATCAACTAAGAAATCATGGGTGTCTCAGGATAGATGGTCACCAATAATACTTTTATTAATACATCCTAAGAAATTCATGTGTTGGCATGGGAATTTTGGTAGATAATGTTTTATGTTTAAATTATCCTTATCAGAGCAGATTGAGTGATTAAAGGATGGAATGTTCATTTGAATGGTAATTAATAACAAATATAGGTCATTTTTTTCCTATATGTCCATCAAGACTTATTGAAGAAGATATTTATTATAGTAGTGAGATTATAAGACCCCATGTCTATATGGTGTGATAATTCCTCTCAGAATTTTTCTTTTTGAGTTTAATGGATAGGAATAATTTAAATTGGGGATCCATAAATATATTATGAGAGTGGAATTCCTTTTACTAAAATATGTTATTAAGGGTTTTTGTAATAACTTGGATCTTCTTTTCAGTTATGGATCATGTTTTCAGGTGTTTTTTAGGGAAAATGAAGATTTTAGAAATTCTATGAGTATATGCTGTGTACACCTGAGTACATGTTGTGTCACCGGTTTCCACGGGTAGATGTGTAATGGTCATCAAATAGTCGAGTAAGTGGTCATGTGGACCACCTAATGTGGGGGCTGGTTGAGGCTATTACATGGCGTTTATATTAAATGATCAAAACATGTACTTTTATTTTTTATATGTTTAATCAGACCAGGGACATGTCTAATCTCTTGATTCATCTTCTTCTGGACATGGTTTTTTCAAGAGAGATTGGAAGCAACGATAAAATTCTGATCCACTGCTTCTCTATCCAAGGTACAATTCTAACTCAGGAGGGTGCGTTGAAATCACCCAGGTGAGTTCTTCCTTCTTCTTGAACCTCTCTTCATGTTTTATTCTCTCTCTTGAGTTATCCTATGTTGAATGTTTTCGACCTTTTTGATGATTTATGACATTCTAGGGCAATTCAAGAACCGGTGATCGAGATTTTTCATCATTCAATGTCGAGGTAGGTGGTTTGTTTCCTTTTAGAGTTTTTCTTTGAGTTATATATGCCTAAGTTCCGATTACCATGATTTGGGTTTTTCTAGTTAAGGAATTGAACCACGCTATCATCTACCATAGACTTGTTGATAGATTAAGGGTAATCATTGTCATATTATTTAAATTTCATGATTAGGGGACACCCCATGGTTGTGTTTCATTGTTTTAATGTTTATGGCCATTTGGTCCATGGTTCCTACGAGGTAGACCTAGTTTCCTTGACTTGCTTGTTAGAGGTGGAAATTGGCTGCTCATTTATTTTTTTCAAATTCATGTGATGTGCATTGAAACTGCATTGCCTTGTAGTAGTGGAGATTACATTTGGCTGCTGGATATCATTTTTGTACAATTCTATTACACAGGGCAATGAGATTCTGGTGTTTTTAGACCATAGGGGGAATTGACGTTGATGTATTCCCCATAGTGTCTGTTTTATTTACATTGCCAGACCATATAGGGAATTGACATTGAGCAATTCCCCAAAGTGTATGTTATATTTACATTTCATGACTATAGGGGGGATTTATGGTGAGTCCTACCTCCGAGTGTCTATAGATTAAAGTTACAAGACCATAGGGGGGAAGTGACATTGAGTGCTTCCTCATAGAGTTTGTAGTTTATCGTTAAAAGAACATTGAGGGAATTGAAGGGGGTGCTTCCTCATAGAGCCTATGTTTGTGTGAGACTAAAGGGGTTAGACTATGTGATCATTCCCTGAGGGTCATTATATCTTTATTGAATTGGTGAAATGTTGAACCGGAGGGGTTAGGCTATGAGAACTGTCTGAAAGGGCATCTGGTGAAGGATTAAGGGATTGTGACATGTCTTCCAAGACAAATCACAGGCTTGGACTCGATCTTACATGAATGTTAGATGGTCTTCTAAGATATTTTTTTTAAATTACATGGGGAGTATAGATCTTAGGCTAGATCATGGGATTTCATTATTCAAGGGTTTGAATAATTATTAAATTTAAATGAATTCAATTGAAAAATGTAGGATTGTTTACTTTTGAGTACTCCATAGTTTATTGCATAATTTCTATATTTTACCAGCTATATATGTTCACTAACTCTTAGGCATAACTCTTTTGGTGGTTTCCTATTGGTATTTGTCTCACAACCTGTTTGGGTCATGCTTTTCAACATAAACAGGTTATATGGTTGTAGGTATAGATATGGGAATGTGCCCTACTACATTAGGTACTTGATTGATGTGGAGCTGGAGAGAATGGTAGAAAGTTGAGGCTTGTGATACAGTAGAAGATTAATTTTTTTTACTTTGGTTCAGTACTATTTTTCTATCATTGTTACTTGTGTAGATTTTTTTCTAGACATATGTGACATGCATCATTTATATATGTGTTGTAGTTTTTTATACTCTTGATCTTCCTCTATTTACTTCTGTTGTTTGGTATTACTTCTTAGACTACTCTTTACTGTTTGTTTTGTTGTGTTACTCTTCCAATGAGGGAATTGTTTCCCCACTATCACACTCAGGGTGCTCGCTACTAGTTAGCAGCCACTGGCGTTCAGGGAAATGATCTTGAGTGCATTTGACCAACTGGGTACGGGGTACCTTTGGGAGGCACTTGGATCTAAGATGTTACAATGTGGAATAAAAGGGATTATTTTATTCTTTGACATAATTTTTTAAGCCTATAGATAGGGATAAAAAGAAATAAGAACTTTGAAATAAGTTTTTCCTGGGAGTAGCTAACTGGTGTATAGTGAAAAGCCAATTTACCTTGAGTATTGCAATTTTTTTGTTTTCAATTGTTAAATTTGATTTGATTTAACCGATGGGTGACTCAATTGTATTGTAATATTATTATTGATATTAGTGGGGTTCTATTTATGAATCAACCTAATGAGATGATGTAATGCCATTTGAAGCTTCATATAGTCACTTGATAGATATCACATGTCATGAATTTTTTCAATGCCATTTAGTGTGCATTACTGATTGCATGATGTTGTGATATATGTTGTGCATGATATGCACGCTATTGTGATAGATACCATTATAGAATACCTACTATTAAGAAATGTTGTTGTAAAATTAAATGTTTCATTTTAATGGGTTCCAAACTTTGGTCCCTAGGGGGTTATGGGCCCTCTTCGATCAGAATTTGGTAGATCATGTTTGACCATTAGATGAATGTTGTCATGTTATGATATGAATAAAGATTCCAAACTTTGATTCGTGGAGTATGAGCTCTCAAAGGTTAGAATTTTTCATTCCTTGTACAAAATTTTAAGCATTTAAGGGTTATGGATAAGATTTAGAGGCCTACTGTCTAGAAACCCAAACAAAACACTATGTGGTGTTATGAACACACACTATGTGTTCTTCTGTTCAGGAAGAAATAACTTCTCTTAAGAACACGCCGTGTACTACTTGTACATGAGCTGCAGTCTTTAACCGTGTGACTGACTTTGTGAGCAGAGACCGAGGGTTGGGGAACATGGGTATAACACGCTGTGTACTGGGAGTACACCTCATTCCAAGGAGGCCATCTATTTGGTCATGTGACTAATGACATGGGTATATAAAACATAGTATGTACACAAAATTCCCTATTTTTACACACCATGTATATTTGACCATGTCTTCAAACGTGTGAGTAATGAAATGGGTGGTTAGAACTTATGTGGTACATATTGTGTGCAAGGTGAACGTGTAGTGTAGTTTTCTTGAGGAGAGAACCATGTGGTTTGGCCGTGTATAATAACTTTGGTAGGAGGGAAAGAATCAAGTGCATGCCAGGTCACAAGAGGTACATTCCATGTGTAGGGGTGTTACATGACCAGGTTTGGCAGAGGTACACACCATGTTAAAAACTAAGGGGACATGTTGTGTAGGTGTTACACACGTTGTGTGTCAATGTTTTGAAAAATGTGAATGCTTTCTTTCTCTTGTTCCTTTCTGGCACTTCTATGTTTTAGTCCATGAAAATCATGAACTGAGGTGTGTGCTTGACCTCAAAGATTCATCCCACCAAGACATCCTCTAGTTGTATGCCAGTTAAAATCCAATGATCTGAAACTAAAAATGGTAGTTCAAGGACTACCAGTTGATCCTCCCATCTTTCCTATCTTGGAAACAATTTTTATATGAGACATAGGTGTGGAGCCACAGTTTTGTGAAGGTTTTATGAGGACTATGCAGACCTTCCAGGGAACACCACATCCTGCCCTTTCTATGGCAGATTTGATGTGGGATTTTCAATAGCAGCATCCTCCCACATTCATAGGGGATTGAGGATCACAGGTAGTAGATCCATGGTTAGAATCCATGATGTCAATCATTGAGAATCTCAATACACCTCTAGAGATGGGGGTGAAGCTCGCAACCTACATGCTTTAGGATTCCGCAAAGAGATGGTGGGGTGTGAAATCACAGGAGAGGACACCATGAAGTGATGGATTGGGATGAGTTCCATAAGATGTTCTATGACTATTTTAACCTAGAGACCTTGAGGACAGACCGAGCCTAAGAGTTCAGGGGTCTAGAATAGGGTACTATTTTACTCATTGAGTATTATTCTTGCTTCACAAAGCTACAGTGTTTCACACCCAATTCAGGGTCTGATAGTTTTTTTCCATGAAATTTATGGATGGCCTTCGAAATGACATCTGATCCCCAGTGAACATCATAATTTTGAATTCCATATCTTCTATAGTAAACTATGTGCTGATCACTGAGCATAATCTGAGGGATTATGGAGCTTTGAGCTAGGGAGGTTTAGCATCCAAAGTTTGTACTTCTCTGAATGACAGTAGGAAGAACCATAGAAATTCTATGTTTGGATATCTAAGTAGATGAGATACTCATTTAGGTATCCAGGTGGTATGCTACTAGTGCGGTGAGAATGGGCATATGAGACCTCAATGCCTGAGAGACCCAGTCGAGTGCCGATATTCTGGCAAGATGGGACATCTTCAGCAGTTTTTCCATTTTTTCTCACCATCACCTACATATATAGTTTCTACTAAGACATCATGTTCAGAAGAAAGACCACCAGTTTCCACTCAGTTATGAAACTAGAGTTCGTCAGGCTGTAACAGGATGAGGAGGTAGTCATGGTCGTGGTGGTCAGGCTACAGGGTTCCAGTGACAGTAGTGTGGATCAGCTCAGTGTAGTCAAGTAGGGTCATAGGGTTGTGTTAGATGTCAGACATTTGCAGTAGAGTAGACCCAACATGAAAAGGATCTCAGACCCTCTACATTTAGTGGTACGGTTTTCGTTTCCTTAGTTTTAGCTTCATCAATTTTCGATACATGGGCTTCCCATAGTTTTATATTTTTCGCCATTATGAAGATCTATGGGCTCTGTATATTTACTTCTAAGGGTGTTATGATGTTAGAAAATCTGTTTGGGTTTAGGAAAGCTAGTGTATATCAGTTCAAGGAGTTCCCTCTTGAGTTTGGTGGGTTTCACTTATTATGGGACCTCTATGTCTTAGGGATGAAATGCTTCAATGTAATTCTTCGAATGGACTGGTTAGTCACTTTCCAGGACTTTGTTGACTACTATCGTCATTGGGTGAGTTTCACATCACTAGAAGGTGGGTCCATTCCACACAAGCATGAATGGGATGTCTATGAAAGAAGATTTGGACCCAAGCATCATGGGTTAGGAAGTATTATAGCTTAGATTGCTATTTTTTATCTGGATGACCAAGGGACTTCTTAGATAGACATTCCTCTAGAGGTGAGTTTTTTCAGATATGTCTTTGCAGATGAATTTTCATGTTTACCTCCGGATCCTGAGGTTTATTTATATATTTATCTTGTTATATGGGAGGAATCAGTGTCCATTACTCTTTATATAATGTATACACTAGAGTTAAAAGAGATAAATAAGTAGTTGGAGGATTTGCAGGTGAAGGGTTTCATCCGACCCCATACTTATCCTTGGTGTTTGCCTATCCTGTTTGTGAAGAAGTCAGACGGTACCCTCAGAATTTGTGTGGATTATCAGAAGCTGGTGTAGTTGGTGGTTAAGATCCAATATCCCTTACCAAGGATTGATGATCTCTTTGATCAGCTTCAAGCGGCCCGAGTGTTCTTAAAGATTTACTTGATATCCGGCTATCATCAGTTTCATGTGAGACAATCAGATATACCTCTTAAGGCCTTTTGGAGTAGGTATTTTCAATATGAGTATGTGGTTATTTTGTTCAGTCTCACGAATGTGCATGTAGTATTCATGGAACTGATGAACCTAGTGTTCTATTCATTTTTTGGATTCCTTTGTGGTAGTCTATGTGGATGACATCTTGGTGTACTCACACACTCAATACGACCATGCCACCCATATTGAGAACGTTTTGAGTACACTGAGAGAGCATCAGTTATTTTGCAAGCTATGAAAATTACACTTTCTGATGGACTAGATTCACTTCTTGGGTCATGTCATCTCCAAGACATAAGTATCAGTAGACCTAGAGAAACTGAGAGCATTAGTTTTTTGGGAGCATCCGATTATTTACATTGAGGTATGAAGCATTATAGGGCTTTATGGTCACTATATATTCTTTATTCGTGACTTTACAGGCTTAGTAGAACCTCTAATGGGCCTAAATAAGAAGGGTGTGAAGTACATGTGGATAGATTCCTGCGATTCAGAATTTCAAAATCTAAAAGAGAGGTTGACTTTAGCACTGATAAAATTTTTTCTAGAGTTTGGAAAGAGTTACACAGTTTACTGTAATGCATCAGGTATCGGGATGTGTGCAATACTTATGTAGGGAGAAAGTGTCATTGCGTACATGGCTCAGGATTGGAGGCCACATGAGAGGAATTACCCTACACACATTCTCAAATTATCTTCTATTGTTCATGCTTTGAGATGTTGTAGACATTATCTTTTGGGAGAGAATTTTGTGGTATTCATTAACCACAAAAGTCTCAAGTATATCTTTAGTCAACGTGATTTAAATTTGAGACAGCGAAGGTGGGTACAATATCTTCAGTCTTTTTACATTGAGCTTGCCTATAGACCAAGGAAAGGAAACGCGGTGGTCGGTGCGTTGAGCAGGAGGACTCATATCCAGGATGTTTATGTCATGACCCGTCCCAGTGAGGCCTAATCCGCAACTCCCCAATCCTGCCTCCAATAAGCCATGGGCTGGTAACTAGAACTGAGTAGTCATGTCACTAACATGGAAGTCATTTCCTGTAAACCTATACACACGCACACACATCTCCAAGCCCACAAATCTGAAAAGTAAAAACTACTAAAAAAGGAAATGCATGTATACACAAAAAACCCAACCAACAGAGTACAATAAGAAGGTAAAGTACAATAATATAAAACCCTAGGCCAAATGTACAAGCCCACCAAAAGAGAGTATGTAAAAAAGTCCAACCTATAATGAATGGTACTGGGACTATAATCTGTAGCTGTAGGAACACACCTCGGCATGTCTGATATCACAAAGCACCGTCTGGTCCTTGTCCACCTAGAATCAGGTCAAAGGCTCGCTCATATGAACAAGACATGACACGTGCAGGAAAAGCCCATGCAGGGGTGAGTATAACAATACCTAGTAGAACACCTTGAAACCAAAATTAAAATACATCAAAGAAAAATACCACAATGTAATGATATAGTCAGCTCAACACAATATATGTTTACAGAACCTATGACAAGAATATCCAGATATACTCATACACAATTGACCATCGCGAAACTACCACTGAGATCATGCTCGAAGATTCCACTAAGCATGTAACAAAGAGAAAACACTCCTAGGTCTAAAGAGAGAGATACAAAGTACTCATTCCAGGAGAACAAACTCCAGAAGTACTTGGGAACCCAATGTTCAGATGAGGATCACAACCAATATTTATGGGGTAATTCCAACAACTCAGTCAGAACTAATCCGCTAAGTAGAGGATCGGTGCCCACGTAAAGTAGGTCACGTCGATACCAAGAACTATACTTAGGGTTCGAGGAATGAATAGAGGATCTGGCACCAAGCCTCACATTGGGGATTCCAACTACTCTAATTGGGAAGTCCTGTTAATGGGATCATACTCATGTATGTAGGAAATGATACAGGAATCCTTCCAGAGAATTTACAAGGGTAAGAATCCAAAGGATACTAGTCCATGTCACAGAAAGAAATTGGCTCAAGCCATTTAAGACAGGTTACAAGGCGTGTATTATTTTTACACGCCGTGTTCCTTGACCCTGGGTACTGCCCGTGCAAATGGCCCGCCTCTCTAGTCCATGTGTGTAAAAATAGACTACACGGTGTGTAGAAGGATCACACGTCGTGTTCCTTGACTCCAGGTACTGCTCGTGCAAACGGCTTGTGTCATCTAGGCTTGTCATATGAAAACTCAATCACACAACCTGTAGAAGGATTACACGCCATATCTAAGCATCTGGGGCTCGCTCCGTGTATGCTGGTCATGTGCCCGTACACAGTCTAAGCTCGTGTCGCCTACCCGTGTACTAGTACATGGGGTATCCCATGTATTTGGCCAGGTCTGGTCGGAGAAGGGTATGCATGTCATGTCCTTGGTCATGTTCCCTAGCCTGTGTCCGTGTACTCCCGTAGTACAGGCCAGGTAGTCTGCCGAATAACACATGCCGTGTAGCCCATACGACTTGCCGTGTAGTCGGGAAATTTCCAGAACTCCAACTTCTTCTTCTGTGCCTCGGCTGACCTTCGCATCCCATTTCTCTTGTTTTTTTGCTGCAAAACTCAAGAACATGGGTCGCTATGTGGTTGTGATGCCAAATATATGGGTTTCGGGCCTTTGATCAGCTCCAAAATCCGATTCCCGCCCCCCTTGCAGAAATTGTTCGAAGAACGATATCCTCTGATCTGCTTCGATCGTTCCGCCGAAACCGTCGTCGCACCTTACATGTGGTTGTTCCGATGCTAGATCTTCACTTTGGGATCTTTGTGTCATAGAACAGATGGACAATGGATCATTGTTCATCACCCAGTGAAGAACATGAATAACGCGTGAACGGAAAAGGGATGATATCCAATAAAACATGTTTGAGGAATGAACAACCACCATTGTTCGTCACAATGTTGATCCGCTCCCATTAATAGGCTTAAAAGGAGCAGAAATAAACAATAATTAACCAACATGGATCAATTCCCCAAAATCCGAGCAAAATCCCATCCCGCAAATACGATCGTTCCGCGGGCTAATCCATTCGTGGATTATTCCACGTTCATGGTAGAAATAAACAACGGGAAAAGAAATCACAAAGATATCAAACGCCCTACATGGATTATTGGTGTTTTTTTGACAAAGATCCAGTCATCGTGTCGTCGTCGCCAGTGAAATTTTTCAAGAACGTCATCGCCTTGTTGAGAGGTTTTTCTCGAGGGCCTTCAGAGCCTCTAAGGGTTTTGGGTTTTGAGGTTGTAACCCTGGATCCCTGCGCAATCCTTTATTTTAAAATGATAAAAGACTAAGATTTCTCCTCAGCAAGGATTTTAATAAAATATTTTTAATAAATATTTTATTACGGTTACGTTCAAAAACCAGATTACACCACCGACCTGTGCCAGCTGATGTTAGGTCTCTTATAGGGTAAACCCACTGCTCTGGACGCAACGGTGCCCTCATATTTCTGATCTGAGCACCCGTTCAGGAGTTATTCTACTTTTTTTAGAAAACCATAGGCGCGTGTAATATAATTATACAATTAAATTCAAACATTTGTTCTGAGATCACCTGGCCTCAGAACTGCACAATGTTTCTAATCATAGTCTCAAAATAATTTCCATATAATATTAAAATAAAACATGAAAATATACAAGTCATTACATTAAATCCAACTCAGCGCTTTTGCATCCCTGAAAAGCTAAAACAAAGTCTACTAAAAAATATGTGGGTACTGCACATGAATCTCAGCCTCCTGCTCCCGTCTGCTCTCTTGGAGATTTCTATGATGCCACCAGACACACACCAAAGAAATAGCTCACCCACAAAGGATCTTCTCCTGCCGATCCTCGATCTCCACTGGGTACTCAACAAAGGTCACTCCATCTTCGATATCCAGCTCTCCCCAGTCGATAACATGTGATGGATCATGCACATACCTCCGCAGCTGCGACACATGGAAGATGTTGTGTACCCGGTCCATCTAAGGAGGTAGATCCAAGTGGTACGCCACCTTGCCAACTCTACTCAGAATCTGAAAAGGGCCGATGAACCTCAGAGATAGCTGGTCGCCATGACCAAATCTCTGCAATCCCCATCAAGGTGAGTCCCGAAGGAACACATGGTCTCCCTCCTCGAACTCCAAGGGCCTCCATCACTTGTCAGCATAAGACTTCTGCCGAATCAGTGTAGTCTTCATCCTCTCCTAGATGACCTTCAACTTCTCCGTAGTAGCTCACACCATTTCTGGGCCCATGAGTGCTGACTCTCTGGGGTCAGTCCAGCAAAGTGGTGACCTGCAAGGTCTCCTGTACAAAGCCTCGAATGGTTCCATAACAATAGTGTAATGATAATTGTTGTTATAAGAAAACTCCACTAGTGGTATGTTATCCTCCCAACTACGACCGAAGTCAAGTATGCAATCTCGGAGCATATCCTCCAGAACTTGGATGGTCTGCTCCATCTGACCATTAGTCTGAGGATGAAATGTTGTGCTCAAGCGTAACTGAGTCCCAAAAACTTCTTGCAATCCCTTCCACAACAGGGATGTTAAAAAAGCATCACAATCTAAGATGATCATGGATGGAACTCTATAAAGTTGAACTATCTCTTGCATGTAGAGTCATCCCAAGCACTCTACTGAACTCTTCTTTCGTATGGATAAAAACTGGGCCGACGTGGTGTGTCGATCAACGATCACCCAGATGGAATCATGTCCCCTATACATACGTTGTAAACCCATCACGAATTCCATGGATATCCCATCTCACATCCACTCTGGCACTTCAAGGGGTTGAGTCAAACTAGCTAGCACCTAGTGCTCAGCATTTACTTGCTGACAAGTAAGGAACTGAGAAACAAACTCTACCACACGCTTCATCATTCCTGGCCACCAAAACTAATGTAGGAGGCCCCGGTACATCATTTCCATGTCTGGATTCACCACCAGAGGAGATGTATGGAACACCCTCAGAACCACCAACCGCAACATCGCTGGTATTATTGTGCTCCCTATAAAAATAACAACGTTCTCCCCACCATTTCAATATTCATCAGCAGCATCACCTATGGATATCTGAGCACGTAGAGTCTCACAGCTAGCATCCCCAAGTTGTGCTTCCCTGACTCACTGTATGAGTGGAGGGGCAACAACCATCAACTAATGGTAAGATCCCTCATCTCTATCCATGAAGGATAATTCTAAAGAGGCCAACTACCTCATCGCCTCAAGAAGCAACTACGAATTAGATTTCCTACTGAGAGCATCTGTAACAATGTTCCCCTTCCTTGGAGTATAAATGATTTCAAAGTCGTAATCCTGGAGGAACTCAATCCATCGCCTCTGTCTCAAATTTAGATCCTTCTGAGAAATGATATATCTGAGGCTCTTGTGATTAGAGTAGATGGTAAACTTCTCTCCTATCAGGTAGTTCTGCCACATCTTCAATGAGAAGACTATCGCAGCCAACCCAAGATCATGGGTCGAGTAGATCTGCTCATGTGGCATCAACTGTCATGAGCTATAGGCAATCACCACTAGCCTCTGCATCAGGACACAACCAAGCCCAGTTCCTGACACCTCACAGAATACTACGTAATCGACACCCTCCTCCGGTAATCTCTAGATTGGGGCGCTCTTTAGACTTTGTCTCAACCGCTAAAATACCTACTGGCATCACTTGGTCCACACGAAAGGCTGCCCCATTCAGGTCAAAGCTTTCTTAGGTGCAGAGATCCTAGAGAAATCAAGAATGAATCTCCAATAGTAGCCTTCCAAGTCAAGGAAAATCCGCACCTCCGTCACATTCCGGGGTGGCTTCCATGCCAGTAATCCCTCTACCTTGGCTGGGTACACTGCTTCACCATCTACTGAGATAACGTGTCCCAGAATGTGGACCTCTTGTATCTAGAACAAACTCTTTGAGAGTTTCCCGTAAAACTGGTGCTCTCGGAGTGTTTCTAGAACCATCCTTAGGTGTCTTGCGTGCTCCTCCTAAGACGCATAGTACACAACGATATCATCGATAAAGACCACCACAGACCGATATAGATAGGGCTGAAAGATCCAATTCATGAGTCCCATAAACTCTGCCAGGGAGTTCATCATGCCAATGGGCATCACCAAGTACTCATAGTGACAGTAGCGGCATCTAAAAGCTATCTTCGGTATATCCTCATCCCGTACTCACAACTGGTGATAGCTTGATCGTAGATCAACCTTCAAGAACAATCGTGCCCCTCTTAACTGGTCGAAGAGGACATCGATCCTCGGTAGTGGATACCAGTTCTTCATGGTCACCTGATTCAAGCACCGGTAATCAACACACAGCCTCAAGCTCCCGTATGACTTTTTGGAAAACAACACTAGGGCCGCCCAGGGTGAAACAATGGGTTTCAAAAATCCCTTTCTCTATAAGTCTTCCAGTTACACCCTCAACTCATGAAGCTCTTCAGGAGCCATCTGATATGTTGATGCTTACATCGGTGTCATCCCGTGTTGCAACTAAATGCAGAAATCTATCTCCCGATGAGGAGGTTGTTCGGGGACGTCCTCTAGAAAGACGTACTCATTCTCAACCACTATTGCTGGAAACTGTAAACTCATAACATCTGCTACGCTAAGGCCTAAGCTAGCCAACTGATGTGAAATCAGTTGTACCTTCATACGCACGAGTCCATCATGCGCTGCCTGGGTCTTCTTTTCACCGACGAAGGAGAACCTCGTTCCATCACAGTGGACACACTACACCCTTTGCCTAAAATAGTCAATCTATTCATGTACTATGGATAGAAAATCCATACTAAGAATGGAATCCTAAGTCCTCGGCGCTACAACCAAGAGGTTCCAACCGAAACTCTCGCCTCCAAGGGTCAGGTCACACTCTCTGCAAAGGTGTGTGGTCTCTAAATCTTCTCCAGTCGGTGTTTCTAAGCGTAAGGGTCGAGTCAACAGCTCAACAAGAATGTCAAGGTCTCGAACAAAATAAGTAGCTAGAAAAGAATGACTAGCACCTGGGTCTATCAGTATGACATCCAAAGTAGAAAAGACAAAGATTGTACCTCTAATCATTCTGGGAGTACCTTGGTCATAAGCCTCTGCTGCCTGTAGTTTTCCCTACCTTTGTCCACCATCTCCTTGAGCCTGGGGTGGACCTTCTGGGGGTGTTGGTGGAAAAAGGTCAAAATGCGGACCACCTCTAGCTGCTCTCTCAGCTCCTCTACCACGTCCGCCGCCCCGTGGATCTGTCTGCTCTACACGTTGTGTCTGCCTCGATGGTCCATCCACTGATCCTGTGTTAGTAGTATGGAGGGTCGGACATTCTCGAGCAATATTTCCCCTGCAATCGCATGAGTAACATCTCCTCTCTCAAGGCTGGTAGGATGTGCCCTGCAAACCCTGTACGGTAGATCCTCTGTCCTAGGATCTCCTCTAAAAACGTCTACCACGCCTTGGTTATAACACATGAGGCTTTTATGTTATATAAATCATGAAAGGAATCTTTTTCTACACACAACACTTGCTTGGCTTGCTTTACACGAAATCACGACCTTCCTCGATAGCTTGCGTCATACGAAATACTGAGTATTACTAAACAACGATATACTATTAAAATATTATTAAAACTAGCCGTTATGAATAGTAATAACCACTTTTTGAAATTTTATAAATTTTATTTTTCAAAATGTACTTCATTTTTGGATTCGGAATATCGAAATTAGCCTAGGGTGACATTTTGGTATTTTTTTGAAAACATTAAATTTTTTATGAATAGTGAAACCACTAAGTGGTAGTTAAAAAACTGAATTTTTCAGAAAACATAATTTTACTGCTTCTGTGAGTGTAATTTCAAAAATTCAAGAGACACGGTTGATGTCAGTAAGTAAAATGTGGTTCCACGAGATGAAAATAAATTTTGGTGAATAGTAACTTTTTACTTTTATTTGCCACTGTTAAAAATAAATACGGTAATTAATGGTAAAAATGATATTATTTTTACCCTAACACATGTCCTAATTCTATTGGATAAGTGTAATTCGACCAAAAAAACCTTAGGAATAAAATATGACCATTAAGTCCCACTTGGATTAGATTAGGACATTTATTATTAATTTATTTAAAGAAGGGTTAAAATAGTTAAAATCAAATTTTAATAAGAAAATAATTTTTAATATAGGGTTATACATAAGATAAATTCGACTATAAATATTAATTAGAAAGAAAAAATTATTTCATACATAATGATATTTTATTTGTAATTTTTTAGACTTTAAATAAGTTAATTTATTTATGACACAAAGATGATGCAGTAATTATCTTATTAATGAAATATGGACATAATTGATGTTATAAATACACAAATAAATGTAATATGAGACTTTTTATGAATTCCAATAATTTTCTAGGTTAATATGACATGTTAGTATTTATTTAATTAACTATGTTTGAACTAATCATTATGTTATGATTTTCACATAAATTAATTTCTAAATAGTGTCAAAATTGACTTAAAATAGTTTTTAAAACATATATTATATTATTAATTGTAATTTTATTCCTAAAAATCTATGGTTCGGCCAAATGACTTAGATAAGGTTATATATATTAATAATAAACAACTTGGGGTTTGTTTGGCTTGTTATAGTAAGCTTATTAACCTTATAGTATAAGAACACAAGAAGACACAGTAAAAGTAAAAGTATTTAACTTAATGATAAATCTAAATGATAAGGTTAAAATAGGATCCTAAACATGTCTAAATTCTATTGGATGAGATTATTTCAACCCATCCCCACTTTAACTTAGAAATAAATCAATTTGGAGCTATTTAAAACCGAACATGACTTTATTATAAAATAATATTTTTAGTTTTTCCAAAGGAGCACCTCTCCTCCCTTATAAAAGGGGACCTCCTCCCACGCTTCCTCACACCTCATTGAGCCTTCAACCTCGGCCAAACCCTACCAATTTCTCCTCTCCAATTCCCTAGAGACATCCTAGAGGTCCTGGTATTCTTCAAAGACCTATTTTAGTTCCCTAAAAGGATGTCTCAAAGAGGCGTTTCAAAGAAGAGGTAATGTCCGTTACCAATTCTTTCAACTTTATTTCTTCTTCCACTTCTTCTTCATTAGTTGTTTCATTATGAAGTAATAACATCAGTATCACTAATATACTGATATGTTATTATAATTATGAAACAACCCTATTTCACCATCTATCCATCCTACGGAAAATGAAATCACCGCGCGTGCGTACGTACGGAATACAGTCTCCACGCCGTGGTATAATCTGTTTTCCACCACCACCTTATTTGGATGGGTATAATGGTGTAAATAATGACTATATATGACTATTGTAAAGTGATATTGATTCTGAAATAGTATTCATACACTCCAATACAAATCCATGATCATTAGAACGATATCATCGCTCGTGCGTACGTACAGAATACCGTCTCCACGATGTGATGCGACTCGTTCTACATGATTTTCATTGCATAATGATTACATAAATGAATTTAGTGAATAAATATGATATATATTACACTAATACCATTCTAGAAATGAGGTATCTATAAAATAAATATAAAAATAAGAATTTATTCGACAAGACACGCATAAGAACAAAAAGTAATAAACACCCGAATAACAAGTAGTAATGAAATATTACTAATAAGAAGCTAAGAATATGACCATATATGAAATCATAAAAATATGTATGATTCTGGAATAAGTCAATAACATTATTTAAATCATTATACAGTAGGTTTGGACACTTAAAAAGCATATCGGACCTAAGGTAAGGGAAATATCACAATCTCATTTTTTATCCGAGATTGTTTATACTTTGGTATTTACTGGGCTGTATTTTATCATCCACATCCATGTTTCCTCAATATGAAATTTTATTTCCATCCAAATACAATTCTTTAAATCCAATTTTACCCTTCGGTGCGTTTTTAGTAAAAGATATGAAAGGAATCTTTTGTCATTTTTCGTACGAGGTACTTTTCAACTTTTCCGAAAAAAGTACGAGAAGAATGTTTTTTTAACTTATACGGCATGAATGGATTTTTAAAACATTATTTCCAAGAAGATTTCTTTACATTTTTTCAAGTTTATTTTTAATCAACTTCTTTTAGTTTAGAATTGTATGACACGTTAAGAAAGGAAAAGTGTTTTTGAAGTAGAAAGGACATTTTCCTCAAGGATGGAGTTAAAGTGTTTTATCAAAATTATTTTTCATCTAAGATAATAAAGGGTTCTGTTTCTATCCCTATTATTACATTGATTTGATTATTTTGTGATGGAATTATTTTTATGAATTCCTTTATCTTATATGAATTGTTTTATGATGTCACCATGTTTAAGATTCCCATTTTTATTACATGGGTTATGCTAAGATGTATGGTTTATGATTTTGTGGCACACATAAGAATGGTATCATTATGAGATTGGTGGGACCTATATATCCCTCTAAAGCATTGGGTAACGATTTTATATCTCATGAGATAGACATGGCTAGAATGGCAGGTTAAACCGGTTCAGTGAAACAGGACTGAAACGAGGAGTGAACTCGGTTCAGAAATGGACTTTGTCCACTAAGATAGTCTTGGCAATGAGCCTTGACTAATAAGAAATGATTCTCTATGATTATGTGTGTATGCCACAAAGTTTCATGTTTTATGTTATGATTATTGGGATTACATTTCACTACTATGATTTATCCCAAGTTATGAAATTATGATTTATTTTGCAGGTTATGATTTTCAAAAGTTATGTTCTTATGTATATGATGTAATTGATATTTCTTTTGTTTACCCTTACTGAGCATTTGAGCTCACCATTTTGTATGTTTTATTTCCCCAGGTCAAGAAGAAGGTTATTATGTAGTATATGCCAAAAAGGGACTCTAGATATGATGAAATAAGTGGGAGGCAATGTAGATGCTTTATGAACCAGTTGTTTATGTTTCCTAGTTTCTAAAGGCTCTATACCTATATGGTCCTTTCCTGGTTTTGTTATATGTTGTAATAAGTGTGATTCAATTCTGATGTAATATCAATGTATGTAAATTATGGGTCATTATAGTTGGTATCAGAGGAAAGGTATAGTCAACCTTTGGAAACTAGGATGTGAAAGCCTTAGTAAGAACCCTATGGATAAGTATAAGCATAGAACACAATATCAGTGTTTTAGAAATGGCCATGAATAACCTAGGATAAGACCTTAAGTGTGAAATTTTATTCATGATTATGTGGTTTTCCTATTATAATTAGTGTTGCTCATACTATTCTTTTTGGTTTTAGTCAATGGATGGAACCTGAATGAACCGTGTTATTGCGGAATGCGACGGGCAATGCAATGAATGTCCCCCTGAGCAACCAAATGTTATGGGAGCTGGAATGAAAAATCATGTAGCCATGCTCCCACAACATTCTCAAGCTATGAATCATGTAGGACTTCTAAACGAGCAAAAAAAGGAGCAACATTCTGTTTAATCCTTCATGAGACAGCGTCCACCTTCATTCAGCGGGTCTACTGATCCATTAGTTGCTGAAAAATGGATTTGTACTACTTAAAAGATATTTTCTGTTATTCAATGTTCTGAACATGATAAAGTCATCTTAACAGGGTATCGTTTGGAAGGTGATGCTGATCAATGGTGGAATCTTATCAAGAATACGAGGCAAAGAGATGAAATTGAGTCAATGGAATGGGACGAGTTCAATAACTTATTTTTCAATAAGTACTTCCCTCTTATTCTCCGAACAAAGATGGAGAAAGAGTTTCCTGAACTGAAGAAAAAGGATGATGAATCTGTCGGTACCTATAGAGAAAATTTTACAAGACTTGTAAGGTACGCTTCTGGTATTATTATGAAACCTGAGAGAAAGATCGATCAATTTTTTAGTTTCTTAAAACCAAGTCTTCGAAGGGTGTTATCCATAAGGGACCTCAATAACTACGAGGAAATTGTTCGATGTGCTCCCAAAGAAGAGATGGGGATTAGACTAACCCATCTGTCATATGGGTTTGATAAGAAGAGGAAAATGGAATTCAAAGGAATATCTAAAGAACACACTGAAAAGAAGATGAGTTTTCCCTTATGCTCAAAGTGTAGAAAGAAAAATGGAGGGAGTTTCCTTAAAGGGACAAGTAAATGTTTCAAATGATAAAAGGAAGGTCATTGGGCATTTGAATGCCGCAATGATGGGAAGAAGATGTCTAATGATGCAAACAAAGGAAGGGATACACAGAATGGACTTACTACACTTCAATGATTCATGTTCAAGGAGATGGGGAATTATGCCAATCAGTGCCCAAATCCAAGGGTTGATGATGATGGTCGACATCAACAAACTCTTAAGGCTAAAGACAAAGGAATGTCACATGAAATTTCTATCAGCAATGTGGAGTACGATAACGATGTGGTGAAAGGTACACGTATCATCCACTCTAAAGTAGAAAATGTTTTATTTGATTCTGGATCCACACACTCCTTTATTTCTGAATAATTTCTATGTATATCACCATATTCCCTCAACAATTAGATGTTGAGTTAGCTGTGACAACCCCTAATGGCACAACACTCGCATCAAAAGTTTATAATTATTCTCTGATCGAGGTTTGTGGGAAAGTGCTTCCTGCAAATCTTGTGATCCTTCCTATAGTGGAATTTGATGTGATTCTTGGCATGGATAGGCTTTCTTTATATGGAGATCATATCAATTTCCAAATAAGGGAAGTCACATTTCATATTCCAGATCAATCTATGATCATCTATCAATGCAATGATGAACATAACCATCCAGTGGAAATTTCTTCCATCTTATGCATCCTGATTCCACTAAATGAAGGTTATTTATCTCAAATGGTTGGTGAGAAACTCACGATTAAAAATATTTCCATTGTACGAGAGTTTGATAATGCCTTTTCGGAGGAATTACCGGGTCTTCCACCAAATCGTGAAGTTGAGTTTTCAATAGAACTCATACCAGGTGCTTTGCCTATATCAAAGACACCATATAGAATGGCCCCAATTGAGTTGTAGGAATTGAAGAAGCAACTCAAAGAAAATCTTGATAATGGATTCATACACCCTAGTGCGTCACCTTGGGGAGCACCTGTTCTATTTGTTAAGAAGAAATATGGATCAATGAGACTCTGCATTGATTATCGAGAACATAACAAGATCGCTATCAAGAAAAAATATCCTCTCCCACGCATTGATGACTAATTTGACTAACTAAACAGAGCTCAATACTTTTCCAAGATTGATCTTCTTTCAGGGTATCATCAATTAAGGGTCAAAAGGGAGGATATACCAATGTCGTCTTTCCGTACAAGGTATGTACACTATGAATTTATCATGATGCCATTTGGTCTTACTAATTCCCCTGAAATCTTCATGGATCTGATGAATAGAGTCTTTAGAGACTATCTTGATCAGTTTGTGGTAGCCTTTATATATGATATTCGTGTATATTCAAAGAGCAAGGAAGAACATGAAGATCACTTGAGAATTATATTGAAGACCCTGAGAAATGAGAAGCTTTATGCCAAATTTACCAATTGTGAATTTTGGATTTAAAAAGTTTCATTTTTGGGTCACATAATCTCAAAAGAGGGGATATCTATGGATCCAGCAAAAACAGAGGTTATCGAAATATGGTCGAGACCAACAATAGTAACTCAGATCCAATGTTTTCTTGGTTTGGCTGGATAGTATCGACGTTTGGTGAATTTTTTTGATGATTATCTAATCCACTCACCAGGTTGACTCGAAAAGGAGTTATGTTCGTGTGGACGGACGAATGTGAAGAGAAATACAAGGAGTTAAAAAGAAGGTTATCCAGTGCACCTGTACTCACACTTCCTTGTAGTGGAGAATGGTTTGTGATCTAAAGTGATGCATCCAAGAAGGGACTGGGATGTGTTCTCGTGTAAAATTATATGGTGATAGCTTATGCCTCATGACAATTGAAAATACATGAGAAAAATTACCCAAATCATGATTTGGAGTTAGCTGCGGTGATCTTTGCATTAAAGATTTGTAGGAATTATCTTTCTGGAGAAAGGTGTGACATTTATACTGATCATAAAAGTTTAAAGTATATTTTCAGACAAAAGGAGCTGAATATGCGCCAAAGAATATGGTTGGAGCTGATTAAGGATTATGACTGCTCAATCCATTACCACCCTCGGAAAGCAAACAAGGTGGCAGATGCATTAAGTCGATAAGACCATGCCAGTTTATCCATGATGAGGATCACAAAAGATCCAATATTTATGGATTTAAAATGGATGGATCTTGAAATTATAATGAAAGGGGAAAAATTGTATCTTTCTCAAATTAATGTTCAACCATATATACATGTGATGATTAAAGAGGCACATAAAGAAGATGTCGAGTTACAAAAGAAGGAGAGAAATATTCCTGAATTCAACCTTGATTGTGATGGGATAATAATGTACAGGAATCGGGTTTGTGTTCCTCCCATCCCCGAATTAAAGAAAGAGCTGCTGGATGAGGCTCATAGTTATTCATTCTCTATTCATCCTAGATGAACGAAGATGTATAGGGACTTGAAAGAGTGCTTCTGGTGGGATGGCATGAAAAGAGATGTTGCTGAATATGTCTCTCGATGCTTGGTTTGTCAGAAAGTTAAATATGAGAGACAGAAGTCTAAGGGGATGTTACAACCATTACTCGTACCTGAACGGAAATTGGAAAACATCAATATGGACTTTGTCACCAGACCTCCTACAATATCCAAAGGTAATAATTCTATCTGGGTCATAGTTGATTGTCTTACAAAGTTTGCATACTTCATTGATATTAGAGAGGATTTCTCTCTGGATCAACTTTCTAGGATATATGCGAAGGAAGTGGTAAGATTTCATGGAGTACCACTTTCTATTATATCTGATCGGGATCCGAGGTTTACCTCAATGTTCTGGCGAAGTCTTTAGCAAACTCTGGATACAGATTTGAGTTTCAGCACTGCTTATCATCCTCAGACAGACGGTCAGTCTGAGAGAACAATTCAAACTCTATAAGATATGTTGAGAGCTTTCTCTATGGATTTCAAAGGTGGTTGGGATCAACACATACCTTTTGTGGAATTTTCATATAATAATTGCTCTCACTCTAGTATTCAGATGGCTCTTTATGAAGCTCTCTATGGAAAGAAATGTAGGACTCCTACTTGCTGGGATGATGTTGGGGAAAGAAATCTATTAGGACACGTTCTCGTTGACGAAATGTCAGAAAATCTCAGATCTATTAGACAACACATAAGAGCAGCTCAGAGTCGATAGAAAATTTATGCTGACAACTGTAGAAAAGACCTATAGTTTGAAGTGGGTGATAATGTGTTCTTACGAATATCTCCATCGAAGAGGGTCATGAGATTTGGAAAGAAGGGGAAGTTGAGCCCAAGATATATTAGTCCATTCAAAATACTGGATCGTGTGGGGAAGGTAGCTTACTGATTGGAACATCCACCGAATCTCTCTCAAGTTCACGATGTGTTCCATGTATCTCTCGTGAGAAAGTACAGACCTGATCCTTCACATGTACTCAGCTCAGAAGTTGTACCGCTGGAGCAAGATCTTTCTTATGAAGAACAACCGATAGAGATTATAGAACGTAGCGAAAAGGTCCTACGAAACAAGACCACTTGATTGGTGAAAGTTTCATGGAGGAACCACCAATTAGAAGAAGCTACATGAGAGCTTGAGGGTATGATGAGGGAGAGGTATCCTCATATGTTTGTTACAAAGTGACGAATTTCGAGGGCGAAATTCATTTTAAGGGGGGTAGAATGTAACACCTGAGACTTTTATGTTATATAAATCATCAAATGAATCTTTTTCTATACACAACACTTTCTTGCTTGCTTTACACGAAATCGTGACCTTCCTCGATAGCTTGTGTCGTACGCAATACCGAGTTTCACAAAACAACGATATACTATTAAAATATTATTAAAACTAGCCGTTATGAATAGTAATAACCACTTTTTGAAATTTTATAAATTTTATTTTTCAAATTGGACTTCATTTTTGGATTCGGAATATCGAAATTAGCCTATGGTGAAATTTTGGTATTTTTCTGATAACATTCAATTTTTGAGGAATAGTGAAACCACTAAGTGGTAGTTAAAAAAACTGAATTCTTCATAAAATATAATTTTACCGCTTCTGTGAGTGAAATTTCAAAAATCTGAGAGTCATGGTTTATGTCAGTAAGTAAAATTTTGTTCAATGAGATGAAAATAATTTTTGGTGAATAGTAACTTTTTACTTTTATTTACCACAGTTAAAAGTAAATAGGGTAATTAAGGGTAAAAATGTTATTATTATTACCCTAACACATGTACTAATTCTATTGGATAAGGGTAATTCGACCAAAAACAACCTTAGGAATAAAATATGACCATTTAGGCCCACTTGGATTAGATTGGGTCATTTATTATTAATATATTTAAAGAAGGGTTAAAATAGTTTAAATCAACGTTTAATAAGAACATAATTTTTAATATAGGATTATACATAAGATAAATTAGACTATAAATATTCATTAGAAATCTAAAAAGATTTCATACATAATGATATTTTATTTGTAAATTTTTAGACATTAAATAAGTTTATTTATTTATGACACAATGATGATGCAGTAATTATCTTATTAATGAAATATTGACATAATTGATGTTATAAATACCCAAATAAATGTAATTTGAGACTTTTTATGAATTCCAATAATTTTCTAGGTTAATATGACATGTTATTATTTATTTAATTAACATTGATAGAACTAATCATTCTGTTATGATTTTCACAAAAATACATTACTAAATAGTGTCAAAATTGACATAAAATAGTTTTTAAAACAAATATTATTTTATTAATGGTTATTTTATTCCTAAAAAACTACGGTTCGTCCAAATGACTTATATAAGGTTATATATGTTAATAATAAACAACTTGTGGTTCGTTTGGCTTGTTATAGTAAGTTTATTAACCTTATAGTATAAGAACACAAGAAGACACGGTAAAAGTAAAATTATTTAACTTAATGATAAATCTAAATGATAAGGTTAAAATAGGAATCTACACTTCTCTAAATTCTATTGTATGAGATTATTTCGACCCATCCCCACCTTATCTTCAAAATAAATCAATTTGGAGCTATTTAAAACCGAACTTGACTTTATAATAAAATAATATTTTTAGTTTTTCCAAAGAAGCCCTTCTCCTCCCTTATAAAAGGGCACCTCCTCCCCTCTTCCTCACACCACTTTGATCCTTCATTCTCAGCCAACCCCTGACAATTTATCCTCTACACTTCCCTAGAGACATCCTAGAGGTCATGGTCTTCTTCAAAGACCAATTTTAGTGCCCTAAAAGGAGGTCTCAAAGAGGCGTTTCAAAGAAGAGGTAATGTCCGTTACCAATTCTTTCAACTTTATTTCTTCTTCCACTTCTTCTTCTATAGTTTTTTCATTATGAAGTAATAACATCAGTATCACTCATATACGGATATGTTATCATAAGTATTAAACAACCCTATTTCATCATCTACCCATCCTACGGAAAATGAAATCACCGCGCGTGCGTACGTACGGAATACAGTCTCCACGCCGTGGTGTAATCTATTTTCCACCACCACCTTACTTGGATGGGTATAATGGTTTCAATAATGACTATATATGACTATTGTAAAGTGATATTGATTCTGAAATAGTATACATACACTCCAATACAATTCCATGATCATGGGAATGATATCATCGATTGTGCGTACGTACGGAATACCGTCTCCACGATGTGATGCGACTCGTTCTACATGATTTTCATTGAATAATGATTACATAAATGAATTGAGTGAATAAATATGATATATAATACACTAATACCATTCTTGAAATGAGCTATCTATAAAATAAAAATAAAAAAAATAATTTATTCGACAAGACACGCATAAGAATAAAAAGTACTAAACACCCGAAAAACAAGTAGTAATGAAATATTACTAATAAGAAGCTAATAATTTGACCATATATGATATCATAAAAACAATTATGATTCTGGAAAAAGTAAATAACATTATTTAAATCATTATACAGGAGGTTCGGACACGTAAAAATCATATCGAACCTAAGGAAAGGGAAATATCACAATCTCATTTTTATCCGAGATTGTTTATAATCTGGTATTTACTGGGGTTTATTTTATCATCCACATCCATGTTTCCTCAATATGTAATATTATTTCCATCCAACTACAATTGTTTAAATCCAATTTTACCCTTCGGTGTTTTTTAGTAAATGATATGAAAGGAATCTTTTGTCGTTTTTTGTACGATGTACTTTTCGACTTTTCCGACAAAAGTACAAGAAGAATGTTTTTTTAACATATAAGGCATGAATGGATTTTTAAAACATTATTTCCAAGAAGCATCATTTAAATTTTTTCATGTTTATTTTTAATCAACTTTTTTAGTTTAGAATTGCATGACTTGTTGAGAAAGGAAAAGTGTTTTCGAAGTAGAAAGGATATTTTCCTCAAGGATGGAGTTCAAGTGTTTTATCAAAATTATTTTCTATCTAAGATAATAAAGGGTTATGTTTCTATCCATATTATTACATTGATTTGATTATGTTGTGATGGAATTATTTTTATGAATTCCTTTATCTTATATGAATTATTTTATGATGTCACGATGTTTAAGATTCCCATTTTTATTACATGGGTTATGCTAAGATGTATGGTTTATCATTTTGTGGAACACATAATAATTGTATCATTATGAGATGGGTGGGACCTATATCTCCCTCCAATGCATTGGGTAAAGATTTTATATCTCATGAGATAGACATGGCTGGAATGGCAGGTTAAACCGATTTAGTGAAACAGGACTGAAACGAGGAGTGAACTCGGTTCCGAAATGGACTTTGTCCACTAAGATAGTCTTGGCAATGAGCCTTGACTAATAAGAAATGATTATCTATGATTATGTGTGTATGCCACAAAGTTTCATGTTTTATGTTAGGATTATTGGGATTACATTTCACTACTATGATTTATCCCATGATATGAAATTATGATTTATTTTGCAGGTTATGATTTCCAAAAGTTATGTCCTTATGTATATGATGTGATTGAAATTTCTTTTCTTTACCCTTACTGAGAATTTGAGCTCACCCTTTTGTATGTTTTATTTCCCCAGGTCAGGAAGAAGGTTATTAAGTAGGATATGCCAAAAGGGGACTCTAGATATGATGAAATAAGTGGGAGGAAAAATAGATGCTTTATGAACCAGTTGTTTATGTTACCCGGTTTCAAAAGGCTCTATACCTATACGGTCCTTTCCTGGTTTTGTTATATGTTGTAATAAGTGTGCTTAAATACTGAAGTAATAACATAGTATGTAAAGTATGGGTCGTTATAGTTGGTATCAGAGGAAAGGTATTGTCAACCTTTGGAAAATAGGATGTGAAAGCCTTAGTAAGAACCCTAAGGATAAGTCTAAGAATAGAACACAGTTTTAGTGTTTTAGAAATGGCCATGAATAACCTAGGATATGACCTTAAGTGTGAAATTTTATTCTTGATTATATGGTTTTCCTATTATAATTAGTGTTTCTCACACTATTCGTCCTTGTTTTAGTCAATGGCTGGAACCCAAAGGAACCGTGCTAATGCGGAATGCGACGGACAATGAAATGATTGTCCCCATCAGCAACCAAACGGTATGGGAGTTGGAATGAAAAATCTTATAGCCATGCTCAAACAACATTCTCAAGCTATTAATCATGCAAGACTTCCAAACTAGCAAAGGAAGGAGCAACATTCTGTTGAATCCTTCACGAGACAGCGTCCACCTTCATTCAGCGGGTCTACTGATCCATTAGTTGCTGAACAATGGATTAGTACTACTGAAAAGATATTTTCAGTTCTTCAATGTTCTGAGCATGATAAATTCATCCTAGCAGTGTATCGTTTGGAGGGTGATGCTGAACAATGGTGGAATCTAATAAAGAATACGAGGCAAAGGGATGCAATTGAGTCCATGGAATGGGACAAGTTCAAGAACTTATTTTTAAATAAGTACTTCCCTTGTATTCTCCGAACAAAGATGGAGAAAGAGTTTCTTGAACTGAAGCAAAAGGATGATGAATCTGTTGGTACCTATGAAGAAAATTTTACAAGACTTTCAATGTACGCTTCTAGTATTATTATCTACCATGAGAGTAAGATCGATCGATTCTTTAGTGGTTTAAAACCAAGTCTTCGAAGGGCCTTAGCCATAAGGGACTTCAATAGCTATGATGAAATCATTCGATGTCCTCTCAATGTTGAGATGGAGATTGGAGTAACCCATCAGTCATATGGGTTTGATAAGAAGGGGAAAATGGAATTCAAAGGAAAATCTAAATAGCACACTGAAAAGAAGATGAGCTTTCTCTTATGCACAAAGTGTGGAAAGAAACATGGAGGGAGTTGTCTTAAAGGGACAAGAAAATGTTTTAAATGTGGAAAGGAAGGTCATCAGGCATTTGAATGCCGCGATGATGGGAAGAAGATGTCTAATGATGAAAAAAAGGAAGGGAAACATAGAATGAACCTACTACACTTCAATGTTTCAAGTTCAAGGAGACGGGACATTATGCCAATAAATGCCCTAATCCAAGGGTTGATGATGATGGTCGACGTCAACAAACTCTTAAGGCTAAAGACAAAGGAAATTCACATGCAATTTCTATCAGTGATGTGGAGTATGATAACGATGTGGTGAAAGGTACACTTACAATCCACTCTAAAGTAGAAAATGTTTAATTTGATTCTAGATCCACCCACTCCTTTATTTCTGAAGAATTTTCTAAGGATATCACCTTATTACCTCAACATTTAGATGTTGAGTTAGCTGTGACAACCCCTAATGGCACAACAGTCGCATCAAAAGTTTATAATTCTTCTCCGATTGAAGTTTGTGGGAAAGTGCTTCCTACAAATCTTGTGATCCTTCCTATAGTGGAATTTTATGTGATTCTTGGCATGGATTGGCTTTCTCTACATGGAGCTCATATCAATTGGCAAAGAAGGGAAGTAACATTTCATATTCCAGATCAATCTATGATCATCTATCGATGAAAGGATGAACATAACCTTCCTGAGGAAATTCCTTCCATCTTATGGGTCTTGATTCCACTAAATGAAGGTTATTTATCTCAAATGGTTGGTGAGAAACTCACAATTAAGAATATGCCCATTGTACAGGAGTTTGATAATGTCTTTCCGGAGGAATTACCAGGTCTTCCACTGAATCATGAAGTTGAGTTTTTAATAGAACTCGTACCGGGTGCTTTGCCTATTTCAAAGACACCTTATAGAATGGCCCCGATTGAGTTACCGGAATTGAAGAAGCAAATTCAAGAGAATCTTGATAAGGGGTTCATATGCCCTAGTGCGTCACCTTGGGGAGCACCTGTTCTGTTTGTTAAGAAGAAATATGGATCAATGAGACTCTGCATTTATTATCGAGAACATAACAAGATCACTATCAAGAAAAAATATCCTCTCCCGTGTATTGATGACCTATTTGACGAACTAGGTGGAGCTCAATAATTTTCCAAGATTGGTCTTTGTTCAGGGTATCATCAATTAAGGGTCAAAAGGGAGGATATACCAATGACGGCTTTCCGTACAAGGTATGGACACTATGAATTTATAGGGATGCCATTTGGTCTTACTAATGCCCCTGCTATCTTCATGGATCTGATGAATAGAGTCTTTAGAGACTATCTTGATCAGTTTGTGTTAGTCTTTATAGACGATATTCTTGTATATTCAAAGAGAAAGGAATAACATGAAGATCACTTGAGAATTATATTGAAGACCCTGAGAAAAGAGAAGCTTTATTCCAAATTTACGAAGTGTGAATTTGGCTTTAAAAAGTTTCATTTTTGGGTCACATAATCTCAAAATATGGGATATCTATGGATCCAACAACAACAGAGGTTATCGAAAGATGGTCGAGACCAACAACAGTGACTGAGATCTGAAGTTTTCTTGGTTTGGCTGGATATTATCGACGTTTTGTGAAATATTTTTCACGATTATCTAATCCACTCACCAAGTTGACTCAGAAAGGAGTTAAGTTTGTTTGGACGGAGGAATGTGACCAGAATTTCAAGGATTTGAAAAGAAGGTTATCCAGTGCACCTGTGCTCACACTGCCTTGTAGTGGAGAAAGGTTTGTGATCTACAGTGATGCATCCATGAAGGGATTGGCGTGTGTTCTTATGCAAAATAATATGGTGATAGCTTATGCCTCACGACAGTTGAAGATTCATGAGCAAAATTACCCAACTCATGATTTGGAGTTAGCTGTGGTAATCTTTGCATTAAAGATTTGGAGGCATTACCTTTATGGTGAAAAGTGTGACATTTATACTGATCATAAAATATTAAAGTATATTTTCACACAAAAGGAGCTGAATATGCACCAAAGAAGATGGTTGGAGCTGATTAAGGATTATGACTGCTCAATCCATTACCACCCTGGGAAAGCAAACAAGGTGGAAGATGCACTAAGTTGACAAGACCATGCCAGTTTATCCATGATGAGGATCACAAAAATCCAATATTTATGGATTTAAAAATGATGGATCTTGGAATTATAATGAAACGAGAAAAATTGTATCTTTCTCAAATGAATGTTCAACCACTTATACATGTGAAGATTAAAGAGGCACATAAAGAAGATGTCGAGTTACAAAAGAAGGTGAGAAATATTCCTGAATCCAACCATGATTGTGATGGGATAATAAAGTTCAGGAATAAGGTTTGTGTTCCTCCCATCCCCGAATTAAAGAAGGAGCTGCTGGATGAGGCTCATAGTTCTTCATTCTCTATTCATCCTGGAAGCACAAAGATGTATAGGGTCCTGAAAGAGTGATTCTGGTGGGATGGCATGAAAAGAGATGTTGCTGAATATGTCTCTCAATGCTTGGTTTGTCAGCAAGTTAATGCTGAGAGACAGAAGTCGAAGGGGATGTTATAACTATTACCCATACCCGAATGGAAATGGGAAAACATCACTATGGTCTTTGTCACCAGACATCCTAAATCATCCAAAGGCAATAATGCTATCTGGGTCATAGTTGATCGTCTTACAATGTCTTCACACTTCATTGCTATTAGAGAGGATTTCTCTCTAGATCAGCTTTCCAGGATATATGTGATGGAAGTCGTAAGATTGTATGGAGTACCACTTTCTATTATATCTGATTGGGATCCGAGGTTTACCTCAATGTTCTGGCAAAGTCATCAACATACTTTGGATATAGAGTTGAGTTTCAGTACTGCTTATCATCCTCAGACAGACGGTCAGTATGAGAGAACAATTCAAACACTAGAAGATATGTTGAGAGCTTGCTCTATGGATATCAAAGGTGGTTGGGATCAACACCTACCTTTGGTGGAATTTTCTTATAATAATTGCTTTCACTCCAGTATACAGATGGCTCCTTATGAAGCTCTCTATGGAAAGAAATGTAGGACTCCAACTTGCTGGGATGAAGTTGGGGAAAGAAAGCTATTAGGAACCGATCACGTTGATGAAATGGCAGAAAAGCTCAGATCTATTAAACAACACATAAGAGCAGCTCAGAGTCGATAGAAAATTTATGCCCACAACTGTAGAAAAGACCTAGAGTTTGAAGTGGGTGATAAAGTGTTCTTACGAATATCTCCCTGGAAGAGGGTCATGAGATTTGGAAAGAAGGGGAAGTTGAGCCCTAGATATATCGGTCCTTTCGAAATACTGGATCGTGTTGGGAAGGTAGCTTACTAATTGGCGCTTCCACTGAATCTCTCTCAAGTTCACGATGTGTTCCATGTATCTTTCCTGAGAAAGTACATACCTGATCCTTCACATGTACTCAGCTCAGATGTTGTACCGCTGGAGAAAGATCATTCTTATGAAGAACAGCTGATTGAGATTCTGGATCGTAGCGAAAAAGTCCTACGAAACAAGACCACCCGATTGGTGAAAGTTTTATGGAGGAACCACCAATTAGAAGAAGCTACATGGGAGCTTGAGGATATGATGAGGGAGAGGTATCCTCATCTATTTGTTACAAAGTGACAAATTTTGATGGAGAAATTCATTTTAAGGAGGGTAGAATGTAACACCCGAGACTTTTATTTTATATAAATCATAAAAGGAATCTTTTTCTATACACAACACTTTCTTGGCTTGCTTTACACGAAATCACGACCTTCCTCGATAGCTTGCTTCGTACGCAATACCGAGTTCCACTAAACAACGATATACTATTAAAATATTATTAAAACTAGTCTTCATGAATTGTAATAATAACTTTTTGAAATTTTATAAATTTTATTTTTCAAAATGGACTTCATTTTTGGATTTAGAATATCGAAATTAGCCTAGGGTGATATTTTGGAATTTTTCTGAAAACATTCAATTTTTGATGAATAGTGAAACCACTCAGTGGTAGTTAAAAATACTGAATTTTTCATAAAACTTAATTTTACCACTTCTGTAATTGGAATTTCAAATATCCGAGAGACACGATTGATGTCAGTAAGTAAAATGTGGTTCAGTGATATGAAAATAATTTTTGATGAATAGTAACTTTTTACTTTTATTTACCATGGTTAAAAGCAAATAGGGTAATTAAGGGTAAAAATGATATTATTATTACCCTAACACATGTACTAATTCTATTATATATGGGTAATTCGACCAAAAACAACCTTAGGAATAAAATATGTCCATTTAGGCCTATTTGGATTAGATTAGGACATTTATTATTAATTTATTTAAATAAGGGTTAAAATAGTTAAAATCAAAGTTTAATAAGAACATCATTTTTAATATAGGGTTATACATAGGATAAATTTGACTATAAATATTCATTCTAAAGATAAAAATAGTTCCTACATAATGATATTTTATTTGTCTCTTTTTAGACTTTAAATAAGTTAATTTATTTATGACACAAAGATGATTGAGTAATTATCTTATTAATGAAATATTGACATAATTGATGTTATAAATACCCAAATAAATGTAATTTGAGACTTTTTATGAATTCAAATACTTTTCTAGGTTAATATGACATGTTATTATTTATTTAATTAACTTTTTTAGAACAAATCATTCTGTTATGATTTTCAAAAAAATCCATTACTAAATAGAGTCAAAATTGACATAAAATATTTTTTAAAACAAATATTATATTATTAATTGTTATTTTAGTCCTAAAAATATAAGGTTCGTCCAAATGACTTATATAAGGTTATATATTTTAATAATAAACAACTTGAGGTTCTTTTGTCTTGTTATAGTAAGTTTATTAACCTTATATTATAAGAACACAAGAAGACACGGTAAAAGTAAAATTATGTAACTTAATGATAAATCTAAATGATATGGATAAAATCAGAACATAAACTTGTCGAAATTCTATTTGATGAGAGTATTTCGACCCATCCCCACCTTAGCTTTGAAATAAATCAATTTGGAGCTATATAAAACCGAACATGACTTTATAATAAAATAATATTTTTAGTTTTTCCAATGGAGCCCCCCTCCTCCCTTATAAAAGCGCACCTTCTCTCCCTCTTCCTCACATAACATTGAGCCTTCAATATCGGCTAACCCCTACCAATTTCTCCTCTCCACTTCCCTAGAGACATCCTAGAGGTCCTGGTCTTCTTCAAAGACCAATTTTAGTGCCCTAAAAGGAGGTCTCAAAGAGGCGTTTCAAAGAAGAGGTAATGTCCATTACTAATTGTTTCAACTTTATTTCTTCTTCCACTTCTTCTTCTTTAGTTGTTTCATTATGAAGTAATAACATTAGTATCAATCATATAATTATATGTTATTATAAGTATGAAATAACCCTATTTCACCATCTATCCATCCTACGGAAAACGAAATCACCGCGCGTGCGTACGTACGGAATACCGTCTCCACGCCGTGGTGTAATCTATTTTCCACCACCACCTTACTTGGATGGCTATAATGGTGTAAATAATGAATATATATTACTATTGTAAAGTGATATTGATTCTGAAATAGTATACATACACTCCAATACAATTCCACGATCATGGGAACGATATCATCGCTCGTGCGTACGTACGGAATACCATCTCTACGATGTGATGTGACTCGTTCTACATGAGTTTCATTGCATAATGACTAAGTAAATGAATTGAGTGAATAAATATGATATATATTACAATTATACTATTCTGGAAATTATGTATCTATAAACTAAAAAGAAAAATAAGAATTTATTCGACAAGACACGCATAAGAACAAAAAGTAATAAACACCCGAATAACAAGTAGTAATGAAATATTACTAATAAGAAGCTAATGATATGAACATATATGATATCATAAAAATATGTATGATTCTGGAATATATCAATTACATTATTTAATTCATTATACAGGAGGTTCAGACACGTACAAAGCATATCGTACCTAAGGTAAGGGAAATATCACAATCTAATTTTTATCCGAGATTGTTTATACTTTGGTATTTACTGGGGTGTATTTTATCATCCACATCCATGTTTCCTCAATATGAAATATTATTTCCATCCTACTACAATTGTTTAAATCCAATTTTACCCTTCGGTGCGTTTTTAGTAAAAGATATAAAAGGAATCTTTTGACATTTTTCGTACGATGTACTTTTTGACTTTTTCGACAAAAGTACGAGAAGAATGTTTTTTTAACTTACCCGGCATGAATGGATTTTTAAAACATTATTTCCAAGAATCATCCTTTACATGTTTTCAAGTTTATTTTTAATCAAATTCTTTTATTTTATAATTGTATGACATGTTAAGAACGGAAAAGTGTTTTTGAAGTAGAAAGGATATTTTCCTCAAGGATGGAGTTAAAGTGTTTTATCAAAATTATTTTCCATCTAAGATAATAAAGGGTTCTATTTCTATCCCTATTATTGCATTGGTTTGATTATGTTGTGATGGAATTATTTTTATGAATTCTTATATCTTATATGAATTGTTTTATGATGTCACAATGTTTAAGATTCCCATTTTTATTACATGGGTTATGCTAAGATGTATGGTTTATGATTTTGTGGCACACATAAGAATGTTATAATTATGAGATGGGTGGGACCTATATCTACCTCCAACGCATTGGGTAACGATTATATATCTCATGAGATAGATATGGCTGGAACAACAGGTTAAACCGGTTCAGTGAAACAAGACTGAAACGATGAGTGAACTCGGTTCAGAAATGGACTTTGTCCGCTAAGATATTCTTCACAATGAGCCTTGACTAATAAGAAATGATTCTCTATGATTATGTGTGTATGCCACAATGTTTCATGTTTTATGTTATGATTATTGGGATTAAATTTCACTACTATGATTTATACCATGTTATGAAATTATGATTTCTTTTGCAGGTTAATATTTCCAAAAGTTATGTTCTTATATATATGATGTGATTGATATTTCTTTTGTTTACCCTTACTGAGAATTTGAGCTCACCCTTCTGTATGTTCTATTTCCCCAAGTTAGGAAGAAGGTTATTAAGTAGAATATGCCAAAAAGGGACTCTAGATATGATGAAATAAGTGGGAGGCAAAGTAGATGCCTTATGAACCAGTTGTTTATGTTTCCCTGTTTCTAAAGACTCTATACCTATACGGTCATATCCTGGCTTTGTTATATTTTGTAATAAGTGTGCTTCTATTCAGAAGTAATAAAAATGTTTGTAAAGTATGGGTCATTATATGGGTCCCTAACGTCGGCTCCCTATTGGTGAGGTCTTTGCTCCAGCTCGCTCACCACTGACAAATGTCAGTTGTCTCTGCTCTGCCTAGAAGCTCTCGACCACCAAAGCCCGCTCGAGAACCCCAGTATAAGTAGGAATTCTCATAGGGATGATGCTAGCTCATATATCTCTGCGCAAGCCCCGCTCAAAAGTCTGAGCTCTGACGTACTGATCCTTGACCATATCCATCGATTACCATGAGAGGTCGGTAAACCTAGATGAATAGTCAGCCACCTTCATGGTTCTCTGCTGGTGCTGAAGATGCTCTTGTATACGTACTGCTCTCAGGGTAACTGGTGAAAACTCCACTCTGAAGAGATGCTCAAATTCCAACCATGAAAGAGTTGCCTCGTCGTGGGTCTGGATAACCAAACTCCACCATCGCCCTGCCGAGCCCTACAGAAGGCTCGCTGCCAGTATCACCATCTGGTCTGGTGGTGTCCTGACCAAAGGGAAGACTCTGGCCACTACCTCAAGACAGTCCTCTGCTCCCTGAGGGATAGGCTCACCTCCAAACCTGAGGGTTCTCTATCTCTAAAACTCATGGAGTGCGCTCAGCCTACGCTCCTCCTCTACAGGTACAGCAAAACCTAAACACTACTCCACAGGTGGTGGGATAGCTGGCACCCCACCCAAAGGTAAAACTGGGGGATCTAGTCCCTGAATCAAAGCTTCACCACTGAGGGGGTAATCCTCATGATCGAGCTACTGGATCCTATCAGGTGTGCATCATAGAGGAATCCTGTAACAAAATAAGATGTATCATATTCAGTGAGTATATCTAGGGAGCTGACTCAATAAGAACATGGAAACCAAAACTCATTCCTATATGATGCATGTACCATTAATTTCCCCTACAACTAGTGTTCTCATGTTCCGAGTCAAATAGCAAGTTATCAGAGTCCTGGTGTATGGATACGTCGGCCGCCCGCACCAACACTAGGGTCCCTGGCCTGAAATTCAAACTCGAAACACATAACATTGTTTCCCCAAACAAACTCACAAACTCTCAAAACTAAGGTAGAACCGACCACCTTTGATACCACTATGTCACGACCTGTCCTAGTGGGACCCAAGCCGCAACTCCCCAAGCCTTCCTCCAATAGGCTAGGGGCCGGTGACTAGCATCGAGTAGGAATATCTCTAACATGAGAGGTATTGAGTATAAACCTGTACACATGCACACACATCTCCAAGACCACAAAGCTGAAAAGTAAAAACTACTAAAAAAATTACATGCATGTATACACTAAAAACCCAACCAACAGAGTATGACAGGATGATAAAGTACAATAATGTAAACCCTAGGCCTAAAGTACAATCCCACCAAAGGAGAGTCTGAAACAAATCCCAACGTGTAAAGAAAGATACTGGGACTGTAATCCATAGCAGTAGAAACACACCTCAGCCTGTATGATCTCACTTAGCACCGTCCGATCCTGGTCCACCTAAAATCATGTCGAAGACTCTCTTGTCTATACAAGACATGACACGTCCGGGCAAAGGCATTGTAGGGGTTAGTATAACAATACCCAATAGGACACCCCGAAACCACAAAGGAAATACAACAAGGAAAAATACCACAAAGGAAAGATACAGTCAGCTCAACATAGTAAATGTTTACAGAACATATGATAAGAATATCCAAATATACTCATAAACAATTGACCATCGAGAAACCACCCCTATGATCCAGCTCTAATATTCCACTAAGCATGTAACAAAGAGAACACACTCCTAGGTCTGAAGAGAGAGATACGAATTACTCATTCCGGGAGAACACACTCAATATGTACATGGGAACACAATGTTTAGATGAGGATCACAACCAATAGCTATGGATTAATTCCAACATCTCAGTCTGAACTACTCTGCTAAGAAGATGATCAGCGCCTGGTTAAAGTAGGTCACATCGATACCAAGAACTCTTCTTAGGGTTCCAAGAATGATTAGATGATCCGGCTCCAATTCTCACAGAGGGGATTCCAACAGCTCTATTTGAGAAGTCCTAATGAAGTTATCATACTCTTGTATGTCAGAAATGATACTGGAAACCTTCAGGAGAATGACCAAGGGTACGAACCCTAAGGAATATAGTCCAAGTCAAAGAAGGCAACGGTCTCAAGCCATGTAAAATAGGTTACACGGCGTGTAGTATGGTTACACACTGTGTTCCTTGACCCCGGGTACTGCCCATGAAAACTACCCATTTCTGTATTCCAAGTGTGTAAAACTAGACTACACAGCATGTAGAAGGATCACACGCCGTGATCCATGACTCTGGGGTACTGTCCATGCAAATGGCCCGTGTCATCTAGGCTTGTTATATGAAAATTCAATCACACGGCATGTAGAAGGATTACACGCCATGTCTGAGAACCTAGAGATTGCTCTGTGTATGCTGGTCATGTGCCTGTACACTATCTAAGACTGTGTTGTCTTCCCATTTACTAGTACATGGGGTATCCCGTGTATCTAGATGGGTATGGCTGAGGAAGGTTATACACGCTGTGTCCTTGGCCGTGTACCCTAACCCGTGTCCATGTACTCCCGGAGTACACGCAAGGTAGTCCGCTGAAGAACACATGCCGTGTAGCCCATACTACATGTTGTGTAGTTGGGAAATTTCTAGAATTTCATCTTCTTCCTCTTCACCTTGCCCGATCATCAGATCATGTTTCTCTTGTCCTTTAGCCGTGCAACTCAAGAAAATGGGTCGCCTCATTGTTGTGATGCCGAATATATGGGTTTTGGGCCTACGATCAGCTCTGAAATCTGATTCCGGCCTCCCGTGCGGAAATATTTCAAGAATGATATCCACTAATCTGCTTCGATCCATCTTCTGAAACAGTCGTCGCACCTCCGTGGCATTGTTCCGATTCTAGATCTTCAATTTGGTATCGTTGCGTCGTAGAACAGATGCGCAATGATCCATTGTTCATTTCCCCGCGAAGAATGCGAAGAATGCATGAACGAAAAAGGGAAGAAATCAAATAAAACATGTTTGAGGAATGAACCTACGCCATCATTCATCACAGTTTTGATCCACTCCCGTTAATAGGCTTAAACAGAGTAGAAATCAACAATAATAAACCAACATGGATCAATTCCCTAAAATCCCCGCAAAATCCCATCCAGCAAATACGATCGATCCGCATGCTAATATATTCATTGATTAGTCTGAGTTCATCGTATAAATCAAGAATGGGAAAAGAAATAAAAAAGATATCAAATTCCCTACTTGTTTTCTTAGTGTTCGTTGGTGAAGATCCGGTCGTCGTGTCATCGTCACCGGCGAAATTCGTCAAGAAGGTCATCCCCGCATTGAGAGGTTTTTCTTCAGGGCCTTCAGAGACTCAAAGGGTTTCAAGGTTATGAGGTTGTAACCCTATACCCATGTGCAATCCTTTATTTAAAAAGGATATAAGATAGATATTTTGCTGCAGCAAGGATTTTAATAAAATATTTTTAATAAATATTTTATTACGGTTACGTCTAAAAACCAGATTTCCCCACCGACATGTGCCAGCTGATGTTAGGTCTTTTCTAGGGTAAACCCACAGCTCTAGACTTAATGGTTCCCTCATAGTTCTAACCAGAGCATCCGTTCAATAGTTATTCCACTTATTTTTATGAAAGCCACACACGCGCATATTTTAATTATCCAATTAAATTCAAACATTTTTTTTTGGGCTCACTGGGCATCGGAGCTGCACTCTGTCTTGAAGACTAGTCTAGAAATAATTTCCATATAATATTAAAATAATACATTGAAAAATTCAAGACATTATAGTTTAGGAGGGTAGAAATGAGTGGAAGCTTATTTCTCTATTCTCTAAGATGCATTTGGAGGTTTGCGACAGATAGGGGAATACATTTCTTTCTTCTGTAGTTGATACCTCTAAACATTGGGATCAAGTGACAGTGAGGCAGATATCAGTTTCTAAAGGCCTATTCTTATGGGAGAGTGTGTTAGGTGAGGACCCCACTCCTGGGTGGACCGTAGGTGAGGATGAGGACCAGCATTTTCATGGGCGCGTGTGGGTGTCAGCTAAGTTATGTGAGGAGCTTTTGTGGGACTTCCATTCCTTATTTTGCGTAGTTCATCATGGGGTCACCAAGATGTATCGAGATCTACACCATTTTTATTGGTGGAATGTTATGTAAAGAAATGTTTCTATCCTTGTTATGAGATGTTCGACCAGTTAGTAGGTGAAGGCAGTGCATCAGCGACCATCATTGCTTTAACAATAGTTACCCATTACGGAGTATAAGTTAAATGATATCATGATAGATTTTGTGACAGGTTTATCAAGGTCACCTTGAGTGAATGATGTAGTTTGGTTTGTTATTGATAGACTCATAAATGATTCACACTTATTATTGATCAATGATACCTTTTGTGTTGAGGAGCTGGAAAGGTTGTACATTCATGAGATTGTACATTTATATGGGGTTTTTAACTCCATCATTTCAGACAGGGATGCCCATTTACTTTTCATGTTTGGCCGGGAATGAAGTGTGCTTTAGTTATGTATGTACTTTTGATTACAGCTTTTGATCACAATACAGATGGCAAGTCTGAGCACACAATTCAGTTCTTAGAGGGAATTCTTCGCGCATACGTCCTAGATTTCAGGGGATCATTGGAGAGACATATCCAACTAGTGGAGTTTTCCTATAATAATTGTTTTCAAGAGACAATTTAGATAGCACCTTATGAGGCTTTGTATGGTAGGCCATGATGATCAACCCTATGTTGTATGGAGGTAGGAGAGCGATGTATGTTGGGACATAGACTTGTCAAGGAGACCACTGAGAAGATGGAGTTGATTCAGAAGAGGATGGATATTGCACAGACCCTCCAAAAATATTATGCTGATCGATGGAGATGACCATAGGTGATTGAGGTTGAAGATTAGGTTTTCTTATATGACACACAGTGGTTGGGAGACATGAGGATTTGGAGATAGGGAAAGCATTCACAGAGATATATCGGGTTGTTTGGGATTTTGAAGAGGGTCAGGTCGGCATCCTATCTGTTGCACTTACCTATGAGGTACTTGGATATGAATGATGTATTCTATGTTTCTTATTTACTACATTAATTTTCAAACCCATATCACATTTTTTAACCAAAGAAGGTTGAGTCGGAGGTGGATGAATCCTTTTAGGACCACCCTATATTAATTGAGGATAGTAGTATGAAGGTTCTCTATGGTCGGTCTGTTCCTCTAATATGTGTGATATGGAATCGCAAGAATGTACAGTACGAGACTTGGGAGAGGGAGGTCGATGTTCAATCCTAGTGGAAAGATTTGTTTGAAGTTTCTTCCTCACCACCCTTGGAATAGAAATTCGTGGACGAATTGATTTAAGGGGGGCTGCCTTTATGACCCCAGACATTCATTTCAGGTATGGATCTTGTTTTCAAGTGTTTTTTAGTGAAAAATATGAATTTATAACTTTTTGAAGTACCATCCTTGTACACCTTAGTACATGTCATGTACCCGATTGTCGCAGGTAGTCATGTACAGGTCGTGTAATAGCCGAGTACATGGTAATGTGGAATTCATAATGTGGGGGCCGGTTGAGGCTAGTACATGGTGTGTACATTAAATTTACACTCCATGTACTTTAATTTTTATTTGATTAATCAGACTGAGTTCACGTCTAATCTCTAGATTCATCTTCTTCTGGCCATGGTTTTTCCAGGAGAGACTTCGAGCGACAGTCAATGTCTGAGCCACTGCTTCTCCATCTGAGGTCTGATCTGATCTCTGGCAGGTGTGTTGGAATCACCTCACTGATTTCTTCCTTCTTATTGAACCTATCATCCGGTTTTTTCCTCGCTCACACTCTCTCTTGTGTAATCCAAAGTTGACTATTTTTTACCTTTTTGTAGATCTACGACGTTCTAGGCTGATTCAAGGGCCGACCTTCGAGAGTGTTCATCGTACAAAATATGGTTAGGTGGTGTGTTTCCTTTTGAAGATTATCTTTGAGTTATATATGGCTATGTGTTGATTACCAATGATTTTGGTATTTCATATTAAGGAATTGAACCCAACTATCATCTACATTAGATTGATTGATAGATTAAGGGTTTTGATGTGCCATGATCGGTGTGAATCACTAAGTTGGAGAGGGGTGAATCAGTGATCCATTTAAATATTTTTACTAATTGATTATTTTCAATTAAAACTCTAAGTCTGGTTAAAGCTTAGATCAACTCTACTTGTGTCCCTCAACCTTACCTATAATGATGTTTTAAAGGTAATGGCACTGATCACAAGGATTTTCAAGCTTCAGTTCAAAGACCTACTCTTTATTGTGTTATTTATTCTCTCCCACACATATTCTCTACTATAATCATATTAGTAATTACAATGCTCCACAGAGAGTCACATTGTATCTCTCCTGAATCCCCCAAGAGGTTCTTTATACAACATTACATGGTGTTACCAGAGTCCCACTAGCCTTCTTCGGTGTCCCACTGAAGACTTCGTCCTCTTAGATTTCACGAGAGATGCTTATTGATGCACTATGGGTGGATCTTCTATTCTTTCCTCATGAAATTTCTGAATCACACTTTCTCATGAATCTCTTCCAGAATCTTCAACAGCCTTTGGTAAGTTCTTTTGGCCTTTCTATATAATTGTGATGACCTCTCAGGTTAGTTCCTTGTCTCAACAATGCTTAGGAAATTATTTCTTCTTCTAATAAAGACTTGGACTCACTGATGTGTGTGAAAATTGTGCACACAACCTCTTAAATAATGCATGAATAGTTTTGAACAAAATCATCTCTATCTACCTTCATGGATTCTCAAATACAATCCACTCATTTATAAGATCGTCTTTTAATATGTCTATCTTTAGTCTTAGTACTCATCTACTTTATGCACGGATTGCATGGCATCCAAACTTCTTTTTTTGGATATCTCAATTACTTCTCACAATTTGATGTAATTACACATGATCACATGCATGTTTCTCATGCTTTTTCACATTCATTGTCTTCGGGATCCTTCTTTCTCATTATGTACACATGCAATTTCTTCCTTTAAGGGTTTTCACATGTTCATGTCCATGCATCCATTCATGCACTATTATTTTCTTATTCCTTTTGCAAAATTCCCCAATGGGTATAGCCTTTTGAACACAAACAATTCCTATTTATTTTTCTCACTTAAAATCACACACACTTTTTTCCTTTGGTTCTTTGCGCACACACATATTAGTTTAGGTTTAAAATAATTTTGTGTTTATTCCAAACTGAATGGGTTTAGTTCATGTATGTGATATTAATTTTTCTTCATCCATCTTCAAATGTGCACACACAATACTCCCTTGATTTGTTCTCTTTTTTCAAGATCTAATGGGTGTGTTCAATATATTTCATGTTCATTCACACTTGTGTTTCTCAATTCATGGATATGCATTAATGTGTGTCATTCATGAATTCTCCTCTCTCATTTTTTGAAACATGATGCCTAATATTTCTTTAAATGAAGCACATTGGTTATTATGTTCAAATAATTAGCACAGAATCTCATTCCATCATGATATCTCCTTCTCCTTTAAGAAAAAACCCTTGCAACCAACAACATCATATATATATTTATATTTATATTAACAGAAGGGTGTTCTTCTTCTTCATGAAAATAGGAGGGAACAAGGTTCTCCTACATCACACATAGGGTTCCCAATAGTCTCCTTCACATAACCAATGATGTTCTTGGTTATGTCTTAGCAAGAAAACAATAAGGGTTCGTAGCCCAATTTCTGTGTTTACAGTTTCTTCTTCATACACAAAGAATGGTGAGGGTTCAAAGGAACATGTCTTGTGTTCGAATTCGTTCACAAACCAGGGTGGTTCTTTCTACTCATTCATGAATGGTATGTGTGGGTATTATTCATGTATCTAGGTTGCATGGTACATATTATCCACGTAGCAATGATACATGGAAACTCTAAGGCATCAGTGCTCTAGTTTTTGGAAAACATGAGTTCTTCGCGATAATTTTTGCCAACACCAGAATGAGTGGAGGGACTCCTCCTTTTATAGGTGAGGATGACTCTTTATTCAGTGTTCAAATTCCTCAAGATATTCTATGGTGATCAAGATTTTAATTCTCGAGAAGTGCAGCATTTTGAAATCATCAATCATGGGATACATCGAGTCTCTTGGTTTATTTCCTTTCAATGGGATTCCTTATTTCTCAGTGATTATAATGCTCATGTGCATGAATTTTTGAAATCATGAAAATCATTTCATAGATATATTAGAGTGGAATCGCAACTCTATTTGCTTCGGATGTCATATGATCTTCTTATATTGATGCGTGCATGCAACTTTTAATGAATTCATGTTTATGTTCATCCGAACGATCACTATACTGGAGTTCTCATCCTTGATAGTTTTTGGGAGCTCGATTAAGGTGGATCGGCAGTGGTGAAGAAGAGCATCGGTATCAGGTGGCTCTCCATATAGTCAGAGGTTGAAGACAATGCTGCAACAATTGGATTTATCATAGATGACCTTGATTAGAACATAGGGATGGAAAGTGTGGCTCAGATTGGTCACGAGATTAGATGAACTGTGAAGATTTTATCTGCATTTTTAAAAACATGTACCACATCAAAACAGACCATGGTTTTTTTGTCATTTAAATATCAATTTATGATGGCTATGGATCAGAATTATCCACCCCTATCTCAGTTCCACCCCACACTGGTGTTCTGTGGGCATGCTCTTGGCTCCCACTATTCCTCCTGAGGGCGCTCTCTAGCACCCACAATGCACTCGCCGCACATGGGTTCACCACCGTGCATAATGGCGGGCTTACACATGGCCTTCACACCTGCCTCATGTGTGGCTGGCCTTGAGGGCTTCCCTCAGGAACAGTTGTCCCTCAGGTCCCACATGTGATTGAGGATGAGGTCCTCTAATGGCCTCCATGGTTGGCCTACCTTATTAATATAAGTCCCTACATGGTTAAAAACCAAGTGCACAAGACTGAATGGCCACATTCTTCCTACTAATCCCATTCATAGGAAATTCACATAGTAGATCACATACTAAAACCTTCCTCCACACTTCTTCATCTCCAAACATCATCCGTTTTCTTGCAATAACAAGTCAAAGATCATAAATAATCTATTAATCTAACCATGGATGACAGATGGATTATTTCTTCATGCATCAATCATTAAAACATAATGTGTGGATTTTCCTTGTTGTGAGGGATGTGTTCTCCATTAACACAATTATTGGACTTTGAGAACTAGCTCAAAAAATCATCTTTTATCTAAACATAATCGATTTAGATTCAATGGATGGATCTTCCACACTTCTTTAATTATGAAATTGCCTATTTTATGGGCTTCTTCCAATGTCGTACCAATGTGTCTTCCAGTGACACATGTATTGGAACATAGGATCAGTTCTACAATCTTCTGATTTGTTTCCTCAATCTTAATCTATAATAAATATCCATAATCAAAGTGGTATCTTTACTGAATTAATAAACTCACCACTTAATTCATTGTAAGAACTTCTATAATCACCTTTCCATACACATATTGACAACTTATTGACAAATAAATCCTTATTTAAAAAAAATGAAACCCCATGATCTACTGGTTTTTGTTCAAATATTTTTCTGAATTTCATTTTTCGGGGACACCCCATTCGTGGGTTTACTTGTTTAATATTTTATGGCCATTTGGTCAAGGTTGTCTATGTGGAAGACTTGGTTTTCGTGCCTTTATTTTTTAGGTTGGGAATTGATTGAATATTTTTTCTCGTTAAATGCATGTGTTATGCATTGTTACCACTTAGCCTTGGATTAGTTGAGATTAATTTGGATAGCTAGATATCATTTTTGTACAATTGTATTACACATGGCTTTGAGAACCTATTGTAGTTAGACCGTAGGGGGAATTGATGTTGAGGGCTTCCCCAGAGTGTCTGTTATATTTACACTACAAGACCAATGGTGGTTTTCACATTGAGGGATTACCCAGAGTGTCTGTTACATTTACATTGCACGACCATAGGGGGGGTTGATGATGAGTCCTCCCTCATAGTGTTTATAGTATAGCGTTTTGAGACCATAGTGGGAATTTACATTTAGTTCTTCCTCATAGAGTCCATAGTTTATCATTAAAAACCCATATGGGTAATTGTTGGTGAGTTCTTCCTCAGAGAGTATTTTTTTTTGTGATATTAAAGTGGTAAGACTATGTGAGCTTTCCAAGAGGGTCGTTATGTATGTATTGAATTGGTAATGTGTTGAACCAGAGGGGTTATAATATAAGAACATTCCTAGAGCGTTTCTTTTGAATGAATGATTGATTATGAAGATTCTACTATGCCAAAGCACAATTTTGGAATTGGTCTTACAAGAATATAATATGGTCTTCTAAAACAAATGGTTTTTCTATTACATGGGGGATATAGATCTTAGGCTAGATCACATGATTTAATTATTCATCAGTTTGAATAATTATTAAATATATATGAATGTATTTGAAAACTGTAGGATTTCTTAATTATGAGTACTTCCTAGTTTGTTTCTTCATTTCTTTGTTTTACCTACTATATATGTTCACTGATAGTTAGGCTAAAATATTTTTGTGTTTACCTACTGGGATTCATCTCCCACCCTATTTGGGTCATGATTTTTTACCAAAAAAGATTATATGGTTGAAAGTATAGAAAATGGAATGTTCCCTTCTACATCAGGTATGTGATTGTTGTGGAGCTGGAGAGCATGAGACCAAGATGAGGCTTGTGATGCTGTAGGAGTATGTTTGTTTTATTTACTTTGCCTTAGAATTTTATTTCCATAATTGTGTCTTTTTTTGGATAATTTCCTAGAAATTTGTTACACGCATCTTTTATATATGTGTTTTTGTCGTTTGTACTCTACGTTTTCCTCTATTTACTTCTGTTGTATGGTAATACGGCTTCTGCTAATGTTTAATGTCTTTTTATTGTGTGTACTATACATATGATGGTATAGTTTTCCCACTATCACATCCAAGGCCCTCACTACTAGTTGGAAGCCTCTGGCATTCAGGGAAATGCACTAGAGTCCATGTGACCAATTAGGTTTGGGGAACCTTTGGGTGGCACCTAGATCTGGGATGTTACAGTTTTGACACAAGAGAATTGTTTGGGATACACTATTTAGAAGAAATCATGTTGCTCTCAAACGTTGAGGTGGTTTTCAAAATAATTATTACAAAGCACTATGTGATTTAATGGATTGAGAACAACTAAGGGAAAATAATCTGAGGTTATAGAGGAAATTGTGAGAGAGATGAAGAGGAGTTATAAATACACCTACTTGTTTGGCATATGGTGTCATAAGCCATGCGATATTGAGAGCTTAAAGCAGTTCCAAAATCACATTTAGTACATATTTCAAAAACTATTCAGACCATTAATATTTGGTTTTTATGATTTTATATATAAATTATAAATATGGAGACACATTTTTCCTACTCCTCCTCATGTGTGACCCAACTAACCCTCTCCCATTAATCCCTAATCTTCCCTTTATTTGGTAAAGATTTTGATTTTTTTATTCATTGGTTTAAGGAAAATCTTTAACACGATTGTCCTCATATCTTATCCTCTTCACTTATTCATTAATTTAAATTTCTTAGATTAGTTATTTGGTTCTTATTCCATTAATGTATGGTGGAATCAGCAATTATTCAAGGATATTTCATGTTGTTTTCATATAGGGCTTCGTATGATTATGTTTTCATGTCTCTACAGGTAGTTTTAGTCAGGTATGCAAGTGCGTTGATTTTTCAAGAATTTTGAGACAAAATTAAATAAAATTAATATTTACTTTTTCATTACATGTTTAGGATTTTTCCCATTTCATGATTGGGAGCATTTCATGGGTATTTGGTAACTGGTGGGTCAGGGTTTCAGTGTGATGAGGTCAACTGTTGAGATTCTAATATTTTATACGTTTTAAAATTAAAAATTATAATTTTATTATGTTTTATGTAGTTTCATAATTAAATAAAAGTGTATAATAATTTTTTATACAATTTTTCAATTTTTAGATTGGGACTTTGGTGTTTTAGATGATGATTGGATGGTCTCGGTGGGCCTCAATGAGAGGTGTTGAGCTACTTTAAAAAATAAGATACACTTCAAAATAAGGTAGGTGGTACCTATAAATCAACCCTTTAGTATTATTCGTTTATTTTTTTACATGTGGTATGAATTGACCTTTAAATTTAGCTAGATATACATTATAATAAATTAAAGTTTTTAATAAACATTGAATAATGTGGTTGAATTTCACAAGGTGTTGAGTTCCCTAATGGATCCTCATGTACTTTCTCGAAATATCTATTTCGAAAGGTTAAGGATATAAATTAAAGTGGACAGTGTATATTATACCTAGTGTTAAGGAACTTATTTACCACTAGTGAAATATGGGTGATGACTCATTTTTTGTGTCTAACAGCTTTCCCATGAGAGAGTCCCTGTAGAGACTTCCATAGAGGTCGAGTGTATGGGCTGACCAAGGATACCTAGGAATGGGAATTGGATTAAGGCCATATCTCTTGTCTAATATTATTAAGAGTCCAATAATTCCTTGATGATACACAAGGGGAACCTTGTTGGAGCCCCTATGAATTTTTACCCAAGTGAGAGTGCATACATGGGAATGTGTAAGGATGGTATTGAGTTTCACCTTAGAACCCATACCAATGATATGTTCCTTATAGGATGTTGATGGAGGTTATGGGTTTAGGTGTATGACCAACACCAACCATGTCACTATTTTTTATCTATGTTTTCTTTTTATGTCTATAAATTCTCAAATATGTTACTAGTGACTGGGCCTATGGACCCGATGAGATATATTGGGGTTATTGATAATTCCCAGAGATACTTCTCGGAATCTAGATTTTGAGCCTTATGTTATAATAATTTGGCATGACATGGACGTGATGACATCATTTGGGATGTCTAGATTTGATTCCTTGGATCTTGTTTTTGATCGACATGAGAATTCCTAACACACTAGAATATGTCCATTGGTCTATATTGGATTCCCAAGATACCACGAATCCGTCAGATGCCTAGTATGTCTATCATCATGCTATCCAGGCTTTGGGGTTTTATTATGATCGACAATATTAGGCTGAGATTCCCTGTTCACATATTGGATATATCCATTAGGTCCTAATGATATTATACATTCCTTATCAGGATTCCTAGTATTCCTGGGATCCAACCACTTAGTATGGGGACATGGAGATGACTCTGATATAGTGATTTTAGGGGATTCATAAGAGTTTATTTCAAGCCATTCATTATTCTTGGAATTTGGGGTGATGGAAAGGATATCATGGATCAATTAGTTCTATTGTTTATGATGATATGTTTGGTAATTGGATCACTATATTTAAGGATTCTAGGGTTATACCATTGTATCGGGTTTTTATATGGTAGGAATGATATCATGAAACACTTATAAACACCGTGGACCTAGATTAAGTAGGTAGTATGTTGGTTATTTATTTTCCAAAATTTATTTATTTATATAAACTGAGTTTTTTACATGAAAATAATCTACATTTAATTTTTAGGTATGGTACCATGTTGGTTGTTACCTATAGATTTATTTAGTCACACCTTACTCAAACTGCCATGAAACATGGGTACCTAAAAAATTATTTATATTATTGTAAGCATAGGTTATTAAAAGGACCAATATGATATTGTGGATCGAGTTGAGGCTACACGAGTAGGATTTAGAGACTAGTATCGATGTGAGGATCATATAAGTAGTTGACCCTCTTATACATTAATTCAATTATTTTATTCAATCATTAATTGTATACATGATAATCAGGATGGATGATCACCCCTGTACAACTGTCCTACTCCAGCACTGCATGTTATTACTGATTGGTTAGTTTTATTTTTCATGTGTTCTATAATTACTTTTTTTGAAATATGACAATTTTTTATTTTATATATTACTGTGCAGTTTTATCGTAGGAAATATTTTCTGCCCAATAATAACCTATATCCCAATAGCTATGCGATAGCCTCCGGAATATGATGATTCACAGCTGCAGACTTATTGGGAACTATGTTGGGCACTAGTTGGGTGTCATATTAGACATGTCTTTAAATTCTATGATGATGTTCATTGATTAATTAGAGATAAATTATATTACAATAATGAATAAGTTTCTTGTGTCATTCATGGATGACTTATTTGATTAACTTAATGGAGCCCAATATTTTTCAATGATCAATTTATTCAATGGTTTTCATCAATTAAGGGTGGATAAGGATGATATAACAAATAAGTCATTTATTATATTGTATCGTAATTATGGGTATATCATAATTCCCTTTGGATTACCTAATTAACCCTCTATGATTATTGATATGATTAAAAGACTATTAAATGATTATCTTGATAATTTCATGGTAGTAATCATTGATGATATACTAATATTCTCTAAAATCTATAATGAGAATGAGAGTTATTTGTGAATCATTATTGACACTCTTAGATAAGTTGGATTAGATAATAAATTTAGTATGTGTAAATTATGGACTTAAGGTTTTACTATTGTAATCCATCATTACTCTAAGAATGGAATATCTATTAATCATTCAAAGAGAAATGATGTTAATTAATACCCCACACTAAAGAATATAATTGAGGCACATGGATTACTTGGTTTAATAAGTTACTATTGGAAATTGTTTCTGAATATTTCTCCATTATCCAACTCATTATCCAAGTTGAAATATATTGTGGTTAAATTCACATTTTTAACAATTGTGAGGAAATATTTTTGGAGATAAATTTGAAATTGGTCCATAAACTAGTATTGTATCTACCATTATTAATGGAAGGACATGTAATATATAGTGACTCAGCAATTAATGGACAAGGTTGTGTCCTAATGAAAAATGGTAGTGTGGTTTCTTGAGAATCAAGGAAATTGATGATCTACAAATTGAACTATCCAACTCATGATATTTAGTTCATAGTTGTAATATTTTATTTTATGATAAGGATGAACTATCTCTACGGTAAGAGATAAGTGATATATATAGAACAAAAACGTTAAGAGTATATACTCTCTTAGAAAGATATCACCATTGGGAAAAGTATATTGTTGAAACCACTAAATGACCATCATGTCATGATACACAACCGCCCTAGGAAAGAATATAAGGTAGATTATTTGTTGAGTGTGAAGTAACATAGAGTTATGACTGTGTTGTAGTTAAAGTGGGATCATATATTCCTTGAATTAGTAATGTTATGTGTGTCAATTGTTAGTCAATGGGAAATTGTTTTATTTTTTCTAGTCAATTTCAATACAATATTTACTGGAAAATAAAAATTAGTCCTTGTAGGATGATAAAGGATTAAAATGAATTATGGAATATTACTGAACCTAATTTATGATTATGGTGAGTTAAATTTTGGACAGGTACAATGTGTTACATTTATACATGAGAAAAAATGACATTAATTGAAAAATCACATAGCTTAAATTTCAGTACACACCCTACTAGGGGATTTAATAGAAAATTTATGGTGGGATTAAATGAAGTGGGAATTACAAACTATGTGTCTAGATACTTGGTAAAATAATATGTAAAGGATTAAATATACCATCTTAAATGAGACATAAAACCACCATCTATACCAATATTAAAATAGGAAAATGTAATAGTGGAAATTATCACTAAAGATATGACGATTCCAAGGAAGAATAATTCTATTTGGGAGATTGTGGATCGACTTACAATGTAAGTACATTTCGTAGTAATAAAGGGGGATTTACCCCTTGAAGATATTTCATGACAATATGTTAATGAAGTAGTTATACATCATGTTGAATTACTATATTTTTTATAAAACCATTTCCCTCAATTAAAATAAATATTTTAGAGGAGTCTCCATCATCCTCTATGCACTAAGATACATTTGAGCATCACATATCAACATTAAAAAAATTGGAACTCTAAATATTATTCATACATTATAAGAGATGATAAGGATTTTCCCACATGACTTTTAAGGTATTTCAGACCAATATCTAACTTTGGTAAAATTTTGAATTCATAATTACTTCCATTAAAGTATTTAGATGTCACCATATGAATAATTTTATGAGAACAAATGTTTTACACCAAATTTTGTGATTAGGATGGGGAGAGTAGGCTTGTAGGCCAAGAAAATATTGATGAGCTAATGGTGAAATTGATAACTATTTAGAACTATATTATATTATTTTAAGGAATCCATTATAGATATGCATATAATTAATTATATAATTTGGAATTTCAAGTGGGTGATCATGTTTTCTTAATGTTATCACCATCGAAATGAATTATGTTGTTTTTTAAGAAAGGGAAAGTAAGTCCTAGTTTTATTTTCCATTTAAAAAATTATAGGATAATTAGAGTTGTGTACTATCATATTTTTATGCATCCCAACTTCTATAAATTTCAATGTGCCTTCCATGATTCATTATTGAGGAATTACATGCCACTACTAAAAAAACAAGCCTTTAAAATAGCTTTCTTTTATTAGTGCTAAAAAAGAGGTGATAAAAGGTACCTTTTGTCAATGATATTTTTCTATCACTCATAAAAGGAACCCTGTATCAGTACATTTTATATTGTGCTGATAAAATTCAACCTTTATCAGTGCATTTGTTTTATCACTGATAAAGGGATTCATTTATCGGTGCTTTATTTTTAGGTTCATAATGGACACCCTTTATCAGCACATTATTTTTAGCATCTATAAGGGAATACTTTGTCAATTCTTCTTTAACAATGATGAAAGTATAAATAAAATGAAATTATTGGATAAATAAAAAATAATATTATTTTATTAAAATAATATTAATAAAGTAAATAATTAAAAATTTGTTGATAAATAAATAAGTTGATTATACTATATATAAATTATAAATAGTATATATTAAATATATATATATATATATGTGTGTGTGTAATATAAAAATTAAACAATGAAAAACTATGAATATCTAAATTGAGAAACAAATTAAACATTTTATTAATTAAATAATTATTAATATTTTAAATAAATAGTATTTATTTAAAATATTAATATATATGAATGTATATAAATATTATTTAAATAATAAAAAATATTTATCCTTTACATTAAATATAATATATTTAGTGAATAATGGTTTATAATTAAAAATTAATATGAATTAAAAATACTTACTAATTTCATTGAGTAATGGACTTAATTGAATGTCTTTTGATCTTTCAATTTAACATAGATCAATATTATTGTATTGATTTCACATATATGTAATTAATGTTTTTTATATACATCCACACACACATATATTTTTGGGAATTTAATCCATTTATATTATTTATTATATATATTTATTAACTATGTATTAATAATTTTAATATGTATTAATCTTTATTTCAATAGATTTCAATTTTTTAATGATTTATATTAATCAAACGTATAACTTTTATCAATATTGTACCAATTTTTAATTAATCAATTTTACTCATTTTTAAAATGAATTCACATAATATTAATTATTCATTAATAATGTTAAAAATACTTTTGAAAAAAATAAATTTATAGATGTATATTTTTTCATTTTTGTACATTTATAATTATAAATAAATAAATATTACTTATTCAAAATGTATTTATATAATTATAAATAAATTTTTATAAAATTATAATAAATATATTTAAATAAAAAATATATTTACTATATATATAATTATATAAATATATATACTAATATAAATATTATTTTCTTAAAACAAATATGTAATTATAAATAAATAATTATACATTCAATGAATTAAAAAATTATAATTTTATAAGAATTCTTACTATATGTATTATAATTATATATAATAATTATACTTTTTTTAAAAGCATTATTTTTTAGAAGTATTATAAGTATATTTCACTACTTCTTTAGCGATGATAAAATGTATCTCTCATGAACCGAATCTTGTCACCATCAAAACTGGCACCAACCCCTATCCGCGACAAGTCCCAGAGAGCATTTTCTATCCTCATGGGCTGAAATAAGTGAATGGGTATCATATATTTTGTTTTGGGAATGATTTACCTGAATATGGATACATAAAACATCAAAATCAATCGATAAATCGAATCTGAAACTTCATGCCAAACAAGACATAATCAAAATCCAAAACTGAATACCTAGGTTCAAACATATAGAAAGAGATCAAAAGACACATAAAAACAACAAAAAAACATCCCTAAGGACTCCACATGACAAGGGGTCATCACCCACAAGTCGTCTCCACAATGTTGTACCAAGGTAGGGGACTAACAACTCGAACCGCCATCACCCAAGGCCTGGCCTTTACCTATTTCAAACATGATCAAGTCTTAATACACCCAAGGGGTGTAAGTAGGATGTGATAATAATTCCAATAGAATACCACCAAGATATTCTATTGAGTAAACTATACAAGATAAAAAGCATGCTTGTTTTGATAAGCAAGAACTGGTGGAAAATAATTTATAAATAATGAGTCTTTTTAATGTAAACAACTTTCAAATGGATTTTTTCCATGTGTGAGAAAATTTAATTAAAAAATATAAGATACTTTATTTTCCAGAAATAATACCCATATTCCAATGATAAATACACAAGAATCAATGGGCCCTAATTTCGGGAACACTCATAGGCACTAGGTAGCCTCGGGCCCCCTGTACCTCATTCCTCGATGTAAAGTAACCATAGAAAAAATATTTCCCATGAAAGAGAAACTAGTAGAGAACATACCCATAATCAATTGTTCCCAAATAATCATTAATATAGTTATGTTAGTTTTGTTGTTATCCATTTTTCTCAGTGAAATAGGGACAAGCCCCATCCGAATCACCAACGTTCTAGTACATATCTGCACTCCTAGATAATTGGGATTCCTCCTTTCTGCTCAAACCACATTCACATGACACCAAAAGACATTATCACATAAACACGCCAGTTATGGTCATAATTAACTCAAAACAGTATCTTCATATTCATTTCACTACTTACACCACTTAGTAAAACCATTAGGATTCAAATGAAATAACTCCACACAATTTAACAATATTTTGCACACAAAAACCCTTAAAAACACCACTTTGAACACCATATGCATACCCATGTTCGTCAAAAAATCATTTTCATCACCCAAAACATCGCTATAAACCCATTAAAAGAGTTATAAAACATCCCCAATTGGCATATCATAAAATAGTCCCATAAACACCCAATTTAACAAAAAATTGGTACCTAAAAATCAGTTGCTTAAAGAATGTCACCAAACCCATATTTCACAGTAAGTATAATGAATGATAAGTGTTCTAAAGACATAATTTAGAAAATTTAACTCATCTAGAATTGATTACCCATGGAATCACCTACCAAAAATCACAAAACCCTTGAATCTTTCTGTGAAAATTCAAGTGCACCACCACCGCACCACGAGGGACATAGATTAATCCTAAAACCAGAAAAATAGACCAATAGATTTAGGATCAAACCCTTGGTTTTAAAACCTACTTTCTGTACATAAGGAACATCAAGAATAGGGGAAGAAACCCCTTGAAAAAGTAAGGAACCATGGAAGAGATTCACTTACATGAATAAGTTTGAATTTATTCAACTAAATCCTCCTTCAAAAGGGATTTCCAAGGAGGGTTTGAGGTTCTTGGGTGGCTTACATAGTATCTAGGGTCCAATTGGGGAATAAAGGGGTAATTTGGGATAAATCTTGGTCGGGTAAAAATGGAAATTAACAACATTTTTAATGAGCTGGACAAGGCCACATGGTTTTCTTGGACTGTTTAACAAACTGTGCGCCCAAACCATGCACCCCATTCTCTCCACTCAAAAAGTGTCAAAACTCCTTAAAATTTAAGGGGCCCTAGGGTATGAATATGGGGAATGTTAGGCCAAGATTATAATAAAAAATGTACATTAAATGAAAGACATGGGTGTGATAATTCACCCCACCATGAAATGTACTATCTCAGAAAGTCAACCAGAAACTTGATCGGAAAACCGAAATGAGTACTCTTCCTTGCTCCATGAATTCTAATACCATATATCATGAGAATCATTCCCATGATGAAAAAGAACCTGGACTAGTGGAATATACTTTCCCCAAAGCACCTTTTATTGGATGTCCACTATTCGCACCGGCTACTCAAAAACAGATAAATCGTGCTCTATATCCAACTCCCCCCAATTCAATTAATGGGATGGATCTGATTTGTATTTCTTCCACTGGTAGACAAGGAATACATCATGGATGTATGTAAAATAAGAAGGAAAGGACAACCTATATTTCACCATTCCAATACGCTCAGTGATCTCAAAAGGTCTAATATACCACTACGTCAGCATTCCTTGCATTCCCAATTGACAATGGACCAGACGAGGGGCCACTTTCAAGAATACCCTTTTACCCATTGAAAATTCCAAGTCTTGATTCCTATGGCTAGTATATGATTTATAGAGATTATGAGCTGACAATAAGCACAACTTGATCAAAATGACCTTCTCAAACATCTCTTGTAGCAGAATCGTCCCCATCAGTGAGGTCTCACCTACCTCATCCCAACACAGGGGGACCTACAAGGCTGACCATATTGCTCCTCAAAATGAGCCATTATAATCGAGGATTGCTAACTGTTATTATAAGAAAACTCAACCAATCCCAAATGGTTATCCCAAGAACCTCCAATGTTCAAAACACATGCATGGGGCATGTCCTCCAAAATCTGATTCGCCAGCTCTGTCAGAACATCAATTTGAGGATGGTATGTGGTGCTCATCTTAATCTGAGACCCCAAGGCCATCTAAAGGTCATCCCAAAATCGAGAAGAGAAGTGGGGGTATCTATCTGAAAGAACTGCTGATTGCAAAACATGAATCCTTACCGCCTTCTAAAGATACAAATGGCCCAACTCATCCACTTTAGTTGTATCTCTCATCGGAATGAAGTGTGATGATTTGGTCAGAAGATCAAACACCACCCAAATGGAATTCTTAAAATGAGTTTTACGAGGAAATACAAGAATGAAGTCCATGGATACCTTTTCCCACTTTGAGGTAGGAATTGGTAATGGTTGGAACAAACTGTCAGGCCTTTGATGCTCTAATTTAACCTTCTGGCATGTATAGCTCTTGGACAAGAAGTCCATGATTTATCATCTCATAACGGGCCACTATAACGACCAACGGAAATCATAATACATCTTGGTGGCACGTGGATGGACAGCCCACTGAGACTGGTGGCTATCTTTCATCATTACCTTTTGTAGATACGACAGTGATACTAAACGGCCCTTGAAGCACATGATGCCCTATGGAGACGACGACCAATTAGAAGACGTCTCCCCACCAAGAATAAACTGATTCGACCACTAAAAAAATCTCATCACTAGGGTTTTCCACTGAAATAGATCCTCACGAGAAAGAGGCGAAATAATTCTCTTCTGGACAGCTCCCCCATTTTGATCCTTCATATCCAGATGTATCTAAGTGAAGAGTGCTATCAGAGTCCACTCATCAAAAGAATTCCACAATGTCTGCACTAGGACTCTTCTGCTTATGGCATCGGCCACCACGTTACCCTTTCCTGGGGTATAGAAAATGTCAATGTCTAACCCCTGAAATTAATCAATCCAACGACGCTGCCTCATGTTATGGTCCTTTTACAAGATGATATAGGCCAAGTTTTTTTATCAGATTAGACCATTATCTTCTGCCCAAAGAGGTAGTGATGCCAAGTATTCAAATCATCCATCACAGCTTCTAACTACAATTCATGGGTAGAGTAATTCTATTCGTGTGGTGGGATATGGCTAGAGCCATACGCTGCAACGCGATCATCCTGCATAAGCACACACACATGACCCATACCTGGAGTGTCACAATACACCACATACCCCTTTCTATCCTCTGAAAATATTTGAATGAGGGCATTATTCAACTGCCTCTTCAGCTCCTCTAATGATCAATGAAATTCTTGGACACATACAAACATCACCCCTTTTTTGGTGAACACCATCATCAGTGAAACAATCTGAGATAAATCCTAAACAAAATGCCAATAATATCTAGAAAGGCTGAGGAAACTTATAATCTCAAACACGTTCTTCGGCTATACCCATGAAATAAACTCACTGATCTTCTTGGGTCCAACAAAACCCACTTCTCTGAGATCACATGTCTATTAAATTTCACTTCATTGATCTAGAATGTGCATTTGGACAACATTTAATAAAGGCAATGCTCTCTCGTGATGCCCAGAATGATTTGTTAGTGATGCTCATGTTCCTACTTGGATCCTAAATAAACTAGGATGTCATCCACAAATACCACAAAAAAAATAATCCAAATACCGATGGAACAATCTGTTCTTGAGTTCCATAAATACTGTTATAGCATTAGTCAATCCTAAGGGCATGACCAAGTACTCAAAGTCTCCATCCATGATTCAAAAATGTTATTTTTGGGAAATATTCCTCCTTCACCTTGATTTTATGATAGCCCGAACACAAGTCTATTTTATAAAACCACATTTCCCCATTCAACTAATTGAACAGGTAATCAATTGGGGACAAAGGATATATGTTCTTGATTGTTACCGTATGAAACATCTGGTAGTTACTGCACAACCGGAGGGATCTGTTATCTTTTTTCAAGAAAAACATAGGAGTGACCCATGGAGAGATGCTCGGGTGAATGAATCATTTGGATTCTAAGTCATCCAGCTGTATATCTAATTCCCTCACCTCAATTGGGTCCATATGATATGAGGGAAGAGATATCGACTGTGTTTCTGGAAGCAAATCAATCGATAACTCCACATCTTTCTCTGAGGGAAAACTTGAAAAATCATCTCTAAATACCTCTGGAAACTCATCAAGTACATTAGGTAGTACACTGTTATAATCATGACCATAATCCTCTATCATGAGCGATGATAACTAAAAAAATATCTCTCAACTATGGGAGTGGATGTCCCACACGACTCAACTAAGGATCCCATTCCCCACGAAAAACCTATCAACTCCTATCAGGTTTCGTGAAACATACATTCCACCTATAGCAATCGATGTTCCCCTGGAAGTCTACTAACCAATCCATGCCAAGTATTATGTCAATGTCACAACCCGTCCCCTGGGGCCCCTTCCGTGACTAACCCAAACCCACCTTCCATAGGCTAGGTATAATGACCCATACATTCCATACATTGTTATTACTTCAGAATTGAAGCACACTTATTACAACATATAACAAAACCAAGAAAGGACCGTTTAGGTATAGTGTCTTTAGAAACTGGGAAACATAAACAACTGGTTCATAAAGCATCTACTTTGCCTCCAGTTTATTTCATCATATCTAGAGTCCCTTTTTGGAATATTCTACTTAATAACCTTCTTCCTAACCTGTGGAAATAAAACATATAAAGGGTGAGCTCAAATGCTCAGTAAGGGTAGAAAAAATATATATCAATCACATCATATACATAAGAACATCACTTTTGAAAATCTTTTCCTGCAAAAAGAGATCATAATGTCATATCATGGGATAAATCATAGAAGTGAAATGTAATCCCAATAATCATAACATAAAACCTGAAACTTTGTGGCATACACACATAATCATAGAGATTCATTTCATGTTAGTCAATACTCATTGTCAGGACTATCTTAGTGGACAAAGTCCATTTCTGAACCGAGTCACCCTCGTTTCAGTCCTGTTTCACTGAAACGGTATAACAAACCGTTTGAGCCATGTCTATCTGATGAGATATAAAATCTTTACCCAATGCATTGGAGGGAGATATAGGTCCCACCCATCTCATAATGATACCATTCTTATGTGTTCCACGAAATCATAAATCATACATCATTGCATAACCCATGTAATAAAAATGGGAATCTTAAACATTATGACATCATAAAACAATTGATATAAGATAAAGGAATTCATAAAATTATAATTCCATCTCAACATAATCAAATCAATGTAATAATAGGGATAAAAATAGAACCCTTTATTATCTTAGATGGAAAATAATTTTGATAAAACACTTGAACTCCATTCTTGGGGAAAATATCCTTTCTGCTTCAAAAACACTTTTCCTTTCTTAACATGTCGTAAAATCATAAACTAAAAGAAGTTGATTAAAAATAAACATGAAAACTTGTAAAGGAAGCGTCTTGGAAATAATGTTAGAAAAATCCATTCATGCCGTATAAGTTAAAAAAAAACATTCTTCGTACTTTTGTCGGAAAAGTCAAAAAGTACCTCGTACGAAAAACGACAAAATATTCCATTCATATATTTTACTAAAAACTCAACGAAGGGTAAAATTGGATATAAACTATTGTAGGTGGATGGAAATAACATTAAATATTGAGGAAACATGGATGTGGATGATAAAATACAACCTAGTAAATGCCAAAGTATAAACAATCTCGGAAAAAAATGAGATTGTGATATTTCCCTTACATTAGGTCCGACTTGCTTTGTAAGTGTCCGAACCTTCTGTATAATGATTTAAATAATGTTTTTGACTTATTCCAGAATCATAATTATTTTTATGATATCATATATGGTCATATTATTAGATTTTTAGTAGTAATATTTCATTGCTACTTGTTATTCGAGTGTTTATAACTTTTTGTTCTTATGCGTGTTTTGTCGAATAAATTCTTATTCTTATCTTTAGGTTATAGATACCTCATTTCCAGAATGGTATTAGTGTAATATATATCATATTCATTCATTAAATTTATTTATATAATCATTATGAAATGAAGATCATGTAGAACGAGTCGCATCACATCGTGGAGATGGTATTCCGTACATACGCACGAGTGATGATATCGTTCCTATGATCGTGGAATTGTATTGGAGTGTATGTATAATATTTCAGAATCAATATCACTTTATAATAGTCATATATAGTCATTATTTACACCATTATACCCATCCAAGTAATTTGGTGGTGGAAAATAGATTACACCACGGCGTGGAGACGGTATTCCGTATGTACGCACGCGCGGTGATTTCATTTTCCGTAGGATGGATAGATGGTTAAATAAGGTTGTTTCATACTTATAATAACATATCAGTATATGAGTGATACTGATGTTATTACTTCATAATGAAACAACTAAAGAAGAAGAAGTTGAAGAAGAACGAAATTGGAAAGGATCGGTAATGGATATTACCTCTTCTTTGAAGTGCTTCTTTGAGACCTCCTTTTATGGAAATAAAATTGGTATTTGAAGAAGACCAGGATCTATAGGATGTCTCTAGGGAAGTGGATAGCAGAAAATGGCATGGTATGGCCGAGATTGAAGGCTCAAATTGGTGTGAGGAAAAGAGGGAGGAGAGGGGCACCTTTGGAATAACTAAAAATATTATTTTATTATAAAGTCAAGTTCGGTTTTAAATAGCTACAAATTGATTTGTTTCTAGGATAAGGTGGGTATGGGTCTAAATCCTCTCATCCAATATAATTTAGACAAGTTTAGGTTCATATTTTAACCATATCATTTAGATTTAACATTAATTTAAATAATTTTACTTTTACCCTGTCTTCTTGTGTTCTTATACTATAAGGTTAATAAACTTACTATATCAAGCCAAAAGAACACCAAGTTGTTTATTATTAATATATATAACCTTATATAAGTCATTTGGCTGAACTTTAGATTTTTATGAATAAAATAACAATTAATAATTTAATATTTGTTTTAAAAACTATTTTATGTCAATTTTGAAACTATTTAGTAATTGATATTTGTAAAAATCATAACAGAATGATAAGTTCGAAAAAAGTTAATTAAATCAATACTAACATGTCATATTAACCTAGAAAATTAGTGGAATTCATAAAAAGTCTCAAATTATATTTATTTGGGTATTTATAACATCAATTATGTCAATATTTCTTTAATAAAATAATTACTGCATCATCGTTGTGTCATTAATAAATTAAATTATTTAATGTCTAAAAATGACAAATAAAATACCATTATGTAGGAAATATTTTTAGATTTTTAATGAATATTTATAGTCTAATTTATCTTATGTATAACCCCATATTAAAGATGATTTAGTTATTAAACATTGATTTAAACTATTTTAACCCTTCTTTAAATACATTAATAATAAATGTCCTAATCTAATCCAATTGGGCCTAAATGGTCATATTTCTTTCCTAAGTTTGTTTTTGGTCGAATTACACTTTTCCAATAGAATTAGGACATGTGTTAGGGTAATAATAATAACATTTTTGCCCTTAATTACCCTATTTACTTTTAACCGTGGTAAAAAAAGTGAAAAGTTACTATTCACCGAAAAATTATTTTCATCTCATTGAACCACATTTTACTTACTGACATCAAACGTGACTCTCAGATTTTTGAAATTCCACTCACAGATGTGGTAAAATTAAGTTTTATGAAAAATTCAGTTTTTTTAATGACCACTTAGTAGTTTCACTGTTCATCAAAAATTGAATGTTTTTAGAAAAATACCAAAATTTCACCCTAGGATAATTTCGATATTAAGAATCCAAAAATGAAGTCCATTTTGAAAAATAAAATTTTAAAAATTTCAAAAATTGGTTATTACTATTCATAACAGCTAGTATTAATAATATTTTTATAGCATATCATTGTTTAGTGAAACTCGGTATTGCGTACGATGCAAGCTATCGAGGAAGGCCGCGGTTGTGTGTAAAGCAAGCCAAGCTAGTGTTGTGTGTAGTGAAAGATTCCTTTGATGATTTATATTACATAAAAACAAAATATTTCACATAAAATTCTCAGGTGTTACATTCTACCCCCCTTAAAATGAATTTCTCCCTCAAAATTCGTCACTTTGTAACAAACAGATGAGGATACCTCTCCCTCAGAATATCCTCAAGCTCCCATGTAGCTTCTTCTAATTGGTGGTTCCTCCACAAAACTTTCACCAATCGAGTGGTATTGTTTCGTAGGACTTTTTCGCTACGATCCAGATTCTCTATCAGTTGTTCTTCATAAGAAAGATCTTTCTCCAGCGGTACAACTTCTAAGCTAAGTACATGTGAAGGATCAAGAATGTACTTTCTCAGGAGAGATATATGGAACACATCGTGAACGTGAGAGAGATTCGGTGGAAGCGTCAATCGGTAAGCTCTCTTCCCAACATGATCCAGTATTTCGAAAGGACCGATATATCTTGGGCTCAACTTCCCCTTCTTTCCAAATCTCATGACTCTCTTCCAGGGAGATATCCATAAGAACACTTTATCGCCCACTTCAAACTCTAGGTCTTTTTCTTCGGCTGTCGCCATAACTTTTCTTTCGACTTTGAGTTGATCTTATGTGTCGTTGAATAGATCTGACCTTTTCTGCCATTTCATCAACGAGATCAGGTCCTAATAGCTTTCTTTCCCCAACTTCGTCCCTGCAAGTTAGAGTCCTGCATTTCTTTCCATAGAGAGCTTCATAAAGAGCCATCTGAATACTGGAGTGAAAGCTATTATTATATGAAAATTCCACCAAAGGTAGGTGTTGATCCCAACCACCTTTAAAATCCATAGAGTAAGATCTAAACATATCTTCTAGAGTTTGAATTGTTCTCTCAGACTGACCGTCTGTCTGAGGATGATAAGCAGTGTTGAAACTGAACTCTGTATCCAGAGTATGCTGGAGTCTTCGCCAGAACATCGAGGTAAATCTCAGATCCCGATCAGATATAATAGAAAGTGGTACTCCATGCAATCTTACCACTTCCTTTACATATATCCTGGCAAGCTGATCCAGAGAGAAATCCTCTCTAATAGCAATGAAGTGTGCAGATTTGGTAAGACGATCAACTATGACCCAGATAGCATTATTGCCTTTGGATGTTTTAGGAATTCCTGTGACAAAGTCTATAGTGATGTTTTTCCATTTCCATTCGGGTATGGGTAATGGTTGTAACATCCCCTTAGACTTCTGTCTCTCAGCTTTAACTTGCTGACAAACCAAGCATCGAGAGACATATTCAGCAACATCTCTTTTCATACCATCCCACCAGATGTACTCTTTCAGGTCCCTGTACATTTTCGTGCTTCCAAGATGAATAGAGAATGACGAACTATGAGCCTCATCTCGCAGCTCCTTCTTTAATTCGGGGATGGGAGGAACAAAAACCCAATTCCTGAACTTTATAATCCCATCACAATCAAGGTTGAATTCAGGAACATTTCTCACCTTCTTTTGTAACTTGAAATCTTCTTTCTGTGCCTCTTTAATCACCACTTGTATAGATGGTTGAACATTCATTTGAGAAAGATATGATTTTCCCCTTCCATTATAATTCCAAGATCCATCCTTTGTAAATCCAAAAATATTGGATCTTTTGTGATCCTCATCATGGATAAACTAGTATGGTCTTGTCGACTTAATGCATCTGCCACCTTGTTTGCTTTCCCCGGGTGGTAATGGATTGAGCAGTCATAATCCTTAATCAGCTCCAACCATATTCTTTGGTGCATATTCAGCTTCTTCTGTGTGAAAATATACTTTAAACTTTTATGATCAGTATAAATATCACACCTTTCACCATAAAGGTAATGCCTCCAAATCTTTAATGAAAAGATTACCGTAGCTAACTCCAAATCATGAATTGGGTAATTTTGCTCATGAATTTTCAACTGTCGTGAGGAATAAGCTATCACCATATAATTTTGCATAAGAACACACCCCAATCCCTTCTTGGATGCATCACTGTAGATCACAAACCTTTATCCACTACAAGGCAGTGTGAGCACAGGTGCACTGGATAACCTTCTTTTCAACTCCTCGAAATTCTGTTCACATTCCTCCATCCAAACAAACTTAACTCCTTTCCAAGTCAACTTGGTGAGTGGATTAGATAATTATGAAAAATCTTTCACAAAACTTCGATAATATCCAGCCAAACCAAGAAAACATCAGATCTCAGTCACTGTTGTTGGTCTCGACCATCTTTCGATAACCTCTAGTTTTTGCTGGATCCATAGATATCCCCTCTTTTGAGATTATGTGACCCAAAAATGAATCTTTTTAAAGCCAAAATTCACACTTGGTAAATTTGGAATAAATCTTCTCTTTTCTCATGGTCTTCAATATAATTCTCAAGTGATCTTCATGTTCTTCCTTACTCTTTGAATATACAAGAATATCATCTATAAAGCCTAACACAAACTGATCAAGATAGTCTCTAAAGACTCTATTCATCAGATCCATGAAGATAGCAGGGGCATTAGTAAGACCAAATGGCATCACTATAAATTCATAGTGTCCATACCTTGTACGGAATGCCTTTATTGGTATATCCTCCCTTTTGAACCTTTATTGATGATACCCTGAATGAAGACCAATCTTGGAAAAGTATTGAGCTCCGCGTAGTTCTTCAAATAGTTCATCAATGCATGGGAGAAGATATTTGTTCTTGATAGTGATCTTGTTATGTTTTCGATAATCAATGCAGAGTCTCATTGATCCATTTTTCTTCTTAACAAACAGAACAGGTGCTCCCCAAGGTGACGCACTAGGGCGTATGAACCCCTTATCAAGATTCTCTTGGAGTTGCTTCTTCAATTCCTGTAACTCAATTAGGGCCATTCTATAAGGTGTCTTTGAAATAGGAAAAGCACCAGGTACGAGTTCTATTGAAAACTCCACTTCACGATTCGGTGGAAGACCCGGTAATTCCTCCGGAAAGTCATTATCAAACTCATGTACAATGGGAATATTCTTAATTGTGAGTTTCTCACCAACCATTTGAGATAAATAACCTTCCTTTAGTGGAATCAAGACCCATAAGATGGAAGGAATTTCCACTGGAAGGTTATGTTCATCCTTTCATCGATAGATGATCATAGATTGATCTGGAATATGAAATGTGACTTCCCTTCTTTGGCAATTGATATGAGCTCCTTGTAGAGAAAGCCAATCCATGCCAAGAATCACATCAAATTCCACTATAGGAAGCATCACAAGATTTACAGGAAGCACTTTCCCACAAACTTCAATCGGAGAATAATTATAAACTTTTGATGCGACTGTTGTGCCATTAGGGGTTGTCACAGCTAACTCAACATCTAACAGTTGAGGTAATAAGGTGATATCCTTAGAAAATTCTTCAGAAATAAAGGAGTGGGTGGATCCAGAATCAAATAAAACATTTTCTACTTTAGAGTGGATGGTAAGTGTACCTTTCACCACATCGTTATCGTACTCCACATCGTTGATAGAAATTGCATGTGAATTTCCTTTGTCTTTAGCCTTAAGAGTTTGTCGGCGTCGACCATCATCATCATCCCTTGGATTAGGGCATTTATTGGCATAATGTCCCGTCTCCTTGCACCTGAAACATTGAAGTGTAGTAGGTTCATTCTGTGTATCCCTTCCTTTGTTTGCATCATTAGACATCTTCTTCCCATCGTCGCGGCATTCAAATGCCCGATGACATTCTTTTCCACATTTGAAACATTTGCTTTTCCCTTTAAGACAACTCCCTCCATGTTTCTTTCCACACTTTGTGCATTAGAGAAAGCTCATCTTCTTTTCAGTGTGCTCTTTAGATTTTCCTTTGAATTCCATTTTCCCCTTCTTATCAAACCCATATGACTGATGGATTACTCCAATCTTTATCTCAACTTTGAGTGTACATCGAACGATTTCCTCATAGCTATTGAAGTCCCTTATGGCTAAGGCCCTTCGAAGTCTTGGTTTTAAACCACTAAAGAATTGATCGATCTTACTCTCAGGTTAGATAATAATACTAGAAGCGTACCTTGCAAGTCTTGTAAAATATTCTTCATAGGTACCAACAGATTCATCATCCTTTTGCTTCAGTTCAAGAAACTCTTTCTCCATCTTTGTTCGGAGAATACGAGGGAAGTACTTATTTAAAAATAAGTTCTTGAACTTTTCCCATTCCATGGACTCAATTGCATACCTTTGCCTCGTATTCTAAATAAGATTCCACCATTTATCAGTATCACCCTCCAAACGATACACTGCTAGGATGACTTTATCATGCTCAGAACATTTAAGAACTGAAAATATCTTTTCAGTAGTACTAATCCATTGTTCAGCAACTAATGGATCAGTAGACCCTCTGAATGAAGGTGGACGCTGTCTCATGAAGGATTCAATAGAATGTTGCTCTTTCCTTTGCTAGTTTGGAAGTCCTGAATGATTAATAGATTGAGAAAGTTGTGTGAGCATGGCTACAAGATTTTTCATTCCAGCTCCCATAACGTTTGGTTGCTCAGGGGGACAATCATTGCATTGTCCGTCGCATTCTTCATTAACACAGTTCCTTCGGGTTCCAGCCATTGACTAAAACAAAGAAGAATAGTGTGAGAAACACTAATTATAATAGGAAAACCATATAATCAAGAATAAAATTTCACACTTAAGGTCATATCCTAGGTTATTCATGGCCATTTCTAAAACACTAAGATTGTGTTCTATGCTTAGACTTATCCTTAGGGGTCTTACTAAGGCTTTCACATTCTAGTTTCCAAAGGTTGACTATACCTTTCCTCTGATTCCAACTATAACGACCCATACTTTACATACATTGTTATTACTTCAGAATTGAAGCACAATTATTACAACAGATAACAAAACCATGAAAAGACCGTATAGGTATAGTGTCTTTAGAAACAGGGAAACATAAACAACTGGTTCATAAAGCATCTACTTTGCCTCCCATTTATTTCATCATATCTAGAGTCCCGTTGTGGAATATTCTACTGAATAACTTTCTTCCTGACCTGGGGAAATAAAACATAAAAAAGGGTGAGCTCAAATGCTCAGTAATGGTAAACAAAAGAAATATCAATCACATCATATACATAAGAACATAACTTTTGGAAATCTTATCCTGCAAAAAGAGATCATAATATCATAACATGGGATAAATCATAGAAGTGAAATGTAATCCCAATAATCATAACATAAAACCTAGAACTTTTTGTCATACACACATAATCATAGAGAATCATTTCTTATTAGTCAAGACTCATTGCCAAGACTATCTTAGTGGAAAAAGTCCATTTCTGAACTGAGTCACCCTCGTTTCAGTCCTGTTTCACTGAACAGATATAACCTACCGTTCCAGCCATGTCTATCTCATGATATATAAAATCTTTACCCAATTCATTGGAGGGAGATATAGGTCCCACCCATCTCATAATGATATCATTCTTATGTGTGCCACGAAATCCTAAACCATACATCATTGCATAACCCATGTAATAAAAATGGGAATCTTAAACATTATGATATCATAAAACAATTCTTATAAGATAAAGGAATTCATAAAAATATAATTCCATCTCAACATAAGCAAATCAATGTAATAATAGGGATAAAAACAGAACCCTTTATTATCATAGATTGAAAATAATTTTGATAAAACACTTGAACTCCATTCTTGAGGAAAATATCCTTTCTGCTTCAAAAACACTTTTTCTTTCATGAAACGTCGTAAAATCATAAAATAAAAGAATTTGATTAAAAATAAACTCGAAAACTTGTAAAGGAAGCTTCTTGGAAATAATGTTTTAAAAATCCATTCATTCCGTATAAGTTAAAAAAACATTCTTCGTACTTTTGTTGGAAAAGACAAAAAGTACCTCGTACAAAAAACGACAAAGGATTCCTTTCATATCTTTTACTATAAACTCTCCGAAGGGTAAAATTGGATATAAACTATTCTAGGTGGATGGAAATAACATTACATATTTAGGAAACATGGATGTGGATTATAAAATACACCCCTGTAAATGCCAAAGTATAAACAATCTCGGATAAAAATGAGATTTTGATATTTCCCTTACCTTAGGTCCGACTTTCTTTGTAAGTGTCGGAACCTACTGTATAATGATTTAAATAATGTTATTGACTTATTCTAGAATCATACTTATTATTATGATATCATATATGGTCATCTTCTTAGCTTCTTAGTAGTAATATTTCATTGCTACTTGTTATTCGGGTGTTTATAACTTTTTGTTCTTATGCGTGTTTTGTCGAATAAATTCTTATTCTTCTCTTTAGGTTATAGATACCTCATTTCAAGAATGGTATTAGTGTAATATATATCATATTCATTCATTAAATTTATTTATATAATCATTATGAAATGAAGATCATGTAGAACGAGTCGCATCACATCGTGGAGACGGTATTCCGTACGTACGCACGAGTGATGATATCATTCCTATGATCGTGGAATTGTATTGGAGTGTATGTATACTATTTCAGAATCAATATCACTTTATAATAGTCATATATAGTCATTATTTACACTATTATACCCATCCAAGTAAGGTGGTGGTGGAAAATAGATTACACCACGGCGTGGAGACGGTATTCCGTACGTACGCAAGCGCGGTGATTTCATTTTCCATAGGATGGATAGATGGTTAAATAAGGTTGTTTCATACTTATAATAACATATTAGTATATGAGTGATACTGATGTTATTACTTCATAATGAAACAACTAAAGAAGAAGAAGATGAAGAAGAAAGAAATTGGAAAGGATCGGTAATGGATATTACCTCTTCTTTGATGTACTTCTTTGAGACCTCCTTTTAGGGCACTAAAATTGGTCTTTGAAGAATACCAGGATCTCTAGGATGTCACTAGGGAAGTGGAGAGGAGAAAATGGCAGGGTTTGGCCGAGCCTGAAGGCTCAAAGTGGTGTGAGGAAGAGAGGGAGGAGGAGCCCTTTTATAATGGAGGAGAGTGACACCTTTGGAATAACTAAAAATATTATTTTATTATAAAGTCATGTTCGGTTTTAAATAGCTCCAAAATGATTTATTTAGAGGATAAGGTGGGGATGGGTCGAAAGCCTCTCATCCAATATAATTTAGACAAGTTTAGGATCCTATATTAAACTTATCATTTAGATTTTACAATAATTTAAATAATTTTACTTTTATCGTGCCTTCTTGTGTTCTTATACTATAAGGTTAATAAACACACTATATCAAGTAAAACGAACCCCAAGGTGTTTATTATTAATATATATAACCTTATCTAAGTCATTTGGCAGAAACGTAGATTTTTAGGAATAAAATAACAATTAATAATATAATATTTGTTTTAAAAACTATTTTATGTCAATTTTGACACTATTTAGTAATTGATTTTTGTAAAAATCATAACAAAATTATAAGTTCGAACAAAGTTAATTAAATAAATACTAACATGTCATATTAACATATAAAATTAGTGTAATTCATAAAAAGTCTCAAATTATATTTATTTGGGTATTTATAACATCAATTATGTCAAAATTTCATTAATAAGATAATTACTCCATCATCGTTGTGTCCTAAATAAATAAAATTATTTAATGTCTAAAAATTAAAAATAAAATACAATTATGTAGGAAATATTTTTAGCTTTCTAATGAATATTTATAATCTGATTTATCTTATGTATAACCCCATATTAAAAATGATTTAGTTATTAAACTTTGATTTTAACTATTTTAACCCTTCTTTAAATAAATTAATAATAAATGTCCTAATCTAATCCATGTGGTCCTAAATGGTCATATTTTATTCCTAAGTTTTTTTGGTCGAATTACACTTATCCAATAGAATTAGGACATGTGTTAGGGTAATAATATTATTATTTTTACCCTTAATTACCCTATTTACTTTTAACCGTCGTAAAAAAAGTAAAAAGTTACTATCCACCCAAAAATTATTTTCATCTCAGTGAACCACATTTTACGTACTGACATCAACCGTGTCTCTCGGATTTTTGAAATTCCAATCACAGAAGCGGTAAAATTAAGTTGTATGAAAAATTTAGTTTTTTTAACGACCACTTAGTAGTTTCACTATTCATCAAAAATTGAAAGTTTTCAGAAAAATACCAAAATTTCACCCTAGGCTAATTTCGATATTACAAATCCAAAAATGAAGTCCATTTTGAAAAATAAAATTTATAAAATTTCAAAAATTGGTTATTAATATTCATAACGGCTAGTTTTAATAATATTTTAATAGCATATCATTGTTTTGTGAAACTCGGTATTGCGTACGACGCAAGCTATCGACGAAGGCCGCGGTTGCGTGTAAAGCAAGCCAAGCTAGTGTTGTGTGTAGTGAAAGATTTCTTTGATGATTTATATAACATTAAAACAAAATATTTCTCCTAAAGGTCTCGGGTGTTACACCAGGGGCTGGCATCTAGAACCAAAGGGGTATTCCCTAAAACTGGGAAGGAATTTACTTTATAACCTGTAATCATATGTAACCAATCACACAACAATATAGGTACACAAGTAAACTAAACTACAAACTTAGTTATTGCAGTAAGTAAAAGAGGCTAGAATAAAAGCCCAACTGAAAAGTACAAGTACAACTATGATCCAATACAACTGAAGAAAAGGAAAAGTCAGCTGTTGGGTCATCCTCTGAGAATCCTACCTGGAGGGTAGGTACAGATCGCCTCCTCAACACACCATGTTCGTCCATCTCCTCTGCGTATCAACTCACCGTATGGTCCACCTCTGGGCACCATCCACTCCCGATACTCTCAGCCTTAGTAAGCGATGTCTGTCGTCTGCATCCAACACAACAAGGTGTGGGCATAGCCCGCGTAGGGGTGAGTATAACGATACTCAATTGGGAGCCTGAGACCCTCAAGGTCTCAAAAAATCAACCAAGGATAAACCAAAAGTATAAATAAACAGATAATCTTACTTAGGTATATTCCTATACATATGCCTAAGTTATCATGTAATCCATCTCAATCATGAGGAAACACAGAGGTATTGACTTATCTCACACCAAGATTTTTTCTAGGGGTAGTAAGAAGTGACATTCCCAGTCACATCGTTGAACACTTCGACTGCTAAATAACCCCTCCTCTATCGAGTAATGTAGGATTTCCACATCACATAGTGGCACTTATTACTAACCTAGGACTACTGAGGTAATCCTCCTTTCAAGTACTATGGGTCTTCCACATCCCACAGAGTCGCTTCTCCATGCGACTTGCTGAGGTACTCCTCCTGTCGAGTACCATGGCTCTACCATGTCACACAGAGGCGCTCCACACCATGTCCTGCTGAGGTACTCCTCCTATACTTTATCATGGGTCCGCCTCATCACACAGAGCCGCTCCCCACTGTGGGTCTACCACGTCACACAAAGGCACTCCCCACTGGGCCTGTCAGGTCACTCCAAGTTGAAAAGGTCATCGGTCATCTAATCTCAGCCAGCTACTGGGTTCCCGCACTATGCTCGCTCATCTCTAGGAAGATCCGCTCCACGAGCTAATGATCGATAATCTGACTTCTAATAAGTCCCATTAATAAGCATCTCAAAGGTCTACCATATCATTGGGGTCTCAACCCAATAGATGGTGTGTCAATCAGACACTCGGTATGTGAGTTATTATCCATTTAGTCCTGGGGGCTCGGTTGGATTCGTGCTCAATCCTCCTGATCATTCCCAATAATAATCGGAAACTCTAATGGGGTATACTCAGAGGGACCGTCTCTCTCCTATATTTCCAGTACCACTGACGGTTTGTCAAATGAAGTTATGGTGCCAATGTTATGGGAAAAAGAGCGTAAATAGGTTGGATTGGGTCTGGGTCTTGCCTAACCCGGTCGGACCGACCCGACCCGACCCAGCCTAGGTCGAACCAGTTTGGGTCTACCTGACCTGACCCGCTGGGTCCAACCCAGCCAGTTGGGTCTAACCCGGTCCAAGATGGGCAGACCAGCCCACAAGGGATGTGAGGGTGCTGTAAGGGTGGCTCGACAGATGTCGGCCGCGAGGGCATGGGGCAGTTCAGATCAGCCCGGGGCGGCTCGGCTGAGGACAGTGCGAGACCACGGAGTGGCGGTCCGATCGCGGGGCGGCGGTCTGGCCGAGGGGCTATGTTTTGGACATGAGGTGGTCGTCCAGCTGTAGGGTGGCAGCCCGGCCGTGGGGCGGTGCGAGGCCACAGATAGCAGCAGGGGCTGCGGCCGGCTCAGAGCCCTCGGGGCGGAGGGGGGGGGGTGCCATTGTACCATCGCCTTCATTGCGGCCGGCAGTGTCGTTGGATGCTGTTCTCATGGCTCCTCAATGTCCAAAATCCTACTCTTCTTGCAATCACCAAGGACATCTTCTTCCATCACAAAGGGTACACCATTCCATAAGAGCAACATAAGGGTTGGACCATGTTTGTTTGGCCTATGCCCTCTGTGTTAGAGTGGTATAAAGCGGATCATCATGAACATGAACATTAAACGTCAAATCCTGTCCTTTATCAATAATTTTTCCCATCCCGCAAAAGAAATCATCCATGTTCTTTGTTGAAAAAAAATAATAACATCGAAATATAATCATAAAAATATTAAATCCATACCTTGGTTTGTTCGTTGATGGAGATTTCAAGGGAGGAGACGACATCATTGGAGAGGAAAAGACAATCTTCGATTGAAGACGTCCCACACTGGAGGATGTCTCGAGGTAGATGGTCAAAGTCGAGGTCGGCGTTCTTCATTGGTTGGATTTCTCCAACAACTCTCCCATTTTCCATGCCTTTCCCCAAAATGAAAATGGACAACTGTTGTGTTTCCCCAATTTTTAATTATTGGCACAATTTCAAATTGGATTAATTAAGTTGGCTCCACTTAATTAATTGATGAAGTTGACACAAAATGAATTAAATAAGGGTGGCATAATTAAATATTTGAGGAGTTGAAGAGTCTCTCCCACATTTAAAAAGGTGTTAAAGAGGTTTCATGCCTCGGGTGGTCCCCACCTCCACAATATCCACAAGGGAGGATAGGCTTGGGTGGTCCCCACCACCGAGCATTCAATTTGGAGAAAAAAAATTATGTGGTCCCCCAACATAATATCCACAAGGGGGTGGTCACAACAAATAAAATAACATATGTGATTATTTTATTTTATTATTTCCATGAAAAACCCAAAAATTAACATTCACCCTCGACCAACTACTGTCGAGGTCAAAAGTCTTCTTAAGCGAATACTGGTGTTGCGAGTTCAACGGTGTCCTCAGTTTTCAATTCCGAGCACCGATTCAAAAGTTACAAAAACCCACTCGCATGTTTACTTAAAGTACCTAAACAAATGTTCAGAAATTCATTCCGGACACTTCGGGACTCGGAATCACACACCGCCAATTTTCGCGGACTCATAAAATTCCCATGTATTTAATGAAAATTACATAGAATTTCCATGTCTTTACATTCATTCCACCTCAGGGATTTATGTTCCAATTAGCCACAACTAAATCTAGGTAAATAATTGTGGGTACTGAGCATGCATCTGAGACTCCCACTCCCATATGTTCTCCTAAAGGTTCTCATGCTTCCATCGAATGCGCATTAGAGGTATCGACCATCCATGAAGGACTTTCTCCTGTCGATCCTCAATCTCCCCTACAATCACCGTAAAATTCGCCCCATCCTTGATGTCCAGCTCACCATGATCTATAATGTGAGAAGGGTCGTGTATGTATCTCCTCATCTTGGATACATGGCAGACGTCATGCACCCGGTGAAACTGAGGTGGAAGAGGTAAGAGGAAAGCCACCTTTCCATCTCTACTGAAGACCTGAAAAGGTCTGAGGAATCGTAGAGATAACTTGCCACATCGGCCAAATCTCTAAAAACCTCATCAAGGTGAGACCCGTAAAAAGACGTGGTCTCCTTCCTCAAACTCCAAAGGTCTTCGTCTCTTATCATTATATAACATCTGCCTGGTCTATACAATCTTCATCCACACCTGGATGATCTTTAATTTCTCTGTGCTAGCCCGTTCAATCTCTGGTCCCACAAGTGTTGACGCCCCTGGGTCAGTCCAACCCAAAGATGATATGGAAGGTTTCCCCTATAACACCTCAAAAGGTTTCATCCCAATGGTGGAGTAGGAGCTGTTGTTTTATGAAAAATGCACCAAAGGAAAGTGACCCTCCCGGCTATGACTGAAGTCGAGGACACAAGCATGGAGCATGTCCTCGAGGTTTTAAATGGTCCACTCGGTCTGTCCATCCATATAAGGGTGGAAGGCGGTGCTCAAACGAAGCTATGTCCCGAAATCCTCTTGTAATCTCTTCCATAGATGGGAAGTAAAACATGTATCACAATCAGAGAAAATCATCGAGGATACTCCATGTACCCGTATAATCTTCTGCACATAGAGGTGTCTCATGCTCTCAACTGAACACTGCTCTCTGATCTGTAAGAATTGGGCTGACTTGTTGAGTCGGTCGAGGATCACCCAAATTGATTCATGACCCCAAGAAATACATTGAATTATTGTCAAGAAATCCATGTATATCACATCCCACTTCCACTCTGGGACCACTAATGGCTGAACCATGCCTTCGGGTACCTGATTCTCTTCCTTCACATGATGACAAGTGAGGCACCGATATACAAACTCTGCTACTGCTTTATTTATTCTCAGCCAATAGTGTTGTCATTGGAGATATGGGTACACGTTCGACACTCTTGTATGTACCTCTAGAGGGGATGTGTGGAACTCCCTCAACACATCCTTGTGAAGTGACACTTGTACTATGGTACATCCTCTAAATAGGATGATATGTTCCCCACCTTCAGAAAATCCATCAGGTGCTTGCCCTGTGAATATCTGAGCACGTAGAGCCTCACAGTCAGCATCGCCAAACTGCACCTCACTGACTCATTAAAGAAGTGGGTGAGTTACTGCAAGAGACTGAAGAAAAGATGCTCCATCTTTGTCCATAAAGGATATCTGCATAGTGGCCAGCTGATCTGTCACCTCACCTAGCAGTTGTATACCAGATCTTCTACTAAGTGCATCTGCTCCAATGTTCCCCTTCCCAAAAGTATAGACTATCATGAAGTCATGGTCCTGGAGAACTCAATCCAACATTACTGTCCCAGGTTAAGGTCCTTCAGAGAGAATATATACTTGAGACTCTTGTGATCAGATTACAACATAAAATGCTCACCCATCAGATAGTGTGGCCACATCTACAGGGCAAACACCACTGCTGCTAACTCCCAGTCATGGGTAGGGTAGTTCTTATCCTGTTGTCTCAGCTGTCGAGAACCATATGAAATCACTTCTCTCCCCTTCATCGGGATACATCCAAGCCTGGTCCCTGATGTGTTGTAGAAAACTATGTACCATACACCCTCCTCTAGAAGCCTCAAGATGGGGGCAGTAGTCAGCCTCTGCCTCAGCTCTTGAAAAATCTGATGGCATCTCTCTGACTACATGAAGGGTTGTCCCTTCTTTGTCAATGCTGATAGTGGTTCTGCAAATCTTGATAATTCTGGCACAAACCTCCAGTAATATCCAGCCAAACCCAATAATCTTTGTATCTCCATTACACTCCTGGGTGGATCCTAAGAAAGTACCACCTCAACCTTTACTGGATCAACTAAAACTCTATCCTTCGAGATGACATGTCCCAAAAAATGAACCTCTAAAATCTAGAACTGGCACTTCGAGAACTTACCATAAAGATGGTTCTCTCAGAGTGTGTCCAGTACTACCTGCAAATGATAGGCATGCTCTTCCTCATTAGTCTATTTGATCATAATGTCGTCGATGAAGACTACTACAAAGAGATCAATGTATTGTTGAAAGATAATGTTCATGAGTCCCATGAACATTGATGGAGCTTTTTTCATTCCAAATGGCATAACCAAGAACTCTTAATGGTCATACCGACACCTGAAGGCTGTCTTCTGCACATCCTCATCTCATACTTTGAGTAGTTGATAGCCTAATCTGAGGTCTATCTTTGAGAACCACTGTTCTCCCTTCATCTGATAAAAGAGGTCATAAATTCTTGAGAGTGGGTACATTTTATTCACGGTCACCTGGTTCAGGCACGAATAGTCGACAAAAAGTCTCAAGATCCCATGCACCTTCTTGGCGAACAAACTCGGGGCTGTACAAGGTGAAACACTGGGCTGGATGAATCCCTTCCCCTACATGTCCTCCAGCTGTACCCGAAGCTCATAAACCTCCGTGAGAGCCATCTGATACATTGGTGTAGATATCAGTGACGTCCCGAGGTACAGGTCAAGGTAAATGTCTACATCTTTGGAAGGAGGTAGACCTGGAACATCATCTGGTAAGACATCCCTGTACTATTCCACCACTGCAGGATAGCTCTGACTCTCTACATCAACTGCTCTGAGGGTATGGCAAGCCAACTGATGAGTGATAGGTTGCACCCTCCTCCGAGTAAGTCTTTCCTATACTGCAAGGTCTCCCTTCTCATCGGTGAAAGTAAAATTGGTCCCATCTGTGTGGACACACCACACTTTTAACCTAATACAGTCTATCTGAGCATGGACTGTAGATAACCAGTCCATCCCAAAGATGATGTACTAAGGCCTCGACGCTACTACTATGAGATCCCAGTCGAAGCTCTCGCCTCCTAGAGTAAAGTAACACTGCTGGAACCAAAGTGTAATCATCGAATCTTCTCTTGTAGGAGTCTCTAGCCGTAAGGATCGAGCCAACGGCTCCATTGTATTCTCCGAGCTCGGAATGGGGGATGTGGCAATAAAATAATGACTGGAACTAGTGTCTATAAGAACTGCAGTTATGGTGTAGAAGACACAAATTGTACCTTGTATCATCACCGGAGCACCATGATCGTAATTCTCAGCTGCCTGGAGATGATCTCTCCCCTGTCCACCTACTCCCTGCAGTCGGAGTGGACCTCCTAGTGGTGGTGGTGGTAACATCACAAATAGTCGACCACCAGTACACGCTGCATGAGTAACACTGCATCATCCTTTCCTAAACAGTTCCACCTTAGGTTCCCTGCACAACCGATCCTAAGTCATGTGGTCGTGCACCTGTAGTTGTGATCATCTTGGACCTCTGTGACGTCTGTCTGCTTCCAGCTATAGAAGACTTCACTACATGACAACTAGTGGCGGGTCTATCTTCTGGTGACAACTCATCAAGACAACTATCTACCAAGAGAACTCTCTCTAACACCCCCACCTACGTCAGGATGTTGAGTGAGATCATCGAAGCCCGAATCTCCCGCCCGATCCCCTGCTCGAAGGCCCAGGCCTTAAAGAATGGGTCACACACCATGTATGTGGAGTAGCGCAAGAGGTTAGTGAACCTCATTGAGTATTGAGATATAGTCATGCTGTCATGCTGTAGATGAAGTAGCTCTTGAATGCACACTGTGTGAATAGGCACTGGGACAAACTCTGCCAGAAACAGGCTCTCCAAGTCTGCCCAGAGAAATGTCACCTCGTCGTGAACCTAGAGCGTCAAAATCCACTATATTCCTACGACAGCCTATAGAATGCTGGTGGAAAGGATCACTATAAGATCAGTTGCTGTCCCAACCGGTCCTAAGACTATCACCACAACCTCCTGCCAATCCTCAGCTTCCTGTGGGTCCCTCTCTCCCCTGAACCTGGTTGGCCTCTGGCACTAGAACTCGTGGAACAGGCTCAAGCGTTGTGCACTGTCTGCTACTAGGGGTGGTGGAATTTGTGTCCCAATAGGTAATGGTACTGCTCATGCCTCCACTGGTGCCTCTACTAGAAGAGGGCCCTGCACCGAGGCCTAATCGCTCGGTGGGATATCAGTGCATACAACTCTCGGAACCCTAGTTGGAAATCTGTGTGGAGGCATCATGAAAAGAATCATGTGGTCCATGGTTAATAAGTTATTACTAGTGAGATAACTCGAGAAATCACAATGAAAACTCTTGAAATCACACATGAAATCAGTTTTTTTTGTGCACTGAGTCAGGAATCAGAAGTCAGGGTCCTGGTGTATGGATACGTTGGCCGCCACACCAACACTGGAATCCTTGAACTGAAAACCGCACTCATTACCATTAACATTGTTTCTTCATATAAAAGATCATAGACCTTTTTCTTTGGTAGAACCGTCTCCTCTGATACCAATTTGTCATGACCCGTCCCCTGGGGCCCGTGCCGTGACCACCCCAAGCCCGCCTTCTATAGGCCAGGGGTTGGTGACTAGTACGGAAGGCGTATTCAATAAAACTGGGAAGGAATTCCCTTTATAACCTGTAAGCACAAGTAACCAAGCACACAAAAGGATATGAACACAAGTAAATTGAACTGCAAACAAAGTGAGTGCAGTACGTAAAAGATGCCATAATACAATATGAACAAGAAAGTACATGTACAACTATGATACAATACAACTGAAGAAACGGAAAAGTCAGCTGATGGGTCATCCACTGAGGATCCTACCTAGAGGGTAGGTACAGATCGCCTCCCCAGCATACCCCATCCATCCGTCTCCTCCGCGTATCGACTCGCCATATGGCCTATCTTTGGGCACCATCTTGTCCTGGTACTCTCAGCCTCAGTCAGTGTTCTCTGTCATCTTCATCCAACACAACATGGTGTGGGCATATTCCATTCAGGGGTCAGTATATCGATACCCATTAGGGACCCTAAGACCCTCAAGATCTCAAAAAATCCACCAAGGATAAACCAAAAAGTATAAAATCAACATATAACCTTACTTAGGTATATGCTCATACATATACCTATGTTATCAAGTAATACATCTCAAAAATGAAGAAACACAGAGGTACTGACTCAGATCACACCAGGAATTATTCTAGGGGTAGTAATAAGTAGCATTCTCAGTCATATCATCGAACACATCAGCTACGAAATAACCCCTCCTCTATAGAGTAACGTGGGTCTGCCGCATCACACAGAGGTTCTTCCCACTAACATTGGAATGCTGAGGTACTCCTCCTCTCGATTACCATGGGCCTACCATGTCACACAGAGGCGATGCCCACCATGTGTCATCTGCATCACACAGAGGTGATTCCCCTAGTGACTTTCTATGGTACTCCTCCTGTCGAGTACCGTGGGTCTGTCGCGTCACACAGAGGTGCTCCCCCCCATGACCAGCTGAGTTACTCCTCCAGCCATATACTATGGGTCTTCCACACCACACAGAGGTGCTCCCCACCATGTGTTTTCCGAATCACATAGAGGCGCTCCCCACTAGGTCTGTTAAGTCACTCCAAGTCGAAAAGGACATTATACATCAAGTCTCAGCCAGCTACTAGTTTCCCGCACTATGATCGCTCGTCTCCAGGAGGATCCACTACAAGAGATACTAATCAATACTCCAACTACCATTAATTTCACCAAAGAATAATCTCAAAGGTATACCATATCATAGTGGTCTCAACGCAACTGACGACGTGTCAATCAGATGTCCAGTCTGTGAGTTATTAGCCTTTTAGTCTTGAGGGCCCAGTTAGATTCATGCTCGATCCAACCAGAACGTTCCCCATATGAATCCAAAACTCCAGTGGGGTATACTCAAAGGGACTGTCTCACTCCAAGATTTTTATCACTGGTCACAGATCGTTAAATGGATGTCAGGTGACAAAGTTATGGAAAAAAGAGTGTAAATGGGTCATAGCGGGTCTGGGTCCTGTCTGACCCGGTCGGACCGACCCAGCCTGCGAGGACCACGAGGGAGCCATAAGGGTGGCTTGGTCGAGGGGTGCTATGAGGGAGTGGGGCAACTCGGCTCAGCCCGGGGCGGCTCGACTGAGGACGACGTTAGACCGTGTGACGATGTTAGACCGCGGGGTGGCGGTCCGGCCGCAGGGCGGCGGTCTGGCCGCAGGGAGGTGGTCTGGCCCGAGGTGGAGGTCCTGCCGATGGGAGGCAGTCTAGCCATGGGGAGGTAGCCCGGTCCTGGGGTGGTTACCCACCTGCAGGGCAGTGCAGGGTCCGCGGACTACGTGGTGGCCACGGGGTGGAGGTGATGACCGTATGGCATCACCATTGCGCCGTCTCCTTCATCGCGGCCGGCGGTGTTGCCGGCTGCCATTCTTGTGCCTCCTAAGTAGCCAAAATCCCGCTCTGGTTGCCTTCACCAAGGTGGTCTTCTTCCATCATGAAGGGTACACCATTCAAGAAGAACGACAGAGGGGTCAAACCATGTTTTCTTGGTCCACACTATCTGCGTTAGAGTGGTAGCAAGAGGGTTATCAAGAGCATTAACATTGAAACTCAAATCATATGCTTCCACAATTATTATTCCCAACCCGAAAAAGAAATCATTTGTGTTATTTGTTTTTATAAAAATAATATCATGGGAATATAATTATACACAAATTAAACTCCTACCTTGGATTGTTTGTTGACAGAGATCGTGAGGGATGAGAGGAGGTCATTGGGGAGGGAAAGAAGATCGTAGATTGAAGACATCCCACTATGGAGGATGTCTCGAGGAAGAAGTTTGATGTCTGGGTCGGCATTCTTCATTGGCGTTCTTCATTGGTGGAATTTCTCCAAGAACTCTCCCATTTCCCAAGCCTTTCCCCAAAATGAAAATGGCCAACTGTTGTGTTTCCCCAATTTGTAATTGTTGAAACTATTTCAAATTGGATTAATTTAGTTGGCCCCACTTAATTAATTTATGAGGTTGGCACAAAATTAATTAAATAAGGGTGGCATAATTAAATATTGGTGGATTTGAAGAGGGTCTCCCACATTTAATAGGGAGTTTTTGAGGTTTGAAGCCTTAGGTGGTCCACATCCCCACAATATTCAAAAGGGAGGTTAGGCACGGGTGGTCCCCACCACCATGAATTCAATTAGGAGAATAAAACTTCTACGGTCCCTATCGCTATAATATCCACATGGGAGTGGTTACAACAAATAAAATAAAATGTGTGATTCTTTTATTTTATTATTTCCATGAAAAACCCAAAAAATTAACTATTACCCTCTACCAACTGCTTTCGATGTCAAAAGTCTTCATAAGAGAATAATGGAGCTGTGAGTTCAATAGTGTCCTCAGATTTCAATTTCGAGCACCGATTCAAAAGTTACAAAAACCCGCTCGCATGATTATTGAACATACCCGAAAAAATGTTCCGAAATTCATTCCGGGCACTCCGTGCCTCGGAATCACACACTGTCAATTTTTGGGGACTTTTAAAATTCCCATGTATTTAAAAAAAATTACAAAGAATTTTTGGGTCTTTACAGTCAAATAAATCCATATCTAAGAATAATAGGTCCCACTTTTTCTCTACCACAGACACGAAAAGTGGACACTACGGGCACTTGAGACCCTACTCTTTCTTCTTTCATAGCGGAATCACCTACATCATCATAAAGGAAAACAAATCGGTTGGAAATTTCATTATGTCCACAAAATGGGAAGAAATGAATGAAATAGAGGCACAAATATCAAAAATAGCAGCAGTTATAGATGATTCAATCAAAATGGTACCTCGAACTGTTGACGGTCCCTCCTCTGATCCTACTGGTTCTTGATCCACCACGTGGAGAAGTCTGGTCCATGCCTGAGAATGACTGCTAGTCTGGGTTTCTGCCCTAAACTAGCTCTCCACAAAATATGTCCCAACCCTACCAACACGTACACTAAATCAAAATCCCCCCATCCTTGATGGATCTTATTGTGATATCACTCCCCTTGAAGCCAACGATCCTGCCCCACTCTGAAGTGGGAGTGACACCCCAAAACAGCACTTCAGGTGACCAATACCTCTTCATCGATAATAGGGCTTCATAAGAGTGACAATGTTTTTTAGATGAGCCCCGGTCTCCCAAATTGTTTTCACACAACCGATCTCTCTTCAGAAGACATAGAAAAAAAATATTTGGAAGTGTGGCATGAACTACCACCTCCCTTCTTCACCTAATTCTCTTGTTTCATTTTCATCTATAAAGATTTTCCATTTCCCACTACTAATACATTCCAATAAAAACCCTCCCTCAACTTTTGGTCATTCTCCACCAACCATGCCCGATCAACCACCTTAGCATAGGTCCTCAGATTAAATAAGAAAACATGGGAGTATATCTCTGGTCGTAAGCCTTTCCCAACCCCATGGGCCTTCACCTGCTCTATAGAGATAATTTCAAGAGAAAACCAAACCAGCTCCATGAAATGGTTGGCATACTCTATCAGCAAAAAGATCCCCCAGAACAAGATCTATGAACTCCCTAGATCTAGCATATTTCAAGACTTCAGGGCTGTAATTTTCATTGAAGACGACCTTAAAATATCACCAACATATCTGCTCTTTCTTCCCAGATTGAAGTACTGATTATAACCACCTGTGACTGGGACCCTCTAATAAAAAAATTCAAACTTCACCATGTCATCCTCTAGGGTTTCCAGGAACTCAATCATTTTCTCGATCGTTTCATGTCATTCCTCTTCTTCCTGGGGTTCTATGATACCGTGGATAGTATGAGGATTATTTTTTTAGGAACTTCTAGGCCTTTTACGTCATAATACTTGTCTCATATTCTCTAAAAAGAGTTGGAACAGGAGTCAGTCCATGTATTAGTGCTTATAATTCTTAAACCACAGCCTCTACTAGCCGCTGATCAAGCGGTGAGGGAGAACTATCTTCAACTTCCTCCCATGGGTGCATGGGAGCTTTCTAGTGAGGCATGTTCCTACAAAAATGAAATAGTCACATAAGAAAAAATAATTACTTCATTTATGAAAAATTCAATCATTATCATCAAATTAAATTAAACCAAACATATTACAAGAATGAAATAAACCACTACATCACACCCTCCTAATGTCCATGTACAGTCTGCAGCCCACACATCTCACCTTGAAGTGATGTCAGATGAACAATTACAATTTCCCATGGTGACTAGATGTCTAAAATGAGATTTGTGGGCCATGAAACCCACTCATGACCAAAACAATGAGTCTTGATAGTCCTAGATATTGTCTAGCCCGACTCATCCAAATATATAAATACAACCAGAAAACATTAACCCCCCTGATACCATTTTGTCATGAACCGAATCTGGTCTCCTTCAAAACCGGCACCAAACCTATCTTGTGAAAAAGTTCGAATTGCGTTTCCTATCACCAAATGATGTTAAAAGTACCATGGTATAATATATTTTGTTTTGGGATTAATTTAACCGAATATGGAGACATAAAACATAAAAAACAATTGATAAACCAAATCTGAAAATTCATGCCAAACAATACTTAATCAAAATCTAGAACTAAATACATAAGTTCAAACATATGAAATAAGTCCAAAGTCACATATAATATTTATAAAAACATCCCCAAGGACTCCACATGATAAGGGGTCATGACCCACAAGCCCCCACCACAACGTCGCGCCAAGGAAGGGGACTAACATCCCGAACTACCATCACCCAAGGCCTTGCCTTTACCTGTGTCAAACAGTATAATGTCTAGTTACACCCAAGTGGTGTAGGTAGCGTGTGATACTAATAAAAAAAGTATAACCCATAGGTATTCCATAGATTAATCAATACAAGATAAAAATCATGCAAGTTTTGATAAGCAAGAAGAGCTGGACAACAATTTCTAAATAATGGAACTTTTAAATGTAAACAGTTTTCAAAGGGACTTTATTCATGTGTGAGAACATTTAAGTAAAACATGTAAGATACGATGTTTTCTAGAATAAATCACAATATTCCAAAATTAAATACACAAGATTCAATGACCACCAATTTTGGGAACACCCCTATGTAATAGGTAGTCTCAGGCCCCATGTACCTCAAACCTCGATGTAAAGTAACCAAAGAAAAATCTGTTCTCATGCCCAATACAATAAAAGATAAAATACCCATAACCTAGTTGTCCAAAATAATCATCATTATTGTTTTTCTAGTGTTGTCATTATCCGTTTTTCTCAGTGAAACAGGGACAAAACCCATCTGGATCACTTGAATACAAGTACATATCTATCCTCTTCGATACTCAGGATTCCCCCTTTATGGTAAAACCACTTTCACATGATACCAAAATCCATTATCACATAAATATATCAGTTATAGTCATAATAAACTCAAAACAGTAGCTTCACATGTTTTTCAACACTTACACCACTCAATAAAACCATTAGGATTTCAATAAAATAACTGCATAAAATTTAACAATGTTTTGCACACAAAATAATTTAAACACTCCAATTTTAACACCATGTGCATACCCTTATTTACCAAAACATAATTTTCATCACCAAAAAAATCTCAATAAACTCATTACATGAGTTATAAAACAACCCCAATTTCTGTAACATAAAATAGACATGTAAAGCATCCAATTTAACTCATAATTTGTACCTAAACAATTTCTTAACAAACGACAAAAAACCCAAATTTCAAAGCAAGGATACTGAAGGATAAGTTTTCACAAAATAGGATTTCAGAAAATATAACAAATCTAGCATTGATTAAACAAGGAATAACCTACCAAAAATATCAAAACCCTTGAATATTTGTGCAAAAATTCAACCGCACCACTGCCGCACCATGAGGGACTTAGATAAAGCCTAAAACCAGAAGAATAGACTAATAAATTAAAGATCAAACCCTAGGATTGAAAACCTACTTTCTAGAAATAATGAACTTCATTAATAGGGGAAGAAACCCGATGAAAATGTAAGTAACTAAAGAATATATTCACTTACTCAAAGATGTTTGATGTTTCTCCACCAAATCCCCCTTCTAATTAGAGTTCCAAGGAGGGTTTGAGGATCTTGGGAGGCTTCCATTGATTCTAGGGTTGAATGGAGGAAGACATGCATAATTTTTTATAAATCTTTGTAGGTGAAATGGAAATAAACAATATTTTAATGAGAAGGACAATGTCGCACGGTTTGCTTACACGGTATAGAAAACTGTGTGCCCAGACTCTGGGCCCCCTTATGCACACTCAAAAATTGTCCAAAATCCTTAAAATTCAACGGGGAACTAGGGGAAACATATTGGGGGAATTTATTCCAATAATATAAGATAAAAAGGTACCTTATATAAAAAAATCAGTGTGACATTATCTTTACCAGCACTTTTTTGGAAGTGTTGATAAAATCGTCCTGGTCTAGTTTAATAACCCTAACTATCGTGAGTCGGTTCACTATATCCAAAGCACTCTGTGGAAGATAAATATTATTAGCACCCCTCATTGATGAGTCAAAGCTCAAATCATGGTTAGAATCATGGATCCAACTATTATAAGGCTCAAATATGAGGCACAAGAGATTCAAGGGTGGCACGAAAACTATGCTCGATCAAAATATTATATTTTTATGTTTATAATTTTCCTTAGATATTCACTAAACTTTCTCATCCAATTTCAATGTATCCCAAAAATTTTAGTTTCTCAATCCTTTAATAATCCAAAAAAAATTCATTTATATATATATATTGAAGCATCTTCTTCCCCAATAGCATGTGGCTCTCATTTGAACAAAATTGGTACTGTGCAACATGAAATAAATCAAACCCATTATGGGTTCATGTTGTTGTGAGTTATAAAAGGATCACAATACTTATATTCCATGACAAGTAGTTGGGGTTTGTCTTAGTGGTAAGAACCCCATAATACTACTTGGAAAATGGGGGTTCAAAACCCATTGGGCGTAGGTTACTGTAGCGGCGGAAGGGCACTGTAGCGGCAGCGATACTGTGCGGTACAGTAGCAGCAGGTTACTATTCATAGAATGTGAATTAGGCTTAGAATTTGGGCCTACGGGCTATATAATGGAAAACAAGCCCACTGGGCCTTCGAGCTATGTAATGGGTTTCCCTATACCCAGTTAAAAGAGGTCTTTTCTTTGATTTAATAATAAGAATGAGGCTTCGGCCCCAACCTTTTAAAAAAATATTCCATGACATATAGCTCTTTGAAATCATAAAATTAGATAAATGCATCCATATATTAGACGGTTTTGACATTAGTGTGGAATTTTACATTTTAAATCACTTGGGAGCCACTTTTTCATATTCTGATTGAGAATTTATTGTGCTCTAATTTTTTGAATCACATATAATGCAAGGAAAATGTTTCACCAATAATATAAATCTTGATATCGTAACACATATTATCCACACAAAAAATTTCATTGTGATTTTTCCAATCCTATAATATTATTTCTTTGACATATATGAGTACTAAAAACCATTGATCACTCTCCTTCTTGATATAGAGGGTGTGATTAACTCTACCTCTATAAAAATCGAAATTTATTTGGTATTGATCCCACCTTAAATAATAGGTCCTCAGTGATTTCATTATCTTATATAAATAATTCTTTAACTAGGACACCATTCCCTCATATTCATTCATAATAAACCCATCTAATTTTTCAATGTATACTCCCACCTTAATAACTCCATTCAGAAACATAAATTTGAAATCTATTTTGTAAACTTTAAACTATATTTGGATAGAACTATGAAAAAAACTCAAATAGTTTCCAATCAGGATTTGATAGTAAACTTAAAACTAATATAATCCTTTTATCTAGGATCCACACTTGCACAATATCCATACATTATGTTGATCTACTTTTCCATAGTTAATGAATTTATTTCTAAACACCCACTTGGTTGTGATAGCATTTGTTTTTCTATCCTCCAAGAAATTTCACATGACACATTGTTCACATTTGGATAAATAATGTCATATATATATTTGATTACTACATCATACTTGTTAGGATATTAAAATTATTTAGGTTATAATTGGGTAAAAAATGAGGTATTTGGTAGAGACTTACTCCTTGTTTTTACCAAATACTTTTGATCACTAATGTAATTTTATTCATTTATTTCTGCCTTTCTTGTATTTCTTATAGGTGATAAATATATAGTCATATTTGAAATGATCACCCAATCAATAATACTTCTTAAAAATCACTTCATTTATTTATTCACACATCAAATAAATAAAAAAATTATTTTACATTAATCCATTTAAAAATAGGTCACTCTTTATCATTTAATATTTCTTCCAGTCATAAGAATATCTGATTTCTATCCTTGTAATTCTCACAAATGGTAGGAAATATCCATTTTAGAGAACACATTGCAGTCTAACTATCATCATCATCAGTTTCATATATTAATGATTTATTATTACAATTTCTTTCTTTGAACTAATTCACCATCTATTTTATGTTTCTTGTACTAAATTAAGAAGCATTCATCATATGTATGACTATAACTTTTTTTATTTGAAGAAACATTAGTACATATCTTGAAGAGATGGAGAATGACTAAAAAACAACAAAATTGAATGACATATTTTAGAAAGATGAGTTTATGGGGATTGCAATTTTATATTACTTTCACATTAAGATGAATTTAGAGGATAACAACTATCATAGTGGATTAATTCTAGTCTTAAATTTAATTACCCATTTTCTTCAATGAAGACTAAAATTATTTAAAATAATAAAATAGTGATTTTCCCTTAATTAGAAATATCTATCACTTTTACGTTTGATAATGGATATGTTATGTGTATTTATTTAATTATTGTAAATAATAAATATTTTAGGAACCCAATATGATATCTTCATTTCCCTGTGAGGATTCAAAGCATCAATCAAATTTATATATTTTTTTCTACATCCTCCTCAATCATTTATTGATTGATTAGAGAGATCTATTTTCCTTATTTATCATCATTCTTGCTTTACTATCAGCATATCATTGTGGTCAGTAATGTTTTCATAGTAAAATCATTATCGACATAATTAATGTATTGGTTCATATGTATGTTTAATTTATTTATTTTTCCTATTACTTGTATAATAATTTTTTTATTGTACAGGTGGATTATTTTATTTGAGTTATGGTGGTTTTATCAAAGATGCTCATTCTCATGATGTATTGGACTTCAAGCATACAATTGAGATATTTACAACAAGTAAGTGCATCTATAATTCATACAACCATGAGGAAAATGGGAATTTCAACTAGTTATTTAATAAATTTTTTCATCATTTTATATAATACTTTTATGTTAATTTCGATATCAGTTATATATAACCGTTGTTTCTTCATAGATATTTTGGTATGTCACATTTTTATTTCAAATATCTGCAATAAGACGCAAAAGTGATTAAATTATTCTTTCTACCAATGTAACCATGTTTTCAATTTTTATTTCCTTTCATTATCAAACTGCCAAAACTGCAAATTGATTTGATGTTATTACCTAAGAAACCATTCTTGTTATAGAAATATAGAACAATGTAGGACGATCATATTCCTATTGTGGTGACTTCCCATAACATAATGATAACATGAGCTTCCTCTACTGTTCTGACTTTCAATAACAAGAATGGGTTTTTCAATAAGAACATAAATACAATTTGTAGTGTGGGTAGTTCTATATAGGAAGAAAATGGAAAGATGATGAATTGAGATATATAATTGTTTTGAGACATTTATATTTCTAATAATCAACCACACACTAATCCGCCCCACTATGTGACAGATATGACAACAAGTGCTTCTTTTTAGTTAAAATTGACATTAATTTTAGTAAAAATGAGAAATGGCAGATTCAAAACTAAGAAAAATGTTTTCATTATTTTGATACTTTAGAGAAATTATCTATATGTAATTTGGGACATTATAGAATTAAAATCACCTCAATTTAATGCACAGTGTGACTGCTATGACATAATGTGTTCATTATTAGTTTAAAATCAACAATATAGTTCAAAAAAATGTAGCTCCCTTAAAACAAAGAAAATGCGATCGAATTTTATTGATAAATTAATTTATATATTCATAAGTCATTTTTAACATTAATTAAATGATCCCATGTCAAATAGATACATGATGTGATCATTATGGGTCAAAGTGCATGTTTCCAATTTAAAATGAGATTTTATGAAAAAAAGTGACCTACTAAAAACCACAAAAATGCCTTTGTATTAAAATGAAATTCTAATAAAAAAATGACATACTCAAAACCAAGAAAACACATTTGGATTGTTTTGATATTCTATGAAAATGATCTATAAGTCATTTGTGATTTGTAAGATTCAAATGCACCTCAATCCGAAAAATTGTGTGACTTGTATGACTCCAATTGAATCTTTTCAATATATAAGTGTAATTTTAGTTTAAAATGTGCATCACATCGCAAAAACATAGTAGAAAATCCTAGATTGTTTTATTATCCTATATGGTATTACTTAATTAATTTCCTTATCTTTTTTCACCTTATACTTATTTATTTAATTTTCAAACAGATAATGCTTAAAGATGAACATGAAATACTGTTACTTGCAAGAATCAACCACAACTCAATCCGATAGATAAAATTCCTTGTATGACTCAATGTTTAGTTTAAAGTTAATAATTTCTATAAATTTAATTATTTTTATTATTACTAATATAATAATTTTTTTTATACAAGTGTTGTTTAGGTCTAAATAGGATTTGGGTTAAAATCCAAAGGAATACTGTTATTTTATTATTGTATGTAATAATTTGTACTAATTTAATTTTATAAACTGGAATTTTAAATTTCTATAACATTGTTCTTCTTTTAATTTATTGGTTTTTTAAATTTTATTTCTTTTAAATTCTATATTCATACATTATTTTTCTAATTTCGTGGTATTTTTTAATCGATGGTGTGTTGTTACAGCACAATGTAGTATTCCACTTTATTATCTCTTTTAAAAGTATTGATAAAGTATTTTTTTTATCATATATTTTACATTTTCTGATAAAAGAGAAAATTATGAGTTATTTTTTAGTGATGATAAAATCTTAGGGATTTTAATCTCAACCCAGTAGTCAGGGCTTCTGTAGCACTGATAAATGACATTTTTTTGCTGTTAAAGGCTTATTTTGTATTAGTGAGGCCATACCAACACATTTTATCCTTGTTGGTAAGATATAATTAGATCTGTAATTTTCCATTAATGAATATCTAGCCCATATTCATGAAACTAGATAAAATTTTATTTATAATCGAATAACTTAGCTAGTGAAAGTACTTTGATAGAATCATAAGATTGGGGAAGAAACTTAGAAACCTGAAGGATAAATGATAAATAATTACGCAAATTTTCTTTAAAAATATGTAGAATAAATTCTAAAAAACAAATTATTTAGTGGGGAATTTAATAATTGGGGCTCTACTATAATAGGTAAAAAATGCAACCCAAAAATATTGCTTAATGTGCACTCTATCACAATAAAAATTTATTCAAGATTATATTTAAATTTTAAATTTATTAATTTTGGAAATAATATTTCATAAAAAGGATTTATTTTTTAATTTAGAATATCAAAATTAACTGAGATTAATTTATGGTATTTATCTAAAATAGATGAATTTTTTGGTGAATAGTGAAAAATACCATTTTTATAATTAATCTCTCTTATTAGACATCATAATGAGTTAAATTTTTATTAAACCATTATTCTATAAAAAATTTATATGTAATTATTAAAATAAAAATTTAATATATTATATTAAATTATGAAAACTATGTTTTACATTTCAGAACCTAATTAATATTTTATTCTAAATAAAAAAAAGTTAACATTTTATTTAATTATGTAATTATAAGGAATTATTTTGATTTTTGTTGGGTTTAAAGTTACATAACTCTAATTGTTTTTCATTATAAACCAAAAAAAATTGAATCAATAATAAATATCATTTTTATATAAAGTCAATTTGTTAATTAAAATTATTTTTTTCTAAAAATTGTTTCAGTTTCATTTACATAATTATTATTATAGTCAATTTCTACCACCTCTGGATAGTGATTATATTCCACTCCACATTTCTGGACTTATCCTTTATTTCTTTACAAAATTACATTTTTTAGGATTTCTTATTTTGAATAATTGTTTAAATAATCTTCTCCTCATCTTCATGAAAATAATATTTAAATGTTACTTGTGACATAACATTAAATTAACATATAAATTCTTTAAAATATGTCTAATGAATATTCTTCTAAATATTTTCGATAGTAATGCATTTTCCTAGATCCATTAACAGTTTTATTTAAGAAACATCATCTATAATGTTTAACATTTTTTGAAATAAATTTTAATTCCTTATTCTTCATAAAATATTTCTAAAAAATGTATCAACTATATAAATGATAATTCATTATATTTCAAAATGTAAACTTTTATTTATCTTCTAAGGGTTTTTTAATATAAGTAATAATACTTTAAATATTACTATCATTAAATTGGTATATTATATAATTATACCAACAAAATTATTATTACATTGACGAACTATGATTATTGTATTCCATTTACTTAGTGGTGAAGTATCTACATCACTTTTATTTAAAAAAATTGAAATGAAATATTGATTAATATCGTTAGTTAATTAATTGTTTTTTATTCAATAATATAATATAGTTAATTCATTGTAATTAATTAAGTGATAGGAAGGTCCTGGAATTATATATCTGCTTGATGCATCTGTAGGTCTCATGAGAAAAATTTATCCAGTGTTTAATGTATATATAACCATTAATTGATAATTTATTAGTTGAGGTTGTGAAGATTATTATAATTCCTTAGATGGGACATTAATTGTAATTATGATTTATTGGATATAGAATTGATGGAATTATTATGATTATTTGTGTTATGAATTCCATCCCTGTGAAATCAGTTATAATAATCCATGTGATTATTTAAATTATTATGTCAGCAATAGATATTTTTCATGATCATTTTATGGGTTATATTGAACATTTATTGCTTATATAAAATATTAATTGATATTAAATTTGCCAAATTTTTTATTCATTTCATATCCATGATAGCTTTCATAGTATGATTCCCCTTAATGAGCATCTGAGCTCATCATTTTAATTTTTTACCCTTTCCTAGTATACTAAGAAGGAGTCTTTGAGTTTATTCAAGCATATAATGAAAAGAATAATAATGTTTTCAATAAATCAGTACGATTTTATTTTAAATTTTTCAATGTAATATGGGAAAAAATGAATTTATCTAGTCTCCCAGTATTTCTAAACAATGTGATCATTTTTATGAGATCTCTTATATCATGTACCAATGTAGTGGGGTAACCACTAGCTCCAAGATACTGATGTCAATATTGTTTCATAGATCAGTTAATAAAGAAATTCATTCCCCTAATAAAATCATATAGAGGTAAACCATGAAAATTAATCCTTGAAAGATGTGACTTTTTAGTTATAGAGTTTAAAAGGTGATTAATTCAAAAATGTATTTTTCAAAATTTATTTTAATCATTTACATAAATTTAAAAGTTACAAGCCGGATCCAAAACGAAAATTTCCAAGAATGTGAAAGGAATACATTTCAAAACATTAATTTTAATAAAATCAATAATATAAAATTTTTAAGTATAAATTATAATTAAATAAATGTGGATTGTATTATTAAATGTAATAGCATGAAATAAATTTATTTTTTACTTTTATGACATATAAATGAAAATTACCACATATAAGAAAAAGATGAAAAAATTCCCATTTATAATATAATAAATATAGATTAGGAAAATTTTATGTTTTTAAATAATTTGATTTAAAAAAATTAATTATTATAATAATGTGGACCCTAAATAAAAATATTCACTAGTTTATATGTGAATTATTCCTAAAAATGTCAAATTATTATGAGGAATAGGAATTAAACAAAGAAGTGTATTTTGTTGTGAAACTATAAATTAATTTTATTGAAAAAGAATAAACCATATATAATAGATAAATTGTATCATAATGGTAACTTGGAAGAAGATAGTTATGGACGATAGCTTATGACCCAATTGAAAGGAAATTGAGTTTATGAAACTCTTATAAATTTGGTAACATTTTAATTAAATTCCCTCAATATGAATAACGTGAAAAGGAACAATATATACCATAAATAAAGAGTGAATCATGATAAAATATGTCAAATATAAATTATATATCATAAAAAATAAAATTGTGGACAATATCAAATATGTATCAATGTTGGAAATTTGATTTGTTAACCCCATATGGAAAACAAAAATTTTTATGTTAGAATCATTGGAAAATAATATTATAATACATAAACGTAATGTAATTCACTAATATTAAAAAATATTATTTTCCTTTAAACCTAATGTGTTTGACATCTTGTAACGAACAAAACACTAAACCAATAAAAAAATTATGAATGTTATATAGCCATTAAAATATAGTCAAAGAATTAAATGGTAAAAATGGATTTCATCAAATTGTGAAATATATTTAGAAAAAATTATGGTATTTTAAAATTCTAAAGAATTAATAAAATTAAATTAGTATAGATAATTGAATTAAAAAATTAATTTATTTATTAAAATTTAACACTTCTAAAATTTTCTTTTATTCACATTATTTTGAGATAATAAATATTTTATTAATGTGAATAGTAGAAAATCACAATTTTTTTTTATAATTTATAGAAAAATAAATCAAGAATATTTATTATTTTTAAAATTTATTTTCTTATAAAAACGATTTTTATTATATTATTATTTTTCATTGAATAGTTAAATTAATAAATTTTATAACTTTAATTTGAAAAAATAACATCTTTTTGGGATTTATGATTACCATATTATCTTCTAATGGACTTTTTTTTATTTTTGAAGATTTTGGTTATTAGGAAAATATTGAAAAAAATATCAATTTTGTTAAAACAATCAGTTCTATGACACTATTAAAATGTGAGAATGAAATAAATGTTTTTGGAAACTTTATATATATATATATATAATTAGAATAAATAAATTATAATTTCTATGTCTTATTTATAAAACCCATATTTATATTTTTGGAAACATCAAAAATATTTTACTCTAAAAATAGATTTATTCACTTATATGAAAATACTAGTTTTCATCACATATAGAAATTAAATCCAACAAAATTTATTTAATATTTTACATCTATATGATAATATTATTCAATAATTTAAAATTCATATTTTGACAAAAAATTATGATTACTATAATTAAAGTGAATAAGCAAGATAATAATATAACTGTTAATTTAAAAGAATTTTTTTATTATTCATATGCAATCTTATCAAATAAAATCAATTAGACACTTCTAAAAATTGATTTAAATATCAATTTTAAAACTATATTTAAATAAATTACACTCATTGAATTATTAATCAATACATAACAATATAGAGAACACATAAGGTTGAAAACAAAATTTTTATAAAAAATAGTTTTTTTATATCTATTTTTTTTATTTTAAAATTTTGAATCGTAATTTGTAATTGAATTATAATAAATTGAGATTAAATTCAAGTTCAACATACTAAAATTTTATAATATAATATATTTTATATTTTTTGTATAACATGATATTTTTGGGTAATATATACTTACCACAATAAAAATAAAATAAAAATGTAAAAAAAATATAAAGAAAAATGAATTCTTATATGTTTTAGACAATTATGAAAATAATTATTTCAATTTTTCTGAACCCAATATCATACCACAGTCCATTAATCAATGCTTCTAGAACCATTAACCCTTAAATATTTTTATTTTATTGTTTAAAATTAATTGGTGTTAACAAAATATTCATTATCTACACATAAAAAGGGATTAATTCCACGCTTTAAATAATACGCATTCCCACAAGAAATATCCATTAAAACATACCTAATTTTTCTATTTTATAATTCAATTGTATTTATTAATTTCACTTTATCACTATATGCCTCACAACCCGAATTGGATAACCTACAAAAACAATACCAGAATTATTTTTGAAATTTTCCAAGAGAATTACCGATCCGCATGGTCTGGAGACTAACACTAGGGAATCAAAAGAATCATGTGGGAAAGGATTTTCCACAAGAACAACTCATCATGAAAAATTATGGGGTATTAAAAAATAAATATTTAGTATTCCAACACTTCTCAATCAAAAATAATCCCAAGTAAAAAAGATATAAGCCTCAAAAATTGTACACAACCATAGTCATACCTTCAAACTATCAAATAAAAGATCATATAATATCCATGAAATAGTTTTCTCGCAATATCCACTAATAACCACAAACTCCAATGGTCCCACTAATGGTAAAAATCTTTTACCTCAAAGTGGGGACTTTCATTTCCCAATACATAGCATAAGAATATCTAAAAACACCCTAAGGCAATGTTTGGGTATGAACAATGAAGATTAATAGGTCCTCGTCAAGTATTCCATAAGAAATCCATATCAAGTACTCCAAAAATTATAAATTTATATAAAACATGGACTTGATTTAATTTCAAATTTTATATTAGAACATTATTTTAAGAAAATCTCTATAGATATTTTTTTATAGGTAAAAAAGGTTTATTTCCTTTAAAATAGGATGATATAGGAATTTTTTCAAAATAGGAAGGAATAATCATTTTTATCAAAACATTCATAAAAAATAATTTCAATAAAACATGGGCATGTATAATAATTTTCAATAATAAGAACTATTGAAATAAAACCTTGGTTTAGTTAATTTGGGTTCCGAGGTTCCACTAAATAACATTACAATATGGATCCATGTGTGTAAACACTCGCTAGATCTCACCACTAAATAGAATAAGGGAAAATATTAAAAAAATAAAATTCATTCAATAAAGAGAGTTTTGAATAAATTTTTTTATAATGTCAATTATATATTTCAGTTTACCTAGATTAAATTTCCTCATTCATAACTACCCGGGATACCATGATCTTTATGGTAATAAATTATAATTGGGGCTATCATTAATTTCAATAAATCTCAACTTTTTTAATCAATCACATCATTTAGACCCATGTTTCAGTTTTGAAACATTCCATTTAATTTCAAAAACCGTGTTGAAATGGGTTTTTTCCAAAACACATGAATTTAAAATCAATTCTATTCACTAGAAATCATAAAAAAAATATTCCATATATTTAAAAATCCTTTAACAATATCCATATTTGAATCACTCATTTCAATTCAATATAATTTTCCAGAAATAAACACTTTATTTCAAAATCCATTTTTACAGGAATTTTATCATACACACCATCCCAGTTAAAAATAACTTATCAAAAACACAAATTAATATTTTCAAATACATTAAAAATTATGAAATATATAATAGAATAAAATTATAGTATTTTCTGTTTGAATCCACCAACATTAATCTCATGATCTATAATCAACCATCCTGGGATCCAAAAATAAGGAGTTGATGGCTATAACGATCATTTAAGAATCCTATAACCCCAATTAATCATTTCATGACCCAAATCCATAAATGTCATGAGGATCCATTAATCTTAATTCGGGTTATAATAGAGGAATTTATAAATCACAATAAAAAAGATATTGCATGTATCAAAAGAGATCTAATGAATCAACTGAAATTTCAATCTATGAAGAATAATGGTTGAAATAACAAAATTCATCTCTATATAGTTTTATTTTGTTTATGGTGGAATTAAATTTGATGGAGGGGATTTTTTTTTAAATGAAAATTTAAAAAATGGAATGATGATATTTCTATGCCATTTATTGGTCATATTGGCTCAGTAGCTAGCCACTGGATCCCATTCCTAGATGGTGGTTCTTGGAAGAATTTCGTACATTCTGGTAGTCATGAAATACGAATAATGGGATTCTATTATCTCTCTAGTGAACTTGGAAGAATGCATGTCCAATTGGCCACTACATTGACTAGTCAATTAGAACCCAACAATTAGATGTAGGAGTTCCTATAGGAACAACCAATTTCTAGATTTTCACTAGCTAGATAGTATCCCTCACTAGATTGTAAATAGATCTTTTATAACCATTTTGGCTTTAGGATCTTGTCCACCCTTAAACTAAAACCCTCATCTTGCTCCCAACATCTCTAAAAAGGATAAAACCAACTATCCAAACCCCTATTAAGGATCAAACATTGAAATAAAACAATAATAAAACATGTAAATTTGTGATCAAAGAATGAACAAGGATAAATAAAATAAAAAATCATAACTAAAATCTATTTTAATGATGTTACAATTCACCCCACCATAAAAGTATTCTACCCCCATAAATATTTTCAATAAATCTCCATAGAAATGACATAAGGCCACTATTCCATTATAAAAGCCTCATAGTCCCAAATCATATGAGAATTAGAACCAAGATACCATAAAACCCCAATCATGGGTATGGAATTTCCAAAAAAACCTGTATCTGATATTTGATAATATGAAGTAGAAGCTCAATCACTTTCACATCACGTTTCAATTCAAGGTCCTAAAAACTAAAAATAAGGAGGTCCTCAAAGATACAAATTGAGTTATGTCATGTGAAACAAATTATTGGTCGATTTCATCTATAGTGGGAAGGCCTAATAGTATACTACAATTCTAACATACCCATAAATCTTGAATGGTACCTCATATCTAGGTGTAAAAATTCCATTTTCTTCAAATCCATTGATGACCTAACTGAGGTTAAACTCTCAAAAACACGTATCTATAGACTAAGTAAACTAAATTTTATTGATAATGATCAACATAAGATTTATACTATCTCTATACAAATACCATTATATGATGAATCAATTGAATCTTTTTTGTCATCTCTTGGACCAAACTGGATCTAACCAAGGTGGATTCTCCAAACATTGAAAAAATTAGTAGAAATTTAAATGGATGGACATAAATTAAATTAATGGGTTCCATCTTGATATATGAATTTTAATTATTTTTATTTTATAACTCAACCAATCCCAAATCAAAATCAAAATCTATTCCAAATTCATGGACACAAGCATAAAAAATATCATCTAGAGTCTGAATATCAATTCTTTCAAACCATTTTTCTGAGGATTGTATGTCATGTTAAACATTACATAGGATCTCATCATCTTCTAGAGGCCCAAAAAAAATTATAATTAACTCAAGGATCACTATTATAAACAATGTTATGTATAATTACATGTAAATATATGGTTTCTTACACATAAAAATTCCTCATGTCCTCCACTTTGGTAGTTTCATAATTGGAGAAAACGTCAACTGATTTTTCCAATTAGTCAATCCCCACCCAAATCACATTCTTTCCATGTTAATTTTTTATATCCAAAACACAAATTCAATGAATATTTTATACCGCATCTATGTAATCATAGGTTGTGGATCAAGGAAATCTGAAGGCTTTTGATGCTTGAAATTAATCTATTGACAAGTATAACAACAAGAAACAAAATAATGAATGTATTTTTTCATAACTAACCACTAGAAATGATGATCTAAATCATTAAATATTTTTTTTGAGCCATGTTTCACCACCCAATTGGAAATGTTAAAATACCCCATAACAACCTTCTATGTTTTCAATGAAACAACATACTAGTTCTTGAAATAAACGATGTCTGATAAAGATAGATATAATTTAGTGATTCCCTCCCCAATGTATAATGAATCATTAATTCATTGGAACTCATCATCAATATGATGTTCCAATCGAATCATATTTATAGGAGAGGACTTAAACATTACACTATATAAAATATCCTATTGCTCATCCTCCTATACTCTAAAAATAGGATATGAATTGGGAGTCATATAATTCCATTTATCTGTAGACTCTTTCATGCCTTCATAGGGAGTTTTATTTTCAGGGCATCAGTAGTGAAATTTGCCTTACGTGGGTTGTAAGAAATATATAAATCAAAATATTCCAGGTACTCACCCATATACTCTAAAAAAGTATAGATATTTTTTTAGATTCATTAACTAAATATTTTATAATCAAAGTAGATTATAAACCTTACTCAAAATAGGTGATTCCACACACTATTAAAAAAATCAGATATAAAAAAATAAATATTTTGTATAATGACATTTATCAAAATAAAAGAACCCTCAATATAAATACAAGAGTATTAAAATAGTATTCAACTAGAGTCATCATATATAACTAAAAATTAAAACATCCTAGAAACTATAAGAAATTGTTAAGCTTCAAGCCCAACCAATCACTTCGAACATCCAAGGTCCCGCTAATAAAGAAAATCCACCACCTCTAAGTAGATCCTATAATTTACTTATACTCAGAATAAAAAATTATACAAAAAACTATCAAAAAAGGTAGGGTATGGGCAAAACATACTAGTTGGATCTCACCAAGTATTCCATAATCCATCCATATCATGTAAACTAAAAGTACTAAATTTTAGATAATACATGGATTTGAAATATTGTTATAGATAATATCTAAAAAATACTTTAGAAAACATTTATTGGGATAATATTAAATGGATACAAAAAATTTATTCCTTTAAAAAGGGTAAATATATGAACCTCTTTTAAAAATGTCATGAATAATCATTTCTACAAAAACTGTAATGAATATGTATTTTAATAAAACTCTAGCATATATAATAATTTTAAATTATAGAGCCTTGGTAATAACAATAGAGGTTCATTAGTTTGGGTCACAAGGTTCATAATAATAATGGTGAAATACATCTATAGGTTTGAACACACAGACTAAATTTCAATCCTAGGGGGGATAATAGATAATAAAAAAGAATAAAAACCCTTCCCTCAATATAGTTTTTTTAATTTTCATCAACAAGTCATTTCTATAGATAATTTTACCTAGTGACCATATCCTAGATTCTATCTCCCTTGTGTCGTATGTTCCTAAATGTACTCAATCATACCTGGGCCTACAATTCATTTAAATCAATAACAAATCAATTCATCCAGCACCGTGTCAATGTTTCAAAACTTTCCATTTCATTTCAAAAAACAAGATCAAATGCTTTATCTCAATAACTCATGCATTTATAATAAACTTATTTAATATTAACTAAATACATATTTCATTCCATAGCATTCCAAATCCATAAATGGAATAACTCTTCAAATCAATCATTTCAATTCAATAACATTTTAATGAAAAACTAAACATTAATTAATAATACATTTTCAATGGAATTTCATCTTTAACTCCAAGGAAATTGAAAAAAATTTTACAAAGACTAAAATAAACCATTTTAAATAAATTTAGAATAAATTTAAAAATGATAAATAAATAATGATTTCCAAATATAATATTTTACTCATCAAACCACCTACCTAAATCTTAAGATAATTATTCCACAAAACTAGGATCCACAAATAGAAATTTCTGGCAAGAACAGTCGAGGAAGAATCATATAATCGCGATTAATCTATTCAATATATATGTACATTAATGAAAGGAGAATCCACAAATAATAAGAATTTAGGGAGTGGAGGAAAAAATAAATATTGATAGAAAAGATATTATACTCACTAAATGAGATCTAAAGTACCAATAAACACATTAATTCATGATAAATCATGGTTGGGAGAGAAAAATTCATCTCTAGAGAGTCTCCATTGTGTTTTGGGATGAATGTAACTCTATGTATAAGATTGAAATTTATAATAAAGATTAAAAATAAAAATATTATATTTCTCAATCATTTTTCAATGACAAATTCATTACTGGATAGCCACTGGCTCCCATTGGATAACCAATGGTGCATTGAAGAATGCCCAATATTCTAGAAGTCCCACGAGTAAGCTAGTGGGACGAGCAGAATTCATGTCCTTCTAGATGCTCCACCGGCTAGCCATTAGCCCTCACTAGTGAGATTGGGACATCGTCAAGCCATTTTTTATTTACGTTCCAGTCCACCATTAAACTAAAACCCCTGAACCATCTCATATACTCTCTAATAAATATCAAAACAACTTTGGAAACCCCTCTCAAGTCTCAACAATGATGAAACAACCAAAAATAAAAGGGATAAACTAGATATTAGTTTAAAGAACAATTATAACTAAAATAAAACATCGAGAATCCCTAAAATCTATTGTTATGATGTTACACTTTGTTTTCCTAAGAAATTTAATTATAAAGAGTTCATCTAGAAGAAGTTAAGGGTCACAAAGCAAATATTACATATTCCTTAACTATATATTCTTATTATTTCACATTAAAACCATACATAAATATAGTAATATAATGAAATAAATATCATTAATATAATTAATTGATATTATATTAAAGAAAAATCCATTATTTAGTCATTTTCATTAACTTAGAATAAGCATAGAATGTTAATCATGTGTTGTGTGAACAACCACCTCCACGAAGTAATGTTGTTTTCCATATTTATTTTATTTTTTATCCAAACAATTTAAAATCTGATTAAAAACATAAAAAAATTTAAATAATATCATTTTTTATATAATATAAATATATTATACAATGCCTTAAAAATACTCACCCACCAAGATATAGTGTGTTTTCGTTTGGGGTTGTTTTAACCACCAACTAAAACAACACTATAAGACCCTATCATGAATTAATATGGGAACCTAAATAAATTTTTTAATAAAAGATAATAATGAAATATGGATTGATTTATATTTCTATAATGGTTATATTTTTAATATAACATAATATTAAAATACCAACATTGATTTCTAAAATTAATTAAATAAGAAAACACTAATTAAATTTTAACAAAAATAAAAAACAGTGTAATGAATAGATTGAGTATGATAAAAAATGGTAAATATTAAATTAAATATTAATGAATAGGTTAGTAACATGTTATATAATAAAATTAATATGATTCTTCATGATGTTTGGAATATGTGCAAAGTGAATGAGGAACAACGTAAGGGTTTCTGTCTCAAATTTAGTTTCTTAAGACATATTTATTAGTATACACAATTTTTTTAAATAATTACATATATATATATATATATAACCTTAAATAATTTTTATCATGATCCTCTTGTTATTAATGATTAATATTTCATTTAATATCATATAATTCAATGTATTTTTATTTTAATGTTTTTGATATCGTAAGGGTTTGTGCTAACTAAATTTTCTTTTATTGAGAAAAAAACATTCTTATTAAATCCCTATTGTTCCACGATTGATTTATTCTACCTAATAAATATTGGTTATTTTACATAATTTATTTTATAAGGATCTATAAGTTTTGTTTATTATATCTTTACCAGCTGATTCTTACCTCAATAATTATGTCACTTACAGAAGTTTATGTTATCATTTTTTATTCAATTGAGTAAAAAATATTCTTATTGAAATATATTGTTACAAGATTTATTTATTCTATGTAATAAATAATTTTTAATGTATTTCCTCTGTATCTCATGGGTTTAAAAATTATTCCTTATAATAGCATTATCAAATGATTCTTACATAAATTATTATGTAACTTGTAATGGTTTCTTATATCAATCTACTATCCCTTGAGACATAGTTGTTATTATAAACCATGTTTTGTATGGAATGGTGTATCTACTACCCATTAAATATTTTTAATCACGATACACTCAGTATTAATGGTATTTAATGATTCAGTTTAATCCATATTCTTTAAGTGGTTGTTGACTTGAATGTGTCTATGATTGTAAGGGATTCTTTGTCTCATTTTGAATTCAAAGAGGAAAATGTGATATTACATTACTTATTTTAATATATATCGTGTATTAACATCCAAATTTACTTCATGCATAATGAATATGAATCATTTAATTATATTTTTATTTTAGGGTTTACCTCTCATGTTCTTTTTAATCTTATGTTACAATTACCATAAGGATTTTGCATCTTAATTTTGATTCATTGAGATATGGTTTTTATTAATCACTTATTTTCCTTTTAGAGTCTATATAGTGTCCATAGACTACCATATAAATCTAATCATACTATTTTATTTTGGTAGATGAAACTCACATTAATTCATCACTACATGTTTATTTCAAATCATCCTCGGTTAAAGGTATAATTTTTAATCCAAGCACATTCCTTCATCAACTCTCTATATCTCATTACTTTTATTAAATGGTGTTAACCAAAATGAAATATATCAGTTAATTATTGAAATTTTTTATTTATCCATACACCCATTTATTTACATGGTTCTAGTTTGAGTTATTCTTATATAGAAATCTATTATTTTTATTGTTTAGGGAAATATTGAAAAATGTATACTTGTTATTATAATATAGATATTAATTTATTATTAATTTATTTATTATGTATTTTATATAATATTAATTCCTCCATATTATTATTTAATCGGCTTAAATTGGGTTGGGTTGGTCAATTGTATCCCCTTTATGCATCAATATGTCTCATGAGACGAATTAGAATGGGTATTTTGGTGTATGCCTACCCAGAAAAATATGCCCCAGACTGAGGGCCTTAACACTAATATGATGATATCTAAAATCACTAAGTATTAGATCAGTGGAAGGAATTCAAAAATTTTAATTATGAATTTAAATCTATATAACCAGATAATGTTTTCCATTTTATATTTTCATTTTGAATGTTAATCATTAGTATTTTCTGATTTATGTTTCATTATATGATGGAATTATTTTTTATTTATTTCTACGATATTATTTAGTTTATTTAATGTTAATTTATGATGTTTAAATTTTATCTGTTATGATTACCATTTCTGATCATTTCATCTCACCCCACTTATGTTTCTAATTTCCACAGTTATGAAGAAAAGTATAACATTGATATATCTAGATGTGTATCATGTGTGGAGATTTGTATGGGATATATTGAGGGATTTTATCGATAAAGTATTTTTTATATAGTAGAAAAATCCATTTTATTAGAAATGCATGGGATTCAAAGAAGATAAATGTTTTTTTGAACTATCAAAAAAATTAATCATAATTGGTCCTTAGAATATATGTGACCTAATATTTTTATAGATGTTGTAATTATTAATGGATAAAATTGGTTTTATTTGGTTATTTTTAAATTTGATATGTAAAATGTATTTTTTTTCATGAAATATTCCAAGAGCACTGTTCTGGGGCATTACAGTTTGTATGAAAGGATTTTTTATAAAACTTTAGAGTTTAGGATATTAATTCATGATAATTTAAGGGTGTAAAAGTTATGTTTGATCATAATTTCATTGGTATAGATAACCATTTAGGATAATTATTGTAATAAATAATATTTTTGGAATTTTGATAAGATATATTTAGTGAAAACACTTGGATGAGACTAAGGGTAATTCTACGTATAAAATAGCATCCAAAAATTAAAATAATGTATATATTTTGTGGTCTTCCATGGAATAACATCCATACTTCGATTCTTAATGTTGATAAATTATCTATCGTAGATTTAACTGGGGGTAATAACCCAAAAATTTTAATTTTGGTCATTAATTACCTCATCACCTATTACACGAAAAATAGTCATTACTAAACACCTGGTTTGAGACTCCTGGGGAAATAATTTTCTTAATCACATTGAATTTACAACCCATTATGAAAGATTTATTATTTTAAGGAATTGGTGTTGGAATTATGGGATAAACAAACCTAAAGAAACCATGGTTAAACCAAGAGTGATTTAGATTGAATTAAAAGATAAGTAATAATTTTCAGATCTAAGACATTTTGATGTTGAATGTTTCATGTAGTTTACTTCCAATAATTATCTTATAGTTCTAGTTATTCATCACTTATGCTTTTTTTTGGATTTTGTATTGAATGAATCCTAACAGAATCAAGTTGAAAATGTGAATCATAGAGAATATAGAGATTCCCTAAAGAGAAGCATAAATTGATAGGATATTGAGTTACAAACAATTTGATTATAGAAAAATTCTATAAAGAATTATGACTAATCATGGGAAATTAATTGAGAATCACAATAAAAATATATGGTTAGGATAGAGTCTCATAAAACTTTAGATGATTGGGATGGTGAAGGAATAAATATTTGACTTCTTTTTAGCCCAAAGGTGTGAAGAATCACTAGGTAAACTTTCAAAAAAAATAAATGGAATATTTTTTTCTTAGGGTAATGTAGGGCATAGATAAAATAATTTTCAAGGAAAATTGAAGAGATAATTTGACAAAGTTAAAGGAAAAAGGAGTTTATCCAAAATTCCCACTACCAATTTAGTATCTTAAATTTAGGTAACTTGGACTTTATTCATGTTAATTCCCAAATACCAATGATAAAGAAGACGATTTTAAACATAAAATCCCAAGAAATAGGAATGAAAAAGCAACTATAACTTTGGAATTGAGTTCTGAAGATAATTCTTACTAAGAACTACTGACCATGAAATCAAGAACTATGATTATTGTTCATTATCCTTTTTATACACACATCATTATACCTTTAATGACTGATAAGAACATATAATCCCTAAACTGATGATTATATATACCTATATACATATGAGGGTAATTTCCAATATATTTAAAACACATTTAAAATAATAAACCATCCCAAGAACATATATTTTTAAAATGATAACTATAAACCGCATATTAAATATTAATCCCTCTATATTAGAGAATTTAGCTTAAATCCTTAAATGAGAATTCAATATTAGTTTTATTTCTATTATCAGGGATTGATCGAAGACCTTGTTAAACCAAGTATAGTGAGGATGAAGCCTCATTGTAAATTATATCTGAAGAAATTTGTATCTTATGAACACCCATAATTATTTCATTAGTTCGGAAAAAATGTAATTATTATGGTGCATGTTATATAAGTGGAAAGAATATAAAATTCAACGATTTAAAAATTATATTTTCCTTTGAAACCAACTCTGTTTGGTATCTTGTAATGAATGAATCACCATACCAATAAGAAAGATATAATGTTATATGACCATTAATATGTAGCAAAATAATTCGTTCGAAAAAATACGTGTAACACAATTTTGAAAAATTTGTAGAAAGAAAAATAAAATCATTCTTTATATTTTGGCATAGGTAAAACTCAACTATTAAATCAAAGTACCTAATAAGATTGATTTATACTTTTAAATCTATCACTTATAGAATTTTATTTTATGAAAATTATTTTAAGACACTAAAGTTTTTATAGATAAAATATATTATTTATATGAATAGGATATTAACACCAAATAAGATTAGTAATTTACAGGAAATTAGAATAAGAATAGTTTATATTTTATAAATTTAGTTTCCTATATAAATATTTTTTTCATTATATATATTTTTTTTAAAAAGTTAAATTCAAAATTTATTGAGTTTTATTTTTAGAAAATTATGTTCTTTTTTGGGTTTATAATAATAATATAATCTTAAGATGAAATTATGGATTTTTTCTATAGTATTGGATTTTAAAGTGAAAAGTGAAAAATAATGATATTACTATAACCGTCACTTTTATAACACTATAACAATAATATAATTTCATAAATTTCCTAGGAAAAAGTTTCCAAAAATGTATATATATATATATATATATATTTATGAGTAAAATAAATAATTTAAATTTACTATATTGTATTTTAAAAATCATATTTGTCATTTTGGGAACATAATAAATATTTAACTATAAGAACAGATTTAATTCCTTATAGAAAGAATTTTTTATCATGACTTGTAAAAATTAAATCCAAAATAAAATTATTATTCTAGATTGAAATGATCGTATTATTTATTACTGTTCAATATTTTTTTGGGTACAAATTTGATTACTATGATTAACTTTAATGACAATGATAATGGTTAAACAGTTATTTTGAAACAATTATTTTATTAATATTTTCAAATTTTTAAATAATAAAATAAATTAATATCTCTTCAAAAGTGAATTTAATATTATTTTTAAAACTATATTTAAATAAATTATTAGTCATTAAATTATTAATCCATACTAAATATGATTAATAACACTTAATGGTGAAAACAACATATTTTTTTAAAAGTAGTTTTTTTGAATATAATTTAATTTAATTTAAAATTAAATTCTATTTTAATTAGAGATAAATTTGGATTGAATCTATATTAAATATTGTTTTAAAACACCGAAAATAAATAATAATTTTCATTTTATATCTTTATAAAAACATAATATACTTGGGTAAAAACTAGTTACCCCGGTAAAAAAACTAAAAATGTTAAAGTACAAATAAGAGAACAAATACTTATAAAAAGGTTAAACAATCTATGTACCTACTTTAATGGGGCTTTAGAAACCCAATATAATCTTTAAATCCATTATTTCATGATTTTAGAACCATTTAACCTTTGATAGTTTCATTTAATTATTAAAAAATAATGGGTGTTCATTAAAGATCAATTTCCTTCACCAATAAAAGGGGATCAGTTACACCCTTTCCATGATCCACTATCCCTTAAAAATATCATATAACCCCTAAAAATATACATATCTTATAATTAACTATAATTATATAAATATCATGGACACTACATGTTTCATATGTCATTCAATTCTAATGAACTCATCAAGAGGATGTCCAGGGCCTTGACCTAAGTATTAATAAATCCTTATCCATTTCTTCTTATTGTTTCCAAAAAAACATATACTTACCATAAAAATATAAAAACCTAGGTATCATTATTATACTTTAGTGTTAGTATATTATTTAGAAAAAAATTATTTGTTTTTCTCCATTTATAAAAAAACTATCATTTATTCTGCGTTGGGGGACTACCAACTCCTAAAGTAAGATTTTTCAATTTCCATATTGATTTTATTTAATTACACAAAATAGTTAAAATATTATTCAAAAAATTAAAATAATATATAAATAATATCATTATTATTTGGTTATAATGATATTACACACATCCTCAACCACACTCATCCATTGATATATAACATGTTCGTGTATTTGGTTGGTTTATCAACCAGCTTAAAAATAATATAAAACTCTATCATGGATGACTATGGAAACATTAATATTAATTTTATTATAAGTTATAAATCAAAACAAAATTTTATTATGATATTATAATGATTATATTAGGTATTTTACTTATAATTAAAATATTATCTTCAATCACTAAAATTACTGAAATAAGATGACATCAATTCAATTTTCCGGAAAACATAAACGAATACTATATTATAAATAAATATCATATGATATTAAATTTTATATATTAATTAAAATATATTGCAATATGGTTCATAAAATGGTACTTAAAAATTTATATTATAATTCATAAATTTAATTATATGTATAGAGTGAATTAAGAACAATGTAAGGGTTTCTTATATCAAAATTTATTTTTGTTGTATATTTATTATTATACACCATGTTCTATTTGGAATTTTGTTTATAATGAACCAATAATATTTTTTTTAGATTTCCTATCCTTTTACAGCTGTTATTACATTAGTTTAATAATAACTATCCTTAAAATACAAACCACAGATCATAAATTCTAGTGTTTTTTGAAGATTAGGTACCCAAAAATCAAAAAAAGGAACCAAAATAAATACATATTTTATTTAATATTAATAATAAGATAATAAATTAATTTGAGACATTAAATCTTAAAAGTATTACATAGGGAATACATGACCAGAGGGATGAGTTGAAAATCCTTTTAAGGGAATAAACATATGAATAAATAATATCACATGAATTTGAAGGCATAACATGATGACATAAAAAGGCATAGAACATGAATCATGATTTGGAAGATTAAAATATAGTACATGGGATAATGTAATCATGAAATCATATAAATGTTTAATCAATATAAAACATGACATAATCATGAGTTATGGCTAACCACTAAGACCATTTCATATGGAAGGACATGAGTCAAGGCTAACCACCAAGACCATTGTACAGAGAAGATCGTGAGTCGAGGCTAACCACCAATACCAATACCCCTAGAGGAGCATGAGTCAATGATAACCACTAGAAACATTGCACAAGGATGAGAAAGGCTTATGGATATCATCCAAAACTATTTCATATAGGTGACCTTGGTCTAAGGATAACATCCAAGACCATTCCACATGACGTCTCATGATACTAAACATTTCCAAATATATTGGTGAACCATCAGGGATCACCCACCATAACATGTTCATAAATATTTTTTCCGCATTAATAATAATACAAATGTAATAAACTTAAGGGTTTACCATGTAACGAAATGGGTATCATAACCATTTCATGAAGCATAAAAAAGGTGTGTATCATAAAGGTGTCATTGATCTAATATATTTAAAAAAAATAGAAATTATTATGTTAAGATAGTAATATATAATGATAAATTATATCCATATGAATTGAAAACCCTGTAAAAATATTTCATAAGAAACTTTATATATGATCTACTTTAGTGTAGTCGAAGAGACCATTTTCAAGATTCATTGAAACAGAAAATATATAATTTTCTGTATAAAACTAGAAATGAATCCATAGAATTTTTCATGATAAAATGGGTGATTTTATAAAAATTGTGTTGGATAAAAATATATTGTGTGAACTTGAAAATGTGTAAGAATTCTAGAAGTTCCCTTTAATCAGACTTTCTTATCATTAGTAATTGAGAATGGGACCTTATAAAATAGGTATTTCCCCATCAAAGAAAGAATAATTGAGATGGATACATATGTTTGGAACATAAAAATTGAATTTATAAGGATTAAATAAGAATAATTAATATTTAAATATGGTATAAGGTAGAGAAATTTTAACTCAAAAGAAAAAATGGTGGTTCAGAAAGAGTATCTTACCTTATGCTAAAAGTGTTCTTAACATGAATTTAATATCTTGTACAATAAAATTAAATACATTAATTAATTAATTAATTAACATTTATATATTTATTTTATTTATTATACTTTTATTATGTTCATTAAAGGATATTTAGAATAGTTATTAGATACAGTTTCATCATTCAAGAGTGTTTTTTCGTTGGTTTTTATGATCGGTTCACTTATATATGTATATAAAAGATCATGTGAAATGATTAAAGTTGTCTAGAATTGAAATTATATGTTATTAATGAACAAATAGAATATTAAATAGTCTTATATATCATTTCCTCCATATTTTAGGATGATTTATTTGTTTAAGTGATAATGATAGTCATTTATATTACTTTGGCGTATTTTTGGTCATCGCGAACTCGTTTTGTTTTATTTATTAATATTGTGTATATATACTGGTTAAAAACATTAAATAAGATATAATAAATATAATATACTCTTATTTTACAATAAGAAAATTTTATGACAAGTCTTGGATTTCGTAATGTAAATTGAAAAGTCATTATCCGTGAATGTAATAAATCAACATTTCATAGACGATGTTTTCATTTTTAGAATAAAAGGTGAGGGGAAAAAATTATGATGGGTTGTTCCATTAACACAATAAATTTCTAGTATATAAAATAAAATGGATTTATCATGCCACATTGATATGAGGAGGTGATTAGAGGAAAATAAACGTAAAGAAATTAAATGAAAAATATTGAGGATTTACCTCTTCAATTCTTCTCCTTGAGAACCTCCTTGAGGAACTTGAGATTGGTCTTTTATTAATAAAAAATTATCATGGGCCTAGGGCAGAGACTTGGGAATATTATTTGGTATAATTTGCACAAGAATAATGGATTTTGAAGAGTGAGGATAAGAGGTGATGAGGAGTGGTATTTATAGTGGAGGAGATGGGTGTTTGTTATTATTTTATTCATTTTCTTACTATTTTTCGTCAATACTATGAACATTTTTCACTCTTATGAATAAATGAAGTAACTACTTTATGATATTTTGAATCAAATTTCCTTACATCATCCATACATTAACCATGACTCAATAATTTATGTATTTATCTTATACCTTAAATTACTGTATTTCACTATTCACCAAAAATAAACTATTTTAGACTAATCGAGAAAATTCACCCAAATTTGTTTTTCCAATTTTTATAATTAAAAAATGAACATCATTTAATGAAAATAATTATAAAAATATGAGATTTAATTTCTAAATAAAATCATCATTTACTCAAAAAATAATTATTTTATAAATCCTAAAAAAATGAACAGATTAAAATATTAAATTTGGATTAATAAAATTATCTTATAATAATAAGGAAAAAAATATTTATTTATGAACCTATTTTTTGAAAATAAATTTTCTTTTATATAAATAAATAAATTATAAAATTGTAAATAAATGTTTATATTTAATAAAAATACGAATAATCAATTTCTTATTTTCAAACAATTTATTTACAAATTCCATGATATAAATGTATCATATTTTCATTCATAAGATTCCTAAATTTTAATTATTATTTCATAGGTGAGGTTACTATTCTATTTTCAAGGTTACTATTCTTATTAATCATGTTACCATCCCAAAGGTCATATAACCATTGCATTGGTTTTGGATCATTAATTTCTATAAATACTTCTTATATGATTAATTTTTAATTTATGATGTTTTTATTTTGTTATCTAACAAATTTTATGTGATTCATACTATATTAAATAATTATAAGAAGGTAAATTTCATTAAGAGAATTTTGGGTTGTTACATTCTTCCCCCTTACGAAACTTTTACATTGAATTAAAAAAACTAAGCAGAAAATAGGTGAGGGTACTTATCATCCATTGATTCATTTGATTACCATGTTTCCTCTTAATATATATGGTTCTTCCATAGTAATTTGACCATGTTTTATAAAAAAGTGGTTCCTTGGCCAAAATACCAAAACAAAATTATTATAAAAAGGAATTTACATGAGTCCGAAAGAAGGGGTCATATTACAATCTTTCTCATTAAGAGGGATTAAATCATTAGGGAGATCATTCAACCTAGTAATAATTTGACTTATTCCTTTATTAGAAAGGTCATCTTCCAACATGTTCTCTTCAGGATAGATCTTCGTAATAATACGGTTGATATCATGGAGTGAATAGAAAAAATCTATCCAATGTGTAGTAATCGAGCAAGCTAGAAGAATCACACCCTTTCAAATCGATTGCACTACGGTGGTCAAATTAATTTCAATATATATGTTGTTCTAACCTTGATTCTTGGAGAATGAGATATTATGAATCACACTCATCATTTCAGCCACTAGAGAAAAGGAAATACCACAACTTCTAAATAAACACTTGAGGATCTGACCACGATGATCCCTAATGATGGGGTCACATCCCATGGGGCTCAAATTTCTTTTAGAAGCACTATCGACATAAACTTTAATCCATCCAGAGAAAGGCAGTTTCCAAAAAAACCTAAAAAGTGCGTCATATCCAACTAAAAATGACATTGATCCGATGATGTCTCATAATTATAATGTGTTTCACTATATTGTTGCAATTACCCTTCTAAATCAAGAAAGCTTCATGAAGAACAAATTATATATAGTCCAAGATCATCACCAAATGTTCCTCGTAAGGAAGATCATTTTGCAGAGGTACCACCATGAAATTTAGTACATGTGAGGGATCTAGTATATACTTCTTTGAGTGGTCTATGTAAAATATATCGTGTAATTGGGACCTATTTAGTGAAAGTGCTAGTCGATAGGCCATAACTCTAACATGATCACGAATATTAAAGGTACTTAGTACATGGGAAATAAATTTTCCTTTATTCTCAAGTCTCAAGATCCTCTTCTATGGGGATATTAATGGGAATACCATGCCTCCATCCGTATACTCCATGTATCATCGGTGATTTTATGGATAGATATTCTGTAAATATTGTGATTCCTTAACATGTTACTGATTTTTTTTCACCTTTTATGGCATTTCATCAACCATTTTAGGTCTTATATGCTTGTATTCAACAACTAAATCCCAGCCTGCTGGTATTTTTCATATTTTCCCATAAAGGGCTTCATATGGATCCATTTGGATGCATGCGTAGGAACTTTTGTTGTAAGAGAACTCAGCCAGAGGTAGATGATGGTCCCATCCTCCATTTAAGTAAATAGAATATTCTCCCAAAATGTATTCCAATGTCTGAATAGTGATCATAGATTGAATGTCAGTTTGAAAATGATAGGTCGTACTAATGTTCGATTCAGTGTGTAGATCATGTCGGATTCATTTATATAACTTAGAGGTAAATATTATATCTCGATCAAAAATAGTTGAAAGTTGTGATCAATGAATTCTTTAAACTTCCCTAATATATATTTGTGCAATTTGGATGAGTGATAATTCCTCTCAAATTTTTATAAAGTTAGTTTTTTCTGTAAGACGATCCACAAAAACCAATATAAAATTGTTCCCTCGAGATTTCTTCATAAGTCTAGTGATAAATTCTATAGTGATGTTCTCCCATTTCCATGATTTTATGGGTACTTGTTACATTATCCCGTTATACTTTTTCATTTTATCCTTCAATTTCTGAAAAACCAATAACTAAGAAGTATATTCAGAGATCTCCTTCATCGTATTTTCCCACAAATAGTGCTCTAAGAGATCTTGATACATCTTTTTACTCCCTGGGTGAATAGAGAGTGTCTAGCTATGTGTGTAATTTAGATGATATTTCTTTATATTTGGATTAGATGGTAAAAATAGTCACGAATCAAATATTGTGACTCATTAATCATATATATTTAACTCTGAGGATTTACCATTTCTAATATCTTCTACCTTTTTTAATTTCATCATCATTTTTTAGAAACCATTATTTTTTCCATAAGGGATAGTTGAGCAATAATTTTAAAAACTATTGATGTTGTTCCTTCCTTAATTATTCCAATTTAGATCCTTTATAGGTCTAGGAAGATTAGAACACTCTCAATTATCATCTTTGATAATGATGCAAGATCCTTTATACGTAGAGAATCTTCCACATTATTTTATTTACAAGGATGGTAGTGTATTGAGAAGTTATAATACTTGTGAGATCTAATAATATTTGTTGGTTTATATTAATATCTTTCTATGTGGATATATATTTGAGGTTCTTATAAACACTATATATCTCACACTTACCCACATAGAGATAATACCAGTATATTTTCAACATGAAGATCATAGTTGACAACTCTGTATCTTGTGTGGTATAGTTTTTATAATTATATTTAAAAATATTTGATGTGTAGGCCATAAAATTCTTATTTTTAATCAGTACAAAGCCTAAAAACTTCTTTAAAGAATCATTTTACACCACAAAGAGTTCCCCTTTTATCAGTAGTGTGACCACTAGTGTAGTAATAAGCCCCTTTTTCAACTCTTTGAAGTAATATTAACATTTAGTGGTCTATAAAAACATACTCACTTCTGATTCATCTTGGTTATTGGTTTTGAAAATCATGATATGTTATTCAAAAATCATCGGTAATACCCATGTAGACTATGGAAACTATGGATCCCCATTATAAAATTTGGAACGGACCACTCATTGATTTCCTTATCTTGAAAGGGTCCACAAAGATTCTTTTATTATTGATAACATGCCCCAAGAATGATAATTCCTCCATACATAATGAAAATTTTCTATAATTTTAATATAGTTTCTCATTTCCCATGGAATTTAGAACAGTTCTAAAAAAATATACATTTTTCCTTTCTCTTAGAGTATATCAGAATATCATAAAAAATGTCTACGAAAAAATTCATTGTCATCTCTAAAGACTCCAATCATTATGTCCATGAAAATTTATGAAGAATTAGTTATTTTTTAGCGAATCACTATGAAATCATAGCATCTATTCCTCATTCGAAAGGCAGTCTTAGGAATATTTTCCTTCCTCACAGTGAATTAGGGATATCTCAACCAAATTTCCACCATAGTGAAATACATATCCCCATATCGTTGATAGAATAATTCTGAATTCTGTGGAAGGGGGTACTTGTTCTTTATTATGATTTATTTAAGATCATGATAATCAATGAATAGGTTCATTTATCTATCCTTCCAAGTAAATAGAACTTTTAAACCCCCCCAGTCAAGCACTAGGGCATATAAACCCTTCCCCAAGATTCTCCTGTAATTGCTTATCTAGTTCCTCCAACTCAATGGTGTCCATTCTATGTGGAGTGTTTGATATTGGCATAAATCTAGGTATATGTTCAATTGAGAACTCAACTTCTTAGTTAGGTGGGAGACCATGAAATTCATTAGGGAATGTATCCATGTAGTCCCTCAAAATAGGCCTTTATTCGATCATGATTCCCTACTTCTTTGTCAATCATTTGAGCTAGATATTCATTCTCCTAAGGAAATAATATCTAAAATTGTGATGATTATTTTGAAGGAGTTTTTTCCTCATTCATACACTTATACAGAATCAGAGAACGGTTTAGGATGTGAATTGTGGTATCCCTTTTCTGATAATTGATGTTGGATTAATATAAATATTGTTATTCCAAGCCCACTATATAATCAAACTCTACCAAAGGAATTATGAAAATATTTTATGGGAGTTTTTTCCCAAAAACAATTATTTGGGATGATTTATATACTTTTGATGCACTAATTTTCCCTTTTAATTTTCTTATAGATAACTCAACCTTCATATTTTGAGGTGCTGTTTGAATAGTTCTACAAATCAGTCAAGATATGAATGAATCTATAGAACCATAATCAAATAGTATGATCACTATTATTGAATGAATAACTAGTTTACCTTTCACCCCATCACATTCAAGATCCACCTTCATAGTAGTGATTGAATATTCCCTTGATTTATTCCTTTGACATTGTTGTTGATTACGTACAAAAAACCTAGTCTTAATAAATTGGTTCTGATAATTCCCTTGTTCATTGTAGTTGAAGCACTGCACAACATGGTGAGTGTTGATCGGAAACCTTCCTTTCCACTTACAAATTTTTGGGATTCACAATATCCCCTTCTCAATTATTACCTATATACCACATTTTTTCACATTTTAAGCATCTCCTAGTCCACTTTGTATATTTCCCAGTATTCTTCTCCCCAAAAATTTGACAAGTGGGATAATGGGTTTTCAATCCATGATTGGATTTATCTACTAATCCTACCATATTAAATATCACGTTATTGTTTTTATATCTCTATCCAAAAGGCCAGTGAGAGTCTCGGATATCTCATTTAACCTTGAGGAAAAAACATACAATATCCTCAGAGTTATCAATTCTTGAATCATAGACTCTTTTTTTAGAATCTTCTTTATTTTTCTAATGAAGTGATTCTCCTTTATTTTGGTGTTCGGGCCAAATATAAAGATGTATTATGAAATCCTAGTATACATTCCATATGCCCTAATAAATTAGTATTCCATATTTTTTATTCTATGGAACTCCCTTTCCATCATAAGAACAATGGTTATGGGGAAGTAATTATTGAAAACTATTTTAATCAAATATTCTCATTCTGTGGAATCCATTACTTCTATGATATTTTTGTTCTAGAGTAATGTTTACCACTAATCAAATCCTCCATAAAAATGATAGGAATTCGTACATAACATTCTCTTCATCTGATCACCTGAGGATAAAGAATCACTTCTTAATGGAGTTAATCCATCATTCTAGGATGAGGGGATCCTAAGATCCACCAAAAGTGGGAGGAATTTTCCACATAAAAGATTAGACCAAAGCATTCTCTTTATTTTGATAAGGTGAGTGTTCCACGTGATTAATGTTATTAATCATTACATGATCCACTTCAGAATGTTCTATAATGATGTGTTTATAACCCGTTCCCATCAGATTTGGAATTTCATTAGGGGTATTTTCATGTTTCCTATCACATAAACTGATGACATAGATTCTCCTATTTCAATCCATTAATATAGAAAAATAAAGTAAAATTATAGGGTATTTAATACTTAAACAATAAGAATATAAAAAAGGAATCTTTTATTATATAAGTATAAACTTGTAAATAAAAAACATACCCTAACTTGTGATTCCCTATGTTTCAATCTATGAAATCCATGGTAATAGAATTAATCCTAGGGTTATTAATAATGTTTTCTAGTCTTAAAATGAAAAAATAACTAAACCACCCCTTAATACCAAATATAAAGACCCTATACATTTATATTATTATTACACAACTTTAATCATAACTAGACTTCAAATATACACCAATGATCATTAAATATAGAGTTGTTGGATGATTAGGTACCTAATACTAAAAACATGGAACAAAAATAAATACATATGTCATTTAATCTTTATATTGATCTCCAAAATTTTATTAATAAAAGTAATATACATATGATAACATGTGTAATACATAAACAAAAGGATTATCTAAAAAGTCAAGTATGGGAATAATCTTATGAATAAAGCACATCATAGGGGTTAAAAGCCATAAGATGATGATGTAAAATGGCATGGAACATGATTAAATATATGGAGGAATAACATATAAAAAATGGGTTCGTATAATAATTTAATCATATAAATTTGGAAAAAACATACAACATAACATAATCATGATTCATGGATAGCATCCAGGACCATTTCACATGGTGTAGCACAGGTCAAGGCTAACCACCAAGACTATTGTACATAGAGGAGAATGAGTAAAGTCTAACGAAAAAAACCATTTCACATAGAGGATCATGAGTCATAGATAATCACAAAGACCATTTCACATAGATTATCATGGGTCAAGGTCACCCACTAAGACTATTTCACAAGGAGGATCATGAGTCAATTAAAACCACGAAGACCATTGCACGTGGAGGGGCATGAGTCAGGGATAACCACTAAGACCATTGCACATGATGTCTCATGAGACTAAAAATTACCCAATGAGTTGAAGAACTATCTGAGAATAGACATCATAACATGTTCATGAATATGTGTTCCACATGAAGAATCACACATAAATAATAAACATAAGGTTTTCAAATGGAAGTAAATTAGTGTCCAAACTATGACATAAAGCATAGACAATGGGTGTATCATAAAGGTATACATTAAAGAGTTTATTTAAATAATAATTGTAAAATTATAAGGGAAAATATGAATAGATAATGATAAATTAAATACACATGAATTGAAAAATACATAAAAATATTGTTCAAGAATCTTTAGAAATGAACCACTCTAGTGCATTTTAAGGTAGAATTTTATATATTCCTGAAAATGAAAATGGAATTTGTTTTTTATAACACTATAAATAAATCAAGATAAATTTTCCTGATAAAATAGTTGATTTATGAATATTAATGGTGGATTAGAATATATTATTCTGTGTACATAAATATGTGTATGAAATCAAGAAATTCCTTTTAATCGGGCATACTTAACGAAAGGAATTGTAAATAAAACCATATAAATCATTATTTCTTAGAAAAATAAAAGATAATTGAGAAAGTTACATGTTTTTAAAAAGAACATAATTTTTTAGGATTAAATAATATTAAATAGGAATTTCATTGGGGAAAATAATGATAAAGTGTAACTCGAATGAAAAAATGGAGGTTTGGAAAGAATATCATACCTTATGTCTGAAAGTGGTATGCATTTGAACATAGTGTCATTGATAATCAATTTCAATCCCATAATTAACTAATTTAAGACCTTTTATACATGTATTTTATTTATCATAATTTTATTAAATTCATTAATTGAATTTTTTATGTGTTATAAGATATAATTCCATCATTTGGGAGTGTTCATTTCCTTAGTTTTCATGATCGAACCACTTTTATATGTGTATGGAAGATCATTGAAAATGAGAAGAGTTTTCCAGAATTGAAATTATTTGTTAGTAATGATCTTATATAATATGAAATTTCCTAACATATTATTTTTTTACATATTGGAGGATGATTCATTAGATAAAACATTAATGATAACCATTTATATTATTTTGGAATTTTTCATTCACCACAAACTAGGTTTATTTTATTAATTCATATTATTAATTTATACTTGTTATATTAAATTAAATAAACTATAATACATATTTTATAGTATTTTTAATGATAAAAATGGTTTTATTACCATCCTTGAATCTGGTAATGTAAATCGATAATGTCCCAAACTTGAATGAGATAAATCAACACATCACAGATGATGTTTTCATTTTTAGAACCAAAGGGGAGGGGAAAAGAAATGATGATGAATTTCTCTATTTACACAATAATATCCTAATATATAAATGATACTAATTATATAATTTCACATGGAAAAGGGTATGTGAGGATAGAAAAATAAAATAAAATTAGTCGAAAGGAAATTAGAAGAAAAAAGTGGTTTTTATCTATTCAATTATTTTCCTTGAGAACCTCTTTGAGGCCCTTGAGTTAGTATTTTAATGAAACAAAGTTCTCCAAGAAGTGAGGTTTATACTTGGGAAAATTATTGGGTAGAATTATTACAATCTCCAATTATTATTAGGTGTGAGGATAAGTGGTTGTGAGGTTAGAATTTATAGTAGTGAATAAGGGTGTTTTTCATTTATTTTAATTACCTGTTTATTATTTTGGATCAAGGATCCAAATAGTGATGATTATTTGGAATAAATAATGTAACTGTTTCATGTTATTTCTAAATTAAGTTGATTACATCATCCATATATCAACCATGACTCAGTTATTAATTTATTTAGTTTATACCATAAATTATTATATTGCACTATTCACTGAAAAATCAACTATTTTAGAAAAAATCCATAAAAATCACCCTACCAAATTTTTTATGTGTGAAATTAAAACATCGACTCTGTTTAATGAATATAATTTGACAAATATTAGAAATTTAATCTTTACATAAAATTATCCTTTATTTTAAAAATAATAACTTTAAAAATTATAACTCATGTAACAAGAATTTGAAAAATTAATTAATGTCTCATAAAATTATATTAAAGTCATTAGACAAAAAAAATTAAATTATGAATCAGTTTCATTAAAATAAATTTTATATTAAATAATTAAATAAATTATAAAATTATAAACAAACATTTAAGTTTCATATAAATACCAATACTTAATTTATCATTTTTAAAACATTTATTTACTTATTCCATGATATAAATATGACATATTTTCATTTAAAATATGCCTATATTTTAATTATACATTCATAAATGAGGTCACTATTCTATTATTTATGTTACTATTCTGTTTTAAGGGTTAATGTATTTTTAATGGTCACAATACATTCATTTGATATTTAATTTTTCATTTTAAAGCATATCCTTCAATGGGTTTTGATTATAAATCTTCTGATGTTGTAACAATTTATGGTAACTATGTTTTATTCCATTGAGTTAAAAAAATTGAGATTATATTATTACAATATTTATTTATTCTACCTAATGAATACTTGGTATAGTATTAACTCCTTCATTTCTATGGTTCAATAATTATTCTTTTTAATGTTATTATCAAATAATTCTAACCTCAACGATTTATTAACTTGTAAAGGTTTGTGATAAATTAATTGGCATCCATTTATTTACAAAAATTCATATTAAACTATTTTTATCCATCCAGATGACTAATATTTATTGTATTTCATTCGCATGTTTTATTCTCTAAAATTACTCAATATAACATCATTATAATATAATTCTTACCTCAATTATTAGGTTACTTTTATGGGTTTCTTATCTAAATTTCTAATAATTTTAGTCATATTTCTTATTAGAAACCTTGTTTTTCATTAAATGGTATATCTACAAACTATTAAATATTTTTTATCAAGATAATTTCTTTATTCATGTTATACGGGTTCCTTTGTCTCATTTCTAATTCAATGAGACATGTTCGATATTACACAACATATTTTCATTTATATGTTGTATGCATTGATATATTACCCTCTAGTATAATTAATATCTTTCATTTAATTATGATAAAATTTCTTGGTATCCCTCTCTTATTATTTCGTTTCATATGTCAACATTACCATAATAGGTTTTTCATATCAATATTTAATCATTGATATATTATTTAGATTCATCACTTTTTTTCAATATTGTGGTGTACATATTGATAATAAAAAATAATATAAATAATCTAATACTATTTTATTTTAGAGTTTTAAACACATGTAATTCAATAAATTCTATTTATTTTCTAAATCATCCAATATTATCGGCATAATTTTTCATCCAATGTGTTTCCTTTATAAAAACATTATACTTCCATCATTTTTTCATAAGGGTGTTCATATAGTTCAACACATCTATTGATTGAGGAAATATTTTAAAATTTTATATACCATTTAATCTATATGGTGTTAGTTTGAGATATTCTTAGATATAAATACATTCTATTTATTTGTTGAGAAAATATTTAAAATCATTATACCTATCATTCCAATATAGATATTTATTAATTATTTTAGAAAATCATCTATTTATTGTAAATATTATTTATAATTTAATATAATAAATGAATTGGATATAATTAGTGATGTTTGGGATCTAAAGTCGAAATTTTATTCATCGATATTTCTCATGAGGAAAACTATCTTGGGTATTTTTGTGTGTGCATACTCAAAATAAAATATTCCCCAGAAACAATACATTGATTATAATATAATGATGTCTAAGATCATGTTTCCACATATTTGGTAATGGAATTCGATGTTTGGAATTATTAATTTCAACACAAAGGAACTATTTATTTTAATCCATGTGAAATTCTATTTTTTAATTTTAAACATGGGTATATTGTTATTTATGTTTCATTATTTTATTACATTATTTTTTGTTATCTATTCTTACTATAAAATTTATGCTCATCTTATGCTCTGTTAAGATAATCAATTGTAAACATTGTTGTTTAAGCTAAATGAGTGTTTTATCTCAACCATATTATGTTTCCAATTTCCTAGGATATGAAAAAAAATTAGTAAAAAAGTTATTTTTAGAAGAGTATCATGTGTGGAAATTTTTTTTGGAGTTATTGAAAACTTATTATGTATTACGTAGTTTCTTATAAATTGGAAAGAAATTATATTTTATTAGAAATAAATGGGTTTTTATGATTTAATTTTTTTCCTAATTCTATAAATCTATATACCTAAAATCTCCCTTGGGTGTAAGTGACTCATTTTTTATTTGTGGTATTTTAATTATTAATGGTTAAAATTAGGATGCTTTGGGTTATTTATAAGATGCTATATAAAGAATGTGTATAGTCACATAGGATTTCAAGTACTTGTTTCTAGGGAATTACATGTAAATACAAAAAATTTATGAAGAATTATAATCTTATTAAATCATATGAGACTATAAATCATACATAAAATAATGTAGTTTAATAAGAATAAGTTAAATTAATATAATGATTACAAAAATTCTTTCGCCAAGATTCCTGCAAGGTTGAATTTTTTTTAAACTCCTTCATAATAAATATTACTAAAATAATAACCAATTAAAAATCTTAATCATATCTATTAAATGTTATATTAATCTCTTACATTAATTTATTACATTATTACTAATTAATTTTAGTTAATATTGGGGATCGGTGTTTGTAGCTTTATCAGTTCCTTCATATTTAAGTATAACCTTTTTATTTGTCACTCAATATTCATGAAGAAATTATAAGGAATATTTCTATGTTACTATAATTTGAGCTTCATATTTTTTTATAAAGTTACACGTTCTTTTAATTCATGTTTTAGGTACATTTCTTAAAGACGAAACCCACAACAGGCTTGTATATGTAATTTTAAATGAAAAAATAGGTATCATAAAAAATATTTATATGTTATATTATCACTTTATAAACATAAATATTTATTATTTACATAATAATATATTATTTATCAATTAAATTAGTTTTTAGAACCATCCATGTATTGTAGTGATAAAAAATGATGTATTCATCATATAGCCAATAGTATGTTTGTAACATGGGTGTCATTTTTACTTTTATAAAACATAGGATGTATCTAGATAATGGATATTACATTAATATAACAACATTTATGTAGGTTTTTTGTACTTATGTAATTATTTTATTTTTTCTTCAATACATTTGGTGGACATAAAAAATAAAATGGCTAAAAGATATTTATTAATAACATTACTTCTTCTATTGGATGTCCTCTATTAGGCTACACTTTTAGGCACCATGAATTTATATTTTGAAGATAAAGACCCATCTATGTTGTTGGGAAGATTTTGTGAGATATATTTTGATAGGATTTGTTTGACATAAATGGCTTAGGGTGTGAGGAGACATGTAGTGGTGAATGGGTCCTTTTATAGGTGAGAAGGCTGTCACATTGTAAATATAAATTCTTAACATAAAAAGAAATTTCATTATAAGATAAATGTGGCACATAAATTTATAATTAGTGAAGAAAATATTATTTAAATATAGTAAATATCTACCCCCCCCCCCATTTAAGTATGATGTTTTTATCCCATATCAATTAGTTTTTACACTTTTATCTTGTTTTACCTTTACCACGGTATTTAATTTTTTAGATCGGTAACTTATTTCTATGACTCAAATCAAAAATAAAAATAAAAATAAAATTTTCCATGATTATTCCAAAAATTAAATCATTTTTATGTAATAAATATTCTTGAAGTTAAGAATTTAAAATTGAAAATAAAATAATATAGTACATGGGAAAAGTTTCATTTTGAATAAAAACTTTTTCTTACGTCACGATTTATTACATTTACATTTTTTATTATCTCTTATTTATTATATAATTGATAACCAGTTAATTATTTTGATACAAAATATAAATTTTATGGATTTATTCTTATAATTAAGTGGAATTTATATTTTAAATAAAAGATCTAGAAAATGGTAATTAGTATAACATACATTATACACATTAATCAATACTATATTTAAATGAAAATTTTAATATTCTAAAACTTATATTATCAAAATTTTATGACTATTTCTTTATAACAGAACAATATACATCATAGTAATATCAATTTATACTGAAAATAATTTATATTTCAAAATTTTCATTCTATTATAAGACACGTTACTTGACATTTTAAACATATATTTTTTATTAATAAAATATTTTTTATAATATGATAAAAACAATTTAGAAATTTTGTTAAATGTATTGTATTAAAAATTGAAAGATAAATTCTTTTTTTAGTGTAAAATGATATTTATCCATTTATTAATGATTCACATAAAATGTTTGATGATATTACATTAAATTTGATATAATTTTATAAAACATAATATATGTGTCATACTTCATTAACCATTATCTTATAATGACCTAATTTCCAATAACACTATTAATAAAATTAATGTAGATTTAAATTTATATTTTTAAAATGATTCATGAATACTGTAAAAGATATTTTATGAAACATTTATTCTTAAACAGAATTATATTATACATGAATTAATTTTTTCAACAAAATACTGAAAATTAAAAAACATTGGGGGTAAATATTCCTATAAATGTTTTTTTAATACTATAAAAAATGAAATTCATATATCATTAACACTTACAATTTATAAAAAATATTCTTCAGAAATTTGTGATGTTACAGGATTTCATTTTATTATTAGACCATTTGACCTCATCATATTCCTCTTTATAATACAAAGATACTCTTTTCCACACTCAAAACGAATCACAATATCCCATTGAGTCATTATGATGTTTAATTAATTAAAGAATATCTTACACATGGGATGGCTAATATTCTAGATCTACTTTTCAAAATATCTTCACAATCTAAATTTTTCAAACTTAAATACCCTTACATGTCCCTAATTAACCTGTATATAAAAAATTAATACTCTTAATTATCTTATATAGTACCTCCATATTTAAAAATGTTTTAATATAAAACCCTTACATATGATATTCTTACACATATGTAATTTTTCTAAAAACCATTATGTGTAAACTTGAAGCAAGTAGTTAATCATAAGTATTAGAGTGAAATTTCGTACTTTTCAAAAAAAATTAGTTATTCTTACTGAGTACCTCTATACATCCAATGTTATGACTCGTATGTATTGATAAACTACACATTACATATCACAGTGTGACTTGGGAATTTTCTAATTTATTATAATTTGTCTCATATGTCTGTTTATCCATTCTCATGTGACTTTTACATATCACGATATCTGTGAATTTGTTATAATATTAGAGAGAGTCTACTGAATATTAAGAAACATACTCTTACAATCCCTAGTAAGGTTTTTTAATTTTCTAAATTTTTTATTCATTATGGTATGAAATACCTTTATATATTTATTATATTTTTAAAGTATCATTTATGTATAGATTAGATCCATGATGTTACTTTTACATATCATTGAGTGGTTTTTTAAGTTTCCCAATTCTTATAAGAACTATAACCTCCATGAATTATCTACAAGGTTCAAAAATATCCATAAATCTAATTCATAGTTATCAAATAAAACCAAAAAAGTTATTTACTCCTAAAACGATCCTTATAATCTTCCAATTTTTTCACATATGGTTACAAACAAATACAATACATCCTTAAAAATTCAATTGGTTCTTCAATATCATCATTCTTATTTATTTTTTCCACTAATAATTCAAAATAAATAACATATGTTCACATCATTTCTCAATAAAAATCACCATCACAAAAAAAACATTATTGTAAAGGGTAATTTTTTAGATATCTCCATCCCAAATTGATAATAAAATTATGTACAAGTGATTTTAATGCTCTCCCCCTCAATTATTACACTCATTTATCTACATTTTTGTAAAAACATATTTTATTATTCAAAATAAAAATAAGAAATTATTTATCCACTATTGACAATAGAATACAATGTAATGTGTAGAATACCAAACATACTCCAATGGCCACGAAATGATGAACATGAATATTAATACTTAATAATTTTGATATATCCTTTGCCATAAACATTTTGAAAATGTCTATAATTTGAAAAAAAAATTGGATTTAATTATAGTATTATATCACTATTTGGAAAATAATTAATTATTTAATATCTAATGTTAATTTTTTAAAATATAGAGTATTTTAGTGGATTCCTAGAATGATCAATTTCACTTTGACTATCATGTACAATTTTTAATGGATTCTCAATACTCACCTTCTGATCTTCCAAATTCTTTCTTATCCTAATTGTTTGTGTGCAGTCCTATTTAGAAATCACATGCAAAGCTTATATAGTACTTAATTTCAATAGTTTTTTCTTATTACAATTCCAACTTAAACATCTTTCTTCTAGAAAGATTATTCAACAAACTGTATATATCATATCATCATAGTATTTTCCCTAATAATCATCAATGTATTTTGACAGGTCCATGTGCCCACCTATACTATACATCAACCCAAAAATCTAATTCCCTTTATTTATTTTATAAATAACTTGGAAGAAATCAAATGTTATTCTTTTAGATAAATTTTATAGCTTCTCTCCCTAAGTGCCACCAAAATGGGCCCTGATATGGGGGTCCACAAGACCTCAAGTGAATATCCTTGAAATAAAATGGCTTCCAACTAGAAACAAGGTCCCCAGGGGTGTCCATGGGGATATTATTTCCTTATTGAATTAGGTACAACAAAACACTAACCAATTTAAATTAAATAGTGGAAGTAATAAGAATAGAATACATCAGTGGAGGTAAAAGAAATAAGAATTGAAATATAAAGGAATAGCTAAAAAAGACGATTTACCATAATAGATATAATAATGATTTCAATGTCATGGGTCCTTACAAAAATTGGGGTACATGTGATCATAGTTACAAGAATATACTTCATGCTATCAAACACTAAAAAATATAAAAAATTTAGCCGCATCATCTCGAGTATATACTCAGCCCTCTTCCCCCAAAGCTTTATCCAAAATAAAAAATTAGTCAATCATAAAAAATAACCCACTTCCCATTATCTATACCTTTGATCATTAAGTCTTTTCAGGTGAAAAATGGTGCCCGAGCTGGTTGTGGGAAATAAATATCAGTATATCAACATGCATGGTGTCTTGAACATTCCATTTCTTGTTTTAAACATATAATAGTGCACTAAATATAATTAAAATAAAGTGGTTAATAAATAAAACAACTGAAACTTGATTCGGGTTAGCAACTAGACACCTATCCCATACCACCTACTTTGGGCTAAGATGAAAATAAGAATAAAGTACATATTCCATGAAGGATATGTGTTCAAGAAAGAAAGTAATCATAGTAATACCATAAAGTATACCACCAATATTGTTCATTGGAAGGGGTATAATTCATTTTACATCATCCAAGAATTATAAAAAATAAAAGTGATGTATAATACAATAGAAATAAAACTCTATGAAATATTTATAAATGCATCTCATGAAATTCAAGTAATTCAATTATGTACACCAATTCTAGTGGTGGAGTTTGCACACATCCCTTGTGATCTGAGAAAAGTCCCAAGATTTGGTGAATCTGATATAGACCAATGCCACCGACCTAGTCCAAGGTGACCCTATTAGTATCCCAAGTATCAATGTGAGTCATGGTTAACTCTAAGTCCATGCCAAATAATTCACATAGGGGATCGAGTCTCACCTGAGGCATGGTATAACCATCCATCCAAAAGGTCGCTCCTTGATTAATCCCATAGGAAACCATACTCATTCACTTGAATAATAAATACCTCCCGGTAAGGCCATATCGGTCAAGAGAAAGTGTCTCTCTCTATTTGTTTTGTAGTATCCTACCAATCATGGACAGTCCATCCATGAAATCCTTATCTCGGGATTCATATCCTCTCTTCTACCATATTGAATGACCCATATCAAGCAAGGTATATAACTCATGGCGATTAATTTATAATTTCATTCTAATAAGGAACCATATCAATGTCACTTGCTTTCCATTTAATCAAGATCTACAGTTTAATCCACTCAACCTGGGAAAAATTTACATTGGAAGGTAATAACCATTTCCCATAAGTGGGGCATAAGAGACATGTATAGAATTGAAAAAAAATCATGTATTCACATAAAAATTAATATAAAAAACTATAAATCTTATCATTTAATAAAACTTTTCGATTTAAGACAAATGATAATAGAAAAATATATATTACAATGGAAATAGAATTTAATAAGATCCATGAATGGTTAATAGGAATATGCTACCAAAAAGTCCTATATCCAATACATTTTAACTCATGTAATTCAATAAAATAATCAAAAAATATTACCATTTAATCAATCATTGTACTTTTAGCCAAACAATAATGGAACCGTTTATATAGTAAGGCAACCAAGCATCTCTAATAACATAAAACTCTATTTTTAGTTTAGAAGATGATTCACCTTTGTTGGAGGGTTTTAATTATAAAAAATTACATTTCATAATAAAATAACTCATTTAGATTATTAATATTTATTCCAAACTCATTCAGGACTAATTAAATACATGATAATATGTCAAGGCATTAGCATCAAGAATCGCATGTAGAAAATCACATATCATCACTAAGATTTCAATATCACAAGAGAATGTTCTTACCAAATCATCACAAATATAGTTAAATCCACTAAACAATGCACAATAAATTATATAGTTCACATGAAATTAATGTAATTCTAAACTCACTAACAAAAAACACTTTCAAAAAAACAATATAGGTATTTAAACATGGAACAAGAAATTTGTATAGTGCAGAAGGAATAATCATTGGAATTTGAGAATAGTACCACTAGGCAGGGAAAATTTCATGAAGCATAAACATTTAATAAACATTCATAAGGGTTTCTCCACTTTCATGGGTAAATAATCAGAGGAAAATGATATTCAAAGTGGAACTTCAAGAACGCCAAGGCATATGAAATTACACAAGAGCCAATTAATTTTCATAAAGCTTAAGAATTTTCAATGGGGGCCAATTCATGTTCAATTTCTCATTATAAAACCAATAATCATTTTTAAGCATTTAACAAAGTATCCACACACAACCAAGGTAATTTCCACATTTTAAAAAAAGGCCATGTTGCCCAAAATGGATAGAGAACCAAAAAGGGGTGGTTAAAAGTGAAGAGAACAACACCAGAATGTGTATATCCATATGTGATGGTCACCAAAAACACAGTAATGTTTTAAATTAATTTAATATATGGCATCAAAGATTTGCTGAAATGTTCCGGAAAGTGACACAATTGAGTTATGTCAATGGATGATAAAAAATTAATTAAAAACCCCATGAATGGGTTTCCCTACATCTGAGGGTATCTATAAACATTTAAAAGAATTTAAATTAATTTAACAAGAAATATTAAGATTCACAGAATGGTATTGATGAGATGCACAATGGAGTGATTCCAGAAAATTCATGAAATGACTGGGAAAAAGAATATACAAACTAAATCAACATCGTGGAACTCCCTTCATCTGGTCACAACCTTTGATTCAACCAAAAATGGAATAAATTGAATGATTTACAAAACCCCCAGAAATTGGAACAATTCCTTCAACACCAAAATAGGACAATGAGAAGTAGAGGAACTAAGAAAATATGGAGTATGAGATATATATCTTACCATGAGATTTCCAATACATCTAATGGTGATGAAAAAAATTAAAATCAATGGATAAACATTAAAAAGAAGATAAAAATGGGAGAGGTGCACCATTCCTAGATGAAAACAATGGAATCACACTAGGAGAAATTGGGAAGGATAAAATAATAAAGGATAAAAAGAAAAATAGGGAAACAAAAAGAAAATGTATAAAAATAAAAAGGAAATGGAAAAAATGAAAATGAAAAAATTGGGTAAAACCCATTTCTTTTTTTATTTTTCTCCTTTTTCCCATTTTTTTTGTTTTTCCCATTTTTTCACATTTCTTCTATTTTTTCCACCGTTGAAAAACTCTGCAAGTGGTTATGGTGTATAGTTTAAATAACTATGCTCACACTGTCCTTCTACCCACTACCATGACTTTTAAACAGGTTTTTTTAAGGAATTTAAACTAAAATGTTTAATGTTTAAAGCCTTGGATAACATTAGGATGTTATAACCTCCCCACCATAGAACTTTTTATCCCCAAAAATCCTTTGGGGAAAATTGAAACATCACCCAACCAAATAGGGTTGTAAAGATTCATTAAAACGATCATGTTGTGTTTCCAACTGACCAATGGAACATCAAGATTCACCTTAACACATAGAACCTAATCCATAGAAAAAAAATAAACACCCAAACTCAAATTAAAAAATAGAGATAGATCTTTTCAAAGTTCCTTAAGAAGATATATGGTGACATCATCATATCCTCATCAACCAGCCTATGGTGATTCACCATAGGATATTGCATTAAAGTCCAATTCAGAACCGCAGTACCCTAACTATCATAATTATATTTTAACACATTCTCATAACATTCCAATGACTCTCACAAAATGGAACATAAAAGATGACTGATCTAAGGGTAGAGTAAAAAATGACCTCTTTTAAATGAAACTATAGGAAGAAAGGTAATGCCACCACCAGCCAAAAACTCCTGAAATTCTTGTCTTAGATGGACGGCGCCCAAAAAAAGTTAAACCTAGGGAATTTAAAGCAAAAGTATATAGGTATTTTCTCAAGGAAAACTCACTGAGTCTCAAAACTTGCTTCTAGTGACATATCTATCTTAAAGGCCTGACAAGCTATCGTGCCTCAACATTATAATTGAAATGACCCCTTAGAATAAAACATTTGGATCATTATGATTAAAACACCCCATTATGAGCCCATATTTAAACCAAGGTATCCTCAGAGTTGACAACTAGTTTCCAGGGATCTCATATAAAGAAAACTATACTAATCACTTATGATCGAGCATAGGTACAAGTACAAACTCCTTACTACAAGAACATTGACTGAACCCCAAGGGAAACTATATGGTATTCAAGTCAATAGGAGAAGAGATGGTGTTCATGAGTCCATCCTAGGAATTCCTAAATGGTAAAATCTCGGTATCACTTAGGATCAAACATAACTATAAAAAAACTACACTTCTAAAGTTAAAATTTGATCAAATCCACTAGAATAAGACTAATAACTTCTTAGAATGTTAGCATTGCATAAGACCAATTCTCTCTCATTGTACCCAGATGATACCAAGATACGATACATGACCATCATTAATTCAATAGTACACTAATAATATTTGAAAGATCATAAAAAATATCCAAAACACTTTCTCTGTAATAAGGGTGGACTACTCCACAAATTTTCAAACCATTCCTGGAAATTCCAAAAGAAGGACTATCGAAGAACTATAAGTAAACATTCTTAGAATCACTGGGCAACACCTACAAAATCATTAGAATTTATTTATCAATAATGTATATGGATAACCATAAATAGAAATGTTTTTATGAACAATTTAAGAGAACATGAGTACTACATATATTTACTCATACTATCAACAGATTATAGGACCAAAAGACACATCCTTGATACTATCCATAGGTTTATCATCCATACAAATCAAGTATCTTATGGTCCCCAATAAAAGTTAGCTAAAAATATGGTCACTATCACTATGGCCCACTAATCTCAAGAAATATCATTAAGATTTAATAAAAACAAGTAAGAGGCCTCTGGAAATGCTCATTTCCCATTTTCATGGAAAAACTCTGGAAAACACAAAAATGATTCAAGCTACTTGTACAAAAGGGTCAGATCAAGAAAACCATTCAATAAAAAAAATAAAGTATAAGTGACCAATATAGTACCTTTATAAATAGAAATATTTGGACATTTCTTGTCTATCATAGGCTACACTTCATATACATTGCCCGATCTACGGCCCTGAGGTGCTCCCTGACCAACTTAAGAAAAATAATCTTGTTGATTCTAAGACTCTGGGGCCTGCCTGCCTTAGCCACATCCACTACTACCTCAGTATAATATGCCAATGGAAGACCAAATCCCATCCTCATGTGGAGTTTTAGAAATGATACCTGATAAAGGTGCTTGCACGGATCCCCCCACACTGGTCATTGAATAAATATAACAGGAAGAATCTCTAAATATGACCCATATTGATGCTGGATCATAATTAAATTAGGTTCATTATTCCCTAAAGATATCTATGGACTAGATTTCCATACATGTTACACAATATGGGATATTATCATGTCACATTTCTATCACCACCCCCCATGTGTACCTTTAAAATGAAGATTCATACTTCTAGAAGAACCTTCAGCCTGGTGTGGAAAAGAACTACCTTAGATCACAGGACCATCTTCTCTGAGATTCCACTCCATAATTAAGGCCTCGTTTACTATCTCTATAAATTTTATCAAAAAAAGTCATTCACTTCTGATCTGAAAACTCGCTCAAGACCATCCATTATTGGTCTTCTCTTAGAATACATGGAATGAAATGATCATAGAAATACATTCAGAATTCTCCTCTAATCTTGACTTCATAATGTTCTGACTATTAAATGACATCCCACCAATGCATAGTGGAGTCATCAAGAATATTGATATAATGTTTGAACATCTGATCTAGAGACATCTCAATATGGTTGATGATATATATCATATCTTCTATATTTGACTATATATCATAACGACTGACATCCCCCGATAAGGTGGGAGGATAATACTGCATAATAAAATAGATTAATTTTTGTATAATTATAAAAAATAAGGAACTTCTAGATATAACAGCTAATCAAAGTAGAAATCACATGAAAACTGGTAGATACACGAAGAAATTAAATGTGTCATGGAAATATGCAGTTTATTTCAATTCATATAGTGCCCAGTAGGATTCATGTTATGTAGTTCCATCACATTATCAGTATGAAGTAATATATATCATCATATCAATCATACCAATTTCAATAACATCACAAAACAAGTGTTTCACCCAATAGAGAAGATGGATATACCATAAATAGCATAATCAATAACTAAAATACCCATCCCAGGAAATTTGGTGTTCCCTTATACATGGGTTATCTATGTCCAAGAATAATGTAAATTACAAATTATTATGTCCTAGTCTACTATCAAACACAAACAGTAATAAAAAAGGAAAATAAGTCTCTGATACTAATTTTTACCATCCCACACCAAGTGACAATGAATCAGGCCCTGAGAAAATGGTCCATATTAACTCAAACACATCTCCCTAAATGCCAGAGGATGCTGACTATTAGTGAGGTTCATAGATGTGTCTGTGGGAAGAATATTCCCCCATAGGATTAGGTACAACACAGGGGTGACAAATTTTAATTAAATAGAAGAAGCAATAAGAATAACACACATCAATAGAAGTATAACAAATATGTAGTGAAAAATAATGAAACAAAGGATGGAAGTTGAATAATTATAATAGTTTTAATAATGATGTCAGTTTTATGGTTCCATACAAATATATAAGTACATGTGAATAGGGGTACAATCATATACATTATGCTATAAAAAACTCCAAAAAACCAAAAACTACTATTTAGTATCTCGAGAATAGGATCAACCTCTTCTACCAAGGCTCCATCCTAATACAATAGTCAATCATCAGAAGAACCCCACTTCCATTTATCTGTACTCGTGGTCATCAAGTATACTCGAGCACCAAATGTCTCTTCAACAGGGTGTGTGATATAAATCTCAGTACTCTAACACCCATGGTGTCCAAACCTTTCCATTACATTCTGTAAATAGATACCAATGTGAAAAATATAATAGAAAGTAAGTAGTTAAATAAATAAAATAAATATTACTTGGTCTGGGATCCCAAGTGAACACCCATTCACTAACACCTATTTTAGCCTAAGTTGAAAATATGAGTAAAGTAATTATGCAACGTAGAATATGTGTTCAAGGGAAAAAAGTAAACACAAAAGGCCAAGAAGGAATACCCCCAAGCTTGTTCATCGGTTTAGGGTCCAATTCATATGTCATCATCCAAGTGTTCTAAAAAAATGGAGGGGTCCCAAATTCATAAGAAAACACCATGAAATATTAATAAATGAATCTTATGAAATTAAATAAATTCAGTCATGTACATCAATTCGAGCAGTGGAGTCCAAGCCCATCCCTAGAAATTTAAACAGAATCCTTGGTATCTCTAAAGTACATTAGATATAGACCAATACCCCTAAGCCTATCCAAGGTGGCCATGTCATCATCCCAAGTAACACTACAAGGAATGGTTAACTCTGATTTCATTTCAAATATCTTAGATAGAGGATCAAGAATCCCCTTAGAAAAGTTATGACCATATTTACAATAGATTTATCCTCATTTTCTCCCCTAAAGAACCATCCTCACTCATGAGCATAATAAAACTTACCTAGTAAGCCAATACCTAGAAATCCATTGTATCTCTCTTGGAACCTCAAGTAGTAACCCATTGAACAAGATGAGTCTATCCATAAAATCCTTAACATGGGATTTATATCCTCTCCAAGCGTATATTGAATGAGATATATCTATCAAAACATATATTCATTATAATTTATTTTTAATTGAATTCCAACAAACAATTGTCTCAGTGCCACATTCATAACATTTAATCAAGCTATGCAGTTTAATCCAATCAACTATGGCACAATTCACATTGCAAGGTAACAACAATTTCACATAAGAAGGGTATAAGCAATAAGCATGGAATTTAAAACATTGCACGTCATCACATGAAATTGAATAGAACAATATATAAATACTATAATTTAATAAAGCTTTGTGATTAAATCCAAATGATAATGGAATAATTTATATAAGAAGGGGAATATAATTTAATTAGAGAAAATAAAGGAAAATAGGAAAATGATACCAAGAAAACAATATAACAATTAAATGTCATCACATGTTATTTAATGCAATAGGATCACAATTTTAACATTTAATCAAGCATTTCTATTTATTCCACACAATAATGGAATTGTTTATATTGAAAGGAATCCAAACAAGTCCCATAACACTAAATACTACTTTAGTTTATAAGAAAATTCACCTAGGTTAGAGTGGCTTTATTATAAAAACCTGAAATTTTTTAATCATAAAATTCATTTAAATATATTAAATTTGTTTCTAAACTCATTCAGCACTAATTAAATACAAGGAAATATCTCATGGCATAAGTGTCAAAAAGGAATGTAGAAAATTACAAGCCGTCCAAAACATTTCAATATCAAAAGGAAAATATAATACCAAATGTTTTCACATATAGTTCAAGCCACTAAACAAATCACGAGCAATTATATAGTTCACATTTCATTAATGACATTCCAAACACACAAGAAAATAAGATTTCCAAACAAATGCTTCATGTCATTAAATATGGAACAAGACATTAGTAAATTGTGCAAGGAATAAACCTGAGAATTGGATTACAATACCACTAAGTAATGAAAATTTCATGAAGCAAAAAGAATTATAAAAATTAACAAGGGATTCAAAACTTCCATTATAAATTAAAAACAAGGAAAATGATATTCAAAGTTGAACATCAAGCACACCCAGTCATGTGGAATTAAAGAAGAGATAATTAATTATTATCAATATTAGGAATTATGATGGGGTACCAATTCATGGTTAATTTCTCAGTCTAAACCCAATTATCAATTTAAATCATTTATCCAAGGAACCACACACAATCAAAGTAATTACCATATTTAATATAATGGGATATGTAGACCAAATTGGATTGTGTGCTCAAAAGGGGTAGCTGAAGGTGAAGTGAACACCCGCATTAATGGGTTTTAAAAAATGTGTGGGTCCTCAAAGACACTACAAATAATTTAAATAAATTGAATATTTAACATAAATGCTTATCTGGAAGGTTTTGGTGGGCAAAAAAAGACTTGTTTTCAATTGGTGGCTAATGGGGAAGCAAACCCCCTGTGAATGGGTTTATCCTCATGCAAGGGTCTCTATGGAAACCTTAAATCATTTAAATTAATATAATAAGTGATATAAATCTCTATAGGAAGGTTATAATGAGCGAAAGAACTATGTGATTGAAAAAAAGCATGAAATGATAGGGGAAATAATAGACACCCTACCTAAATTTCATTGTACTCCCTATGTTTGGTAACAGTCTTTGATTCCACCTAAAATGGTATAAGTCTTATGATTTACCAAAATTTCCAAAATATAGAACAAATACTTCCACACCAAAATAGAGAAATGTGAAGTTGTGGATCCAATAATATAAGGAGGGTGGAATTTAGAACATACCTAGATTTTTTCAAGCACATCGGATGATAACAAAAATGGATAAGAATCAAGGGAGAAACATTAAAATGAAGAGAAGAAGGGAGGATATTTACACCATGCTCAGAGGGAGAATATAGAGGTGCGCTAGAAGGAATGGATAATTATGAAAGAGGAAAGGAGAAAAATAATAGAGTAAATGAATAAATACAAGGATAAAAAATAATGAAAAATAAAAAGTGAAAAAATTAAAAGAAAAAAGAAAAGGGAAAAATAAATGGTGGAAATCCCATTTCATTTTTTTCATTTTTTCCATTTTTTTAATTTTTTTAATTTTTTCTAATATATTCCATTTCATCCATTTTTTTCCATTTCTTACATTTTTTCACTCACAAAAAAAAACTATGTGCATTGTCACGGTGCAAGGTTTAAATAACCATGTGTAGTCTGTGCGTCTACCCACTACTTGTAAATTGCAACATGTCATTTTATTCAATTTAAAAAAAAATATAATGTCCCAAACCATTGATAAATCTAGGAAATTACAAATTTTACACCTTGCATATAATTTCAATCCCAATACAATTCCAAGGCTTCATGATTTGGGATAAATAAACTTTTTTTATAATCTTTATATTTTCTATTGAATTAAATTTTTTCCTCTAATGTCCTTGATAATAGTTACACCTAATTATTTGGGAGTTGAAACCAATCTCTAATAATCCATGTAAAACTTATTTAGTAATTCATTATCTTATAATTCTAAGGATATAAAAAATAAATATTATCGACTCACAACATTCAATCTAATAAAGAGACTCATATATCCAACAATACGAATTTCAAATGGTATTTTTTTCTACCTTGATAAATATGAAGATGTATAACCCTAATATCTTTTATAAATTATTTCATCAACATAGAAAATTGATAATAAGAGTATCAGTGATCATTACCTTTACATAATGGTTAATGATAATATTTTCACTAGTGAATTTCCTTTCGCTTAAACAATAATCCATTTGTGAATACTATAATCGAGGGGTATGTTATATCCCATATAAATATTACTCCATCCATTACAATATAGTTCCAAAATTTTCAAGAATAAAACAATTATTTACTTCAATATATAAATCTTCACCATGATATCCATTAAAGAAATTATAATTTCCATCCATTTGGTAAATTGTGTAATACTTGTAAGCTACAACATCAACGGAAATCCAAAGATCTTCAATTATTTCAATAGAAAAAAAACTTTTCATCAATATATAAACTTTTTTTAGGATAGTGGCATTTTCATAATAATATATATTTATTTCTCAAAACATAACCACCGTTATTGAGTTTTTTCTTTGAATACCAACTTTTTTCCAATGGAAATCAATCCTTTTAGTCTAAGAATTAGATCCCAAGTGGTATTATTTTTAAAATTATCATGTTCCTCGTTAAATTCATCTATCCATTAATTAATATCATCATTTTTAGTAACTAATTTTAGGTCAATTTTAGACGTATGTTTCATTTGGTTATCAAATCTATATTTCATTTTTTCTAAACTGTTTAAGTTTGGTTTTCAAATCTGAATCATTTTCAAGTATAAACCTTTTCATTTTAATTTAAAATTATTTTTTCCCATCTTACATGATTTAATAACCATTCATAAATTATTTCATTTTTTCTAAAACGATAATCATTATCACTTGTCTAATCAAAATTGATATTATCATTATCTAGTTCTCTTATATTTTCTTCTTTCTAAACTTTTCTAAGAATTCCCTTGTTTATCACATCGATATTCTAAAAATATACATTATTCTTATCACTAAAATTGCATTTATTTTCTATAATAATCTTGTGATAACATTCCAAAAACTATTTTAGCCTCATTTTATATCATTTATAGCCTATATAATATGATAAGTACCCCTACAAAATATTCTATTCTTATCTTTCTCCCCGAATTTCCCAAGATCTTGACTTATGATCTTGAAAAATCATAGGCTTTCAAAAAAATCTGACTAATTTATCATAGGCATATTATATGATGTTTCATTTAGATTATGTAATAATAGGGCTTAAAAAAAAGATAATATTGAATTTTCATAGCTATACTCACATCTTTTATTAAGAATATGTTTATGACTATATGTTTTTATAGCACTATTTCTCCCATCTCAACCTAGATTTTATTTTTAGTCTATAAAAATCCATTTTATTATGCGTATACAGAGAAATATACTTAATTATAATCTCATTATTTATTATTTATTATAATAATATATTTCTAGTTAACTCATTAACATTATACATTCATATATTCTTGATATTTACCGTTATTTCATTCTTAATATCTCTTATAAAAATCTTGAATGTTTTCATAAACATTGATTTTTTATTTATAAATATCACATTTGTAATTCATGTAAGGTAATTAATTAATGTAATTATGTAATAATACATCATGAGGATTGATTCCACATTTTCCTTTATAAATTTTATCGATTCAATTCAAGTGGCATGGTAGACTGAATTTACACTTCATTACGACTTCCTTACATAATTTTTTCATTTTGATGCATTATAAAAATATCATATATATGAATTTTAAATTGTTTTAGTCCACATAGAAAACATCATACCATGATATAGCTTAAAATACTATAGTTAATATAACCATGCCGTCTATTCTTGATATTGTTGTCATCAATTGATCTATAATAAAAAATTACTTTTGAATTCTATATATAAATTAATCAGACATTAGTTTTTTATCAAATTTTAATGAATATCTATACATTAAAATCACGATAATAAAAGAATTATTCCTGAAAATATCTCAATTCCCAATTTTAAAAAGTTTACAAAAACTGAAAAAACTTATATCTAAATCAATCAACAAACATTACATCTTTAGAATTTAGTTTTTTAGCATCAAGATCAACTATCCCAATATTTATGATATTTAAGGATCCATTATTCCAAAATGTTACTACACCTCCATCAGGTTCCATAATGTTATTCAATATTTTTTTCTACTTTAACGTTATATGAGAAACTGTAAGAAAGTATATGTGGCTTTATTCTCTTAATTTCATTAAGATCAACATGAATAATAAGTAACTTCTTATCTTTATCTCTTATTTGAATCTTCATGTCTCTAACAACTTTAGGATATTTTATTACAATCATTCTCACACATCCATCAATATAGTGACCTTTTATGTCACACCTTTCACTAATTTCACCTAAGCTATCAAATCCATTCTGAGTATAAAATCATGATATATTTTTATTCACAACATTCTTCTTCTAAAAATTATACCTAATATTCATTATATAACTATTTTTAAATTATTTCCTTTTAAAACTCTATATAAGTGACATGTTTTTAAAAAACATAATATTTGTTTCCAATGTCTTTATTTCAAAATTATTTTCATTTAAATCATAATATTCCTTATGTTTGATATATTTTTTGTCAAAACAACTTGTTATCTAGGTGTATTCTATAAATTATTTTTTCATTCGCTTGAAGATCTCTCACTTCCCAACTCACCCCAACCCCCTTTTATATGAGTAACGATTTAATGACTTTTATCATTACATAAAAGTGGTGTTTTTCTTTTAAACCCTACATTGTTAGGTGAATTAGATTTGGTGACATTAGAATAAGCATGAATAGATTCCACCATATTCATTGATATGGTTTTCTCAACAACTTCAGATAATTTATCCTAAACATCCTCATATTTTCCATAATATTATTTCATCATCTTCATGTAATTATTAGCTTTTAGACACTTGGGTTGTCTCTAACTCAACTAATCTTTCTTTCTATAAAAAACATCTATAGCATAAAACAATTTTCTTGATTTATAATTATCGCATTGAGAGCCTTAATTTCATCAATGTAGTTCGTATTTTTTAGGACTAATAAATCTTAATATTCTCTCTCCTTCTCTATATATTTGATACTTTTATTCAATTTTTTTATTATCAATACATGATACAATCTCAGCATATAATATAAATATTTTATAGCCATCTTTACCCTCTTTATAACGACATATTATTACTCTTTATTCATTTACATGATACAAAATGGTTTTTTATTTTTCAGTGGTACATTTATATTATTATTCACAAATTTTTTAAAAATTTATTATCTTTTTTTTAGATCATCAAATTCTACCACATATTTTATGAGAATAAATTTTCGTCACTATCATTCTTTTCTCTATTTAATTTACAAAAATCCTCTTCTTAGTCATCATTTTATTGTGTTATTTTTTCTTCATTGGAAAATAAAATAATAATGAACAATTATAGTATAATTAAATCAATTTTTTTTGAAGAATGAATTTGTATATATCTCTTCCTCTTAAGATGTTTTTTGAAATAATATTCATGATTATATGATTTCATAATCTATTTATTCACGATATACAAAATTATACAATGATACATCCTTAATTACATTAGAAATTACAATTTTCATACATTTTAATGTAATTTAATTGTCCTATTTATTCTGTTTTTTTTAAATTATATCATTTCACATTAATTAGGAAATGAAAAAAAATGTAATTCATCCAGAGATAAATCATCTCAATCCTCTAAGTCTAAATCCTTTTGTATCAAATCTACTAAGGAAGTTTCTCAACAACTTCTAAAAAGTGGTCAAGTCTTCTCATGTATATCCAAATCCTTTGATATTATTACAACTCTCATTTACCCTTGGGAATTGATCATCAATGTCCCAATCATTATCCATTCTAATATTTTCAAACACGTACCTTAAAATTTGAGTTTAGGATTATTTCACATAGAAATAAAATTAAAAAATTACCTAATGGTTATCCCATATTTATCTGGTATTTGTTATTCTCATTACCTTATTATAAACTCTGTTATATAAGGACATCATAATATAATTCATTATTTTTTCATCAACCTATAAATTAATTTTTTCGACAGATATCATATGGGTATATTTGTTAACCACTCTAAATCCCACTATAATAGTATAATTGACTTTAATTTTATAATAATGAAAATAATAAATCATTTTATTCTTTTAAACAGCCCATATAATTTTATAACACCAATTTTCTTGATATTATTAATATTCTCCAACTATTTTTTGGTCAATCTTAGATATTTTAGAGGGAACCTAACTTGCACTAATACCAATTTAATTTCTCTTGTATGTGACAATGTATCAATAAGAAGGGTGTATGAATCAGTGATACTCATTTGTATAATTTCTTCTTTAAATGTAACCACTATATCCGATTAAAGTCTAAGTAAACTCTGTTTTTAATCTCTCACTCTCCACCATATGAATCTGAATTGAATATTTACATGGATCAAAATGTTTTTATAATTTTTCCCCCAATATTGATGACGACTCCATCATAGGTTTGGGTAATGTTCCTTAAACAAGATTTAATAATTAATTTTAATATTAATTACAGTGGTTATCTCTTGACTATCTAATAATATCTGGTTGTTTATATATATTGGTTCCCACTAATTTTCAATAAAAAATCAAACCAATGTAAGGATATTAATGGAATGCTTCATCATTTTATAGTATTAATAAAAGATCTTCTCTATGACTAAAGAATATTCAATATGATACAATCATCGACACTCTGCGAGATGTTTATTTCTATAATATTCTATAGGATCTACTAGATCTCCTGACAAAATCTCAATCTTAGTCTCTTCAACTTAAAAATATTTCTGACATTCAATAGATGGAATATTCATGATTATCACACCACTATAACTCTCTTTATTTTTTAAATAAAATAATTTTATCCCTCACCAGTTCTTATATATCCAAAATCACCCTATGATGTTGTTTTAAAAAGAATAATATAGAAACAATTAAATATAATCACATTAATTTTCCAAAAAAAATTATACAAAAAAATTGGTTGAACTAGTGAAGAAGTCACATTCTTTAAGAACCATGTCATATCTTGGATTATCAAAACTTCTTATTTCTAAAAAATCAAAGACAACTTGATTTCAACATCTCCCTGATAATATTTAGTGGAATTTTAATTGCATGAACCTCTCCCGAGATTATTTATTCATCACCCACTATAGTTTGGCCTTCTCCTTATGGTGTGACAACATATCAATTCACACAACTAACTTCATCTTGTATTTTATTCTCTTGTCTCTTTATAGCATTATCTTCTTCTTCAAAATTCAAAGATCATATATCCAACTCTCAGCATGAACCAATATATAATTTTTAATCATTGTGATGTTTTATTTATTGAGGAATAATATCAACATCGACTGAATTTACTTACATATCAATATTCTAAAACAACTTCAGCTTCACAATTTTATAGCCTATAAACACCTGTGTATCCTCCATATAACAACCCTTCTCTTTATTACACAATTTAACATGATATATTACATAGAATCAAACATAAAACAACTTTATAGATCAATAGTTCTAGTGTCTTGATAATTTAAGGACATTACATTACAACTTATGACATGAAAAACAACCACTTTATTGAACACTTCCTTTACCTGACCGCAATATTCCCTCATACTTAGCATTGCATCGGATAACATGAGGATATACATGTGAAAAGGGTGAGATATAAAGCCTAGTAAAGCACTAAACAAGTAATAACATGATGAATACAATACATGTTATCCTTTAGTCATATCAATAGATCATAAGAGATACATGAACATAAAGGCATGATATAACATGATTATCATAACATGGAAATGTTGTAACAAAATTTGACATGATATTAGCATGATCTAAGGCTCATTTCACATAGAGCATGAATAATCCCTGTATTTAACATGAATTATCATGAGTAAAATCTCATTTCACTTGATGTATTATGATATTAATCTTTACCCAATTCATTGTAGCGCTATCAGGGTTAACCCTTCTTAATCATTTCATTTCATGCATAAGTGTGCCACATACAACATGGATTCATTAAAAATAATAATTTATTCCAAGGATAAGAGATGTCGAATACTAAAGTGTAAGTCCTAAATAAACATGTACATGTGAATAATGGTGAATACCCTTGGAAGAGAAATGGTTATAGTATTCACTTACGTAATGATTTTGGCAGGGAAATATTTAGCGTATCTTCGGCAGCATAAAGATGTCAAATAAAAATACTAAAATGGGTTAATGTGATAGAAATGGTTACTTTATAATTTATACAATAAATGGACATAAATGGTGTTATGGAACACAATATCCCAACATATTTTATGGAATATAGATGCATAATATAAAATAATTTCTTAAATGTAAATGAAGAGAGAGAAATTCCTTACGGAATTTCGGCATGGAAATGGGTGTACATGGGAGGCATTAATGAGAGAAAAAGAGGTCTACTCATTAAAAAATATGGAGTGAACTATTTTGGAGTTGAGAAATCATACTCAGACATTTTTAATTTAAAATAAAAGTGTATAATAACAAAAAGAAATTTGGAAAAAATAAGAAAGGAAGAAATCCATTACTTGGAAGTGTGATCCCAATGGCTTGGGAGAGGTTTGAGAGAGGCTTCATTGGAGATAAAATTTCGTTGGGAGGATTATAGAGAGATTAGGGCAGAGGTTTTTCAAGCTTCAAATGGTTTGAGTGAAAAATAATGGTAGGTTTAATGTATTTATTTAGGAAAGGGGAGGGAATTCTTTATTTTTTAGGTTTTGGACACCACACATTAAACTAATCAAAAGTACAGATCAACCCATGAATTTTTCCCATGGTTTTTTCCAAAGTGTAATGGGAAAAATATTTTATAAGGACAATTTCATTACTAATTAAAATATTAGGCTTTCTTATCTGAAGTTGATTCACACTCTCAATTAAATCATTTTCAAAGTTAAAATGTTATATAAGTGATGGAGGGTCCATTAAGGCACCAAAAAATTAATCAAATATTTCTAAAATCACATTATTTTAAAGGTAAAACATATATTAGCCTAAATACATTTTTATATTATATTATTACATAACTATTATGTCCTTATGATTTCATAAAAACCATTATATATTTAAATGGTATTTAAATTTTACACAAAAATTTAACTATTTAAGAAAATAATGAAAAGTTTACCATTAGATAATTTTGATGTCCTGACTCCAAAAATAATATTCATTTTATCTAAATAATTTTCCAAATATATGAATATTTCTTTTAAAATAAAAAATGACATTTATCAGAAATTTATGGGTTTTGATAAAAAAATTCTTTCAAACCTTAATAAAAATTCCAATTATATTCATAAAAAATTATACGATCATTTATATTTAATAAAATGTAATTTAGTAATAATATTTTTTAAAAATGTTAATTAATTCAGAAATCCATTAATTCATGAAAATATATATCTAAAAATAGTGTTTTTGTTTTAAAAACTATTTACAAAGTAACAATAATAAAATGAATGTATATTTTCTATACCAAAATAATGGATATAATCATGGTGATAGGGTTTTGTTTCATAAACCATTATAACACCCACACAAGACCTAACGGTAAGGTGTGTAATGGTGACAAACTCTTGGGGTGGTTCAAATAACATAGCTCAGGTAGTAATCTCTATTAACTTCGACTTCTCTCGTAGTGGTTCAGTTCAAGCTTAATGTGTTGAAGCATGGCTTCGGATTCGTCAAGAGAGAATCCCAGTGACCCCACCTCCTATCCAAACTCTAAAAAATGGGCTTCTTATGGGGATATTCTACTAGACGAGTCCATCACTTCATTTGTGTGAGTAAATTAGATTTGTTATATGCCTATATTTATACTAATCATGTTGTCACTGTTCAATTGTTATATAATCAATAGTAAAAATTTATAACGTTATTTTAAAATCCCAAAACATAAAAACAATGATGTGCATAAGTTTTATATATCCATTTTACATAATAAGACATTTAATTATATCAAGATAAATTTTCATTAATAATCTTGGTTCCTTACAATCTTCCCCCCTTAAGAAATTTTACCCTCAAAATTTCCTTTTTAAACACTAAAACAGATATGGGTAACTCTGCACCATCACTTCTTCTGATTCCCACATTGCATCTTCAAACTTGTGGTTTCTCCATGACACTATGATGAGGGGAATTTTCTTATTTAGTATATTTGTTTCCTTATAATCTAAGATCTTCACCGGATTTTCTTCATATGAGAGGTCATTATCCAATGGTACCACCTCTGGATTGAGTACATGTGATGGGTCATTTATGTACTTCCTTAAGAGTGATAAATGGAATATATCATGCACTTGAGATGGGTTTAGTGGGAATTCTAGTCAATAGGCCACTCCTCCAATGTGACCATGTATCTCAAAATTGCCGATGTACATTGGACTAAGCTTTACCTTCTTCCCGAATCTCATAACTCTCTTCCATCTTGATATGTGGAGTTATACCATGTCTCTAACATCAAACTCTAGGTCTCTTCGATTATTGCCAGCATTGCTCTTTTGTTGACTCTGAGTAGCATTAATGTTCTGCTGGATGGTCTTAACCTTCTCTACCATTTCATCAACCATTTCTAGACTTAGGAGTTTTCTCTCGTCAACATCATCCAAAAATTATAGTGTTCTTCACCTCTTCCCATAAAGGTATTCATAAGTGTCCATTTGGATACTTAAGTGGAAACTTTTATTATAAGAGAACACGACCAGAGAAAGATTTTGATCACAACCCACATTGAAGTCCATTTAGTATGCACTCAACATGTCCTCAAGTGTTTGGATTGTTTGGTTATATTGGCCATCAATTTTAGAATGATAAGCCATGTTGATGTTCAACTCAGTATTCAGAGCTTGTTAGGGACTATTCCAGAACATAGTAAAGAAGTCTTGGGTATCGATGAGATAAAATAGATTGTTGTAATCCATGTACCCTTACCAATTATCTAATGTATATCTATTCTAGTTGATCCAATGAGAAATCCTATAAAATTTCAATGAAGTGTGAAACTTTTGTAAGATGATTCACAACAACCCAGAAAGAATTTTTGCCTTTGGTTGTCTTGAGAAGCCAAGTGAAAAATTCCATGGTGATGTTTTCCCTGATCCATGTTAGTATGGGTAATGATTTCATCATCCCCTTAGACTTCCACCTCTCAGTATTCACTTTCTGACATACCAAACACTTTAATGTATATCCAGCTATCTCCTTCTTCATGTTATCTCAAAAATAATTCTGTCTGAGATCTCAATACATATTTTTATTTCCTGCGTGAATAGAGATATTAGAACTATGTGAATCATCCAAAAGTTCATTATTTAGCTTCAGACATGATGTAACACATAGTCTTGACCCAAATCTCACAATTCATTCTTCATTAATAATAAACTCTAAGGATTTACCTTTTCTGATAGTTTTCACTCTCATCTGAATTCCCACATAATCATGTTCAGCATCCATTAACCTTTCCAAAAGATATGTTTGGGAAATCATTGGTGAAAGGATTGATGATATACCCTTCTTTATGATTCCCATGTCCATCTTCATAAAATATAAGAAGAATGGATCCTTTTAAATTCTCATCAGTGATATAATCGATGGGTCCTTTCTACTTAGAGCATCTTCTACCTTGTTCTCTTTCCCAAGGTGGTAATTTTTTTAATAGTCATAGTCTATGATCATATCTAACCATCTTTATTGGTTCATGTTCAACTCTATATGTGGGAATATATACTTGAGGATTTTTTGATCTGTATATATTTCACACTTCTCCCCAAAGAGGTAATGTATCCAAATTTTCAAAGAAATAATTACTGCATCTAACTCCTGATCAAGTGTTGGATTGTTTTTCTCATGAAATTTCAATTTTCATGAATAATAAGTAATTACTTTGTCATTTCTCATCAACACACAGCCCAAAACCTTCATCGAAGCATCACTAATTACCAAAAAAAGTTCTCCACTTGTGGGTAGTGTTACCACAAGTGCAGTGATCGGCCTCCTTTTCAACTCCATGATGTTATCTTCACATTCATCACCCCGAGAAAACTTTAATCCCTTCCTAGTTATCTAGGTAATATGGTTTGACAATAATGACAAATTTCTCACAAATCATTTATAATATCCATCTATCCTCATGAAGCTACGGATATATGTCACTAATGTTGGCCTCATCCATCCCTCAATTGTAGCTATCTGGGATGGATCCATAGATATACCATTTCTTGTGATGATATGACCCAATAATGATACTTCCTTCAACCATAACTCACAGTTTATTTACTTTTCATAGAGCTTATTCTTTTGAAAGGTCTCTAGTATAGTTCTTAGATGCTCCTCCTTGGTTTTGGAGTATCATAGAATATCATTTATAAAGGATAGCACACATTTATCATGGTAATCTCTAAAGCCACTATTCATCAAGAAAATGAATATCATTGGATAATTAGTGAGTATGAATAGAATTACAATGAATTCATAGTGCTCTTACCTTGTACGAAAATAATTCTTGGGGATATCCTCCTTCATCACCCATACTAGATAATATACCGACCATAGACCCACCTTGGAAAAGTATTGTGCTCCATGTAGCTGATCGAATAAGTCATAAATCCATGGAAGAAGATACATGTTATTTACCATGATTTTTTTGAGCTCATGATAATCGATGCAAAGGCAAATTAACCCATCCTTCTTCTTGATGAAGAGGACTGGTGCACCCCATGGTGAAGCACATGGGCATATAAACCCTTTATCTAGATTCTCTTATAGTTGTTTCTTTATCTTCTCAAGATCCACAATATCCATTCTATATGGATTCTTGGATATTGGAAAATCCCTGGGTATAATTTCAATTGATAATTTAACATCTCTTCAAGTAAGAAGACCTGGAAATTCCTAGGGAAACACTTTAGGGAATTCCCTCCCAACGGGCATGTCTTTAAGGATGGTTTCTTCCTTAGATTAAATTATCTGATCAAGATACACATTCTCATAGGGTAGTAGTATCCACTCTTGAGGTGATGGTGTTAAAGAAGATTCATCCTCCACCTTGCACATGTATAGAATTTGGGGTTTATTCTCCATATGGAGAGGGATTTCCCTTTCACAACAGTTTATGTTGGCTCTATATAAGGACATCTAATCCATGCCAATAATTACATAAAATTATACTATAGGGAGTATTATGATGTTTTCATGGAAGTTTAATCCACAAGTTTTGTTGGGGGGAGTTATATCCATGGGATGCAATGATTTTCTCATTTTCCATTCTCACAAACAAATTTACATCCATGATTTGTGGTGGTGGTGGGATTATTCTACTAAACACTAGGGTATAAAATAATGTGTAGAACCAGAATCGAAAAATTATGTTTTCTATTCGTGAATGAATAATTAGCGTACATGTCACCACATCGTAGTCAGGTTTCACTTTAGAAGTTGTGATGGAAAAGGCTCTCCCTTGCTTCCTTGGAGGTTGTTTTTTGCCTTCGAAAACCCTTGTCTTAGGGAACTGGTCTGCAAAGTGCCCTGGTTCTTTTTAGTTGAAGAAATGAACAATGCATTGATGGACGAACTAAGTGTTCCCCTCCTCTTTTGTAGTATTGGGTTTTTATTTCTTATAGTTAATGTCTTGGGGCCCTTCTCTAACACACCTAAATAATTTCCACATCCCCTTTAGAAAAATTATGAGGTGCTTATTTCCTCACCTTTGGCAAGTGGGGTACTGGAATTTATTAGCATTGTGGGATTTATCCTATAGACTGCCGGAATTAAACTCCACCTTACTCATCTTATCCCCGTGATACCCCTGAGAGTCTATGATCCTCATTTTAACATTGAGGGTAGATTAGGCAATTTACACATAGCTATCAAAATCATGGATCATTAGGGCTTTCTATTGGCTAGGTTTTAGCCCACCAAAGATGATTTTAACCGTCTATTCGGGGGTAATGAAAATGTAAGAGGTGTGTCATGAAATCCTTTTGAAATTTTCCTCATAGTCTCTGATGGATTCATTATATTTTTTCCGGATGGAAAGAAAGTCCTATTAAATCTTAAGTCAGAGGGTGAAAGGACAATATTTATCGATTTTTTTTCAAAAATCCTTCCTTTCCAATGCATCGATCTCTTATTCAGGATTTTTATTTTTTATCAATGTCTACCATTGTCAGTTTAATTATATATATGATAATAATACAAAATAACCTTCTCCTTTTTGGAACATTTAAGTATAGAGATGATATTTTCAATGGAGTTGATCCGTTGTTTGGCAATGGATGGATCAGATGATCCATTAAAAGAAGGAGGAATTTTTCCCATAAAACACTCAATTGAAACTTTTTATTTATTAGGTGGGGTTTAAAGTTCCTCTTGAACCATGTTTTAATGAAAAAAATTAAGTTAACTGATAGATTATCATGGAAAAGTTCACGATTCCTTCTCCCATTGGATTGGGGATCTCATTAGAACAATCATCACATTGAACTATGCATTAGTTATTTTCCCGAGTCCTCCTATTACTGGCCATTAGATTGAATAAAATAAAAGTTAGGGGTAACACCTAAAGGGTAATACAAATTCCAAAATGCATAAATTATAAATTATATTTATTACCTTAAATTATGAATTTATAGGATTCAATTTATTTTCTCCATGATATACTTCCCAACATATATTCTTATGGGATTTTTTTTATTCCATTAATAATGGTTCATACTAAGCTTATGAATTCATCAATGCATATCCCCCTAGAGTGTCATAACCAAGAGTGAAGAAAGGTGCATTTTCGTGCACCAGTTCTAGTTCAAGTCTGTATCAAAACAGTGTTTTTGGGGTTTACCCCTAGATACATCTGTGCCAGAGTCACCTCTACTTCTTCATATCTAGACAGAGATGTATTTTCTTGATAAAACACATACTCAATACTCACCAAAATTTAGGGATGTTTTTATTATAATTAGTTTTATCCCTAAGACCTTTCACTAGGGCTTTCTAATCCTAATCCCAAATATAACTAAACCTCCCTTTAATAACAACTATAAAAACCATAAACATTATTACACACTTTAACTTAATTTATTACATAGACTCACACATAAGATAACTAAAAATATTTATAGGTCTAGTGTATTGGGAAATTAGGTACATTACATGACAACTTAAGAAATAAAAAAACATCTTTATTGAAAACTTCCTTTACATGACCACAACATTCCCTCATACTTAGCATTGCATAGGATAACATGAGGACATTATTCAGAATGCGGTCAGCTATAAAGATGAGTAAGGGAGTAAAAAAGGAATAAAATGAAGAATAAAATACATGATAGGAATTAGCCATATCAATAGAGGATAATAGAAACCTAAAAATTGAGTCATGACATAGAATGATTATCATAACATAGAAATGTGGCAACAACATTCCACATGATATTAGCATGAGCCAAGGCTCATTGCACAATGAGCATGAGTAAACCCTCATTTCACTTGAATTATCACGAGTGAACCCTAATTTCACTTGGAGTATCATTATACTAATCTTTACCCAATGCATTGGATCTCTACTAGGTCACAACCTTTTTAATCATTTCATTTCATTCGTAAGTGTGCCACATACAACATGGATTCATTAAACATCATAATTTATTCGAAAAATAAGAGACATGGAATATATAAGTGTAAGAACTCAATAAACAAGTACATGTTCATAAAGGTGAAAACCCATGATAGGGAAATGGGAATGGTATTCACTTACACAATGATTTTGGCATGGAGATTCTTTGTGTAACTTTTGTAGCATAACGACATCAAATAGAAATCGTAAAATGGGTTGATGAGAGAAAAAGTGGTCCCTCGTAATTTATATAATAAATGGGAAGTAATGGTATCATGGTACATAATATCCAAACATATTTGATGGATTTTAGGTTAGTAATATAAAATAATAGCTTGAATGTAAATGAAGAGAGAGAAATTCCTTACCGAATTTTGGTATGGTAACAGATGTACATGGGAGGCATTATTGAGAGAGAAATAGATCTCTCGTCATTAAAAAATAATGAGGAATGTATGGGGAGGTTCTAAATCATACCCCAACATTTTTAATTTAAAATAATAGGGCATAATAACATAAATAAATTTGGATAAAATTGAGAAATGATGAAATCCCATATTTGGATGTGTGAACCCAATGGCTTGGGAGAGGCTTCAGAGGGGATTATTGGGAGATTGGGGAGCCTTTTAAGGATTCTATGGATAGTAGGGAGGAGGTTTGTCGAGCTCAAAATGGATTTAGTGAAGAGGAATGGGAGATTGAGTGGGTCTATATAGGAAATGGGAGGGAATTCCTAATTATTTAGGTTCTGGACACCACACATTAATGTAATCAAAACCACAAACCAACCCATAGTTTTTTCCCATGGTTTTATACAAATATGGGTTTAAAACATTAATTTATAAGGCTAATTTCCAAACTTATTAAAATATTAGGCTTACTTATGTGGAGGTGAGTTACACTATCAAGGAAATCATATTAAATGTTAAAATGTTTTATAAGTTTTGGAGGGTCCAATAAGGCGCCATAAAATTAATCAAACAAATCAAAAATATAATTATTTAAAAGGTAAAATAGATATTTTCAAAAAAAAATTATATTTTTTTATTAAATCACTATTGGATCATTATGATTTCATAAAACACATTATATATTTAAATGGTATTTTATTTTTACCCAAAAAATCTATTGTCTTTGAAATTTTTGGAAATATTTAACATTGGATAATTTTGACGTTCGAATTCCAAAAAGACCATTTTTTCTAAATAATTTTTTAATTATTTGAATTTTTAATTTTGATATAAAAACTGACATTTATCTAAAATTCATTGGTTTTGAAAAAAACAACTTTCAACCCTTAATAGAAATTACAATTGTATTCATAAAAAAATATATGATCGTTTATATTTAATAAAAATAAATTTAGTAATAATATTTAATTAAAATTTTATTTAACTCACAAATCCATTAATTCATTATAATAGATTTCTAAAAATACAATTTGTGCTTTAAAAACTATTAACAATGTAACAATAATAAAATGAATGTATATTTTCTATAAAAATATAAGTAACATAATCATAGTTATAGGGTATTGTTACATAACACCTTATAACAACTACATCAGACCTATAATTAAGGTGTGCGATGCTGAAAGACTCTTGGGGTGGCTCAGATTACATTTCTCAGGTGGTAATCTCTATTGACTTCTACTTCTCCCATAGGCGGTTCTGTTCAAACTTAATATGTTGAAGCTCAAATTGGGCTTGTTCAGGAGCGAAGACTAGTGATTCCACCTCCTTTCCAAGATCCTACAAATGAGATTAATATAGAGAAATTCTATTAGATGAGTTTGTCTCTTCATTTGTGTGAGTAAATTGAATTTGTTAAGGCCCCATATTTATACTAATCATGTGGTAACTGTTCAATGGCTATATTAGCGACGATAACAATTCTTAATGGTATTTTAAAATCCAGAAACATAAATCCAAGGAAGTGTATCTGTTTTATATATTCATTTTACATAATAATACATTTAATTTTATCAGGAATAATTTTCATTAATACAATTTTAGGTCATTACACCCCCATTAAACACTCCATAATTAATTATTTCACTGACATATCATTGTTATAAAAATTGAAATTTTAAGTTTCTTCTTAATCAAACCATATTTAACATAGTATTACTCTTATATATTGTCTCAATGACATTTATGTATCAAGAAACATACCTTTACATATACACATGACAAATGGATTTAATCTTACATAACCCAGTGAAACATAATTCATTTATAATTTCTCAGTTACTCTCACAAAATACCTTTACAAATCCACTATGATGACTATAAAATTTTGATAAACTGACCTTTACATATCATATTAAAACTGAATACTTTTCCAAATTCTACTGATTTTTCTTAGAGGCACTCTTATGTATGCTCATTTTGACTCTTATATAACACATTGAATATATTTTACCTAGTAAAATTAAGAATGAGAAATAGTTTCTTATAAAAACATACTCTTTCACATCCTAGTAATGTTTTTGACTTTACTATATTCCACATATTTATAGTTTAAACTGCATTCTCATATTCATTAGAGTTTCAAAGTTATTTTTACATATGGAGAAGTCGATTAAATTTAATTTTATATATTATAGGAAATATTGTAACTTTTCAAATTTCATTAAAAACAAAAACATTAAAATATTATCTATTGGTTTCTCAACTCAAATATGACCACCTTAAGTTATTTGAAATCAATTCAAAAAAATTATCAATACTTCAACACATCCATAAATATATCCATAGTTTCTCATAAATTATTGATAACAAATATAACATATCCTAAATAATTTTATGGGCTCCTCAGTTTTTTATAGGATTTTTGATTTTTGATTTTTCTAATCAGTCATGATTCACCCTAAACATAAATCAAAATTTATTCATTTGATTTTTAATAAAAGAAAAAAAATTAAAAACACCATTACGGGCCCTTGACTCTTTCACTAGATGATTCATCCACTGAGGGTTGAGAACTTGACCTTGAATAGGGTTTACATGGTATGTGTGGTCAAAAGTGATATAACATTTGGGATTTAAATAGTGTTCCATAAAATTAGGTGCCTTAATCTCCATCAATTATGGTTCATGCATGTTTAATTGTGTTTGGAGTAGGTATTTGTCTACATGATACCCACTATGAAGACCTATGTTTCTATTGAATACCAATCCAATATATGAGGTGATTATTTCCCCTTTAATAGCATATATAATTAAGAGATATTACATTGGATATGGTTATAGTTGTGGGTTAGTTGTGTGTGGGACAACCTTTATAATACATGATTGTATGTTTTACATTATTGAAAACCATAGAATAGATTCTCATATTCTGATTTAAATTACTATTATTCCCTATAAATATGTTTGTAGTATGAGTGGATCAAGGTGGGTCTATTTTATAGGATCTGATATAGTGTGGCATGGTAGAAAACCCATATAAGAGTAGAATTTGGAATGAGTTTCGAAATAGTGGTTAACACCATTATCTCCTATTATGAATATATTTATTGATATAGGGTGTGTGCGCTTGAGAGTTTTTATAGAGATGGTGTGTTGTTAGGTTTAGGAAAGTGGTTATACACTTGGAAAACTTGGTGATATTATTGGTATTTATATTTTTCATCTTTATTCATAAAATGATAAATGTACCTATTTCCAATAGATTTCACACCCACACTCATTTTGATTTAATGCAGACTTTCTTTTCTAATGGAAGGTGGTCACCAGGGTGTTTCCAACGGTATGTTATAAACAGTGTTGGTTGTGAGGATGGGAGGTAGGGATCATCCCAAATTTTTTGGTAGAATTATTACATACTATGGGACTCTATTATAGATTTATGGAATATCTATAAATCCTTTATTAAATCCCTAATATAAAACATTTCATACATATATTTACAATCAATTATAAAAATGTATTGGTTTCAAAATCATCTCTACGTATCTAAGGTTCCTCATTGATAGAGACATCTATATATGTATATGAGGTTCTATATTTGTGGTACCCTTTTATGAATGGATTAGATATTCTTATATCATTTATTATCATTATTTTTGTTTTAATCCACATAGTAGGGAATTATATAATTTATCTTCATCCAAGAATATAGGATTTGTTTTAATTTTAGGATCGAGACCATGAGATGGGCTTCTCACAAATCCTTTTGAAAGGAATATAAACCAAAGTAGTATGATTCCACTTAACAGGAAACATAAAACCTTTTGTGATCATGTGATGGGGACTAAACTCTATAGTTTAATTTCATGAGTCGAGGAATTATAGAAAATAGGTACCTAGACATGTCTGGTGTGGAACATATGTCGAAATGGACCAATGGTCCTGGAAGGGATATGGACTCCCAAGTGGATTTGACCATACCAAGGATATGGACCAAGGATTATTAGGGTAAGTTTAGGGTGTTAGATTTTGACCTTAGGGAGGCTACCTACGTATCTTATTTGGGTAGGAATCAAATCTCATATAGTTTGAAAGAGTTAGTTCGTACACCTATAGAGGAGGCCCATGGTGGGTATCATTGGGGCCTATAATAAATAGGAGTCACATTCTACTGAGTATGGTTAGAAATTATACTAAATAGGAGGAAGATTTGAGTTTGATTATGTTAATGAAAAGATCCCCACAAACCCCTAACCTAGAGGAATCGTGATTAGTGTGAGAAACAATGGTAAGTGAAAAATCCAATAATCAATACCATCACCTTCTTCCACTATTTCATGAGGCTAGGGAAATGGTAGAGAGAAATGGATTTGGTATTACTATTCCCTCTCTTTCTTTGTAACCCCTATAGATGAAAATAAATATTCATATAAAATTTTATAAGAAAGACATGGGTCTTACTCTAGGAGGGATGCCCTAACCTCGATTTTAGAGGACATGAGAGAAAAATATTGTGAAAGCCCCCACCAAAGGGAAAGGAAAGTGGTCCCCATCACTGTATGAAATAGTGAGGTCCCTAACACTACCTCTGTGGTTGGGGTCCTCATCACCAAGAGGATGAAAAAAATTTAACATCCCAAGGAACTTACCCATTGGGTAGGATAAGTGAAAAAATCATATATACTGAGGGAATGAAAAATCTAATTTAAGACATGATTATGTGTCTTTTTCACTGACTATGAATGTCTGGAGGCCTTAGTGGATGATACTATAAGCTAGTTCACATTGAACCCCATAAGGGGCCTAGAGATTCACATTAATTTTTGAGACAAATATTCATTTGGAAATTTCATAGTGGTTCAGAACTAATTTAGATTTTTATGTAGATGATGGGTACCAAGAATAAAGGACTCCATCCCACATACAATTTACTATGTGTGATGGTGGTCCAAAAAGAGTTCATATTCATATGTTTCATGAAATTTTGGTATATAAATTATTCTTCTCAGTGGAGGTCTATTTGAGAAGTATATTTCTGTTTTATTAGGTTAATTTTTCGGGCCACCCATTTTGGGTTGCTTACATGAGTTCCCTTTTTAACATTATAAAATTTGATGAGTAATTAACTGTAGAAATAAATTTCTAATATTGCTTCTCTCCACCTATGTTCCTCTTTTTTTATCTACGTGTCTCTCCCATACATGTGGGTAGTTTCATAAAGGAAAAGATGTTAACATTTCTAGGTTGGATGGATGAAATAAAATATCTCTTCTCTTGATGGATTTAGGATTGTGGGTAGCCTAAAGATAATGCCTCACCCTGTAAATGAAATTTCATTTTCAAGGGTCCAAAATTGATCCCTCAACATAAAAATAAATTTTATTTGTGGGGGGATTTGATATCACACCGGACACCTCAATTTAACTTTCATTTTACGGTACCTTTAAGAGGACACATTGTCTCACAAAAAAAATGGTTTTGGTGATCTTGGAATGGATGCCTTGGCCCGCAAAAGATTTTTATTTCGGGGGTCCTAATGCTGAATACTTTGACCATTAAAAAAATATTTTTTGTAGGGGTACCCAAGAGGACTCCTTAACCCAAAAATGAATTTTAATTTATGGGGGTATTATGTGGATCGGTGACACACGTAGTGAAGGCGATACATGGAAAATGATAATCTGTTTTGGATCTATGTTAATGAAAATTTTTAATCTTCATCAAATTGATCGATTCATTTATTTAGGATATTAAAAATTTATTAAATCCTTCAAATATTCCATGATATCTTTTCAAGACCTAATAGAATTCCCCCCATAAGAAGTGGGTCCAATAAGCATAAATATGATTTGATTTAGAGGAATAAGTAGGTCTACATGGATTCTTTATGGGATGATTTACAGGGAGAATGTGCACCTAAGGATGGGGACATGCCTATAAAAGGTGTGAGACTTGACTCATTTTTCACATAGTTAATTAATAATTTGTGGGTTGAGTCCAATATTTCTTGTGTAGAATCCCTCTTTGAATATAAATTTCCTTTGTAAATGAACATTCTATGTAGAGTAGAATCACCATTCATGAACTGGTTTTTTCCCAAAACTATCCAGGTTCCTTTTTTATCAACGTATCCCTGCATAGAGATAAAATATTCTACACAGAAACGTAAGTGACTCATAGCCTATATATCATGAAATTTTGTCCACCAAAATTTTATATATGGTTTATTTTAATCTTATAAAAAATATTTTTATCCAAAATTTCCATTTCTGATATTTTATAAGATAAGAAATTGATCCTACACTGGCTGCTTATATTTCTAATGAAAGGAGGAATGCCATGGTTGAACTCAATGAGAATAACTCAAAACATTTCCCACATCATTAAATTTTACAATGAATCATGGATATTTGAATTCAAAGTACTATATCTCTGATAATATTTTTCATTACGAATTCATATTTCCATTAAAAGTCTCAATCCTAGTACCTCATTTGAAAAATCTATCACTATCCTGTATAATCAAGTACAACAACACACCCTGTGAAAAATATATCAATGAATTGGTCCTTTATATATGAGACATACTCTGAGGGGTTTTTTCTAAATGACACATATTTTTAATTAGAGTAAAAAGTATGGTCAATGGAAATAGATATATATTTATATCATTATATTATGACGAAATTGGTTACTGATGAGATTCTATTATGGTGTTCTAAATGGGATCTTCATCCTAGAGTATAATTTTGTCTAGAATGGGTATGGGCTTTTGGTTTCACCAGAGCTACAATTATTTTATGTTTGAACTAATGTTAATCCAATTTTTTGAGGTTTTCATAGAGTCTCAGACTTTTAGTCATCGAAACAGATCCATTATCACTCACCTACTTAGCTGAAAGATCCTGAATACCTCTATGTTTCACTTGGTGAATTGAGAAGATGGTATTAGTCATTGGGATGTCTAGATGATCAAGGGGAAGACACAATGTTTTATATGAATGATGATTTATTTACAACTTATTCAGTGTGGGTTGACCCAAGAGGACCCCTTCCACTTATGAGGGAATTTATCAGCATAGAAAAGATTCTTTCAGAGGTCGATCCCCACAATAGGCTAGATATCAATTTCTCTAATTGGATTAAAGTATATAATAAAAAAAACAGACATAATCCTTATACAAGGATTCGAATAAAGTGTCTAATTATTACCTCTAAGAGATATGTTAGTTCATGCTACCCAAAACTCGAAAAAAAATCACTTTAATCTGTGGGGTTGGTAGTTTTCCCCCAATGTCAGCTGATTTTTTAAAATTGCATGTTTTTTTAAATGTTTTTGAGTGGCTATTTTCTACCAATTCATGATCAATAACTAGTTTCATACTTGTAATTTTTTTTAATTTCATCCCAATTAGAGACTGGGAGATTCATTAACCTAGAAGTCTCAGTATTAGAACATATATATCATCTACTATGATGAAATAGAATGGGGGCTCTTTATAGGCTTGTAGGCCCATTCCAACTCCTCTAGGGATTGGTATTTGCTAACATGGGGTTATGAATTTATCAATTTTCCAACTCCTCTAGGGATTGTTATTAGCTAACATGGGGGTTTGGAATTTATCTGTAAAGACCCGTAAATTCCAAGGAAATTTTTTTCTAAATTTTCTTTGAATTTTACAAGAACGCAGTTTCTGACGGCGCCTGATTCTGAGGACTGGTGTGCCCGAAATCAATTTCCGAAGTTTGGATCGGGTACGTTCAGTGAACAGACGAGCGGGTTTTTCTAACTTTTGAACCGGTGCCCGGAATCGAATTCTGAGGGCACCGATGAAATTGCAGCGCCAGTATTCACTTAGAAACGCCTCTTCCGGAGTTGCGTTTGCTCGGGTGTGGTTTTTAAATTTTTGGGCTTACGGTTAAGAAATAAAATAATTTTTCGACAAGTTTATTTTATTTCTCTTAAGACACTTTGAAGCCACTTGAAGCCACTTAAAAGCGGCTTAAACTGAGTTAAACCGGATAGGTTACTATCCAGAAATATCCTACCCTCTTGGTAGGATATTTGTGAGGTGGGGCCCGCACAAGCCCCGCCGTTTCCTTCCGCTAAGTAACGCACCCGCGAAATCTCGTCATTATGAAAGTCAACTGACGCGTTATCTTAAATTCATAATAGACCATTTAATTGGGCGGTTTATTTCGTAAATTAAATGAGATGTTTCTTACGTTGAATTAATTATACGAATTAATGGTTCGTTTTTTATCTTTTGAAATTTGAATGTTTAGTTGTGTAAATAAAATAAGGCTTAAGCTTATATTATTTTGGGTTGGTCTCCTTTGCCACCTTGAGAGATTTTGAGAAGCTATCTGCATCTTCTTCAACCATGACGAAGAAGACGAAGAACACTTAAGCTCCGACGAAGAACGCCGCTTCTCTTCTTCATAGCCGGTGTGTTTCCAAAGATCAACGACGCCGCTTCTTCGATCTTCTTCCCATTTCAACAAAAGGAGACTTCGTTTCTTACTCAGACTATCTCCGTCATCTTACGAAGCTTCTCCAGCAACGTACCTCTTCGGACGCACCTCGACGTCAACGGAAACGACGTTCGATTTCCTCGACGCCCGACCTCCGCAACGCTAGTCTTCCGCGGCTTGATTGGCATGCTCCACTCTTGAAACCGAGGTAGGGGATTGTTGATATTTTATTTATTTATTTTCCATTCTTGATTCTAGAATGTCGAACTTTGAGGATAAAGGATTAAATGTTATTGTCTAACGAGAGGGGGGGGACCGCACCAACACGGCGGAACCCCGCTCCTATGTTCATAATTGTTTCCTTGCGGATGGAAAGGGATGGCGTGGTGCCATCGCACGACGCGGGAATCGGTCGGCAATTATTGCGCGGCGCCGTCACGCCGCGCCGTGGAAAGAAATCCAATAACGCGACGCTGTCGCGTCGCGTCGAAGAAAGTCAAAGGCGCTGCAGCCGGAGTGGGGCCGCGGCGGAGGGAAGCGATGTCGTCGCATCGCGACGGACGACATAGGCCGCGGCCGGTTCCGGGCCGCGGTGGAGCAAGATGACCGGCGGCCGGCACCGGGCCGCTGGTGTCGACGAAGGAAGGACCGGCTGTCGCCGGTCCTTGCTGGCGAAACCAGCCGGCCAGTGCGGGCTGGCCGACAATGGAGACCGGGGGAATTAAATTCCCCCGGTCGGGTCTCAAAAGCAGCCCCAATTAAAGGGTCGCGGTTCTCAAAGGGGGGGGGCTTTCCCCCCCGCGCGCGGCACCCGAACGGCGCCCAGGCCGCACCCGAACGGTGCCCAGGCCGCGCCGCAGCCCTAGACCGCGCCGCCGCGCAGGACCGCGCCGCCGCGCTGGGCCGGGTTTTCCGAGCCGGGACAGGTCGTCGTGTCGGGTCGCCGCCCGGGGCGGGTCGACCCGGTTCGGCCGACCCAGGGGGGGTCAGGCCGGGTCGGCCCGGGCCCAGACCCCCCAGTTTCGGACCACTTTTGGTCAAATGCCAGTATCTTGGGCTACGGGCCTCCAAACGACTCGCCGTTAGCGGCAACGCGATCCTTGGATCGAGACGGTTGTTTCGGTATACTATAATCAAGGTGCCTCTTCCTTTTTGGAAGCCTACGTGGTTAAAACTCCATAGTTAAGCGTGCTTGTCCTAGAGTAGTGATCAGGATGGGTGACCTCCTGGGAAGTTTCCCAGGGTGGGTGTGAGACGAAAAAGCCAATAACTCACAGACCGGGCGTCCGATTGACGTGCCATCTATTTTGTTGAATTCCTCTTGATGAGAGAGAACTTTTAGCATACTTCGCCCGAGTTTTGGATACGATTGGTAGTGACCGGGTTGGATCGCACCTGAAATCCAACCGGGCCCCTGGAACGGAAAAACTGTTATCTTTCAGACAAGACGTCTGTTTGACGAACCGTCAGCGGCGTTGGTGATCACGTTGATAAACGGTCCCTATGAGCAAACCCTATGAGAGTTCAGGGTACAGTTGAGATACGACCGGGGTTGGTTCGCTCACGAAACCAACTGGTCCCCTGGGACGTAAAGACTAATAACTCACAGACCGGGCGTCCGATTGACGCGCCGTCTGTTGCGTTGAGACCGCTATGACGAGGCAGTCCTTTGTGATACTTCTTCATGGGACTTTGAGATACTTGGAGTATCGACTTGTAGCTTATGGAGCGGACCCTCCCAGAGATGAGCGTACGGAGTACGGAGACCGTGTAGCCGGCAGAGACCTGAAGACTACTTGTCCGATTTAATTCGGGGTGACTTAAGTAGCCCAGTGGGGAGCACTAATTTGTGAGGTGGCCGACCCATAGCGGAGGAGCACTACTACGTGAGGTGGAAGACCCGCGGTACACGACAGGAGGAGTACCTCTGTAGGCTATGAGGGGGGAGCACTACTGTGTTGGGTGGCAGACACCGGCGGGAAGCACTACTGTGTGAGGTGACAGGCCCGCGGTACTCGACAGAAGGAGTACCTCAGCAGTCTTAGGTTAGTGAGCAGTACCTCGGAGTCGTGACAGGACCACTGTACACTCCAGAGACGGAGCTCTTCAGCAGTTACGGTTTCGATAAAGAAAATAATGGTTTGAGATGAGACTTTTGACCTTCGTGTTTACCTCATGATTGAGATGGGTCACTTGATAACTTAGGTATATGTATGGGCATATACTTGGGTAGTGGTTATCCGTTGATTTCATGATCCTTGTGTTTCCTCATGATTGAGATGGGTCACTTGATAACTTAGGTATATGTATGGGCATATACCTAGTTAGTGGTTATCCGTTTATTTCATGATCCTTGTGTTTCCTCATGATTGAGATGGGTTACTTGATAACTTAGGTATATGTATGGGCATATATCTAAGTGGAGGTTATCTGTTGAGATCTTCTTGTGGTTATCCATGTTGGTTTAGTGAGACCTTGAGGGTCTCGGGGTCCCTACTGAGTATCATTATACTCACCCCTGCACGGGCTATGCCCGCACCTCGTTGTGTTGGTTGCAGACGATGAGTCAGTACCCGAAGGTGGACTACACGACGTGACGACTCACAGAGGAGGTTGATGTACGAGAGCATGGAGGAGGCTATCTGTACCTACCCATCAGGTAGGATCCGTGGTGGACGACCAGGAGTTGGGCTATCTGTACCTACCCTTCAGGTAGGACCCGAGGAGGACGACCCAGGAGCTACTTCCCTCTTCCAGCTATTTGTCTCTTGCTGTTGTACCTTGTTCAGTTGTAGTTATACTTTCTTTTGGGTTTTTATTCTGGCCCATTTACTTTTCAGCTTTTTTTTTGTACTTACTGTTTTGTTTCCGCTTGTACTCTATGGTGCTTGTTTCTTTTATAAAGGCAATGCCTTCCAGGTTATCGGTATTTTATGCCATTGGTGCTAGTCGCTAGCCCCTAGCCGATGGAAGGCGGGATTGGGGTAGTCACGGCATGGGACCTGAGGACGGGTCGTGAAAAATTGGTATCAGAGGAGTTTGGTTCTACCGCAGAACTTATAACTCTGATGTTTCTTTCTGTGAAGCAGTAGTGTTAAGAGTACCAAGTGTGGTTTTCAGTTCAGGGAGTCCAGTGTTGGTGCAGGCAGCCGATGTATCCATACACCAGGACCCTGACAACTGATTTCCGACTTTGTGCATGAAAACACTGATTGTGTGTGTGTTTCCAGAAGTTTTTTAATGTCAGCTCAAACCAGGTCATCTCACCAGGTATAATCGTTTGACCGTGTTATGTTGTTTCTTTCAGGATTCCTTTTCACGAACGACCAGCTAGAGCACAGAGGGATATGCGTACTGACAGCCTGTCGAGCGACGAGGCTTCGGTACAAGGCCCTCTTGTAAATGAGGCACCAGCGATACTACCATACGTTGGGCCACCGATTCCACCAGCCCCAGTAGTAGGCAATTCATGCCACTTGAGTGCGCTGCATGAGTTCCAGCGCTAGAGGCCACCCAGTTTCTGGGGAGAGACGGACCCGCAGGCGGCTGAGGATTTCCTGGACGCTGTGGTGGGAGTCTTCAACCTAGTGGGGACGCCGACAGATTTCATGGTGATCTTTGCTTCCAGCCTTCTTTAGGCAGCAGCAGGCAGGTGGTGGAGACACATGTTCCAGTTTTTCGATGGGATGGCCTTCACATGGGAAGACTTTGAGACCTTCTTCAGGGTGGAGTTTGTGCCAGTAGCTCTACACCCCGAGCATGTACAGGAGCTTCTGCCTTTGCCGCAGGGTTTTAGATCAGTTGATGAGTCATATGTGGGCAGTAGACAGATGATGCAGAGGTCCAGGAGGACCAGACCAGCAGTTGGACGATCTCGGGTTTTAGGATCAGTGGTGCAGGGCACCTAGGGTGGGGTCAGATCCAGGCGTGCCAGAAACAGACAGTGTTTCTCCTGTGGTAGGAAGGGTCACCTGGCACGTGACTGTACGACCCCCCGCACGGTTGATCAGCGGGTGTTGGAGGAGCCACCGAGACAGAAGCAGCGGCGGGTGCTTGAGCAACAGCTGAGCAGTGGACAAGGCAGTAGAGCTTCGGGAGCAGGTGGACAGGAGCGGAACTAGTGGATACGTCCTTTGTACTTCTAGTTCCATGTTTCTTTTGTATTCGTGTCTTTGTATTGTGAGCTGCAATAATAAAAAGACACTTATCTTTGTGATGTTTTCTTTCCTGTCCTTTTTGTTTAGTTGATACTAAGTGGTCCTGGTTAAGACTGTTGACTTGACCCTCACTTTTGAGATTCTTACTGGAGGAGACCCAGTGACCTCACACTGATGCCGACAGTGTGACTCGACCCTTGGAGGCGAGAGTGACAATTGGATCTCTTAGTAGTTACGTCGAGGCCTTAGGACGTCATCCATGCCATGAATGCATCCTTCATGTCAGGATTGACTGTATTAGGCAATGGGTGTGGTTCATCCAAGGGATGAGACGAGATTTCTCTTATCGGAAAAGGAGAAATTTTAGCAGCTCTTGTGGGACTAAAGGAGGTCCAGGTCATCCAAGAGCGGATGAAGACTGCACAGTGTAGTAAGAAACAGGAAACTGGTGCCAGTCTTAGAGACTCGAGCGTGTTAAATGTTTCAAGAAGGGGATGCTTTAAATAGATTTGAGTCTGCGATGTGGCAGACATAGAGCTAGGAGAGCAGCATGAGGTGGTGTACATCTTAACATGCTACTACCACCCGCCTTAGTTATCCCCGCCAGGCTCAGGGAGCTGGAGGGTGGAGGAAGAGTGCGGCTGCATGTGGTCAAGGAGAGTGACCCAATTGCTCTAAAAATGATTCAAGGGACGTCTGTGTCCACTACTAGCTGCTGTAGTAACAAACGTCGATATGAATCATTCCTTACTTTCACAAATCTTGTTCCAGACCAGAGTTTCCGGTAATCCGTGGACTTGACCCTCACGTTTGGAGATACCTTGGGAGGAGACTCGATAATCACACATAAGCCGATGGTTTGGTCAGACCCTCGAGGCGAGAGTTCTGGTTGGAATCTCTTGGTGGCAGCTTTGAGTTCTTACGACATTAGTTTGAGTATGGAATGGGAAATAACTGTTCATACTCAAATTGACGGTTTTAGGCAATCGTCGGGATGGGTTTTCCTTGGTCGGCGGAAAAGGAAACCCCAGGCAGCGCATGGTAACTCTTGCATAGGAGGGTGTGACCGATCACTCTTGAGTCGGTCAACCTTACCCTCGTGGCAGCAGTCGTTTTGAGTTCCAGTTCTAACAGAAATAGAGACCTCTGGAGTTCGAGGATGACGACCACGTCTTCTTACGGGTCTCACCTCGACGAGGTTTACGGAGATGTGGCCAGGGAGGCAAGTTATCTCCGAGGTTCAACGGACCTTTCTAGGTCCTCAGCTGGGTAGGCGAGGTGGTTTACCGCTTGGCCCATCCACTTCAGTTGCACTAGGTGCACGACGTTTTCCATGTATCCCAACTGAGGAGATACGTGCTCGACCCCTTCGCATATCATTGACCATGAGGAGCTGGACGGTGGCGATGAGGTGGCTTCTACAGAGGTTCATGTGGGGATTGAGGATCGATAGGAGTGGATCCTAGGAGGATGGTCGATTCCTCTTGTGCACTTTCTTTGGCAGCGCGGGAACCTCTAAGTGAGCACATGGGAGCGGAAGGCTCAGATGCATGCTCAGTACCGCTTTGTTTCCCTAAGTTTGTGGTGAATCTTTACGGGGACGTAAAGCCCTGTGGTGGGAGTAATGTAAAGACCTGTAAATTCCAAAGAAATTTTTTTCTTAATTTTCTTTGGAATTTTACAAGAATGAAGTTTCTGACGGCGCCTGATTCTGAGGTCCGGTGTGCCCGGAATCAATTTCCGAAGTTTGGCTCGGGTACGTTCAGTGAACGGACGAGTGGGTTTTTCTCACTTTTGAACCGGTGCTCGGAATCAAATTCTGAGGGTACCGATGAAATCGCAGTGCCGGTATTTGCTTAGAAATGCCTCTTCCGGAGTTGCGTTTACTCAGGTGTGGTTTTTAAATTTTCGGGCATAAGGTTAAGAAATAAAATAATTTTTCGACAACTTTATTTTATTTCACTTAAGCCACTTGGAAGCCACTTGAAGCCACTTAAAAGTGGCTTAAACTGAGTTGAACCGGATAGGGTACTATCCAGAAATATCCTACCCTCTTGGTAGGATATTTTTGAGGTAGGGCCCGCACGAGCCCCGCCATTTCTTTCCGCTAAGTAACACACCCGCGAAAACCCGTCATTATGAAAGTCAATTGACGCGTTATCTTAAATTCTTAATAGACCATTTAATTGGGCGGTTTAATTCATAAATTAACTGAGCTATTTCTTACGTTGAATTAATTCTACGAATTAATGGTTTGTTTCTTATCTTTTGAAATTCGAATGTTTATTTGTGTAAATAAAATAAGGCTTAAGCTTATTTTATTTTGGGTTGGTCTCCTTTGCCACCTTGGGAGATTTTGAGAAGCTATCTCCATCTTCTTCAACCCTAACCAAGAACACGAAGAACACTTAAGCTTCGACGAAGAACGCCGCTTCTCTTCTTCATAGCCGCTGTGTTTCCGAAGATCGACGACGCCGCTTCTTCGATCTTCTTCCCGTGTCAACAAAAGGAGACACCGTTTCTTCCTCGGACTATCTCCGTCATCTTACGAAGCTTCTCCAGCAACGTACCTCTTCGGACGCACCTCGACGTCAATGGAAACGACGTTCGATTTCCGCGATGCCCGACCTCCGCGACGCTAGTCTTCCACGGCTTGATTGGCATGCTCCGCTCTTGAAACCGAGGTAGGGGATTGTTGATATTTTATTTATTTATTTTTCATTCTTGATTCTAGAATGTCAAACTTCGAGGATAAAGGATTAAATGTTATTGTCTAACGAGAGGGGGGGCCTGGACCGCACCAACACGGCCGAACCCCGCTCCTATGTTCATAATTGTTTCCTTGCGGATGGAACGGGATGGTGTGGTGCCGTCGCACCACGCGGGAATCGCTCGGCAATTATTGTGCGGCACCGTCGCACTGCGTCGTGGAATGAAATCCAAGAACGCGACGCCGTCGCGTCACGTCGAAGAAATTCAAAGGCGTCACGGCCGGAGTGGGGCCGTGGCGGAGGGAAGCGATGTCGTTGCATCGCACCGGACGGTATAGGCCGCGGCCGGTTCCGGGCCGCGGGGAAGCAAGATGACCGGCGGCCGGCATAGGGCCGCCGGTGTCGGCGAAGGATGGACCGGCCATCGTCGGTCCTTGCTGGCGAAACCGGCCGGCCAGTGCGGGTCGGCCGGACAGTGGAGACCGGGGGAATTAAATTCCCCTGGCCGGGTCTCAAAAGCGGACCCAATTAAGGGGTTGTGGTTCTCAAGGGGGGGGGGGGGGCTTTGCCCCCCGCGCGAGGCACCCGAACGGCGCCCAGGCTACACCCGAACGGCGCCCCGGCCGCGCCGCCGCGCCGGTCCGCGCCGCCGGCCGGGCCGGGTTTTCCGAGCCGGGCCGGGTTGCCGCCCGGGGCGGGTCGACCCAGTTCGGCCGACCCAGGGGGGGTCAGGCCGGGTCGGCCCGGGCCCAGACCCCCCAGTTTCGGACCACTTTTGGTCAAATGCTCGTATAATGGGCTACGGGCCTCCAAACGACTCGCCGTTAGCGGCAACGAGATCCTTGGATCGAGACAGTCATTTCGGTATACTATACTCAAGGTGCACCTTCTTTTTTGGGAGCCTACGTGGTTAAAACTCCATAGTTAAGCGTGCTTGGCCTAGAGTAGTGATCAGGATGGGTGACATCCTGGGAACTTTCCCAGGGTGGGTGTGAGACGAAAAATCCAATAACTCACAGTCCGGGCGTCTGATTGACGCGCCGTCTGTTTTCATTGAATTCCTCTTGATGAGACGGAACTTTTGGCATACTTCTCCTGAGTTTTGGATACGGTTGGTAGTGACCGGGTTGGATCGCACCCCAAATCCAACCGGGCCCTTGGAACGGAAAAGCTGTTATCTTTCAGGCCAGACGTCCGTTTGACGAACCGTCAGCAGCGTTGGTGATCACGTTGGGAAATAGTCCCTATGAGCATACCCTATGAGATTTTAGGGTACAGTTGAGATACGGCCGGGGTTGGTTTGCTCATGAAACCAACCGGGCCCCTGGGACGTAAAGGCTAATAACTCACAGACCGAGCGTCCGATTGACGCGCCGTCTGTTGCGTTGAGACCCCTATAACGAGGCAGTCCTTTGTGATACTTCTTCGTGGGACTTTGAGATACTTGGAGTATCGACTTGTAGCTTGTGGAGCGGACCCTCCCAGAGACGAGCGTACGGAGTACGGAGACCGTGTAGCCAGCAGAGACCTGAAGACTGCTTGTCCGATCAGATTCGGAGTGACTTGCCTAGCCCAGTGGGGAGCCCTACTTTTTGAGGTGGTAGACCCATAGCGGATGAGAACTACTATATGAGGTGGAAGACCCACGGTACTCGACAGGAGGAGTACCTCTGTAGGCTATGAGGGGGGAGCACTACTGTGTTGGGTGGAAGAACCCGGCGGGAAGCACTACTGTGTGAGGTGGCAGGCCTGCGGTACTCGACAGGAGGAGTACCTCAGCAGTATTAGGTTAGTGACCAGTACCTCAGAGTCATGACAGGACCACTGTACACTCCAGAGACGGAGCTCTTCAGCAGTTACGGTTTCGATAATGAAAATCTTGGTTTCAGCTGAGACTTTTGACCTTCGTGTTTACCTCACGATTGAGATGGGTCACTTGATAACTTAGGTATATGTATGGGAATATACCTGGGTAGTGGTTATCCGTTGATTTCATGATCCTTGTGTTTCCTCATGATTGAGATGGGTCACTTGATAACTTAGGTATATGTATGGGCATATACCTGGGTAGTGGTTATCCGTTGATTTCATGATCCTTGTGTTTCCTCATGATTGAGATGGGTTACTTGATAACTTAGGTATATGTATGGGAATATATCTAAGTGGAGGTTATCTGTTGAGATCTTCTTGTGGTTATCCTTGTTGGTTTAGTGAGACCTTGAGGGTCTTGGGGTCCCTACTGAGTATCGTTATACTCACCCCTGCACGGGCTATGCCCGCACCTCGTTGTGTTGGTTGCAGACGACGAGTTAGTACCCGGAGGTGGACTACATGACGTGACGACTCACATAGGAGGTTGACGGACGAGAGCGTGGAGGAGGCTATCTGTACCTACCCATCAGGTAGGATCCATGGTGGACGACCAGGAGCTGTGCTATCTGTACCTACCCATCAGGTAGGACCCGAGGAGGACGACCCAGGAGTTGCTTCCCTCTTCCAGCTGTTTGTCTCTTGCTGTTGTACCTTGTTCAATTGTAGTTGTACTTTCTTTTGGGCTTGTATTCTGGCCCATTTACTTTTCAGATTTTCTTTTGTACTTAGTGTTTTGTTTCTTGCTTGTACTATGTGGTTCTTGTTTCTTTTATAAAGGCAATGCCTTCCCAGTTATCTGGATTTTACGCCTTTGGTGCTAGTCGCCAGCCCCTGGCCTATGGAAGGCAGGCTTGGGGTAGTCACAGCACGGGACCCGAGGACGGGTCGTGACATTATCAATTCCATGAAAATTTCAAACGCTCGATTCAGGGCCTAAGTATAGTTTATAAGTGGGATGAATCCATTGATGTTGTGACCAAGTTATATAATGAACATGCTCAATTTTCAAGACATTTTTTATAAACCAATTATACATATCCAGGTGTTACCCCAGTAGTTGAAACATATAAATATAATACAATATTATTGTACATTATTTCATTATCGGAGAGTGTACTGGTTTTTATAATTGATTAAAGGCTAGTATGTGATGGTTATTCACCCTATTGATTTTCATGTTAATTCCATTTAATCCAAAATAGTTTCCATGTACTAATCAATATAATGTGAAACTAAATGCTTCTAATGTACAATCATTAGATTTTTATTATGTTCACGAAGGAATATACCGTTTCTCATATTGTATTATTCCCAAATAAATAAATCTGGATATTGAAAAATCAATTGTTGAAGCTTCGATATGCTCATACCCAAATGGACAGTTGGAAAAGATGGTATCTATTGTTGATGGTATGCCTGTATTTGACTCTATAGATGTCAGCCAGCATGAAATAGTGGGCATTAGGATGGGATAGATTATTTCCCTAAGGAAACCCCTCATTTATAAAATTCATTATAAGAGCATGAATATCTGGTGTCCAACCCCTAAAAAATCGACTACTCCCCCATGACACATGATATGAATCCATATAAGCAAGTGTTTATCCCCTCAAAGGCTACATATACCATGGTATGGAGGTAGTGGTAGACATAGATGAATTTTATTCTGATTAATGGGATTTGGAGCTTCATTCTGGGGAAGGAACAATTTTTGACTAGGTACGATGCCATATTTATAGTCAAGATCATTTCCTATATAGAGGATCCTGTCTTGGTGGAGGATTATATCTGCAACCTTGAAGAATCCATTAATTCACTATGAGTTAAATTCATATTTAAAGAATGGGTACATAAAATGTTGACACCATATTAAATTGAATATGAAGATAGAGATGGTGGTTTATTGGGGATTGATGAGGCACATTTTCTAGTCCCACATGAACTTGGTGGTGTATATTATTCCTCGTAATTGGGCACTCGGAATCATCCCACTCCGTGGGGGAATGGTATCTAAGATGATAAAAAATATATGCATTAACCTGATCCAAACATCCATATAAGGTTAACCTCCTCTGAATTATCCATCACTATCATGGAAGAAATTCTTGAAGATTGTCAAGAGTGGGACACTTGGGGAAGGAATGCATCTGCTATATCTATCTAGGTGTGCTTCAAGAGGAGGAAATTGATCTTCCTGGAATTGTTCTGATTACCATAGTTGTACATATCTATTTATAAGAAAATAAAAAATATGTTGAGACATATATTATTGATATGTATTCCTCCATACATTCAATGAAATGTAGGATTGGTTTCTACAATCACGTACAGGAAATGGTGGTAAAAATGGTGGAAGAGGTCATTTATGGTGAAGAGGTAATATGAAGTCCTATATATACACTTATTTCTCTCACTTTATTCTTTTAACAATTATCCCCCCCATCGTTGTTTTAAGAAGTTAGGGGGAATCCATAACCCATTACTAATCCCAAATATACGAAGAGAGGAACCACAGTTTGATTGGATTCTCCTATGGATGATAGGGTCATTGAAGAGGGATATCTCAGGAAAACCATTAATATAAGGATTATGATTGTGTATCTAACAATATTATTCCCACCCCTGCTCCACCCACTATGTTACATATGACATTATAATCATGGGAAACCATAAGGGATAAGAAATCTAGTAAGTTTTAAATTAACTTCCTATATGGGACAAAAAATCAGCAGCGTATCCTACTTACTCAATTTTCATTTTGAATTCCTAGTCACGTTAATGAGTCAATAGGTGTAGTGGTTTCCATGGGATCCATAAGTCATGAGGTTCCAACTATTAGATAGAATGTGTCCCCTTTATTTATGGAATCTATTTTAGTGGGAACGATGGTTCCAAGGTAACCTAAACTATATCTTGGACCAACTAGTATCATTTCTAGAGCTATGGGTGAGGGAAAATATACCCCATATTTAGGATTAAATAACCCCCTTCCTTAGGAAGGTATAATTTAGTTGGATGTAGTGGCATGGGTATAAGAAGGTCTGAGTCCAACTATTCCACCAAGTTCATTGATCATCATCCATGTGTGAAAAGTTCAAATGAGTACCCATTTAGATGTTACTAACCTATATGAATATGCACAGATTTTCTATTCCTCCTTGAAAGTGTTGTCTTCTAAGGAAAACCCACAGTCTAAAGAGGTAGAGATTTTAATTCTAATTAGTGGGGCAATGACCACCAAGGAAGTTGGTGCACTAATAGATTAAGGTGAGTCTCTTGACTTCTTTAAAATCTCATATCCTTCCTTACTATGTATTTATTACTAGATTCCCATTTTGGGATCATTGGTGAAAGTATATGATATCCATGATGCTTCAAATTTTCAATCGGCTTAGGTGGCCTTGCCTTCGACTACTATAGAAGCTACTTATCTTGAATATATTGACAATAGGCCTTCCCTTGTTGAATAAGTCCAATAATACATTCTTCCCTATTAGAAGGTCTCTGATGTATAATAGGACACGCTCATTAATTTCAATATCGCTCAGAAACTAATATGGAGTGATATATGGAAACTAATTTCTCAATCCCCTCTATAAAATCATCCATCTAATTTTTCCCTATTGCACAGGGGTTTTATTACCAGGCCATACATAGAAAGGTGTAAGTGGTTGTGTATTTCAAATAGAGGGAATTTGTTCTGTAGTCACAAATCACAAATATGGAGTCTATGGCCAATTTTTCTGATACTAGAAATATTCTTCATAATGAGGCCTCAAAACAAGATGTAGTAGAATATTGAAACAAAATATATGTTTTAGAATAGGATACCTTGGAGGAATAGCTCCTTCAAGATCTAGATAAACTCATTCATGAATTGTTTTTGTTAAACCATTAGATAATAAATTATAGCTGCTAGTGAAATAGGTAAAAAATGTAATTTTATATACTATTGAGAACGAGGAGTCACAATGATCATATATTAAAATGGAGGTTTTAATTTTGTTGGAGTTCAATAGAGTGGTAGAGTATTCTAGTTATCAAATTATTTAGGTCTATGAATCTATTGAATAATGCTCATAAGATTATTGACTCTATATCACGGAGAGACACTATGTTTTGAATGCTACTTTCACTCCATAATATATTAAATTAAAAGGTATTTTGTCTCAATCATCTATTTCTTCATTCTAGCATTCCCTCGTAATTCTACCAATGATACAAGAATTTATTTCTTTTTACAATTTTCATGTATCATTTTGGTAAATTTGTAATATTTGAAGGAAGATAAATACTCTAAATATTTATTAGATCATATGTCCTAGAGAGCATATACTGAACATTTTCCCAGGTCTCCCTTTGTGGGTATTCAACATGGATAGTTTGATGTCTCTTTTCGTTGGAATTTTAGGGTCCTGAAAAACCAAGCAATGAAAGTAGTATTTTAGATCTAGTAACATTGGGCAATAGGTGTGAGAGAAATAATACTTAATGATTCATGTAAATCTTGAATATAAAACTCCCACTATAGATTTAACTCTAGTTAAGGGAGGGGAATGTTATTCTCATCATGTATCTATAAACCATAGGATATGTTTCAAAATCATTGGTGTAGATCGAACTCATACAATGGAAATTGGATATTAAACATTTGAGGAATTGATGGTCTATGTGAAAAAGACTTCTATACTGATTGAGATCTCATGTGAGGGGAAGATAGATTCCATAATAAATGGGAAACCTAAGCAGTTATGAGTCAGGTTCGATAGACATGGATGTCATAAAACTGAGGGTTATATCATTGGTTATGGGTTTCCTTTCATTGATAAAATAAATATGAAACTGCATTATTCTAATAAAATTGAATCATTAAGCCCTCTAAACTCACATGAGTCATTATTGGCATGATAAATAATTGGAAACTTGATAAATAATTCAATTCCACACAAGAGTGAATTATATTAAACATGTGGGGGAATTTTAACATTAATTGGATTTCAGTGAGGGACATGATTGTTGTTTGTGAAAAATATTAGATTGGATCAATATCCATTACCAATGAATCCTTGAGAAAGGATAATACTCGTATATATATTGAATTCTTACATAATGGAAGTAAATTTTAATATTTCATCCTTGTATGGTATTGGAATAATTTGAGCCTCTGCTGATAGTACCATTGCATGGATCTAAGCTCTCATGTATTCATTTGGTGATATGGAATTGACTGTGTGTCATGCAATTTTAATTTTAAGATATATAGACTCGGTTGATCTATTTTTTAGGGTCTTGTGACGAGGATGTTGTCTTATAGTTTAATTTATTATATATTGGGCTAGTGTCATGATTTTTAATTTCATTATGACAAGGAAATAGGATGAATAGATTAAATTCATGTTGTTTGGATGTATGATTTATGTACTTTAAGGTTTCATGGTTTTGACCAAAATATTAATGACATTCTATTTCATCATGATCTAACTGAGAATGTTCCATCATCTTTCAATAATGAAGAGGGAATGTTATAATATATAAATTAGAGGCTTTGGGTCCAAAAACTAATATGGTAAATATATACAAATAATGACCTCAGACCATGTTCAAAAAGTGGTTTTTAGTATAAAGCTATTTGGGATTACATAAATAGAAGAGGCGTATCCTAAGAAAGAATTTCATTTATGTTGAAAGGCCTTTTGATGGGTACTTATGCTGACTGAATGTTATTTTTATTTATTACCTCAACAAAAATCCAGGGTTACCCGTCACTGAGGATGAAAATAATGAAGGCCAAGTGCATCCTTCTAGACCACATTAACACACTCAAAAGGAAGAGGATTGAGACTATCATAAATCACAAGAGTCTCCTCCGGCCTGCCCCAACGAGGCAACATGTTTTCCACAAAGTTGGATTCCCTCAGACTGTGATGAACAATCCTTCCCTGATTAGTCTCTGCTTTGCATCATCGATAGACATAAACCAAATCCTAAGAGATGTCATGATTTCCCTGCAGAGATCTGACCAAAACATCTGATTCAGATTCCACCTCTATCACCGGGAGGCCTCTCCTTCTGCAAACAGTCAAATCTGAAAGAAGTGCTCTAAACTCTGCACCCATAGAGTTTCCTGGTTCATAATATGCACTAAATGCAATATGGACTGAACCCCAACAATCCTGAATCAAACCACCACCCCTCATGACTCCTCCCAAGTAGGAACCATCCACAATCAGTTTTAACCCATTAGTTGGAGGCTTCCACCTTACCCAATGCCCTCTATCCATAGTCTGTATACATTGAATGTTTATGAGGTTCCCCGGTATAACTGAATGAACTCCATTCTGTAAAATGCAATCCAGTTCAACCATGAGGGATCTCATCCATACCTGAAGAGAAAACAGAGACCTCATGTGACCCAACCACACCTGGTTGAGCGCTTCCCAGATTGTCCAAAAAATAGAAACCAGGATAATTGTTCGGGCTGTTCGCTCCCCGATTCTGCTATCAAAACTAGAAAACCATATCAGAAGGTAATCCTGAACCATATGAAACTCTTCCGAAGGAAACCTATAATGAGAGAGCTAATACCAGAGGAAAAGAACCCATCATCCCTGAAAAAACAAATGCAAAGTTGATTCAGAACATGGCCTCTCACAATAGTAGCATCACGATGCCATGCAAACTCCTCTTCTCTGAATATTTTCCTCCATTGGTAGAGCTCTGTTTTGGATCCTCCAAACTAGAAAGTTCATTCTCGTTGGGATCGCATTACACCATGTAACCTCACCCACTTCTACCCTGATAGATTTCCTATAAAGATTTATCCTGTATCCATTCATATTAAAATGCCCCAAGCTAACCTAAGTTAAATAACATCTATCTTGTTCATCACTCATTACAATGCTACTAAAAGGATTTAGCTATCACGGGTTAAGGTTTGCATGTATACAATCATACGTGCCACATGCCTCCCTAAATGAGATGCCAGGATGGCGACAGCCTTGATACAGAAGTCTCTCCTCTATCCATGTATCCTCCCAAAAGTTAATCTCCCCATGACCAATCACCGATCTGGTGTAATCAAGCAGCACCTCCAGATGAGAGAACATGCACTAGGGGAGACCAGTTTCACCACGCATGCAAAACTCCCCATGCCAACCATATCTAGCTCTGAAAAATCTTTCCCAGAGAGATTTACCAACAATCACCTCCCAATCCAATCTGGCTTGCATTTCCAGAATGGATTCACGAATATCGCGAAGCCCAACCCCTCCTTCCTCCACTGGTCGGGACAACCTCTTCCAAGAGGCCCAATGAAATCTCTCTTCCATTTTCGCATCCCACAAGAAAGAAGTGATAATATGTTCAATCATGTCCACAGTGCCCTTCGGGGGATTGATGATGGAAAAGACATGCATAGAAATAGATAAGAGAACACTATTGATAAGCATGATCTGACCCCCAAAAGAAAGAATCTTGTTCTTCCATTAGAAATCCTCCCCAAGATACGGTCAACAATCCCATTGAAATGATTCTTCTAAATCCTTCCACTGGATATTGGAACTCCAAGATATAGGATAGAGAGTTTTCCTTGTCCACAACTGAGAATGTCCGGAATAATCATGCAAATTCCTCCCGAGCATTTGTTAGATATGAAAATGTGGCTCTTCGAATGGTTGATCGACTGACCACTCAGTTTCCCATTCATGGACATAATTACCTTAAGAACATTTAAAGATATACTACCACCATTCAAAAATAACAATATATCACCAGAAAACATCAAGTGGGAGATACTCCTTGAATTCCTTCTACCATAAAAATCCCTCATTCTACCCTCTACCATAATCCCCTTTAGGTTTCTGGAAAAAGCATCCTGAGCGAGGAAGAAGATGATAGAAAAGAGTGGATCCCCCTATCTAACTCCTCTCACAAATTTGAAGAAACCAATACATTTCCTTAATAATGAAACCGAAATCCATGGAGATGAAAAACACCTGAAACAGAGATCACAAAACTACTCATGGAACCCAAAACTCCTCATTACCCGTAAGATGAAGCTCCACTCCAATTTATCATAAGATTTATTCATATCCACTTCCAAGATGATATTGGATCCAACTGTCCTTTGATTCAAATCATGAACCATCTCAATCGCAATTCCAACCACCCCCTGTATGCTCTTACCTTGTAATAAACCATGCTACTCTTAAGAAATTATCCTATGTATAACATTAGATAGTCTCCTACTAATAATCGTCGCAAGAATTTTGGAAGATACATTACAAAGACAGATCAGTCTAAAGTGATTAATTAGATAGGGGTCTTCGATCTTTGGAACAAGAACAACCCTTGAAGAAGACACCCCTTTAATCAAGGAGGCCCCCCTAATGAAGTCTTGAATAGCCTCCAACACACACGGCCCAACGAACTCCCAAGCAGCACTGCAGAAGGAGGCCAGGAAGCCATCAAGACCAGGTGCACTCACTTTCAGCATACTTCCCAGAGCCTCTCTAATCTCCCTCTCCTAAGGGATAGCAGAGATGCAATCATTCTCGGCTTGGTTCATCATCAACAGTAAACATTTCAAGAAGGTAGAACCCTCTAGGGTATATTATGCATAGTCAAAAAAATGTATCCCCAATAATTAGACATTATGTCATACATGGAAAGGGAAAACTTGTGGAGGTTTATTTTTTCCTAGACTCATATTTTGATTTGTGTATGTAATTTTCCTATGTATAGAAGGAGATTTTTATTTAAAAAATAAATCAAGAATGGGTAGAAATATTTCATATGTAGTTATACCCCATACATAGGGAACACAATTTTTCTTAATATTTTTTTCATCCTGAGACATAGGGTTTAAGAGTCTCTATGTATATAATAAAAGCGAGAATCATGTCAAATATAGTTTTTTTAGATATTACTCATACCAATTGAATTCTATTTTGAGGGGGTATTTTTTATTTCAATACGGGAACACATGTGGGCTGAGAACCTATACTAAGCCCGTCGTTCAGATATAATTTTTATAAAAGGGATTGGGGGAATTTTTATGCTATATTTGGTCTATGATATAGGAACTGGGTGTAACTTTGTATCTCATAAAATCTGGAATCATGAGACATGTAGTTCTGGAAAATATGGGTGGTGGGAAGCCAACACCATGAATAGTGGTCTTGTTGTTAAATGTTCATATAAATTTGTAATTTAACATCAATCAAGAGATTTCAACCATGTAGTTTATTGTCATGTAGTATGGATATCTTATGTTCCATTTAAAGGTCTACATCTAGGACCATATAAACCCAAATGTGAACTGATACACCATGATCACGTGGGGAAGCCTTTTTCAACACTTCTAATCCCATGTGAGCTTTTCCCAATGTGATACACAAGGAGTGGAAATGGTTTCTTTCACCACAAAAAGATAATTAGAGGGAATTACAGGGTTATTTTAACATGTTTTTCTTAGACCAGTATGTGGGATCTTGAAATATATACTTATCTCATAGGGGTGAGAATAAATTTGTATGTATTTTCGGGAAACCATGATGTTTAACATCATACAACAAGGATAAAGGTTATCCATTTTCATAGAAATAATGAATGATATAAGGCTTATAAGTATAGGTATGTTCTGAAAAGCATCCAACGTGGGGAAGGAAATTGTAAACCATGATCTTGGGGGTTCTGAAATCAAGAAGTGATGTAGGAAAAGTATGAAAATAACAACTCTGGACCATGTTTGAAAATTGATTTCTAGAATAATTTTTTAGGGGCTTATGGAAAAATAATATTTATCTCTTGTATACAAATGTACCTTGGGATGATAATCCATTCGAGAGTGTTTTTTATTGGTCTAAAATAATTAATATCATGCTCAGTCAAAGAAAATGTGCCCTTAAGAATCATAAAATCCACCAACGATACCCATAACTAAGATTATGGAGATCCAAAACTTCCTAGGATAAAGAGTATGACGTATAGAAAGAATGTGTTCGAGCATAAAGGAAGCATTTGGGCTGGCATTGTCCATGGGATGTGAATTTACATATATAGAAATTTATTTTTATATTGAAGTGGGGTTGTTTTCATTACATCATGTTTGGTCCTAGGATATGAGGTCTAGGTGTCACTATGCATCTTTTCAAAGTTAGAATAATTCCACATGTAGTTCATGGATAATGGTGTGGTGGGAGACCAACACCAATGGTTATGGTCTGTTTATGCATAGATTGAAATGATGAGCATTTTTATATCATGAAACAAGGATGTGAACCATGCAGTTTTACATCATGGGGTAAGGATATTTTTTACAGTTTAACACTTTGTGACTAGGATGTCAATATATGTATATTATATTCATACAACACATACATTCATGTCTTTTAGTTTTAGGTCATATAACTAACACCATATTTCAATACTTTTATCATCATGCATATAGGACTAGATGTCTTATAATTTATCATCATGTGATGAGGATGAAATATATTCCTTTCAAGGTTGTCCATATATGACCATATTTCATGAAGTTTATCATCATGCTACAAGGATGACATAAGTTCCATTTAAGTGCATGTATATAGAACCAAGGATGTCACATATCTTAACAACATACAAAAACAATGAAATATGGTCCTTTTATGGTCATCTATACAGGACCAATGATGCTATGTTGTTTAACATCATGAAGAAAATATGAGAGTAACTGTATAGTTTAATATCATCTTGCAAGGAATAAGGTTACCCTTTATTACATGATGTATTTCATAAGAAATATTTCAATGTTAGAGGGTTTAATGCATTCCCAATACATTATAATTAATGGGTAAGATCCATTGGGAGAGAATTTATGTTTAGTTTTTTGTTCCTCCCACTTTGGATTAGGCTTTAGGGATTTATTCCCCTATATCATTTTATATTTCAGAGCCAAAACAAATTATCCTTGATGGAATGAATGGAGATGGACTTTTATTTAATGATCATGTTATACAGTTTTTGTATATTTCCAAATGATGTAGTGTATAAAACCTTTCATTGTCAAATCTCCCTAAATCATCCAACAATTTCAGTGATTGTTGTTCATTGGATATTTTTCACAGATAGCTATTCAAATTTAGGGGTATTAGACCTCAATGGGAAGTACTTCCTCAATTATATAAACTACTAAATATGGGGTTTTCATATTAGTATTGTGTTTTTTAGTTTTTTAGGCCCACAGGGAATTCATGATCTTATCAGGAAAAGATTTTTTTTCTTTATCTGTCATTTTCAAGAGAATATTTTATATATTCTCAATTAAATCATTTATCTTTCCATTTTTTACCACATGGTAGTGGGAAGAATGGATGGATTCTATGTTGTAATCCTATTATAATTTCATAAAATTGAAATAATAGAATTTGTTCCATTTTACATTAGTATTTTATTAGAGAGACCAAATATGGTGATGATGTTTGTCATCAAAAAATGGATGATTCTTTTAGTCCTGACATCCTCAATAGGTATAAGCTATAATCATTTGGAGAAGAATTCAATAGTAGTAAGGATAAATTTGAACTAATTGGTCTTAGTTAGAGGGTATGACCCTACAAAATTCATTCCATATATAGTCAATGGTTAGGACTCTTTATTTATTTGAAGAAGCAATTGGTATAGTTTGATGATGTTGAAATATACTTGTAATAAATTATTGTTTTTTATGATTTCTGTACAGTCCTATGTAATTGAAGGAAAAATAAACAATCCATTTGATTTGGAGAGAAATATTGGTTCCTGGATGATGGGCACCACAAGCACCATCATGAACTTCATACATAGAGGTAGTCGTATCCACTCAATAAATGAATATAAGGATAATTTTGTTGATTCTTTGATAATAAAGACACATCTGATGACCTTAACTTCCATAAATTTTGAAATTAACCACCTATAATTTGATATATCCTTTTCCACATTTTCCGAGATGAAGGAACCTATTTTATTGGTATTATAGGATTGTAATCATCCACATGTTTTAATCATTTCTATTCTAGTTGTAGAATTGATCGCAATGGTCACTTCTGTTCCACATCATACAAATGATGATATTATTCTGAGATGGGTGATATTGGTGACTATTTCATCTTAATCTAGATATTGTAAGTCTAGATTAGAAATTACTAAGGCATATTCTATAGTGTTTTTTAAAATTTAATGTGAATTAATGTTTTCATATACGAGAACTCTTCCATGAACCCTAAAACATGATTACATAGGGGAATCAGATCATCTTTCCAGGTGGTGTAATTATAGTTGATATACTTATTTTCCAACTCAAAATAACCATTGAATCTCATCTAGGTCCTAGTTAATTTCAAATATTTCTCCATGCCTTCAATGAGGGATTGAAATTTGGCCACATTATTAATTTTTTCCTTCTGATTTCCTAAATAAGTAGGGTAGATCTTCCCTCATTGGATAAATGAGAATGATCCCTAACCTATTTTTTTTGAGTTTAGGATCTTCCATTCTCTATACAGTTGGAATTATAGATACTCCATCAATGTACATTTCAAAAATTTAACTTGATTCATGAATTGAGAATATTTTCTTATCTAGTAGTTTTTTACTCATCATCAATTCTTCTATATAGGGATTCTCTACCAGGAAAATTACTAATGATTTCCCCTTTATCAACTTTTGTTATTTGAATTTGATTTTGAACCATTTAAAAATGATTACACATCAGACCAAATATCCAGTCAACATGGGACTATTGAGGATATATTTCAATGGGTCATTTCAAATGATCAAATGGACCACATGTTGATGTATTAAATCCCTTAATTAATGAATTCAAAAAAATCAATTAGTAATAGTTCTTTTAGATATATGAATATCATTTCTCAATGTTCATCAAGGTGAAATTTCGATAATAAATTCTTTTTTCATTTCATGTATTATTTTTCTATGTTAGAATGAATCTCAGTGACTATTATCAGGCTATCATGTATAGGATGAGTGGATTTACATAGACTAGCTTCTAAGGAAATTATCTCTCAAGATATATTTCATGATTTTTTTAAATGATTCTTGTTATAAATTATTCCAATTAGTGATTAAAACATTCTTCATCAGCCTATTGAAGGGATAACACTTTCCTATAAGGATTTCTTTGAAGTGTTGAATTTGGGAATACATCCCTTGTAGTCATATCAACTCTTTGACATTTTTAAAAGGTTAAATTTCAATAATTGAATTATTATTTTTAGGGCCTATGTAGATACAATGATGATATACGATGATGCCAATAAGTATTCCTAAAGTAATACTGAAATAATATTTCAGGGTATCTATCTTCATACTTTTTTCGATTTTTATTGAAAATGATTTGTAAATCACAAATATTATCAGAATGTTGTCGATATTTTACCACCGAATTGGAAAACATAACACATGAATGATTTTCCTAGTAAGGTTTTAATGATTCGATGCATAGCATGTTGATACATGCTTCCAATATATGTTAAACAATAGGAAATAACCATGTAGTAGGCTAATCCCTAGGGGCCTTGAAGGAAGTGGATTCATTAACATTAGAAGCCATTCAGAATTTATTATACCCTAAATAGCCATTTATGAAGCGTGGATATTGATAGCTAGTTTTTGCATCAATGAGAAGTTATCTAATCAATTCCTTGGAGTCAGACTTCAGAAAATTCCAATCAAGGTCTATGAAATCAATGTAAACTCTTATTTTCCAATTTTTCATCTTAAATGATACTATATTTTTAATAAACTATAGAAAATTAACATCTTAAATGAAGTTTTCATTGATGAACTTATCAACATCGTATTTAACCAGGTATCATGGTTTTGATGTGCCCTTCTTTTTTCATTATTGTATTCATGGGGGTCTCCAGGAAATATTATGTGATGGGTAACCACATTTGGATTGAGTCTTGGAATATCTTTCTAATTTACAGAAAACACATCATGGCGATTCTTCATAAAACAGGGTTAAATTTATTTTTTGTCGATGGTTATAGTTTCATTGATCAATGTTGGTTGTGAATTATCATTTGTATCCAAATTCATCTATTGGATTTTATCAACAGTGGTAGAGACTCCTTCCTCGAATGATGGTGGAGAATATTTGGGGTCATTTTCACCCTCTTCTTCCTTTTCCGCATCCTCTTCCATTGTGTCCATATTGGGAAGGATGGAATATTAAGGAGAATAATCCATGTTAGGGGAATCGTTAATGTCTTGGGAGATATCATCCAATGGAGATATCATCCATATCATAGGTTTTGTAAATAATTTGTTGGATTGATGATGTTTTGAGGATATGTTTGGAGCTTTTTTATTTGGGGTATCCCATTTAACGAAGGAATCAAATATTTTAATCAATTCCATCAGGTTCAACTAACTTCGATAATATCAATAAAATAATTGAGTATATCTCTCAATACAAGATGATTTATTTTAATTGAAAAATGGAATCACATATTCATCACTGAGGTCTCAGAATGGGTTTGATGTGGTCCATTACAAAGCATTTGTAGTGGTAACCCGAGAGACACCATCAGTTTTTAGGTTTCTTCCCTTCTATTTGGTACAATCTTGTATCAATATATTTGGATTAAAAATCATTGAAGAGGAATTTATCTCATTGTAACATCTCAATCTTATTAATAACATTGTATTTAAGTCATTTATGGTATGATGAAGGTATCACCACGTACTAATGCAACCAATGTATTTCTTGTAATACATTTAAAGTCGTATCTCGTTAGATGACCAAGAACTAAGTGTTGAACACCCAATCCCTAAACAGATATATGATATTAATTCTTATGAGTGGTTTCTATTAACTATTATCATACCCTTGTAGAATTAGATCATAAGGGGATAAATTGGCCTCATTTTATCCCAGTTGGTGATGTTTTCTGACATAAATGTGGTTGAATCATGAGCCATTGATAATGAAAGATTGACGGAATTCAATGTCATCTAATATGTTTTATACATACAGGGGCCTGTATATCCTTATAGAACATCATATCTATCCTCCATGATGAAAGAGATAGCTACATGAAATTTTTGTTGATCAAACTCTAAAAAATACACATTGGTGGTAGCATCTTCATCATTGAACTCTTCCGGGTATAAAAGATCCTCCTCAAGTGATTATAATATATCCTTTAATATATTGATAGAATCCATGATTTAAATATTTACAGAAACTATATTCAATTTCCTCATGATTTTTACATTTGGATCAAATGTCTAAGTTTACATATGGGGAAATGTTCCCTATGATACATTTTTAGAGCTCACATTCCTAGTAAAAATGAGTCAGGTTATTGAGAAAATGTTGAGGAATTTTTTTCTATCAATGGGTCAAGTGGCCTTAGCCTACACACATTATAAGATTTTTTGGGTTTTCACTTATTCATCTATAATTGTACCAAAATTAATGGTTTATAATGATTTTTTTATATATTTTAAGTAATCTTATTGTATCTATTAGACTTTTTGAAGAGAAATACCATGGGTTTCAGTATCATATATAGATCTAACATGGATTTCACTGGTATATTGTGTTTAGTCTAAATTTTTCCACCATCAGTTTCCTTGGATGCTATAATATCTATTCATGTCTCCCTAATTTGGAATGGGAAGATCAAGTTCATTATGAACCTCATTATTTGGTAATGGATATATTAAATTAATGAAATTAATGTATCTTATGATCAATTATTAATTTAATGAGGATTCTATTTTGAAATGTCTATGTCTGTTGTATAGTTTTTTTTGGGTAGCGCCCATCAGCATGGGACTGAAGGAATGGGGTCTGAGAGATTTAGGGATAACTTTAGCCTTGGTGTGGGTTCATTATCATGTGTTTGTTTCCCAGCACTCTAGCCATGTCATTTCGGAAAAGACTGGACTTTGGAGGGTGGTGGAGTTGAAGGAGAGATTTTTCATATAGATGATGTGACTAGGATAATAAATTATTATTTTTACTATTCTTGGAGAATATAGGTAGTCTGTTTAATTTTTTTCTAGTTTATCCAAACACATAACTTCTACGAATTCATACTGGTAACATCATGTAATTCAACCTCTTTCTCTAGAGTAGTCGTAGAAACACACACTACCTATGTCGATGGTGTTCCCATCATCAATTTATGATAATAATTAATATATTTTTGAAAACTAGGAAATCATGGATGGTGTGACACAATATTCATTGAATGGGTAAAAAGTTTTGGTCGATCCTCAAGGAAATCTTGATCGGGTATTATTTGGTTTTGGTAGAGTTATCATGTTTTTTAAAGGATTATAACAAGTATGACGTAACCTTCTCATATCAAAAGTAATAGACCCTCATTTTTCTTTATTCAAATTGGGAATGTTTTGATTTTATCCTTTCTTCTTGAATATTTTTTCTAATTCTTTTACCACTCTATAGGGAGTGTTGTATAATAAGGTAAAGGCTTAAGTATACCAGCTGGAGTAGGAGATGGTTTTCATATAATGGTTTCAATTTCTTCTTTACCTTTCCTCTTTCCCTCGGTTATTGGTACTGATTTAGAATTGGGTCTAGTTAAAAATATGGAGTCTTCCAATATGTTTGATATTCCAGTATGGTCTTAGAACCCACCCTTGTATTATACTAGAATTGGTGGTGTTGATAATTCATCATTAGTCCTAACTTAAATTCCTATGTAAACTATATATTTGGGGAGTAATTTAGACCCTTACACCAAACAATGATGTCTGAGACACTCTGATTTTCTCTCTGTTTTTAGATCTAGAGGTTGAGGACCATTTTCATTCATAGCATTGAGCTGAACTAATAAAAGTTCTCAATGAAGGTCTTCCAATATTTAGATATACCCTATTGGTAAACTGGTGTACCATATGAAGGAAAGTACCAGCATGGTTTGTGAAAAATAGAATATTATTGTAGAATCTTCTTGTAACAAAGTTCACATATTCGGTCCACACCATGATATATAATGTGTCAAATGCTGGAATGGGTCTCCTGAAATGTTGAATATTTGAAACAATGGATTTCCAAAATTAGGAAGTTCTAGTGTCGCATATACCCATTCGAGGTAATTATTTTATTATGGATGAACTGGTGACCATTTTCCGACCACATACTCTAGTCAGTATTCCAATTATTTTAAAGTGTTAACAAGTTATTTGGGGATTTCTAACTCAGTAGGGTCTAGATCAGGGGTGGCACAACAGGATGAACTGGATGTGTTGGTCGTATCTACACATATTCTTGAGCTGGAAGGATGAAACATGACTCACACTGGTCTAGTTATTTATCAAACAGAGGTAATTCTAGATAATTATCTATCACTGGTTCCAAATATATTAGTTTCCTTCCTTCTATGCTAATAAAAATTATCAATATACTTTCGCTGTTATGCCAAGATCTGCATTGTTGGGGTATGTCTATTGATGGACTAAAATGAGGTCTTATTTGGAGAACATTTCCATCAATCATAATACTTCTATATAATTTAGAATTAATTCTTTTTAATGTTCTCATCTTTGCCTCTTAATAAGCTAGTCTTTACCAGAGTGTGAGGTCTTTCAATCCCTTAGGAAAAAGGTGGTATTGAACTATATACATACCCTTTTCTTTGGTTGGTGCTCATTTAGTAGGACATGGATCACTCAAAGGAAAACCAAAATTTTGGTCAATCCTCTCCTTTCTGGTACGCACTAATTCTTTGGTAATTTAATTGACGGATATATATCAAAAAATACTCCTCTTATTATCCTTAATTGACTAAATTATCTGAATTGTTCTCAAAAGTAGTTGTTACAACATTTTCTGATATGAATTGAGTCATGAACATATCATTTTTCTATCAATAGTGGGATAACTGATAGCTCTATGAGCCTCTTCTAGAGGTTTTTTGATTCATGGGATAGGTTACTCTCTTGAAATGTTTTTTAGTGATTGTCAAGGGAAGTCATCTTCCCTTTCAAGGATACCTTCAAATCCTTATATTGAAGGTTTTTTTGAAGGGAAACTCATGATAAATTTGTTCTTCGCATCCCAAATGTTGATATGGTATCAGGGTATGGGAATATATGAGATATTTCATTTATGTAACTCCCCCCAACCATGAAAATACTTACCTTCACTAGGAAGATGTTGAGGTAAAAAATCATCCCTCCCTATAGGTTATGGGATATCCTATTCCACATTCACTATGTTTTAGGACCTTATTTTATGGCCATTATGGTTTGCTAAAAAATCCTCATCCTTGTGAGTTGGGGCTTCTCATGTACAACTACGGGTGAAATTATTATGGATACTCTTATAATTTTATAGAGATGTTTTCAAGCATGGTCATGGTGAATTGTATTATTTTCACCTTCTCCATATACTTTGAAAGATATTGGTGATTTCATGTAGTTAGATTCCCTCAAATAAGAGGGTTTAAAAATATTTTTATATTCTTGATTAAAAAGTATACCAATGGATTGCTCAATTCTAGCCCAATGTGATTGATATTATTTATATGCTACTTCATTATAATCATATTATCTACTAAAAATAGATAATGTTTCTAAAATAGGGCCTAGGGTTATGAAATTACATGATTTAATCTATGGATGGATTTATTGTTCAAGGATAAATGTCAAATTCAATGCCATGTGTCTTCCCCATCCTCTAATATGGACACTAGATTGGGTGTCAATGATCAACTGATGAAATTATTTTATAACATCGATACATGCACACTAAAGGCCTCCTTGTTTTCTTCCTAGTTTAGGGTGTTTTGTATATATGAGGGATTCTAGGTGGATTTGATAGTGCATCTCTTTTACTTCCATAACATTTCTACGATATTCATCATAAGTCAATACTATTGTTTTCAAATGAAGAATTGTGGTAAATATATTTAGGTGAATTTCATTCACATCTTCTTCTTACAATTTCTTTAGAAAACAAAACATGGGAGTAGCTAAAGGTAGTAACATTACATGTATATTGTCCATATCCAACTTTCTCCTCATTAGAATTATGTTACCATAGTATTTCATAAGATATTCCCTAATCTGACCTGACAAAATTCAATGTCTCTTCATTTCATTACTATCAATAATTGGATCGGTAGGGATGGCCTCTATTATCTTGGAAGGCAGGAGATCCATGGGTTGTTCATAGAATGACTATTGTCTTGGGATTTATTCTAGTTGATAAATAATATCTCTTGTCAATAACAAAGCATCAGGAATGATTGGCCTTGTTTTCCTAAGCGTTTCGTGGTATAAGGGATTTCTCAGAGTTGAATATTCAGAGGGAGGACCTTATTGATGAAATAATGATCATTTTAGGGATGAACTTCCTATAGAATTCTTTCATAGGGATTACTACCATATTGTATTGACATCTAACTGTAAGGTGAAGGTTTTGATATCCAAAATATCCCACTTTTTGTATGAGTTGTATTTATTGTCGATGTATTTTATTGGATATCAATGGTTATCAATGAAAATGAAATATTTCATTGGTTTCAATATGATAAAAAAGTTATAAAGTTAAAGATATTCTATGAAATCCTAAAGTCTTATAATTTTTAGAAACATCTGTTTAAGATGTTGAGTCTCATGGTGATTCCTATAGATTTTTTGGACTTTTGAGGACATAATATGTTGTTCTTTAATAATTATCATAGAAAATACTTTTATTTTCCTGTTGATTCTTAGAGAATTGTTACAGATTCCTTTGATGAAATTTTATTTCATGGTTGAATAATTATCCTAGTAATTCTGATGATTGTTGAACTGGTTCTATGTTTTAATACATATTTCTAGGGTGACATATTGTTTACAATAATGAAAAATATGAGTAGAAGGATAATTTGATGATGAAGAGTTCTTTGGAATTGATATTCTTCAAATTTAAGAATATGAATTGGAAGAGATTATTTGAAAGGCAAGAAAATAACGGTTTTAATGAACAAGAATTTGAAGGAAAACATGAAAAATATTATTTTTCATAAATGTGATCTGTGAAAGTAAAACATTATTTCTTGAAGAATTTTGTACATAGTTCTATAAGTAAACTGGCGGCTACACAGGATGAATTTCATTCAAAACTTAGTATTGGACTAAGTATTATTTTTAGGTCTTACTTAAAAATTAGATCCTACCTACTAAGATGACCAACTAGCCTCAACCAAGACCTCCAGACACGTGGTCAAAAATTCCTTGGGGATTCCATCCAAGTCCATCCCAGCAACTGAAAAAGGATCATAGTTTCCGTAGGAGGCACACATGCCCATATGTAAGGCATGTGGTTCACATGGCTAAGGGAATTCATGGTTTGGAAAAATGGCCCGCTAGAGAAGTGGTATCTCCTTGTGGGGTGAAAATACATTAGATTGAGGTGGAATTCTGGCCACTATAAGTGGGAATTGAATTATAAACCATGATTCTCATGCATGTGTGTTTTGATGTGGGGTAAAAACACATGGGTACTTTGCTCCCTTCTTAAAAAAATTATTGCATGGATTGTCTAATATACTCGATCAGTTGATCTTAATCTTCTGATCCTCACACACTCAAATGTTAAAACAAGCCACACATTTTTATGACTTTTTCAATTTATTCCCCCTTCCTTACCTTGAAAATTCCACTATCTCACAGGATAATCTGTTTTCATCACCCACAGTAGATCCATTGTCTTTTATAATGATTTGGAGGTTTAAGAAATGAGGCAAAATCAATCAAAGGAATCACTGAAATTCATTTTAATGATCCATCAAATGAAATTGAGAATCTAGCTTCAGTTGTACTACAAATTTATTTTAGGAGTCTGATGAAATATGTAATCACCATGGTTGATCTTATAGGATTCGAGAAGATGACTTTTGTGAATTTAAGAACTCATGAATGTGAGTTAATGACCTCAAAGGAGAAACCAATAGAGAAGAAAAAAATCCATGTTTTCATAGTCGTGTTTCTCATGTTTTATGATAATAAAATTAGATATCTTAGAATCATTGAAAGGATTGTATGAATATCATAAAAATAGAAGCCAATAAGGCAATGATGATGAATCATGATATTGAGTAATGAATCCCAAAGTCCAACCAAGGATCTATCTCTCATGTTTTTCAAGAGATGTCATTTTCTATAAAAAAATATATTCTATGAAGTGTTCATTTGCGTGTAGAGAAAACAAGTCACATGAGCCCTCAATGCCTCAAGAATAAAGGGATCCCCACAATACCATTTGGTTGTGTGAAGAAGATCCATGCGCATCTTGCATGAAAGATATCTGCAGACATGAAACTGTTGTGTATTCCCCCTCATCGTGCTTCGCAAAGAAAATCAGTTCCAAAACAAATGTATAATTGATATACTCTCACATAGTTTCTCAAATTATAACATGATTCATCTACTTATCTACATGAATTTAGTATCATAAATATTTCCATGCATGGTTATAATGGATACACTATGAAATCATGTACAAAGTTGTGAAAAATATGAAATATCCGAGTGAAATATTTGTATGATGGTTTTAAGAATAAGAACTAAACCTTACACAAATTATGTGTGTATATACAACTGTTTTTCATGAAAGTAAAAGAAGGAAGTCCACAAAAAGTAGTTAATATGATAATATAGTATGTTTTCTACATTCGTATGTGAAGACAATAAATAAAATTAAACATACAGATTGTCTAAGTGAAAGAAGAAAGTAGTGAAACCAGGTGCATTCACTTGTGTGAAGATTTATACATTTTATAAATGAATTTCATGTAACACTTTCATTCACATGTTGGATAGCACATAAAATATCAAAGCATTATATTTTTTATATATTCTATATTTTTTTATTTCAAGAAGAATATATTATCTGGAAGTTTCACATGATAGAATATAATAGAGATAATGATAATAATAGTAAAGAGTTCATCCCTAGTAATGAGAATGAAATTCCATGCCTAATTATAATATATTCCTTATATAAGACTTCCAATTTAGTGTAATTAGTGGTACCAAAATATTGAGGTTCACTAAGAAGAACATATACACTTGATTGGTAATTATTGTTATCAAATAAATATATCAATACACTAATACTCAGTTTCATAAAATTATGTGTCTATAAATAATAACATGTTCCCATCTAAAGATTTATTTTTATTCTGGGCAATATAATTGTGATGATTATTTGTTGAGTTAATATTTGTTTTTTTAATAATCACAAATGATCTTTGTGATTCGTGAATTAGAAGAACAAGTTATAGTGTAGTCTATTTTGAACTGAAGAAGAAAAAAATAAGAAGATTACATTATACATATCTGATTTATGATGGGTAAGAAGAAGGGGAACTGAACAAATTAATATTCAGTTTTATTATATTTATGTTAGGGAGGATTATTTTCCTCAATTCACACCATATTCAGATTATTGTATTAGATAGAATAATAACAAAATTATAGTATATAATTTAATCATATTAATAAAAAGGAAGGATTATTTCAATTTTTTATATAAGTAACAATGTTAAGAATAAAGATAAACAAGAACATATTAGCAAAATGAAATCCATTAGGTCTAAATAGGTGGGACACTTTCTTAGTGTAACAATTCTATATCATATCTGAGAATAATTTCCTCATCTGTAGTATAAATATCTATCCACATGATGTGAAACACGTAATTTCAAATTGATTATAGTGAAATAGAAGTGAAAGGGTATTTTCTACTCATTATAACTCAATTTATGGGATTAAATTTCAATGGTTTTGTTTTTAGGATCATTTTCTGATGATTCCATGGACTAGATACAAATATTTTGTAGTGAACCTTGCAAAAATACCATATTCTATCATTTTACTCCTTTCATATTATTACATGAGACTATGAAAGGGGAACAAGAGAATGGAGATCCTAACTAGTCTTTGATGTACATGGATAAAATTATGAATTTGATTAAAAATACCTCAACACTAATTCACCCCCTCCCTCAGTGTTAGGAATATCCAAATATGGTCCTTTCAAGTTGTATCAGATCCATTTTTCAACTCTGTTATATTATTTATAGTGAATCTATATTCTTTTAAATATTTGAGAAACATTCCTAAGTCAACAATGAACTAATGTTTTTCAAAAGATTCATTTATCTATAAAGAGAAACCTATATCTACCAAGACAATGATGAATAGTTGAAAGAAAGATAAAAGTATGTAAAATAAGTAGTCCATATTATCTAAAGAAGAGGAATTATTTATTTTTCCATGTCTTTATAACTATGAATCGATATCTGGCTTGTAATGTAATATTCATGTGGTGCATTTTTTTGTTAAGAAGATGGGTAACCTTACTACATTTATTGATCATGAGGTACGTGTTATTAAATTTGAAAACTGTCCCATTGAGGAAAATGATAGTAGAAGATTTTATGATGATCACTCTAAAAAGTCTCTAGAATTATCAAAATATAGGTTAAGAGTTGTTCTGAATGTTATTCCTAAATAAATAGACTCCCTTGAATGTGGGTCTTTTCAATGTGTGGCTGAATATATCACTATGATTTTATGGGAAACTGATGTTTTTGATAAGGGCTTGCATGAAAAATTTAAATAATGCTTAAATCTATCCAGAAAGGTAGGACCCGTTGAAGAAACAAAAAGGGAAAATTAAATAACATCCTCAATATGGCTTAAAGATTCTAGTGATAAAGTGGGAGTCAAGAATAATCTTGAAAACTAGATCCATGAATTTAAATAAAAAATTATCGACAACCTTGATGTCAAGGATTCACATTTTGAAGTGAAATATAGGAAGATCAGGGAACTTGAATCTTTTATTTTGAATAACAGAATGTTACATGAAGTGGAAGTTGGGAGAATTAAGGAGGATTGGGAAGAGAAGATTATTATATTTAAGATCGTAAAATCATCCTCGATATGAAATTTCAATCATTATATGTTCTGTTGTACGACCATGAGAAGAAACATGTTTACACTTCACAAAAGACGTAGAGAACTTCTTCTTGCACTCAATGTTAATTGGAGGATTATATTGTTGATATACATCCCACATGTGATATGAAAATCATAACATCCTTTAATCATCTATGGAAATTATCTATTAAGAAAAAGGTAACATCCATATCATCTTGTAATAATGTTTATAAATCTATTTACAAAAGCAGTATATATTGGAAAATAAATTCTAAACAAGTATGGATCAAGAAGTGTAATAATTTTCATACCAACAAGACTATGGTGGATTGGAATATGAGTATGGAATGTAGTTCCCCATATATAGAACAAAAAATTATAAGAGTACCCAAAAATATAATACATTAGTTATTAGGAAATAAATATTTTTGGGTTAATGTTGGTGCTTAAATTGATTTGGGAATTGTACATTATATTTTTGGTGAAATCCTCAAAATAGAAAATGTCAAAGGAAGCCTATCTCAAGGGGGTCAATCTATAGAAATAAATTCAAAATCCATATGTCTAGATGCATCAAAATAGTACAACAAGATTTCTAATTATTGATAATAGTAGTGATGCATTCAATGAAAGAGGATATAAGGTTGGTATATGAACATGTGATCATATAACTAATGTTGATTAGAAAATAAGATCACAAAATCTATCAAATGAATGAAGATGTGACCATGTGAATAAATCAAAAGGATGTTGTAAACAAAAATTCTCCTTAGAAGATTCCAAGAAGTAAAGGCGAGAAGTCCATGTATTCCAAATCCATGAAGTTGAACAGAATTTTGTCCTGCATAATAACAATAAAAGAGATGGAACTCATAAAAATCCATGCTTAATATCCAAAAATTACCCTATAGTTCCTAATGAAATTTTAGTTATCTGTCTAGATGATTTAAAAATAATAATGAAACGTGAAGATGTAGGGGATTGGTATGGTGTATAAGGACAAAAATAATATATTATAGATGAAAAAAAATTCAAGAGAGTTTGAAAAAAAGGAAAATCACGTGTTAAAGAAGTACTTTGGGAGATATGCAATAAATACGGTCACATTAAAAATTTTATTTAACCTTAAAACCAGAACAAAAATTAGTCCTTGATGGTAATAATAATGTATCATCCATGATTGTTATTAAGAATAATAATTATCCACACAATGTAGAAGATGAAATGAAGAGATCCATGCTACTTCAATATAAATAAAAACTATTGTTCTGATGTGAAATCATGAAAACTAGATTAAATGTAGAAACATGGTTGATAAAAACATCTCTACCTTTCTTTTTATATTAATAAATTAAAGAGGATCTAGCTTATACCCTCAAATATTTTAATATTATATATGTTCTTATAAAATAGAAAAATTAACCAGAAAAAAACTCTTAGTGGGGGCTCTAGAGAGGTGGCGAGTGTTGTTAATTCTTGATAGCGGATCTAAAGAAGTCACTGTCCTTGAATGATTTATCAATTAGTATTCAAATAAAAACATGATAGAGGATCATATTTTATGAATGTGAATAATGTAAATTCATATTCTAGAATTTTAATAAAAATATGATTCCATCTTGGAATAATATTATTTTTAGTATCCCAAAGAACATGTGTTCAGAAAGATCCTTCGTGGTGAATTTGGGAAAACATTAAATATAGAAAATCACAATTTGAGGATCCATTCAAGTGTCTTTATATAAATAAAACGTTTTCAAATATATTCAGGAAGAGATACACCATTATAAAGATACTATGAGGTGTTTCTCTTTAGGGGGGAAAATTAAGAATGAAGAAGAAGTTTCCAAAATCATTATTCTAATTAGTATCAATATTATTCATGATGGAAATATCTTTAATATTAGTTCATTAGAAAATGATTTTCAGCTTGATCATTATTACAAAAGTTTCATATCGTATTTTGTATTTTTATCCTGGAATGTAATTTAATAATATTTTAAGATAAGTATATGAATTATCATTCGTTTGAGGCATCATGATCAACTGGTAAGGGATATATTTTTTTGTCTAAATCAAGTCCACTTATTTTCTACACCGAGAATAGATCAAGTAGACATAGAGTGAAATGATATATGACACATTTCTTTAGTATGTATTCATACAATTTTACAAAAAATATTTTATTTTTTGTTTATAAGGTAAATAGATAGTGAAATGAATGTCTATAAAAGAAAATGGGAGAGAGAATATAATGTTCCATATATTGACACATTCATTTGAGAATAACATTTAAGGTATTCAGAACAAATGAAATAGGGGAAATTGAAGAGACTACTTTGTGTATGCATTTTATTTATTTTCAATGATTGTCATTACATAAAAATTGTGATAAATATAATTGTAATATTTCGTTGATTTTAATTTTATGATGAAATCCCAAAGTTAATGATTCTTTGATGAAATCCTCAAATATTGTAATTTTAAGAAACATATATTGAAGACTTTGAGTTTCTTAGTGATTCCTCGAGATTTATTATGGATTCCTTTTATGAAATTGTGTGTCATTCATGAATAATTATCCAAGTGAAGAATTTTATTTTTAAATAATTTAATGGATAATTTCATTGGATTACTTTTATGACATTTTATATTGTGGCTAAGTAATTCACCTTGTAGTTCTGATGATTGTTGAACTAGTTATATGTTTTAATACATATTTCAAAGTGAAATATTGTTTACAACAATGAACAAGTTGAGTATAATTATTATTAGGAGATGGATATTTCTTTGGAATTGATATTCCTAAAAATATAGTGTATGATTTCTAAGAGCTTATATTTAAATAATGAAAATATATAATTTCATGAAGATGATTTTGAAGGAGATCATGAAAAATATTATTTTTCATATAGGTAAACCATGAAACTCAAACATTATTTCATGAAGAATTTTATAATTATTTCTCTAAGTATAAATGTCAATATACAAGATGATTTATATTCTACATATATTATTTTACTAAGTAATATTTAATGTCCTTACATAAAAAATTTGATTCGTCCTACTAATCAAACCTGCCTACCTAAACAAAAGACTCATGTGGGACATAGAGTCAATTGTTCCCAAGGGAGGCCAGATATGGTCATCCTGGAATGTCAAAGGGGGTCATAGTTGTTGTAGTAGTAATGTAGAAACATGTGTCAGGCCTATGGTTTTCATTGCTGTGGCCACTCAAGTTTTAGGTCAACGGCCCGTAGGGGAAGTAACACCCCTATACAGGGAAACACGTCGGAAAAAGGGAGGGAGAATTACTTTCTACTTTAAGTGGTTCTTGATTTATAAACAACAACCCCATCACATGTGTGATTTCATTTTGGATTAATAAATATTTTTTCTATGTCGGTATATTAAAAAATAAAATATTAAATGGATCTTACGATCTTCTCGACTAGTTGATCTTGACCTTCTGACCCTCTCGAGATGTTTGTTCAAATAAGTCATGTGTAATTTTGAATTACACTAGAATATTACTCCTAAAATTTATTAATAGTGAAAATATATCATAGTATAATATGGTTGTGTCACCCACCATCAATACATATGCGGTTATATTTATTTTGAGGTCAAAAATTTGAGATGAAATAGATCAATGGAATCATGCAACATCATTTGCAGGATTTATCGATAGAATCCTAGAATCAAGCTTCGGTCAAACTGTAAACAGAGTTGAAGGAAGATGATCGAACATGTGATCACCATGGTTTATCTTAATATATTGTGGAATATTATTTTACAGTTTTTCTGAATTAATTCATTTGATTTACTAACAAAAATGGAGAATCCCGTTGTGAATAAAAAATTCCATGTTTTTTAGCATCATGTATCTCATGTTTGAAGATAATAAATAAATTTATATTGAACTCAGTAAAAGGATAATAGGAATGGAAGAAAAATTAAGATCTAGTGAGTTAGTGATCCTATGTCCTACCTATAAATAATGAATACCCTAGGTCGAGCGAGGATCTACTACTTTTAATTTTTTAGGGAACATGTTTTCAATAAAAATAGAATATATGAAGTATTCATTTGGGATAGGAGGAAATGAGTCCCATGATCTTTCATGAAATCATTAATAAGTTTTGTCCCATGAACTAATTAACAATATGAAGAACATTTTTTCACATCATATGCAAAAAAGATCTTTAGACATGCAACTGGTTTGCATCCACCATTATTATGATTCACAGAGAAAACATGTTATCCAAATCAGTGTATAAGCGATTCAATCCCAATAAATTCATGAATAATAATACACTAAATATTTGAGTATACAAAAATATAGTATCATTAGGAGTTCATCCCATGGTTTACACGAAGACAGTACAAAATTGTATACACAGCTGCGCAAATGGAGGGAGCATTTGAGTGAAATAATTGTGTGAAGATTTTGTTATTAAATACTAAACGTTTCCCAATATAGGTGTTTGAATACACCTATTTTTCCTAAAATTAATACAAGTATGATCACATGAGGTAATGTAAATTTTAATATAGTGTGTGTGTGTGTGTGTTTCATGCATATGTTATCATAATAACTAAGATTTAATATTCAGATTGTCTAAGTAAAGGAAAGAGGGATTAATCCAAATTATATTCACTTTTTTGAAGTGTTATAAAGTGTGCAAATTCATTCCATGTAAAAATTACATTCACAAGTTTGATATAACATAAAATATCACAATATTATATTTCATATATGTGCTAGGGTTTGTGCTTTTAAGAAGAATATAGTACCACAATATTGCAGGGGTGTGAAGATAATATAGAAAAGAACAAAAAGAGTGAAGTGTGAATCCATGTAAAATAAAATGCTATAGACATGAATAATTATAATACAATAATTAGATTAGAATCTTAGCTCAATGTAATTAGTGGTACCAAAATATTTAATTAAACTTATAAGAAAAGATACACTCAATTTTTGATATTTTTGTCAATGAAATAAAACAAGATATCATTACTCAGTTACATATAATTGTGTTTCTAAGAAGAATAGTGTGTTCCCAACTAGAGATTAATTATTATTCTGGGAATAATATTTGTGATGATTATCTATTGTGATGATGTAAATTGTATTAATAATCAAAAAATAGTTCTGTGATTCAAGCATAAGAATAATAATTTTCAATGTGTTTTGATTTTCACTAAAGAAGAAAGAAAGAAGAAGAGTGTATTGTTAATATCTAATTGAACGGGGAGTATAAGAAGTGTGACTATCCAAATAAATATTCAATTTAATTATTTTTGGGTTAGGGAAAATTATATTCATCAGTCCACACAATATTTTTATTATTTTCACTGATAGTTGAAGAAGAAAATTGATGCTTATAATTTGATATTGTGAAGAATAGGAAAGTTACATGCTAGCTTCTATGAAAGTAAAAAAGTGAAGAATAATAATTTGGAAGAGTAAAGAACTGTTGTGACATAAATAGTTCTCAATAGGTGTAATAATTTATCGGTGTTATAACCTTTTTCAATATGGACAATATTGTCTTGTTAGAAAGTATAAAGATCCATCCATGTTTTGGAAAATAAGAACTATCAAATTGACTACAGTGAATTTCAAGTGTAAGGGTATTTCTTACTTGATGTAACATCATTCATAGGATAAATTCATAGTATTGTGTGGTTATAATCATTTCCAAACCATGCCAAGGATTAGATACTCTAATTGAGTAGTGAACCTAGGGAAAAATTGTGTTGTCCTTTTATTATTTTCATATTATTCCATGTGATAGAAAGAAGATAATAATATAATAGAGATATGAAAAAATCTTAGTGGTATAGAGATAAAAGTTTTTATTGAATTAAAAATACCAAAACACTTATTAAACCCCCCCCCCCCACCTCAGTGTCAAAAATTTCCCATCCTGGTCGTCTCAGCCTATACCCTAGGGAGGAACTTCACAGAGAATGGTATCATGGGGTGGACTTTATTACTATATGATTTTCAAGGCATGAAGATGGTTACCATGGGGCACATAAGGAAATGGGATCTCATGATTTATTACATTCTATCCATGGGGTTAGAATCAATTATAATATGTTATAGGTGGACCTGTGGAACTACGGGATGAAAAAATGCAAGAGGGACATTCACAATTTTCTCTACCCTCTCTATAATTATTTAGTGGGTTAGTAAGTTCTTGAGCCTCTATGGATAAATGTATGAGGACTTCAAGAACACCATAATTCATTAGAGTATGGTCATGGACTAGCTATTAGTTTTCCAAACATTATTTGTGAGATTTATTTTTATATTTTTTCCTTCTAGGAGATTGGGGTCGTGTACTGTGGGTGGTGACATTCATATTTTCAATCTTCATTGATTATACCTCATGTCACTAATATAATATTCCGATAGGTCTCTGAAATTTTGTTAAGAATATTTTCATCTTCTAGAGTGGCCACCAAGGTAGACCAATGACCTTCTATTGGAATGTGGATATTATCTCATTACATGTTTCCATTTATCATTAGATATTTACCAAACCACTCCCAGATGAGATCATAATAGGTTTATCATCCTAAGTGACCATTGTATCATGTTTATGGGACACTTCAAATATAGAGGTTGGTTTGTATGCCTGATTTCTAGTCACCAATAATGCAATCATTGGGTCCTGGAAAACATGTATATTGTGGACATGAATAGATGTATTTACTTCCATCATTTCCATGATGTAAGGGGGGGACTTATGCAGTTGTAAGTGATTATATTACCATTTTAAGCTAGAGTATGGATGTATTGCAAATATTGTACTCAATTTACGTTCAGTATACACCAAAAATCATTAGGTTTAGGGGAATATATATGGTTCTACCTCTTATTTTGATCTAAGATCTATCTACTGGTTTCTTTTTATGATGCCAAGGTGTGATGGAAGGCTTAGTGGATACAGGTAGGGGTTTTAACTTGATTTTTGATTTCCATTGTATTTGGTTTCCAGACATCTATGGGAAGAATAGAGTCAGTTTATTATTCCATAATTACAGATTGCTATCCTTGGTGGGATTTCATTAGTTCCCGAGTTTGGGTTACCTGGTCCATACATCCAATGGAATCACCCTCATCATGTTTAGGGTTTGAGAAGACAAGGCTTTGGAAGTAGTGGATACGGATTGGATCCATTTGGTGGGACAACTGTGTCATCTGGATGAGTCAATTAGTGACCCCTTGATCCTCCTCCCAATGATAAGCGAGAAACTTGTTACAGTGTTCTTGGGATAGGATCCCAAATTTGGGGGAAATGGTAATTGGTGTTGTTTTATTCTAGGCCACTATACATCGTTAAATGGATAGTTGGTGGGTATTCGTGAGCGGGAGGTACATTCAATCTACATATAGGGTTGGGATGGTACCTTCTGGGTTGTACTCCTAAACTAGTTCATTCATTACTGAGAATTGAAGATTTTTAGTCTGTGTCATTTTCCTTTAATTTGATGAGGACCCTTCTTGTGCGATATCTAATGCATAAGTTGGACTTGGATAAAAAGATTCCATTGGATTGAAGGGAGTTATTTTCAAAATATCTTGTATACATATGACAAACAAAAATAAGAAAACCTTGTCAAATTAATATCTCAATAAATGAATTCATGGTAATCAATTTTTTTGAATCAATGTTTATATCTATTTCTTTTTTTATAAAAAATGGGCCTAATATGTTGGTGACATAGTTATCTTTTTAATGGATACATATTGGGTTCCCAATTTTCTAGTTTTTTATGTACATCATGCCCACACTCATTTGGAGTTGATGCAGTCCTTCCTTCCAAAGGAAGGTAGTACATGTATTTTTCCATTGACATACTAGAAAACTTGTTGGCTGAGAGGATAAGAGATTAGGATAATCACACCTTGGGGAGGGGGGGTTATTTCTTACTCAATAACTCTCTTATAGATTTAACATATATTTGAAAATCCTTTATTAAATCCCAAATATAAAATTGGACTCCTTTATATAAATAATAAATTACTCGTATGTATTGTTTTCAATAATCATCTTTATGTATCCATGGTTATTCGTTGATAGAGATATATGTATGTATCCAAAGTTCTCCATTAATGGAATAATTTTTTGAAGAGATTAGATAGTCTGATATAATTTATTATCATGCTGTTTTTTTAATCTACATAGTAGGGTGATTTATAATTTATATTCAACTTGGAATATATAAGTTTTTTGATTTCGGGATCAAACCCCTGATATATGACCCCAACATATATATTTGAAATGAATTAGAACCCATGAAGTTTGGTTTCACCTGATAGGATGCATCATAACTTATAATTGCATGTTTTGAGGACTAAACCTTGAATTTTAATATCATGTGGGAAATACATCTAGATGAAAGTTACCTTATCAAGGATGGTGTGGTATTATAGAGAAATGACACTATGGACCTGGAAGTGATGTGGCATCTCAAGGGTATATGACCCTACTAATGATTTGGGACATAAAATATTAGGGTATGTTTGAGTTCTGGTTTTTGACATCAGTGAGGCTTCATATGTATCTCATTTGGATAGGAATAAAATACCATGTAGTTTGATAGATTTATGGCTTAAACCTCTAGAGGAGTCCCATTGTGCGTATAGTAGGGGATTAATCCTAATAGGAGGCCCATTTGAGTGAGTATGGTTGGGGCTTATACAAAATAGGAGTCCCATTTGAGATTCATCATGTTTATGACATGATCACCACAAACCCCAAATCCCCTATTTTTCATGCTTAGTTTGAGAATCAATATGAATAAAAAAATCTTGAAATAATCACAATCTCATTCATCAATAGTTGGATGAGGTCTTAGTGATGGGGGAGGGAAGGTTATTCGATGTACCCATATCCTATCTTATTTTTATAACATATGGAGATATAAGGTAGGAGAGTTATGAAATCCTACATGAAAGTCTATGGGCTTATTCCTGGATGGATTATTTTACCCCCAATTATCTAAGAGATGAGAAAAGAATAAATAACGAGACCTCATAAAAGGAAAAGGAATGTGGCACCCCTTACTATTTGAAATGGAGAGGTTCCTAGAACTACATCCATGGTTGGAGTCTCCATTACCGAGGGGATGTAAAATTTTGAATATCCCAAGGACCTTACCCATTAGGTAGGATAATCAAACTACAAATACTATTGAGGGAATGCATAATCGAATGAGAGACATGATGATGTGTCTTTTCCCCTAATCATGAAAGTATGGAATGCTTGATTGATGACAATCTCGACTAGTTCATGAGGGGTACCATATAGGGCCAAGTACTTTTCAGGGATATTTTTATCGGGAGAGTTGTTTATGTTTTTCATGGAGGGAATATGGAAAGTCTGAACACTATGTATATAAAGGGTAATGAGACTGATGGACTCTATCATGCATACCATTCTCTATGTGTAATGGTGTTCGACAAAGATTTAATCAAAATGTGTTTCATGGAATGGTGTTTCACCAAAGAATTTTCTAATAATATGGTTATGCATGAATGATTTTTATATGTGGGAGGGATATTGTTAGGGGCCATTCATTAGAAGTTGGTCAGGTGAGTTCCCTTTCTAACCTTGTGAAACATGAAGAGTGATTACCAGATAAAATCACATGCTCAAACTGTTTCTCACCATCTTTGTTTCTTCCTAATTATCTATGTGTCTCAAATATTCATGTGTGGTTTTTTATAGGTTTCAGGATACAAAAACTCTAAGGTTGACCAAAACTAATTGAAAATCACCACTTGTAAGGAATTTTGGTTTGTAGAAGGACTGAAGATTAAACCTTACCACGCAAATGAGATTTTGTGTGTGTGTGTGTGGTGGGGGTGAAAGTGCAGCCTCAATCCGCAAAAAAAATTATTTTCATGGCTCTTAGAGGTCATTCCATACCACACCAATGAAATTTAATTTGTGGCGTGTCCTGAAAGGGAAGCCCTAGATTTTAAAAAAATTATTTTTAGGGGTCCTTAAAGGGATTCTTTAGTCCAAAAATGAATTTTAACTTTTTATGGGGGGTGAAAGTGCAGCCACAATCCTAGTTGAAGGTCATGCCTTACCTTTCTAATGAAATTTTATTTTTCGGGGTCCTAAAGGGGATTCCTTGGATTTCAAAAAAATCATTTGCTGGTGTCTATAATAGGATTCCTTGGTTCCCAAACCAATTTTAATTTTGGGGGTCTTGAAGAGGAATCCTTGTCCTTAAAGTGAATTTTCATTTGCAGGGGTCTAACACAGAGATAATATCCTCATCATGAGTTTTCTACAAGTAAAAAGACAATTCCTTTATAGTTCCCCATCCTTGTAGAATATAAATATTTTTAAAATGGATTAATTCAATTATTAAGGCCTGTACAAATTTATAGAAGCCTTTTGATCATCCTTGGGAGCTTTCTCAAACCAAATAGTGCATGATATATCATACTTTATTATGTTTATTTCTTAAACCATCATAATTAGAGTGTAGATTAGGTGCTACTCTAACCCAACATTTTGATTATTAAGGTGATACAAAGGATGAGATTCTTTCCAACCATTAGTATTAGTGATGAATAGTGATAGTGTGTGATCCTACTTGGGGTTGGAGATAATTATATCCCTATGGATAGATTAAAGGGGATGAAAAAATGGGTTGGTGTATTTACAAACCATGTATGTTGATATGTGATGACATCATTGGTATATTTCATTATGACTTGGTGTATTATTAAATTTTTAAATAATAAATTGTGGTCACCATTTTGACCCAGTGAATTGATGATATATAATGGAACCATAGAATGATTCTATTTTTAAATTGTTTATGCATGACATATGAGGGAACTGGGTGCGGAAACCAATCTAAACCAATGTGTATGCCATATTCAATGAACGTTATATTCATAACCATTCTGACCCGGGTAATTCATTGTATATGAGGGTAACTAGGGAGGGTAATATTCCAACATATGTTGTTAATAATATATGATGGTATCAAGGGTGGGTTCCAATCAAGCCCCTATCTTTGATGGTGAGATCATTCCATGGGTGAGCACTGCTCTGACCCATTAAATAGTGTGATGAGATAATATGGTAATGTGGGAGAGCTATTATGACCCTTGGTATAGAATATTTGTGATGATAATTTGGGTGAGTTCCACTCTAACCGTTTTTTTACTTTTGACATGTTTAAATTAATCACATCATATGATATACTAGTTATTGTCCCTACTAGGTGTCTCAAGAGGCATTTTTGTTCATCATATGTATTTTGTATAATGTTTTTTATTTATTACTTTTAAGAATATATCTTTTTCCACATACTTTTTATACTGGATATGTGGGGACACCTTTGTTGGTGGATTATATGTTGTACTCACATCATATAATACATAAGTATATCTCATCAATATAGGAATCAGTAGGGAATAGGATCTATCATGGACAATTGATGTGGATAATATAGGTAGATGCAGAAGATGTGACAGGTTCAGGACATGGGGATTAGTGATAATTATTTTTAGTTTTTCATAGTTTGGTCTTGATGGTATATAATATTACCAGAAGAGATTTTTTGGTGTCAATATAAATTTTGTTACATTCAGATAGGTCATTTGTTTATCGAATGTAATATATATTTACTTTTGGGTTTATTTTGCCTAGATATTGACTTATATAATGTTTGTATTGTGATAACTAATGGAATATTACTTTATCTAAATTTTATAACTATCTATACTTGAGGGTAAATTCTCCCCATGGTTCATCATAGAACCTAAATATTATTCAGTATCCTATGGCATACAAAGGGGTGCTCCAGAGGACATTTGGTGCTCCTATTTAATCACTATATTGTGTGATGGGATGCGACATTACTGATTAATTATATTTAATTTCTAGGTGATTTGTAACCTTTTCTTAATAAATACATGATAACCCATACCACACCACTTCTATTTGATGGCCTTGAAAAATCCATCATGAATACCATCCTAACATAATCCCACTTCTACTCCGAAATGTGTATCCTTTAATGAAGACCTACAAGTCAATTATGCTCGGCCTTCACCTACTAACAGGTGAGGCATAAAGAAATGAATACTGTAATATACCTATTTGTATTAAGCCACTGATACTACCATTTTAATGTTATGATACATCTTTGTAATCTCTAGTTGAGTAATCTATCTCATGTTGTTTATGTCCCACATCAACTCCTAGACCACGTTCAAAGTGATTATCACATGACTCCATATATATATAGAATCTCACCAGCAACAAGGGACCAATCAAGTGTTGGATACCCATTATATATATTTTACCATGTCATCTAATAATATTAATTGAATATCAGGATTGACTTTACCCTCTTAATAGTGAACATGTAATAAACAATGATGTCGGGGTTTTTTAGAACAGAAACTCCCAAACATCAAGTTGTATCTCTGTGATGGGGCTCATCAACATTAACATTCCAATATCCTAACACATCACCCTTTCCTAAGTCTTCTTACATGGTGAATTATCCATGAAATCATCCTTTCCAAGCATATATTCCATCTCAAATCTGAAAGACTAAAGATACTTGACTCGCCTCCATTTTTGAAGGTTTAGGTCAAGTTGTGAAAAAATATACTTTCAGATCTTATTGTCCATATGTAACATGAATATCTAACCCCATAGGTAGTGATGATAAAATATTATAAAATACACCATCACCTCTATCTCTATATAATAACCTTAATAATAATAGTAATATAGCCTCAACTACCTAAGTCTATAGGTAACAAAATAGGTATATTGAATCAATATGGATCCCAAGGTAATCCCTAACTCATCAAACTATAAGTTATATTACATACTTGAAATAGGTAATATCAAAATAGATGAATATTTAATCCTATCATTTAGCATCTAAAAATTCTTCTTGTAATAATATAACCACTCAGAATTCACCCTCTTCTTGGTTATTGCCTTCATTGATGCTACAATATGGGATAAATTGTGAAAAAAATATTATTAAACAATAAATAAAAGGAAAATATAAATTAGGGAAATACACATCAGTAAATCTAAAGAAACCAATAATTTAAATTTATAAGGGTATAATGACATACCTACCTCATATATCGCATGCCCCTAGAAGCACACCTCAAAAATCTAGATTTGGCACATTGAGAGAAAAGCATATATGTGATTATCCCATAGTGAACTCTATACTAACTATAGATAGAGATCAAGATCTACCCTCAACTTGTAGTATAAAAAGTTATATTAATTGATGATGACCATGAATGTATAAAAATATTTATGGGAGAACTACGTCATTTGGGATATAAACAATAATACTACATTTCTAAATATGGATATCATGAAAAGATAATAATACAGGACATACCTTCTATAGAATGAATATCAAAACTAACCCATAGCTAAGGATAACCCAACTTCATCTGGATACTAACGAAACACATGGATCATCTTAACAGTCCATATAAATCATCTATATGAGGTAAAGGATATTGGTTCCAAAATATAACCTAGTTCAATCTCTGATAATATACACATAATAACAAGGAACCATCCACATTATTAATAAAAAACATAGGAATAACCCAAGGGGACATGATTGGGTAAACCAATACCTTTTATTGATGAATATATAGATTATCCTTTGCCCCTTTATGCTCTATATAAAATATCCTATATAGAGGGATGGATATAGGATGTATACTGGGAATTAACATGATCATAAAATCAATCACCTTATTATATAGAAACACTTATATTTCCAAAGTAAACACAATCTATACCTAATCATCAATAAGGGTAAAGATTTTTGGATGAATCTCCTCAACATTCTGAAAAACAATATTCAATTAGGCTAAGATTTCTACTTACAATTGATGTTTAGGTCCCAAATCAGCTGCTATAAGTCACATTCCTCAAATAGGGTATAATTATCACCATTAGTAAAAAATATGAATACATGATACTTATATCAGTTGATTGATTCTCAATAAAGAGTCATCTAATCCATCCCATGGATTAAATTCAATCTATGTATCTGTAATATATATAAATTACCGATAATTCAATTTTCCTTGATCACAATAATAGACTTTGAAAAAAATATACCCTCTTCTCAAACCACTATAGTTATATTGTTAGTCATCACCCCATATAAATGTCAATTTTTCAATCTCAACCCATCATCAAACCAAGAAGATATTAATGAGGGTAATGAACCAGTATAAAAAAATGTTTAAAACTGTGGAAGATACTAATACTGTACCTCAAAACATTGATATATTGATATTATGATTAGTAGGAGTTGGCTCAATAGCAGGTATATATCATGACCCTTGACCATGAGCTCTAATATCCTAACTTTCCTAAGGTATCTCTCCATAATTGCACCACTAACCATACTATCTAGGCCCTCACCCAAATAGTCTGAGTAACTCTAGATGTCACCCTATTTTTTACTCATGGACCCACTCCGAGACCTATTTTCTAACCAGAACCAAGTCCTCTAGATGATAGTGGAGTAGTCCTACAAAACTAAAATATGAATCCCATTATCCCACACAACCTGAATTCTATCATCTATTGGGGTAACTAATATCACACATGACTAGAATTTCCACTTTGGAATCACTCCATATAACCTCTTCCCTAAGGTGAAAAAGATGAACCACTACATTATCTACACTTCCCATATCATTTTTTAATAGTGCTGCCCAATCAATTGGATAGAGTTGGTACAAATGATAGTGGGGGGTACTATATTAGAGCTGACCAATGGTAGAAATAGTGAAGGGAGAAACCAATTCCATTACTTCATTATTGTAGATGTTAACATGGTTTTGTATCCCTACAAACATGAATTTCATTATTACTATATCATAGTATACTAACTATATGGATTTATAACTATAGAAACATGGGTTACGATAATACATAATTAAACTATAATATTATTTAAATATAGGATTTCTATAATATTTGTGTGTCCCAAATGATGATATCTCAGATAAAGAAAAAATTTTCTACCTGTCTATGGATATATGGATTATTTCTGAACCATATAAATCATATGTTATTATTATTATTATTCTTTTTCATTTATATTTTTCTCACTTTTTCTCTTATTCTAGAATCAATTGTTGTTGGTTCTCCTAGGGTTTATATAACTTCCGATATAAAATATCAGGTTCAAAATATCATGGTCAAATTTCTTGAATTGATCAATAATAAAAGAATAAGGATATATGAAAATATCTTATTTTTGTGGATCCAACATTACTTACAGAAGGATATAGATAAATTTCTCTCTTTATCATAATAATATACACTTTCTAATTTTGGGTTTTTTACCAAAAAAAGATTTATATGTTCATATTGGAGTAGTGGATCGATATGTATTGGGAGTTATGAACCTTATGTTGTTCAAAAATGTGGAGTTTAGCATTAGAGAGGATAATATGATGACTAGGTTGATGAAATATCTCAGTAATATATTCATTATTCTTTTTGTATTTAATGATGTAAAATTTATGTGATGGTTATTCAATCTAAAGATGATTCACATGAACCTTTCTCTAATCATGTCAATAAACTCAACACCATAAAAACTCAGTTAACATCAGTGGGGATTATGGTAGATGAAGTGGAATATTATCTAGTTTTGTAGTCTACATTTCCTAATATATTTTATGTTACTATGAAATACCTGATATGTTCTTTAAGGAATATAATTTTAATGTTGAATGATGTATGAGAACTGATCGTCTGTGAGGATATAAGGACAACAGAGTCTATAAGATTCTCTAGTTTTATTATACAAGTGTAAGGAATAATAATATACCTGTACTATGATAATTTTATAAGTTGATCAAATCTAAACATATGATTTGGTACAAGCTAAAGGGGAATATTCATACCTAATCAAGTTGTGGGATGAAAGAAAATGTCAACATAGTTTCTTAAGATAAATGGAACCCACCTGAAACTAATATAAAAAATAATACATCTAAATGAAAAAATGAAGTATTTATATTAAGTGTGGATATCCTTATGGATTCATGGATTTTAAAATCGAAGGACTTATTCAATTCCATATTAGATAAGTTATTACCAAAAAAAATTGTTTCTAAAACATTTAGCATGGTACATCTTACTGATGATGAACCATTATAGATTGTATGGAAAAGATATCCACATATTAAAACCAATTTTTAGAGTTTTTTCATTGTAAATAATTTTTATTATATCCCTACACTATGAAGTAATCTTATTTATTTCAATAATCATGGTGATACGAGATTTAGTTCAACATTCGCTATTGTTGAATTGCAAATTACTATAGGATCTATGTTCATAGCTTAAGGAGTAGAGAATAAAAACCTATAAAATATGACATGAAATTTCATGGATATACTTTCAATTAAAATTATATAATGGAGACATATTTATGGAAATATAGGATAGTACACATGAGTGAGAATGATATAATGTTTTTGGCATAAAAAGTAATTCTACTGAAGCTAAATTCAGTGGATGTCAGCCTATGTGAGGATTGAATATTTAGAAATCCACAGAATGTATATTTTAAAAAATAAGGTAGGACACTGAGTTTCAAGTTAATATACATGGTGCACACTGATTCTTGTGCATCCATAACAATATACTCCCTCGTATGGTGACTATATTATGTGAGAATTATAGATAAATAACCAAGAAAATAGTGGGTTATCATAAAAAATGAAAATAAAATATTTACTATATTTCAAAAGTATAATACACGGGTGGAGAATGATTAATGATCAAATATAAAATTTTTAAGGTCTAAAAATTTAAGAAAGTATTATAATAATTACTTTATGGAATTCAATTATAACAATGGAATTTAGGGAGAGAAGGCTCTTCCAGGTTACCCACAAAAGAATAGTGTGTCTAAGAGAATGAATAAGACACTGAATAAACATGCAGAGAGTATGAGACTACACATAAGATTAAACAATACCTATTTGGAAGAGCTAGTGAATATGGAATTTGAGCTGATTAATAGGATTCCATCTATTGAAATTGGAGAATATATAACCAAGGATTTCGGGTATGAAATGAGTTAAGACTCTCTCATTTATTATTCATTAGATTTTTGGAATTTTTTAATATAGATTTTGATACAAGTGATAAACTCAATGAAACATTAAAATCAATATTCTATATTGGATATCATGTTGAAGATTTTGAATATCAATTCTGGTATGATGTGAATAAAAATATCATCATAATCTATAATGTGATATTTAATGCAATTTTCATATATAAGAACTATCATGTAGTTAAAACTAAGTTATAAAAAAGAATCCAGGATTCAAGAGAAAGTGAAGCTTGAAGGTGTAACAGATCATGTGCCGGTAGAACCAATGGATTCAACTACTAAAGTGGATATGACGATTTCAATATGAATAATAAAACCTATTTATAGTTATTCATCATATAGATACAATTTTATATTGACTTATGGTGCAGATATATGATAATTTGAAGATGGAATGCTGTTAAAATATTTGAGAAAGTGGTAGAGGTCAAGGAAATAGGAGACTTCTTTATTTCAATATAGTAATACATGATATTAATCCCCTTTTCCACACAAAAACAAGGATTTTTAGAAGAAATGGGAATATCAGGTTAAGTAATAATATCATGGAAGGAGGATATATAGAAAAATGATTATTGATAAATTATTTTAATAGAAAGAAGGCTTTTATTTCACTAAAATTTTCATATATGTATTATTATTTCTATAATAGAGGTTATTATTAGTATTATTACATCAGAGGACTTACATCATGAGAGTATTTATTTAAAAGAAGGTTTTTTCATGGAGGAAGATATTTATATGGATCCACCAAATGTATTTTTTAGGTCAAGAAGGTAATACATGATTTGTGAACTCAAAAAAAGTTATTTTGGACAATATAGGTACCCTAGTAGAGGAAAAACAATTATTATGTTTTCATGGATAAAAATTCATAAAAATTATGTGGCATGGATCAATATGTATATTTAAATTAATTGGCTGATAGATACATAATATTGATTTTTTATGGGGATGATATAATCACTATAGGATTATGGATGAATAGTATTGGTGAGATGAAATTGAAAATGGGTGATGAGTTTAAGATGAATGATTTTTTAAAAACTAATAATATTTTAAGGATAATGATAAGGACAATCCAAGTACGTATAACCTTAATGTTATAATAAGATGAATAAATTAGAATGGTTATAATAATATTTATTTTGTTTGAAGAAATAATGTTACATTTTCCTAGAATACTATTGAATGACCAACAACTAAAGATAGCAGAATAGGTTTCATACAATGAAAAGTTTTATTATGTATCATATTTAAAGATAATGATGTATTACTTTTTTAATCAACCACATATTTCTCAAGTAGTGGGACTTATGAGAAGGTATATGGAAACCCCTAGATAGAAATATTGATAGGCTATGAAGTGGATATCGTGGTATTTTAAGGGAATCAAGGAAGTATCATTGATATTTGGGAAAAGAATGTCATTATATGGGTATATGGATACGAGGAATTGAGGATATGTAAGAAATATTAGTAATACCATAGGTTATTTGTTTTATTTTGGAGGACCTATAGTAATGTAGATATATCCATTAAAAACATTTGGTCGCACCATCTATCCTAAAGGAAAAGTGAATTCCTATAATAGAATCTAGGAAGGTGATGGTTTGGATGGAGAACATCATAGAGGATATTAATTACATGTGAGAAGAAAATTTATTATAGTATTATAGATAAATTGTTATATATCATGCCAAGAACCCATTGTTTTACACCATGATGAATAATATTTATTTAACTTAACACATTATCAATGTCCTAATATAGAATGAGTTATAGAAATTAAAAGACATTCAAACCATTAATCTTATAGACATGTTGATGATGTTGATAATGATTGAGAAGGTGAGGAAATGTTGTGAATATAATTTTATTCATTTATAAATAGATGATGAGAGGAATAATATGGACAATCATTATAGGATACAATATGGAAAGAATATAATATTTATGAATTGATGTTTTACAATTGAATATTTCATGGTAAAGTGAAATAATTTCATTAATCATCATCTTGAAAATGAATATTTTGTGGAAAATTACATATTTATGAGTGAATAAAATAAATATGTTGGATTAAATAAGATATTTTAATATGGAACAAAAAAGTTGGATAGTTTTTTATATCAGATTACTATAGAATAATGGGCCAACTATGTTGACCTGACACAATATAAATGTAGGTTACTATATAACTTTATTTCATTATGATCACAGTTCAAGGAAGGTATTCTATAATTACTGTGTCTTCCCAAAAATTGGATCCTTAATATAGTGAATTTTTCCCTACCACATTGGGGATGTAAATATTATTCCTGAACCACACAAATATTTTGTACCTATTCTTGATCATCTTCTTTTTTGTCTCCCATTTTCTTTTCTTTTGGAATTGAATGTCATTAGTTCTCCTAGTGTTTTTCTAACATCCCCCCTAGTGTGAACCATAAAATATATGTTTCAAAATTTCCAAATACCCACTATCCACCCCTACATTAGAATAAAAATTCCTATATACCCTACCCTCAATCATGTTCCTCTATGTATGAGGGCATGATTCATAACCCTAGAAAATGATGATAGGAAAAAGATTTCACTTGAACTCAAATGGAAGACTATTTTACAGGCTCCAAGTTTTTATCCTTGAATAACTTGTCCCAAACTAACATTAATGAAGAATGTTTATGATCTAAATTATTTAATACTAAAAGACTATTTTGTGATTATAGATAGGATGATGAAACCCTAAACCCTATAATCCATCAACATCTTCATGAAGAAATACTCATAGAAATGAGTCTAGAAGTCCTTCCAAGACCACCCCAGATTCTAGTATACTTAGACAAGGACATTACATTATGGCTTTACTAGTCACCAAATCAAATATAAAAATATCATTAACTACCACTTAGGGGGTTTCCATATGACCAGAGATAATTTACATCAACTCCACCTTGAGCTAAACAACCTATATTCCTCTTTCACCCAAAATTAAGGATAGGTGTAGTATCTAAAGATCCTATGTATAGTAAAAACATAGAAGACCTAATAGGAGGAGTTTATTTATATATAGATTGTAAGCCCCACTATAAACCCTCTCATAGATTCTAATATGTTATCAAAAATTATAAAACATGGGTCTCCAGTTCAACTATCTACGAGTAATGCTTGCACCTATCCTATTGGAGGTCCACTAGAAGACATAATTGTGGATTTTAAACATAATTAAAGTCAAAAAATCTTAGATAAATTTTGAATAAAAATTATAAACATCACAATTTGGGATAATAAGTAACATGCATGGTGTCTTGATACTCAATATATATACCCCACATCATATGTGTTTCACAACTTGATCAATCTCTCAAACCACTTCTACCACTCTAAAGATAAAATATGCATATAAAATACAACAAAAAATTCCACATGTAATAATAAAAAACTCATGATATTGATTAACTATATTGAAAAAATCAAGTTATATAGATTAATTTTATAAATGAGGTTGTGAAAACATTAAATAATTGAATACTACGTCATAATCACGGTACTCAACCACAAGAGATAAAACAAATGATAATTTAATTGTATATGATAAAAATGATATATATAAACACACTCTGTTTACACCATAGTCTAAGAATAATGACATACACCATAAATCCACATCTAAATAACTCATATTTAGTAAAAGTAACCGACCAATAGAAGTGAAAAATGAATACATCAATATTGTCCCTTGCACTATAGAATTTCCCTATATGTGAGTTCATTACTCTTAATAATTAGTTAAATACCAAGATATGAAAATATCATATCTATTATATTCCTTTTATTAAATAATATAAAAATAAATAAATACGGTGTTGATACTACAATACAATGTATTAAATTTGGTTTACCTCTGTTATGATCGAATAGGGTCACTACATACCTCTGTGAAACCTCCTCATATTCCAGAGTTTGATGAATAATGATGAGGGACTAATAACATCATGTGTGGAGACTATTCCACTATATCAAGTTATAGAAAATAACAGAAGACGTTGTATATAAAAACGAATCACAACATAAAATTGAATAAAATTGAGCATCACATATAAGTTCCATAAGTGACTAAATAACTAATCACATGACATAACCAAATGAACTATATTAATGGTGCATAATTCATAAAAATATGAACTGGATCCCTAATAATCAAATCATTACAAAACAGTCCAAAAATAGAAAAAATGGAAATATCCCTAAAAAATCTACCACTCTTAGCCTAATCTCATATCCCAAATCTAACCCAAATCTATCAACTAATCACTCTATACAAATAAGCCTATTCCTATTACCTAGTTTATCAAACAAGAAATTTTATTGGGAAGCCATGTTGCCATAATTTGTGCAAGTATAACATAGTATATTAACACTAATGGTTCCCCAAAAAATAACATGAAAACAATTAAATTCAATTTTAATATGATAGAATAAATAAATAATATTAAAATAAATACTTGTTTTATCCTTAGGATCTACCATAGTAGATTGATCATACCTGTTTTGGCTCATGCTGAAGTTGATTTTAAACATGTCATATAGAAATACCATGGTTCTGTATGATTTTCCCCCATAATATCATATCATAAGCTCATGAAAAATAGTTTTAAGTGATCCCAACTATAAAACCAAACATTTAATAGTCTATAGTACACCCAAATCTTAAATCTAAAGATATATGAGGCTCCCAAGACCCATACACTAATCTCTGATTATAAACATATAATTTTTTTTATGGATTTGATACCAAATAAGTTTTCCCATTGTAACAATTTATAATCACAAATTTATTCTAAACAATGAGTCCCAACATTACCAATATATTTTTAAGTCTATAGATTTGGAGATTAGTTAATTTTATAACAAAACTAACTCATAAAAATATTAAAAGGGTAATTTATTTTCATCAGTATTACAAACTAATCAAATGATACTCAATGATAAATATTCCTAAAAAACTAAAAATTAAGTATCTCCCAAATATCTCTTAATCATCAATAATAAAAGTGAAAAAATCATTTTAAAATTTGGGTGAGAAAAAAAAGGATTTGTAAGGTGTTTTAAAATCAAGAAATCCTGATTGGTTTTTGAAATAATTGAAAACTCCTCAAAAATATTTTCTTTAAAGAATAAATACTTTGGTCTTATTAAAACATTTTTAAGAATAAAATTACATTTCTTCTTTAAAATCCCAAAAACAGTATTTAGATATTTTTTTATAAAAACATGAATAAGAAAAAATGTTATTCATCAAAATTTTTCATTGTAGATATTTCCAAAATAATGTAAAACAAATATATTTAAATATAAAATATTTTATATTTTATAAAATCAGGAAATCCATTATTAGAATATAAGCATCAAATTTTTAAAATTTCAAAAACAGTCCCGTATTAAATAATTTAGTTATTTTCAACAAAACAAATATTTCCAATTAAAAGAAAAAAATCTATGATGTCACCTTAATTAGTGAAATATATATATGGAATACCCAAAACATGGTGGGAAAATTACATTGAAGTTTGGGTTAACTTAAAATTTTCCATCATCATTTATATTGTATGAGGAAATTTTGAAAATAAAAAATTCTATAGCTTGATTTTATTTTTTTCAATAGAAAACTGGATTTATAAAATGAAAGGTATATGAATAAATGACAATATAATATATTGAATCTTTTCAAATTATTTTTCTAATAAATATAAATTTTTGAATAAATAAAAACATATGAAATAAATAACATAAACTAATGGAAATAAATCTTCAACTAAATTTTTAAAATATTTAATTTTCATAAAAACATGAAAAATAGTTGAGAAAAATAATGTATGGTCCTAAAATACTTGAAAGATAAACAACATTCATTAAATAAGTTATATTAGGAAGATAATTTTTTTAAAGAGAACATGTTGTGATAAAAATATTTAGGTTGGTAGTTTTTTGAAATAAAACATTTTAAATATAAAATTAGGATTTCGAAACTCCTTAAATATAATCATTAGACACTATTATTTAGAAACAAATTTTTTTTTGTATACCATAAATAAAAAATATCTTGTTTTCTAGAAATCAAAGAAACTGAAAAAAAAATTAGGATACCTTTAGTATTTAAAATAGATAATTTTTTTAAAAAAAATTACATCACTTGATTCTATAATAGAATTGTATTTTCATTATACTTATCAAATTAAAATTACTAATACTGAATTTCCTTTCTCAGTATATTTCTCACTAGAATGACAACTAGAGAAAATATTCATTTTATTTTATTTCTTATTAAGGAATGTTAGCGTAATTCTTCATCCCAAACGCTCATTTAAATAAATTGACCTCCATGTTAACTACTATATTATTATTATTATTTTCTAAAAGTTTTATAAGAATTTTTTCATTGATAAAGTATAAATACATATAATTAATATGAAAAATAATTCTTTTTATACATATATGTTATGTCCACTCATACTTATAATATTACACATCTTATTATTATTTTTTAAAAATATAGTTTTGTGTCTTCTATAATTCCTTAGTTCTATGTATATATATATTATTATATTCAAATGAAAACTAAATAAGAGTACCATGAAAGGAGAAGTCATAAATAACATTTTCTATGCATTAAATATTTTCATTTTATTTCATGAGTCGATAAATTATATGGAGATCAAATTGCATTGATAAAAATGTGTGTGTATGTATATATATATATACATATTTATATCACCTACATATTAACCACTATAGTAACATTAGGGATAAGAATGTGATGACTTACTATATATCCATAAAAATTTTATCTTTGTTATGCAATTGATTAATAATCATGCCTCTTAAAATCAATCTACTCATGGTGTGGTATTTAAAATTTTATAACCCCCCTGCAATAAGTTACATAATGTAGAATAAAACATGAATATATTATCTTTAAAATCCTAAGAACACCTTGTTTAAATTATAGTGTGACACTTAATTTGAATAGAATAGTACAATGCATTGTAGATCCCACATCAAACTCGTGTTTGAACTCACACTCTCTTATATTACCACTCATAGTTGTAATTCCACATAGAAACCCATATAGGCCCAGATCATCCCTATGGACACTTACATAACCCCCTGGTGAGTCAAACCTCTACTATCCCTATACAAATCGGCCCTCATGATCACTTATCATGCGTCTACATATATGCAGGCTGAACTTCCACCCATGTCAATTCCCTAGTTCAAGTTTTATGATTCATTATCACGTTTGAAAGGTATGATATCCCTGATGTTAGTGTGGCCAACCAAGTTTTAATACTTATTTCATATGAATACTTTTCTATAAATATACATAAATATTTTATTATTTACTATTTCAACATTTTCCTTGTACACTAATAATATTATATATATATATATATATATCCAAAAAATTAAATATTATAATTTTTTTACACCATAAAAAATTTATATTACAAATATAATTTTTAATTAATACCATTTCAAATTAATATAATTCACTTATATTTTTATGTACTAATAACTAATGAGAGTCAAAATTAATATTTACCATTAAATATTTTCGATTTTAATCAATTGACTAATAATTATCTTTTTCTTATATATATTCATCAAAAATTTAGGTTCTATGATAAATATTACATTACTATAAATTATATTTTTTACATTAAATTAAAATTATTTAATTATAATTATATTAAATTTTTTCTAATATCTATTTATAAATGTTTTATTGTTATTAAAATCAATATTTATCAATTACTATTAATTATCATCAGGTGATTTAAAATTATTAATAATTAATTTACTATGCATGAATTCAAAATAAACAATATAACATCACATTAAATATATACTAAATTGCTTTAAAGTATTTTTAAAAATTTGGAAAATGAATGAAAATTTTAATCATGTAACACCGCGACCCTAGAATCATAGAGTCTATGAATTATTTTAATACATTGGCATGATTACAAGGAATTAAATAACGAAGGACCAATCTAATACATTGGGAAAAGAAAATAAAACATGATACATAAAAATTAAATAAATTGCATCCTTGAATGCTTATGAAATTTTTTATTCTTTATAACCTAGGTAATGGAAACATTAGAAAAGGATAGCTTATATTCTCAGGAAGGGTAAGTAATATAGAGGAATTTGTCATAAAAATAAACACTAGGCATGGTGGAAAAATAAAAACACATTCCTTTAAAAATATAATTGAGAATAATATGAAAAGATTGAAATATGATCAAATAAGGTCATATAAATGATCATAAGGGAATGAAACAAAACCATAAATATATTACTAGTAAAATAATCATGTCTTTTATCAATTACTAATTCAATAATGAAGGAATTCATAATTTTGGATATCTGAAACATATTTTCAAGTCCTCTGCCAAGACGTCTGAAAATACTACGGTAAGGCCTTATCCAAAACCTAATTCTGTTTTGTCTAATGATACATACCAATTCATCGAGGGTCTATATCAGGCTCCACCTATCACATGTTATGTCCAATTCATTCCTGATATCAAATTTTCTCTACATAAAAAACATGAACATATGAAATAAGTTAACCCAATCTGTACACACAAAGAATAACCATTCTTAGTTGTACGGTGAATGGTATCAAGATAGCAAATCTATAGTAAAACTATTCCTAAATAATATATTATAATATTTAATATTATAAAAATAATATATTAATCTCAATGAGACGTTATATACAATAGAGGTGTTGATATAGACAAAATACTCCAATAAAATCATCAAGTAGTTTTTAAGGGAAATACAGTTTACTTTCAAAAGAAGAGTTATTTTTGAAACATATTTTCATAAAATCAGAAATTAATTAAGGTAGTTTTTACATGATGAAATTAGTGGTTTTATAAAGTAATTTCTTACTAAAATATATTATATAGTATACTAGAAAATATGTAATAATTCGAGAAGTTCCCTTGAATTGGGCTTGTTTATCGGGAAGAATTAAGAAAGATCATTGTAAAGAATTTAAAAACCCATAAAATAAATAAGGATTTTTATTGGTACACATATATAGAACATTAACACATAATTTATATGGATTAAATAATAAAAATTATAAATTTTATTGGGATTTAGAGAGAAAAATAGTAACATGAAGGAAAATGGAGGTTTGGGTAGAAAACCCTAACCTTATGTATGAATTAGTTTTGAACATGAACTTAACATCATAGATAATAAAATTAAATCCATTAATTATTTATTTAACAACCTTATCTAAATTTATTTGATTTATTATAATTTTATTAAGTTAATTTATGTCCTTTTATGTGTTATAATATAGAATATTATTTCTTGGAATCATTTATTTCCTTTTTAAACGATCAGTATACTTGTATATAAGTATGGAAGCTCATGTGGAATGTGTATAATTCTGAATAATTAAATTTATATCATATTAATTAAAAAATAATATAAAATGATTATATAATTCATGATGATGAGTCATTAGATAAAAAATTGGTGATAATAATTTAGATCATTTGGGCGGTTTTTCGATTACTAAAGAATACTTTTGTTTTATTCATTAACATCATACATATACAATGGTTAGAGAACCATAAATAATTTATAATACATATTTTATAGTCCTTTTAATCCATAAAAATGGTTTCATGACCATCCTTGAAGGATAAATTAATGAACGGATGTTCTTCGTCCATGAAGGTTGTTAATCAGCGCCTCCCGGATGATGATTTTGTTTTTAAAATAAATGAGGTAGAGTAAGGAAATTTATTATGGATATTATATTAACATTATATAATTATATTATATAAATTATATTGTATTTATCATTCCAATTGGACTGGTAATGGTGAGTCGAAACAAATAAAATAAAGAACATGAAAAGAATTAAAATAAATGAAGGAGGATGTTTACCTCTTGAATTCCTCTCCTTAAGAACCTCCTGATGGCCTTTGGCTTCATACTTTTGGTGAGAACAGTATGTCTTGGAAGTATAGGAGGGGTTAGTATGAATATTTGGAATAAAATATGAAAGGATCAATGCTTTATAGATTTGAGATGAAGAGCGGTGAGGGATTGTTTTTATTGTGGAGGAGGGGAATGTTTTTCAATTATTTTAAACATTATTTTATTATGTTGGCTCAAGACTATGAATAGTCTTGATTCTAGTGACTAAAAATAGTAATAATTATATTTGTGATCAAATTAATGTCCATTTAAATCATTTGTGACTCCTTCATTATGCACAAAATCATTTATTTATCATATTTTTTAAATTATCAAATTTCACAATTCACAAAAATGTTTTGTATTTCAGAAAAATCCCAAAATTTCACCCTAACCACATTTCAGCATATATAATTAAAAAATAAACTTAATTTTATCATAATAATTTTATAAATGAAATAAATTTAATTTTTATATTAAATAATAATTTATTTGAAAAATTAAAATTTTCCATCTATAACTGATTTTATAACACCTTGAAAATTTAATCAAGGTCTCATTAAATTATCATATAACAATAAAACAATAAAAAAAAATTAATATTAAATTTCATTTAAATTATTAAATTAATAATATAATAATAATTAAATATTAACGACTTACCAACACTTATACTATGATGATATTATCACTTAGAAGATGCTTATATTTTATTTATATATTCCTGGGTGAGGTGTTTATTCATTTATCCAAAATTATAATCATAAGGATCATATTACTATTCATAAGGCTAAGTTTTTATTCATAAGGTTTAGATATTATTCAATAAAATTAATTTGATTCTATCAAAATCTAAATATCTTACCGATCACAACCATTTATGTTCATTTTTCGAGATTCAAAACACAGAATCAAAAAAATTGTGTTTACTACTAATCTCACAGGTGTGGCTTGAATGCGGGTAAAATGAATGTTCCAAAAACTCAATAAGTTTTTATATATAATTTCAATGTAAAAATGATTTCAATGATATACATTAGATTAATAAATGTATAATTGATATATTGTGACATTAAGAATCATTTATAATTATAATTTGAACTAAAAAACACATTTTTTAAATATAATGTTGTATTTTTCACAATTCATCAAAAAATAAAAATACTTAGAATAATTCTAAAAAATCTCCCTAAATTAATTTTGAAAATACAAATTCAAAAATGATGGATATTTTACCAAAAATTATATAATTTTTTATAAATATGATTCATTTATGTGAAACCATTATAAAAAAAATTTAAAAGTACTTATTTCTCTTTAAAAAACAATGTTTAACGGCAAGGTTATAACTATGTTGTTTAAATAATTCTAACAATGTTTGGTTTTATAGATAATAATTGTTGTGTGTATTAATTAATATTTTAAATTTATTCGTAAATACATGGGGTGTTAAATTCACCCCTCCTTTAACAAATTACCTCCTTGCAATTTGAAGCTTCACTTTTTAAATAAAAGATGATACTAAAAAATACATCATTGTAAACCCCACATCAGAAAATAATGTACTAGGATAAATTTTTTTTTAAGATCCTTTCCATAATGAAGTGAAATTATTTCACTCTATAATAACGTAAGTAAATTTTAGTGCTTGATACAATTCTATAAACAATATGTTATCCTTTGATTATAACTTTAACTATTAATACTTCATTTCATGTCACAAGTTACATCATAGGGTAAAATAATTTCTAAAACCTTGTCAAAAGATCAAATTAAATAATTTAAAAATTGATTAACTTTTCCAAAATTTAATGATCCAACACTTTAGAAATAATGTCCCTAAATTTCCATAATGAACTTATTAAACAACATGAATTGGCTCTACATACAAACATGTGAGTAAATTCTCCTAGTATTCTTTTAAAGCATGGTAAAAACATGAATTACCATAAAACCTTATTTAATATGTTCATGATTCTTTATTCCTTTTGTAAAAAATAGGAATTTGGATATATTCCTTATGTCCTAAATGTTGTAGATTCTATAACATTGTCAACAGTCCATTATTTAGATCCAAGATAGTAAGTGATATTAAATTTATGTTATCCAAAACAATCATCTCTTTATTCCAAGATTTATATCTTAGTTTTAGGAACATATTAAGGTTTGTCTTTCCCTTGACCATATATTTCATACAAAATTTAACTTGATACTAAATCACATTTCATTGGTACCATTCTATATATGACCAAAAATCCTTAATGAAATAGTATTACTATAACGACCCACACTTTACATACATTGTTAATACTTCAAAATTGAAGCACACTTATTACAACATATGACAAAACCACAAAGGACCGTATAGGTATAGTGTCTTTAGAAACTGGGAAACATAAACAACTGGTTCATAAATCTTCTACAGTGTCTCCCATTTATTTCATCATATCTAGGGTCCCTTTTAGCATATTCTACTTAATATCCATCTTCCTGACCTGGGGAAAAGAAAACATAAAAGGGTGAGCTCAAATGCTCAGCAAGGGCAAATAAAGGAAATAAAAATCATATCATATCTTTATGAAAATCAAAACCTGCAAAAGAGATCATAATATCTTAACATGGAATAAATCATAGAAGTGAAAATGGGATCCCCAAAATCATAACATAAAACTTGAAAATTTGTGGCATGCACACATAATCATGGAGATCATTTCTTGTTAGTCATGAATCATTGCCAAGACTATCTTAGTGGACAAAGTCCCTTTCTGAACCGAGTTCACTCCTCGTTTCAGTCCTGTATCACTGAACCGAAATAACCTTCCGTTCCAGCCATGTCTATCTCATGAGATATAAAATCTTTACCCAATGCATTGGAGGGAGATATAGGTCCCACCCATCTTATAATGAATCCTTTCTTATGTGTGCCACATAATCATAAACCATACATCATAGCGTAACCCATGTAATAAAAATGGGATTCTTAAACAACATGACATCATAAAACCATTCATATAAGATAAAGGAATTCATAAACATAATTCCATCACAACATAGTCAAATCAATGTAAAAATATGGATAGAAACAGAACCCTTTATTATCTTAGATGGAAAATAATTTTGATAAAACACTTGAATTGAATTCTTGAGGAAAATATCCTTTCTTCTTCAAAAACATTTTTCCTTTCATAACATGTCATACAACTTTAAAATAAAAGAAGTTGATTAAAAATAAACTTGAAGACTTGTAAAGGAAGCTTCTTTGAAGTAATGTTTTAAAAATCCATTCATGCCGTATAAGTTAAAAAAAACATTCTTCGTACTTTTGTCGGAAAAGTCAAAAAGTACCTCGAACGGAAAAACGACAAAAGATTCCTTTCATATTCTTTACTAAAAACTCACCTAAGGGTAAAATTCGATTTAAACTATTTCAAGTGGATGGAAACAATATTACATATTGAGGGAACATGGATGTGGATGATAAAATACACCCCAGTAAATACTTACGAATAAACAATCTCGGATAAAAATGAGATTGTGATATTTCCCTTACCTTAGGTCCGATTAGCTTTGTACGTGTCCGAAGCTCCTGTATAATGGTTTAAATAATGTTATTGACTTATTCCAGAATCATACATATTGATATGAGATCATATATGGTCATATTATTAGCTTCTTGTTAGTAATATTTCATTGTTACTTGTTACTCGGGTCTTTATAACTTTTTGTTCTTATGCGTGTTTTGTCGAATAAATTCTTATTCTTATCTTTAGGTTATAGATAATTCATTTCCAGAATGGTATTAGTGTAGTATATACCATATTCATTCATTCAATTCATTTATATAATCATTATGAAATGAAGATCATGTAGAACGAGTCGCATCACATCGTGGAGACGGTATTCCGTACGTACGCACGAGTGATGATATCGTTCCTATGATCGTGGAATTGTATTGGAGTATATATATATATTATTTCAGTATCAATATTACTTAATAATAATCATATATAGTTACTCATTACACCATTATACCCATCCTTGTAAGGTGATGGTGGAAAATAGATTACACCACGGCGTGGAGACGGTATTCCGTACGTACGCACGCGCGGTGATTTCATTTTTTCCGTAGGATGGATAGAAGGTGAATTAGGGTTGTTTCATATTTATAATAACATATCAGTATGTAAGTAATACTGATGTTATTACTTTATCATGAAACAACTAAAGAAGAAGAAGTTGAAGAAGAAAGAAATTGAAAAGATCGGTAATGGATATTACCTCTTCTTTGGAACGCCTTTTTGAGTCCTCCACTTAAGGAACTATGATTGGTCTTTGGAGAAGACCAGGACCTCTAGGATTATTCTAGGGAAGTGGATAATGGAAAATGGCAGGGGTTGGCCGAGCTTGAGTGCTCAAATTTGTGTGAGGAGGAGGGGGAGGAGGTGCCCTTTTATAAGGGAGGAGAGGGGCACCTTAGGAATATCTCAAAATATTATTTTATATTAAAGTCAAAATCGGTTTATAATGGTTCCAAAGGGTCTTATTTCTAAGCTAAAGTGGGGATGGGTCGAAATCCTATCAACCAATAGAATTTAGACAAGTTTAGGATATTATTTTAACCTTATCAATTAAATTTAACTCTAAGTTAAATAATTTAACTTTTACCATGTCTTTTTGTTTTCTTTCACTATATGGTTAATACACTTACTATAACATGCCAAACGAACCCAAAATTGTTTATTATTAATATATATATCCTTATCTAAGTCATTTGGCCGAACCTTAGATTTTTAGGAATAAAATAACAATTAATAATATAATATTTGATTTAAAAACTATTTTGTGTCAATTTTGACACTATTTGATATATGATTTGTTTGAAAGTCATAACAGAATTATATGTTCGAAACAAGTTGATTAAATCAATACTAATATATCATAGTAACCTACAAAATTAGTGGAATTCATAAAAAGTCTCAAATTATATTTATTTTGGTGTTTATAACATCAATTATGTCAATATTTCATTAATAAGATAATTAATGCATCATCATTATGTCATAAATAAATTAAATTATTTAATGTCTAAAAATTACAAATAAAATATCATCATGTAGGGAATCTTTTTAGCTTTCTAATGAATATTTACAATTGAATTTATCTTATGTATAACCCCATATTAAAAATGATTTACTTATTAAACTTTGATTTTAACTATTTTAACCCTTCTTTAAATAAATTAATAATAAATGTCCTAATCTAATCCAAGTGGGCCTAAATGGTCATATTTTATTCCTAAGTTTGTTTTTGGTCGAATTACACTTGTCCAATAGAATTAGGACATGTGTTAGGGTAATATTAATATCATATTTACCCTTAGTTACCCTATTTACTATTAACCGCGGTAAAAATAGTAAAAAGTTACTATTCACCAAAAAATTATTCGCATCTCATTGAACCACATTTTAGTCCTTGATAATAACCGTGTCTCTCGGATTTTTGAAATTCCATTCACAGAAGCGGTAAAATTAAGTTTTATGCAAAATTCAGTTTTTAACCTACCACTTAGTGGTTTCACTATTCATCAAAAATTGAAAGTTTTCAGAAAAATACCAAAATTTCACCCTAGGCTAATTTCGATATTCTGAGTCCGAAAATGAAGTCCATTTTGAAAAATAAAATTTATAAAATTTCAAAAAGTGGTTATTACTATTCATAACGACTAGTTTTAATAGCATATTGTTGTTCAGTGAAACTCGGTATTGCGTACGACGCAAGCTATCGAGGAAGGTTGCGATTGCGTGTAAAGCAAGCCAAGCAAGTGTTGTGTAGAAAAAGATTCCTTTGATGATTTATATAACATAAAAGTCTCGGGTGTTACATTCTACCCCCCTTAAAAAGAATTTCGCCCTCGAAATTCGTCACTTTGCAATAAACAAATGAGGATACTTCTCCCTCATCATATCCTCAAGCTCCCATGTAGCTTCTTCAAGTTGGTGGTTTCTCCATAAAACTTTCACCAAGCGAGTGGTCTTGTTTCGTAGGACTTTTTCGCTACGATCCAGAATCTCTATCGGCTGTTCTTCATAAGAAAGATCTTGCTCCAGCGGTACAACTTCTGAGCTGAGTACATGTGAAGGATCTGGTATGTACTTTCTCAGGAGAGATACATGGAACACATCGTGAACTTGAGAGAGATTCGGTGGAAGCGCCAATCGGTAAGCTACCTTCCCAACACGATCCAGTATTTCAAAAGGACCGATATATCTAGGGCTCAACTTCCCCTTCTTTCCAAATCTCATAACCCTCTTCCAGGGAGATATTCGTAAGAACACTTTATCGCCCACTTCAAACTCTAGGTCTTTTCTTCGGTTGTCGGCATAACTTTTCTGTCGACTCTGAGCTGCTCTTATGTGTTGTTGAATAGATCTAACCTTTTCTGCCATTTCATCAACGAGATCAGGTCCTAATAGCTTTCTTTCCCCAACTTCATCCCAGCAAGTTGGAGTCCTGCATTTCTTTCCATAGAGAGCTTCATAAGGAGCCATCTGAATACTGGAGTGAAAGCTATTATTATAAGAAAATTCCACCAAAGGTAGGTGTTGATCCCAACCTCCTTTGAAATCCATAGAGCAAGCTCTCAACATATCTTCTAGGGTTTGAATTGTTCTCTCAGACTGACCGTCTGTCTGGGGATGATAAGCAGTGCTGAAACTCAACTCTGTATCCAGAGTATGCTGAAGACTTCGCCAGAACTTCGAGGTAAATCTCGGATCTCGATCAGATATAATAGAAAGTGGTACTCCATGCAATCTTACCACTTCCTTTACATATATCCTGGCAAGCTGATCTAGAGAGAAATCCTCTCTAATAGCAATGAAGTGTGCAGACTTTGTAAGACGATCAACTATGACCCAGATAGCATTATTGCCTTTGGATGTTTTAGGAAGTCCTGTGACAAAGTCCATAGTGATGTTTTCCCATTTCCATTCGGGTATGGGTAATGGTTGTAACATCCCCTTAGACTTCTGTCTCTCAGCTTTAACTTGTTGACAAATCAAGCATCGAGAGACATACTCAGCAACATCTCTTTTCATGCCATCCCACCAGAAGTACTCTTTCAGGTCCCTATACATCTTCGTGCTTCCAGGATGAATAGAGAATGATGAACTATGAGCCTCATCCAGCAGCTCATTCTTTAATTCGGGGATGGGAGGAACGCAAACCCGATTCCGGAACTTTATTATCCCATCACAATCAAGGTTGAATTCAGGAACATTTCTCACCTTCTTTTGTAACTCGACATCTTCTTTCTGTGCCTCTTTAATCTTCACATGTATAGATGGTTGAACATTCATTTGAGAAAGATAAGATTTTTCCCCTTCCATTATAATTCCAAGATCCATCATTTGTAAATCCATAAATATTGGATCTTTTTTGATCCTCATCATGGATAAACTAGCATGGTCTTGTCGACTTAATGCATCTGCCACCTTGTTTGCTTTCCCAGGGTGGTAATGGATTGAGCAGTCATAATCCTTAATCAGCTCCAACCATCTTCTTTGACGCATATTCAACTCCTTTTGTGTGAAAATATACTTTAAACTTTTATGATCAGTATAAATATCACACCTTTCACCATAAAGGTAATGCCTCCAAATCTTTAATGCAAAGATTACCGCAGCCAACTCCAAATCATGTGTTGGGTAATTTTGCTCATGGATTTTCAACTGTCGTGAGGCATAAGCTATCACCATATCATTTTGCATAAGAACACACCCCAATCCCTTCTTGGATGCATCACTGTAGATCACAAACCTTTCTCCACTACAAGGCAGTGTGAGCACAGGTGCACTGGATAACCTTCTTTTCAACTCCTTGAAATTCTCTTCACATTCCTCTGTCCAGACAAACTTAACTCCTTTCCGAGTCAACTTGGTGAGTGGATTAGATAATCGTGAAAAATCTTTTACAAAACGTCGATAATATCCAGCCAAACCAAGAAAACTTCGGATCTCAGTTACTGTTGTTGGTCTTGACCATCTTTCGATAACCTCTGTTTTTGCTGGATCCACAGATATCCCCTCTTTTGAGATTATATGACCCAAAAATGCAACTTTTTGAAGCCAAAATTCACACTTGGTAAATTTGGCATAAAGCTTCTCCTTTCTCAGGGTCTTCAATATAATTCTCAAGTGATCTTCATGCTCTTCCTTGCTCTTTGAATAGACAAGAATATCGTCTATAAAGACTACCACAAATTGATCAAGATAGTCTCTAAAGACTCTATTCATTAGATCCATGAAGATAGCAGGGGCATTAGTAAGACCAAATGGCATCACTATAAATTCATAGTGTCCATACCTTGTACGGAAAGCCGTCTTTGGTATATCCTCCCTTTTGACCCTTAATTGATGATACCCTGAACGGAGATCAATCTTGGAAAAGTATTGAGCTCCGCGTAGTTGGTCAAATAAGTCATCAATGCGTGGGAGAGGATATTTGTTCTTGATAGTGATCTTGTTAAGTTCTCGATAATCAATGCAGAGTCTCATTGATCCATCTTTCTTCTTAACAAATAGAACAGGTGCTCCCCAAGGTGACGCACTAGGGCGTATGAATCCCTTATCAAGATTCTCTTGGAGTTGCTTCTTCAATTCCTGCAACTCAATTGGGGCCATTCTATAAGGTGTCTTTGAAATAGGCAAAGCACCCGGTACGAGTTCTATTGAAAACTCAACTTCACGATTTGGTGGAAGACCCGGCAATTCCTCCGGAAAGACATCATCAAACTCCCGTACAATGGGCATATTCTTAATCGTGAGTTTCTCACCAACCATTTGAGATAAATAACCTTCATTTAGTGGAATCAATACCCATAAGATGGAAGAAATTTCCACTGGAAGGTTATGTTCATCCTTGCATTGATAGACGATCGTAGATTGATCTGGAATATGAAACGTGACTTCCCTTCTTTGGCAATTGATATGAGCTCCATGTAGAGAAAGCCAATCCATGCCAAGAATCACATCAAATTCCACTAAAGGAAGGATCACAAGATTTTCAGGAAGCACTTTCCCACAAACTTCGATCGGAGAAGAATTATAAACTTTTGATGCGATTGATGTGCCATTAGGTGTTGTCACGGCTAACTCAACATCTAATTGTTGAGGTAATACGGTGATACCCTTAGAAAAGTCTTCAGAAATAAAAGAGTGGGTGGATCCAGAATCAAATAAAACATTTGCTACTTTAGAATGGATGGTAAGTGTACCTTTCACCACATCGTTATCGTACTCCACATCGCTGATAGAAATTGCATGTGACTTTCCTTTGTCTTTAGCCTTAAGATTTTGTTGACGTCGACCATCATCATCAACCCTTGGATTTGGGCATTGATTGGCATAATGCCCCATCTCCTTGCACTTGAAACATTGAAGTGTTGTAGGTTCATTCTGTGTATCCCTTCCTTTGTTTGCGTCATTAGACATCTTCTTCCCATTATCACGGCATTCAAATGCCCGATGACCTTCCTTTCCACATTTAAAACATTTACTTGTCCCTTTAAGACAACTCCCTCCATGTTTCTTTCCACACTTTGAGCATAAGGGAAAGTTCATCTTCTTTTCCGTGTGCTCTTTAGATTTTTCTTTGAATTCCATCTTCCTCTTCTTATCAAACCCATGTGACTGATGGGTTACTCCAATCTCCATCTCGACTTTGAGAGCACATCGAACGATTTCCTCGTAGCTATTGAAGTCCCTTATGGCTAACGCCCTTCGAAGACTTGGTTTTAAGCCACTAAAGAATCGATCGATCTTACTCTCAGGTTGGATAATAATACCAGAAGCGTACCTTGCAAGTCTTGTAAAATTTGCTTCATAGGTACTAACAGATTCATCATCCCTTTGCTTCAGTTCAAGGAACTCTTTCTCCATCTTTGTACGGAGAATACGAGGGAAGTACTTATTGAAAAATAAGTTCTTGAACTCGTCCCATTCCATAGACTCAATTTCATCCCTTTGCCTCGTATTCTTAACAAGATTCCACCATTGATCAGCATCTCCTTCCAAACGATACACTGCTAGGATGACTTTATCATGCTCAGAACATTGAAGAACTGAAAATATCTTTTCAGTAGTACTAATCCACTGTTCAGCAACTAATGGATCAGTAGACCCGCTGAAAGAAGGTGGACGCTGCCTCATGAAGGATTCAACAGAATGTTGCTCCCTCCTTTGCTCGTTTGGAAATCCTGCATGATTCATAGCTTGAGAAAGTTGTGTGAGCATGGCTACAAGATTTTGCATTCCAGCTCCCATATCGTTTGGTTGCTCAGGGGGACAATCATTGCATTGCCCATCGCATTCCGCATTAACACGGTTCCTTCGGGTTCCAGCCATTGACTAAAACCAAGAAGAATAGTGTGAGCAACACTAATTATAATAGGAAACCACATAATTCAAGAATAAAATTTTCATGCTTAAGGTCTTATCCTAGGTTATTCAAGGCCATTTCTAAAACACTAAGATTGTGTTCTATGCTTAGACTTATCCTTTGGGTTCTTACTAAGGCTTTCACATCCTAGTTTCCAAAGGTTGACTATACCTTTCCTCTGATACCAACTATAACGACCCACACTTTACATACATTGTTAATACTTCAAAATTGAAGCACACTTATTACAACATATGACAAAACCACAAAGGACCGTATAGGTATAGTGTCTTTAGAAACTGGGAAACATAAACAACTGGTTCATAAATCTTCTACAGTGTCTCCCATTTATTTCATCATATCTAGGGTCCCTTTTAGCATATTCTACTTAATATCCATCTTCCTGACCTGGGGAAAAGAAAACATAAAAGGGTGAGCTCAAATGCTCAGCAAGGGCAAATAAAGGAAATAAAAATCATATCATATCTTTATGAAAATCAAAACCTGCAAAAGAGATCATAATATCTTAACATGGAATAAATCATAGAAGTGAAAATGAGATCCCCAAAATCATAACATAAAACTTGAAACTTTGTGGCATGAACACATAATCATGGAGATCATTTCTTGTTAGTCATGACTCATTGCCAAGACTATCTTAGTGGACAAAGTCCCTTTCTGAACCGAGTTCACTCCTCGTTTCAGTCCTGTATCACTGAACCGAAATAACCTTCCGTTCCAGCCATGTCTATCTCATGAGATATAAAATCTTTACCCAATGCATTGGAGGGAGATATAGGTCCCACCCATCTTATAATGAATCCTTTCTTATGTGTGCCACATAATCATAAACCATACATCATAGCGTAACCCATGTAATAAAAATGGGATTCTTAAACAACATGACATCATAAAACCATTCATATAAGATAAAGGAATTCATAAACATAATTCCATCACAACATAGTCAAATCAATGTAAAAATATGGATAGAAACAGAACCCTTTATTATCTTAGATGGAAAATAATTTTGATAAAACACTTGAATTGAATTCTTGAGGAAAATATCCTTTCTTCTTCAAAAACATTTTTCCTTTCATAACATGTCATACAACTTTAAAATAAAAGAAGTTGATTAAAAATAAACTTGAAGACTTGTAAAGGAAGCTTCTTTGAAGTAATGTTTTAAAAATCCATTCATGCCGTATAAGTTAAAAAAAACATTCTTCGTACTTTTGTCGGAAAAGTCAAAAAGTACCTCGTACGGAAAAACGACAAAAGATTCCTTTCATATTCTTTACTAAAAACTCACCTAAGGGTAAAATTCGATTTAAACTATTTCAAGTGGATGGAAACAATATTACATATTGAGGGAACATGGATGTGGATGATAAAATACACCCCAGTAAATACTTACGAATAAACAATCTCGGATAAAAATGAGATTGTGATATTTCCCTTACCTTAGGTCCGATTAGCTTTGTACGTGTCCGAAGCTCCTGTATAATGGTTTAAATAATGTTATTGACTTATTCCAGAATCATACATATTGATATGAGATCATATATGGTCATATTATTAGCTTCTTGTTAGTAATATTTCATTGTTACTTGTTACTCGGGTCTTTATAACTTTTTGTTCTTATGCGTGTTTTGTCGAATAAATTCTTATTATTATCTTTAGGTTATAGATAATTCATTTCCAGAATGGTATTAGTGTAGTATATACCATATTCATTCATTCAATTCATTTATATAATCATTATGAAATGAAGATCATGTAGAACGAGTCGCATCACATCGTGGAGACGGTATTCCGTACGTACGCACGAGTGATGATATCGTTCCTATGATCGTGGAATTGTATTGGAGTATATATATATATTATTTCAGTATCAATATTACTTAATAATAATCATATATAGTTACTCATTACACCATTATACCCATCCTTGTAAGGTGATGGTGGAAAATAGATTACACCACGGCGTGGAGACGGTATTCCGTACGTACGCACGCGCGGTGATTTCATTTTTTCCGTAGGATGGATAGAAGGTGAATTCGGGTTGTTTCATATTTATAATAACATATCAGTATGTAAGTAATACTGATGTTATTACTTTATCATGAAACAACTAAAGAAGAAGAAGTTGAAGAAGAAAGAAATTGAAAAGATCGGTAATGGATATTACCTCTTCTTTGGAACGCCTTTTTGAATCCTCCACTTAAGGAACTAAGATTGGTCTTTGGAGAAGACCAGGACCTCTAGGATTATTCTAGGGAAGTGGAGAATGGAAAATGGCAGGGGTTGGCCGAGCTTGAGTGCTCAAATTGGTGTGAGGAGGAGGGGGAGGAGGTGCCCTTTTATAAGGGAGGAGAGGGGCACCTTAGGAATATCTCAAAATATTATTTTATATTAAAGTCAAAATCGGTTTATAATGGTTCCAAAGGGTCTTATTTCGAAGCTAAAGTGGGGATGGGTCGAAATCCTATCAACCAATAGAATTTAGACAAGTTTAGGATATTATTTTAACCTTATCAATTAAATTTAACTCTAAGTTAAATAATTTAACTTTTACCATGTCTTTTTGTTTTCTTTCACTATATGGTTAATACACTTACTATAACATGCCAAACGAACCCCAAATTGTTTATTATTAATATATATATCCTTATCTAAGTCATTTAGCCGAACCTTAGATTTTTAGGAATAAAATAACAATTAATAATATAATATTTGATTTAAAAACTATTTTGTGTCAATTTTGACACTATTTGATATATGATTTGTTTGAAAGTCATAACAGAATTATATGTTCGAACCAAGTTGATTAAATCAATACTAATATATCATAGTAACCTAGAAAATTAGTGTAATTCATAAAAAGTCTCAAATTATATTTATTTTGGTGTTTATAACATCAATTATGTCAATATTTCATTAATAAGATAATTACTGCATCATCATTATGTCATAAATAAATTAAATTATTTAATGTCTAAAAATTACAAATAAAATATCATCATGTAGGAAATCTTTTTAGCTTTCTAATGAATATTTACAATTGAATTTATCTTATGTATAACCCCATATTAAAAATGATTTACTTATTAAACTTTGATTTTAACTATTTTAACCCTTCTTTAAATAAATTAATAATAAATGTCCTAATCTAATCCAAGTGGGCCTAAATGGTCATATTTTATTCCTAAGTTTGTTTTTGGTCGAATTACACTTGTCCAATAGAATTAGGACATGTGTTAGGGTAATATTAATATCATATTTACCCTTAGTTACCCTATTTACTATTAACCGCGGTAAAAATAGTAAAAAGTTACTATTCACCAAAAAATTATTTTCATCTCATTGAACCACATTTTAGTCCTTGATAATAACCGTGTCTCTCGGATTTTTGAAATTCCATTCACAGAAGCGGTAAAATTAAGTTTTATGCAAAATTCAGTTTTTAACCTACCACTTAGTGGTTTCACTATTCATCAAAAATTGAAAGTTTTCAGAAAAATACCAAAATTTCACCCTAGGCTAATTTCGATATTCTGAGTCCGAAAATGAAGTCCATTTTGAAAAATAAAATTTATAAAATTTCAAAAAGTGGTTATTACTATTCATAACGACTAGTTTTAATAGCATATTGTTGTTCAGTGAAACTCGGTATTGCGTACGACGCAAGCTATCGAGGAAGGTTGCGATTGCGTGTAAAGCAAGCCAAGCAAGTGTTGTGTAGAAAAAGATTCCTTTGATGATTTATATAACATAAAAGTCTCGGGTGTTACAATTACAGTACAATTGTTATATATTCCATAATTCTTATAACAAGAATATCATAACATAGTTATTGAATCCACAAATTCATTAATTATTCTACATTGACCATAGTAACATCATGAACTTGACTGTGATAACTTTATTTTTTAGAGATATATTTCATTGATGCTTGGGACATTCATTTTCATAGTGAGCCATATCCTTACTGTTGAAGCATTGAATATTGGAAAATGCATTCCTTCACTTGAAATTATGAGAATTCTTTCCTTTTTATACACACTTGAAGAAAACTCATTTTTTATTAAGAATATTAAAAGGTTTTTTATTACACAATTTTCACATGTGGGAAAATAATTCATTCCCTTCTTCCCTTTATTTATTTTTCCCAATTTTCCTCTTCTTCTCTTTCTCTATTTCGAGGCCATAATACACTGAAAAATATTTCCCCTTCTTGTTAGGACATGAAAATATCTCCTCATATGATGATAATGTTTGAGATACCAGTTCCCTTAAACGGAATGGATCAAACCCATTGAATAATTGAAAATTCTTACTCATTGAATTATGTTCATTTGATGCAGTTCAAATTTCTTTTGGCAGGCACCATTTCTTAATAATTTCATAAATTAGATTAGATCATAACATTATTATTAATAATGTATAATCCCAGTACAAGAAAATTAAATAACATGAATTAAAAAATTTATTCTTAGATAATCTCATTATCAAAAAATGGTTTCTTTGGGATATTCGTCTATAATTATCCTCAAAGTCTACATTAGGGTTATGTTCTCTAAATTTTTTTTTCTAAATCCAGTTTCCAAGGTTGCTGCAAAAAATCCTCTAATACCAACTATAATTCCCTGAACCTAGAAGCCCAAAGATAGTGCATTATCATAATAAATTTTCATTATTACAAGGAATAAAATTTTTAAGTACCAATCAGTTTAGCAGTATTTGAAGAATAGATGACGTTCATGATACCCAAAATACATTGGGAAAAGGAAATAAAACATGATACATAAAAAATGAAATAATGTGTATCCTTGAAATCATATTAAAAAATAATCTTCATCACTAGGGTAATTGAAATATAATAAAGGGGTGAGATTAGATGCTCTGTAAGGGTATGTAATATAGTGTAAGTTATCATAAAAATAAACAAAAGTCATTTTCTAAAACTATAAAAGCATGCCTTTAAAAATATACATGATTATAATATTAAAGGACTAAAATCTGATTAAATAAGACCATATAAATTATCTAAAATAATTAAACATAACCTTTTATATTATACAAGTTGAATAATCAAATGGTTTATCAATTACCAGTACCATAATGAGTGATTTCGTAATGACAGACATCTGGAACATATTTTCAAGGCCTCGTCCAAGACATATAAAAATATTAGGGTATGGCCTCACTCAAAACCCAATTATTTTTTGTCTCATGAGTCCTAAAGATGCATCTTGGGGATATAGTGGTCCCCAAAAATTAAATTTTATTTCCAATGAATTCCCCATATAAAAGGGTATAAACATAAACAAAATGAACATAAGAAATAATCTTCCCCAATCTCTACCATCAACACTAATCATTTTAAATAGTACGGTGAATTGCATCAAGATATCACATCCACAATAAAGATGATAAAAAACATTTAATACTATATTATAGATGATAAACACAATATATTAACCTCAATAAGACATAAAACTCAACAGAGGTGTTGAAATAGTAAAAAATACCCTAATAATATCATTGAGGAATTTTCGATAGAAATACACTATAACATTGAAAAAGAATAATCCTTTTTATAAAAATATATTTATAAAACAATAAATTAAATATGTAATTATTCAAATTATTAAATTAGTGGTTTTAGAAAAATAATTTTAGTTTAAAACAAATTATATAGTGTACTTGAAAATAGGTATGAATTTGAGATGCTCCCTTGAATCGGGCTTGAATTCCTTTCCTTGAGAACCTCTTTAAGGCCTTCGATTTTGGCCTTTTGGTGAGACAGGTAGGTCTTGGATGTGGGGGAGGGGATTGGGATGATTATTTGGAACAAATTAGGAATGTATAAAAGCTTAAGAAGAGTGAGTGTAAGATGGGGTAAAGGGTGGTATTTATAGTGGAGGAGGGGATGTTTTTCCATTATTTTAATCATTATTATATTATTTTGGCTCAAGACTCTAAATAGTCTTGATTCTTCTAAATAAAAATAGTAATATGTGAATGTCAGTTTGAACCAATGTCCATTTACATCAGCGATGACTCAATCATGATGCAGACATTCATTTATTTAGTATACTACATAAATTTTCAAATTTCACTATTCACCAAAAAATCATGTATTTCAGAAATATCCCAAAAATTCACCCTAACCATTTTTCAATGTGTAGAATTCAAAAATGAACTTCATTTTATCAAAATAAGTTTCTAAATAAGAGGAATTTAATTTTTATTTAAAATAATAATTTATTCAAATAATAATAATTTTAAATCAATAACTGATTTTATAACACCATCAAAAATTAATCATGGTCGCATAAAATTATTTTATAACCATAAAAAACTAAAATAAAAGTTTATTATTAAATTTATTAAAATTATTTAAATAATCATAAATTATAATTTAATATTAATGACTTACAAACACTTATATTGTGATCACTTTTTCACTTATAATATGGGTAAAATTTATTTATATATTCATGGGTGAGGTTTCTATTCATTGGGCCAATTTACAATTCATAAGGTTCATATTACAATTCGTAATAGTAATTTTCTATTTATAAGGGTATGTAACTCTTCATAAGGGTAAGATACTATTCATAAAAATTAATTTTGTTCTATCAGACTCTAAATATCATCATGATTGTAACTATGAATGCCTGGTTTTTAAAATTCAAAGCACATTAGGTGAAAAATTATGGTTACTAGTAATCTCACAAGTGTGGCTAGAAGGTGGCTAAATTGACACTTCAAAAAATTCAATAAGTTATTATATCTAATTTCAATATTAAAAAATGATTCTAATGATCTACATTAGATTAATATATGTATAATTGATATATTGGGACATTAAGAATCAATGATATTGATTATTTAATCTAAAAACACATTCTTTAACTACAATGCAGTATTTTACACTATTCCTAAAAAAATAAAACATCTCAGAAAAATACTAAAAAACCATAAAATAATTTTGTTATTCTAAATTTAAAAACTATCTTAATTTTTCCAATAATTATATATTTCATTATAAATATGTTTCATTCATGTGAAACCGTTTTAAATTAAACATAATAGTAGATATAACTATTCATATTACTATGTTTAATGGCTAGGTCCAACTATGTTGTTTAAATAATTATTTAAAAAGTTTTGTTTCAAAGAGACTCTGTGTTTCATATATTATATCCTATATTAAATATATTTTTCAGTCCTTGGGGTGTGACTATCCACGTTTAATAAATATATATTTTCATTTTATCTCTAAATTAATCACATATGAATATTTTTGAATAAATTTTACTTATATTTTAGCCCTTTTTTGAAAAGTTCAAGTCATAATTTCCTACAAAATATAATATTATGCTCATAATATCCTATTTAGGTATTGAAACTTCCTCTGCTACTATTTTTACACACATGTATTTTTTCCATAACTATTCTTATCAGTATTTATGTGATAAATTCAATTGTTTTGATGATTTTTATAACCAACCATGACGATGAGGAATATATATCAATGATATTTGAATATGATTGTATATTTATACCACTTGTAATTTCCTTATTTTTTTTTATTCTTCCATCCTTAAAATGTATTGAATTTAATATGATATTGAAATTATTTATCTAATTAGAATGTATCATGGTATTTTATAAATGAAAACCCCACATAAATTTAAAAGGTATATATATATACAAATTCATATTCCAAAACATAGGATGTTACATTATACCCCCACCCAAATTAGATAAATAACATAATAACAATTTTAATTATTTCTTACATTGAATAAGAGAAGGTTATAAATTTAATATAATCTTCAGTGTTCTTCTCAATAATTTTTATCACCTATATAAAAAATATAATTCCTTCAAACTACACTAAATAGTGGTTTCCATTTGAGTAATTTCTTATTAAATAAACATACCTTTATAAATTTATCCCCCAATCAACATTTTTATTTTGTTCATAAAGAATGAAGGCCCATATAGTGCAATAGGGTTTCTTATCGTCCTAAAAATCATACACATAATGTTTAAAAAAACAAATGGCACAAATTGGGTTTTATCTATTATATCCAGGATAATGTTTTTAAAAAATATTATTTATGAAATACCATTTCAAAAAATATGATTTGACCTGATTTTTATTGAATATCTTGACTGATTCATCTATGAATCCTTTAAATATCAGTCCTTCTAAAATACCTAATGTTTGTCCAAGAAGATAATAAGATAAAACTAAATAAATATATGTATCACTTGAGGTTATAATTCTTATACAACTTTTTTAAAATATTTGTATACTTCAAAATATTATGACAAGGTAAAATTTTTAAATATCCCTTAGTGATACGAACCTTGTCAAAAAACATGAGAGAATTGATTATTTAAAATTTTGTATAAAATCATCAATGAATCATAGTGGTACTCAGGGATGGAGGAAGTATTTGAAAAACCATACAAATATTTTCAGGAGAGTTTTATGTTGAAAAGTGTCTCGTAATTTTTGGGTAATTAATTTTAAATGATAATTCAATGCATGTTCTATAGAAGGGATTGAAGTGTTTTCTGTGATATTAATCCACATATATTTTAACCAATCCTCAACCTATCTCTATCATATAATAGAATTCAAATTATATATGGGATAATAAATTTTTTCTCCTAATTATACATATTAAAAATAATCGTTTTCTAATTTGTGGTTAAATATACATGGTAAAGATAAATCTCATATAACAATTTTATGAAATTATTCGATGAAATATCATCCTAATATAAGATGACACTACTGTTTCCTAAATTTAAAAAAAACAAAATATATTCTAAATATTATTCTTAAAATCATTTGGTCTCTCTAAAATTTCCTTTATCTAAAATAGCTTCTATTACTGAAAATTTTAATTTTGAAATTCTAAAAAAGAGAAAAATTTAACCTTTATGTTATCCCCATTAGATAAAATCATTATTTCCATAGTTATTTAAACATTTTCTATGCCAGAAATTGAGTTTCCTTAGACCCACAGTCATGTTTCAAGTACTAAAAAACATGATTTTTATGTGTTTAATACCAAATAAGTGACACAATTATACAACTTTATAATCCAAAAATAATTCCGAAAGAGAACAAACCACAATACCAAGACCATTTTCTCTATATATATTTAGATAGATTGTAATTATATAATAAGGTAAACTAATTCTAATTCGGAATGGGTTATTTATTTTCAACACAATTAAAAAATCTTTGAATGAAACACCAATTTCAATCATTTTAAACAAGATATTTGAGACATATCTCCATAATATCTCCTACACATCAATAATCCATATTAAGACATTTTAAAACCTAGGGTGAGTCAAAGGATCAGAAATTGGTTTAAAAGTTGACAAATCCCTACTAGTTTTTGAAATACATGAAAATCATTTAAAATAATTTCTTATAAAAATGAAATACTTTGGTCTTATTAAAAAATTTATTTTAGAGTAAAATTATTGTTTTTATTTCAATCCATAAAAGGATTTTAGAGAAATTTTTTTAATAAAAGAATAAGTATGAAAAAATATACTTTTTCAAAAGCAACCTTTGAGAATATTTTAAAAATACTATAAAAACATTTACATGAAATTAAAAACCATTGAGATTTTATAAAATTAATAAATCCATGTGTCAATCATGGAACCCTAATGAGATAAATATTACAAGGCTATACAATAATTTAAACATAAATGTCATTCATGAAAGAAGATAGATTGGGAAAATAAATTATTTTTAAAATAAAACATTAATTAACAATTATATTGGGGTGGGATGTTTTTAAAATAAAACATTTTAAATATTAAATGATGATTTTTAAATCACCTTCATATCATATTTGAAAATAATTCTTTAAAATAAAATTTTATTTTAAAAATACCATAGATAAAAAAATACATTTTTTTTAAATTTTATAAAATAAAAAAAATTAACATATACCTTTATTCTAAAATAGAACTATATTACCTTTCTTCTTCTCAAATGAAAACTCCTAAAACTCACCTTTACCCCTATCTTTATCTCTCCCTACAATGGTAAATAGGGAAAATGTGCATTTTATTTTATTTTGGTTAAGGAATATAAGTTTGTTCCTTCCTCCTGATCACTTCTTTATATAATCCTTACTCCATTATAGCTATAATATTATTATTGTTAATATTGAATTGTTTTTTTGATGAGGTTTTCAACGATGATGAACAAATTCATGAAAATAGATTGAAGTAGAAAAGGATCCATCCACATATATTTTATGTTCACTCCAACATGTACTACTAGGCATCTTATTATTGTTTAAAAAACTTTTTGTTAGTGGAATTTTTATACATATCAGGTATATGCACACAAACACACACATATATATTTATATATCCAAAGACTATATAAGAGTATTATTCCAAGAGATGTTAGTGACACCTTGTTTCATTTGTTACAACATTTAATTTTATTTCTAGGGTCTAGAAATTATGTATATATCTCATTGTATTGACATCCATATGTGTATGGGTATATATATATATTCACATCATATAAATATTAATTAATACAGTCCCTTGAGGGAGAAGTAGATAACAACATGGTCTATAACCCTGAACCTATGAGCTTCATTCTACTGATGATCGATCATCACGATTCTTGTAATCAATATCCTCATGGTGTTGGATTTATAGTGATGGTGAGATGTAAACTTGCCTTTCACATGGATAGTCAATGATGAAGAAGGCCATGATTTGATATCATTAATATTCCATGTATGCCAGATTGAAATCAATGTGTGCGACATAATTAAATTGAATAGTTTTGTGCATTGACGATCCCACATCAAACTATCATAAAAAATTGTACTCTATTATTTTAAAAACAATAGAATCATTGGAACAAAGAAACCCCTCTGGGCCTGGAGGTTTCCTATGATCACTATATTAACGACCTTGAGAGGATAACCCCCACTGATCTTCTATATTTGGACTTAAATGCTCGTTTCCCATGTGCTTGTCGTGAATAGGCTCTAATTTAACTATTCTCAAGGACCTAACTCTAGTTTTATAATTGGTTGACATGGTCTGTCTAAGCTTAGGGTTGCTGGAAAATTTTTTTATTCATTTATAAAAATATATAGCTAAAACAATACTTATAAAAATATTATTCACTATTTCATTATTTTCTTTAAACCAAAATATTATATTATAAATAGTTTTATATATATAACAAAAAATTATAATTATTATATTTGCTTACACCATAATAACTTTTATATTACTATTATAATATTTAATTATATTCATTTATAATTAATATAATTCACTTAAAGTGTATTTAATTAAAATTAATAATAAATAAAATTTACATTTACCATTAAATATATAAAATAAAATACATTTCACATTTAATTATCATTTTCTTATATATATTATTTTCTAATTAATTCTCTAGGCTAAAAATTATATTACTTATTAATAATATTTTTACTTTAAATTAATAAAATATACGTATTAATATCTTCAATATTATCATAATACCTATATTTAAAAATGATTTATTGCTATTTAAATATATGTTTATCAATTACTATCCCATATTATAAATTTATTAATAATTAAAATAACTAATTTATTATAAATATGTTCAAAATTAACTACAAAATATCTCATTAAATAATTAATAATATGGTTTAAAGTTATTTTTAAATGTGAACATGATTGAAAAATAACATCATGTTTAATAAAAATATATTTTAACTATATATTAAATAAATTTGAATTTGTTTGAATTAATTTACCCAATATTTTATCCATTTTTTTAGAAGTACCTATCATCATTTCTCTCTAATGGATATAAAACATTCATATTATCAACATTAAGTACCAACACTTCCCCTCCTCTTATTTTTAATGGCAAGGATGTTACCTGTAACTCTGTTTATCCACATTTTATAATGATTACGATCGGAGTGATGAGTTTTGTAGTGGACCATAAGGATTAATATTATATCCTTGTGGTGTTTTTTATATGCTTTCACATTAATCCCAATTGTAATTTATTAATTTTTTATTATTCTTGCATCCTCATAATCTGTTGGTCATGGTAGATTACTCAAGAGGGGGTGATTTGAGTATCTATCAAAATTTCTGTTAAAAAAGGTTCTTTGAAAGATATAACCCAATTAAAATAAAATCAATTTCAGTTCGTAGTGAATTTATAAAAGTCCTGAATATTCAGTTAATCTCTCATATGATTGATTAGTTCTCAACTTTACCAATTGAATGATTACTCAATCTTTTGAAACTAATATATTGATTCAAAACAGATATTAACAGATACTAAACTAACTATCAAAGTTCAATTTTGTTTTATATGAAATGAAATAAACACATATCAGATTAAACTAAATGATAAATACACAGCAGATAAAAGCAATAGGTTCTGTCTCAATCTAAAACCTAATCACATCCACCTGGTGATAACCTTCCACTAATAATCTTATATTAGTAAACTTTTGATCCACGCCCTAGATCGCGGATCACAATAGCACACAAGGTTGTCTAGGTCACACATGACCTCTACCATAGTTATTTGTGGGGAAAACAACAAACAGATCACACTTGATCTCTTCCACTATTCTAAATGGGATACATGAGTAAAAAGAGAGTGAGTGTGAGGATATTGAGTATCCTCCAGTTGTGCACAGAAGATAGTGTGTGTGAAACTAACAGATGCACACACTACTCAAAAAGGAAAGAACAAGATCACAACAGAGTTATAAATGAAGAAAGGAGTTTAAAAATATTTGTGTGTTATGAAGTGAAGCTATGGATGAGATTAAAGGAGAGTAAAAGTTATTCGAGTCCCCTTCTAGAATATGGATTTAGAACAGAGTATTGAAGCCTCTGTATTCTAGCTTCCAGGTGTATAAATCTCATCGATGTTTGGATGTTCAGAGAAGTTCATCATGTTATTTCTTGTCTTATTTAACTCCTTGTGTACTCAGCTTTGAGTTCTTGCACTACTTTTCATGTTCTTCTGTTTACACTATTTAGCACATTTTCCCTATCTTTATTAAAATCCTGATATACATAGTTTATCTTGTAATCCTTTTATACTACAATATCCAGCAGCCATAAAGTTCTCCCGACGTACATGTACCTCGTAATGTCTATGGATATTCACATAGAAAACACTAAATAATGTCAGAAACATTAATTTTTCTAAATATGAACGTTTTAAATAAATTTGAATTAATAAATTTGAAACAATATTTGTTACTATTAGTGAGTCTTAAGTATCGGTGACTCATTTGCATTGGTCTGTCATCATCAGTCTGTAAGCATTGGTCTGAAAGCATCGGTCTATTAACATTGTTCTATTAGTATCATTCTATCGGCATCGTTCTTTTAGCATCGGTGACTCTGAGTATTTGTGAGTTATTTCCATCGATATCGGTGACTCAGTGTATCGTTGAGTCGTTTGTTCTATCGGTCTATCTCTCGTCGGTGAGTCGTTCATCGGTGATTCGATCATCGGTGTGTCATCCATCGGTGAGTCGATCATCTATGAGTAGAACATCAGTGTGTCATCCATCGGTGAGTTGATCATTGGTGAGTCAAACATTGGTGTGTCAAACATCGATGTTTTGTCCAACATTGTTTCATGCATCGGTGATTCAATCATCAGTGTGTCATCCATCGGTGTGTCGACCATCAGCATGTTGTTCATTGGTGTGTCATCCATCAGTGAGTCGAGCATCGAAGTGTCATCCATCAATGTATCAACCATTGCTGTGTTGTCAATCAGTGTCTCGTCTATCGGTGTGTCGGTCATCGATGAGTCTTTTTTCACTAACGGTTCTAAGGAATCTGAGAAACTTATGAAGTGTCTATCTTACAAAAAGCACTATAAGATTAAGTGACATCCAAAAATACATTTAAAATGTAACTTGCGATCATATTGAAGAATAAATGTTGTTTATAGACTTATTCAAATGTATTGTATGGTATGACATGACTAATTTACTTAGAGATATTAAATGGCATGAAATAATAGAATTTATAGATTGAAATTATTTCTGATTATGAAAACCATTATATCATAGAGGATCCACAAATCTACCCCTTTTTGATAATAAAAAATTATGGCATACACATGATGTTACAGAATTGTAATTACCAGACTTAGAATATCTCACTGAATATGATTTTTCAACATAACTAAGGATTTCCCTTTTCTGGGTTTTTAAAAACAAAGCTCCCCCTCAGTTATTGGATAAAATAAAATATGTGTATATATATATTATGTTAAGGACATGCCATGTGAACAATTCCAGAGTTTCTCCCCCAAAAATTAATAATGTATTCTTATACCTTTCTCCCCCTTTTGGTATTAGCAAAAAAAGAAAAAAAAGGTTAAGAGAAGGTGGAGAAAAAAAGAGAAATAACATAAAAAAGATGAGAAACATTGTGAAGACAAAAAGGATTTCCATTGAGGTTCAAAATATTACAACCAACATAATAAAAATTTAAAAATCCCTATAAATACACAGTCCACCACTAAGGGTTTGGCTTTTGATGTGCTTTTACTTTATCAGAAGGATCATCTGTAGGATTAGAAGGTTTTTGTTTGGAAGTAGGAAGAGGTGGTCTGAAGATAACATAATGCAAGGCAACATATGTAGGGTCATTTTCAACAAGACTATATCTTTTTTATGACAATACATGGATCTGAGGATGCTCGGTAATGACTGGTCGAATCTAAGAAAAGGCCTAAGAGACAGTCATTGGAGTAGGAGGCCGAGAGTTAGTGCCAATGGAAGCAGTAGGAGGAATCACAATTTCTTTAGCTTTAACATACAGATTTTTTTTAGAATCTTGATGAAATAATTAATTATTTCACCACCATATTTGTGGTCTTCTTGAAATCATCCATATTATCAATGAATTTTTCCAGTAGATGGGTAAAAACCTTCAATAGTGACACTTGTTTCTTGAAGGCTTCGGTTTCTAAACTAATTCTATGATTTTCAGCAAATAAACATTAAGTTATTGATGATATCATGCTTGGTATAGATCCTGGTAAAATAATTATCCACATTATCTCTTATTTCTCTCTGAGTAGGAAAGGCTTTATTTGGGCACTTATTTACCATTTTTTAAACAAGGTATGTATTTTTATGTACATTTTAAATAGTTTCTTTATCTGAGTCACTCTGATGATTCTTGAGTTCTTCTATTATTACAGCCTTAGGAGATTCCAAATAAGCAAAAACACATCTCCCACCTCTAGAAGTGGATGGACCAGTGATCAGTTTTAAAAGATCCGATTTCAATTTCTTCAATCTACACTCAGAAAATGGTTCACTAAGTTCCTAAGAACATCCATCACACAATTAAAATAGGTTATGAAATCAGTGGATAGAGTGTTCAACTCATTTCTCATTCTCCTTAATTCATCTCTCAGTAATGTATTATTTCTAATGATGGTTTTGGTTGTGGTAATGAGATTATGTTGAATCTCACGTATCACCATCCTTGAATTTTTTGTAGCATCAGCGTTTGAAATACTCATGGAACTAGAGCTTTAATTTCTAGATCCAACTATGGATCTCACTATTGCAAAGATATCGCTTTTGAATTTATCAACATTAACCTTATTAACATAGTCACTAGGCACTGTCTTTGATACTGGCTCTACTGTTGGAGGTGTAACAGGTGGAATAGGTGCAATATGTTCTGCTTCATCTTGGGCCTGTGGTGTAGGAGGAGGTTTTTCTATCTCCTCGTTAGAGTTATATTCCAACCTAAATAGAATTTATCCTGGATCATTATTACACTCTCGAGTGCAGGTCCATTCTCTTGTATCAATAGTGTCAATCCTGGCCCTTCTTCCTTGAGGCTTAGGTACAACTTCCTCTTCATATGCTTCTTCATCCTATCCTCTAGGATTAAAAAAATTTCTGGGAAAAGGGTCCCAACTGAACTTGAAGTTCTCTATGTGCTCCAGCAACATCAAATTCTCCAAGAACTTCCTTAATATGAGGCACCTAATCCTCACCCACTTCCTCAAATCCACGATACATGATTTAATTCAACTCCTGAATGTGTTCTTGATTTCCAAAAACATGATGATGAGGTATTTCCTCATTATCAGCATTTCCATGATCAAAAGCTTCATGTTTAGTAGGATCGAAACTACCTTGTCCATAATCTCTATCAGTAGCTCTATGTACAGATTCCTCATTGAATCTATCAACTACTTGTTGCACCACATTTAAATAATCACTAAAATGATAATCATCACCCTCATCATCATCATTATAAAAATAATCATCAAACACCTCATCTGACTTGCTTACTTATGCTTCCACACTACTGACTTCTGTTTCTTCATCATTCTCATCATCTAACAAAGGTTCCCTTGAGGGTAAATCAAAAGGTGGACTAGTCGGTCCATGATACATATCTTTTGAGATTTTAGCATTATCAGTATCAATCCTTTCATCAATAGGAGATCCTTCTTCCCTTGGAAACTCATCCTCATCTTCCTCATCATAAAAGACAGGTTCCTCTCCTAGTTTTAGGCCTGGATCAACTTGAACCTTCGGACTGGTAGGATGGTCAATCAGATTGAATTACTCTTACAGTCTTTCCTCATCTCAAACCCATCATTTCATCTACGGGTTCCAGAAAATCTTCATTATTTTTCAAATATCTTTCTATAGGAAAAAACCACTATAAGCAATTATCATTCCATCTCTATATTCTACACAAGACAATTTATTTGACAAGATAGAGATCATACTAGGATTGTACAAACATGTTGCTTTCTTGGATGGTTTTATCATATCATAAATGTGTACCTTGAGTTACCTACATAGATTCACCATTATCCGCTTTTTCTAAAGGTAAATTAGAAAAACATCCTGATAAATCTCATAAGAAATCTCCCTTTCTTGGGAAGATTTGATGTTGAATAAACATAAAAAGTAATCTTGCCTCTCTATCAAATTCACTGGAAGTAGCTCTCCTCGATTCTTAATTTCTAGTTAACTCTTTTAGAGAATCCTCATATGAAAATAAATGAAAGGATTGTGGAATGTTACCCTGATAATCAGCATATACACCTTCATGATGCATCTCTAAGCACTCATCCCATTCCTTAGATGAAAAATCTATCTCTTTTCCCATAACCACTAACTCCTTTCTTGCTTCCATAGCTCCATCCAGGGATATCATCAAGAGAAGATAAAACTCATTCAAAAGATTTGGATAAAAAGTCTTTCATTGTTTGGGAACCAGCACAGCCACCCTTGATATTCCATTACTCTCAACAAAAATGACTTGCTTGACAGAAGCCACTCAGCAGACACTTCCTTCTCAGTTGTAACCAATCGCCTTTCCAAACATGGCTTTGCAGTCCCTCTGGACTCACCATGTTGATTCTTAGATTATGGAGATTTACTATGTTTTTCAATTTTTCACTTCATTCTTACCATTTTGAGGATTTGGACTCAAAAAAGAGGTTGTTGTTCGAGAGATATAGTGTCAAAGAGAATAATGTCCAAGGCAGAGAGGAAGGTGAAATGTTGGTATGGATTGAATTTATTATGTCATTTAGGGATTTTAAATTGTAATTCACAAAAATTGTAAAACAGTAAAAAGAACATAAAAGTGAATTGTTTTTTTAATAGATATAATTACAAAAGGGTCCTTGAAGGCAACAGCTTCACACAATCGTTTTCAAGGGATCCGTTTCATGATATCGGTTTCATGGATTAGTTTCATGATATCTGTTTAATAGATCAGTATCATGAGATCAGTTTCACGGATCAGTTTCCTGATATCAGTTTCATGGATTTGTTTCATGGATTGGTTTCATGAGATAAGTTTCAAGGGATCAGTTTCATGAGATCAGTTTCATGGATCAGTTTCATGAGATCAGTTTCATGGACCAGTTTCATGGATTGGTTTCATGAGATCAGTTTCATGGAATTGGTTTCACAGATCTTTAGAGATTTAATAGTCATAGTTAATGTCTGTTGTAGTTCATTCTTACACAGTTTAAGGGTTTAGTGAATATATCAAAAGGTTGAAATCTATAGTCTAATAAGGTGTGTCTCATCCACAAAATTTGTGCATAGAAACTACCGGCATCAATGTACTCATCTTCAGCAGTTGATAATGCAACTGAATTTTTCTTTTTACTACACCATGATATTAGAGACATTCCCAAAAAGGTAAAGTGTTCCATAGGTACTCTTTCTATCTAACTTTCATCGACCAAATTTAGCATCTGAATAACAAGCTAAATAAAAATTTTTTCCTTCAGCATAAAATAGTCTAAAATTAGTTGTATACTTGAGGTATTTGAAAAATATTTTAATAGCATTTAAATATGACTCTTTTTGTTTTTCATGGAATCTTTCACACAAGAACAAACTAAACATAATATTTTCCCTACCAGCGGTTAAGTACATAAAACGTCCAATCATTCCTCTATATGCATTTTGATCAACAGATTTTCCATTTTCATCATGACCTAACTTACATATGGAACTCATAGGGGTTTCTGTAACCCCCCAAGATTTCAAAGTACATTATTTATTCAAAGTAATTCAATAACATGCACTACACACAACACCGAGTTCAAGCACATCACAACTAACCAAACTAGCCGTTTAAAAGCTGTTATGAATAGTATTAACTGAATTTGGAACTATATTTAATCCTTATAAGTTGAGAATCCATATTATGAGTTTCTTATACATAATGTGATAACTAATTCATTTTTTTCAGATAAAAGAATTATTTTTCAAAAAATACACTTTTACCGCCTTTTAATGGTGAATCCTTTTTAAATCCAATATTTGAAACTTTTATATATTCAATTTGGAAAAATAAACTTCTCATTTAGAATTGGGACATAAGAATATCGTTTCAATAAATTTTTGGTGTTTTTCTAATAACATTCATATTTGGGTGAATAGTGAAAAATACTATATTTTAATTGAAAACAACATTTTTAATAAAAATAATTTATAGTGTTAAATTAAAAAAAATTAATCATTTTGAAGTATAAATAGATTATATTTTTACCATTTAATCCAATGCTCGGCATTTTATGTAATTTCACTTTGAGATTGGACATAAAAAAGTGTCAATCTTTTGATACATATTGTTTCTTAAAAATACGCCATTCGGTTTTGACAACGGTAATTAATTTTAAATTAATAAATGAAACTTATATGTTTTTAATTTGGTAAAATAGACTTTATTTTTGGATTTTTAATATTTAAATTAGCCTAGGGTGAATTTTCGCTAGTTTTCTGAAAACATTCAATGTTTTATGAATAGTGAAAAAACACTGAGTTGTCGTTTAAAACCGAATTTCTATTTAAATAATAATTTCATTAAATTAAATTAAATTTACATCAAATTAGATACATAATACTTATATAAGTTGAATTTAATTCATTGGAGTATGTTTATAATAATTTTAGATATATAAAAATATTATTTAACTTTTCACCATCTTTTACCCACCTCCTAGGAAAATTTAAAAATTTACATAAAACATAATTTTACCGCTTCTGTGAGTTGAATTTAAAAAATCTGAGAGACACAGTTAATATCAAGGACTAAAATTTGGTTCAATAATATAAAAATAATTTTTGGTGAATTGTATCTTTTTACTTTTATTTACCACCGTTAAAAGTGAATAGGAAAATTAAGGGTAAAAATGATATTATTATTACCCTAAAACATGTCCTAATTCTATTGGATAAGTTTAATTAGACCAAAAACAACCTTAGGAATAAAATATGTCCATTTAGGTCCACTTGGATTTAATTAAGACATTTATTATTATTTTATTAAAAGAAGAGTTAAAAGAGTTATAATCAAAGATTAATAAGTAAACCTTTTTTAATATAGGCTTATACATAAGATAAATTTCACTATAAATATTAGTTAGTAATATAAAAAGATTTATTACCAAATGGTATTTTATTTATTATTTTTAGAGATTAAATAATAAAATTTATTAATGACACAATGATGATGCAGTAATTACATTATTAATGAAAGAATAAAATAAATTGTATTATAAATATTTAAATAAATATAATTTCAAATTTTTTATCACATCCACAAATTTTCTAGGCGAATATGAAAAGTTATTATTGATTCAATGTATTTATTTTGATGTAATAATTCTGTTATTATTTTAACAAAAAAACAAATACCAAATAGTGTAAAAATTCACATAAAATAGTTTTTAAAACTAATATTGTATTATCAATTGATATAATGGTCCTAAAAATATAAGGATAGAACAAAGGCCATATATAATAACATAAATGACATTAATTAACCAATTGGGGTTCTATTGGAAGTATATAGTATGTTTAGTAACCATATAGTGTAATAATACAAGAAGACACGGTAAAAGTTAAATTATTTAACTAAGAGTTAAATCTAAATGATAAGGTTAAAATGGTAACCTAAACATGTCGAAAACCTATTGGTTGATAATATTTAGACCCTTACCCACTCTAGACTCAAAATAAGTCACTTAAGAGGCATTATAAACCCAATATGAATTTATTATAAAATAATATTTTATGTTTTTTCAAAGGTGCCCCTCACCCCTCTTATAAAAGGGCATTTCCCCTTCTCTCAAATTCACACCTCCAAAGCCATTTGGATTGGCCAACCCCTACCCAAATATCCTCCCAACTATCTTAAATTTATCATAGAGTCTTTCCTTTGGTGATAACCCAACTTAAAGAGCCCTTCTGATCAAATCAAAAGGAAGAACCCGAAGAAGAGGTAATGCTTTCACCACCCTCTTTCAAGTTCTCTTATTCTTCCACTTACTCTTTATTTGTTGTTTCCATTATAAATTATTAAATACAGTATCTTATTTATAATTTGATGTTATTATAAATATGTAACAACAATATTCATTATTCTACCCATCTTATGAATGATAATTTCACCATGTGAGCGTACGTACGGCTTCTGTCTCCACGCCGTGGTGTAATTTGTTATTCATCAATATGTTATTTGGATGGATATAATGATGAGTAATATGTATATAAATAACGAAAATAACATGATAATATCTCTGTAAAATTAATATACCATACAATTCCACACCTTTAATGAAATGATATTGTCGCTCGTGCGTACGTACGGATTACCGTCTCCAAGGCATGATGAGATTCATTTCCACGTTCACCATTCATCGACGATTATAAAAATATATATTACTAATATTTATGTAATAAATTAAATAATAATTATACTGGATATATATATATATATATATATATATATATATTTGTGTACTTACATATATCTTAATCACTTATTTTCGTTCAATACGATATGAAAACGGAAACAACATTTATACGCACGTGCGGACTACCGTCTCCATAAACGGTGTTTTTCATCTCATAAATATGTCTATTATAAATATTTATATTCTAAATATATGTGAAATATAAATAATGTTTTATATTCTTCAAGTATTTAAATCTTAGTCTAAGTGATACAATAAGGAGTAACAAGTTAAAACACGTATGATAAAGAAAGCGATTATAACCCAAACTATTAATTTAACATAGAAATTATTATTAAATGTGTAGTATAGAGTCATAAATGAATCATGTATGATATTGTAAATATTAATATGGTTTATTTATAATTTAATAACATACTACGTTATTTATACAGGGGGTTAAACATACCCTCGACTAAAGGAAAGTTCATGGTAAAGGTTAATTTCACAATCTCTTTATTATCTGAGGTTTTTTCTACATAAGTATCTACTAGGACATATTTATTCTCCATGTCCATGTTAAATAAAATGTTTTTCAAAGGGATTATTTTAAGATACCTTTTACTAAAACATCATTTTAAATGTTTCAGTGATTTATTCTTATAAACCATTCTCATTAATGTCCATGTTTTTAAAATGGTTTTAAGGATTTATTTAAATGGGCATGAATGTTTTAAAATGTTAATTACTTTCAAAAGTTTCAAAGTGGTATGGGAGAAGTTTATTCACAAATGTATTTAAATATCTTCCTTTCTAAATTGTGTGACTTTTAAATGTTTTCCGAAAAAGGGATATTTCTCTCAAAGAGGTTCACAAATCATTTTCATCTATGTCAAAATCCTTTAATGGATTTTAAACTTCTTTGAAGTTGATTTGTTATGATAAAAATATTCCATATTGTATTGAAGGTTTTGTGATATGTTTGACTATGGATGTGTTATTTTTATACCATTCGTGTTTTATGGGTAAATTATTAACATTTCTTATGCCAGTTTTAATACTAATGCTTATGATATGTTTAAACCTTTTCATATAAGTAATGAATTGGACTTAGTAAGTGACGGGTGGATCCCGCTATAGCTCATCGATGCATCGGTAGGTCTCAAGAGACAAACTATTGTCTTGACCCAAGGCCTTGAAAAAATCTTTTTTCTAGTCTTGGCACAAGGCCTTGACTATGTGGTTAGGAAAGTCTGTCATTATGCATTGCATCATTATGAATGTGGCTACTGATATTGCATGTGATTATTTGACTAGTGGAAGATCCATGTGAATAAGTAAATGGAATTATTTTATAGTATCATTTCCATATTATAATGAAGTTTAAGTTTAAAAAGGATTTTGTTTTAGTCTTATAAATTACCTTAAATGTTTATGCTTATTTAGGAAAGTTTCCACTATATTTTTATCCTTACTGAGCATTTCATCTCACCCCTTTCTATATTTTAATTTTTCCGGATTCCAAGAATTGTATTATGATTAATAAAAAGGGTTAAGCTAGGGGATTAATAGAATTCTCAAAGGATCATTTATATTTTGTTTTATTTCCTAAAGTGTAATGTAACGTTCATGTATGTAATCTATTTTCTAAGACTGCTAAACTGATCGGTCTTTCGGGACTTGATTTCTTGTAATCATGCCAATATATTAAAATAATGCACTGACTCTGGGTAACTGGGGTCTGGGTGTTAGAGTTGGTATCCGAGGAAATTTAGAAATAACCTTTTAAACTAGATTTAGATAAACTCTAATTAGAGAACATTACCCTAAGATAGACTTTGAGGATCAGTATAGAAGAACTTCCTATAATTTTGGTAATTTAGAGATTTTGGGAGTTTTCCAAGAAAATACATCCCTGTCTGGATACAAGAAGGTAGAGGCGGCTCTGGCACAAATGTACCAAGGGTTAAAACCAATGAACACTAATTTGAGCTAGACTCTAATGGGAAATGGTGCATGACAATGGTCCTTGTGGCACTTTTGGTTACGACACACCGGGGGGATATGCTTTGGATAATTCTAATTTTATTTACAAATCCTTATGAAGGATTTATGAGTATATTTCTCCTTAAAGAAAATATTTGTATGTATTATATATACAAACTATTCAATTTATGTTGGGTATTTTAAAATTTTGGAATTATTCATTCCAATTCATAAACTGACATAGTGTATGCCATTGTATAGAAACAACGCTTAGTAGAAGGAATGTGAACTCCAATAATAGGTACGATCCAAAGAGTAAGAAAGATCATATCTTTCATAGTATTAAGACAACATTTATAAGGGAAATAGTCTACCATGTATTCTCAGCATATGAAGAAATAGTATCTTCTGTTAATAAGATAAGTAATTAATTCTATGAATCCTATGGCTATGAAGGGAAGAAAGAGAAGAAAATGATGGAAGAGGGAAATATTGATAAAGGGAAGAGAGAAAAGAAATATTTTCCAATATGCGATAAATGTGGGATAAATCACCATGGTAAATGCTTGAAGGGGATGCAAGTTTGTTATAAGTATGGATAAAAAGGACACTAAGTATGTGATTGAATGGGTAAGAAAAAGTTTTCAAATGTAAAATGATTCGTCTGCAAGGCATTGAGACACTATTTGAATCATTGTCACATTCCTAAGAGTATACCAAAAATGATGTTATTGGATAATAATAAAGTTATGATACTACCTCAAATGAATAGGAATTACTATTTCTATTATGTTGTTATTATAGAATTATTTCATTTGAGTGTTGTATCCACAGTTTACTAGTTAAATTAATTATGTAGATAAATAAGAATTGTATTATAGTACTATTTTATTGAGGATTTGAGATTATATAGTTCTAGGAAAAGTTACTTAATAGTAAGCTACACTTTTTGGAAAATACATGTTTAATGGAAAGGTAATCCTTAATATGGTCCAGAAATAAGGTAGTGATTTTGGAAAAAGATATGGTTGATTTTGGTAATTCATTATGTTGTGGTGTTGTAAAAGAATACATAATGAAGGCATTCACATACTATTACCTGGAAAAAAGGATCCTCATTATGTTTAACATCCTTATAAATTTTGGACTAGGAGTTTGGATATGAGTATTTTGGATAATTGTAAAGGCTGGAATCGATTAAGTTTGAAATTGGATACTATTTTTAAGGTTAATTTTGGATTTCCATAAAAAGGAAAACTCGGAGGTCGGGCGGCAACCCGTCGCGTCCGACATGGTCGCGAGACTTAAACCCTCAACTGAAGGGAGACAAGGGTGTATCACCTATCACTGACCCACATGATGTCCTAGATTGAATAATGTAGTTTTTTTAAAGGTTCTAGTAGATGAAATATAAATTCATTTTTTGGAACCCTAAACGAATAGGATAAATAGAATATATATTTTTAACTTCTATTATCTTTTAGAGTGAAAGATGAGTTTGTGGTTGAAATTAGTTGAAGGATGAAAATATACTTTTCAATTATATATATACATATATATATATATATATATATATATATATTCTTCATATTTTATGTGTAAATTAATTATTAAACTATAGGGAAAGGGATCTTAGAACCAAAAATTAGTTACCATAATACCTTATGTTTTGTTGAACCGATTTTATTTTAAATCTTCATTGATTGGGGGATTTGAGGCCCAGAAAATTCTAAAATTATTTATGATTGATGACCTCAAGAACTCCCTATAAATATTTACATTTTTTCTCCAATTATGTGTCTCTAATTTACACCATTTTTCTTGTAATCAAGATCATAATTTGGGGGTGACTTTTTAATTCCCCTTTTCCTCTTATGAACACAAAATTTTATTAACCCAATTTCCAATGTGGGTTTTCCCACAATGGTATTTTCTATTTTCAACCTTTTATTTTTGAATTACAATTTCAAATTGCGAGGATGCAATTTATTGAAGGAGGGAAGAATGTAACACCCCAATATTTCAAAGTACGTTATTTCTTCAAAGTAATTCAATAACTTGCATTACAAGAAACACCGAGTTCAAGCGCACCACAACATACCAAACTAGCAATTCAAAAGCGGTTATGAATAGTATTAACTAAATTTCAAACTATATATAATCCTTATAATTTTAGAATCCATACTATGAGTTTCTTAGACATAATGTAAGAACTAATTCATTTTTTTCCTATAAAAGAATTATTTTTCAAAAAAATGCACTTTTATCGCCTTTTAATGGTGAACCCTTTTTAAATCCAATATTTGAAACTTTTATATATTAAATTTGACAAAATAAACTTCTTATTTAGAATCAGGACATAAGGATTTATTTTCAATAAATTTTTGGTGTTTTTCAGATAACTTTAATATTTGGGAGAATAGTGAAAAATACAATATTTTAATTGAAAACAACTATTTTAATCAAAATAATTTTTAGTGTTAAATTATAAATTTTAATTGTTTGGAAGTATAAGTAGATTATATTTTTACCATTTAATCCAATTCTAGTTATTTTAAATAATTTCACTTTGAGATTGGACATAAATAAGTTTCAATCTTTTCATAGATATTGATTCTTAAAAATATGCCTTTTAATTTTGACAATGAGAATTAATTTTAAAATAATAAATGAAACTTCTAATATTTTAATAAGCTAATATAGACTTCATTTTTGGATTCAGAATATTGAAATTAGCCTAGGGTGAATTTTTGGTATTTTTCTGAAAACGTTCAATTTTTAATGAATAGTGAAAAACACCGAGTTATCGTTTAAAACAGAATTTTTATTTAAATAATTATTTATTTTATTTAAAATTATTTAAGGTCAAAATATATACATAATACCTATATAATTTAAATTTAATTAATTGGAGGAAGATTAAAATAATTTTAGATATATAAAAATTTTATTGAACTTTTCACCGCCTTTTACCCATCTCCTAGGAGAATTTTCAAATTTACATAAAACTTAATTTTACCACTTCTATGAGTTGAAGATCAAAAATCCAAGAGACACGGTTAATATCAAGGAGTAAAATGTGGATCAATAAGATAAAAATAGTTTTTGGTGAATAGAACCCTTTTACTTTTATTTACCATGGTTAAAAGTAAATAGGGAAATTATGGGTAAAATGATATTATTATTATCCAAAAACACGTCCTAATTCTATTGGATAAGTTTTATTTGACCTGAAAAAACCATAGGAATAAAATAAGACCCTTTAGGTCCACTTTTATTAGATTAAGACATTTATTATTATTTTATTTAAAGTAGAGTTAAAAGAGTTAAAATAAAAGTTTAATAAGTAAACAATTTTTAATATAGGGTTATGCCTAAGATAAATTCAACTATAAATATTAGTTAGAAATATTAAAATATTTCCTACATAATGGTATTTTATTTATAATTTTTAGAGATTAAATAATTAAATTTATTAATGACACAATGATGATGCAGTAATTACATTATTAATGAAAGAATCAAATAAATGGTATTATAAATATTAAAATAAAAATAATTTCAAAGTTTTTATCACATCAACGAATATAATAGGATAATATGACATGTTAATATTGATTCAATGTATTTTTTTTTTTGAATTAATCATGCTGTTATTAATTTAACAAAATACAAATACCAAATAGTGTCAAAATTGACATAAAATAGTTTTCACAACAAATATTATATTATTAATTTATATAATGGTCCTATAAATATTAGGCTGGGCCAAAAGACTTATATAAAGGTATATATGACATAAGGGTACCAATTGGTGTTCTATTGGCAGTATAAAGAATGTTTATTAACCATATAGTGTAGGAATACAAGAAGACACTGTAAAAGTTAAATTATTTAACTTAGAGTTAAATCTAAATGATAATGTTACAATGGTAACCTAAACTTGTCTAAAACCTATTTGTTGAGTATATTTAGACACATACCCACCCTATCCTAGAAATAAGTCACTTTGGAGCCATTATAAACCGAATATTAATTTATTATAAAATAATATTTTAAGTTTTTCCAAAGGTACCCCTCACCCTTCTTATAAAAGGGCACTTCCCCTTCTCTAACATTAACATCACCAAAGCCATTTGGATCGGCCAACCCCTTCCCAAATAACCTCCCAAATATCCTAACTTCATCCTAGAGTCCTTCCTTTTTTTCATAAAGACAAACTAAGGATCCCTTTTGATCAAATCAAAAGGAAGAACACGAAGAAGAGATAATGATTTCACCACCCTCTTTCAAGTTCTCTTATTCTTCCACTTACTAATTCTTTGTTGTTTCCATTATAAAATAATAAATATAGTATATTAAATATACTATGATGTTATTATATATATTGAACAACTATATTCATTATTCTACCCATCTTATGAATGATAATGTCACCATCCGTGCTTACATTCGTCTTACCATCTCCATGTCGTGGAGTAATTTGTTATTCAACACAATGTTTTTTGGATGGTTATAATGATGAGTAATATGTATATAAATAATTAACATAACATGATAATGTCTCTTTAAAATTAATATACCATCCTATTCCACATCTTTAAGGAAATTATATTGTCGCTCGTGCGTACGTACGGATTACCGTCTCCACGCCGCGATTAGATTCATTTCCATGTTCACCATTCATCAACGATTATAAAAATATATGTTACAAATAACTATGTAATATATGAAATAAAAATGCTACTGGAGATATATATATATATATGTGTACTTACATATATCTTATTCACTTAGTTCTGCTCAATACGATATGAAAACGGAAACAGCGTTTATGCGTACGTGCGGACTACCGTCTCCATAAAGGGTGTTTTATATTTCATAGATATGCCTATTATACATATTTATATTATAAATATATTTTCTATATAAATCATGTTTTATAATCTAGAAGTATTTAAATCTTGGTCTAAGTGATACAACCAGTAGTAACTAGTTAAAACACTTATGATAAAGAAAGCGATTATTACCCGAAATATTAATTTAACATGGAAATTGTTATTAAATGGGTAGTATAAAATCATAAATGAATCATGTTTGATATCATAAATATTAATATGGTTCTGTTATAATTTAATAACATACTATGATCTTCATACAGTAGGTTAAACGTACCCTCGACTAAAGGAAAGTGCAAGGTAAGGGTTAATTTCACAATCTCTTTATTATCTAAGGTTGTATTTATGTATGTATCTACTAGGAAATATTTATTATCCATGTCCATGTTTCATAAAATTGATTTCAAAGGGATTATTTTAAGAGACTTTTTACTAAACCATCATTTTAAAAGTTTTAAATATTTATTCTTCTAAACCATTCTAATTAATGTCCATGTTTTTAAAGTGGTATTAAAGATTTATTTAAATGGGCACGAATGTTTCAAAATGTTAATTACTTTCAAAGGTTTCAAAGTGGTTTGGGACACATTGATTAAAAAATGAATTTAAATTTTTACTTTTCTAAATTGTGTGACTTTTAAATATTTTCATTAAAAAGTTATATTTCTCTCAATGAGTTTTACAAATCATTTTAATCTATGTCAAAATCATTTAATGGATTTTAAACTTCTTTGAAGTTGATTTATTATGATAAAAATATTCCATATTGTATTGTTAGTTTTTTTGATATGTTTGACTGTTTATGTGTTATTTTTATACCATTCATGGTTTATGGGTAAATTGTTGACATTTTTTATACAATTTTTTATATGAATGTTTATGTTGTGTTTATAATTTTTCATATAAGGAATGCATTGGACTTAGTAAGTGATGGGTGGAGCCCCCTATAGATCCTCGATTCATCGGTAGGTCTCATGAGACAAACTTGTTTCTTGGCACAAGGCCTTGAAAAAATCTTATTTGTAGTATTGGCACAAGGCCTTGACTATGTAGTAATGAATGTCTAGAATTATGCATTACATCATTATTAAAGTGGCTATTGATATTGCATGTGATTATTCTACGAGTAGAATATCCATGTGAATAAGTAAATGACATTATTTTATTGTATCTTTGCCATATTATGCAGAAGTTTTAGTTTAAAATTTCTTTTTTTGTCTTATACATTGCCTTAAATGTTTATGCTTATTTAGAAAAGTTTCTGATATATTATTATACTTACTGAGCATCTGAGCTCACCCCTTCCTATGTTTTAATTTTCTCAGGATTCCAAGAATTGTATTATGATTGATAATCAGGGTTAAGATAGGATTTTAATGATGTTATCAAAGGATCATTTATGTTTTTCTTTATTTTATAAATTGTAATGTAACATCCATGTATGTATTCATTTTTCGAATACTACTAAACTGATCGGTCTTTCGGGACTTGATTCCTTGTAATCATGCCAATGTATTAAATTAATGCACTGACTCTAGGTAACTGGGGTCGGGGCGTTACAGTTTCACTAGACATAATGCTATCATGGCCATATCTTTTCAAAATATCTTTAGTGTGCTTGCATTGATTTATAATATTACCTTATTTGGTTTGAAATATTTTAAATCCAAGAAAACATTTAAGTTCACCCATCAAACTCATTTCAAACTCACATTGCATTATTTTTTGAAAAATCATTACACAAATAATTTTTTGAAGATCGAAATATAATATCATCTACATATATTTGAGCTATTAAAACTTATTTTGAATTTTTTTTATAAAAATGTAGGATCTTCAAGTCCTTTTGTAGATCCTTCATAAGTAAGGATGTTACTTAGCCTTTCATACCAAGCTCTTGGAGCTTGTTTCAAACCGTATAAAGCTTTAGATTATTTGAAAACATGATTTGGAAAATGTGGATTGGTAAAACCTGGGGGTTGTTAAAAAACATCCTCAACTACATAACCATTTAATAATTCACTTTTGATATCCATTTTGTAAATTTTAAAATCTTGTTTTTTTGCATAGGAAAATAAGATTCTAATGGCTTCAAGCCTAGCTACTGGTGAAAAGGTTTCTTCATAATCAATTTCTTCTTCTTGATTATAACTGTGTGCAACCAACCTAGCTTTATTTCTAACTATATTTCTAGCTTCATCCACTTTATTTATAAACACCCATTTAGTTCCTATGGACAAAATATCCTTTAGTCTATCTACATGTTTCCAAACATTATTTCTTTCAAACTAGTTATGTTCTTCTTTCATGGACATTTCCTAAAATTAATCACCATTTCCATCATTGATATTATTAGGTTCATGATGTGACAACAATGATCGATGTTCAACATTGTTTATCAAGTAATCTCTAGTTTGTATTCCTCAATCTAAATTGCCAACAACAACATCTAAGGGATGATTTTTAAGTGTCCTATTTGGTCTAGTAAAGGTAGGAATGGTTATTCCAGTTTCATTATTTTGATCCAGTTCATTATGGCTGGGATCTAGGGAATTTCCCTAAATGGGAGATTTTACAGATTCCTTCATTTGATGATTTTAGTTTTTATCATTAATATCCAAATTGGACACATCCTCTTCAATATTTTCTAGTGAGGTCTTAGGCTCTTGTGGATATATTTCATCGAATGTGCCATTTAAAGATTCCTCCACACACTTTTTTCTTATTAATGACTATATAGGATTTGCATGATGTATAATATAGATGAAATATTGCTTCATCACTTTTGGGGGAAAATTTATCCAAATTGTCTTTAGTGTTCAGAATATAAAAATTACATACAAACACTTTAAAATAACTTACTTTAGGTTTCCTATTGTTCTACAACTCATAAGGAGTTTTCTTAAGAATGGGTCTGATCAAGACATTATTTACTATGTAAGAAGATGTATTAATATCTTTAGCTCAAAAATAAATCAATAGGTCATATCCATTAATCATAGTTCTTGTAATTTTCTATAGGGTTCTATTTCTTCTTTCTACCACACAATTTTGTTGAGGTTCCCTAGGGGCATAGAAGTTATGATTATATCCATTTAGCGAGAAAAAAGTTTCAAAATCTTGATTCTAAAACTCACGTCCTTGATCACTTCTTAAGGATTTAATCTTAATTACACTCATATTTTGTAAAGTCCTAGCATACTTGGTAAAGTGAGAACAATCTTCACTCTTGTGAGCTAAGAAAAAGGTCCAGGTATACCTAGAGAAATCATCTACAAGGACATAAAAATAGTGTGTCCCATTGAGACTCAAAACTCTAGATTGTCCAAACAAATCCATCTGAACTAACTCAAGTGGTTGAGAAGTAGTTACTTATTTCTTTGGTTTAAAAAATGATTTATCTTGCTTTCCCTTTAGGTAATGATTGCACACCTTATTGTCCAGAAACTCTAATTTTGGTAGGTCTTTCACTAAACATTTTCTAGTTAACTTCTTAAGATAGTGTACGTTGAAATTTCCTAGTCTTCTATGCCAAAGCTAGGACCCTTTCTGAAACATATTTAGAGAAGAAACATTCAGTGAGGCTAGTGTGTCCAAATTTATAGCACATACATTATCATTTCTAAGAGCAGTAAATAATAAGTTCTTCTTGGAATAAAAAAAATGCCATGAATAATTTTTGAATTTAACATTAAATCCATCATTACATAATTGAGATGTGCTAAGCAGTTTATAATTTAATCCATCGACATAATGTACTTTGGAAATTGAAATAGAGTTAGAGTTACCAATCTAGCATGGGATGATTATTTTTTCCTTTACCATTTTCACAAAAAGTGAAATGTCATCCCTAAATCTTGATAATAATTGAAAAAGTTTGAATATTCCACCATCATATGTCTTGAACACCCAATGTCCAAGAACCACAGATTTATACAAGAGATCTTTAGATAGTTTTCCTACAAAATAGTTCATCCAAGAAAAGATTTTGGTACCCATATTTTTTTGGGTCCACATACATTAGTAATATAAGCGTTAGGAACCCAAAATTGTATTATGGTCTTCCTATATATAAAATATAGAGTGTTTGAATAATAAAATATGTTTGGTCTTGAAGAATTGGACACAGTAAAACAATTCATGGAACTGAAACATGTAGTAAAATTCTGGTTTTTAAAAAATTATAATATTTATCATATTTGGTTATAAAATGTTGTTCGGATAAATTATTTTCACCTGGATTATATCCTATCCCAAAATTATACGTAGTAGATATTTGTTTACCAATAATTTGAGTGAGAGTATGTTTTACATTGGTAAACATTTCTATGTCCTTCTTTAATTTCTCATTAAACATTTTTAACACTATATTCCCCTTGAGCTGTTCATCAATTTTCGCTTTTTCAGTTTTATGTTCAGATTTAATAGTCATAGTAAGAGCATGATGTTTCTTCAAAGATTTATACTTATCTTCTAACTCATAGCATGTTTCTTCTAGCATGTTTCAATATTCAAATAATTCAACATTTTTCATATTCTCAGACTCACTTTATTTTCCAGAATAATAATAATTATGTATAGGAGAGTCTAAGGTTACCTCAGTTTTGTTTGTCATAAAACACACATTAGTCATATCCTTATTTTAATTATGAGAAGAATTAGATTCACTGGATCTTTCCTCAAAGGCACTCTAGGTGGCCTTCATTGCCTTGTTATATTCTCTAGCCTTGTTTTCATACTTCTTCATGTATTTCATATTTGGATAATTAGATTTGACATGTTTTTTCTTTTACATTGATAGAATATTATTTCATCTGATTTATCATTTATCTTCTAAAATTTTTTCCAGTTTCCCTTATTAGCAAACGTTCCTTTGTAATATGGATTTCTGAAAAAACATCTTTTGCCTATAATATTTCTTCAATCTTCGGGCCAGATGGGTCATTTCATCATCACTATCTGAAGTTGATTATTTACTACTGGAGCTTTAAATAACATCTTGAACTTTTTCTATGTATTTAATTTTAGAGGCAGTAGTCGTGAAGGCTATAGACTTTTTTTTGGTTCATCCTCTTCTTGATTTACCCAAAATTACTCTTCATACATCATTAATTTTCCAAATAATTCCTTCACTGTCATCTTATAAATGTCGCACAATTATCTAATAGATACATATGTCCCTCACCATCTTTATAGTAAGCATCAAAAAATCCTCATAACATGCTTGTTGGCTATAACTTCTCATCCTAAAGAAATCATGGCATTCACAATTTCATTGAACCTGAGACACATATCCAAAGTAGATTCATCGGGAATCATTCTAAAGTTTTCATATTTATTAGTATAAGTATTTAATCTCATTTCTTTAACATTATATGTTCCCTCATGAGAAACAGACAACGTGTCCCAAATCTCAGGTGCGGTTTTACAAGAAAAAATATGATTAAACTCTTTATCGCCTAATGTATAGTAGAGAGAACTCATTGCATTACAATTATTATTACAGGCAGTCTTGGTAGATTCATCACATGTGTTTCTCGTTGTTTTAGGAATTTCATATTTACTTCCAATAGTAGTCTATATTTCAAATCCCATGCTTTATAAATGTATTTTAATTTTAACCATCCACTGATCATAGTTAGTTCCATTAAAGAAATGTGTTCTATTGGTATCATCCCCTTATAATCTATTTTCTATGATATAAATTGGAAAATAATTCCAAAGAAATAAAATTTTAGAAAAAACAAAAAATTTAAGTTCATTGATGAACAACTATAATAACAGTTGAAAAAATTGGAAAACTGACAATAATTATTATTCTCTCTGATACAAAATGTTGGTCAGAGTAGATTACTCAAGAGGGGGGTGAATTGAGTGTCTATAAAAATTTCTGTTAAAAAGGGTTCTTTGAAAGATATCCCCCAATTAAAATAAAATATATGTTAGTTTGTACTGAATTTATAAAAGTCTTGGATTTTCAATTAATTTCATAGAAGATTGATTAGTTCTCATATTTACAAATCTAAAGATTAGTCAAACTTTTGAAATTAATCTACTGATTCCAAATAGATATAAATACTTTCTAAACTAACTATTACTGTTTAATTTAGTTTTATTTGAAATGAAATAAACACATATCATATTAAACTAAAATATAAATACATAGAGGATAAAAACAGGAGGTTCTATCTCAACATGGGACTTAGTCCTCTCCACTTGGTGATCACCTACCACCAAGAAGTTAATATTAATAATCTTTTTATCCACACCCTTGACCAGGGTTCACAACAAAACACAAGTCTATCAAGGTCACACATGGCCTCTACCATAGTTATTCATGGGAAAAAAACAAAAAGATTGTGCATGATCTCTTCCAATATTCTACATGTGATACAAGAGTAAAAAGAGAGAGAGTTTAAGGATATTGAGTATCCTACAGTTATGCACAGGAGACAGTGTTTCTGAAACAAACAGATGCACTTACTTCTCCAAAAGGTAAAAAAATATCTAAACAGAGTTATAAATGAAGAAACGAGTTTAAAAATATATGTCTGTTCTATAGTGGAGCTCTGGACCGGATTGAAGGAGAGGAAAAGATGTTCGAGTCCTCTTCTGAAATATGATTTCAGAACAGATTATCACAGCCTCTGTATGCTATCATCTGGGTTTATAAATATCTTCCATGTTGGGATTTTTAGAGAAGTTTAGCATGTTATTTATATTATTATTAAAATCGTTCTGTAATCATCTTTGAGTTCTTGCACTAATTTTCTAATTTTTTTGTTTACACTATTTAGCACATTCCCTTAGTCTATCTTACACACATGCTTTTCACGGTTTAGCTTGTAATTCATTTATATATCAAGCTCCAGCATGCATGAATATCTCCCCACGTGTATGTACCTCGTACTGTCTACTAATAGTCCTATAAAAACATTAAATGGTGTCAAAAACATTTATTTCTCTAAATATGACTGTTAGAAATAAATATGAATTAATAAATTTGAAACAGGATTTATGACTATTGGTGAGTCGTATGTATTGGTGACTCATTTGCATCAGCCTGTCATAATCAGTCTTTAAGCATCAGTCTGGCAGTATCATTTGGTCAGCATCGGTATGTATAATCGGTATGTCAGTATAAGTGACTCCGAGTATCGGTGAGTTATTTCCATCGGTATCTGTGACTTAGTGTATTAGTCAGTCATTTTTGTTGTCGGTCTGTCACCCATCGGTGAGTCGTTCATCGGTGAGTCGACCATCGGTTTGTCATCCATCGGTGAGTCGATCATCATTGAGTCGAACATCATTGTGTTGTCCATCTGGGAGTCGATCATTGGTGAGTACAACATCGGTGTGTTAGAGATCAGTGTGTCTTCAATCAGTGTGTCGTCCATCAGTGTGTCGACCATCGGTGTGTAGTTCATTGGTGTTTCTCCCATTGGTGAGTTGTACATCGGTTTGTCATCCGTTGGGGTGTCGACCATTGGTGTGTCATCTATCTGCGTGTCTTAAATCAGTGGGTCTATCATTGGTGAGTCTTTTTTCACTAATGGGGTCAAGGACTCTGAGAAACTTAGGAAGTTTTTTTATTACACAGATCATAATAAGATTAAGTGACATGCAAAAATATATGTAAATATACACTTGTAGTCTTATTGAAGCATAAATGTTGTTTATTGACTTATTGAAATGTATTTTACACTATGACATAATTAATTTACTTATAGATATTAAATGGAATGAAATAATAGAATTTTTAGATTGACATTAATTGTGATTATGTAAACCATTATATCATAGAGGGTCCAACATAATGTATTCATTTTTATCCGATGTTGAAATGGTTGTTATCATTAAAAATATATCTAATATTATCTTATCTGAAAAAACCACCTTTAATTAAAATGGGATATATTTCTACATGTATCTATATTCCCAAACAGGACATTATAAAAATCCCTTATTGGTAGAACACCCAACCTAATAATTAATCAAAATAAGGTTGGAATTACACACAACAAGCATCATTAACCCATTTATGGTTTTCATTACACTCAACCCTTTTCAAATCTTATAATCATGTAATATAATAACCATGAAAAATCCTATAATGCTATTACATTAAATAAGTCACAAAATTAATAAAACATTTTAATTAACACACATATACTATAAGTGTAAAAATTTGTTGGAAACTCTCCCACCATAGGTATATATTTCACATTAGGTTGGTCACTCACACAAAACTTATTCCCAATTTTATTTTTCTTCCAAGGATGTTTCTACATCTAGGTTACACTAATAAAATTTCAATTATCAAGGATATAAATAGGGATCGTATCATTTTTCACTATGTTAGGGAATATCTATAAAAACCTTTAAGGTTACCTTACAATACATTCTTTGAAAAAATTTGTTTGGTTACACCAACATCAATGGCTATATCAAAGGATTCACGACCCTTGATTAACCTCTCATGACACAAGAAATCCTTTCCTACTCTTAATGACATAAGGAAATCCATTTTAGTTTAATTAAAGTTTAAGAACATACGGTTAGAGAAAAGGTATTTTACACGAACCATTGAAATGAAAATCAAATACTGGGAATGGTTAAGTACCACATGCCTTCAAATATAGGGTCATTTCTACAGAATATATCAAGCTAATTTTGATACAAACTGTGTAATAAATAAATCTTGAAAAAAAAGGAATAATCGGTGATGAAAAATAAAATTGTTAGATAAATGGAGAATGATTCAATGTGGAGTAATGGTCTTGAGATAGGCTCTATCCTATGATAGATGGGATAAATATTAGGGCCAAAACTAGTGATATGGGACACTTTAGAGGATGGGAAAATGGGGGGTATAGGGAGAGGGTTATGTGGATTGGAAAATAATATGGTTAGGGGGAGTAATGATTTTATAAAATTATTCATTAAATTTAATTAATTAAATTATTTTTAAGAAAAATAAGGGGCCTTCGAGTACCCACTAAGAATCCAATGGTTTTTTTGTACCTGCTTCAGGGTCTCCAACTTCTTAATGAATCACTTGAAACAGCTCCTCATCTATTAAATTCTATTGAGTACCTGGTACTAGTTTGATCGGTACATGATGGAATCTATCAAAATAAAATATTTCCCAAAATCATGCATGACTTGTTAAAACATCTATTAGGCCCCCTATAACACCTAAAACATTCATAATTCATCATCATATATGAGGTTTGGATAATAGTCAAATAAAATCCATACCTTATAACTATATTGGGTGCCATAATGAGATTGTTGAACCAAAATAGAATATGGAACTTAAATATAATTATTTTTAATGATCTAAAATTGAATCTGAAATTGTTTGGTCTATTATATTGTCCCTAGAGAGATTGGGGGACCAAAAATTTTTTTGAAATTTCATTATGGCATGGTTTAAGGAGAATAGTTCAAATTAAAAAAATTATTGGATGGTTTCACACTGTTATTATGGAATATATAGACTTTAGGAGAAATACAAAAAATATCAAAAACCATCACTCGCATTTCCCTATAAGTCCCACACCAAATCCAAATGACTTTAGACTTTTAAAAAACTAGTTTTTTATTATTATGATAGTCTAATTATGTCAAATAATATGATAAATAATTTTATTTTTCATTTATTTATAAAATTAATAGTTATATATTTTTCTACATAATTTTGTTATATGATGTGGATACTGTATACTATATTTTAAATTATTTCAAATATTTATTATAAATTATCATACCATGTATATAAAAGTTTCATACTAGGTATAATAATAAAATATTTAGATTTCATATACCTTAAATTTGGTTTTTTGTGGAGTTTTAAGATTGAAATTTGAGCTTGGGTACTATTAACACATATATGGTAATAGATTTATGACTTAATTGATGTCTCCTTTGAAAAAAATAACCATTGGTAGAGGGATTTTAGGATAGAATACTTATTTATTTATTGTTTAATATTGTGATTAAAAAATTTGGGAGTTTTCTACTAGTTGTTCCATGCTTAATCTTGTGGATATTATTTATTGAAAATAATTATAATATATTACATAAAAGTGATTCATGTACCTTATACATGTGATACATTTATATATGTGTATATATATATGTCTTTTATTTTTGGGTTAGTAACACTAATTATGATCTATGAAATTATAAATATATTTATAAGGCTTAAATATTTCAATTTCATGGAAGGAATATATATTCAAAACATAAAACATTCTAATAAAGAATACATATAGAAATAAATAATTAGATAATAAATATTGCTCTGGATGAAATAGTTGTGAAATGATATGAATAAGATTCATATGGAAACAGTGAGACTAATAAAACCCCTCAAATATTATGTTTTGGTTTTTGTCTAAATAAAATGCCTGTAATGATATCAATTATTTATTATGGGTGACCCTAACCATTAGGTACCCATAAATTATCTTTTGTAAGGCATGCATGTTATATGTGACCCTTAACATTATGTTCATATATCTGATTTATACTTTGGGTAAAACTGATCTTTGATACCCTAAACATTAGAATATAAGATAAATTGTGTTTATAGAACCCATATGAATGATTAGGATAAGGATTTATCCAATGACTTATCCAAGAGTCATATATGTTATGATGATTATCCTTGTCTACCATGTATAATCATTTATTTTGTAACATTCTTAGCAATGATAATCAATTATTAAATATAGATATTTGTTCTATATGATGTATGGGGTTATCATTTTTAATGCCATTACATTCAATAAAATTCCTAATATAAACCATATGAAACATGATTATCATAGATATTCCTTTTTTTAGATTATATCATACGAAATGATTATTATTTTGAGACCTCTCATAAGTATGATAGGTAATATTATCCCCCAATGTTATCTATAGTTTAGAAGTTTTATCATAGATAATCATGTTGATAATATGTATGTAAATGATATAGAATTAAATTTCTATAATTTTAACACATGGTTGTTAGATACTGTGTTTTCAATGCAAATTTGTGAAAATAAACACAAACTAAGAAAGAAGATAGAATTTAGGAAAGGGGAAGTTGATCTATATATTTGAAATAAGTAATGAGTTTTATCGTTAATGATTCAAATTTTACATTATATGTTTCCCAAGTATTTTATTTATACAATAAGAAAAATTTTACAATTTTATAACCATAAGTTGTTTTTCTATTTCGATATATTGTCATGAAAATGTCGAATTTTCATTAATTATTAAGAACAACAGTTATACTATATATATAAATGAAACGTTTTATGGTATTGGGAATATTTTGGATTATTTATATATTAGATAAATGTATAATAAAATCAACAACATTCAATATAAGAAAGTCATGGTTGATTGTAACAAAAATATTCATTGACTTTATCTCATTTGATATATAAATTGGAAACACAGTCGCAGACTCTATAAAGATGTATATTGGACTCATTATATGAAACCACAAGTAATGTTCATTGTCAATAAATTTCATGTATTACTAGTGTTCAAAGATGTATTTTATGGATTCATATATAATATTATAAAATCCGGTGATTGTTTAGTCAAAAAAATTTGATTTATTCTACCTAAAACTATTTCCATGAAATATATTATTTTATTTAAAATAATGAAATTACAAATATTGTAGTTTAAAAAAGATAAAACTAAATTAATTATTTGATTCATAATATCAAAAATATATTCTGTTTACTTTTTGTAATTTTCTCAAAATATTGAGTTTTTGAGGAATAGTGAAAAATACTGATTTTTATTAAATTTGACATTTATTTTAGAATAATTTCAAAATAAACATTAGATATGGATTGTATTTACAAATAAATCTGTCTAATTTGATTAAATATAATCTCAGTAATATCACAGTAATAATTATTTTATTATATTTTTGTATAACATCATTTTTAAGCTAAAATATATTTTTTTAAACAATTTTTCATTCTATTTTGTGTTATGATATTATAATTAATTTATACCAATTATATATCTTTAATCTCATAAAATAGATTACATATTAAGAATCATGATTATAATATTTTTTAATGATTCTAATTCCATTTTTCATCTTTATGAATAGTAACCTTGGAAAAAATGTTGTTAGCCTGATAAAAAAAGAGAAAACAGGTTAATTAAAGTTAAAACTAAGTGATAAGGACAAAAAAATATTATCTTAATTATATTTTTATAATATTATTTCAACCCATGTTTCCTTATGTTCTAATTTTAGTTTTTAAATTTTCAATTTTCCATGAATAATTCTTTATATTATTTTATAACATTTAATAATTACAAAAGGGACACTCCCCTCACATATAAAAGTGAAACCCCTGTTATCTCTAACTAACATCACTCAAGAATTTATCATAACAAATACATTCCAAAATACAATCCCAAAATCCCTACACATGTACTAAAAGTTTTCTTGGTCGTCCAAATGCCAATCATAAAAGCCTTAATGAGTAATTCAATTAGAGATATTTGAGGAGAAGGTATAAGTATAAATATACCTATCTCAATTTATTTATTCTTCTACCTCCATCAAATATATTTTTACCACTATATATTATTTATAACTATTTTGTGATTATGAAATAACACATTTCTATATCATTATCATCCCCCGGGTAATGAAAACATTTCCATTACAAACATGTGGACTACATCCTCCAAAAAGTGGTGTGTTTTATTTTGGATCACAACCTAAACTAGTTGGTTATAATGATGGAATAAATTAATATTTAATATTTTTGTGAAGTTATTATGTTTATTTAAATATAATATGTTACCTACCTTATTACCCTTTATGTCTATTGGAAATTGATAATTTCATTTGTGCGTACATATTAACTACCTCCTTCACAAAGGGATATGATTAATTCTTTATTACCACCTCACATGGTTGGTTATAAGGATTAAAGTAATGAATAAATATGAAATTAATAACATAATTATGGTTATATATAATAAAAAAAATTATATTTTACACTTATTTTCCATCTAGTAGAAAATAGAAATTTCACTCTTCTGTATGTTTGGAATATCGTCTCTATGTAACTATGATTTATATTTTTCCTGGCCAACTTCAAAGTATTCTTTAATAAAAAATTAAAATAAAAAATTTATAATTTTTTAATGAATACTATTTTTTATATGATACTTTTTATCATAGTTAACCTACCATTATCATTTTGGATTTATAAACTGAAAAGCCTTAAAACATCTATTGTGAACTTAGTCATTTTAAGGACTAAAAAATGTGATAAAAACTAAATAAATTAAAAAATTATAATGTAATTAAAATAAAAGAAAATTATTAATAAAATATCAAACTAGCATAATTTTATTACTCAGAATGGTAGACATATGAAGGATATGAATCTGGACTTAATATAAGGGACTTTCTTTTGAAATTTTCATTTTAAAGTTTCCTTTTAAACTCATTTTCTTCCATGTAAATGATCTGTTAAATATTTCAATAATTTTATTAATCATGAATTAATTGATTATAAATTTAATTTTTTATTATTTTTCTCTTTTAATAAAATTATTTAAAAATAAAAATTATTAACATTTATCATGTGGGATATTTTCTAATTTATACAATAGATTACAAATAGATTTTTTTTAAATATATGAATTGACCACAAATTATAACCATAATATTCATTATTTGATATAAGTATTTAATTAAAATATTCCATAGTTATTTTGAAATAAAATAAATATATCAAAATTCTTGGGTTTTTTATTTTTAAAGAGTTCTTCTAAAGAAAAAATATCATTATCTAATCTTTATGAGATAACTAAAAAATTTTGTTCATGGGATTTAATTCCAATTAAAATTCATCTGTTGATTAAAGTTAATGTTATGTTTGTTTTTCTTCGTAAAATGGTTATTAAACATTTTATATGAATGATGGGTGATCCCCATGTTTCTCTTATAAAAAGTTATCTTGATAATGTTATCTAATACTTTTGTTAATTTGATGGTGTTTACGAATGAATGGATACCCCTAAGATATATTAGATTTATCTAGTTTTGTGATTCCAATTTAAAGGTTAGTGAAAGGGTTAATATAAAAATAATTTTCCAGGGTACCATTATGATATAAAGGAATTGGTTTTTAAAGGAAATATTTTTATTTCAATAGGTAATACAATGATCTTATGTTTCTAAATAATATTTATAATTTTTTTTAAAAAGAAAAAAAGATTATTTTTTAAGGAAAGGTATTCATATGTATTCATTATTTCCCACAAACCACTATTTTTATTAGTCCTCCTTTATGACTATTTATAAAATGATATATTATATGAATTAAGTGATGAAGTTTCTTTCCTGGAAATTTAAATGGATATTTGAGCCCAAATATTTTTTATAGAAAAGGAAAAAATTATAGATTTTATAGGTTAAAATTTTGGATAATTATTATTTTATTTTATGTATCATACTTGTATATTTTTTCTCATCCCATATTTTCAAATGTTTTTCCATAGGGAGTAAGATTTATTAAAATCATTAATAACGTAAGACTTCCAATTATAAGAGTTATTGTATGAAGTAAATGTGTTATTATGAAGAGAATTTTTTGTAGTAAAATTGAAATTGTGAAAAATGTCTGCATTTTTATGTAATGTTTTACCTTATTCTCTAAAAATATAAACCAAAAAAATACTAGAGAATGTAATAAATCAGAACCCTTATTATAAATCACGCATTTATATGTTATTTAAGGAATATGTTTTTATAATTGGTATATAAGGATATGTTATGTGAATTTGTATGTTCATTTTATATTAAAAGAAAAATTATGGATATTCTAATATATTCTAATATTTTTCATGATATTGATTTTGAAGATTTACATGTTGCTTAAAAAATCCTTGTTTATTCAGTATAGTTTTCAACAATGGAAACACGGAAGATCTGGTTGGAAGGCCTACAGAGGATAATATCCTTCAAATCAAAAAACCAAGAATGGTTGGTATTAGAACAATTTAGTTCATAGCAATGAAAACTTATATGACCTAAGTTATACAAATAAAGTTAAATTCAAGGGAGTGGAAAATTTATCTATAGAATAATATGTTAATAGTATAGAATTTCATGAAATAGAACCCACTCGATTTTTATGGATGCTCATACCCATTGAAATATAAATGATGTATTAACACTTTAGAGAATAAATTTAAGGTTATATGATATGTGGAACATCAAAATGTAACCCTTTATATTTTTTCCAATTTTTATGCCAACAAATGGTGGTTTTTATTAGTTACTCTAGAGAAAATAACGAAATTGAATCCATAGAATGGATGGATTTTAAAGATCTCTTCTTGGAAATTTATTAATGTAATTCAACTTAAAATGGAATGAAAATACAATATTTAAATAAATGGTGGGATTAATTTTTTTCTACCTATGAAAATAATTTTTTTAAATTGTTTAGGTACGCATTGAATTTCATTTTAGAAAATGATACTAAATTTAGTCAATTTGGCTCAGGACCGAATCCAATTTTATGGACTCTTCTTACTCATGATTTTGAAATAATTAAGTAAACTTTTTTGGTGTGTTTAGAATTTCAAGATGTAATTTCTAGAATTTTACGACAATAAGGATAAGTAGGGATCCATATTGTAGGAAATAGGGATGAATTCATTACCGAAAGCTAAATATTAAAAAATTTAAATTACCTATTGTGATTAGTGTTGAAAAAATAATTCATCATAATTTCTTATTCAACCTTGAAATTTTTACCTGTGTGGAAATCCTGGAAACATGGATTGTGGCTGAAAAGAAAAGATAAATATTAATGCTCAAACTAGTAATGAGAATCATCTACTTAAATGTTTTAATTTAAATGATTTTTTACATTACTCTAATTAATTTCTAGAGTGAGTTACTCAAAGTGGTAATCATAAATATTGGAAATATAAATGTACAAATTCTTTTTATACTAATATAGAAGATTTGGGAGCCTAAAAGGAAATGATGATAGGTGCATTACTTTTTTATATATATTAATCCAAATTCTTGTTTTATTTAGTATCCGCACAATCCTTTATCATGTAAATTTAAATGTTGAATGTGAATATGTTTTCAAGAAATAACGTTAGAAAATATTTGTAAAAAAGCTGGGGTTTAGTATAAAGGAAATAATAATTTTGAAAAATAATTATGTTATCATATGTGGAATGGTTATTCCTTTAAACATTTTTGTCTTTCACAATTTTAATTTTAATGTTATTATGGGTATGTATTGGATTTTAATTTATCATGCTAATATATATTATAGATCTAAAGAAGTTATTTTTTGGAATTAGTTTATTTTATTTAAAATAACAAATTTCTACCAATGATAATATGACATTAAGCTGAGAAACTAATAAAATATAGAATTGAAATTTCTCTTTCAGATATTATAAAAAATAAAGGAATAGTTCAAATTGCTTATTTTTCGTATGAAAATGAATAACTGGATATATTTCTTGAATATTTTATTGCTTTTATTCAAGATTGAAAGGTTGAGTTAACTATTAACTTCTTTCCTACTATAAAACCAATTTCCAAACCCCCAAATAAAATGTATTCTACTGATTTATTATAATATTTAATTAAGTTATAGGGATTTCATGATAAGGGTATCATCTAACCTAGTACATCAACTTACGGTGGTCATATTCCATTTTCTAAAAAAGAGGACGGTTCTATGAAAATTTTTGTTGATTAAAAATAACTCAACAATATCAATGTTGATAACATGTATGCTTTTCCTTAAATCAATGATATTTTTGATCATCTTGAGGTATATTAGTTTTTCATAGATTAATATTTGATCTAGGTACTATCAAATAATGTTTTTTGAAGATGGAATTCCTAAGATGTAATTTCAGACTATGTATAACCATTATGAATTTATAGTCAGGCCTTCTAGGTTAACCATTTCACCCATTATATTTATGGTTCTAATAAATAGATTGTTCCATTGGTTTTTAAATAATGATTTGGTTATTCTTATCGATGATATAATGGTATACTGTAAAATATATAAATATAATGACATAAATCAAATTATTCTTCTATACACTTCAATAAAAAAGTATTTTCATGGAAGATTTGGTAAATGTAAATTTTGGATACCTCGTATTTGATTCCTTTGGTATATTTTCATTAAGTATTTCATAACTATGGATACTACTAAACATAGATTTTTGTAAGAGTGACCATGTAACTCCCCAACCCTAGAAGCCTGAGTCGGTGCATTGTTTATTAAATTGGCATGATTACAAGGAATAAAATTCTGAAGGGCCGATTAGTTTAGAAGTCTTGGAAATCCAGATTACATACATGATAACCACCATATATTGGTAAATATAATATAAAAATATTATATGTAATAATAAAAAATAAATTATATACTTGGAAATCTTATTCAGAGATTTCTTCTTCGTAACCTGGGGAAATGAAACATAATAAGGGTAAGCACAAATTCTCAGTAATCTTAAGTAAAGAGGAAGATATTATGAATCAATGAGAATAAATATACATAGAAAGGTATATAACTGATAACACGTTATTTTCAAAAAAACAAGATAATGAAAAAATCAATATCATAATTTATAAAATTGATGTACATGAAAATTTATAAATAAACTGAAATGTAATGCAACCATATATAGGTCTAATAAAAATCACATGAATAAAACATAAATAATACTAAATGAGGGAAATTTTTAGTTACTGGACGTCATGCCTAAGGCACATGAAAGCGTATAATTTCAATACATTTCACAATACAATTTAAATCCATGGATAGAAACAAATTTAATTTCTACAACTAGTTTGTCTCATGAGAACATATCGATGCATCCAAGGCCTATATAAAGCCAAGTCCCCACTAGTCATTGCTTGTCCAAATAATTCCTCATCTCAAATAATTGAAATAAATAATTTGCCTTATGAAATATCTGTACTGATTAAATAATATGTACATATCAATAATTCCTTGGGGTAGGGTAACTAACCACAAGGGTTGTTGATTTTGATGAATTGAAATACCACTTAAATATCATTAAAAATTTATTTTGGAAAAGAATCAATTAACATTACAAATCATCCCATACAACATTAAAGCAAATAACACATAATTTTATGTGAACTAATGACATCAAATGAAACTTAGAATATAATGAGAGTAATTAGATTCCTATCATAACATGTTAAAGGGTGGTATATACACAAAATAAAATTGAATTTGTGAATAATAAGAAATATGTCTCAATGTAATGTAAATTGAATCAAAATCTCTTATATATGAATCAAATGACCCCAAAAAATAATAATCATCAAACGAAACATTTTATATAAAAATTAACATTTTAAATATGATAATAAAGCATCTATGAAGTGATTGTGGGTAAATTTGGACATGTCTTACAAGTTAAAAAAGAACATTCCTTTTTTATGGTAAGTTAGAAAATTCCTCATTCAAAATGTGACTAGAATATTCATTAGATAAAACTGATAAAGAAAAAATGTTTATAATTTATTTACAACATCAATTTTTCAAGGTTAAAAACATTTTTAAAAACATTTTAATAAAACATGGTTTTTAGAAGAAAATAAGTTCTCCGACCAAAGAGAAAAATGAATTCAAGTTTTCTTAAAATAATTTTATGTAATAAAAATTAGAAAAATGGTACAATGAATTGAAATAATTCTTGAATAACCATATGATAATAAAATTAAATTATTTATTATGAAATTATCAAATAATTTCCTCTGACAAAATTTAAGTGTAAATAATCCTAAACAGAATGATATTGTTATGTGAACCCTTGAATATACTATAAAATTTATGTGAAATCGATTCAATGAATATATTATGTGTTTCAAATTACAATAAACATTAAAAACTATAAATACAACAATATATAGTAAAATGATGATTATACACAAAATCATATAATATTAATGACAATGAGAAAGTAATATAACCCAGTGAAAAGTAATTGGGTTATGAAATTCTTTTCCACTTGGTAAAATATAATTTAAATACCCCTAGAATAAATTATTCCAATTGAAGCTAACAATACCAGGAAGATTAATTAATTCATGGTATGATATATTAAAATGGGATGTAGATATGTCACAAAAAATAATTAGTGGGGAACATGACATTTATCTCACAAATGTAAAAAGTGAGATGAAAATCTCTTACCTTGATCATGACTTATCGTGGGTATCTTTATCTACCTAAATATTGAAAATTCATTAATTTTATACTTTATTTAGATATTTTTTCAATTTTATCATTAATTTTACTTCACCTAACAAAATTTCATAGAAAACTACTTAAACAAATTTGTTTATATTGGATGTTCTGACAAAATTAAGTTTGTGTATCAAAAATGACTTTGGTATGTAAACTATAGTCAAAGGAATCATTATATAAACATATATAAACTAATAACCATGAATTAATTTTAATATTTATTCATTAATTATAATTTTAAAAAGAATCATGACATATTCTTATCAAAAATGAACCAACGTTACAGCCATGAAGCAGGTAAGCCATATGTACACATGACTAATGTTAAATTTTTCAATGATCATTAAGTAAATACGGTAATTAACATTATTTATTTCAAAATAAATATCTAAAATAAAATTATATTTAATCATGTATACTTATATATATAATTCACTTTATATTAAAAGGAATCATATCATGTTAAGGCCGTAGTAGTCTACCCGTCCACAAATGACGTATGTACTTTTTAAGTGTGTGAAATTGTAATAAAGAAAATGTTATATATTATATTTTCAGAAAGTTAATTATTTTATTCATATCATATATATGTTATTTATTTCACATATTTTTAATTAAACCCTTCCTTTATACATTCCACGTATCATGTGAGTGAATCACGTCGCTTTTAGGAGTTGGTTTTCCACACTTCCACAAATGACATTATCATATTTTCAAAAAATAGAAGGAATAAAGGGATTTTTTATAAAAGGATTAAAAAAGAATAAATAAATTAAATATATCATATATATAAGATATATATAAAAAATCCATCATAATTACCTACCTTTAAATTTGGGAAAGATAAAATTAACAATAATCGTTTCATGAGTTGGTAGTTCTCCATACATGTAAATAATATGTCTGTTAGCCATTATATGGATGTGTGTGTAAGTTTATGTCCAAAAAATATTATAAAAACATTATAGAATAGTTAGAATACTTGTGTTGTTATATAATAATGTAATAAATATAATTTATGGTATGTAGAATGGAAATAAAACTATAGAGTTTGAGGAAAGATGATACATCATAATCGGATACCTCTTTTTGGTTTGCACTAAAAGGATTAATTGGAATTATTTTTTAAGGAAGTAGGATTCACAGAGGAAGTGATATATTTTTGGGAGTTGATTTTTAAAAGCCTAGAGAAACCTACGTTTCTTTATAGGTATGATGAAGTGGGGGTAAAGGAGGCCTTTCTTAGTGGAGAAGGAGTGGCAGTCTTTTAATATTTAGGAAAAATGGAACTCCATCCCCTTTTTTTCAAGTTGATCGAATAAGGATATTAAGTATATAAAATGTATTATATGGTATAACTATTAACAAAAAATTATTATGGACAATTTTCTACATCTTATTCCGCATTACGAAAAGTGTTTAGTCCTCGTTAATCTTAATTTCACATTAATCGTTGTAATTAATTTTAATTACCTTCACTAATGTTTTGGGCTAAATAACATAGTTTTCATTATTATAAATTATAAATTATTTTTAATAAAAATATTCAATACATTTTTCTTGAATTTCAATCATATAAGTGGAAAAAATTAATTTAAATTTAATCCCGCAGACAATATGACAATGCGAGTTTTTTAAAAAACTTTCAAATATTTGCTAAGTTTTAATATATAATTTCAAAATGAAATTGATTCAAATTAATTAAATTGGATAAATTGAAATAAAAATATGATCTAATTTAATAATAAAATAAATTAAAAATATAATTTATCATTATAAATAAATTGGTCTAAATAGTAGTTTTGAGCTAAAATTTAGTATTTTTCATTATTTAACAAAAAAACATTACAAAAAAATAACAAAACTTCACCATAACCTAATTTTTATGTTCCAACTTCAAATATTAAGATTATTTTTACCGAAAATATTTATAAATGTGAAAAAAAGTTTGATTTAAACTAGGTTCTCCATTAAAAGTTGGCAAAGGTGCCTTAATAAAAATATATGTTTTTTTATAATATTGGGTTTCTTCTAATCTGATGCTTATCCAATATATTGGATTAATATAAGAAATAATTTATAGAATATATAAAATATTTATTTCATTAATATCATCAAATAATTGTAATTAATTTAATTTATTAAGAAAAATATCCTTTGTAAGCATAAAAATAATAATATTTATATTATATTCAGTTGGTTTAAATTTGTGTTTTTAGTTAATTTGTAACCTATTAATTAATTTTATATTTGTTTAAATCACATGTTTTCATTAGTTAGATAATATAATTCATAACAACCCATTTAATGTCTCGGTTAATTATCATTATATTAAATTGTAATATTTTACTAATATGTTATTATTTGGTAAATCTCAGTCTTATGTGTAACGCAAGAAACTGAAGAAAATCATTATTGAATGTGACATATGAAAAATTGGTGTGGTGTGCATTGAAAGATATAAAATACAATATATTTATTTGAAATATTAAATATATTATAAATTCTTGTGATATTATATCCCTTTACATGCTTGGTGTTGTGTTTCAAACACTTTATTGAATACAATGTTATTTCTTTAGAATTTTGGGGCGTTACATTCTCCCCACATTAATTAAATTGCATCCTCAAAATTTAAAATTTAGTATGGTAAAATATATTTTAAATATATCCTATGTTTGAAATCCCACACCGTGATAAGGGTTCATAATAAATCCTTTATAAAAGATTCAATTGGAAGTACAAATATATCATAGAATAACATATAACTATGTGTCTAAGTAGGAAAACGTCAGTTGAAAGTGGACATATGTACCTAGAGGAAAATCGAAAATATTTATAGGGAGTTATTGAGGTCATCAATTAACAAAAATTGAGTGATGAATGAAATTTTGAGGTCCTCAATTCCATAAATCATTGAACATTAATTAGGCCATCAGTTTAACAAAAATTAATCTATTCAAAAAACACATTTTTTTAGAATTATCATAATGTTGGGTAATAATTTTACTCCCTAAGAATACTTTCAAATATAATTTCTTGATACAATTAATTTTCATAAGAACAATTTCATATTTTGGTTCTTCTTTATGAAAATTCTATTGCATCCCTTACCTTAGTAAATGGGTTTCCAAAAATTAACTTTGATCCCCGAAGCACTAAAACATTTTACAGATCATAAGACCCAAAAAAGAGTGAAATCTCACACTATTTATCTATAACTATTCTCCAAATTTAATATGGTTAATAAATTAATCTCTAAACCTAAAAAAGTAACAGTATCAGTTCATCATTAAATTGTTTTAATAAAATAAGTTAAACAATTACACATTAACCAGGTCACCACATAGGCATTTGGTAGGCACAAAACCCTTATCATTCTTTGGGGTTCATTCCTCATATCCTTACTAAAATTGATGGGTTATCACTGAACAAACAGTTGTTCCTTTTCTAAAATAAAATTAATATAATTTTTAAAATATATATAATTAACATCCATGAAATAACGTAAATCAATGAATCAACTCTTAACTATTGTTTTAAATACAACCTGATTACATAAATACTTCATCCATTTAGTTATACATAGACCCTTTATTATTCTAGATTTTATCCTCTAGAATATGGAATTGACTCAGTTAATGTCTAGGTTCCTCGCATTTACGATAATGAACTATAAAAGATTCATTATCAGGAGTTTCATTTCCTTTCATCACACTCATTATTTTTCTTCAAAAAATATTTTCATTATGTCATACTACAAAAAAAAACTTTCTTCATTATTATGAGAAACTATCCTAGGTTTCTTCTTCCAAATTTATTTTATTAGGGAAATTGAGCCTACTTTTCTCTATGGTCTCCACCACTTGAGATCTTATAAACCACTATATTTCTCTTCTTTGGTGATTTTGGGAGTTGGTTCAGGTATATGTTGTTAATCATATTATTGTAAAATTTATTAATAATAAACATAATATCTCTCACTCATGAAAACATCCCATTTAGTTTCTTATTGTCCCCACCTTTTCTTTATGTTTAATGTTTACTTGACTCCATCATGTACCATCCATTGACTAAAACGAGAATGAATTGTGTGACTAACAATATTCATTGGAAAATTTATAATGGTTTATGGGATATATAAATCCCGACACATTATAATAAATCTAAAAAACCTTAGGTTTCACCTAGGTTTTTCATTGTAAAAATCATTCGTAATGTTTTGTACAGGAAATTTGAATTATCCAAATCATATCCCCCAGGACTATCAATCCAAGTGCACAGTAAGGCTTGTTGTCATGTACTAGGTTAACCATAATTAGGCCTAGTACACATTGTTGGAGTTTTTACTCCTATGTACATCTTTTCCATAACTAAAGCCACTTACAGTATCCATACAGGGTTGTATATCTAGTAATACCCACATAATCTCTACCTTACCAAAATTCTAGTATTTTCTATTACTCTTATCCTCATTATATAGCTTATTTTTTTGATCCCTAATCTATTTTTTTAATTCATTTTTCCATAGTTTCTTCTAAAAATCCTTTGATACCAATTATATCTCCCCAACCCCATAAGCCCGGATTCAGTGTTTATTTTATTACATTGACATGATTATAAGGAATCAAATTCTGAAGGACCTATTGGTTTAGATATCCTGGATATCTAGATTACAAACATGATACCCATAATACATTGAGAAATAAGAAACAAAAACATGTTACATAATAAAAATAAATAAACTATATCCTTTAAAGCATATTCAAATATTTATTCTTCATAACCTAGGGAAATGAAACATAACAAGTGTGACCTCAAATTCTTAGTAAGGATATGTAATGCAGAAGAAATATTGAATTAGTTAAAATAAATTAAAATGGAAAGGTATGTAACTGATAACACATGCCATTAATATAACTAGATATGGAAAAATAAATATTTCAAGGTAAAAAACTGAAACACGTTCTATTTAATTAACAAACTGAAATGAATTGTATCTATATATATGTCGATGAAAAATTTCATGGATGAATAATAGCTAAAGATTAATAATTTAAATGCTTAATTACTAGACATTATGTCTATGGAACATGAAAACCTATAATTTAAATACCTTTTACAAGATTTTTTAAACACATGGATAGAAACCAATTTAATTTTCAGAACTAGTTTTCTCATGAGAACCTATAGATGCATCTAGGGGATATAAAAAGTCTAGTACCCACATATAATTTCTTTTCCAAATCATTCTTCATATTGATTAATAATAATCAATAATTTTTCATTTTAAATATCAATATTTAATAAAAAATAAATCCTTATCAGTAATTCCTCCGTGGATGATAACTAACCACAAGGGTTTTTTATGTTGATGAATCGATATACAATATAAATATCATTTAAACATTATTGAGTAAAATACTCATTAAACATTATAATGAATCCCATAAAACATTGAAACATTTAAATGTTAATTTCTTATGAAGGAATAACATCAAATGAAACTTATAATATCACGATATCCACTATATTTTTTATATAACATTTTAAGGGGTGGTATATACACCAAATAAAAGTGAAATGATGAATAATAATAAATAAATCTCAATTGAATGTAAATTGAGACGAAATCCATTAAATATTAATTGAATAACCCAACAAAAATTTAATCAAATAAAACATTTTATTAAAAAATTATTATTTTTAAATGAAAAGGATGCTTCTATGAAGTGATGGTAGGTAAATCTATACATTTTGTTTGAGGAAAAAACATTCCTTTTCTACAGTAAGTTAAAAAATGCCTTATTCATAAAGAGATAATAAAATTCCTTTAAAAATAATGGTAAAAAAAATGTAATTTTTTAAAAAAAAACATTTTTTAAATTTTAAAAACATTTTTCAAAATATTTTAAAAAAAACATAGTCTCTAGAAAAAATAAGATCTCCAAATAAAAAGATAAATGAAGTTGAGTTTTTTTTAACATTTTCTAAAACATTTTATGTACCAATGATTGGAAAATGATACTATTTATTGACAAGGTTCATGAATAAAAATAGTTGAATAAAATTATATTTTTTTATAAAAGTTTCAAAAAAATTATTTTAATTGAAATTCAAGTGTAAACAATCCCGAACAAAATTAGATCATGATGTAAACCTTTGAGAAGTACATAAAATTTAGGTTAAAATAAATAAATTAATATCTAATATGTGTCAAATTTAAATCCACAAAAAAAATTAGATAAAAAAATATATAGTAAAAAAGGTTATGATACATAGAATCACGGAATATAAACAACAGTGAGGAAGTAATATAACCCAATGAAAAGAAATTTGGTTATGAAATTATTTTCCACTTAGTAAATTTTAATTCAAATACCATTAGAAGAAATAATTACAATTGAAACTAAAAATTCCATTAAGATAAAAAATACTATTATGATATATTCAAATGTTAAGTAGATAAATCCCACAAGATATTTAATTGGTGAACATGGCACTTATCTCACAGATGTAAAAAGTTAGATGAAAATATATTACATTGAGTATAACTTTTCATGTTTGTATTTATCTAACTAAATAATAAACATACATTAATTTTATAATTTCTTTTTAACCTTTTAAAATTTTATTATTTCAATTAATTCACATATTATAATGTTTTAAAAAATAATTGAACAGTTATGTTTATGTTCGTTGTTTTGACCAAATTCAGTTTAATGGTCAAAAACCACTTTAGTAGGTCAAATATAGTCTAAGGTTTCATTATATAAACATATAAAGAATAATAATAAAGAAAAAATTATCATATTTATATGTTAATTATACTTTTAAACCCAATTATGAAATATGAATATGATAAATGAACCATCATAACAATAATGGAGACGGTAGGTTGCACTTACACCTGAGTAATGTTCCCATTTTTCAATGATCGTTATGGAAACAAGTTAAGTAACACTATATAATTAAATAATGATAATTATATAATAAATAAAAGTTTATTTAATCAAATATACTTACATATTGAATTATTGTGAAGTAAAATGAATCACATCGTGTCGAGGAGGTGGTAGTCCACACATCCACGAACGAGGGTAACAATTTTTTTTGTGTGAAAGAGTTATAAATAAAATTATATTCATTATATTTATATAAATGTTATTGTATAATGAATATAATATTTATGTTTTTTTATGTCTCGTGTTTTTAATCAAATCCATCCTTTATACATTCCATGTATCATTTGAATGAATCAAATCGACTTTAGGAGGCGGTAGTCTACACTTCTACAAATGGTGTTATCATATTTACAAAAAATAGAAGGAATAAAGGAATTTGTTATAAAAGGATTATGGAAGAATAAATATTATATATATATATATATCATTTATAGATAGAATTTTCATCATATTTCCCAACCATGTAAGGTGGGAAATGAAAAATGAAAAATCATCATTCGTGAGGTAGTAATTCGTCGTACTTGTAAACAGTGTGATCGTTACCCATTAGATGGAAGTGTGTGTAATTTTAGATTATTAAATTTTCATAAAAACATCCAAGAATATAGAGGATTATGTTTCTGATATATAATTATGTAACAAGGATAATTTAAGGTGTTTAAAATTGAAATAAATCTAGAGAGGATTAGAAAATATGTTAACCCTTAATCAGGAATCTAATTTTGGTTTTCACCAAAAGGCTTTCATGGAATTATTTATTCCCAAAGTAAGGATTAAAGGATGAATTTATGTATTTTGGGTAGTTAATTGGGTAGATATTTTTTGAACATAAGGGGCTTGAGAGGTGTGAGGAAGTGGGAGAAAAGGTGACCTCTTATAGTGGAGGAGGTGTGTTACTCATGTAATATTTGGGAAAAAAGAAACCCCATCCATATTTTTTTTATTGAGTGTGGATTCAATAATTGTAAAATATTAATCCAAGGGAATATCAGGTTGAAATTTTTCCATAAACTTTATTTTGTACAGGTATTTTGGACCTATTAGGCCATAAGAATAGGTTTTAGTCCCTTCTTAATCTTAATTTCACATTAATCATTGTAATAAATATTAATCAATTTTACTTTTTTTTTTTTTGATAAAAAAAACTAAGTTAGACTTATTATATATTATAAATATTGATTAATACAATCAAATAAGTCATAGAAATTAATTTAAATTTAATCCTATAGATGGGATGAAAATACATGTTTTTAAAGTAAAAAACGTTTTAAACATTGCTAAGTTTTTATTTGTAATTTCAAAATGAAATTGTTTATAATGACCTAAATGGTATAAATTTATAAAAAAATTATCTAATTAAAACTAAATATAAATCAAATATATAAATTATCATTAAAAATAAATAATCTAAAAACATATTTGATTTAAACATTTTTATTTTTCATTATTTTTTAAAAAATAAAACATTATCCAAAAATATAAAAATATCACCCTAACATAATTATTATGTTAAAAATTAAAATATTATGTTTATTTCGACCTAAAATATTTTTCAAATATCCAAAAATTGTATTTAAAAATGATTTTCCATTAAAAGGTGGTAAAAGCTCCATAATAAAAATATACTTTTTTATGTGTAATATTGGGTTAGTTATGGTATTGTACTTATCAAATATATTGGATGAATTTCAAAAATACTTTTCTGAATATATAAAATATATATTTTATTAATATAATTCATCAATTATAAATAATTTAATTAATTAAGGCAAAATGTTATTGAGAAAATAAAAATAATAAAATTTCCTTTATAATCGATTGGTTTATTTTTTCATTTTTAATTATTTGGAAACCTATTAATTCATTTTTTATTTGGGTAAATAAAATATTTTTATTAGTGAGTTAATAATATTCATACCTTCTATTCTAACATCTTGGTCAAGTATTATTATATTAACAAATAATATTTTAATAATATATTATTATTTGGTAAAACTCGGTGTTGCATATAATACAAGCCATTGAAGAAACTCGTTATTACAGGCGGCATATGCTAATTCGGTGTCACATACATTTCAAGCTGTAAAATATATTGAATTTTTTTAAAATAGTAAATATATTATAAATATTGGGGGTGTTGTATCTCTTTACATGTTGGGTTTTGTTTGTTATACACGCTATTGAATATAATGTTCTTACTTTAAAATTCTGGGGTGTTACAGACCAAGGAACACAAATTTCAAAAAGAATTTATTGTTTTAATGGTTTAGTGGGTTAATTGTAATGGTTTTTTGAATAATTTTCATGATTATAAATCCCACATTAAAATATATCTTGAAAATGATTCAAATTATTCTATAAGAGGAATACGATGAATGTTTCCAAGAATTAAAAATAAAATTCGTCGATTATCTTGTGTTAGCCTTGTGATCTAAAAACGGGGAGTTTTTTATTTATAATAATGCCTCTTTGAATGGATATGGTTTTGTATTAATTCATAATGAAAGAGTTATCATGTATTTATCATCTCAACTAAAACACCATGAGTGGAATTTCCCTACACATGAACTTGAGGTACATATAGTATTTTTTCCTTTAAAAATGTGGATGTGTCAACTATATGGAGAGAAATGTGAAATATATACTCAGAATAAATTTTTAATTTATATATTAACTCAAAAAGAGTTAAAAATTTCAAAATAATTTGTCTAGAACTAATTAAGGATTATTATTTCACAATTCACTACCTTCAATGTAGAGAAAAAAAGGTAGCTGATGTTTTGAGTTTAAAAGATAATTCATCATTAACTCTGTTATGTATAGAACATGATCCTTTAGTAAATGATTTAATAAATGTTTTCCTAGAAATTATTTTTGTATAAATAAATTATATTTTGTCTCAAGTATCAGTATAATCATCTTTGGAAGAAAGAATTATGAAGCCTCAAATAGAAGATCTTGTTTTGAAAGAAAATGTATAATTGGTTAAGGAAGGTAAATTTCATGACCATAACATAGAAAAATAATGTATTATTTGGTTTGGAAGGATCATATGTGTTCTATGTGATTCTTATTAAAATAATGAATTGATAAGTGAAGATCATAGTTCATTTTTTTCTATTCTTCTAGGAATAAATAATACCTATAGAGACCTTTGAAAATATTTTTCATGCAAAGATGTAAAGAATGATATAGCATATTTTACCATGACATGGTTGACTTGTAAATAGTTTAAAGATGAACAGTAAGTATCTATGGGGCTTCTTTATACTATGTTCATTCAAAAATGGAAAATGTATAAAATATCCCGGGATTTTATGGTGGGATTACAAAAGAGACCTCAATGTAATAAAGCGATTTGATTTGTTGATGATTATTTCATTAAATCTTTAATTTTTTTCCAATTCAAGATACTATGTATTTAGAATATATTTAAGGAATGTATCTTAAGGATATATTCTAGTTACAATGAGTTCCCCTCAATTTTATATCTGATTATAATCCCAAATTTTCATAATGTTTTTCGAATTACATTAGAAGTTGATGGTACCTAATTAAATTCCAGTAGAGGATTTCATCCAAAATTTAATGGAAATTCATTTTATAAAATTAAATCATTAGAGGATGTTCATTTATCATTCTCATTATACAGCAATGAAATTTCTTATATGTGTCTATATTTAGTTTTGATTTCTTAGAATAATAATTTTTATTCCAGTATAAATATGAATCCTTTTTAGAGATTATATGGAAAATAGTGTTAGACTCCAGCATGTAGGGACAAGGACAATGAGAAAAAAATAATTGGAAAAAAAGTGGTGGAAGATATGGAAGATAAAGAAAAAAATATTCATCACTTCATGAAATAAGTCTAGATAATGAAAGAAATTATGTAACTAACTGAAGTAAAATATTTTCATTTGATGTAGGCGACAATGTTTTTCTTAAAATTTCCTCTTGAAAAGGTGTAATGTGTTTTGTAAAAAATGGAATTTTGATCATATGATTCATTAAACCCTATGAAATTATAGATAAAATGGGATATTTTGATTATAAGGTAGTCTTAACTCCATGTTTTCTCAGGTACATGTCTTTTTCTTATTCCTTTTCTAAGGAAGTACGTACCTAATCCATAATATTTTTTGAGCGTGAAATTGCTACAGATAGTAGAGAAACATTAATTTGAGGAAAATACAGTAAATAATATTGATCCTAGATATCAGGTGTTATAGAATAAGTTAACTCATCCGGTTTAGGTTTTATATAAATCCATATTATAGAAGAAATGACAAGGGACTAATGAAAAATAATTAGCGAAAAATACCATTACTTTTTTAACTAATGACTAAAATTGTGATGGATAAATATATAAAAGGGGAAAGAATGTCATAACCTAGTTAATTCTATTTTTTAATATATTTCCTATCATAATAATTCTAAATAAATATTTTATGTATTCATATATAATATGATAACTTTATATGATTTGAATGTTAGAAAACAGATGGGTTTATTCTAGCAAAAAAAATTTTAATAGAATATATGATTTTATTTAAAAATTAAAATTAAAATTTTTATATTTTGAAATTAATAAAATTGAATTTATATTTATATTCATAATATAAATATTATCATAGGTTGAATATTTGGGACTTTCTAAAAGGCTTTATTTTTGGGTGAATAATAAAAAAAATTGATATTTGTAAAAACTATCATTTATTTTGAAATATTCTTAAAAACTCTTCTATTGGGATTGTTTTTATTGTTAAATGTTACCCCCTTTATTAAAAATAACCCAAATAATTCCATAAGAGTCATTGTTATATTTTATTTATGTATAATTCATTTTTAGGCTTAAAACACAATTTTCATAAAATTGTTTTTTCATTACGGTTTGTGTGATTAAATTAAAATTAGTTTATTCCACTAGTAAAAGGTGAATATTGAAAATTTTATTTAATATTTGGAATAATTAGGAGAAATTTTATTATTTATTTTAGTTACATTTTTGTTATTTAGGAATATTAACCTTAGTAAAAATGTTATCACAAACGTAAAAAATATAAAATGGGATAATTAATGTAACATACCAAACATTTACCAATGGAATTTTAGCCTTATTATAATAATTTAATATATTTTAAATCTCATAAAAAACTATATACCACAATATAAACATTATAAATTAATAAGGAATAAAATAATAGTCTTTTTTTAGAATTTAAGAAACTTATACCGATGGAATATGAGCTTATCCTTTGTAATAGTAGCATGAACTTGAGGGATAGAAGTCCATCAAATATTCTTTTTACTAAAAAATTGAATGTACAAAAAATAGGTATCTTATTAATGAAAATGTGACATATTTATTTCATTTAGTATGTAATTTTTTTTTAAAATGATAAATTAAGTGTCTGTATTTTTTAAGCAGTAGATATTTAACTACAATTATATAATTATTTTCATAATTTAAAAGTTAATTTATTTTCAGAAAATGTTTTAATAAATTAATTTTGTGTTTTAATATGATTATTAGATAATTTTATGAGACATTAATTATTTTATCAAAGTGTTAGAAAATCCATTTTCATTTTAAAATTTATATTTTTCAAGTAAATGATGATTTAAATTAAAATTTTAATTACTCATATTTAGAAAATTATTTTCATAAAATTATGCAAATTTTGGAATTGTAAACATCAAAAAATCTTTAAGGTGAATTTTTCAGATTTTTTTAAAATACATTTATTTTTGGTGAATAGTAAAATTTGGTAATTTACTATATAAATACATTTTAAGATAAATAAACTATTCATTGAGTCATGGCTGATTTATGAAACATAATCCCTAAATCCCATTCATTATTTTAATATATTTATTTTTAATTCTCAAACTACTCATAGTCTTGAGGAAAAATAAAAAACTAATGAATATAATGATGGGAAAAGACCCCTCTCCTTGCCTATAAATACCACCCCTCACCACCTATTCTATTCACACATGTTAATATTTGATACTTGTCCAAATTCTACACAAGTATCTTCTGAAACGTCTCTCCAACATCCCAGATCCCTTGGTCTCATCAAATGTCCAAAACATTTACCCAAAGGAGGTTCCCAAGGAGGAGAGATTTAAGGGGTAAAATCCTATTCCATTTTATTTTAATTTCTTTTAATTTCTTTTTCTTTTCAAATACTCTCCTCGCATCATCTATCCAAATGTGCATGTTTACTAAATTATCATTTATATACTTCAATGTTATAATTTTATTTTACGATCCATCATCAAAATCCTTTCTATCTCACTTTTATTCAAAAAATGATATCATCGATGGGTCAATTTACCAACATTGTGGATGATGCATTTTCATTTTCCTTTAACACCTTCATTTATATTCATAATTCTACTATAATGGTTTCTATGAACTATAAAATAAATTTTATAACTGTTTATTATTCTAGATTTAGAATATTTACATAATACTAAATTATTAAACAAATCAAGTGGATTGTGATAGAAAACTAGAAAAATAAAGCCAAAAAATTATCATTAACTATTTATCTAATGATTCATTTTAATGACATATAAAATAATTTTATATTAGACCAGTTGAACCTAGGGATGATCATTAATAACATATAATTTCAATTTTCTACAATTACTCCCACATTACATGATCTTCCAAACATGTATAAAAATTTACCAATAAAGTAAACCATGAAAAAACACTCCTAAATGATAAAATTAAACTATATAACTCATCAAAAAACACATAATTGATTATAATAATAATATTATGAATCATATTCATGTATAAATTATTCATTATTTTTTTAATTAATTAATTCAATTTGATTTTCCAGTATATTTGTATGAAGATAGCGTTCAAACAAAAGGTTAGGGGAATTATCTAACCCAACTCCATTTCCTTGGTTTTTCCTTATTACACACCAATTTTAGTATTTATATTTATTTAATGATACTTAAATTTCATTTATTTATTCCCCCTAATGTTTTTTTTGGGATATATATGTTTTCTAGTTTAGATTATGACAATCACAGTGTTTTCCAAAATAACTCTTGTTTTTAAAAACATACTTTTTTTTCTTTAGATTATTTCTTATTCAACCAAGATTGTTGATACTTATACGAAGAATTTTATTACCTAGTTATTTTGGGACCCCCAATTTTTATTCATGAATATATTCTTTATGAAATGTAACCCATTCCTTTTAATGGGTTATTTTAAGATCATTATTGATATATGTTCTAAGTAAATTGCATGATAATGTAAATTTTATGATGTGATGAGTGCGCGAAAAATTTTATATTGAAAGTAAATGTTATGATGTGATGGGTTTTCTCAGAGTTATATTTAACCCCAATGTATTGGGTAATGTAAAGAATCTAATGATATAAAATGAAATATGAATGAACGTAAAGCTATCTTTTTTTAAAACTATTTATGGTAGTTGACCACTGAAAAATGATGTTTCATTTTAATTAATTTTTACATTACATGCCCTTATCTTATGATTCATCTCATTATTATGATGTTATGATGATGATTATTCTAACCCCATGTCATTGTGATTAATATTATTATATGTCCTCTAATTAAGAATTTATCCCACCCCTTACTTGATGTATATCCTCAAGTGATTTATTATACTAAAGAGAACACGAGGGCCGATAAGAAGCCAGATATTAGGGAATTAAATAAATGTTTAGGTTTCATTTTTTAATTGTTATGTATGGTCCGAATTTCTCTAAGACATTAAACCTTTGGATATTTATTGTGTAATTATTTTATGTTTACCTTGTCAAATTTAATAAGTTATATAAAAAATTTAGGGTCACTGTAGTTTGTATCATATTATGTTTTTGTTAATTAGAGAATTTAGATTAGAGAATCATAGTATCAACCCTTAGCATGAGACTAAGAAAATGTAACTACACAAGAAGGTTTCTTTTAGAAAAATGTTAAACATAGGGATCCCACAATATATTTCTTTATAATTAATTTCAAAAAGGAATAAATTTTTCTTCACTTGTTTACTTGTGTATTGTTCTATCATTTTATTTTTAGAAAATGGTAGGAACTAGGAGAAACTAGGCCAACAACCCATACGAGGGACAATGAATCATTTTCCCAAACGACATCTTCAATGCCTTGGTAGGTGGAGTTTAAAATTTCTTGGTGATGATTACCAAGATTTCCCTACATATTAACAATTTCTTGAATAATGTGGAACATCCTCCTTGACCTATGAGGCATAAACTGGCTATCAGGTCCTTTATGCGGCAACAACCACCAACATTTAGTGGATCTATTGATCAACTAGTCATAGAATAGTGGTTCAACTGTAACACCCCCAAATAAGAAAAGGTTAAATGACTAAATGATATGACTCATGTCAACAAGGTGCACCTTCCTTTTCAGGAGCCTCTTTGATTAGAACTCCACAGTTAAGCGTGCTTGACCTGGAGTAGTGATCAGGATGGGTGACCTCCTGGGATGTTTCCCAAGGTGTTTGTGAGTGAGGACAAAACACACTGGAAAGGACATGTGTTGGCCTGTGGGGACAGTCATTAGTCATGTGACCCGTTCAGGCACGTGGGTGGACCCTGGGCTGTGCCCCACATGTTTGTGAGGCAACTGGTGGTACCTGGTAGGCCAGGACCCGACGGCCATGTTAAGGCGGGGTGTCTGTGCAGTCACCGGGGCAGAGTTGTCACATTTGGTATCAGAGGTGGTACACAACCTTAAGTGCAGTGCACTGCTTGGGTTGAGATGTAGGTCCCACAACGAGGGCGTTGTGCTCTAAAGGGGGGGGTGATTGTAACATCCCCAAATGATAAAGGGTTAAATGACTAAATGATATGACTCATGTCAACAAGGTACACCTTGCTTTTCGGGAGCCTGTCTGATTAGGACTCCATAGTTAAGCGTGCTTGTCCTGGAGTAGTGATCCGGATGGGTGACTTTCTGGGATGTTTCTCAGGTTGTGTGTGAGTGAGGACAAAGCACACTAAAAAGGACATGTGTAGGCCTATGGGGACAATCATTAGTCACATAACACATTCGGGCATGTGGGTGGACCCTAGGGTGGGCCCCACGTGTCCGCGGGGGCAACTGGTGGTACCTGGTAGGCCAGGACCTGACGACCATTAGTCAGATAACCCGTTCGGGCATGTGGGTGGACCCTGGGGTGGGCCCCACGTGTCCGCGGGGGCAACTTGTGGTACCTGGTAGGCCAGGACCCGACGACCATGTTAAGGCGAGGGGTTTGTGCTGTCACTGGGACCCAGTTGTCACATCAACCCAATATAAAGGATATTTTTTGTGATTCGTTATTATGATATTGAGAAGATGACTTTGGTCATTTATCATATCGAAGGAGAGGTAGACCAATGGACGGTGTTGATTTAGAACACAAAGAAAAAGGATGCAACTGAAGAGATGCGGTGGGGATATTTTATGAAAATTTTTCCTAACATGTATTTAACTAAAACTCTTTGTAAAAATATGGAGAGTGAATTCCTAGAGATGAATAAAAAGGAAGTTGAATCTTTCAAGGCTTATGAAGAAAATTTCACAATGTTTCCAAGGTATGCTTCCTGATTTGTTTTAAAAATTGATAGCATAATTTAAATAGTCTTTAGAGGTTTAAAACTACTCCATCAAAAGTATCTAGAAACTTGAGAATTTGGGAGTTATGAAGATGTTGTTCAATGTGATCTAAAATTGGAGATAGAGTTTGGAAAATCGTCCCATGGATATGGTGATAAGAAACTAAAGTAGGAGTTTCAAGATGGAGGATCTCATGGAAAATTTTGGAATAAATCTATACCACTCACATGTTAAAAATGTGGCTTGAATTAGCATGGTATTTGCCTCAATGTTATGGAGAAAGGCTATAAGTATTATAGAGAATGCCACAACGCTCATGAATGTCTAATATATAGAAATAAGTGAATTCATACAACGTAGAAAAGGAGAGCACCACCCATGGTACAATTAGAAAACTATATGGAGCAAGGGAACTATGCATTCCAATTCCCTAAACCTCGATCCTTCCAGGGTAATCAGCATCATTAGCCATCAATACCAAAGAATAAAGGGAAGGATTATGCCATTACTACTACTGAAGTGGAGAAATAAAATGAATTCAGTCAAGGTACAATTCATACTCCCTCAAGAATGGAAAATGCTTATTTCAATATGGTTATATGAATTCCTTTATATCATTTATGATCTATAGAACTATTGAATCAATTCCCCAAAACCGTGAAGTTGTGATATAAATTAAAATACCTATTACTGTGATCATTACAACCCAAGTGTTGGACTCCTTTCCTATATGTGTATGTTGGAATATTCTCCTAGAAAATCTCATGATAATTCCCTTAGTGTAATTAAATTCTATACTAGGGATTGATTTACTCTCGTTCTAGAGAGAACAGAACAACTGGCAGGAAAATAAAATATATTTTCATATTCTGAACCATCTAATAATAAAATATTATTGAAATGGATATCAGGAATATCCTTTTAAAAATATATAAATGTTGTGGGTGTAGATTCTCGATGAAGAGGCATACCTCACTCAAATGGTTGAGTCAATAGAAGGTATTAGGCTAGGGGAAATTCCCATTGTGAGGGAATACAGTGATGTAATTCCTGAATAGTTAGTTAGAGTTCCCCTAGATTATGAGGTTGAGTTCTTCATAGAACTCATACTCAGATCTACTCCTATCTCAGAATAGTCCTACAGGATGGCCACAATCAAACTAAACTTGTTAAAGCAGCAGCTATAAGAACACATGGGAAAAGGGTTCATATTCCCTAGTTCATCCCATTAGGGTGTGCCAATGCTTTTTCTAAAGAAAAATTATGGATCAATGAAGCTTTATATCAACTATTGGTAGCTCAACAAGATCATCATAAAGAATAAGTATCATATTCCAAGGATTGATGACTTTTTCAATCAATTAAGAGGATCTCTATACTTCTCAAAGGTGGGTCTTCTTTTTGGATATCATAAACTTAATGTCAACCTTCCCTACAAGTTATGGTCACTATGAGTTTCTTATGATTCCCTCCATACTTACTAATTCCCCTTCAATCTTAATGGATTTGTTTAATATATTCTTTATTCAATGCCTCAAAAAATATGTGGTGGTGTTTACTGCTGATATTCTCAACTACTTCAAGATAATGGAGTAATATTAAGAACATATAAGCCTTCTATTAGTGACCTTGAGGAGGGAGAAGTTGTACAACAAGTCTAGAAAGTGTGACTTTTAGATGTAGTAATTCACATTCTTGGGACACATTATTATAATTGAGGTAATATTTGTAGACCCATTAAAGAAAAAGGCAGTTGATGAATTACACATACCCTCTAGTGTCATCTAAATGCATAGCTTTATTAATTATCCGGGTACTATCATTTTTTTGTGAGAAATTTCTCACAATTTCATATCCCTATAACTAAAATATCAAATAAATAGGAAAACTATTTCTTGATGGACGAATGTGAGGAAAGCTTCAAGGAGTGAAAGAGAAGGCTGGTCACAGCACATATACTAACATTACCAAAAAGTGGGAATGTTTTTTTGATGTAGATTGATTCTTAAATGAAAATCATGGGTTTTGTACTCATCAAAAATGAAAATTTTATATCCAGTGCCTCACTATTGTTGAATATCCATGAGAAGAACTACCTTATGCATGATTTAGAGCAACCAGCTTTCATATTTGTCTTGATAATCAAGTGTCACTATCCCTATGGGGAAAATTTTGACAAATATTCTTATCACAAGAGCCTAATATATATATTCACACAAAAGGATAAAAAATGCATCAAATGATATGTTTAGAGCTCATCAAGGACTATGATTCCTCTATTCACTATCATCATAGGAAAAAAAACATTGTAGGTGTTTCTCTCAACAGAAAAGAAACCACTGCTCTCTCCATGATTCGAATTGAGAAAGGCAATATATTCATGGATATAAAGAGGATGGATTTTGAAATCATGATAGAACAGAATACATCCTACCTTTCCCAAATGATTTCCCAACCATCTATCTTAGAAAATATTGAGGATACACAAAGGGAAGAACTGAAGCTTCAAAAGAAAGTGAATGCAGTAAAGGAAAGGAATTTTAAAGACCTCCATATCGATGATGATCGTGTGATTCAGTTTAGAATAAGGATTTTTGCAACCTTGTGAAAGAGAACTGTTGTGGGTGCCCTCAAATGATTAGTGTGATTTTGGGGTACTTAGGTGCAACAGAGTGGCTGACCAAGGTCGTCTCTCATAGGAGGAACTGAATTAAAACAACTTTTTAGAGGTATAATAGAAATAAAATAAAAGAGAATAAAAACATTAATTGAAAGTTTGGGGTGGTTGTTTATAGTTTATTAAACTTGAATAAGTTTGCTGGAAGTAGATTGCATTTTTTTGTTTTTTAATTTGAAATAATGTTTGATTAAAAAGACACAACAAGAAGTTGTTTTTTTTAAATATTTTAAAAGGTGTAATCGATCTAACACTACCTCTTCACTCTATTATTACTCATTATAATTGAAATTAACATTCACTTAATTATGATCCCTTAATTTGTTAAATCCAGAACCCTATGAGAATTAACTTCACCACGAAGATGAAGTGAATTTTAATCTAGGCTAACTTCTGAACATGCAATCACAACACCCTGCATTAATTGATGTTCTAAGATTAGCTTATGGTCAGTGGTGAATAAAGGAACATTTCCATAATGGAAATGAGGAATAATTGAGTTTAGGGATTATGTTTGAACTCTACAAATTAATCCCATGTGGTTTGGAATTACCGGCTAAGGTTGCACTCTCACAGTTCACACAATTCCCAACCTCGCGTGTTTTTTGTGAACAATTCAATTTCTTTTATAGTTTCATTTAAATTAAAAACTCAATTAATATATCATAATATGTGAATTACATTAGCACATTTATTCAAAATAAATTAGTGAATAAGGATATAGGTTGATCTATTATGAAAAATAATTACTCTTCCATGGGTGGCGTAATCATCATAGAAGCAAATTTAATTTGAAAAGGTTTATAATGGGTATAACCCAATAACGCTTCTACTCAAGATTTCCGAAATAAAGAGGAAGATTAAGGGAATAATAAATTTATACAAAATAGAATAAAATATATGAAATCAAATAAGAACCAAGTAGTTTAAAACACAAATGAAAATATAACAACATGAAGAAGAGAAGGAGCCTTTGATGAGCGGATCCTTGATTCAAGAGCTACCCCTCTTACAATGGATGGATAATTTGGGTAAAACCAATTCTCCTCTGCCTCCAATATTATAATTCACGTCCCAAACCCATAAAATGAGAAAAAAACCAATTTATTGAGTGGCGTGGAGGCTAGGTTCAAAGTGGTTTCAAGTGTGAACGGGGAATCTCGGCCAAATATTTTATGCCAACTTGCACTGCCCATTTGACCACCAAAACATATGGATTGGCTAGCCTTCCAGAAGGATAGTATGTGAGGATTTGTGTTCTATATTTCCCTTAAATATTTGGGCTCAAGACAAGATTAGATGAAGGAGTTATTGCCGAAATACAGAAGCCTCTCCATTCTGGCATGTCCAGCCCACCTTTGAATATATTTCCCAATTACTCTATATAGATGCATTCTTTTTATCAAGTTTCCTACATAAAAGTTTTAGCCAATGAAGTACAAAACACAGTTAAAAAATAATAAGTTCAAATAATTCAAAAAAAAATATTATTGAAATACTACAGTGATTTTGAAAGGGTAAAACTGGAATTTTCATCAAATATTCAAATGAATGATCTAATCCCAAATACATTCTAATTGAACATATTTAAAAAATGTGAGGAAATTATATCATTTATTATCAATAAAATATTCAATAAAATAGTGCTTTATCAACTCCCCCACACTTACTCTTTTGCACTCCTGAGCAAAATCTCATGTCAAGTAAACATCAATATCTAATCAATACCTATTTTAAAACACATATCCTTGAGATCAAACAATTACACACCAAGAAAAAAAATATATCATGCATCATAAAAACCCATTATTTTAAGTTATTCATTTATATCATTCAATATATTTCCACTTTATTTATCCTCCCATGCATAAAACACTTACCTCGCTTGAATTTTCTCTTATCACACAAATATCAATTTTTTTGCAGTGTGTTTCTCATCCAAACTCATACAAGGGTCACCATATTCTTGATAAATTCCTACATCGCCACCCGATGTGATTCAAGGAAGTATGTTTATAATGAGGACTTTTTAGGGGTTGTTTTGTGGCTTTCGGTTGGTAGGATATAGATGTGAAAAATTATGAGGTTGAATGAGGAGGGATTGACTCTTTTTGAAGAAAAATGGGATTAATATAAATTTCACTTATATATGGTCTTCCCCTCAATCCCAATAGTATCAATTCAGCTCCATCATCATGAAATATCATGAAACATTTACACTACTTATCATTTCATCGAAAAAAATGTCAATCGTTTCAAACATGATTTTCTTGAAAGCTCCAGATAGTCACAGCTTTCCACCTCAATTAGAAGCTCGGGAAAAGACACAGCTTCACTTTTCATGAAAGCTCCAGAAAAGGCAAAACATTAAATATAATGACTTTCTTCAGCAGCAAACACATCTCTTCAGAATTTAATTTTCCACCCAAAGTATCACAGAATGTGGTAGCACTACACAAGATAGATTCCCCCACACTAAAGCTCAACTAGATTATGAAATTTCACTTCAAGAGTTGGTTGGATATGGAAAATTGGCTTGTAATGTGGCAAACCTAATAGGTTGTGCATGGATTCTAAGGGATTAAAGGATTAAATGTTCAAGGTAGTACATTATAAAAAAGGATTCATCGAAATAGTGGCTTTAATACCAAAAAAATGCCTCAATCATTTATACATAAGTACCTCAAACCCTCATGTTTTGATAGGAATAGATCAAACTATGGTTAAATCAAGCATGTTTTGGTTCTCTCAAGAAGTGAGGTGAATGTAAAGAATATGAAAATAATTGATCAGAAGCCTCACAAGAAAGTGATTTCAAATATAAAGACAGTGAGATGTGGCATGGGATTCGAAATTCAGTGTACTCTTCATGAAATTACTTAATATTTGAACTTAAAACAAAGTCATTTCAGCTTTAATTTATGATTAGTTTCAAGGGATAAATTGTTTCACTCATTGATATTTATTTCAAAATTGTTATGGGAATCATTTCAGCTCAAAAATTTCAAAAAACACAAAGAAAACTGAAAAATAAACACACAAAATTTAAATAACACACAATTATTTTTGTTTCTTTTTAACAGGAAAACAATTAAAATTACTAAACTAAAAGGTTCCCTCCCCCATAATTAAAATATTTCATTGTCATCAATGTGAACCCATGAGATGATATATGCATATGAAATGATGAATTTTTAAATAGGAAAAATAGTATAAAAGTGAATGGGTTAGGAACAACCTGATGTGCTCAAGTGATGATAGGGTCATGCAGTGTGATAAAATCCACTGCATTAGTTGGAAGTCCCTCAATGTATCTCTTCAAACGTTTTCCATTGACTATAAAGCTCCTTCCAATGTCTTCTTGTGTGATCTCCACTACACCATAAGGAAAAACATTAGATACAATATAAGGACCTAACCATCTGGAACGCAACTTACTAGGCATCAGCTTCAGTCGTGAACTGTAGAGAAGGAATTTCTCTCCAACATGAAACTCCCCTTGTTGGATCACTCTATCATGAGATGCTTTTGATCTTTCCTTGTAGAGCCTTGTGTTCTCATATAAAGACAATCTAATCTCCTCAAGCTCTTGAATTTGCATCTTCCTTTGGATTCCATCTTGGGCCAAATCCATGTTGCATTTCTTTATAGCCCAATAAGCCCGATGCTCAACTTCTACAGGGAGATGACACGCTTTCCCAAAAACAATCTGAAATGGGGATATACCAATGGGGGTCTTGTATGTTGTCCTATAAGCCCAAAATGCATTATCCAAGCACTTTCTCTAATCCTTCATATTTGACTGCACGGTTTTCTCCAATTTTTGTTTCAACTCACGATTCGAAACCTCAGCCTGTCCATTTGTTTGGGGGTGGTATAGTGTTGATGTTTTGTGTGTCACCCCATAATTTTGATGGAGGGAAGCAAAATTCCTATTGCAAAACTGTGTCCCTTGTTCACTAATGAAGGCCTTTGGTACTCCAAACCTACACAAAATTTGAGCAGTGAAAAAATCCACTGCAACATGAGAATCGTCAGTCCTGGTGGCCTTGGCCTCCACCCATTTACTCGCACAACCAATAACAATAAAAATATACAAAAATCCAAATTAACTTGGAAAAGGACCCATAAAATCAATGCCTCATACATCAAAAATCTCAAAGAATAGTATGGGTTGTTGGGGCATCTCATGACTCCTGGAAATGTTCCCACTGTGTTGGAAATGAGAGCATGACTTACAAAAAACATGGGTATCATGGAATAATCTAGGCCAATATAATCCAGAGTCCAAAACCTTTCTAGCTGTCTGTTGGGGTCCAAAGTGTCCACCAAAAGAAAGTGTATGATAGAAATTAAAAACAAACTCAAACTCTGGATCAGGAACACACCTCCTAATAACTTGGTCACTACACATGTGCCAGAGGTAAGGATCATCCCACCCATAAAACCTAGACTCACTTTTTAATTTTTGGACTTGATTCTTCTTCAAATTTGATGGGACTTTAGAGGAAACAATGTAATTAACTAAATCATCATACCAAGGATGTGTACATGAGTTGGTATAGAGATACTCTGCGGGGAAAGTGTCATGAAGTGGTACCTAGTCCAAGGTGTCACCCTCTGGTGTGTGAGTAAGCCTACTAATGTGGTCTGCCACCAAATTCTCTGACCCCTTCTTTTCCTTTATCTCGATTTCAAACTCTTGAAGAAGGAGCATCCAACTGGTAAGTCCTGGCTTTGCATCTGGCTTTTTTAGGAGGTACCTCAAAGCTGCATGGTCAGAAAAAACAACTACATTAGATCCCAATAAATATTAATGAAATTTATCTAATGAAAATATAACAGCAAGAAACTCCTTTTCTGTTGTGGTGTAGTTTTATTGGGCAGAATCCAACGTCCTTGATTCATATAAAATCACATGTGAACGTCCCTCTGCCCTCTGAGATAAGACAGCTCCAACCACGAAGTTGGATGCATCACACATAAGCTCAAATGGAAGGTCCCACTACAGGGGTTGTATGATCAGTGGAATGTTAAGACACTTATTTAGATAATAAAATGATACCCTGTATGAATCATCAAAATTGAAGTCAATATATTTTTTAAGCAATCGAGATAAGGGTAGAGAGATCTTACAAAAATCTCTGATGAAGCGTCGATAAAATCTAGCATGTCCAAGGAATGATCAAACATCACAAACACATGTAGGATATGGTAGGGATGAAATAATGTCTACCTTAGATTTATCAACTTCAACGCCATGTTGTGAGACTATATGACCTAAGACAATTCCCTTTTCGACCATGAAATGACATTTTTCAAAATTTAAGACCAGATTCTTCTCAATACAACGATGCAAAACATCACCCAAACTAGATAGACATTCATCAGATGAGGATCCATAAACTATAAAATCATCCATAAATACCTCCATGAAGGTCTCAATGAAATCTGAGAAAATACTCACCATGCATCTCTAGATGGTACCTGGGTAATTGCAACATCCAAATGGCATCCTTCGGTAAGAAAAGGTACCGAGTGGGCAGGTGAATATCATCTTCTCTTGGTCCTCTGCCGCAATGGAAACATGAAAATAGCCAGAGAAACCATCCAAGAAGAAATAATGTGTCTTATATGTAAGTCTCTCAAGAATATGGTCAATGAATGGAAGTGGGAAATGGTCTTATGAGTGGATTGATTTACTTTCCGATAATCAATACACACTCGCCAACAGTTTTGTACTCTCACAAGAACTAACTCATCATTTTCAGTTTTTATACCAGTGAAACCAGTTTTCTTTGGTACAATCTGGATAGGGCTAACCCATTGTGAGTCAGAATTAGTGTAAATGAATCCTGCCTTAAGTAATTTTTCAACTTCTTTCTTAACAACTTCCAAAAGTGTTGGATTAAGTCTCATTTGTGGCTGCCTAATCGGTTCAGCCCCATCCTCCAAGAGAATCCTATGCATGCAAATGGAGGGGCTAATACCTGATATGTCTGCCAATGTCCAACCAATTTCCCTAATGTTATCTCTAAATAGATTCCAATGTTTTTCTTTATGTTCAAAAGATAGATTTTTAGCAATGATAACAGGTAATCTATCACCACTAAGCAAGTATGCATATTTATGATTTGGGGGCAATGGCTTGAGTTCCAATGTAGGGGGTGACGTACGGATAGAGAAATTGATGAAACAGACATATCTGCACAATGAACATTAGTATTTGAATAAAAATAATCAAAATTAGAAAATAATGCATTAAATCCATTAGCATACTAAACAGCCATGTCATAATTAGAGTTTATATGATCACAATTTGAATCGACATCAAAATCAAATAGAATAGCAGTTTTTTCATCAAAAATATGTGTGTAAGTACTCTTAGACATCAAAATAGAACCAATAATCATAATCTCTCTAAACATAGGACAATCAAATTACATGGAGTTTTTACTTGGTGGTTCAAAATGGGAGATAACAAAAGCAGAATGGTCCTTGGAGGGGTACATCAAGGAGTCCATAACATTAAATATCACAACTCCATCCCCAAATTCCATGGAAAGTGTACCCTCATTGAAATTTATGATAGTTTTTGTAGTTTTGAGGAAGGTTCTACCTAAGATAATGGGGTCATGAGAACTTACCTGATCATCCTCTATGTTAAGAATGTAGAAATCTGCTAGAAAGATCATCTCTCTTACCCGGACAAGTACGTTCTCAAGGACTCCTGCTGGATATAATGTAGCTCTATTCACTAATTGCACCACTACTCTCATCGGCTTCAACTCACCGACCTATAAAGATGAGAATAAAGTGTGAGGCATCATATTTATTTAAGCTCCTAAATCACAAACAGAATCAGAGAAGTGCAACTCCCCTATGGTATATGGGATGGTGAATGTCCTCAGATCCTTGAACTTTGTTGGAATTGATAGAGTTGCTGTAATGAGTGATGATACATTTCTTCCAAGGTTCATCCTCTCATTTCCTTTGATCCCTCATTGATTGGTACAAATTTCTTTTAAGAATTTCGCAAACCTTGGAATTTGTTTAATGGCTTCAAGTAGAGGAATGTTGATCTCCACATGCTTAAATGTGTCCAAAACCTCCTTTTGCATTGCTTCTTCAACCATCTTCTTGTTTTGAACAACCCTGTTTGGAAAAGGAAGGGGTTTAGGAGTAACATCACTAATCTTTTTCTTACCTTTATCTTTATCATTTGGTTGCTCGTCAGTTCATGTGGAATTGGGATTTTTGGAGTTGAGGTGAATCCAGGTGAAATTGTAATTGGAGAAACTTCAGTTGTTTGCTTCCCACTTCTCAATGTAATGGCACTGACATCCCATTTGGATTGGGAGTAGGTTGGGAAGGAAGATTTCCGGAATTCTTACTTACAAGTTCATGGAGGGCGGTGGAAATCTGGATCAGTTGAGTCTTCAACTCCCTCAAATCTAAACCATGACTCTTCAACTCATTCTGTTGATTCATAAAAAAAATTCAAAAGATCATCAGTGTTATTGTCTACCTTGTGTTGTATATTCCCTTGTTGTTTACTTGTTGATGTTTGAGCTTCAAATCTCCTTTGGGGTTTTTGGAAACCCTGCTGGTAAGGCGGAGGTTGTTGGAAGTTTGGTTGAAAAGGGAGCCTCTGTAATAGCCCAGAGCCATACCTCATGTCTAATTGATCCTTCCACCCTTGGTTGAATGTTGGTGCAAAGGAGTCATACTTCTTTTGGGGATATGTCTGTTGTTGTAGCTGATATGGTCTCCCAGGGAACACTACTTCACAATCTTCTGTTTCTTAGAGTTGTGGGCAACAGTCAGTTGGGTGGCTTGTCTCAGTGCAAATACCACATGGTCTTGAAGGAGTGGGTTGGGATGTCTTTTGAGCCAAAGAAATCTTACTCACCATAGTGGTCAATTCTTCCAGCTTGGTATCAATAGAATGACTTTTAAGAGAAAAAGGACTTACCTGATGTACTCCCCTGACATGTGGTGTATCTCTATCGCCAAATTGTTGAATGTTTTGGGCCATCTTGTTGATCAACGCACGTGCAGCTACTGGTGACTTGTCCAACAATGCTTCTCTAGCTACAACATCCACCATGCTTCTCTCCATAGGTGTGAGTCCTTCATAGAAGTACTGGATGAGTAATTGCTCACTGATTTGGTGATGTGGGTAGCTTGTACACAACTTCTTGAATTGCTCCCAATACTCATAAATTGACTCCCCTTGTGCTTTCATGATCCCCAATATCTCCTTACGAATAGAAGTGGACCTCAATGTAGGAAAAAATCTCTATAATAAAAGATGTTTCAAATCATTCCAGCAAGTTACATCTTCGGGTTTTAAATAATACATCAATTATTTCGCATCTCCATCAACTGAGAATGGGAATTCTCTTAGTTTTATTTGACCTTCAGAGACATTTCTAGGTTTTAGGGTTGAGAAAAAGACATTAAATTTTTTCAAATGTTTATTTGGATCCTCACCAGAGAGTCCATGATACTTTGGAAGTAAGTGAATTAACCCATATTTTAGTTCAAAGTTCGATTTGATATTTCGGTATGAAATACAATTTGGTTGATAGTTAATATCAGGTGTAGCCACTTCTTTAATGGTTCTATTTATCTCAATGTTATTATTTCCATCCATTGGTTCTTTTTTATGTTTTAATTTTAATTGCTTCCAATGTCAATGTTTCCAGAAGAGAGGAATTCACAAACTGATTGAATATTGAAACTTCACGTAGACTAAGAATGTCTGATTCGTTCTCTAAGGCTATGTTCAATCTTAGGGTCAAGATCTAAGAGATATTTGGGATTAGTTCGGGTCATAAATCAATGATCAACGATAATAAGGAAAGTGGACCATAGTAAAATAAAAATTAGAAATTTGAGTTGATGGTCCAAAACGAAGTAGAAGAAAATAAAAGATGAAGAAAAAAATCAGATTGGTTAAAGAAGGAAGAAAGAAGAGAGGAAGAGAATAAAATGTAAAATAAAATAAATACCTTTAATTAGTTGAAATAATTACTTGCCTCCCCGAAACGGTGCCAATTTGAAAGAGCACTGTCGTGGGTACCCTCAAATGATTAGTGTGATTTTGGGGTACTTAGGTGCAGCAGAGTGGCTGACCAAGGTCGTCTCTCAAAAGAGGAAGTGAATTAAAAAAACTTTTTTGATGTACTATAGAAATAAAATAAAATAGAATAAAAAAATTACTTGAAAGGATAGGGGTGGTTGTTTATATTTTATAAACCTTGAAGAAGTTTGCTGGAAGAAGATTGCATTTTTTTGTATTTAATTTTGAAATGAAGTTTGATTAAAAAGACACAAGAAGAAGATGTTTTTTTGAATATATTTTAAAAGGCGTAATCAATATAACTCTACCTATTCACTCAATTATTAATAATTATCATTTAAATTAACATTCACTTAATTATGATCCCTTAATTTTTTAAATCTTGAACCCTACGAGAATTAACTTTACCATGAAGATGAAGTGAATTTAACCCTAGGCTAACTTCGGAACATGCAATCGCAACACCCTACTTTGATTGAGGTTATAATATTACCTTATGGTCAGTGGTAAGTTAAGGCACATATCCATTCTGGAAATGAGGAATAATTGAGTTTATGGATTACGTTTGAACTCTACAAATTAATCCCATGTGGTTTTGAATTACCGGTTAAGTTTGCGCTCTCAAAGTTCACACAATTCCAGACCTCACGTGTTTTGTGTAAACTATTCAATTTCTTGCTTAGTTTAATTTAATATAAAAACTCAATTAATAGATCATAATAATTGAATTCCAGTATATCATTAATTCATAATAAATTAATGAATAAGGATATAGGTCGATCTATTACTAAAAGGGACTACTCTTCCATGGGTGGCTTAATCATCGTAGAAGCAAATTGCATTTGCAAAGGTTTATAATGGGTATAACCCAATAACGCTTCTACTCAATAATTCAAGCCCAAAGAGGAAGATTAATAGAAGAAGAAATTCAAACAAAATATAATAAAATATAATAAATAAAAGTATAACAAAGAAGTTTAAAACACAAATGAAAATATTAAAACAAGAAGAAGAGAAGGAGGCTTCGATAAGGGGATCCTTGCTTCAAGAGCTACCCCTATTACGATGGTTGGGGAATTTGGGTGAAACCAATTATCCTCTGCCTCCAATATCCTAATTCACTTCCCAACCCCACCAAATAATAAAAACACCAATTTATATAGTGGTGTGGAGGCTAGGTTCAAAGTGGTTTCAAGTGTGAATGGGGAATCTTGGCCAAATATTTTATGCCAACATGCACCGTCCATTTGACAACCCTAACGCATGAATTGTCCGATCTTCCAGAAGGATAATATGTGCGCATATGTTTCCTCTATCTTGTCTAAACATTTGGGCTGAATCCAAGCCCATATGAAGGATTTATGGCCAAAATACTGAAGCTTTTCCATTCAGGTGTGTCCAGCCCACCTTTGAATTTATGGCCAAATTACTCCATCCAGATGCATTCTTTTTATCAAGTGTCCTGAATACAAGTTGTATCCAATGACGTAAGAAAAAAAGTTACAAAATATTAAGTTAAAATAATTCAAATAAAAATATTTATGATTGAAATACTACAGTGTTTTGAAAGGGTAAAACTGTAATTTTCATCAAATATTCAAATGAATGGTCTAATCCCAAATACATTCTAATTGAACATATTTAACACAATGTGATGAAATTATACCATTTATTATCTATAAAATATTTAATAAAATAGTTTTTTATCACCTCATCACCATAGATAATGAAGGATCTATTGGATAATTCACATTGGATAACTTTATATATCCATCTTGTTGCACCAAGATGTACTACGATATTCAAGAAAGCTTCTTGTGGGACAACATGAAGGAGATTGCATAATATATTACAAGGTTCTTGATATCTCATCATGTTAAAGTATAGTTATATAATTCCAATGTGATGATGCAACCATTTCTTATAAAAATGTGGAAATGGGATAATGTCACTGTGGACATTGTCACCGGTCTCCCGAAGACATTAAAAGGAAACAATGTGGTATGGGTTGTGGTGGACCAAATCAAAAAGACTGCCCACTTTATTTTTATTCGAGAGGTTCTCTAACTTGAAACAATTGGTAAGATATATGTTATAGATGTTTTGAGACATAAAGGGGTTTACACGCTCTATTTTAACTGATTATGAAACAAGATGGACATATAAATTTTAGTGGAGTCTACAACATGATTTAAGTACTAAATTTAATTTCAGCATGACCAATCACCCCCAAACTGATGTCTAATATAAATGGAATATTCAAAAACTCAAGGACAGGATAAGAGCCTTCTCATTGGAATTCAATTTTGGATGGGATTATCATCTCCGATTCGTTGATTTCTCATACAAAAATAGCATCCAATTGAGTATTCATATGGCACCATATGAAGCTCTCTGTGGAAAGTAATGTAGAACTTCTACCTGTTGGAATAGAGTTAGCGAACGAAATCTACTTGGTCCTAATCCTGTGCAACAGATGACAGAGAAGGTTCAAGCCATCAATCATCAAATCAAAAATTCTAAAAGTTGGAAAAGTACCTATGATGACAACCATCTAAGGAACTTGGATTTCAAAAATAGAGATAAATTATTTCTTTGAATATCACCATGGAAGAGATTCATGTTGTTGGAAACAAAGAGAAGCTTATCCCATGGTAAATTGGACCATTTTAGATCTTTGATGAAATAGAATTTGTGTTATATTATCTTTATCTTCCGGGATTTATAGATTAAATTCATTTTTTGTTCCCTGTATCTCTCCTAAGAAAGTACTTAAAAATCCATCTAATCTACTGAACTCAGAGGTGGTACAGCGAAAGATGATATCTCTTTTGAGACAAAGTCAGAAAATACATTGGATCAGAGAGATAAGTTTCTATGTAATAATTCAACCTACATTTTAAATGTTTTTTAGAGGAACTATAAGTCTAATGAAGCAACTTGGGAACCTGTTGAGGTGATATTAGAGAAGTACGAACACCTGTTTATGTAAAATGAAATTTTGAGGGTGAAATTTTAAAAAGAGGGAAGAATGTAATGACCCAGACCATTATAAATGGAATTTAACCCTTCTTATTACAATTTAATATATTATAAATTATGTAAAATCAAATAGATAACACAATAAAAACATTATAAATTAATAATGGATGAAATAAGAGCATTTCAAAAATTAAGAAACCTATACTGATGGAATACTAACTCGACCTTTTGAATATTAGCATGACCCTTAAGAATATTTATACTTAAAATATAATTGTAACATATCCTTTTAAAGTAAAAATAATTTTTTTCAATATTATTAATGAATATCTGAAATATTTATTTCATGGAATAAAATAAATATTTTAAAAATGATAAATTAGTTGTTGGTATTTTCGTAAGCAATAAATATATAGTTAAAATTTTATAATTTATTTAGTAATTTAAAATGAAATTTATTTTCATAAAATTTATTCAAAAATTTATAATTTTGTGTCTTATGATTGTAATATAATTTTAGAATACCTTAATTAATTGTACATTGTCTGTCAGTTTTAATATTAAAATCTGTATTTTTTTGTAAATGGTGTTTTTAATTAAAATTAAAATTTAACATATTTAGAAAATTATATCCCTAAATTAAAGTTCATTTTTGAATTCAAAAAATCCAAAAATAGATAGTCTGAATATTCGGTATTTTTCATTAATACTTGAATTTTTGTGAATAGTAAAATACAATAAGTTTTGTTATATATATATTATAAGATAAATACATTGTTAATTGGGTCATGGATGATGTGAGAAACATAATATTGAATACCACTTCATTATTTTAATATATTTAATTATAATTCTCAATATATTCATATTATTGAGCCAAAATAATAAACTAATGAATATAATATTAGGAAAACACCCCACTCCTCCCATATAAATACCACCCCTCACCACCTCTTCTATTCACACCTCTCCAGCTTTGATACTTGTAAAATTATGCTTATGTATCTTACCAATCCACCCACACATTCCTAGGAGCTCTTTTTCTCATCAAAAAACCAAAACATTTTCCCTTAGGATATTCTCGAGGATAAGAGATTTAAGAGGTAAAATCCTCTTCCTTTTTCTTCTAATTTTTTTAATTTTATTTTCATTTTATATCCTATCCCCAAATACTCTATCCAAATGTTCATTATAACTCCAATATCATTTATACAATATAATTCTATCATTTTAATGTAATATCCATCATTAAACACGATTCTCACTATATTTTATTTTAGAAATTATATTATCACCCGATATGTCACAATTTACCAACATTGTGGATGATGAATTTTCATTTTCCTTAAAACCTTAAATTCAATTCAGAAATCCACTATAATTGTTGGTACAAACATTCAAATTAATTTTATAACCATTTTTAGGTTTTGGAACTAAAATATTATATAATACTAAATGATAAAACAAATCGAGTTCAAAATGATTGAAAACCGCCAAAATTAACCCAAATGATTATCATTAACTATTTGACTAAGGATTAGTCATAATTATATATAAACAAATGATATATAAGTCCAATTTAACGTCCATAAGATCATTAATAACTTATAAACTTAATTTTGGACAATTACCCCCTCTTTAAAAATTTTTCCATACATGTATACAAATAAACAGATCATGAAAACCAAGAAAACGAACACTCACAAACAGTGAAAGTAAACTCTATAACTCATCAAAAAGACCCCCAAATGAACATAATAATAATATAATGAATAAAATTCATGTATATTTTTTTAATTAATAAAATAAGAAATATAAATTTTTTATCCGGAATATTATTGTAAAGAATGTTTTCCGACATATGGTTAGGGGAATTCTCAAACCCAACTCCATTTATTTGGGTTTTCCTTATTTTAGACCAATTTCTATATGTATATTCCTTTAATAATCCATAAATTTTACTTCTTTATTCTCCCATTTCCTTTTCTGGGATGTAAATGCTTTTTAGTTGAGTTTATAATAATCACATTGTATTCCAAAAGAACTCTTATTTCTAAAAATATGCCTTTTATTTCTCTTGAGATTATTTCTTATTCAACCAAGATTTATGACACATATACCAAGAATGTTATTCCGTATTTCATTTGGGAATACCAATTTTTATTCATGAATACATTCTTTATTAAATATAATCCATTCCTTTCTGTGGGTTATTTTAGGATCATTATTGATATATGTTCTATGTATATTGCATGATAATGTAAATTTTATTACGTGATTAGTGCGCTAAAAATTATATATTAAATTAAATGGTATGATGGTATGGGTTTTCTCAAAATTTTATTGAACCCCAATGCATAGGTTAAGGTGAATAATATCATGATATAAAGTGAAATATGACTGAACATAAAGATGTCTTTTTTACAACTATTTATGGTAGTTGACCAATAAGAGATGTTGTTTCATTGTAATGAATTTCGGCATTACATTCCCATATATAATGATTCCTATCATGATTATGATGTTATGATGACGATTATTCTAACCCCATGTCATTTCGATTAATATTATTATCTGCCCTCTAATTAGGAATTTGTCTCACCCCATTCATGGGGTATATCATCAAGTGATTTCTTTTACTAAAGATAACATGAGGGCCAATAATAATCTAGAGAAGGAGTTAAATAATTATTTATGTTTCATTTGCTAAATGTTAAGTATGGTTTTAGTTTCTCCAAGACACTAAACCTTTGTATACTTTTTGTGTAATTCTTTTATGTTTTCTTTGTCAAATGTAGTAAGTTATATAAATAATTTAGGGTCACTATATTTGGTATCATAGTATGGTTTTGTTAATTTGATAATTAAGATTAGATAATCTTAGTTTCAACCCTTAGTATGATACTAAGAAAATCTAACAACACAAGAAGGTTTCTTTCAGAAAAATGTTAAACATTGGGATCCTACAAGATATTCCTTTATAATTAATTTCAAAAAGTAATAAATTTTTATTCCCTTGTTTACTTGTGTATTGTTATATCATTTTATATTTTATAAAATGGTAGGAAAATTGAGAATCTAGGAAAAAACACATATGAAGGACAATCAATAATTTTCCCGAATGACATCCTCAATGCCTAGGGAGGTGGAGTTCAAAACTTCATGGTGATGCATACCCATATTTCAATGTATATTAAAAATTACCTGAACTATATGGAACATCCTCCTTCACCCATGAGGCATAAACTAGCTATCGCTGGGAATATTTTATGAAAATATTTCCTTACATGTATTTCACTAAAATGCTTTTTAAAATTATTGAGAGATAATTCATAGAGCTGAAGAAAAATAAAGAAGAATATTTCAATCCCTACGAAGAAAATTTCACAATGTTTCCAAGGTACGCTTCATGATTTTTTATAAAACCTGATAGCAAACTTTAAATAGTCTTTAGTGGTTTGAAACTACCCCATCAAAAGGATCTAGAAACTTGAGTATTTTGGATATATGATGATGTTGTTAAATTTTATCTAAAAGTGGAGATATGGTTTGAAAAATCATCCCATGGATATGGGGATAAGAATCTAAAGCTTAAGTTTCATGATGGAGGATCTCATGGAAAAAGTGGGAATAAATATCTACCACTCACATGTCAAAAATGTGGCAAGAATAAGCATGGGAATTACCTCAAAGTGGTGGGTAAAATCTATAAGTATTGGAGAGAAGGCCACAAAGCTCATGAATGTCTAAGATACATTAATATTTCGTTTGATACAATTTAGAAAAGGAGATCCCCACCCATGTTAAATTTATAAATCTATAGGGAGTTAGGAAACTATGAATTTCAGTGCCCTAAACCTCCATCCCTCAAGGGTAATCAGCGTTATTATCAACCAATACCAAACAAGAAAGGGAAGTCTTATTCCATTACTACTAATGAAGTAGAGAAAGAATATTAATTTATTCAAGATATATTTCTTATTCAATAAAGAATGGAAAAATTCTTATTTCATTATGGTTCTATGCATTCCTTTATATCATGTTTATTTTCTAGAAATATTGAATCAATGCCCCGAAACCTTGACATTGTGATATCCATAAAAATACCTATAAGTGCATCATTGAAACCCAAGTGTTGGACTCCTCTCTTATAGGTGTATATGGGAATATTCTTCTAGAAAATCTCATGATACTTCCCTTATTGTAATTAAATCCTATAATGGGGATTTATTTACTCTCGTTATATAGAAAACACAACAACTGTCGGGAAAATGAAGTATATTTTCATATTCTGAACCATCCAATGATCCCCTATTAGTGAAATAGGGATCATGAATCTCCTTTGAAAAATCCCCAAATGTTGCGGGTGTAGATTCCCTATGAAGAGGCATACCTCACTCAAATGGTTGAGTCAATGGAAGGTATTAGCCTAGGGTAAATTCCCATTGTGAGGGAATACAATGATGTATTTTCTGAATAGTTAATCAGACTTCCCCTAGATTATGATGTTGAGTTCTTGATAGAAAACATACTCAGATCTACTCCTATCTCAAAATAGTCCTTTAGGATATCCCCAATCAAACTAAAGTTCATAAATAAGCAACTACAAGAGCACTTGTACAAAGGGTTCATATGGCCTAATTTATCCCTTTAGGTTGTCCCAGTGCTTTTTGTAAAGAAAAATGATGGATCCATGTTTCTTTTTATCCACTACTGGTAGCTCAACAAGATCAGCATAAATAATAAGTATCCTCTTCCAAGGACTTATGACTTTTTCAATCAATTAGAAGGATCCCTGTACTTCTCAAAGGTGGATCTTCTTTTTCGATATCTTCAAATTAATGTGAACCTTCCCTAATAGGTATGGGAACTATGAGTTTCTTATGATTATCTTAATACATACTAATGACCCTTAAATCTTCATGGATTTTATTAATAGATTCTTTCTACAATTCCTTTAAAAATATGTGGTGGTGTTTACTGATGATATTCTCATTTACTCCAAGAGAATGGAGAAACATTAAGAACATCTGAGCTTTTTTTGGTGAAATTGAAGAAGGATAAGTTGTACAACATGACTAGAAAGTGTTACCTTTGGGTGTAGGAATTCACATTCTTGGGAAACATGATTATAATTGAGGGAATTTCTGTAGACCCATCCAAGACAAAGGCAGTTGAGTTATTACCCAGACCCTCTAGTGTCATCTAAATTCATAGTTTTATTAGTTATTCGGGTACTATCGATGTTTTCTGAGAAATTTATAACAATTTCCTATCCCTATAACTAAATTATCAATGAAAGAGGAAAAAATTTCTTGATGGATTAATGTGAGGAATGTTTTAAGGAGCGAAATAGAAGGCTGGTCACAACACCTATACTCACATTACCAAAAAGTGGAATGTTTTGTGATATACATTGATTGTTAAATGAAAATTATAGGTTTTTTACTCTTGAAAAATGATAATGTGATAGCCAATTCCTCACTATAGTTGAATATTTATGAGAAGAACTACCTGATTCATGATTTGGTGCTATGAGCTTTCACTTTTACCTTTAAAATCTTGTGGCACTATCTCTATGTTGAATATTTTGACATATATTCTGATCACAAGAGCCTATAGTATATATTTACACAAAAGGATATCAATATGAATCAAATGATATGGTTAGAGATCATTAAGGACTAAAATTTCTCTATTCACTATCATCCTAGGAAGGAAAACATGGTAAGTTTTGCACTCAATAGAAAAAAAACCACTACTCTCTCCATGAAGCAATTTTAGATATACAATATCTTAATGTATATGAGGAGGATGTATTTTGAAATCATTATGGAAGGGAATACATCCAACCTTTCCAAAATAATTTCCCAACCATTTATCTTAGAAAATATTAAGGATACACAAAGGGATGAACTGGAGCTTTAAAAGAAAGTGAATTTAGTAATGGAAAAGAATTTAAAAGAGATCTATATCAATGATGTTCGTGAGATTCAGTTTGGAATAAGGACTTTTGCAACCTCATCACCTGAGGTAATGGATGATATATTGGATAATTCATAATTCATAACTTTATCTATCCATCCTGGTAGCACCAAAATGTACTGTGATATTCGAGAAATCTTCTAGTGGTAAAACATCAAGGAGATTGAAGAATATATCACAAGGTGCTTGATATGTCATCATGTTAAAGTAGAGTGATAGAATTATAGAGTAAAGATGCAACCATTTCTTATAACCATGTGGAAATGGGATAATGTCATTGTGGACTTTGTCACTGGTCTCTATAAGACATCCAATGAAAACAATGTGATATAGGTTGTGGTGGACCAAATCACAAAGACTACCAACTTTATTGTTATTCAAGAAGTTCTCTCACTTTAAAAAATTACTAATATATATGTGAAGTAAGTGGTGAGACATAATGGGGTTCCACTCTCTATTTTAGTTTATTGTGATATAAGGTTGAAATATAATTTATAATTGAGCCTTCAACATGCTTTGAGTACTAAATTTAATTTCAGCAGGACCTATCACCACCAAACTGATGTCCAATCTGAAAGGAATATTCAAAAACTCAAGGTCATGCTAAGAGACTTCTTATTGGAATTAAATTTTACATGGGATTAGATTATCCCATTGGATGAGTTCTCATAAAACAATAGCATCCAATTGAGTATTAATATGGCACCATATGAAGCTCTCTATGGAAATTAATGTAGAAATCCAACCTATTGGGATGGAGTTTGTGAAGGAAATCTACTTGGACATGATCTTGTACAAGATATGATAGAGAAGCTTCAAGAAATACAACATCAAATCAAATATTCTCAAAGTTGAAAAAGGACATTTGATGACATCTATCCAAGGAAATTGGATTTCAACATTATAGACAAATTCTTCTGTTGAAAATCACGATGGAAGGGATTCATGAAGTTTGAATGAAAGAGAAGCTTATCCCATGGTAAATCGGCCCATTTTAGATATTTGATAAAATAAGATTTGTGTTATATTATCTTAACCTTCCATGATTTATAGATTAAATTCATTATGTGTTCCATGTATCTATCCTAAGAAAGTATATACAAAATCTATGCAATCTACTAAACTCAGAGGTGGTACATCGAAAGATGATCTCTCTTTTGAGACAAAGTCAGAAAAGACTTTGGATAATAGAGATAAGTTTCTATGTAATAATTCAACCCACCATTTAATTGTGTTTTAGAGTTACTATAAGTCTAATGAAGTGACTTGGGAACTATTTGAGGTGATATTGGAGAAGTACTCACACATGTTTATGTAAAATGAAATTTCAAGGGTAAAATTTTAAAAAGAGGGAAGAATGTAATGACCCAAACATTTATCAATGGAATTTAACCCTTCTTATTACAATGTAATATATTATAAATTATGTAAAATCACATAGATAACACAATAAAAAATTATTAATGAATAATGGATGAAATAAGAGGCATTTCAGAAATTAAGAAACCTATACCGATGGAATAGTAACTTGACCATTAGAATAGTAGCATGACCCTTAAGAATATTAATACATCCAATAGAATAGTAACATATCCTTTGAAATTAAAAATAATTTTTCTGAATCATATTAACGAAAATATTAAATATTTATTTCGTGGAAACAAATAAATCTTTTAAAAATGATAAATTAAGTGTTGGTATTTTTGTAAGAAATAAATATTTAATTACAATTTTGTAATTTATTTTTCACTTTAAAATGAAATTTATTTTTATAAAATTCGTTCACAAATTAATAATTTTTTGTCTTATGATTTTAATATAATTTTATAATACCATAATTAATTTTACAAAGTCTTTCAGTTTTAATTTTAAAATATGTATTTTTTAGTAAATGATTTTTTAATAAAAATTAAAATTTCACATAATAGAAAATTATTTTCCTAAAATAATGTTCATTTTTGAATTATACACATTATAAAATAGATATAATTTATTTTCATGATTTTTAAAAAATACTTGAATTTTCTTTGAATAGTAAAATACTGTAATTTTTGTTATATATACGTTATAAGCTAAATACATTGTTCATAGGGTTATGGATGCTGTAAGCAAACTAACATTGAATACCTATTAATTATTTTAATATATTTAATTATAATTCACAATCTATTCATATTATTGATCCAAAATAATAAACTAATGAATACAATAATGGGAAGACATCCCTCTCCTCCCATATAAATACCACCCCTCACCACCACTTCTATTCACACCTCTCCATCTTTGATACTTGTAAAAATTTTGCTTATTTATCTTACCAATCCACCCACAAATTAAATGGAGCTCTTTTTCTCATCAAAAACTAAAACATTTTCCCTAATGAGATTCTCAAGGAGGAGAGATTTAAGAGGTAAAATCCTCTTCCTTTTTCTTCTAATTTTTGTAATTTTAGTTTTATTTATTATCATATCCCCACCTCCTCTGTCTAAATGATGAAAATAACTCCAATATAATTTATACACTATAATTCTATCATTTTAATTTAATATCTATCATCATACTCCATTCTCTCTCTCTATCTCTTATTTTAAATATTATATTATCTCCTGATATGTCACAATTTTAAAACATCGTGGATGATGAATTCTCATTTTCTTTAAAACCAAAAATCCAATTCATAAATCTACTATAATGGTTGGTAAATACATTAAAATTAATTTTTTAACCCTTTTTATGTTTTGGAACAAAAATATTATATAATACTAAATGGTAAAACAAATCGAGTTTGTTGTGATCGAAAACCGCCAAAATTAACCCAAACGATTATCATTAACTACTGGTCTAATTATTAGTCATAATTATATATAAAGAAATGATATATAAGTCCAATTTAACCTCTATAATATCATTAATAAGTTATAATTTAAATTTTGTACAATTACCCCCTCTTTACAAAATCTTCCATACATGTATACAAATAAACTGATCATGAAAACAAAGAAAACGATCATTCCCGAACTATGCAATTAAACTATATAACTCCTCAAAAATGCCCCAAATAAGCATAATAATACTATAATGAATAAAATTTATGTATAAGATTTTTATTATTTTATAATTATTGAATCTAACTTTATTATCTGAGATATTAATGCAAAAAAATGTTTTCTGACATAAGTTAAGGGGAATTCTAAAACCCTACTCCATCTCTTTGGGTTTTCCCTCCTTCCGACCAATTTTTGTATGTATATTCCTTTAATGATATAAAATTGAATTTCCTTATTCTCCCATTTCCCTTTATAGGATATAAATGTTTTTTAGTTAAGTTTATAATAATCACAATGTATTCTAAAAGAACTCTTGTTTCTAAAAACATTCATTTTATTTCTCTTGAGATAATTTCTTATTCAACCAAGATTGATGATACTTATACCAAGAATGCAATTCCATATTTATTTTGGGACCCCCAATTTTTATTCATGAATGTATTCTTTATGAAATTAAACCCATTTCTTTCCATTTGTTATTTTAGGATCATTATTTATATAAGTTCTATATAGATTCCATGATAATGTAAATGTTATGATTTGATTAGTCTACTCAAAATTATATAGCACAAGTAAATGTTATGATGTGATGGGATCTTTCAGAATTATATTGAACCCCAATGCATTCGTTAATTTGAATAATCTCATGATATAAAGTGAAATATGACTAAACATAAAGCTATATTTTTTTATAACTATTTATGGTAGTTGACCAGTTATAGATGGTGTTTCATTTTAATGAATTTCCACATTCCATGCCCCTATCTAATGATTCCTATAATTATTATGATGTTATGTTGATGATTATTCTAACCCCATGTCATTTCGATTAATATTATTATATGTCCTCTTATTTGGAATTTATATAATCCCTTTCTTGATGTATATTCTCAAGTGATTTCTTGTACTAAAGAGAACACAAGGGCCGATAAGAATCTAGAGAAGAAGGAATTGAATAGATTTTAAGGTTTTATTTTTAAAATGTTTTGTATTTTCCTAATTTATCGAAGACACTAAACCTTTGGATACTTATTGTGTAATTCATTAATGTTTTCTTTATCAAATGTAATAATTTATATAAAAAATTTTGGGTCACTATAGTTGGTATCATAGTATGGTTTTGTTAATTAGAGAATTAAGATTATAACATCTTAGTTTCAACCCTTAGTATGAGACTAAGAAAATGTAATAACACAAGAATGTTTCTTTAAGAAATATGTCAAACATAGGAATCCCACAAGATATTCTTTTATAAATAATTTCAAAAATGAATAAAGTTTTATTCACTTGTTTACTTGTGTATTGTTCTATCCTTTTTTATTTTAGAAAATGGTTGGAATGCCGAGAAACTAGGCCAACAACCCATATGAGGAACAATGAATCATTTTCCTGAACAGCATTCTCAAAGCCTTGGGAGGTGGAGTTCAAAATTTCTCGGTGATGCTTACCCAGATTTCCATGTAAATTAAAAATTACTTGAACAATGTGGAACATCCTCTTTCACCTATGAGGCATAAAAAGGCTATCGAGTCCTTTATATAGCAATAACCACCAACATTTAGTGGATCTTTTGATCAACTAGTCACAGAATAGTGGTTTACCTCAATGTAAAAGATATTTTCTATGATTAATTGATATGATATGTAGAATATGACTTTTTTCATTTATCATATCAAAGGAGAGGCTGACCAATGGTCAGTCTTGATTTAGAACACCAAGCAAAATGATGGAATTGAAGAGATTCGGTGGGAAAATTTTATGAAAATATTTCCTTAAATGTATTTCACTAAAACTCATTGTAAAAATATGGAGAGAGAATTCATAGAGCTGAATAAAAAGGTAGGTGAATCTTTCAAGGATCATGAAGAAAATTTCACAATTTTTCCAAGGAACTCTTCATGTTTTGTTATAAAAACTGATAACACAATTTAAATAGTCTTTAGTGGGTTAAAAATACACCATTAAAAGGATATAGAAACTCGAGAAATTGGGAGTTATGAAGATGTTATTCAATTTGATTTAATGTGGAGATAGATTTTGGAAAATCATCCCATGGATATGGTTATAATAATCTAAAGCTGCAGTTTCAAGATGGAGGATCTCATGGAAAACGCGGGAATAAATCTCTGCCAATCACATGTCAAAAATGTGGCAAAATTAGCATGGGAATTTCCTCAAAGTGGTGGGGAAAAGCTATAATTATTGAATAGAATGCCACAAAGCTCATGAATTTTTAAGATACATAAATATGTCATTCGATAGAATGTTGGAAAGTAGAGCACCACCCATGGTAAAATATTAATACAGTAGGGAGCAAGGGAACTATGCATTCCAATGCCCTAAACCTAGATCCCTCTAGGGTAATCAGTGTTATTAGCCACCAATACAAAAGAAGAAAGAGAAGGATTATTCCATTACTAATAATGAAGTACAAAATGAAAATGAATTCATAAAAGGTATAATTCATATTCACTCAAGAATGGAAAAGGTCTTATTTCATTATGGTTCTATAAATTCCTTTATATCATGTATGTTTTCTAGAACTATTAAATCAATTCCCCAAAACCTTGATGTTGTGATATTCAAAAAATAATTATTAGTTCAATCATTATAACCCTAGTGTTGGACTCCTCTCCTATAGTTATATGTCAGAATATTCTCCCAAAAAATCTCATGATACTTCACTTGGTGTAATTAAAGGCTATACTGGGGATTGATTTACTCTTGTTATTTAGAGAACACAAAAACTGTCGAGAAAATGAAATATATTTCCATATTCTGAACCATTCAATGATCCTATATTAGTGAAATAGATATCATGAATCTCCTTTTAAAAATCCACAAATTTTGTGGGTGTAGATTCACTATGAGGAGGCATACCTCACTCAAATGGTTGAGTCAATGGAAGGTATTAGCCTAGGGGAAATTCCCATTGTGGGGGTATATAGTGATGTATTTTCTAAATAATTACTTAGGCTTCCCCTAGATTATGAGGTTGAGTTATCTATAGAACTCATACACAGATCTACTCTTATCTCAAAAATGTCCTAGAGGATGGCCCCATCAAACAAAAGTTGTTAATGAATCAGCTACAAGAGCACTTGTACAAAGGGTTTATATGCCCTAGTTCATCCCCTCAGGGTGTTCCAGTGCTTTTTGTAAAGAAATATGATGGATCAATGTAGCTTTGTATTGACTACTGGTAGCTCAACAATATCACCATAAAGAATAAGTATCCTCTTCCATGGATTGGTGAAATTTTTAATCAACTAGGAGGATCTATGTACTTATCAAAGGTGGATCTTCTTTTTGGATATCATCAACTTAATGTTAAACTTCCCTACAAGGTATGGGAATTATGATTTTCTTATGATTCCCTTCATACTTACAAATTCCCCTTTAATATTAATGTATTTGATTAATAGATTCTTTATACAATGCCTCAAAAAATATCTGGTGGTGTTTACTGCTGATATTCTCATCTACTCCAAGAGAAATGAAATACATTATAAACATCTAACACTTCTATTGGTGACATTGAGGAATGAGAAGTTGTAAAACATGTCCAGAAAGTGTGAATTTTGGATGTAAGAATTCACCTTCTTGGGACACATGATTAGAATTGAGGGAATATCTATAGACCCATCCAAGAAAAAGGAAGCTGAAGAATTACCCAGACCCTCTAGTGTCATCTAAATTCATAGTTTTATTAGTTATTTGGGTACTATTGATGTTTTGTAAAACATTTCTCACAATTTATTATCACTCTAACTAAATTAACAAAAGAAAGAGGAAAATTATATCTTGATGGAGAAACATGGGGAAATCTTCAAGGATTGAAAGAGAAGGCAAGTCACAACACTTGTACCCACATTACCAAAAAGTAGGAAAGTTTTGTGATATACATTGATTCTTAAATAAATCGTGGGTTTTTTACTCATCAAAAATGATAATGTGATAGACAATGCCTCACTATAGATGAAGATCCTAGAGCATAACTAACTGATGCATGATTTGGAGTTACCTGCTTTCATTTTTACGTTGAAAGTCTAGTGGCACCATCTCTATGGTGAAAATTTTGAGATATATTCTAATCATAAGAGCCTAAAGTCTATACTCACAGAAAAGGATATTAATATGAATCAAAGTATATAGTTAGAGCTCATCATGGACTATGATTTCTCTACTCACTATCATCCTTTGAAGGAAAGCGTGGTAGGAGTTTCTCTCAACAGAAAAGAAACCACTACTCTCTCCATGATATGAATTGAGAAAGTCAATATCGTCATGGATATAAAGAGGATAGATTTTGAAATCATGATGGAAGGGAATACATCCTACCTTTCCTAAATTATTTCTCAACCATCTATCTTATAAAATATTAAGGATACACAAAGGGAAGAATTGGATCTTCAAAATAAGGTGATTGTAGTAAAGGAAAGGAATTTAAAAGAGCTCCATATGGATGATGATTGTGTGATTCAGTTTGGAATAAGGACATTTGCGACCTCATAACCAGAGAAAATGAAGGATCTATTGGATAATTCACATTAAATAATTGTACCTATCACACCTGGTAGCACCAACATGTACTGTGATATTTGAGAAAGCTACTAGTGCGATTATAGGAAAAAGATTGCAGAATATATCACAAGGTGCTTGATATGTCATCAAGTTAAAGCAGAGTGATATAATTCCAAAGAGATGATGCAACCATTTCCTATAACCATGTGGAAATGGGATAATGTCATAGTGGAATTTTTCACTGGTCTCCCAAAGACACCCAAAGGAAACAATGTGACATGGGTTGTGTTGGACCAAATCGTAAAGACTACCCACTTTATTGTTATTTAAGAAGTTATCTCACTTGAAAAAATTGGTAAGATATATTTGAAATAAGTGGTGATACATAATGGGGTTCTACACTCCGATTTTTGTTGATTGTGACACATGGTTGACATATAAATTCTAGAGGAGTCTTCAACATGTTTGTAGTTCTAAATTTAATTTTAGTAGGACCTAACACCCCCAAACTATTGTCCAATCATAAAGAAATACTCAAGAACTCAAGGACATGCTTAGATCCTTCTAATTGGAATCCAATTCTGGATTGGATTTGAATCTCCCATTAGTTTAGTTCTCATACAACAATAGCATCCAATCGAGTTTTCATATGGCACCATATGAAGCTCTTATGGAACATAATGTAGAATTCCAACCTGTTGGGATGGAGTTAGCGAATGAAATCTACTTAGACATAATATTGTGCAGAGATGATAGATAAGGTTCAATCCATCTAACATCAAATAAAATATTCTAAAATTTGGAAAAGAAACTATGATGACAACCATCTAAGGAACATGGATTTCTATATTAGAGATAAATTCATCCATTAAATATCACCATGGAAGAGATTCATGCTGTTTGAAAGAAAGAGATGCTTATGTTAAATTGTCCCATTTGAGATCATTGATAACATAGGATTTGGGTTATAATATCTTACACTTCCATGATTTTTGGATTAAATTCATTATTAGTTCATGTATCTCTCCTAAGAAATTACATGAAAAATCCATCAAATCTACTAAACTAAGAGGTGGTACAGTGAAAGATGATCTATCTTTTGTGAAAAAGTCCGAAAAGACTTTGGATCAGAGATATATGTTTCTATGTAATAAGTCAACCCAACTTTTAATAGTGTTTTATAGGAACTATAAGTCTAGTGGCACTATCTCTATAGTAAATATTGTTACATATATACTGATCAAAAGATCCTAAAGTATATATTCACACAAAAAGAGCTCAACATGCCTCAAAGGATATTGTTAGAGATGATGAAGTACTAATATTTCTCTATTAATTATCATCCTATGAAGGAAAATAAGGTAGTTGATTCTCTCAATAAAAGAGAATCAACAACTCTCTCTATGATATTGATTGAGAAATAACCTATCTTCATGGATATGTAAATGAATGATTTAGAAATCTTGACGGTATATAATAAATCCTACATTTACCTAATAATTTCCCAACCATTTATCCAAGATATGATTAAGGAGGTGAAAAGGGATGATTTGGAGCTTCAAAAGAAGGTTAATGCAGTAAAGGAATGAAATTTTTAAGGTTTCCATATCGATGATGCTGGTCTCAATTTTTTTGGAATAGTGGTTTTTGGGACTTCATCACCTAAGATAAAGTAGCATTTGGAAAATTCACATTGCTCAACATTCTCTATCCATCTTGATATCACTAAGATGTAATGTAACCTTTGAGAATGATTCTAGTTGGGAAGCACGAAGAAGGATATTGCAGAATATATTTCAATGTTCATTATATGTTATAATGTTAATGAAGAGTGATAAAAGACTAAAGGGAAGATGTAAACATTTAATATGCCCTTGTGAAAATGGGATAATGTCACTATGGTCTTTGTCACTGGTCTTCTAAAGACATCCAAAGTAGAAATTTCAATATGGGTTAATGTGGACCAACTCATGAAGACTTCCCAATTTAACATTATTCATGAAGATATATCATTTAAACAACTTGCTATGATATCTTTGAATAAAGTGGCGAGATTTTATGTGGTTCTAATCTCGATTGTCTCTTATCGTGATCCAAGTTTCACGGATAAATCATTGGGGAGTCATCCACATTCTTTGAGTGCCAAATTGAATATCAGCATGACCTATCACCCCCCAAACATATGACCAGACCAAAAGGACTATTAAGACACTCAAGGAAATTCTATGAGCCTGATCATTACAATTAAAAGGTGGATGGCATCAGAATCTCAGCTTGGTTGAGTTCTCATAAAACAATAGCTTACAATCAAGTATTTAGACGGCTCTATATGAAGTACTGAATAGAAATTGAAGTAGAACTCAAACCTTTTGGTGTGATGATGGCGAATGAATGATACTCAAACCTGATCTCGTGTAAGAGATTACAGAGAAAGTTAAAGCCATCCAATATCACCTCAATGCAGCTCAGATTTAGTAAAAGTGTTGTTATGACAACCTTTGAAGGAATATGAAGTTCAATAATAGAGTAAAATTATTCCTTTGAATATCACTATAAAAGAGAGTTGTGCATTTTGGAAAGAAATGGAATCTTATCCCTATGTATATTGAACCATTTCAGATTATTGATCACATAGGATTTGTGTCATATGGCTTCCACTTCCACCAATTATAGCTCAAATTCATGACTTGTTCCATGTATCTCTTCGAAGGAAGTACAAAACAGATCTCATACAAGTATTAAACTCAATGGTGGTACAACTGGAAGATGATCTCTCTTATGATGATCAGCCAATAAGGATTTTGGATCGAGGAGATATGGTTCAACTCAACAAGAAAACCTCCTTTTCAATGTTTTTTGGAGGAACCATAAATCTAAAGAAGTGACTTGGGAACCAGAGGAGGAGATAAAGGAGAAGTACCAACACCTATTTATGAAAAATGAAATTTTGAGGATTAAATTTCAAAAAGAGGGATGAATGAAATGACAAAAACTTTTATCAATGGGATTTAACCCTTCTTATAATAATTTCATATATTATAAATCTTTTAAACTAACATAGATACCACAATATAAACATTATAAATGAGTAATGAATGAAATAATAGTATTTTTTGGAAATTAAGGAATCCATATTGATAAAATAGTAACATGACCTTTGGAATAGTAGAACGAATCTTAAGAATAGCAATCCATTCAATAGAATAGTAAATTATCGTATGAATGTAAAAAATAAAATTTAGGTATCTTATGAATGAAAATATGACATATTTATTTCATGGAATAAGTAATTTCTTAAAAACTGATAAATTAAGTGATCATATTTTTGTAAACAATAAATATTTAATTCTAGTTTTATAATTAATTTAATAATTTAAAAGTAAATTTATTTTCATAAAATTTATTCATAAAATAGTATTTGTTTCCTTATGACTATAAGATAATTTAATGAGACCTTATTTAATTTTTGAAAATGTTATAAAAATCAGTTTTAATTTTAAAATATCTATTTTTTGTGTAAATAATTATTTATTAAAAATGAAATTTATCTTATTCAGAAAATTATTTTTCAAATAATTATTTTTATTTTTTAATTATACATTTCAAAAAAGGGTTAGGGTGAATTTTTTTTATTTTTCTAAAATACATAAATTATTTTTGAATAGTAAAGTATGATAATTTACGATATATATACATTTTAAGCTAAATACACTATTAATTGAGTAATGTATGATGTAAGAAACATAATGGAAAACTCCCCTTAAATATTTTAATATATTTAATGATAAGTCTCAAACTATTCATTGTCTTGAGACAAAATAACAAACTAATGAATATAATAATGGGAAAACACCCCTCACTACCTCTTCTTATCACACCTATCAGGCTATGAGATTTGAACAAATAGTTCTCTAATACATTCCCAAGCCCCTTGCATGTCTCCTGGATCCCTTGTTCCCATCAAAATACCAAAACCATTCTACTAAAGAGGTTCTCAAGGATGATAGATTTAAGAGGTAAAATCCTCTTCCTTTTTCATTTAATTTCTTTTAATTTCATTTTATTTTCTTATCCTCTCCTAACCTCCTCAATAAAAGTGTTCATAATAACTCTAGTATCATTTTTATACTTGAATTTTATCATTTTAATGAAATATCCATCATCAAACACCTTTTCTCTCTATCTTTTATTCTAAAAACGATATCATCACTCGTGATGTGTTGATTACCGACATCATGGATGATGGATTTTAATTTTAAATTAACACATTAAATTATATTTATAAATCCAAAATAATAGTTTTTATATAATTTAAAATGTATTTTTTAACTATTTTTTTGTTTTGGAACTAAAATATTTCTATAGTACTTAATGATAAAACAAATCAACTTCATTGTGGTCAAAAATGAAAAAATTACCCCAAACTATTATCATTACCTATTTATCTATTGATTCATCCTTATGAAATATAACCATATAATATATAATACCATTTTAACCTCTATAAGATCATTAATAACTTATAAATTTAATTATGGATAATTACCCCCACCTTACACGATCTTCTGTACATTTATAAAAATAAACCGATCATGAAAACCCAGAAAATGAACACTCACGATGATTAAATTTAACTATATAACTAAAAAAATCATATAAATGATCATAATAAAACTATATTAAATCAAATTAATGTAAAAATCTTTATTTATTTTTTAATTAAGGAATTTAATTTTATTATCCAATATATTAAGGTAAGGAAATCCTTCGTACATTAGGTTAGGGGAATTCTCAAACCGAACTTCCTTTCTTTGGGATTTCACTCCTTAACAACAATTTCAGTATGTATATTAATTTAATGATACTTAAATTTCATATATTTATTCAAAATCTTATTTTTATGGGATATACATGTTTTCTAGATGAGCTTATGACAAGAACAATTTTTTCAAAAAGAACTCTTGTTTCTAAAAACACACCTTCTATTTCTCTTGAATTTTTTTTTCTTCACTCAATATTGATGATACTCATACCAAGAATTTTATTCCCTATTTATTTTCTTAACCCTTAATTTTATTCCTGAATTTATGATCTATGAAAAGAAACCCATTCCTTTCCATGTGTTATTTTATTTCTATTATTGATATATGTTCTATGTGGCATGAATGATATTGTAAATGTTATGATATGATGAGTGCACCAGGGATTACATTGCATAATTAAAGGTTATGATGTTACATGTGTTACTAGAATTATATATCACTCTAATGAATAGGTTAATGTGAATACTCTCATGAGATAAAGTGAAATATATCTAAACATGATGTTAACTTTGTTCACAATTATGTGTGGTAGTTGACCACTAAGAAATGATGTTTCGTTTTTATGCATTAACACATTCCATGACTTTATACAATTTTTCCTGTCATAATTATGAATTTATGATGATGATTTTTCCACCACATGTTATTTTGATTTGTGTTCTTATCTATCCTCTTAGTGGTAATTTATCTCACCCCTTTCTTTATTTATATCCTCGTGTGATTACTTGAACTAAAGTAAACATGCTGGAAAATAAGAAGCTAGAGAAGAAGTAATTAAATAAATATTTATGTTTTAATTTTAATATTTTATTTCTGGTTTTAATTTACACAAGACTCTGACCCTTTTTATCATTTTTAATTGTTTTATGTTTGTTTCTCTAATGTAATAAGTTATATAAAAAAAGTAGGGTCGCTAAACATACTACTAAAACATAGTGAAAAGGTCAAAAAATATTATATTACTAATTATTGTATGATATTATTTAGACCCTTATCACTTAATCATATAATTTTATATGTTTAATTTCCATGTTCCCAAGAATAAGACATTATATTATTTTAAAACATTGAATAATCACAAGAGTTTCATTCCACTCACTTATAAAATGGAACCCCCTCTTCTATTTTTTGCATCACTTGATCCATTTAGATGGACCAATACCTACAAAAATATCTTTCAAAAATCCATATAAATATATTATAGGTCATATTTTTATCAGAAGACAAATCCTATAAGGATTAGTATGTAAGAAAAAGGGAGAAATCTAATAATAGTTTATAATCCCTAACCAACCTGTTTGATGTTTATTACTTATTTGAACTCCTTCAAATATATTATCACCAATATAAAATGATGAACAAATAAATTTATTGAAACAAAAATTATATTTTATTGGTGTAACTCATATCCACCCTATCCTTTTACATGAAAAATTACATTATTTTAATCATAATTAGACATTAGAGTATAAGCCATGGATTGTGGAGTCTACTGTCTTTGATGACGAGGTATATAAAACTCAAAACATGGGACTAAAAAACACTTATTTATTTAATCGTAAAAAATAGTCCCTAACTCTAATTATTCTCATAAATCATCATAGGATAACCTGGGAATAACATGAATAAAGGGATGATCTAAAAATCCCAACAAGGGAGTAAACATAAGAATAAAGGTTTAGCAAATGGGTTTAAAGTCATAACATGATGACATAAAAAGGAATGTAACATATTGAATCATAACATATAAACATGGAATAATATAAACATGGAGTCATATTAATGTGTAAGAAACATAAAACATGACTTTATAATGATTCAATGATAATATCCAAGACCTTTTTGGCATGGTAGCACAAGCCAAGGCTAACTGCCATGATCGTCGCACTTGGTAGCACAAGCCAAGGCTAATCACCATGACTGTCCCACATAACGTCTCATGAGACAAACCTCTAATCAATGAGTTAGAGGGTTATATAGTTTAACCCATCTTAAATTTTTAGGAAGATTTTTTCCACATTAAAAATCAAATATAATCAATCTTACATAAACACAAGAGTTTCCCATGGAAATAATTGGGTATCACAATCATGTCATAAAGCATAAAAAATGAGTGTATCATAAAAGTTTCTATGAAATAAATGAAATAGAATATACATGGAAATTAATAAGGTAAAATTGTAATTTATCATGGTAAGTGATTTCATCAAGAAGTGACAACATGTAAGAAAATTATTTAGTAAATTATAGCATTAAAACATTTTTGTGCGGTTTTAAGGAAAATACTATAGAGCCTTTAAAATAGAAAATAGAAAAATATTTTATATAAACCCAGAATTAAAAAAAGAAGTTTTTCAAAAAAAATAATGATTTTATAAATAAAAAGGTGTATTAAAACTGAGGATAGTGTGCACTTGAAATTTAGTATGAATTCGAGACGTTCCCTTAAAACAAGTTTGCTTATTAAGAATTATTTAGGAGCGAATCACTTAAAAACATGTATATCCCTGAAAGATAATGAGGGTTGGATCATGAAACATGATTGTGGAGAATATAAATAGTATTTAGAAGTTTTACACATAAATAAAAATTACAGCTTCATTTGGATAAAAAGAATGTTAGAGCAACTCGAAGGATTATAGGAGGTTCGGGTTGAATAACTTACAGAATATTGACATCGTATCGACTGTGCATATGAGGTAAAAATGTGATATAAAGGGGTTTGTAATATTTTATAAACCATGAGGTAAGTATAAGTGATGTGTGAAATCATACGCCATCATTATTAATTAGACATAAAATGGAATAACGTAGAGGATATTCTTGAATAAAAGTAAAATAGAGAGGATCACTTAACTTAAGTCTGATGGTATTATCCACTAGATATTAATGACCTAAAATATAAAATTAGGTTCATTAATTATTTACTCTAGAACATATTTTATATTTAAAATATTTATTATAAAATTTTTAAGTTCATTAATGACCACTTTGATTGGTTATGAGGTTCAATTTCATTATTCCAGTCTATTTGCTTCCTTGGTTGTAATGATCAGTTCACTTATTCATGCTCGGACAGACATGTATGATTAGATTGGTTGTCTATAATTGGTGTTATATTTTATTATTGAAAATACATAAGGTTACATGTTTGTAAATTTAATTTGGTTTCTTAGAGTGATGTTGATCATTATATAAAACTTTAGTGACCACCTTTTGGGTTAATTGGCGGTTTTTGAACACAATGAATACGTTTTGTTTTATAAATAAAAACCATGTGTGAAAAAATATTACAGAACCATATATGGGACATAATACATATTTTATAGTTAGGTTCAACAATGTAAATGGTTAGATGACCAAATTTGAAAATGGTAATGGAAATTGAAAACCCATCATCCTTGAATGTGGAAAATTTAAACATCTCGGAAGGTGTCTTTACTATAAGTATAAAAGTATAGTAAAGGACATATGATAATAACATATTCCATTATTATAAAAAAAATTATATTACATGTAATGTGATGGATTTTTTATAATATTTGGATGAGTATATGTAATGATTGAAAATAAAACAAATGAACTTGAAAAGAAACTAAAATAATTGAAAAGAGGAATTTACCTATGGAATCAATCTTCCTTGGGAGCCTCTTCAAGGGATAGTATTTGGTCTTTTGAAGAGACTAAGGGATGTTGGACATGGGGAACAATAATGGGGATATATTTGGGAATAATTTATGCAATGCACAAGGCTTGAGAGAATAGAAGATAAGAGGTAATGAGGGGTGGTATTTATAGTAGAGGGGAGAGGTGTTTTCTCAATATTATAGTCATTAATTTGTTATTTCTCCACAAGACAAACAATTGTGATGATTCTATGACAAAAAATAGTAATAAGTGAATGTGATTTATAGAAATGGGTTCTTACATCACTTATGATGTCATGAATAGTGTATTTAAATTATAATGTATTTATACAGTAAATTAATGTATTTTACTATTCACCAAAAAATCAAGTATTTTAGAAAAATCCCAATAATCCACCCAAAACATTTTTTGATTTGTAGATTACAAAAATGAAATCCATTTTCCAAAAATAATTTTCTAAATATCATTAATTTATTTTTTAATTATAATCAACATTTAAATTGAAAATACTTATTTAAAAACGATAATTGATTTTATAATGTCTTTAAAAATTACAAAGGTCTTAAAAAATTATCTTAAAACCAAAAGAAAAAAAAATTAATTTGGAACACCATTTAGGAAAATATATTTTATTTTAAATTAATTCGTTATTTATAATTAATTATTTATGACTTTAAAAATACCAATACATTTACTATGGTCATGTTATCACTTATAAGATGCCTAAATTTAATTTATACAATCAACAGTAAGGTTATTGTCATTTTGAATGGTGTACTATTCATAATGTTCATATTACTATTCATAAGGGTAGATTACTATTCATAAGGGTAGGCTACTGTTTACAAACAACATTACTTATTAGAGTCCAAAAATATTACTAATCGCAACCGTGTATGTCTGATTTTTTAAATTCAAAACACAGAAGTCTCAGAATTATGTTTAAGGGTAACATAGTTCGTAGTAGTTAATTGTGTTGTGATTTCATGTGATTATATGACACAATTATATGAAATTAATTTCCATTGATAAAACATTGGTTCATTACATTATTACCCACTTATGAAATTTCACCCTCAAAATTAGGTTATACATTCTAGTCCATAACCAGGTGCGGGTACTTTTCCTTCATTGCCTCCTCCAGTTCCCATGTTGCCTCTTATTAATGATGGTTCTACCACATTACTTTATCTATGTGAGTAGTCTTGTTATGTATCACTTTATCTCTACGATCTAATAACTTAACTGGCTGCTCCTCATAGAAATGATCATCAAACAACTATACCACCTCTGAAGAGAGTACATGTGAAGGATATGGTACGTACTTTCTAAAGAGGGATACACGGAAGATATCATGTGCTTTGGCCACAGTAGGTGGAAGTGATATTTGATAGGCCACAGTCCTGAAAAGATCGTGAATCTTGAAGGGGGCAATGTACCTGGGACTTAACATTCATTTATTCCCAAACCTCAAGACCTTCTTCCATGGAGATATGTAGAGAAATACCATGTCTCCAACTTTGAAATCAATGTCTCGCCGATTATTTTCTTCCGAACTCTTCTATCGAATTTGGGCTACCATGATGTGGTATTGAATGGTCTTCACCTTCTCTGCAATTTCTTCGACCATTTCTGATCCTGGCATCTTACACTAACAGATTTCATCCCAAAACTCACTATAGGAAAATGGGTGTTTCGTGGTGGTTTTTTCGCGGCGGTTTTAAAAACGGCCGCTAAATTTTTTTTGGGCCGCTATTTTGCTGCGGTTATTTCATGACGGTATAAAAACCCCCACGAAATGTGTTTATTTTTTTATTTTTTTTCGAGGATTAGCATCGTTTTTTTAAAAAACTGCCACGAAATAGGGGCATTTTGGGTAAAACCGCCGTGAAATTAAAGGAATAAAATAAAAAAAGATGAGAAACACCAAAATCACTAAAATGACGATAACTTTTGATCTGAGCATCTGTTGGAGTGCCACAAATAGTAAAATTGATGCTTGTGAAGATATCTAGAGGAATGTATAATAAAAACCATCAGAGGAACTATGGTTCGGAAGATATGAGAGATATAAGAATGTTGAAAAAAGTTCTCCATCTTTAAACAGCCATAACTTTCGCTCCCGGTGTAATTTGGTCTCTACCACATATCAAATTGAAGCCAGAAATGAGTGTTATGCACTAATTGAAAACAAGAAAGATTTTGTCATGATTTTCAACCCCAAAAACCCTTTCAAAGGCCCCCAAAACCATGTTTCCATCACCGGTGTCCCGTCAAACTTTTCTTCAAAAGGACTTAACTTTCGATCAACATGCCAGTTCTTACTCCTCCACCTGCCAAATCATCGTTTGTTCCATGAGATTCAGTTTGACTCGTCGCAAAGCCCACATGGACTTCTGGATCATAAGTTATGGCCTTTTTAGGGGGTATCGGGTTTGTTATGTTTTTCGATGCCTCGTTTCTAGCACCTGTTCGCCGTCGGTTTTTTTTTAAAATGGTCGTAACATCCGATCTGCCGGTCCATTCGGTCTCATTCACCTATCAGCTCAAAGATCGTTTTAGGATAGTTGATTTCACTAGTCGCGGGTCTGGAATGGACTCTCGAATCATAATTTATCTCAATTAATGTGAGTCCAATGTTTTTGTCACTTTATGATCGTTTTGACAGGTTTTAACGGTTGCTCCATTTATTACTATTTATTTGGGTTTCCATGACTTGTTATCTTTATCAATGGTTTTGTGGGTTATTATGATGATTATGTTGAATTCTTAAGGGGTTTTCCAGAGTTTTTAATGAGTTTTCATGCGTTCTCATGCTTTCCAATGCTTCGTTCTTCAGGCTTCTCCATCCGTTTTCATGTGTTTTCATGTTTTTTCAACCCTTATTACGCCTTTTCATACTTTTTCATGTGTTTCATTTATTATTTATTATTTGTAATATACTTTAGTTTATTTATTATCTATTATTTGTTACTGGTTATTTATTATTTATTATTTATATTTATTTATTATTTATTATTTATTATTTATTATTTATTATATATTAGTATTATTATTAATATTTGTTACTTTTTTTTATTTTTTTATTTATTAAATATTATTTATTATTTATTATTTATTATTATTATTATTAATATTTTATTTATTATATATTATATATTATATATTATATATTATATATTATTATTTATTATTTATTTATTATTATTTATTGTTTATTACTTATTACTTATTATTTATTATTTATTTATTATTATCTACTATTAATTGTATTTTATTATTTATTATTAATTTAATTATAATTATTAATTATGTGTTATTTATTATTATTATTTATTATTTATTGTTTATTGTTTATTGTTTATTATTTATTATTTATTATTTATTATTTATTATTTCTTATGGTTTATTGTTTATTATTGTTTATTTTTTATTTTTTATTTTTTATTTATTAATTATTATTATTTTTTATTTGATATTTATTATTATTTCTTGTTTATTATTTATTATTTATTATTATTTAATATTTATTATTTATTATTTATTATTTATTATTTATTATTTATTATTTATATCTCTTATTTAAAATTTATTATTTGTTATTTGATTATAATTAGATATTATATTTTTTTATTTTTTATTTTTTATTTTTTATTTTTTATTTTTTATTTTTTATTTTTGTCTATTATTTATTATTTATTATTATTTTCTATTTATTATTTATTATTTATTTATAATTATTTATTATGAGTTATTTATTATTATTATTATTTATTATTTATCATTTATTATTTTTTATGTGTTATTAATTATTTATTATTATTTATTGTTTATTATTTAATATTTTATTATTATTTATTATTTATTATTTATTATTATTTATAATTTATTATTTATTATTTATTATTTATTATTTTATTATTATTATTTATTATTAGTTATTATTTATTTTTTATCATTTATTTATTTTTATTTATATTTTTTTATTTATTATTTATTATTTATTCTTTATTCTTTTAATTTTGTAATTTTATTATTTTATTATTTTATAATTTATGAAAATATTATTATACTTTATTTGTTATTTAATATAATAAACAGTAAATAATAATAAATAACTCAATAAATAACTAATAAATCAATAATTATTAATTATTAATTATTGGTTATTAATTATTGATTATTGATTATTGTTTAATTATTATTGAGTTTGTATCTATTAGTTATGTATTATTTGTTTTTTCAATTAGTATGTATTAGTAAATTAAATTCTATTTATTAACCACATTACAAGCTTGTTGGAGTGGTAAAGTATTTGGAAAGTACCTAAGAGGTTAGGGGTTCAAATCTCACCAAACGTAGTATTTCTTTATATCGCATGGGCATGTGCATGGGCATGAGCATGCATGCATGGATAAAGTAAATAATTTAATACGAAATAAATAAAATAAATATGAAATAAATAAAATAAATACGAAATAAATAAAATAAATATGAAATAAATAAATAAAATACAAAATAAATAAATAAAATATGAAATAAATAAATAAAATATGAAATAAATAAAAAAATAAAATAAATACGAAATAAATAAATAAAATAAAATAAATACCAAACAAATAAATTAAATATGAAATAAATAAAATAAATATGAAATAATTAAAATTTATAAAATTTATAAAATAAAAAAAATAAATTCAAATTAAAAAAAATAAAAATTAATAATAAATAAATAAATAATGAAATAATGAAATAAATAAATAAATAAATAAATAAATCAATAAAGAAATAATGAAATAATGAAATAATGAAATAATGAAATAATGAAATAAAGAAATAAAGAAATAAATAAAGAGAATTCAACTAGTAAATGCTGGAGTGGAAATTATTATTGTAGGGGAATTCTACCAGTGGAAGATGTCGGTCCCTTCCTCTTTTGAATTACATTGAACATTCCCTCAAAATATCTTCTATTGTCTGAATAGTCCACCCAGATTGGCCGTAAATTTATGGATGTTAAGTCGTAATGAAGATCAGTTCAGTGCTTAGATAACATTATAGACTTTTCCAGAACTTTGAGGTAAATCTTAGATCTTGATTAGATACAATAGATAGTGGTGAAAAAGTCCATGGTGATGTTCTCCCACTTTCATGTTGGTATAGATAGTGGTTGTATCATCCCCTTATACTTTGGTCTTTCAAAATGCACTTTTTGACAGACCAGGCACTTTGATGTATTCTTAATAGTCTCCTTATTCATATTGTCCAACCATAAGTTCTCTTAGAGATCTCAATACATCTTTTTGCTCCCTAGGTGGATAGAGAAGGTTGAGCTATTTGTGTCATTCAGAAGCTCCATCTTTATCTCTGGATTAGATGGTACACATAATCATGACCAAAATCAAACAACTACTTCCTCATCAGTCATGAACGCAGAGGATTTCCCATTTATAATGGCTTCCATCCTTTTCAAAATTTCCACATATTGTATTTGATCATCCTTTATCTTCTCCACAAGGTATGGTTGGGAAATCATTTGAGAAAGGATTTATGATGTTCCTCCCTTAATGATTCTCATGTACATCTTCTGAAAATCTAAGAAGATCAGATCAATTTCAATTCCCATCATTAATAATGTTGCAAGATCCTTTCTACTCAGACCATCTTCCACCTTATTCGACTAACCGGGATGGTAGTAGATTGAGAATTGATAATCTATTATGTGATCTACCCATATTCACTGCTGCATATTAATTTATTTCTGTATTAATATATATTTGACACTCTGGTGACCATTATATATCTCACACTTCTCCCCATAGAGAAATGATGCCAGATTTTTAATGCAATGATCACATCCTAAAACTCTAGATCATGTATAGGATAGTTTTTCTCGTAGATTTTTAGCTGCCTTGAGGCATTGGTAGTCACTTTATCATTTTTCATCAACAGACAGCCTAAGCCCTTTATTGAAGCATCACTGTACACCACAAGGATTTCTCCACTTATTGGAAGTGCGAGCACTGGCATAATGATTAGAATCTTTTTAAACTTCTTAAAACAGTCTTCAGATTCTTGAGTCTAAACAAACATTACACCCTTTTGTGTGAGCTTGGTCATTGGGTTTGACAATCGTGAAATGTTCTCCATAAATCATGGGATAATTCCCAGCTAGACCCAAAAATCTACAGATCTTCGTTGTAGATTTTGGTCAGGGACACTCTTCAATTGACATTGTTTTTGAAGTGTCCAGAGATATCCCTTTGTTGGTGATAACATACCCTAATAATGATACTTCCTCCATCCAGAAATCATATTTACTGTAATTTCCATATTGATTTTCCCTTCGAAAAGTCTTCAACATGGTATTAAAATGCTCTTCATGTTCCTCCTTTATCTTGGAGTATATCCAAATATCATCATTAAAGACTACAAAAACTTTATCGAGCTAATCTCAAAATACTCTATTTATTAAATCCATTAATATTTCTTCATCATTATGGATTATTAATGGAATTAATATGATCTTGTACTGTCCACACCTCGTTTGAAAGGTAGTCATTGGAATATTTTCCTTCCTCACCTTTAACTGATGATATATCCAGTAAAAGTCCGCCTTAGAGAAATAACTGGTCCCAAGAAGCTGATCAAACTATTCATCAATCTGAGGTAGGGGATACTTTTTCTTTTTCATTTTTTTATTGATCTCACAATAATCAATGTCTAGGTGCATTGAACCATCCTTCCTCTTGATGAATAGGACTGGCGCTCCTCGAGGTGAAGCACTTGGGTGAGTAAAACCCTTCTCTATATTCTCCTATAACTGCTTCTTTAGCTCTTCCAGCTCTATGAAGGCCACTCTATAAGGTTTCTATGATATACAAATATATCGAAGAATATTTTTAAATGAGAACTAAATATCTTGGTCAAGAGGAAGACTAGACAACTCTTTGGGAAATACATCAATGTAATCCCTCACGATGGGCATGTCTTCAAGCATGATTCTCTCCTTTGTCTAATCATTTGAGCTAGATATTCTTGCTCGTAATGTAGTAATATACACACTTCAGATGATGATTCTAATGAAGATTCAACTTCCTCCTTATACTTGTAACGAATTGGTGGATGCTTCGGGATGTGAAGGGTGATATTAGTTTCCTGCAGTTAATATTGGTTTTATATAAAGATAGCCAATCCATACCCAAGATACCATATAACTCCACTAAAGGAATTATGAAAAGATATTTTGAGAGGATTATTCCATATACATTTACTAAAGAGTAGTTATAAACCATGGACGTAATAAATTCCCCATTCGTTGTACTCATAGATAAATTTTCCTACAAATTTTGAGGTGGTGTTGGAATAGTTCTAATTAACTTCCACGATATGAAAGAATGTATAGAACCAGAATCAAATAGCATGTTCTCTATTATTGAATGAATAACTATTGTACCTACTACCATATCATTTGTTGGATCCACCTTTGTAATAATTATATAATAATCTCTTCATTTTTGCCTTGGAGGTTGCTTTTGATTACCTTTGACAACCCTTGGCATAGAGAAATTGTTCGAATAATGCCCATGATCCTTGCAGTTATAATAATGCACTATAGGCTGAGTATTGATCTAAACCTTCCTTTATTATTACACATTAGCAAGATTCTTCATATCCCTTCAGTATTGTTTAGCCATATGTCCCAACATTCCACATTTGAAGAAATTCTTGGTTCGCTTCAGATAGTTCCCATGATTCTACTTACCACAATTTTTACACGTGGGATGATCAAGTTTCTTTCCATCGTGTAATTTATTTGCATAACCTCCCGCATTAGATTTCATTTTCCTCTTCTTGTCATTGGTTCCCTGATACCACTGAGATTCTATAATCTCCATTTCAACCTTGATGGAATAATGGACAATCTCCTCATAACTGTCAAAGTCTCAAATTTCCAATTCTTTTTGTAGACTCAGCTTTAGTTTTCTAAAGAAAAGATCCACCTTAATCTTGGTGTTCAAAAAAAATTTTGAGGTGTACCTTGAATGCCTTTTGAATTTTTATTCACATGCCCCAATGGACTCATCTTCCTTCGTCTTGAGTCCGATAAACTCTCTTTTCATCTAGAGATGAAGGGTTTGAGGAAAATATTTATTGAAAAACATTCTCTTGAATTCCACCCCAATCAATGGATTCCACTTCCTCCTAGGGATATTTATTCATGATCAGTGTCCACCACTGATCAACTTCCCCATCAAAATGATAGACCACCAATACAACATTCTCTTCTTCTAAGAACTGTAGGATACAAAATATCTTTTCAATGGTGTTAATCCATTATTCTGTGTAGAGGGGATCAGAAGATCCACTAATCATTGGAGGCCATTCCCACATGAAGGATTCAATGAAAACATGATATTTCCATAGAGGAGGAGGGTGTTCCACATGATTCAACTTATAATTCATAACGACATCCATCTGAGCAAGTACTGTCATGATATTTTGATCACTCATTCCCATAATATCATGCATATCATTTGGGTAACCTTTACATTCCTTATCACATTTATTTTTGGCACGTGTTCTATTTCCTTCCATTAATAAAGAAAAAGAACGTAAAATTATAGGTTTTGAATACATATATATTGATCATAAAAATGAAACATTGAACATAAAAGGATTATCTTGTAAAGATGATGTATATCCTAACATTTGATTCCATGTGTTTCAATCTAGGTTATCCAAGATCTATTTCATAACCTTTATTTTTATAGAATTATTTTCCCTTCAAAATGGTTTGTATGAAGCTTAGTACATTACCAGGCATATCCCCTGGGACTGTCAAACCAAGAGTGAAGCAAGGCCCATTGTCAGCACCAGTTCCCATTCAAGTCTAGCTCAAATTGGTGTTTTCATGTTTAACCCCTAGATACATGTGTTCCAGAGCCACCTCTGCGTATTTGTACCCAGGGAGGGATGTATTTTTTTGATAAACCATTTACTCTATGCATACCAAAATATATGGATGTTTTGGTTATACATAGCCTCATCTTTATGGTTATTACTAAAAAGATCTAATACTATTATCCAAATATACCTAGACCATCCTTTGATTCCAACTATAATGACCCTAACCTTTTACACATAACATTACTTGATTTTAAGCATAATTAAACATTAGATTACAAGCCAAGTATCATGGATTCTAATATCTTTGAAAACCAGGTACATAAAACAAAAAAAATGTGACTAAAAAAACACATCATAATTTAATATTAAAAAAGAGACCATAACTCCCATTTTTCTCCAACATCTTCATAGGATAACCTTGGTAAAAAATGAACAAATGAATGAGCATAAAATCCAAAAAAGTGAGTAAACATAAGAATAAGGATTTAGCACATGGGTTAGAAGGCATAACATGATGACATAAAAAGGCATGAAACATATGGAATCATAACATATAAACATGGAATCATATAAAAATGAAGTAATATTAATGTGGAATAAACATAAAAAAATGACTTTAAAATGATGTATGGCTAATCTCCAAGATCGTTGCACATGGTAGCACAAGCCAAGGTTAACATCCAAGACCATCGCACATGGTTGCACTATCCAATGCTAACCGCCAAGACCGTCGCAAAAAACATCTCATGAGACTCAAAATTACCAAATTCATTGGAGAAATATCTAGTTTATCCCATTCAAAATTTTCTAGAATATTTTTTCCACATAAAGAATCATACTAATCAATCTTACAAAAACATAAGAGTTACCCATGGAAATAATTGGGTATCACAATCATTTCATAAAGAATATAAATTGGAATATAATAAAAGTTTAAATTAAAGAATGGAATTAAAATATAGATGGAAATTCATAAGTTAATATAGGAATTTATAATGGTAAGTGATTTCATAATTAAGTGACAAAATATAAGAAAAGTATTTATGAAATTTTATCATTGAAACATTTTTTGTGTGGATTTAAAGAAAATATTATAGAGCCTTTAAAATAAAAAATGGAACAAAATTTTACATAAAACTATAAGTGAACCAATAAGGTTATCATAATAAAAATACTGATTTTATAAAGAAAATGGGGGATTAAAATACAGGATATAGTGCACTTGAAATTGGGTACAAAATCAGGAAGTTCCCTTAAGACAAGTTAGTTTATCGAGAGGTATTGAGGAGAGAATCACTTAAACATATGTATATCCCTAAAATATAATGATGTATGGATCTTGAAACATGATTTTGGAGAATATAAATAGTAAGTATAATTTTTACATATAATTAAAATACAAGATAATTTGGATACAAATAAATTTAGAGCAACCCGAAGGATTATAGGAGGTTCGTGTAGAATCGTTTACGGAATATTGGCATGGTATCAGGTGTACTTAGGAGGGATTGATATGAGAGAAAAGGGTTTATCATATTTTATAAATAATTAGGTCGTTATGGGGGAGGTAAAAAATCATACCCCATCATTATTAATTATACATAAAATGGCATAACATAGAGGATATTATTGGATAAAAGTGAAAAGGAGAGGATCACTTACCTTAAGTATGATGGTGTTGTCCACTTGATATTAATGACCTGAACAATAAAATTAGGTTCATTAATTAATAATTAATGAACCTATATTATATTTAAATGATTTAGTATAACCTTTTTATGTTCATTAATGACGTTTTTTATTGGTTATGAGGTTCAATTTCATTATTCAGGTCTATTTGATTCCTTGGTTTTAATGATCAGTTCACTTATTCTTGTTCGAACACACATGTATGATGACCGTGGATGTCCCGAATTGAAGTTATATTTCATTATTTAACATAAAAAAGGTTAAATGGTTGTACATTTAATTTGGTTACTTGAAATGAAGTTGAATGATTATATAAAACTTTAGTGACAACCTTTTGGGTTACTTAGTGGTTTTTGACCACAATGAACGCGTTTTGTTTTATAAATCAAAACCATGTGTAAAAAAGGATTCTAGAAGAATATATGAGATATAATGAATATTTTATGGTATGTTTCTTACATGTAATTGGTTTAATGACCAGATTTTAAGATGGTAACAGAAATTAAAAACCCATCATCCTTGAATGTGGTAAATTAACACATCTCGGATGGTGTCTTTACTACTAATATAAATGAAGGGCGAAGGAGAGATGATAATAAATTATTACATTATCATAACAAAATTATAGTAATTTTAAGTTATTTTATTTGTAATAATATTTGTATAAGGAGTGGTAAAGATAAGAAAACAAATGAACTTGGAAATAATGTAAATGAATTGAAAAAGAAGAATTTACCTCTTGAATCAATCTTCCTTGAGAGCCTCTTAAGGGGAGAGGGTTTGGTCTTTTGAAGAGACTAAGGGATTTTGGACGGGGGGATTGCAATTGGGGAGATATTTGGGCAGAATTTAGGAAAGCCACAATGCTTGATAGGAGTAAAGAGATGAGGTAAGAGGGGTGGTATTTATAGTGGAGGGAAGAGGTGTTATCTCAATACTATATTCATTAATTTATTATTTATCCATGAGACAAACAATAGAGATGATTCCATGACCAAAAAAAATAATAATTGCATGTTAGTTTCATATATGGGAACTTACAACACTTATTATTTTAGTAATAGTAGATTTATTTTATAATGTATTTATATGGTAAATTAATGTATTTTACTAGTCACAACAATTACAAATATTTCAAAAAATCCAAAAAAAATCACCCTAACCATTTTTTGACATGTAAAATACAGAAAGAAATTAATTTTTCAAAAAATAAATTATAAATATGATAAATTAAATTTTTAATTATAACCATAATTTACATAGAAAATACAGATTTCCAAATTATATCTGATTTTATTATTTTTTCAAAAATTACATAAGGTCTTATAAAATTATCATAAAACCAAAAGAAATAAAATATTTAATTTATGAACACTTTCTAGTAAAATATATTTTATTTTAAATTAATTATTTATGACTTAAAAAAACCAATACTTTTACTACGACCATATTATCACATATAAGATGCCTAATTTTTTTTATTTAATCAAGGGTGAGGTTATTATTATTTTTGATGATGTACTATTAATAAGGTGATATTACTATTTATAAGGGTAGGATAATATTCACAAAAAAATGTTTTTTTATCTGAATCCAAACATCTTACTGATCACAACTGTGTATGTCAATTTTTTAAAATTCAAAACACAAAAATTTCAGAATTATGTAAAAAGGTAACATAGTACATAGTTGTTTATTTTGTTCTGATTTCATGTGATTATAATAAATAATTATTTTAAAGGATTTTTCATTGATAAAACATTGGGTGATTACATAAACACTCTTCTATATTTCTTTTAGATCCTATGTGAAATGAAAAAACCGCAAGTGTGTATCTATGGACTATCACCTTCATGAAACAATGTGTGTCATTCTCCATCACCGCCTCCCACAGCTAGTTATAAAGTTATATCTGATGAAAATATATAATTTAATGGAAATTATTATTATTATATGAAGATATTATACTACATACCATCTTACCCTTTCCATCCATTTTAAATTTATAATTTCGCTCGTGCATACATGTGCAATACCACCTCCATGAAGCGATGTGATTAATTTTTCATTACAACCTCACATGTTTTGTCATAAGTATGTAAATAATGAATAAATAAGATATTTATGACATAATTATTCTCATTTTAAATTAATATATATATATACACCTTATTTCCTTTCTATCAAGTAGATAAATGGAAATGTTTCTCATGTGTACGTGTAGAATATTTCCTCAATGATACAATGTAATTCATTTTTCATTACCAACATCTATGTATTATTATAAAAATGTTTTTAAAGTAAAAATAATAATTTCACCATGAATAATATTCTAATAATATGTAACCTTTATCCCTTTTACCATAGTCAACAAATAGATGAAATTTTGGACTTACAAACAAAAAAACCACAAAACGTCTAACCTGAACTTCACCATTATAGTAACTAAATCACATGGTAACAAATGAAATAAATACAATAATGATAATTAAACTAACATAAATAAGTTTATAAATAAATTATAAAACTAAACTAATTTTATTAACATTGAAAAAATACATGTAAAGTGTTATGAGTGAGGACTTGAGGTAAAGGAAAGTTTTTCAAAAATATCATTTTGTTGTTTTCTATCAAAATAATTTTCATACTTGTTGATGTTATTTTAGATATTTAAAAAATGTTATTAATTATTATTTCAAGGTTCATAGAGTACACTTTCATTTATTTTTTTTATTTTTTACAAATTATTAAAAGGAATCTTTTCAATATTTTTCAAATGAGTAATTTTTTTCTTTTCACATAAGTGTAAAAAAAATGTCTGTTTAATGTTTACGAATTAACCATCATTTCCCATAATCATATCCAATATATTTTTTATCAATATTAGTTTTCATCTTTCATAGTTATTTTCAATGAAAATATTTCTCTTAATGTTATATTAATTTTTAGTTTTAAAATGTTTTTCTAAGGAAATGTAAACCTTGTTTTATCCTTATGAGATAACTTTAAATGTTATTTATTATAGACTTTAAAGAAAATTCAAATGGATTTTATGGTTAACATTAAATATATTTGTGTTTTATTTATGATATGTTTCTTAGAAATTTTATATGAATTATGGGTGTAAGAACCCAGATATTATTTTCATGTATGGATCTTGAATTCTTGTGTTTTTTAAAAAAGTAGGAGTTTCTAGAAATTTAAGGAGTACACTCAGTGTACTTATGAGTACACGCTATTTCACTGGTTGTCACGGGTATATGTGTAAGAGCCGAGTACATGGAAATGTGGGGTGACCTGGAGGCTGCCTAAAGTAGGGGCCTAGTAAAGGAATATACACGTCATGTATCATTAAAGAACACTCCATGTATTTTTATATTTATTTTATAAATCAGACCAGGGTGGTGTCTAATTGACAGAACCTCCTTCTTCTAGCATTGTCTTGTCTAGGAGTGACTAAAGATTTCCGATTCTTCTCCAAGCCCCCAATCGACCTTATGTGCTCCGAATCAAACTCTGTCGGTTGGGTTGGAATCGCATCAGTGAGTTGTTCATTTTTCTAGAGCCTCTTTTCTTGATTTCTCATCTTTCGTGAGATATCCTTTGTTGAACTATTTAGGAAATTTTTTATATCTATGGAGTTTTAGGTTGATTCAATGGACGAGGTTCAACTATATCGATCGTACAATGTATAGGTTGTTGGTTTGTCACTTTCTGTTGATTATATTTTAATTATATGTGAACAAGTTCCCAATAACCTAGTTTAAGCTATTACGTGTTTAGGGAATTTAACCACATTAATGCATGCTTTGACATCTTTTCTTGATTATGGGTTTTTTTATTGTAAGTTAGGTTATTTACATTAATATGGATTTATTTTCCCATGTTTTATTTGATATTAGTCGTTGGGTCTAGAATTACCTGTTATGATGCTCTATTTTCTATTCCTAGTATTGTTAAGATTGACTGATATTATCTGACATTCTTATGTTATGATTTTTAGCTGTTTAACCAAGTAGTATTTGAGATTTACTTATTCTTATGAATATCATTTTTCCATGATTTGTTTATATAGAGCTATGAGAACCTGGTGTAGGGAGACCATAGGGGGAATTGATGTTGAGGGATTCCCCAGAGGGTCTTCTGTACTTGTCACACTGCGAGACCATAGGGGGGATTGATGTTGAGTACTCCCTCAGAGTGTCTATAGTTATAGTTACGAGACCACATGGGGAATTGACGTTGAGTGCTTCCTCAAAGAGTCCATAGTTTATCATTATAAGACTATACATGGAGTTGATAGTGAGTTCTTACTCAGAGAGTCTTTTTTTTTCACAATACCAAAGGGGTTAGACTGTGTGAGCTTACCCATAATGTCATTATATCATATTTGTATAAGTTGAACCGGAGGGGTTAGGATGTGTGAAAATTCCCAGAGGGTTTCTTCTGAACGTTTAATTGAACCAGAGGAGTTAGGCTATGTGGACCTTCCTAGAGGGTTGCTTGTATTTGTTTCGCTGAATAATTAATAATGTAAATGAATGTAGTTGAAACTATAGGACTATTTACTTTTGAGTATTTCCTTATTTATTACATCATTTTTCCTAACTTCCTATATATATATATATATATTCACTAACAGTTAGGCATAGATCATTGGGTGGTTTCCTACTGGAATTCGTCTAACACCTGGTTTAGGTCATGATTTTGGGCCCAAATAGATTATATTGTTTTAGGTATAGATAAGGGAAATCACCCTTCTACATCAGGTACTTGACTGTTGTGGAGCTGAGGATCATGGGACCATGTTGAGGTTTGCGATGCTATTGGAGTTTACTTTTGTTATTTTTAATTTGGTTTAGTACTATATTCCAGCATTGTGACTTGTCTGGATGCTTTCTTAGACACTTGTGTCATGCGTCATTATTTACGTATATATGCTGCCATTGATTATTTACTTTCAGTCTACCATTGTTTGTTTATTGTATGGGATTAGTGCTCCCCTACTATTATACATTTTTTCCACTATGTTACCCTGTCTGTGAGGGAAGTTTTTTCCCCTCTATCTCACCCAAGGCCCTCACTGCTAGTCGGAAGCCTCTGGCATTTGGGGAAATGAGCTTGAGGCCATGTGACCGGTCGGGTATGCGGCACCGTTGTGCGGCACCCGGAACTGGGATGTTACAAAGTTGTATTAAAGGAATTATTTACTTCATAACTTACTATTTGGATTCTATAGATAGGGATGGTAAGAAATATGTAGTTGGTAATAACTTGTGCCTAGGAGTAGCTAACCCCTGTATAAGGAAAATATAATTTTCCTAGATTATTGCAATTTTTTTCAATTTTTCAATTATTACAGTTGATTTGATATTACTATAGAGTGATTATCATGTTTTTTTGTTATCATTGATATTATTGAGGTTCTATTTCTATTGTAACCTAATTATATGTGGGTATTCCATCTCATGCATTATATAGGCACTTTCTAGAGATCACATGTCATGCATTCTTGTCATTCCATTTAGGGTGCATTACCGATTACATGTTGATGTGATAGATGTTATGATAGATATTCATGTTGTTGTGATAGATTCCTTGATATAATACATGCTATTTGATAGGGTATAGCTAATATTTAAGTGTTTGTTTGAATGAGCAACAAACATTGGTCCTTGAGGTGTTATGGGCTCTCATGGACCTGAATTTGGTAGATCATGTGATTGATTACTCTATTATGCTTTGTGATATACATGAATATGATTCCAAGATTAATTCGCGGAGAGTATAGGCCCTCATAGATCTGAATCTGGAACGTTAAACATTTGTTTCAGTGATTTATGGGATTCTGGAGTAGTTTTTGAGGGTTACTATCTAGAAAACCCCGAGTACACAGTGTGTAATGATGAATACATGCCATGTATCCTTATGTTCAGGGAGGAATTTTTTTCGTAAGTACACATCATGTACTGTATGTACACGCCATGTAGTTCTTAAACATGTGACTGACTTTGTGGTCAGAAATACGGGGTTGAGAAATCTTTAGTGGAACACACCATGTTCTAGACTTACACAATGTGTTGTAGATACCATGTATCTGGTCATGTGACTAACGGAACAAGTGAATGAAAATAAGGTAGTATATGTCATTTCCATCTTGAACACTCTGTGTGTAGTTTATCATGTAACCGGTTGTGTGACTAACAACATGGGTCTGTGGATTCCTTCTAGTACACATCGTGTCTGGCACAAACACGCTGTCTAGTCTTATTATAAGAGAGTTGTATGGTTTAGTTGTGTAGGGGATCTTGAGCAGGGGAAGATTATTCAAGTACACATCATGTCAATGGAGAACATGTCGTGTGTATGGGGTGTTAGATGACTTGGGATGGCAGAAGTACCCTCCCATGTAAAGTTTTCAGGGAACACACCGTGTAGGGGTCAGACTGGCAGTGTATCCATGTTTTGAAAAGAAGAATGTTTTCTTTCCCCTTTTCCATTCTAGAACTTCTAATTTTAATTCCTTGATATTCTTGAACAAAGTTGTGTTATTGACCTTGTAAATTCATGCCTCCGATACATCCTCTGGTTGTACGCTATATATAGGGCAATGATAAGACAACGGACATGGAATATCCTGAATTACCAGCAGACCATTCCATCATGTTTTTCTTGGTACCAGCTATCATTCTGGATATAGGTGTCGATGCATTGTTCGGAGAAGGCTTCATGAGGTTTATACAGACCTTCCAGAGAGCACTATATCCTTCCCCATCTATGGCAGAGTTGACGTGGGTTTTTCAGTAGCATCATCCTTCCAACTTCTCAGGGGATGGAGGACCTCAGTCTGCAGAGTCATGGTTCGAATCCATGTTGTCCATCTTTGACCATCTCAAGATGCCTCCGGAGAGGAGGGTGAATATCTATACATACATGCTTCAGGATTCCTCCAATAGATGGTGGGATGTGATATCAAATGAGAGATGTAATCAAGTTATGGAATGGGATTAGTTCCAGCATACCTTCTATGACTACTTTTTTTTCACAGACATTGAAGGCCGACCAAGCCAAAAAGTTAATGAGTTTCGAACAAGGAACTCTCTTAGTCATGGAGTATTCTTCTCTCTTCATATAGATACAGTGCTTCACACCCATTCTAGGAGGTCATGAGTTATTTCTGTCTGGAAAGATTGAGGATGGTCTCAGGCATGACATCTGAACTCAGGTGAACATCTTTATGTATAATTCCATATATTCTATAGTCAACCAAGTTCTAATCACAGAGTGCAACCTAGGATATTCTGGAGTTGTGATCCAAGTTGGTTCAGCATCTAGAGTTGGTACTTCTCTAGCTGAAAGTAGGAAGTATTGTAGGGAGTCTATACACAGAGATCTGAGTAGGAATGATACTCTTTCAAGTATCCATGTGGTATGCTACTACTGCGGGAAGAGAGGTCATATAATGCCACTTTTCCCAAGAGACCCAATTGAGTGCCAATATTCTGGAAAGATGGGTCTTCTTCAACATTTATTTCAGTATTTATCACCAGAAGCTGGTGAATAGGGTTCTGGAATTACTCCATGTTCAGGAGTAGGACCCCCAGTATCTCATTAGTCTAGGAACTAGAGTTCACCTGGATGTTCAGTCCGAGGTGGAGATCACTTTTGTGGTAGCCAGTAAGCAGGATTTCAGTGACAATAGGGTGGATCAGCTCAAGGTGGTCAGGAAGGGTCACAGGACCACGGTATAGGTCATAGTTTTGTAGTGGAGCAGACCCAGTAGGAGTAGGATCTCGAACCATCTATAGTTAGCGGTACAATTCTAGTTTCCTCATATTTAACTTCTTCACTTTTCAATTCAAGGGCTTCCCATAGTTTCATATTTGTTGCTATTGTGGTGAGCCTTTGCCTCTGTATCTTTAATTCTACTGATATCTCGATATTGGGCACTTTATGGGTGACTAGAACGACTATTATATTTCAATGCAAGGAGTTCCCTCTTGAGGTTTTTTGGTGTCACTTCTTATGGGACCATTATGTCTTAGAGATGATGGGTTATGACATCATTCTCTAAATTGAATGGTTGGTTCCCTTTCAAGTTGTAGCTGATTTCTATCACGGTAGGATGAATTTTATGTCACATGAGGGTGGATTGTTTCTACATAAGGGTGAATGGGATATCCAGGTGAGCATAACTGGACTTGAGCATCATGGGATGGGAGGAGTAACATCCTAGATTGCTAGTTTGTATCCAGATGACCAAGGGACTTCACAGATTTAATTTCCTCTAGTGGTGGATCATTTGATTGATTTCTTTCCAAATGAAATTATAGGTTTACCTTCGGAGGGAGAGGTACATTTCTCTGTTGAGCTTATTCTAGGAGCAGCACAGGTGTCCATTAATCCTTATAGTATGGCTACACCTGAGACACAGTAGCTCAATAAATAGTTATAGGAGTTACATGCAATGGGTTTCATCCAACCCAATACTTCTCCTTGGGTTTTTCATATCCTTTTTGTGAAGAAGGTGGATGGTACCCTCAGACTTTGTGTGGATTATCAGAAGCTGAACCAACTCATGGTCAAGAACTGATATCCCTTGCTGAGAAGTGATAATCTCTTTGATCATCTTTGAGGAGACCAGGTGTTCTCAAAGATTGATTTGAGATCCGTTTATCATCAGTCATTTGTTAGACCATCTGATATAGCTCTTACATCCTTTCAGAGCAAGTACGGTCTATATGAGTATGTGGTTATGCCATTCAGTATCACGAACCCAGCGATAGTTTTCATTGCACTGATGAACCGAGTGTTCCGTCCATACATGGACTCCATGACAGTGGTTTTCATGGATGATATCTTGGTTCAATCTCAAACTCCACATGGCCATGGAACCCATCTTTTTATCATTTAGAGTACACTGAGAGAGTATCAATTATATGCTATGTTATCAAAATTCCATTTTTTGATGTACCAAATTTACTACTTAGGACATGTAATCTCAGAGGCAACAGTACCTATATACCCAGAGAAAGTGATATTAGTATTTTCCAGGGATTATGAGAAGAACATATTTGAGATACATAGTTTTCTAGGGATAGCTAGTTCCTACATACGTTTTATACAAGACTTTTCATGCTTATCAGCACCTCTGACTGGCCTAACTAAGAATGGTGTGAAGTACCTAGGGATAGATTCCTATGATTAATTCTTTATGGAACTGAAATAAAGGTCGACTTTAGCACATATACAAGTTTTTTCAGATCTGTGCAAGATTTATACAGTTTATTTCAATTCATCATGTATCGGGTTGGGAGAAGTGGTTATGCATAGAGAAAGATTTGATGCATATGGGTCTCAGTAGGTGAGAACACACAAGAGGAATTACCTAACACACAATCTTGATCTGGTTAAAATTTTTCATGCTTCATGATGTTGAATACATTATATATTGGGATACCATTTTGTGGTTTTCAATGACCACAAAAGTCTCAAGTATATATTCACTCAGCGCGATATGAATTTGAGATAGTGAAGGTGGGTTGAGTACCTTCAGTCCTTCGACCATGAGCATTCATAAATTCATGGTAAAGACAATGCGGCAGTTAATGCGTTGAGAAGGAGGACTCAGATATAGGCAGTTCAGGAGGCCAGTTGTGAGTGGCATCTTATGGATCTGTTCTCTAAGACTCATTTGGAGGTGTACGACAGACATGGGAATATGTTCCTTTCTTCTGTAGATGTTACCTCTAATACTCTTGATCAAGTGCGAATGAGGTAGCTATCATATGATAATGGCCTAGTTCTATGGGAGAGTGTGTTAGGAGAGGACCCTTTTCCTAGATGTACTATAGGTGAGGATGATAACTTGCATTTTCATGGGTGTGTATGGATGTTAGTAGGCATATGCAAGGAGCTCATGCAAGATTTTCACTCCTCTATTTGGGTTGTTCATCCATATTTCACCAAGATATATCACAACCTACATCGTTAGTATTGGTGGCCTAGCATGAAGAGAGATGTGTCTTGTTTTTTAATAAGGTGTTCCACCAATCAGCAGGTGAAGGCATAGCACCAGCGACCAGCAGGGCTTTTGTAGAAGTTTCCCATTCTTAAGTGGAAGTGGAATTATGTCATTATGGACTTCATGATAGGTTTACTGAGGTCTCCTCAAGGGAATGATGCAGTTTTGGTTGTTATTGAAAGACTCACAAAGGTTTCAAACTTCTTTCCGATCAAGGAGACCTTCATTGTTGATGATATGGGAAGGTTTTATATCTAAGAGATTGTACATTTACATGGAGTTCCACACTTCATCCTTTCAGATAGGGATGCCCATTTTACTTCATGAGTCTGGAAGGGACTACAGAGGGCTTGGGGTATATATGTACTTCTGAATGCAGCTCACCACCCCCAGACAGATGCCCAGTCTAATTGTAGGATACAAGTGATGTAGGACATGCTTTAAGCATGCATCCTAGATTTTAGAGTTTCTATGGAGAATCACATAAATCTGGTGGATATTTCCTACAATAATAGTTTTCAAGAAACTATTCAGATAGAACCTTATGAGGATTTGTACGGTAGGCCATGCGATCACCCCTATGTTGGCTGGAAGTAGGAGACGCCGCTATGTTGCAACCTTATCTTGTCCAGGAGACCACAGAGAAAGTGGAGTTAATTTGGAAGAGGATGGCTACTGCATAGTCATAGTAGAAGTATTTTTCTGATAGATGGAGATGACCTCTGGAGTTAGAGGTCAGAGATCAGGTTCTCTTATGTGTCACACCGAGGTTAGGACACATGAGTATTATAATACGGGGTACCATTTCACCGAGATACATTAGGCCATTTGAGGTATTAGAGAGAGTCAAGTCTATTCCCTAACGATTATAGTTACCACAAGGGTACCAGGCTATGCACGACGTCTTCTAGGTTTCTCTGCTATGGAATTACTTATCAGAATCGTCTCATGTTTTTCAACATGAGTAGGTTTCATTAGATCTGGATGCATCGTTTGAGGAACATCCTATCCGGATTATTCAATGTAGTGTGAAAGTTCTCAGTGGTCGGTCTATTCTTCTAGTACGGGTGCTATGGAAGCACGGGTAAGTACAGGACTAGACTTGAGAGAGGGAAACTGATGTATGATCTCAGTGGCCAATATTGTTTGGGGATTCTTCTTCTTCTTCTTCACTACCTTGTTAGAGAAATTCATGGATGAATTTCATTAAGGGGTGAATTTTGTAAGAACCTAAATCTTTTTTTCATTTATGGATCTTGATTTCTGGTCTTATGGAGAAAAGGCGGATTTCCAGGAAATTTATGGAGTAAAATTCATTTACTTAGGAGTGCCAGCTGTTTATCTGGTTGACGCGGGTAGCCGTGTATTGGTCATGTAATAGCTGAGTACATAGTCGTGTGGGATGACCAGGAGGTCACATAATGAAGGGACCTGTAAAGGTATATACACAATATGTATCTTTAAAGAACACACCAGGTATTTTTATTCTAATTTGATAAATCGGACTGAGGTCGCGTCTATTTGATAGACCCTCCTTCTTCTAGAGTCGTCTCGTATAGGAATGACTAATGATCGTAGATTCTTCTATGAGCCCCTGATCAACTGTCTGTTCTCGGAATCAAACTTATTTAGTTGTGTTGCAATCACATTGGTGAGTTCTTCCTTCTTCTAGAGCCACTTCTCTTGATTTATCCTTTTTTTGAGATATCCTTGGTTGAACGTTTTATACATTTTTTCAGATCTATGGCATTATTGGTTGATTCAGAGTTTGAGGTTCAACTATATCGATCGTAAAAGGTCGAGGTAGGTGTTTTGTGCCTTTTTGTAGATTTTATTTGAATGATATGTGCAAAAGGTACCCAACACACTTGTTTATGGTATTGTATGTTTATAGAATTTAACCCTAATAATGCCTGATATTCCTTTTTTTCTTGAGTATGTATTTTTGATTACAAGTAGGGCTATTTACCTTTCTATATATGTGGTTTTCCATGTTTGATATGATATTGGATGTTGAGTATATAATTCCCTATTAGGTTTCTCTATTTTCCATGCCTAGTGCTATTAGGATAGAGTAAAATTAGCTGACATACTTGTGTGATGCTTTTGATCCATTTATTCACGTAGTATTTGTGATTTACTTTGGTTATTGAATATCATTTGTGCATGATTTCTGTACACAGGGCTATGAGAACCTGGTGTAGTGAGACCATAGAGGGAATTGGTGTTGAAGGATTCCCTAGAGTGTCTGTTGTACTTGTCATGCTGTGAGACCATAGGGGGGTGGGGTGACGTTGAGTGCTCCCTTAGAATTTCTATATTTATCGTTACGAGACCACATAGGGGATTGAAATTGAGTGCTCCCTCAGAGAGTCAGTAGTTTATCATTAAAAGACTACATGGGTAATTGACAGTGAGTGCTTCCTCAAAGAGTCTCTATTTCCACAAGACCAAATGGGTTAGACTATGTGACCTTACCCAGAGGGTTGTTATATCTTATTTGTATAAGTAAAAAAAGATGGGTTAGGATGTGTAAACATTCCCATAGGGTTGCTTCTGAATGTTTAGTTGAACCAAAAGGGTTAGGATATGTGGACTTTCCCAAATGGTTTCTTGTATTTTTTGGATGAATAATTTATAATGTAAATGGATGTAGTTGAAAGTGAAGGACTATTTACATTTGAGTAATTTTTTGTTTATTACTTCATTTTATATATTTTACTGTTTTATATATTCACTGATAGTTTGGCAGAGATATTTGGGTGGATGACTACTGGGATTCACCTCACACCATATTTGGGTTTGCTTTTGGTCCCAAACAGATTATATTTTTGCAAGTATATATAAGGGAAAGTTCCCTTCTACTTCAGGTACATGACTGTCGGGGAGCTGGGGAGCATGGGACCATACTGAGACTTGCGATGTTGTTAGAGTTTACTTGTTTTATTTTTTACTTTAGTTTAGTACAATATTCCAGAATTGTGACTTGTTTGGATTCTTCCCTAGATACTTGTGACATGTAACAATATTTACATATATATGCTACAATTTTTTATTTACTTTTAGTATAAAATTGTTTGCTTATTTTAAAGAATTACTACTTCCTTTATTGTTATACATTTGTTTCCACTATGTTACTCTAGAAATGGGGGCATATTTTCTCTACTATCACACCCAATGACCTCACTGTTAGTCGGAAGCCTCTGTCTTTCAGGTAAATGTATTTGAGGCCATGTGACCAACCGGGTACGAGGAACCCTTGGAAGGCACCCAAAACTGGGAGGTCTCAATGGGTGGGCCCGATGTAGCTATAATGATGGGTGAACTCAATATATCTCTCCAATTAGTTAATGTTAGGGATTTTACTTATGATATCTTACTTCTAATACATATGGTAATTATCCTATTTTGGGATTCTATAATAAGGGTGTATTTAAGGATAATTTACCAAGGTAATGACATTATATGTATTCAATGTTTTTTAATAGAAATTTTTTGATTTCAAAATTTAAGCAGATTTTCTTAAGATTTCGATGAAATTTTATGTGTTTTTTATAAAAAAATTGGGAAAGGGTATGTTTTCAATGAAATGTATTCTGGTGAATTCCCAGTTTTGGATAAACCTTTTGGTTTTTATTTTTTCTATTTTTATTTTAAATGAAATTTTATATTAAATATATTGAAAAAATAAGTTTTTTTCATGGAAATGTGTATGGATATATGATGTAAATATATATGGAAAAGAAACAATTATTATTGAATTTTCAACTTTACAAATGGACTAATGTGTTTATTTTATTTTATGAAACTTAATGATATTTTTTCACATCCAACATTTTAAAATTTTTTTCATAGGTGAAATGGATTATTATAAATGTTAATAAAATTAATGTTCCATCTATGGGAGTTACCCTAAATGAAGATGGTGTGTCTAAACAGAACTTATTCTTTGAAAAAATTGACACTATTTCTAGATGTCCACATTTAATGCAATTTTTCCCCTAATTATCTAAAAGTATAAATTGAAAAGATCCAATAAATTAATAAAATAGAAAATATTATTATAAATAATGTATTTGTGGGTTATTAAAGGCATTAGATGTCAAAATATTTATTTTGAAATTTTCGATAATTGTGAATCTTTTTTATTTCAAAAACATACTCAATGAAATTTTAGTAAAAAAATTGAGGGATAATGAGGTATTGGATCATATTCATAATGACATATATGTATGAATGAATACTCAATAAATTTGAAGTTATATGTATCTTTTAACCTTTAGTAATGACTACTATTGTTATAGTTATCAATGTTTGATGACACATTTGTTTCAAACCTTTGGGAATTTTATGGTTTTTAAAATGGTCTTTTTCAAGAAACTGGGGAAATTTGTTAGAATCTATAATTAGATCATGATGGATAGTACATTATCTATAACTTTTCTGGCCATTTGAGAGATAGAGGACTTATTTCACAACTCACTCCTACACAAAATCCATAGTGTAATAGTGTTCTTATGTGGGTGAATCATGCCCATTTGGAAGTGATTTTATTACTAGTGATTCAAAGTGACCCAGTTTTATCATTTTACAGATATTATCTAGAATAGATATGTTTCGTACTAAACCACATTCCATATAAGTTCTTTATAAATACACCATAAGATATATGGAATGGGAAGTATCACAACTAGTAGTTTTAAAATATCTATATTTTAAATCATATGTATGAAATTTGTATACTAATAAAATTAGCCTCAAATCATAGAAGATAATTTTTATTTTATCATAAAGAAACTTAAAGATATTAATTCTATAATCATACCTGTTGAAAAGTATTTTTAGTATCTCATGGTACCTTCCTTGAAAAGTATCACACTCATGGAGTATTTATTATGAGGAAATGAGAACTTACATAAGCTCAAGACTAACAAAATAGAAGTTTTTATAAGATAGTAGTTGAGATGATTCTACAAAGATAAGTGGAAGAAGATCTATCTTAGGTTACATGAGAACCTTTAAGGTCTATAAGGTTTCATCAGTTTCATGGGAGATATAGATTTCATATGGAAAATTATGATAATGTAATGTTAATAAATTTTCATGAATCCCTCCCCACAAGGTGTACCCCTCCTGGGTCGGCAATTTGAGAAGGGAGATAATGACCCCCGATTCCCACCTCCAGTAGGTCTTGGGTCGGTGACTAGCTCCGAGGGTACAGTAAACACACAAATGGGAGGCATTACCCTCTAAGAGAACACATGAAAAAGAGAGATATAAGCCAAAAACCAACCAACACCAACTTAGATATAAATATAAAAGAAATCCCAAGTATACATATGTAATGTCCAGAAAAACTACTAAAACTAAAAGGGGAAAACTACAAGTACCCAAAAAAGTGAAAACAGTAGTGACCACGAAGCCTAACCAGCTCCTACAACCCCAATCTAGTACAAGACAACATTATCTCCAACCTTCTCTAAGTGACCTGAAAAATAGTTTACATATACATATCGTGATTATAACAGTATACTCAGTAGGATCCTCCCTGGAGCCTCTCATGAAAAAGTAAAGGAAGTATGCTAAAACATAGTGAACAACAAGTGAAACAAACTCATCACCTAAACATGTGTACTAAGTTCCCATCCTTAGTATGGATACACTCACAAAGTATCAAATACAAGAGTATTTAATATAATAGAGAAATCCAAGGGTACCCCGCTACTACTTCCACACTGGTTTGCTACTTCGCCCATATATTGCATGTCCTAAGCATCTCTCTCTAAGAAGGCTTTCCCTGCAAACACATGGGCGAAGCAAAACAACATGCACCTCATGCAACAAAACCACCATTCTCATGTAATAAAATTAACTGGGTAGTTTTCGGGAGCCCCCATAGCTCGCATAATGTGTATCATACGTTGGGTATTATACCTCCAGCCATTACCGCTTATACACTAAGTATGGATCCTCAAGCCATCACATCTTATACATGTTAAACCAATAGGAGTCCATAGGAAACTATATCCAGAATATATGTGTGTGAATAACCACAAGACATTACAGCCCTCCACACACATATATGGGGAGAACTAACTGTTGTGCCTACCTGCACAAGTAACTATCGAGAGAAGAGAGTGGGGCCAAAGGGGGTAGTCAGTCATCCATCCTCCCACTGGAATGTGGGGGAAAACACCCCCCAGGGCTCAGAATCCCTGAGGTGCCAGTTTCCCTAACTGACGGGTTGGAGTAGCATATAGAAACACAAAAAATTATAGAATATACTATATCTCACAACCACACTATGGGCATAACCTAGTCAGAGACTCAACTGTAGCTAACGTCTCTCAGAATCCTGACTGCCACTTATAAGACTAGGTATCCTATAACCACTCAACCATTTAAAGATCTTTATTACATTATTTCATTCCTTTTTTATCAGTTCCACTTTATGTTAATTAATTCTTCAAACTTCAATTAACCTTTAAAAATCCACATTATATTTTATTTCCATCACAACCAATGTTCGTTGTCCCTTTAAATTGTATCCTCATCATTTTTCCCCAGCAAGTTACAACCCCATGGGTTAACATCATTTATTCATTCATTTATTTAAACAATTACCTTCCCATATTCCCAATAATTCTAGAAAAACATTCTATTCTACTAAACTCATGGAGCTAAACTCAGTGAGTATGTGAACTACCTGTCGATTGTTGGATAGCTATAGAAAGATCATAGACCCATCCTCTCTTGAGAAGCTAAACATGGAAATCATGTGGCATACCCCACGCGTCTTCTCCTCTTTTGGGAAGGAGGGTATGAATATTGTCTTCCTTGAGCAGAGGTAAGGTAAAGAAGATAAAAAACCAACAAGAAATAGCGATCATCCAAATATTCACATCTAACCCGTTCCATCGTCTCTGGTGTCCTCGCCGACACCCACATGCATAAACTGAAGCATCTCACCACTCTAGGCGTCAACTGCTTCCACAACCAATAGGCCTCTTTTCCCCCACATATCAAACCATCCTTCCAGGCTCACATCACAACACAAGTAGTAGGAAAACAACCATCATGTCAATTGGTATCTTGTCCCTTAAGCAAGGAATATGGTAACCCATAACCCTACAATGAATTATCTTTTATCAAACAAATAGTTCATCAATCCATCTTGAAGTAACTTATTTCTTATTTGTAGGGTCCAACATCAGGAAAACTAAAAATTAAGCTATCAAAAATTGATTTAACAAGATTACTTCATCAATTTTATTAACATCAAATTAAAAAAACAACCATTGGATTCACTCACATGCCTCTTCATCTTTACCAAAACAATAATCAATTAATTCCGGCTTTACATTCTTTACCAATTTCCATCAACACAAAAAATATAAACAAAGCAAGAATAGATATCACAATATCTTGAAAAAACAAGAGGCAATAACATATGCTCAATATTAATTTATTTGTCTTGTTCAAATATTTATTATGTCAATTCCATTGTGATCTAGTGGACTAAAACATACTAACTATACAGTTTCATGTAAAATAATATAGAAGCATTGAATCCCCTACCTCAAATGGTTCTTAACATTCTTTTTATGAGAATGATCCATACAACGGGTTACGTTCTCCTCACACGTGACAACTATATCCACCCGAGGATGTAGAGTCACCACCACACCATTCAACTTCCAATTAAAATCCATTAGAAACATGGAGATAGAATTCCATAAAAGGTAAAAGAGAAACAGAAGGAAATGAACCCAAAATAATAGACATAGATCATACATTTTATCTAAGATTGATCGATACTTCTTGGTTGCATCAAAATAGAGGGGAACCAATCCATGGAGGAAAGTTTGATTGCACAAATTCTAATGGGATGGAATGAAAGTTTCGAGCATCTCAAAGCTGAGAACACGGAGGAAGAAATACGTAGGAATATATCTCATCCATTTATAAGATTTAATAGAGTAGTGGTTTAAGATATTTTGGATTTTCTATTAAAAGTAGATCACATTAAACCACACAGTTTGACCAAGTAAAAACATCCTGATCCTTAGGAAAATTAATATAGGAGTTATTGTCATTGAATTGGCCTTATAGTCCTTAAAAAATCTTTAAATACATTTTATGGAAATGGAAATGTCAAAGGAGAGAAAATGAAGGTAGCTAGAAACACTGTTCATGAACTCAAAATTTGGAAAAGGTAATTGAGTTTACCATTGGACCTCACCATTCTGGAAACACTGTTCATGAACATAAAATTCGGAAAAAGAAATAGGGGCTTATGTTGCACTATTCACATAAGGATACCAATGAAACTATTTAAATATGTTTATCGTTGCACTGTTCAAAAAACTGGAGGCACAGTTCACAAAATAGGAAATTTGGCTAAGTGTTGTGGATAAGTCTCCTTGACCTCCTGGAACACCTCAGAAACCATATTTTTGAAATGGAATGGACCGAAGAGGTCTGGTTAATTACATCATATATCTCTTAAAACATTCTCATCCTCGAGAATTCAAAACCATCCTAAAAGGAAATAGAAAATAATTCTAAACAACTACCCATCGAGATACCTCTCAAAAGAGAGCAAGCAGCAAGATGCATCCAAAGAAAGCCATCTCATAAACACCAATGGTCTACAACCACAAAGCGAACAAAATTGCATGAAAATAGTTAAACATAAAACAAATCTGGGTATTGAACGCGTATCAGTGACTCACATTCATAGGTACACTCATCCATTCCATTGTGTCTCAAAAAGACACGAACCAAGGGGATAGAACACTTGCACAATACCTTCTCTTTGCAGTCTTGGATCTCCACAGGCTGCTCCTCAAAGGTCGTATCATCATCAATAATGATCTCTCCCCAATAGATTATGAGTGAGTCATCACCAAGATAACGACGGATCTATGATACATAAAAACATCATGTATCCGGCTCATCTGTGGGGGAAGTAAAAATTGATACACCACGGATCCAACATGATCTAACACCTTGAAAGGACCAACAAATCGGGTAGAAAGCTAACTCCCAAGAATAAACCTTTGTTTCACATGATGGGGAGTCATCTTCAAAAACACGTGATCCCCAATAACAAACTCTTAGGGTCTCTTACTTTGATCGGAATATGATTTCTGATGATAATGTTTTGTCTTCATCCTCTAAGAAATCACATGAACCATCTCTGTTGTTTTTTGCACTAGTTCTGGCCCGAGAATTGATAGCTCTCTGACCCCATTCCGGCACAACAGAGAACGATATGGTCGGCTATACAGGGCCTCAAATGGTACCATACCTATGGTAGAGTGAAAATTATTTTTGTAAGAAAACTCAACCAAGGTTAATTGATTTATCCACGAACCTCCAAAATCCATGACACAATATCGCAACATTTCTTCAAGAGTCTGGATGGTTTGCTCTGTCTGACCATCCGTTTTCGGATAAAACATGGTGCTAAGGCATAGCTGAGAACTGAAATCCTATTGGAGACCTCTCCACCCCATAGTGGTAAAATGAGGATTTTTATTAGAAATGATTTCCCTTGGGACTCCGTGAATTCTCACGACCACCTCCAGATACTGCCTTGACAAAACATCCACTGAGCTCGACTACTTGATTACTATGAAGTGGGATGATTTTGTTAAAATATCTACAACCACCCAAATAGTATCATCTGATCCCTGATCTTGAGGTAAACTAGTAACAAAGTCCATTGATATGTCCTCTTACTTCCACTGAGGGACATCTAACGGCTGTAGTAGACCACCAGGAACACGGTGTTCGGCCTTCACCTTCTAGAAGACCAAACATTGAGACACAAACTCTGCAACTACATGATTTATCTCAGGCCACCAAAAATGACTCCTTAAAACATTTTACATATTTTTCATCCCAGGATGAACTACTAAAGGTGATCTATGGAACTCTCTAAGAATAGTCTCGTGCATGGACAAGGATCAAATATCCTTCCATAATATAATACTCAGTGTTGTTCATCCTCAGTCCAACTATCAGGGGCCTCGCCACAAAAAAACTTGGTCTCTCCAGACCTCCACCTCAATATCACCCAACTAGGACTCTTCCACCTGTTACACTAGATATGAAATCACCGTCATCTTAAAAAGACAACCTATTCCCCAAACATCTCCCATATCAAGATGTAATGCTGAAAATTCTTCCATTACTCTCAATGAATCTTCAGATTCACACACTGCATCACTACTTGACTTCTGACTCCGCACATCAGCTACAACATTCCCCTTTACAGGTGTATACGATATTTCGAAGTCGTATTCCTATAAGAACTCCATCCATAGAATTTGTCGTAAGTTCATGTCACACTGGGAGAAAACATAACAAAAATCCGTAGGATCGGTGAAAACCAATAAGCTATCACCAATGATGTAATGTCTCCAAAACATCAGAGCAAACACCACAGCTGATAACTCTAGATCATGGGTGGAATAGTTACATTCATGGGGATGCAACTACTGAGACCCATAAGAAACAACAGATCTATGCTGCATCAGAACAGAACCTAACCTCATATGTGAAGCATCGTATAAAACATTAAACTAAACTCCCTCTATTGGAAGACAGAGAATGAGAGAACTTACTAACTTCTTCTTTAGATACTTGAAATCCACATGACACCGATCAGTCTATATGAATTACCCATCCTTCCTAGTCAAAGCTATTAGAGGATTCACAAATCGAGAGAAATCAGCTATGAAACTCTTGTAGTAGTCTGTGAGACCAAGGAAACTTCACACCTCTCACACTGTCTTGGGGGCTGCCTAAGACACAACTGCTTCTATCTTCGATGGATCCATATATAATCCCTACTGGGACAAAACATGCCCCAAGAAATGGACTTATTGTGCCCAGAACTCACACTTAGAAAACTTCCCAAATGGCTGATGTTTATGAAGAACTCCCAAAATGGCGTGTAGATGCTCTGTATGCTCCTCATCAGACGTGAAGTACACAAGGATGTCATCGATGAAAATCACCACGAAATTGTCCAGGAAGTCACGGAACAGAGCATTAATCAATCCCATGATCACAACTAGAGAATTGTCACACCAAATGGCATTACAACGAACTCATAATGCCCATGATGACAACGGAATGAATACTCTGGTATATCCCCATCCTTCACATGCATCTAATGATACCATAACCGCAAGTCGAACATTGAGAACCAACATGTACCCTTCAATTGATCTAATAAGTCATCAATCCATGGAATATGATAGTGATTCTTTACTGTCACTTTGTTTAAGTGACAATAATTGATACACAACTGCAAACTGTCATCAGCCTTCTTTATGACAAAAATGGTGCACCCCACTATGACACACTCGGCCAACCAAAACCACAATGTAACAAACCATGAAGTTGTATATGTAACTCTAGTAACTCAGAAGGTTCCATCCTATATGAATACATAGAGTTAGGCGACGCTCCAAGTTATAGATTCATCCCAAACTCGATCTATTGTTGAAGGGGTAATGCTACAACCTCTTCTGGAAAGACATCAGGGTACTCTTCTATGACCCTAGTAAATGCCAACTGCTAAAACTCTAAATAACTAATCTTCATCTAAGTCATAGTGGATGATAAGGACGGAACACGCCTCTGACCCATCTGAGGATCTCGCTCGCAAACAAACACCACCTGCTCTATATCTGCATCGAAGAACAGAACCTACCTCCTAAAGTAATCCACAATATCTTACACCGAATAAAACCAATCCATGCTGAGGATTACATCATATAGTTATATCCATAAACATAATAAATCTCCCCAAGAGCAGTGCTCCACAACACTAGGTCATAGTCTTTACATACTTCAAACAAGTCAGCTTGACCTCCAACTAGAGTAGTCAATGCCAAGGGAACTAGAAGCCTCTCTACCTCAAGTCCCAAATCATGGAAAAGGGTAGGTGATATGAAGGAGTGTGTCACTCCTAAATCAAACAAGGAATACACTAAGGTAGAAAACAAAAAAGGGTACCTCGAACGATGTCTGGCTCGCCTGGAGCTAGCAATGCTAAATCATGAAGCTGACCACGACCTCCTCCATGACCTATCTGACCCTAATGACAACCACCACCACAGTAGCGCTATATTATCTGAGGATGGAATGCATCACGGGGTTTTCCTCTGTTCCAAATCTGGTGCAACCTACGGCTTATGCCTCAGTTGGAACTGCCTCAATGGATGAACCAGGAATGGAACACTCGGTTCATGAGGACTGCTCTAAAAGGTCGGGTACTTTTGTTGTTGATGACCTCAACCACCACAATAAAAAAAATAACCCGATCCCTTGGAATAGGCCTGAGATCCGCTACCCCAAGAGAAATGTGATGTTTAGGGCTGGGACCTACCCTTGGCTGAATATAAACACTTCTACCCAGAAAGCCAGGAACCCCCGACCACAGATCTTCTTCGCGATTAATCAGGACGACTCCCCTCTCTTGACGATCCGGTTTTTGCCAATGTCATCTCGACAACCTCTTCCCATGCCATCACCTCAAGATATGTCTTCAACATAAATGAAGTGACCTGGAACTGGATCACTATATAGAAAGCCTCCTCAAGATGCCTCTCCATGGCCACCTCATGTGGCAACAAGTCCGAAGCATATCATAAAAGGTTCCTAAAATGCATTCCAAACTCTCTCACACTGGAGCTCCCCTGTCAAAGGGTATGAAGCTCCAAGAGATTAGACACCTTCACGGTCTAAGAAAGAATCTTGACACTAAACTGTTCTCGAAACCCCTCCCATGAGATCACTGATTCCTTGCGATCCTCAAGGAACAAGAACCACCAATGCCTCGATGCTCCACACAACACAATCACAACCAAGGACACATAGTGCTCCTTCCAAGCACAGATCGAACTGAATCCTATCTCAACCTGATCTAGCCAGTCTTTCGTGATTACATCAGAAACGGAGCCCTTGTACATCTAAAAACTCTGGCACTAGAACTCTTGGAGTGTCCTCCTCCAAGTTTCTTCATCGTCAACCTCTACCCTATGGTGATCTGCCGACACAGCCAGCTAGATATATTCTATTCGATTCTAATGAGGACGTCGACTTGGAGCCATACCTGTAAAATAAAAAATAGTTAGAGATACTAAACAATGATTATAGAAGACTCAAAATTAATTGATTAATTGTTTTCTTTTACTCATTTTAGGTTAACCTACCCCAAGGTCTACCCATTCAAACACAGAAACAAGGAAAAATTATTCATGATCCTTTCCTAGGTCTCTACCCTAAAACTAGTATCACCTCATTTAGTAGCCATTGTAAAATTAAAGGTCCGTGAATCATATCCCAGGGGGCCCTAAATGCCTATGTCTCAGCCAGTATTTGGTGTTTATATCACTTATTTACTTGACCGACACGGTTTCCCTACCAACCCATGAAACCTCACCTATGCCTAACACAAAACTCCATCTTATCCCTCAACTAGACCTTTGATACCACTCTATCACGACCCCCTACCCACAAGTTGTACCCCTATTGGGCCATAAATGTGATAAGGGAGATAATGACCCCTGAGTCCCACCTCTAGTAAGCCCGGGGTTGGTGAATAGAACTGAGGGTATAGTAAACACACAAATGGGAGGAATTACCTTATAAGAGAACACCAATGAAAGAGAAGGATAAGATAGACACCAAAAAACTCCCAATCAGATAGAAATATATGAAAAATCCTAAGTATACATATGTAATTTCATGAAAAAATACTACAATGGAAAGGGGAAAACTACATCTACCCAAAATAATGTGAAAACGGTAGAGACCACGAAGCCCAAACAGCTCTTGCAACCCCAATCTAGAAGAAACCAGCCGGATCTCTAACCTTCTCCAAGTGACATAAAATATATTTTGCATATACATAGGGTGAGTATAAGAGAATACCATGTAGGATCCTCCCTGGATCCTCTCATGAAAAAGTAAAGGAAACATGCTAAAACCCAGTGAGCAACAAGTGAAACAAACTCATCACCTAAACAGTTATACTATGTTCCCAGCCGCACCATGGCTACTCTCACTAATTAATGCTTACAAGAGTATTTAATATAATAAAAACTATCAAGGGTGCCCTACTACTACTTCCCCACTAGTTTTCCATTTTTCCCAAACATCACACGTCATAAGAATCTCTCTCCAAGAAGGCTTTCCCACAGACACCTAGGTGATGCACCACAACATGCAACTCATGTATCAAAACCACCACGTCCACGTAATCAAAGTAACCAGGTAGTTTTGGGGAGACACCATAGATCACATAATGTGTATCAAACTTCGGGTATTATACCTCAAGCCATTACAGCCCATACACAGAATAAGGATCATCAAGCTATCACAGCCTATACATGTTAAACCTATAGTAGTCCATAGGAAACTATATCCCAAATATAGGTGTTTGTATAACCACATTAAATTATAGACCTCTACAAACATATGTGGAGAAAGCTAACCAATGTGCCTACCGGCATAAGTAACTACCAAGAGAAGAGAGTGGGGCCAAAGTGGGTTGTTATCCATCCATCCTCCCATCACAATGATGGGTAAACCCCCCCTCCCCCCCCCCCCCCTCCTACCTCCCAGGGCTCAGAATCCCTGGGGTGTCAGTTTCCCAAACAGATGGGGTGGAGTAGCATATAGAAAAACAAAAAGTACAGAATATACTATTTCTTACAACCACACTATGGGAATAACCTAGTCATAAACTCAACTGCAGTTAACGTATCTCAGAATCCCGACTGCCAGTTCTATGACTAGGTATCCTATAAGAACACAACCATTTAAAGATCATTATTACATTAATTCATTCCCTTTTTATCAGTTGCACTTTATGTTAATTAATTATTTAAACATCAATTAACCATTAATGAATCCAAATTATATTTCATTAGCAGCACACCCAAAGTCTGATGTCCCTTCAAATTCTAACCACGGCATTACACCCCAGCAAGCTCCAAACTCATGGGTTAACATCATTTATTAAATCATTTATTTACAGCATTTACTTTCCCATATTACCAGGCATTCTAAAAAAACATTCTAAGCTACTAAACACAAGGGGCACAACACAGGGAGTAGGTGAACTACCCAGTGAGTCTTTGACACCTATAGCAAGTGTGTATACCCATACACCCTTGAGAATCTAAACTCGGAAAGCATGTGGCATACCCCGCACGTCTTCGCCACATTCTAGGAGAAGGGTAAGCAAACCAGTAACCTCCATCTGTGGGGAAATTAAGGATGATAAAAAACCAATAGAGACAGAAACTATCAAAACATTTACATCCAAGATGTTCCATCATCTTCGGTTTCCTCCCCGACACCCACATGCATAAACAGATGCATCTTTCCACTTTAGACATCAATTGCTACCTCAACCAATAGGCCTCCCTTACCCTGTATATCACAATAGCCTTCCAGGATCACATCACAACACACGAATCAGGAAAATAGCCATCATATCGATTGGGATCTTCAACCTTAAACAAGGAAGAGGGTAAATCATGAATCTTATAAGGAATTATCTTTTATCAAACATCCAATTCTTTAATCAATCATGAATTAATAGATTTCTTATTTGTAGGATCGAACATTGAGAAACCTAAAAAGTAAGATATCACAAATTGATTAAAAATTTTTACTACATCAGTTTGATTAACATCAAATTACAACAAAAACCATTTGATTCATTCACATGCATATTTATCTATAGCCAAAAAATTATCAATTAATTCCGGTTTTACGTTCATTAGCAATTTCCATCAAGAAAAAAAATCTAAAAAAATCATGCATAGATATCACACTATCTAGAATAACATGAGGGAATATTATATGATCGATATCAATTTATTTGTCTACTTCAATTATTTATTTTTTCAATTCCATTGTGATCCAGTGGACTAAAACATTCTAACAATATAGGTTAACGTAAATGAATATAGAAGCAATGAATCCCCTATATCAAATGATTCTTGAAGTTCTTTATACAATAATGAGCCACCCAATGGGTTAAAATCTCCTCCCCCTGTAACAACTGTATCCACATGAGGATGTAGAGACACCACCACACAAGTCAACACCCATGAAAAGTCCATTAGGAACATCGAGATAGAATTCCATAAAAGGGAAAGGAGAAATAGGAGGATATGAACCCAAAAGAATAGTGATAGATCATACCTTATATTGAATATACATCGATTCTTATTGGTTGCATGAAAACATTGGGGAACCAATCCCTGGGAGAAAGTTTGATTGCACAACTATTATAGGATGGAATGAAAGGTTCGAGCATCTCACAACTAAGAACTGAGAGGAAGAATTAGGGAGGAATATATCTCACCCCTTTAGAAGATTTAATGGAGTAGTGGTTTATGATACGCTATATTTTCCATTAAAAGAGGATCAAATTAAACCATGCGATTTGACAGAGTAAAAACATCCCGAGACTTAGGAAAATTAATATAAGAGTAACAGCCTTTGAATCTTCTTTAGAGTCCTTAAAAGAAGACTTTAAATGCATTTTACGTCAAAGGAAACGTCAAAGGGGTGAAACTATAGGAAGTTGGAAACACTGTTCATAAACTCAAAATTTTTCCAAGGAAATAGAGGTTACCATTGGACCTCACCACTCTGGAAACACTATTCATTAACTCAAAATTTGGAAAAGAAAATAGAATCTACGGTTGGACCTCGCCGTTATGGAAACACAATTCATGAACTCAAAATTTGGAAAATGAAATAGAGGCTACCATTAGACCTCACCATTTTGAAAACACTATTCATGAACTCAAAATTTGGAAAAGGAAATAGAGGCTACCATTGGACCTCACCGTTCTAGAAACATTATTCATGAACTCAAAATTTGGTAAAGGAAATAGAGGCTACCGTTGGACCTCACTGTTCTGGAAACACTTTTCATGAACTCAAAATTTGGAAAAGGAAATAGATCCTAACGTTTCACTACTCACATAAGGATACCGATTGAACTTTTTACATAAGGTTACCATTTCACTATTCATAGAACTGGAAACACTATTTACAAAACTAGACATTTGGCAAAGTATTAGAGATAAGTCACCTTGACCTCCCAGAACATATTAGACACCAAATTTTTGCAATGGAATCGACTAGAGAGGTTTGGTCCATTACATAAATAATAAAATAACTTCCTTCGAATCAGCATTTGATAGTGCTAATTTTGAGAAATGGTTTGAATCCATTATATTTAAGGTAGAATTCATGTATACTAACTGATTTTGTCACTTTTTAGATTCACCTAATGTGGTGATACCCATAGTGTGTGGGTGATTTTTCCATAAGAAAATTTTTGTGGATGGAAGAGTGAATACCAATAAATAATTATTAGTGGTACTGGGTTATAAAAAATTCATGTTATTAACTTTAATGAAACCTTATCACTTCTTTTGATGATAAATCCCATTTAGATATCTTTTTCCACAAAAGCAAAATATATATATGGGACATGTTGAATGAATATCAAAACATCTTTCTCTAATTGGATTTTATTTGATTATGTATATATAAAAAATATACAAGTATTTAAAGTGACATATAATTTTTCTATGTTTTGAAAGTTTCAATAGTCTATTTATGGATTTAACTAAGCTTCTCAAAGTCGTAACATATATATTCATTTTTTAATAAAAGTTTTTAGTTTCATTAAAAAACAAGTTATTCTTATATATATAATCAAGTTAGTGGGAGTTTTTTATTTTTAATATTATGTGATTATGATATACTAATTTTTTTAAATGATATCCTAACTTTAGATTCTATAAACCTATAGTTCAGAAATTTCTCCTTAATGAAAGTCACGGGTGAAGTATCTTGAATAATGGGTATAATGATCTATAGAGATAAATCAAACTTGTATCTTAGACTGAATCATATCACATATACTTGGTAATAAAGTGTTATAGTATAGAGAACTCTAAAATGGTGTATTCACTAATGTTTTATAGAATAAATCTTAGTAAGATTCAAGATCATTATAAAGAGTGATAAATGATGGATATGATTATTTACAGCTCAACTTCGTGATTTATATTATATGAAATGTTTTGTACTCAGAATTAAATGTCTTATTCAATGATTATATAAAGTAGATACCAATCTAATATTTTTTAGAGTCACTAGATTTTGAAAACCATGATCGGTTTTAAGGATCATCTATTGTAAAATGAAAAAAAAAATATGTTTTATACCCTTTAAATAAGAAAACATTTATCAAAGTCTATCTATGTCGATCATAATGAGGTATGTTTGATAAATATCACAAAAAAATATACAACAAACTCTTTCCTCTACAGGATGAACATTGGGTACTAGAATCCTCGTACTCTATAAGGGTATCTAATGAACTCTAATGAGTTTGTTAGTAAATTATTTGATGAATACAAATGGAGGACTCGGGTGGAATATATATTTGTCTATGGAAAGGAAGAAAACCAATAAGGGGAACCCCATTCTTTATATTGACTATAAGGAGCCATCCTTAAACATTACATAATCTTGTTTCTTTATACTAGAAATCACTTTATTTAATTTTCAAATATATTTTAGGTTTATAGTTTAAGATAATTATGTCATAAATCTTATATAAGAAAACCCATAAATTGTAAAGTGGACACATAAATTCAATATCATTTTTTCTCGAAATAAAATACTTCTAAAATAAAACATTTTTTATTTTCATGAAAAATATTCATGACATTCAACTTCACTTCTTCTTTGTTCTTAAACATTCGTAAACCCTATGAAAACATTTAAAAACATGGGATGAGCACAAAAATCTCAGAAATTGACATAAAAACGAATTTTTCTAGTCCAATGAAAAAAAATAAAAACACATAAAATATTTACATTTATCACAATATTCATTGAGCATGTTAAATAAATCAAATCCACGTGAAAAACCACACTTTGTTCTCATATAAAACCATTAAAACTCATATAATGAAAATAGAAACTCTTTTTTGGAAACATAGAGAATTATATTTATAACTCATGTTGATCTAATTTCAGAAATAATTGGATCCAAGTTTAATTAATTATAGAAACCACCTCAATTGACTCCCTTGTTATTTCCTTTGAAGATAAGGGACATTACCCAATGCATGAGAGAGAGATATCTGGATCACGTGTCATATAAATTGTATAAGGATAAACCATCTTATAAGATGTGTTAGGCTCACCTGTCATCATATTTAATTCTTAAGTTAGATATCGTGAATTAAAATTTTTATTCTTGCACCTTTTCATCATAATACCCTTGAAAAAATATTTTAAACCCATATAACAAACATTTCTTGATATTGAAATTCTCATTCCATTTAGAATCCCATATTCAAAACTGAAATACATCGAAAATAAAGGGAAATTATTTTTTATTTAAAATAACATTGAAATATCATAATATAATCTGAGAAAAAAATATATTTTTTGTGGGTAAAAGAAATTTATACCGTATATTTTAAAATTTAACATTCATTTTTTCTGTTTGTAAATAAAGTCAAAACATTCCATATAAAATTTGTCAATATTTTCCTTTAGAAAACATTTGTTAAGAATTTAAAAAATACATAAAATTTACTTTATTACTCATTTGTTTCCATATATATACTTCCATAAAATAATTTATAAAATATGGGCATGTAATAAAAGGATTTAGAAAATAAATATTTAAATTATTTAAAATGAATTTTTTAAGTTAAAGTGTCCCTTACCATGATTCCGGCTCAACACACACATTCTCTCTTCCTGAAAATTAAAACTAATATTAATTATTTAATTTATTAATAAAAAAATTAATTTATTTATTCATTTTATTTATTTACATTTTATATTCAATTACATAAACATTAAAATTCATGTATGACATTTTTATGATATTCAACTCAAATGACCAAAATTACTTCGGTAGTTTGAATATGGTCAAAGACGCCGTTATTTTATCATTTCAAAAATAATATTCATAAATAATTACAATATTCTAATTTCAAATATAATTTTAGAAACATCCATGAATTATTTTTTGAAAAAATGAATTATGTTACATTCCTGGAGACAGTAGGTCTTATGTAGGCATAAGCAATGTTTCCATTTTCCATCTATCATGATAGAAATAATATAAGTATAATTTTATATTTATATATTTATTATTATATCATATATTTTATATTTTATCATTAAATACACTTATATATAGTATACATGTTATATGGTTATGAAAAACAAATAACATCGCTTCATTGAGGTGGTAATCCGCACACACACATGAACAACATTAATATTCTTCAATGGATTGAAATTTTAGAAAATAAATGACATATTATCTTTATAGAATGATAATTATGTCATTAATATCATATATATATATATTAAATCGATAATTATATCTTTTGGTGAGAGGTGATTATGGAAAATGAATTACATTGGTTTGCAAGATGGTGGTCTTCTATGCACATAAATAATGGTTCTGTTTTCTATTTGATTGAGGAGTATATGGATATATTTTGTTCCATTAACATTAAAACATATAATTATCTGTAATATACCTGCATTATTATTTCATAATTTATTAATAATATTCTGATGAGGTGGAAGAAGAAATGAAACTAAAATAATTTGTTAATATCCATAGCTCATTTTCAGAAAACCTCCTTTTATTTACACCTTACGCCCCATAATGTTATTATTATGCCCCAAATATGACCCATAGAATGTGGGGAGTCATGTTAAGAATTTATTTGGGTTCTTGTTTTTTAAAATATATTTCTCAAAATGTGTGAGGAAGAGATGATAAGAGGCTTCCTTTTATATATGACTGGAGCGACACTTTTAAATTACATAAAATATTAAATTAAAATAATTTAATTTTCACATAAAATAGATAAAAATTGATGTAATTATAATATATTATGAGGATGGGTCTAATTCATCTCATATAATAAAATTCGAACATGTTAGGATTTTCATTTCTACCTATATCTATTCATTTTAATCCCTCGATAACCCTTTTAATAATTACTTCATTATCAATGTTTTTTACTCATTAGAGGTTAATAAAAATAATATAAATGGAAAAATGACTTTAAAATAGACTATGGTAGATATTTTAAATCATTTTACATTCACTTGGATTGATATATAATTGTAAGTAATTTTAAATCATTTAATAAAATATTGTTCATTATAAAATTTTATTAATGTCATTTTGGAACTATTCATTTAATTTGAATTAGAGAAAACATGAAAATACTTGAATAAGAATATAGTCACTTTATACTATAATATCATGTTATTTTGATATATAAAATTCATTGTACACTAAAAATCATCCAAATAATATTACTTTTAGAGTTTTAAAAATTATTCACTTGATTTTTCTACAACTTTCAAAAGAACTGTGTCGGCATTGCATAAGCATTAAAGGTAGTTACTTCATCAATGAAAATTTAAAAGAGACTGACATGATAAAAACAGTTAACTAAAATAAATATTTAGAACAAAAAATATTTTTTTTATTCCTATCAAAAAATTTATAAACATTAAAAGTAAAAGATTGTCATTTTTTACGTTATATTGCTTAAAAATATATATAAGTGATATCCAAAGAAAATGGTAAAAAAATTAAAAAATATCAAATATTGTATTAATATGGTTTAACGACACTCATAAAATAGATTAAAGTAACTTTTAAATGTTATTTGTATTCCTTATCATATTATTTATAACATTAATTACAAGATTTACCTTAAATAATGTGACGAATAATTACTACAGTTACTATTCACACTCACAAAAAATAAAAGGGTCATATTTTGAAAATTTGTAACTCTTGATTGAAAATAAGAAATCAATTTTTAAATATTAAATATATATAATTCATAGAAATTAATTAAATATCAAGTTGAAATGTGCAATAATTAACATTTTTTTGGAAAATATGTTTTGAATCCCAAAAATTAAACTTATACCAAAATCAAGTATAATTATTATTTCTACATAATTAATATTATTATTTCTAATTAAATGATACTTATGATACTTTAATATCAAATGGAAAATTTAAATTACATTATTTAATGAAAATTAATTATGGTTTTATATAAAATATTATTTTTCATTATTCATTATATGTCAATCGTTTCATAAAAATACCACAATTTCTGCCTAGGTTAATTTTGATATTCTAATTTAAAAAATTATGTTAATTTTTTAAAATTCAAATTATAAAATTTAAAAATAAAATATTTAAATAAAACATCATTATATATAAATATGAATTTGTTAAGAATAAAAATATTTCCCTTTGACTGAAAAATTACTTAATATTCTTATAATGAATATAACTACATGAAGTATAATAAATGTATATTAGTAAGTCATGAAATTGATTATTAAATTTATGTGAATTTTTATATTATTCCACCCATTTGTAAATTGAAACCTCATAGTTCTATTCATTATTCAAAAAAGTGCAGATATTTTTCCTTCATGATATTTTTTTATATGCATGTTGCTTCTTCAACCATATGGTATTTCTATAAAACCTTACAATAATAAATTGCCTTATTATTCAATACTAGATCTCTTTGTACAATAATATTTACTTTATATTACTCATATGAAAGTATTTCATCTCAATCAACTGCTTTAGAGCTCAAAACATGTTATAATTCTGAAACATATTTTTTAAACAACGAAACTTGAAAAATTTCATGAAACTAAGACAAACATGGAGGCAATAACACTCTAAAGGGAACTAATCTAAATTTATATAGGATTTAAAACAATTAAATGAATATTTTACTTGAATTTACTTTTTTCAAAGTTAATAACACTTTTCCATGGAGATTATGTAACAAAAACCTGATCAACTACCTCAAAATAACGATCATTACACAAACTATCTGTTTAATTTTTCTACTATATCTTAGCCATACTCATATGTTACTAAATTATATTCACCTTCTCAACCATTTATTCTACTAATTTTATTCCCAAAAACTGGCATTTGAAATTTCTTTCTATATAATACCACCTGAGTATCCATATGTATACCAGAATAAAAACTATTATTATATAAAAACTGAACTAATGATAGATATTTCTACCAAATTCTCTAGTAATTTATTAAACAAGAATAAATCAAGTCTTCCATAATCTGAAAAATTCAGATAGATTTTCCATCAAATTTTGAATGAAAATTTTTACTAAAATTTAATTTTGTACCCAATAAATTCTAAAGTCATTTACAAACATTAGAAGTGAACCTACGATCATGGTTAGATAGAATATATCATGTAATTATATATAACATGATTATAACCTTGAGTTATAGTCGAGAAATAGTACCTAAAGACATAGTATCTCAAATGTGAATGAAATATTCATAAATTATTAATTAATCAAGAATAAACCAAATCACATTATTTCATCACTGTGTCCTTGAAAATCCCACCTTGAAATCCATGGATATATTTTTCTATTTCAACTTTGGAATGGGAAAATTATGAATCATCCCCTTTTGTAATTGTCATTCCACCTTATCATATTGAAAACTAAAACATTTGTGGGTAAATTCAACAATATATGTTTTTATTCAATCCCATAGTGATACTCGCGAAGGTATATGTACATCTCACAACTCCATGGATAAATGGAAATGGGGAACTATGATCTTCACTCAATAATTCACTCTTCAATTGGGAATCACAAGGAATGCATAATGTTTTTCCAAATCTAATAGACCCATCTTCATCAACATTAAAATCTGGAAACTTACACTTCTTAAAAGACTATAACTTTTCCTATAAAACATGATATTTTTTATATTCTTATTAATTATTTCTAATAGAGATGATTATACTAACCCATGAAGAAAATTATAGGATGTTCTTTCATGCAAAATCTCAAGGCCAAAATTCAAAAAATCAATACCCAATGTTTTATATTAAAAAAATAACATGGTTAATATAAAATTATATTTATGAATTAAAAAATTGGATACATAATTATATTTACTAGGAAGGTAATGAATCATATAGTCATAATTCTTAATCAATTATAGACATATTCTCTACCTCTTCCTCAACTCATCCGGGTAAATATATATTTCATAATTTTATGATGACTATATATTTTAAAATTAACTACATATAAATGATTCCTATAATTTTTAATGAAAAAGGACATGATAGCTAATTCCATATCATGTGTGTGATAATTTAAATTATGAGGTATCAGCTGCAAGTAGCATAAGAAATTACCTAATCATTCTACTTTAGAACACAACCATTTCTTTCAATAAAGAATTATTGTAGATGGTAAAATATCCATTTCTATGGGGTCGTTCCAAAACTAGATTATTCATATAGATTTGTAAGAACTACTAATCCAATAATAACATTAGGTACGTACCTATAAAGCTTGGTTTGTTTAATATTTGTAGCAAATGTTTTTACCAAAATTCACATCTTCATTTCATTAGGTGATATACCTCATTTAACAGAAAAAATTAAAAAAAGACATAATATGATTTTCCAGAGTCAAAAACGAATTTGACTAATTTGAATAAATATGTAACATACTTGTCCCCACTTTATTAGATATACCAATATAAATTATAGTCATAGAAATTGATTTTTCCAAATGTTTTTCCTTGATATATTTATGAATTATACATTCAGTTACTAACTTGAAACACAAATTATCATAATTCTTCAATTCATTAAAATTAAAACATCTCACCATTAGATGGTTATCTCTTACCCATTCATGGATTGTTCTGAACTCTTTTATTTATAGTCATGAGCTTTATTTCCAATCTTACCACAATTGTAACACTTTCTAGATATTTTCAAACATTCATTGAAATATTTTTTAACACATATGGAACATGTTGGGGGATTACCTCCAAATTAAATAGTTTAAATATTCTACATTTCTTACCAACTTGGCCACTTATTACACATTTCATATTAAGGATCATATGTTTCATCAATCTCAATCTCGACATTCTCAACATAATGAAAAACTTTCTCGTAACATTTAAATTATCATTTTTATAAATATCATTATAAAATTGGTTTTAATCTTGAGTAACATATATTAATTTTATGAGAAATGTTCTGAATAAAATCTGTTATGTACCTGTAAATACCCCAACCCAAAAGCATGAAGCCTATGCCTTACATTATTACATTGGTACAATAAACTAGTGTTCGCATCCCAAAGGACCGAATAGTTTTGTATATTTAGAAAACTAGTTAAATTATAAGTTTTATATTACAACATGAATGGAAAAAAACCTAATAACTTTATTGGAAACATCCATAAACTCCTAGATTATCTCTGCTAGTCAGTCATAATATATATATTCGTATCCTATGGAAAAATAAAATATAAGAAAGGGGTGAGGTCAGATTCATAATAAGGGTAAAAAATATGTTGTAATATATCATAAATAAATATAAACAATAAGGAATGGTGAATTAGAAAATTGTATTCCATTAAAATATAAACCTGAGAATAATAGGGTAGGAATAAAGGTTGAATAAATAAAGCCATATAAATAATCACATGAGAATGAAACTTAACCATATATATTCTACTAGTTGAATAATCGCATGGGCTATCAATTACAAATATCATAATGATGTAATGCATAATTCAAGACATCATAAACATAGCATAAAGTCTTAATCCAATACACTATACATAAATAGGTAAAACCTGGTCTATATTATCTATTGAGACCTACTGATGCATTGAGGGGCTATAGCAGGCCATGTCCATCACATACTATGTCTAATGCATTCATCATATATCAAATAATCAATTTAAAATTATATCTTTAAATAACATTATACCAATAAACATTGAATTTTTTTAATCATAATCAAGTATTAAAATACTCTAATAAAATCATTGATAAATTCTTTATAGAAATACACTTTATACTTTCTAAATAAGAGTTATTTTGCAAAATAATTTTTAATTTTCAAAAAATAAAATTTTAAACATGAATATCCCAGAAAATAAAAGGTATAAAAAATATATTTTAGGAATAAATGATGTTCAACATATAAAAAATGTTTTGAAGAAACTTTGGTGTGGTTTATGGGATAATATAAAAGAGTATTTAAAGAAGAAAAGTAATAATTGTTTTCATAAAACAAGAAATAACTGAGATAGTTTTTCATGATGAAATGAATAATTTCAAAATATAATATTTACTTAAAATAAATTATGGAGTATACTTGAAAATGGTTTCGAAATTGGGAATCTCCCTAAAATAGAATTTCTATATCTAGAGGAATTAAAATAGGAACCTTATAAAACAGGTATTTACCAATAAAAAAGATGATCTAATATAGATACTGGAGTTAGGAACATATATGCTGAATTTAGTATAATAATATAAAAATAATGAATAATTACATTGGGGTAAGGATAGAGAAATCGTAACCGAGATAAAAATGGAGGTTTGGGGGGAATCCCTTAACAATTTTTTATCAATCGAATCATATGAACTATAAAATTAATATTCATAAAATGAAACACTACATGCCATAAATAAAAATAGATTAATGATATGACAGATTAGTTTGAATTATACATACACCAAACATAAGAAATAGTGGTGATTAAGGTATATCTCAAATAAATAAATGTCAGATGAGAAAACTGTTACATTTTTTCTCAAGGTTTTATATAGTTGTACGTAACATTTTGGATAATGAAATAAAATTAAATAATAATTTAATTGAGAACATATTTAAAATTTATTTTAATTATTATAATTTTCATTAAGATTATTGATGATCATTTTTATGAGTTATAATGTTCAATTGTGTCATTTGGGAGTGTTCGTTTCCTTGGATTTCACGATGGGTTCACTTGTATACATGTATGAAAGATCATGTAAAATGTGAAGATTTATCCAAAATTGAATTTTTATGTTAATAAATATCTTCGAAAATATTTAATATTATTTTATATAATTTTTTCTTGATAGGAGGATGATTCATTAGATAAAATGTTAATGATAACTGTTTTGATTATTTTGGTGTTTTTTGATCATCATGTACGAGTATTATTTTATGAATTAATATTATATATGCATATATGGTTCTAGAATACTAAATAAGTTTTCATATAAATATTATTATATTTTTTAACCATAGAAATGGTTTTATGACATGCATTGAAGGAGGTATTATGAAATAAAAGAATCATCATCCACGAAGTTGGTGAATCGACATCACACAGATGATGTTTTGATTTTTAGAACAAAAAAAGGCAAGAGAAAAGAAATGAAGATTAATATATCATTACCATAATAAAATTATATTATATATATTATAATAGAGTTATCATTAATGTTTTTGTATAGTTGGTATATAAATGATAATAAAATTCAATAAATTGAAAGAAAATTAAATGAACGAAATGAGATTTTACCTATTGAATTCCTCTCCTTGAGAACCTCCTTATGAAACGTTGAAATAGTATTTTGGGTGGAAAAACAAATATCATGACATAGGGGAGAGGTTTTGGACAGGTATTAGGCATAAATTGGATAATATTCTAGGCTTTTGGAGGTGTGAGGAGATGATGTGGTGAGGGTGATATTTATAGTGGATTAGAGTGTTTTTTTGAATATTTTATTACATTTTTATTATTTTTTGATCAATACTATGGATAGTTTTGATTATTCTGACTAAATATAGTAATTAGTTAATTTTATTATGAGATAATCATTTCTTTAATCATAACTTATGCTTTTATTCATGTATTTGGGTCAAAATGTAAAATACCACAAATTACTGTATTTCACTATTCATCAAAATTTCAACTATTTTAGAAAAAATTTAAAACTTCTCCCTAATGATTTTCTAATGAATATAATTAGAAAATAACACCTTTTAATGAAAATAAATTTTATAAATATGATAAATTTTATTTATAAATAAAATCATCATTCACTCAAAAAATACTGATTTCAATATTTTAACTCTTTTTATGACACTTTTTAAAATTAACCCGTGTCTACTAAAATTATCTTTTAATTATAAGACATAAAATATTAATTTATGAATATATGTAATGAGAATAATTTTTCTATTAAATAATTATATTAATTGTAAAATTATAAATAAACAATTATGTTTCACAAAAATGCCAACACATAATTGATCATTTTTAAAACATTTATTTACTTATTTCATAAGATAAATATACCATATTTTCATTTATATGATATATAAATTTTATTTATAATTTTATATTTTGGTTTATTTTTCCTCTATTATATTAATTATAACAAAAAATAAGGTTTTATAAGTATTAAGATTTTTCACATTTCACTAGAAAATAAATATTTTCAGAACAAATTCAAAAATTTACCATAAGATAATATTGATGTTATGCTTTTAAAAATGATGTTTATTTATATCAATAGAATTTAAAAAAGTCTATAATTTTATTTTTTAAATAGTTTTACCATTAAAAGGTGTTAAAACTACCTTTAGAAAAATATTTTTTTATAACGTGTGAAATTTGATTCATACTTCTCGTATTCCTATAAAACCATTTGGATGAATGAAAAAACATTTGATTAAAGATATAATACATAAATTTAATAACTTGTTAAATATTATTCATTACCACTATTTTAGAGTCTAGGTTATAATTGTCATTTTAAAATAATGATATTTAATTGCATATCACTGGTTTTTTAACCTTGGTTTGTGTGAAACCTATATTGTCAAATAAATTAAATTCAAAAACAGACACAACATAAAAACATGGGGTGTTACAATCTCCCCTCCTTTAATAAATATCATCCTCAGAATTTGAAATTTCACTTCAAAAATTAATGTTTGGTAATTGGAATTTCTTTTATGGAAATCCCACAATGTAAAAAGGGTTTAAAAAAATTCATCTTAAAAAGAGGTAAATAGATTTGAAAAGTTCACCACAAAACTAAGATTCCTAAATATGAAAAATATTTTGAAAATATAGATATGGAAAAAAAAATATAACTATCATGTTATAATAAAGAGTAATAGAAAACATGGTCGTTAGAAAGTCAACCATCATACAATTGTTAATTTTTTATCAGTTAAAAACCATTGATTTATACAAAGGAAAAATAAAAAGATAATGTTTTTGTTCGAAAATCCTTTTATTAGAGTTGATAGTTTATTTTACTATCCAAAAAATCAAAAGTGAAAATAAACTTACTTGATTCCTTCCCATTTTATAATCTCACCATTAGTTTTTTCTTCAATCTATCTCCAATAAAATTTATTAAAAATAGATATGGATATTCAAGACACATTTTTATGCCTCAATCACCCTTATAAATTAAGAAGATACACATTTCATTCCTTCCACCTTTATATGTTTACTGAAACTAAGATGGTGATCATAGGTTATCCAATATGATATATCATACGTCAATCTTAATCAATAATACACATAATCCATTCCATAAGTAGTTAAAATTAAGACTTGTCATAAATATGTATGTCCAAATTCAAAGACTAAAAGTCAACCGTCATACAATTGTTAATTTGTTATCAGTTAAAAACCATTGATTTATACAAAGTAAAAATAAAAAGATAATGTTTTTGTTCGAAAATCCTTTTATTAGAGTTGATAGTTTATTTTACTATCCAAAAAATCACATGTGAAAATAAACTTACTTGATTCCTTCCCATTTTATAATCTCACCATTAGTTTTTTCTTCAATCTATCTCCAATAAAATTTATTAAAAATAGATATGGATATTCAAGACACATTTTTATGCCTCAATCACCCTTATAAATTAGAAGATACACATTTCATTCCTTCCACCTTTATATGTTTACTGAAACTAAGATGGTGATCATAGGTTATCCAATATGATATATCATACGTCAATCTTAATCAATAATACACATAATCCATTCCATAAGTAGTTAAAATTAAGACTTGTCATAAATATGTATGTCCAAATTCAAAGACTAAAAATTTATAAGGAACATTATTGAATTTAAAAAATAAACATAACATAAGATTTCCAAAATAATTTATCTCTTATTGTCACATTCCAAACATTATAATACCATAATCTCTCTTAAATTTTTTTGAAACATACATGCTTCCATGAGTACAGACTCATGTTGTCCCTTAATCCAAACATATGATGATTCCAGTATAATGTAAACCATCAGTTCATTAACCACCTTTATGGTCACCAATACTATCTCATAAATATCTATTTATTATTACCTCAATCATCAAGAACATGTTTGGGGTTATCTTTCCCAAGACATTTATTTTCAAAGAGATCAACCTACAACAGAATCACATTTCTTGATTACTGATTATATTTATTACCTGGTTCTAATTATTTAAAGATGTATTGTATTATAATCCATTTATATATTATGAATCATATAAATAGATAATTTTTGATAAAATAATCAAATAACAGAATCTGTGAATCCAAACACAGGAATTTTAATCATTCCTCTTCGTCTTGGGTAGTATCTTAAGCTATACCATGATCCTTTTTCTTCTTCTAAGCTATATTACCTTGATTCTATGGATATTGAAATGTATATTTCCAAATATTATTAAATTTGAATCATTATATATTGGAAATGTTTTTCCTTGTCTTGGAATTGTGATCATGTTGGCATTTTCTATACACTTTATGTAAACTCTTTTTCCTCTTATTCATACATCAAAGTGTGTCCTTCCACAATTATCACAAGTGGGGAAATACTTCTTTCCCTTATTACCTTTACTTATCTTTTTCACATATGGCATTTCTACTATTTATTCCCTTTGGGGAAATATGAATTGGATAATTCTTTCTCTATATTGTTATAGGATTATATTTTTTCCTAATCTGATGAGAATATTTGGAGGACCACTTCCCATTGAAAGATTTGATTACAAGACATTACAATTCTTACTCTTTAGATCATGGGCATTGGTGATATTGAAATTTTTTCAGCTAGGAACCATTTCTAATCAATGGAATACACTAAATTAGGTTATTAATCATAATTCATAATCCCAAAATCACAATAAACATAACATCAATTGAAAATTTATTCATATCTCATCTCATAATCATAAATATGATTTCTTTAGGGATATATTTACTTTTAAATCAATTATAATGGTTTGTAAAGAAAATGTGAATTTTCCTAATCATATCCCCTGAGAGTGTCAAACTATATGAATAATAATGCCCATTTTTTGTACCAATATATGTATTGTTAGTCATTATTCACCATGTTAGAGTTGTTACCCCTAAATACTTCTGTACAGGAACCACATCCACTATAGTATCCAGATAGATGTATTTATCGGATGTAAAAAATACTCTCTAACTTATCAAAATTATGTGATGTACTTATATGATTATCCTAAAAGTATATCTTAGTTTTATATTACCTAATCTATATTTTCTAAATCTATTTTCCAGGTTTCTATTAAACTATCTCTGATAGCAACTATAAAGAACCCAACCCCAGTAGCCTAGAGCTGGTGCCTTACATTAGTAGATTGGTACTATGAACAATTTTATTCATCCTAAAAGACCAAATAGTTTAGTAGATTTGAAATAATATATAAAAACATAAATTTTTACCTTATAAATTGAATGAAAAAACAACATTGAAACTCAATTGGAAATAACCCTAAAATCCTACATATCCCTAAAAGTCATTCATAAAATACATCTTCGCATCGTGGGTGAAAATAAATCCTAAGGAAGGGGTGAGATCAAATTATTAGCAAGGGTAAAAAAATATCATAATATATAATAAATAAAGATAAAAAATAAATCCTATTTAATTACTAAAAACACATTCCATTAAAAAATAATCTTGAGCATAATATGCCTGGAATAAAATCCGAATAAATAATTCCATATAAATAATCATATGCGAAGGAAGCTTAACCATGGATATTATCCTAGTAGAATAATCACATGGTCTATCAATTACTGATATCATAATTAGGAAATGAATAATTATGGAAAGCATAAACATATCTTCAAGTCTTCATCCAAGACACCATACATAAATGGGAAAAAACATGGTACAGTTTGTTTTAGTAGACCTACCGATGCATCGAGGGGTTATAGTGAGCCCCACCCATCCCCTTATAAGTCGAATTCATTATTAATTTTTCAAATAATATATTTAAAAATATATCATTAAATAATTTTTTCCCATACCACTTTTAAATATTTTAATCATAATTATAAAGGAAAATACTCTAATAAAATAATTGATATATTCTTTCGATAAATACACTTTTTACTTTGAAAATAAGATTTCTTTTGGAAAATAATATTTATTTGTCATAGATCATATTTTAAACCAAAATATCCCAAAAAGAAAAAGTTATAACAATTATATTTTATTAATAAATTATTTTGGACACGTAAAAATACTTATTAATAAATATTATAAATGATCCACTTTTGTGCAGTTTAAGGGAAGATATAAAAGAGTTTTTAAAGAGTAAAAGGAAAATTGGTTTTTATAAAACAAGAAATTAATTAAGATAGTTTTTAATTATTGATTTAGTGATTTTGTAAAAATAGTGGTTTCTTAATATAGATTATGGATTATATTTGAATGTGGGTATGAAATTGGTATGTTCCCTTAAATCGGGCTTTCTTATAAGGAGGAATCAAAATGGGAAACTTGTAAAACATGTATTTAACCATCACATAAATATGAACTGATCTAGAGACAAGATTTTGGGAACATATTAAATTAATTTTGAATAATAAAATAAAAATAATGAATAATTATATTTTGGTAAGGAGAGAGAAATTGTTACTCGAATGAAAAATATAGTCTGAGGGAGAATTCTTTATCACTTATGTCTGAAAGAGTTCTTCACTTATACATAAATTCAAGGATAATGAAATTATATTCATTAATAATTTAATTTATAACCATTAAAAATGTATTTTTTATTATAATTTTTATTATATTCATTTATGATATTTTTTATTAGTCGTAACATTCAAATTTTTTGATTGTAGGTGTTTGTTTCCTTGGTTTTCAAGATTTTTTCTCTTACACACCTGTACAAAAGATTATGTGAAATCAGAATAGTTATCCAGAATTGAAATTATATGTTATTAATGATATTACATAATATTTAATGTCCTTTTATATAATTCTTTTCCATATAAGAGGATAATTAATTAGATAAAACATTAATGATAACCGTTTGGAATATTTTGGTGTTTTTTGATTAACATGCACTAGTATTATTGTTTTTAATTAATATTATATATATATATTGTCCTAGAATTCTAACTAAGTTATAATCTACATATTATAATCTACTTTAACCATAAAAATGGTTTTATGACTTTCCTTGAAGGAGGTATTATAAAATGAATGAATCTTTGGACAAGAAGGTGGTGAATCGACACCTGAGAGATGATGTTTTTATTTTTAGAAAAAAAAAAGAATAGAAAATAATTTAAGGTGGATGTCCCATTATCAAAATAAAATTATGTTATATATAATATAATATATTCATCATTATTTTTTTAGATGATTATGTAATTAAATGATAATAAAAGAAAATAAATTTGAAGAAAACTAAAAGAACGAAAGGGGATTTTACGTCTTGAATTTCTCTCATTGAGAACCACCTTATGTAACATTGAAATGGTATTTTGGGTGATACCATTAAGACCAAAATGTGGGTAATAATTTTCGTAGTGGTATTTGTTATAAATTTTAGACACTTATGTTCTTTGGATGTGTGCGAAGAAGAGGTGGTGAGGGGTGGTGTTTATAGTGGAAGAGAGGGGTGTTTTCGAATATTTAATTCATTTTTTTACTATTTTTGGCTCAATACAATGAATAGTTTTAATTTTTATGAATAAATACAGAATGATGTGCATGTGATTTCGAATTAATGGTTATTACATCATGCCTGATGTTTTAATTTATTTATTTATCTTAAAATCATTAACATCATAAAATACTATATTGCAGTATGCATCCAAAAATCAAGTGTTTTATAAAAATACCAAAAATTTACCCTAACTATTATAAAATGTGTATAATTAAAAAATTAACTATATTTTATAAAAAATTATAAATTTGATAAATTTAATTTTTATATAAAATCATCATATACACAAAAAAGACAACTTTTAAAATTAAAACTATTTTTAAGACACTTTTACAAATTTATTAAGGTCTCATAAAATAATTTTATAATTATAACAAAAAAATAAATTTATGAATCTATTTTATGAAAACAAATTTTATTTTAAATAATTATATTAATTATAAAATTATTAATAAGCATTTCTATTTCACAAATATACCAACATTTAATTTATCATTTTTTAAAATATGTATTTAGTTATTCAAAGATTTAAATGTACCATATTTTCATTTATAAGATATCTCTATTTTATTTATACTCTAATATCTTATTTTATTATTTGAATATACTATTAATTATAACAAAAAATAAATTTTTATAAAAATCATGTTTTACACTATTCACTAGAAAATAAATATTTTCAAAACATACAAAAATTTCACCCTAAAATACTTTTTACATTATTATTTATAATATGAATTTTATTTTTATCAATAAACTTTATAAAATTATGAAAATTTAATTTTAAAATAGTGCACCATTATAAGCTGGTAAAAGTTCCTTTAAAAAAATATAGCCTTGTAATGTGTGAAATTTGATTCTTTCTTATGTTATGCATATAAAATAATTTGGATGACTGTAAAAAAATTTCATTAAATATATAATAAATAAATTTCATAATTTTTTAAATATTAGTCATTCCTTCCAATTTTACAACTAAGTTATAACATCTATTTTAAAATAATGATATTTAATTTCATATAATTGTTCGTTTAAGTATAGTGTTGTGTGAAACCTATGTTGTTCATGATATAAAAATTTAAAAAGAGACATACCCTAAAATATTGGTGTGTTATAGTACATGTGAAATCCTGTAAAATTTTCTTCATACACAGCTACTGAATCATCATCTTTTTATCTCAATTCCAAGAATTGTTCCTATACCCCGATTCAAACTACCTTAGGAAAATATTTCTTAATAAAATGTTTCTTACATTTTTCACAAATAAATAGAATTTATGTCATCCCTCCCTCTCTATGTTAATAAATTATTATTTACAAAATAACACAATTCATCATCTTAACATTCAAAACAATAAATAGAACGAGTTGAGTTTTCACATTATGAACATCTCATGACATCAAATATATTTTAAGATAATTAACCCATCATTCATCTAAAATTGGATATGAGTTTCCATCAAAATTTATAGAGTTTCGTTTCATCCAATGCTCAACTATCGACATATTCTTATACAGTAAGTTTGGATTATATCTAACAAGTATTCCACCATATTTTATAGCCTACATCAACTAATCCATCACTACAACAAATATATCAGTTCTAATTCCAACCATTATAGGATGCTGATTTGTTAGGGGATTGTCCTCTTGATACCATCCTACATTAGAGTACCAATTTTATCTATGGAAAATAATTCTGAATAGATATTAGTTAGAGGAAGTAACATGGTAATCTCTTAATGTTATCTCATTTTAACTTAACCATAAAGTAGGATCATTTGTAGGTATTATATTAACATAATTCTACCCACTTAAGATATATAAACCATTACTATAATACTAAATATAATTACCCCACATTAAACATTACTTATTATAGTGTCTTTAGACTATAATTCACTTTATTTCATTCCAATTGATTTTTTAGGTTTATATTTTTAGAGAATTAGGTTATAACTCTTACATAAAAAACAAAATATATTTAAAAGTGGACACTTCTACTCGGTATCCTTTTTCCCACTATATAAATCATTTAAAATACAAAAAGAAATTCTCTTAAAAAAGTGGTATTATCAAAAATGAATTAGAAATTAAGGCCATTCGGTCATTCAGGCATAAAATAAAACTCATTTTATTTTCATGAAAAATTAAAATTACTTTTAACTTGACTTTTTGACTAACTCATCATTAAACTATTTGAAAAATATTTAAAAACACGGGATGACAACAAAAATCTCAGTAGTGGATCTAAAAGAAAGAAATTTTTTTGACTAATGAAAAACATAAAAACCAATAAATGTTTTTCCGTTTTCACGATATTCATTTATCATATGAAATAAATTTTATTCATTGGAAAACACACACATTTTTCTCAAATAAAACCATTAAAACTCATCGAACGAATATAGAAACTTGTTTTTGAACTACAAAAATTATTTTCCTAACCCAAAATAAATTTTCCTAGAAATAAATGGATCCCAGTTAAATCCATAGTGGAATACTCTATTTTAAACTCCATTCTTATTTTCTTTGAATATAATGAACATTAACGAATGCATGGGAGAGATATATCAGGGTCACCCATCAAATAAGTTGTATTGGAATCACCCATTGTATTAGTTTTATTAGACTAAACCATAATCATGTATAATTATTAAGATACATATCATTAATAAAAAACTTTATACTCTCTCCTTTTCATCACAAAACCCTTGAAAACCTCTTATGACCCCATATTCTAAACATTTACTAATATTGGAACTCCCTTTTCTTCTGAAAACCCATTTTCCATACTAAAATACCAAGAAAAAAGGGGAAAAGGGTTCTTATATGAAGAAAATATGGAATCTTATAAATAAATAAAAACATAATATAATGGTTATAGTGGTATTAAAATCTATTTAGTCCATATATGTAATAATAGAAGATTATTTTTTCTAATTGTAATGAAAGTCATAACATTTCAAATAAAATTATTCATAGTTTTCCTAATGAGAACATTTGTAAGAAATTAAAAATTGATATAAAATATCATTTATAACTCATTTATATCCATATATATACATTCAGAATATAATTTTATTAATATGAAAATGGAAGAAAATTATTTAGAAAATAATTTTTTTAAATGTTTATAACGTGGTTTTTAAGGTAAAGTGTCTCTTATATTGAGTATGTCTTAACATGTTTATTCTATATCATTGAGAATAATTATATTTTGTTAAATATTTATTTTATTAAGTAAATATTATAATTTTTTTACAAATTTTATTTATTTTTGTGTTATATTAAATTACTTAATAAATTAGATCCTTGTTGGACGTGTTGATGATATTCAACTAATATGTCCAAAATAACGTTACTAGGATAACTATTGTCAAAGTATTCATTAATCCATCATATATATGATAATATTCATGATATAATTATCATTTTTATACAAATCATATTTTTAAAAACAACCACTAAATATAGTTAAGAAAAATGAGTTACACTATCATCCTAGAGATGGTAAACCATACATATCCATGAGTAACGTTTCAAATTTTCAAAGATCATGAGGAAGAGAAGGGAAATATTATTTTATAAATATATAATTAAGATTATATCATAAATATAATATTTTATATTTAAATACATCTATATGTATTATCCAACTAATATGGTTATGAAAAATTAATCACATTTCTTCATTGAGGTGGTAATCCACATGTACGCACAAATGACGTTATAATTTTTCAATGGATTGAAAGGTAGGAAAATAGATAATATATTATTTTTAAATAATTATAGTTATTTCATTAATATTATATATATAAACATTAAATCAATTATTATAACCAACCATGAAAGGCGGTGATGGAAAACAAATTACATCGGTTCGTGAGGTGGTAATATGTTGTATAAAAAATGATGTTTTGTTTCCCATTTGAAAGAAGAGGAAATGGATTATGGTTAATAAATTAAAAAAAAATTAGTATATGTAATATATTATAGTTATTATTTCATCATGTTTTATAAATATTTTAAGGAGACGGAAGAATAAATATAACTAAAACATTCTTTTAAAAGTTATACATCTTCTTCTAAAAAAGTCCTTTTCATTACACCTTAATCCCTATAAGTTTGGTATTATAAACAAGATAAGACCTCTTGAATGTGGGTAGGGATTTTATGAAATAATTTTGGTTATTATTTTCTTAATTAGACTACTAAAAAATTTGTGACTAAGAGAGGATAGGAAGTTTCATTTTATAAGTAAGGGGAGGGTCACTTTTGGAAATAAATAAAGTATTAAATTAATACCAATTAATTTTAAGGTAAAAGTGGATAAAATTGGTAGAATTAAAATATAATATAATTATGGGTTTAATTAATCTCATATAATAATATTTTTACACATTTAGAATATGTTTTTATCTATATCACCATTTTTAATCCCTGTTAACCATGTTGACAATTACGATTATATCAATGTGTTGTACTCTTTAGTTGTTAATAAAGTTAATATAAAAGGATTAATGACATATAAATAGATCATGGTTGATATTTTCATCCATGTATCATTTAAATTGATGAATATGGTATTTTTTTATTTTAAATCAATTAATAACATATTTTTTATTATAAAATATCATTAATGATGTTTTTGGAACTATTCATTTAATTTGACATTGAAAACAACATGAAAAAATTGAATTAGAATATAATTAATTAAAACCAACATAATATGAAATTTTTATCAATAAAATTATTTGGAAAATAAAACTCATCTAAATAATATTACTTTTATAATTTGTCGGATTATTAAATTGATTTTTCTATGACTTGCACATGCATTGTGTCCGCAATGTGTAAACATTTCAAGTAATTATTTCATCACTTATAATTAAAGAAGATAACATGATAAAAAATAATTTAAATTTAAAATAACCATTAGAAATTTAGCAAAACAAAATTATCACTATCACAAAATATAAATGATTTTAAAACCAATAGAGTGACATTTTTACTTGATATTTAACATTAAAAATATATCAGTCATTTTTTGAAAGAATGGAACCAAATTTCTATTAATTAAAATAATATATGTCTATTGTTGAACCCCACATGTAAAATAGATTTTATAAAATTTTTAATGTTAGGTTTAATTCTTTCAATATTTTTTTAACCTTAATTACTAGATTTACCCTTTTGAGATGAAAAATATTTAAAATAATTACTATTCATAATGACCAAAAAAGGGACCTATTTGAAAAAATTTGAAATCAAGATTAAAAATATGGAATAAATTTTTAAGCATCATTTTATATAAATTATATATATAAATTTATGATTAAACTGAAAAACGTAACAAAAAAATATTTTTATAAAATGTTTTTTTGTGCCCAAAAATGAACTAAATGAAAATTGGGTATAATGATTATTTCTATGTAATTAATTATATTATATTTTATTAAAGGATACTTATTATAATTTAATATATAATTGTTCTTTCAACTTACTTTATCTAACAAAAAGAAGCTACGGTTTTATAAGAATAGGTATTTTCATTATTCACTGAAAATAAATATTTTTAGAAAAATACCAAAATTTAACCCCAAGGTAATTTTGATATGTTGATTTAAAAAATAATTTTCATTTTTTAAAATTAAAATTATCAAATTTTTAAATTAATCTTTCAAATAAAATTGTTTTGTACCTTAAAACAAATTTAATAAGAATAAAATTATATCCTTTTTATTGAATAATTAATTAATATTATTATAATGAATATAACTATAATAAATATAATTAATTAATATTAATAAGGAATAAAATTAACTATTAAAGTTACCTTTATTTCTATATAGGCTTCCAAAAATTAAATATGGAAGTCGGTCATTGGCTACAAATGCATGATAGCCGATGTGAATTACCCATATTGCATGACCATTATAGTGTATTTTTTTGAACATTTCAAATAATTATTTTATTTATTTAAATCCATAAATAAATGATACTGATGATATATAACTGAATTAAAATAAATATAATATATTGGGATGATTTTACACTTGATATCCCATATCATAGGCTAATTGTATCATTCAACAGAGACATCTACATTCCCCCTACAATATGACCTAATCATATCTTATGAAATGAATTACATGAATATCCAAAAATATGATATATTCCATTCATATAATATGATTGGTATGGTTTTTGAGAATTTAAAACAATTTATCTATAACGACCCATACTTTACATACATTTTTAATACTTCAAAAATTGAAGCATACTTATTACAACATATGATAAAACTACAAAGGACCGTATAGGTATAGTGTCTTTAGAAACTGGGGAAACATAAACAACTGGTTCATAAATCTTCTACAGTGTCTCCCATTTATTTCATCATATCTAGGGTCCCTTTTAGCATATTCTACTTAATATCCATCTTCCTGACCTGGGGAAAAGAAAACATAAAAGGGTGAGCTCAAATGCTCAGCAAGGGCAAATAAAGGAAATAAAAATCATATCATATCTTTATGAAAATCAAAACCTGCAAAAGAGATCATAATATCTTAACATGGAATAAATCATAGAAGTGAAAATGAGATCCCCATAATCATAACATAAAACTTGAATCTTTGTGGCATGCACACATAATCATGGAAAATCATTTCTTGTTAGTCATGACTCATTGCCAAGACTATCTTAGTGGACAAAGTCCCTTTCTGAACCGAGTTCACTCCTCGTTTCAGTCCTGTATCACTGAACCGAAATAACCTTCCGTTCCAGCCATGTCTATCTCATGAGATATAAAATCATTACCCAATGCATTGGAGGGAGATATAGGTCCCACCCATCTTATAATGAATCCTTTCTTATGTGTGCCACATAATCATAAAACATACATCATCGCATAACACATGAAACAAAAATGGGATTCTTGAAACATCATGACATCATAAATCAATTCATATAAGATAAAGGAATTCATAAAAATAATTCCATCAAATCAATGTAATAATAGGGATAAAAACAGAACCCTTTATTATCTTAGATGGAAAATAATTTTGAAAATCACTTGAACTCCATTCTTGAGGAAAATATCATTTCTTCTTCAAAAATATTTTTCCTTTCATAACATGTCATACAACTTTAAAATAAAAGAAGTTGATTAAGAATAAACTTGAAAACTTGTAAAGGAAGCTTCTTGGAAACAATGTTTTAAAAATCCATTCATGCCGTATAAGTTAAAAAAAACATTCTTCGTACTTTTGTCGGAAAAGTCAAAAAGTACCTCGTACGGAAAAACGACAAAAGATTCCCTTCATATTCTTTACTAAAAACTCACCTAAGGGTAAAATTGGATTTAAACTATTTCAAGTGGATGGAAACAATATTTCATATTGAGGGAACATGGATGTGGATGATAAAGTACACCCCAGTAAATACTTACGAATAAACAATCTCGGATAAAAATGAGATTGTGATATTTCCCTTACCTTAGGTCCGATTAGCTTTGTACGTGTCCGAAGCTCCTGTATAATGGTTTAAATAATGTTATTGACTTATTCCAGAATCATACATATTTATATGATATCATATATGGTCATATTATTAGCTTCTTGTTAGTAATATTTCATTGTTACTTGTTACTCGGGTCTTTATAACTTTTTGTTCTTATGCGTGTTTTGTCGAATAAATTCTTATTCTTATCTTTAGGTTATAGATAATTCATTTCCAGAATGGTATTAGTGTATTATATACCATATTCATTCATTCAATTCATTTATATAATCATTATGAAATGAAGATCATGTAGAACGAGTCGCATCACATCGTGGAGACGGTATTCCGTACGTACGCACGAGTGATGATATCATTCCTATGATCGTGGAATTGTATTGGAGTATATATATATATTATTTCAGTATCAATATTACTTCATAATAATCATATTTAGTTACTCATTACACCATTATAACCATCCTTGTAAGGTGATGGTGGAAAATAGATTACACCACGGCGTGGTGATTTCATTTTTCCGTAGGATGGATAGAAGGTGAAATAGGGTTGTTTCATATTTATAATAACATATCAGTATGTAAGTAATACTGATGTTATTACTTTATCATGAAACAACTAAAGAAGAAGAAGTTGAAGAAGAAATAAATTGAAAAGATCGGTAATGGATATTACCTCTTCTTTGGAACGCCTCTTTGAATCCTCCACTTAAGGAACTAAGATTGGTCTTTGGAGAAGACCAGGACCTCTAGGATTATTCTAGGGAAGTGTAGAGGAGAAAATGGCAGGGGTTGGCCGAGCTCGAGTGCTCAATTTGGTGTGAGGAGGAGGGGGAGGAGGTGCCCTTTTATAAGGGAGGAGAGGGGCACCTTAGGAATATCTCAAAATATTATTTTATATTAAAGTCAAAATCGGTTTATAATGGTTCCAAAGGGTCTTATTTCGAAGATAAAGTGGGGAAGGGTCGAAATCCTATCAACCAATAGGATTTAGACAAGTTTAGGGTATTATTTTAACCTTATCAATTAGATTTAACTCTAAATTAAATAATTTAACTTTTACCATGTCTTTTTGTTTTCTTTCACTATATGGTTAATACACTTACTATAACATGCCAAACGAACCCCAAATTGTTTATTATTAAAATATATATCCTTATCTAAGTCATTTGGCCGAACCTTAGATTTTTAGGAATAAAATAACAATTAATAATATAATATTTGATTTAAAAACTATTTTGTGTCAATTTTGACACTATTTGATATATGATTTTTGTGAAAGTCATAAAATAATTATATGTTCGAACCAAGTTGATTAAATCAACATTAATATATCATAGTAACCTATAAAATTAGTTGAATTCATAAAAAGTCTCAAATGACATTTATTTTGGTGTTTATAACATCAATTATGTCAATATTTCATTAATAAGATAATTACTGCATCATCATTGTGTCATAACTAAATTACATTATTTGATGTCTAAAAATTACAAATAAAATATCATCATGTAGGAAATCTTTTTAGCTTTCTAATGAATATTTACAATTGAATTTATCTTATGTATAACCCCATATTAAAAATGATTTACTTATTAAACTTTGATTTTAACTATTTTAACCCTTCTTTAAATAAATTAATAATAAATGTCCTAATCTAATCCAAGTGGGCCTAAATGGTCATATTTTATTCCTAAGTTTGTTTTTGGTCGAATTAAACTTGTCCAATAGAATTAGGACATGTGTTAGGGTAATATTAATATCATATTTACCCTTAGTTACCCTATTTACTATTAACCGCGGTAAAAAAAGTAAAAAGTTACTATTCACCAAAAAATTATTTTCATCTCATTGAACCACATTTTAGTCCTTGATATTAACCGTGTCTCTCGGATTTTCGAAATTCCAATTACAGAAGCGGTAAAATTAAGTTTTATGCAAAATTCAGTTTTTAACCTACCACTTAGTGGTTTCACTATTCATCAAAAATTGAAAGTTTTCAGAAAAATACCAAAATTTCACCCTAGGCTAATTTCGATATTCTGAGTCCAAAAATGAAGTCCATTTTGAAAAATAAAATTTATAAAATTCCAAAAAGTGGTTATTACTATTCATAACGACTAGTTTTAATAGAATAATGTTGTTTAGTGAAACTCGGTATTGCGTACGACGCAAGCTATCGAGGAAGGTCGCGATTGCGTGTAAAGCAAGCCAAGCAAGTGTTGTATAGAAAAAGATTCCTTTGATGATTTATATAACATAAAAGTCTCGGGTGTTACATTCTACCCCCCTTAAAAAGAATTTCGCCCTCGAAATTCTTCACTTTGCAACAAACAGATGAGGATACTTCTCCCTCATCATATCCTCAAGCTCCCATGTAGCTTCTTCAAGTTGGTGGTTTCTCCATAAAACTTTCACCAAGCGAGTGGTCTTGTTTCGTAGGACTTTTTCGCTACGATCCAGAATCTCTATCGGCTGTTCTTCATAAGAAAGATCTTGCTCCAGCGGTACAACTTCTGAGCTGAGTACATGTGAAGGATCTGGTATGTACTTTCTCAGGAGAGATACATGGAACACATCGTGAACTTGAGAGAGATTCGGTGGAAGTGCCAATCGGTAAGCTACCTTCCCAACACGATCCAATATTTCGAAAGGACCGATATATCTAGGGCTCAACTTCCCCTTCTTTCCAAATCTCATAACCCTCTTCCAGGGAGATATTCGTAAGAACACTTTATCACCCACTTCAAACTCTAGGTCTTTTCTTCGGTTGTCGGCATAGCTTTTCTGTCGACTCTGAGCTGCTCTTATGTGTTGTTGAATAGATCTGACCTTTTCTGTCATTTCATCAACGAGATCAGGTCCTAATAGCTTTCTTTCCCCAACTTCATCCCAGCAAGTTGGAGTCCTGCATTTCTTTCCATAGAGAGCTTCATAAGGAGCCATTTGAATACTGGAGTGAAATCTATTATTATAAGAAAATTCCACCAAAGGTAGGTGTTGATCCCAACCTCCTTTGAAATCCATAGAGCAAGCTCTCAACATATCTTCTAGGGTTTGATTTGTTCTCTCAGACTGACCGTCTGTCTGGGGATGATAAGCAGTGCTGAAACTCAACTCTGTATCCAGAGTATGCTGAAGACTTCGCCAGAACTTCGAGGTAAATCTCGGATCTCGATCAGATATAATAGAAAGTGGTACTCCATGCAATCTTACCACTTCCTTTACATATATCCTGGCAAGCTGATCTAGAGAGAAATCCTCTCTAATAGGAATGAAGTGTGCAGACTTTGTGAGACGATCAACTATGACCCAGATAGCATTATTGCCTTTGGATGTTTTAGGAAGTCCTGTGACAAAGTCCATAGTGATGTTTTCCCATTTCCATTCGGGTATGGGTAATGGTTGTAACATCCCCTTAGACTTCTGTCTCTCAGCTTTAACTTGTTGACAAACCAAGCATCGAGAGACATATTCAGCAACATCTCTTTTCATGCCATCCCACCAGAAGTACTCTTTCAGGTCCCTATACATCTTCGTGCTTCCAGGATGAATAGAGAATGAAGAACTATGAGCCTCATCCAGCAGCTCTTTCTTTAATTCGGGGATGGGAGGAACACAAACCCGATTCCTGAACATTATTATCCCATCACAATCAAGGTTGAATTCAGGAACATTTCTCACCTTCTTTTGTAACTCGACATCTTCTTTCTGTGCCTCTTTAATCTTCACATGTATAGATGGTTGAACATTCATTTGAGAAAGATAAGATTTTTCCCCTTCCATTATAATTCCAAGATCCATCCTTTGTAAATCCATAAATATTGGATATTTTGTGATCCTCATCATGGATAAACTAGCATGGTCTTGTCGACTTAATGCATCTGCCACCTTGTTTGCTTTCCCAGGGTGGTAATGGATTGAGCAGTCATAATCCTTAATCAGCTCCAACCATCTTCTTTGACGCATATTCAACTCCTTTTGTGTGAAAATATACTTTAAACTTTTATGATCAGTATAAATATCACACCTTTCACCATAAAGGTAATGCCTCCAAATCTTTAATGCAAAGATTACCGCAGCCAACTCCAAATCATGTGTTGGGTAATTTTGTTCATGGATTTTCAACTGTCGTGAGGCATAAGCTATCACCATATCATTTTGCATAAGAACACACCCCAATCCCTTCTTGGATGCATCACTGTAGATCACAAACCTTTCTCCACTACAAGGCAGTGTGAGCACAGGTGCACTGGATAACCTTCTTTTCAACTCCTTGAAATTCTCTTCACATTCCTCTGTCCAGACAAACTTAACTCCTTTCCGAGTCAACTTGGTGATTGGATTAGATAATCGTGAAAAATATTTTACAAAACGTCGATAATATCCAGCCAAACCAAGAAAACTTCGGATCTCAGTTACTGTTGTTGGTCTCGACCATCTTTCGATAACCTCTGTTTTTGCTGGATCCACAGATATCCCCTCTTTTGAGATTATGTGACCCAAAAATGCAACTTTTTGAAGCCAAAATTCACACTTGGTAAATTTGGCATAAAGCTTCTCCTTTCTCAGGGTCTTCAATATAATTCTCAAGTGATCTTCATGTTCTTCCTTGCTCTTTGAATAGACAAGAATATCGTCTATAAAGACTACCACAAATTGATCAAGATAGTCTCTAAAGACTCTATTCATTAGATCCATGAAGATAGCAGGGGCATTAGTAAGACCAAATGGCATCACTATAAATTCATAGTGTCCATACCTTGTACGGAAAGCCGTCTTTGGTATATCCTCCCTTTTGACCCTTAATTGATGATACCCTGAACGAAGATCAATCTTGGAAAAGTATTGAGCTCCGCGTAGTTGGTCAAATAAGTCATCAATGCGTGGGAGAGGATATTTGTTCTTGATAGTGATCTTGTTAAGTTCTCGATAATCAATGCAGAGTCTCATTGATCCATCTTTTTTCTTAACAAATAGAACAGGTGCTCCCCAAGGTGACGCACAAGGGCGTATGAATCCCTTATCAAGATTCTCTTGGAGTTGCTTCTTCAATTCCTGCAACTCAATTGGGGCCATTCTATAAGGTGTCTTTGAAATAGGCAAAGCACCCGGTACGAGTTCTATTGAAAACTCAACTTCACGATTTGGTGGAAGACCCAGTAATTCCTTCGGAAAGACATCATCAAACTCCCTTACAATGGGCATATTCTTAATCGTGAGTTTCTCACCAACCATTTGAGATAAATAACCTTCATTTAGTGGGATCAATACCCATAAGATGGAAGAAATTTCCACTGGAAGGTTATGTTCATCCTTGCATTGGTATACGATCGTAGATTGATCTGGAGTATGAAATGTGACTTCCCTTCTTTGGCAATTGATATGAGCTCCATGTAGAGAAAGCCAATCCATGCCAAGAATCACATCAAATTCCACTAAAGGAAGGATCACAAGATTTGAAGGAAGCACTTTCCCACAAACTTCGATCGGAGAAGAATTATAAACTTTTGATGCGATTGATGTGCCATTAGGTGTTGTCACAGCTAACTCAACATCTAATTGTTGAGGTAGTACGGTGATACCCTTAGAAAAGTCTTCAGAAATAAAAGAGTGGGTGGATCCAGAATCAAATAAAACATTTGCTACTTTAGAGTGGATGGTAAGTGTACCTTTCACCACATCGTTATCGTACTCCACATCGCTGATAGAAATTGCATGTGACTTTCCTTTGTCTTTAGCCTTAAGAGTTTGTTGACGTCAACCATCATCATCAACCCTTGGATTTGGGCATTGATTGGCATAATGCCCCATCTCTTTGCACTTGAAACATTGAAGTGTAGTAGGTTCATTCTGTGTATCCCTTCCTTTGTTTGCATCATTAGACATCTTCTTCCCATTATCACGACATTCAAATGCCCGATGACCTTCTTTTCCACATTTAAAACATTTACTTGTCCCTTTAAGACAACTCCCTCCATGTTTCTTTCCACACTTTGAGCATAAGGAAAAGCTCATCTTCTTTTCTGTGTGCTCTTTAGATTTTTCTTTGAATTCCATCTTCCTCTTCTTATCAAACCCATGTGACTGATGGGTTACTCCAATCTCCATCTCGACTTTGAGAGCACATCGAACGATTTCCTCGTAGCTATTGAAGTCTCTTATGGCTAACGCCCTTCGAAGACTTGGTTTTAAGCCACTAAAGAATCGATCGATCTTACTCTCAGGTTGGATAATAATACCAGAAGCGTACCTTGCCAGTCTTGTAAAATTTGCTTCATAGGTACCAACAGATTCATCATCCCTTTGCTTCAGTTCAAGAAACTCTTTCTCCATCTTTGTTCGGAGAATACGAGGGAAGTACTTATTGAAAAATAAGTTCTTGAACTCGTCCCATTCCATAGACTCAATTTCATCCCTTTGCCTCGTATTCTTAACAAGATTCCACCATTGATCAGCATCTCCTTCCAAACGATACACTGCTAGGATGACTTTATCATGTTCAGAACATTGAAGAACTGAAAATATCTTTTCAGTAGTACTAATCCATTGTTCAGCAACTAATGGATCAGTAGACCCGCTGAAAGAAGGTGGACGCTGCCTCATGAAGGATTCAACAGAATGTTGCTCCCTCCTTTGCTCGTTTGGAAATCCTGCATGATTCATAGCTTGAGAAAGTTGTGTGAGCATGGCTACAAGATTTTGCATTCCAGCTCCCGTATCGTTTTGTTGCTCAGGGGGACAATCATTGCATTGCCCATCGCATTCCGCATTAACACGGTTCCTTCGGGTTCCAGCCATTGACTAAAACCAAGAAGAATAGTGTGAGCAACACTAATTATAATAGGAAACCACATAATTCAAGAATAAAATTTTCATGCTTATGGTCTTATCCTAGGTTATTCAAGGCCATTTCTAAAACACTAAGATTGTGTACTATGCTTAGACTTATCCTTAGGGTTCTTACTAAGGCTTTCACATCCTAGTTTCCAAAGGATGACTATACCTTTCCTCTGATACCAACTATAACGACCCATACTTTACATACATTTTTAATACTTCAAAAAGTGAAGCATACTTATTACAACATATGATAAAACTACAAAGGACCGTATAGGTATAGTGCCTTTAGAAACTGGGGAAACATAAACAACTGGTTCATAAATCTTCTACAGTGTCTCCCATTTATTTCATCATATCTAGGGTCCCTTTTAGCATATTCTACTTAATATCCATCTTCCTGACCTGGGGAAAAGAAAACATAAAAGGGTGAGCTCAAATGCTCAGCAAGGACAAATAAAGGAAATAAAAATCATATCATATCTTTATGAAAATCAAAACCTGCAAAAGAGATCATAATATCTTAACATGGAATAAATCATAGAAGTGAAAATGAGATCCCCATAATCATAACATAAAACTTGAATCTTTGTGGCATGCACACATAATCATGGAAAATCATTTCTTGTTAGTCATGACTCATTGCCAAGACTATCTTAGTGGACAAAGTCCCTTTCTGAACCGAGTTCACTCCTCGTTTCAGTCCTGTATCACTGAACCAAAATAACCTTCCGTTCCAGCCATGTCTATCTCATGAGATATAAAATCATTACCCAATGCATTGGAGGGAGATATAGGTCCCACCCATCTTATAATGAATCCTTTCTTATGTGTGCCACATAATCATAAAACATACATCATCGCATAACACATGAAACAAAAATGGGATTCTTGAAACATCATGACATCATAAATCAATTCATATAAGATAAAGGAATTCATAAAAATAATTCCATCAAATCAATGTAATAATAGGGATAAAAACAGAACCCTTTATTATCTTAGATGGAAAATAATTTTGAAAATCACTTGAACTCCATTCTTGAGGAAAATATCCTTTCTTCTTCAAAAATATTTTTCCTTTCATAACATGTCATACAACTTTAAAATAAAAGAAGTTGATTAAGAATAAACTTGAAAACTTGTAAAGGAAGCTTCTTGGAAACAATGTTTTAAAAATCCATTCATGCCGTATAAGTTAAAAAAAACATTCTTCGTACTTTTGTCGGAAAAGTCAAAAAGTACCTCGTACGGAAAAACGACAAAAGATTCCCTTCATATTCTTTACTAAAAACTCACCTAAGGGTAAAATTGGATTTAAACTATTGCAAGTGGATGGAAACAATATTTCATATTTAGGGAACATGGATGTGGATGATAAATTACACCCCAGTAAATACTTACGAATAAACAATCTCAGATAAAAATGAGATTGTGATATTTCCCTTACCTTAGGTCCGATTAGCTTTGTACGTGTCCGAAGCTCCTGTATAATGGTTTAAATAATGTTATTGACTTATTCCAGAATCATACATATTTATATGATATCATATATGGTCATATTATTAGCTTCTTGTTAGTAATATTTCATTGTTACTTGTTACTCGGGTCTTTATAACTTTTTGTTCTTATGCGTGTTTTGTCGAATAAATTCTTATTCTTATCTTTAGGTTATAGATAATTCATTTCCATAATGGTATTAGTGTATTATATACCATATTCATTCATTCAATTCATTTATATAATCATTATGAAATGAAGATCATGTAGAACGAGTCGCATCACATCGTGGAGACGGTATTCCGTACGTACGCACGAGTGAGGATATCATTCCTATGATCGTGGAATTGTATTGGAGTATATATATATTATTTCAGTATCAATATTACTTCATAATAATCATATTTAGTTACTCATTACACCATTATAACCATCCTTGTAAGGTGATGGTGGAAAATAGATTACACCACGGCGTGGTGATTTCATTTTTCTGTAGGATGGATAGAAGGTGAAATAGGGTTGTTTCATATTTATAATAACATATCAGTATGTAAGTAATACTGATGTTATTACTTTATCATGAAACAACTAAATAAGAATAAGTTGAAGAAGAAAGAAATTGAAAAGATCGGTAATGGATATTACCTCTTCTTTGGAACGCCTCTTTGAATCCTCCACTTAAGGAACTAAGATTGGTCTTTGGAGAAGACCAGGACCTCTAGGATTATTCTAGGGAAGTGGAGAGGAGAAAATGTCAGGGGTTGGCCGAGCTTGAGTGCTCAATTTGGTGTGAGGAGGAGGGGGAGGAGGTGCCCTTTTATAAGGGAGGAGAGGGGCACCTTAGGAATATCTCAAAATATTATTTTATATTAAAGTCAAAATAGGTTTATAATGGTTCCAAAGGGTCTTATTTCGAAGATAAAGTGGGGAAGGGTCGAAATCCTATCAACCAATAGGATTTAGACAAGTTTAGGGTATTATTTTAACCTTATCAATTAGATTTAACTCTAAGTTAAATAATTTAACTTTAACCATGTCTTTTTGTTTTCTTTCACTATATGGTTAATACACTTACTATAACATGCCAAACGAACCCCAAATTGTTTATTATTAAAATATATATCCTTATCTAAGTCATTTGGACGAACCTTAGATTTTTAGGAATAAAATAACAATTAATAATATAATATTTGATTTAAAAACTATTTTGTGTCAATTTTGACACTATTTGATATATGATTTTTGTGAAAGTCATAAAAGAATTATATGTTCGAACCAAGTTGATTAAATCAACATTAATATATCATAGTAACCTATAAAATTAGTTTAATTCATAAAAAGTCTCAAATGACATTTATTTTGGTGTTTATAACATCAATTATGTCAATATTTCATTAATAAGATAATTACTGCATCATCATTGTGTCATAAATAAATTACATTATTTGATGTCTAAAAATTACAAATAAAATATCATCATGTAGGAAATCTTTTTAGCTTTCTAATGAATATTTACAATTGAATTTATCTTATGTATAACCCCATATTAAAAATGATTTACTTATTAAACTTTGATTTTAACTATTTTAACCCTTCTTTAAATAAATTAATAATAAATGTCCTAATCTAATCCAAGTGGGCCTAAATGGTCATATTTTATTCCTAAGTTTGTTTTTGGTCGAATTACACTTGTCCAATAGAATTAGGACATGTGTTAGGGTAATATTAATATCATATTTACCCTTAGTTACCCTATTTACTATTAACCGCGGTAAAAAAAGTAAAAAGTTACTATTCACCAAAAAAATATTTTCATCTCATTGAACCACATTTTAGTCCTTGATATTAACCGTGTCTCTCGGATTTTCGAAATTCCAATTACAGAAGCGGTAAAATTATGTTTTATGCAAAATTCAGTTTTTAACCTACCACTTAGTGGTTTCACTATTCATCAAAAATTGAAAGTTTTCAGAAAAATACCAAAATTTCACCCTAGGCTAATTTCGATATTCTGAGTCCAAAAATGAAGTCCATTTTGAAAAATAAAATTTATAAAATTCCAAAAAGTGGTTATTACTATTCATAACGGCTAGTTTTAATAGCATAATGTTGTTTAGTGAAACTCGGTATTGCGTACGACGCAAGCTATCGAGGAAGGTCGCGATTGCGTGTAAAGCAAGCCAAGAAAGTGTTGTATAGAAAAAGATTCCTTTGATGATTTATATAACATAAAAGTCTCGGGTGTTACATTATCACTTTCAATAAAATCTCATGAGGGATTTATACAAAACATTACAACTCTTTGTGAATCCATAAAAACTCTTTTCAATATGGTTTATACTCTCTCTTCATTTTGAAACAAATAATTTGGATGATATTTTTTTCTTATTATAAGTTCTAACTATGTGACTCAATGATCCTTTGTATCATTGATTACAAAAATGAATTCTATATTTCTTATATGTATATAGAGAGTGGCCTCTTACAAAATTACAGTTCTATTCAATAAATAAATTGGTCTATTGTGATCTTGATCGAAACAAACATGTATCTCTATATGGAAATTTCCAAAACATGATATATCATATACACCATGTTTGTACTTATATAATACCTTTTAACAATTAATTTCTTGTCTAGTAGACATGGAACATATTATTCTATTATATATCAAATCATATATTCATTATTCTCAAAAATAAACTAAACAATTTGAATGAACAAATCATATTTCATTCGTCCACATAGATGAAAACATCCCATGTTACTCAAATATGAATGGTCCTGAATTTCCACAATCTAAATCAACCAAGTTCCCTTATGTATTTTATTTCTATTCAAATGAACAAATATTTATTGTGCATCTCAGTCATTAAGGTAGTTTAGAATAATCATAATCATCCATTTCTATTTATAATATTTTATCTTGATGATGTTTTTATTTATACATTAGATGAATTTTCATGAAGGATATTTACAAATCAGATGAATCAACAAGAGCATGGAGGTAATTGTTTTTAGCTTTCCACAAGTAACATCCACCACTACCTAATTGGTGCCACTGGATGGCCAGTGGAACCCACATAATACCTAGTGGAAATAAGATATATTCAAATTCAATCCATTATAGGTGGTCCCCACATGCTTTAATTCGGATTGTAACATCTCTCTAAGCCCTCTAGAAATTATATAACGAATTGCTGGTTGGGTTTTAGATGGAAAGAGGGGGTGAATTTGGTTTCAAAAATTTTTAGAAACACTACTAGAATCTTACCTGGTACCCAAGGTTCTAAACCATAGGTATATACAAGAAAACTATGGGTATAGGCTATACCCATGGTTAATAGAACCGTGGGTGCTTAAAACATTGGTATAGGGTTACACCCATAACTTCTATAGAAACTAATGGTATATCCTCTAGGGGCTTCTTAATACACATGGTTCACTTGAAGCTGTTGATATATGTCTTCTACCATGGTTCCTAAAATTGTTGGTATATATGGGAGTCTATAATTCATATATACCCATAGTTTTTTGAATAGTGGGTTTAGAGACCTACCCCCATTTGATAGTTGTTTCACCATCAAACATCTCTCATATAACATACAATCAAATTACAAACCATTGTACACATTTAATGAACTATACATATTATATATAATAAATCAACCATAAAGTTATTGTATCGCCCCTTGTTCCAAGTGAGTATCCTTTATTTTGTGTATTTTTAATTATATAAAGTTCTTGGGTGATATTTGGGTGGCTGTGGAAACCTTTTTGAATGTTTTTGGATCTTTTCTAATGGTAAAAACTTGGATAATGGTTTTTATAAATCAATTAAATTCTATAGGAAACTATGCACAATGTGACAGAAGATAATGCTAAAGAACATGGGTAGGCGCACGGTTTGTCCAAACCATGTGGCCACTAAGGAGAAACCCTAAAAATTGGGGAATTTGTATTTTTCATGGTTGATTTATAGTTCTAAAACTGTGCGATCCAATCGTGCGACTAACTATGCATGGATAAAAAACTATATCCTAAAAAAGTGGATCTATGCCATGATTATGTTTTAACCCCACATTTTTTCTCTAAATCAACCCTAAATCAGTATTTATTTCTCCTAAAGTCTTTTAAAACCATATCACATTGATTTGGTAGTGATCCAGAGGCATTTTTTGGTGCGTTGAAGCCCGATTCATGCGGTAAGTCTTTGTTTATGACAACTTTTCTTTAGTTTTCATAGATCTACTTCTCAATATCTCCCAGTTTCTTTAATCTAGTACAATTCTGGATATATCTATGTTTTTTATGCTAATAATGATTCTATTTTTTTCTAATTCTAGGGGAAGATATCTAAGTCATCATTTTGGAGATTCAACCTGATTTCATTGGTGTTTTAGTGTCATTCTTCATTTTCACCATAAATCCCATGGTAGGTGGCTTCACTCTCGACTCATATAGTTAGAACAAAAAGGATTAAGTTGAAATTATTATTTTATTTGAAATTAATTATGAACTTTTTGTGCACTAATTGATGGAAACCCTCCATTAGTGATGGTTTCTGGGATTGTACAAAATTGGATTTTTTAGACAAAGGTTGTTTTCGAAAAATGATTTTAAAATGATAATTTGAAAATAGTTATTTGGTTTTATAAAACTAAAATTCATTTTTAATAAAAGTTTAGTTTCATTGAAATGGTTTTTCAGGAAAATGGTTCTCAATAAAAGGTTTGTTTTACTTAAATGATACATTGTTATGGTTTTCAATACATGTTTAGTTTAATGAAATTGTGGAATTGGTTTGGAAAATATGGACAGGAATATGTTGGCTAAAATGGATAATTTTGAATGGAAGGGGATTAATAATTATCATGAAAGTACGGATGTAAAAGGGGGATGGGATGTGGATGTGAAATTCCCACCATCAAATGTAAATACAAATCTTTTGTGTGCCTGTGTGGGTGTGTGTCTATGTGATATGGAATGGTTAATGCCAATTAAATTCATTAAATGGTTCGAATGACTAGTTTGGTTTTTTTTTTTCAAAATTTATTTATTTGAGAAAACTATTTTGGTGTGAAATATTTTGGGTTTGAGATAAGTTGTTGAACTATTTAGAATAGTTTTTATATTAATGGTTTTATATAAATTGCCTAACTTGTTCCATCCTAGTGGCATGAGTAAGAAAGTTATTTGGGGAAATCCTAATGTGTTTCAACACTCATCCCTAATTTGGATCCTTGTTTCTTTTTAGAGATGGTTTATGAAGATACATACAAAGGTAAAGTATAACATTTCTTGTGTGTTACATTGTGATACTTGGGTTGTTTTGTGGATTGTAATAAGGAGTATGTTATAGCTTGGAGTTATGTAGTATTCATTTAGTGTTTTTTCTTTTTTATTTCATTGTACACTTTGGTATTAGTTGTCTTCTTATCTGGTACTCTTTTGTATTTTGTTTTGAAATAAATGGTATTGCAATAGTTATTATACATTGGTATCATACATATTGTAGTGGTTTATTTGGTTATGGAATTTCTGGTTTACTCATTTTATTTTCAAGGAAAAATCATCCCACATCTATTAATGAAGAACTTGGAATTTATTACAAGCATTTTAGAACCTTGGGGATATAGCCTAAGGCCATGTAATTTGTGAGATGGTATGTTAGTATGATATACTCTATTATACCAAATATAGGATCGAATATGTAAACATGAGATTCTCAAATACATGAGGGGGTGAATTGTACTTTTAAAAATTCCTTTTGAACTTTTAAAGATAGATATGTTTAAAAAGGATAAACCAAATAATTCACAAGACCTCTAAGTTCTAACAACTTGCTTGATTCTGAAAAAGTGATTCCAAAAATGAAACTTAACAAAAGTTTACAATAACTGAGATACTAAATTAATGTGTATAGAATCCAATGTAATCAGAGTATAAGTCTAAGGAATTATATGAAAGTTATACTTTCCTCAACAACTAAAATACACAGTGGAAAAAAAAGTAGTAACCCTACAAGTAACAAGTAGAAACTATTTTAACCCTAAGAGGAGGGTATCCAACAACCCTGGATAAAAGGTCCTTTGATTTATACATTCGAGAAAGTATGTATTACCCACACCAGGGTAAACCCTCAATATGAAGATCAGAATCTGTCTTTCTATCCCCACAAGCCCTCAACTATCAGGTAGTCGACACCTCTGTCTTCCTATCCCCTAAATCCCTTGATTGTGCACCACAAAAATAAGAGTTGCACGAAGCCAATCTTCACAAAGCAAAGTTTGAACAAGCCATTCAAACATTATGCATGAAGCTTGAGATTTTATAAGAGCCTATCTCTCTAGAAATCACTTCAAAAACATGTAAGAACAGTTGTTAAAGATGTTTTCATGTGTGTGTATAGCTATTTCAAATGAGCTCTAATTTATAGGCATCGCTCCAATGGTCGTCTCCCTCATCTAACCGTTATATTCTTCCTTGAATTTCAGAGGGACCTGTACACATGTCAATCAAACAACGGTTAATGAGTAATTGAAAGCATGACATCGTTTTATTACTAACCAAGTGTAATCATAACCAAACTATTATATTCAGTATGTATGGAAATGAAATTTTTGAGTTTAATCAAAAATGAATTCGGAGTCTATAATACCAAGATATTCAGATTCTGTTTTCTCGGAATTCAGAACCTGAATTCTATAGAATTATGGAGTCTGAATTTTAAGGAAATTCAGATTCTGGTTTCACCAGAATTTGGAACCTGAACTTATAGAGTTCGGAGTCGGGGTTCATGAGAATTCAGAGCTAAAACTCATACGATTTCGGAGTCTGTATTCAAAAAACTCAGAGTCAGAACTCAAAGAAGTTTGTAACCAGAATTTGTAGTCATAATTCGGAGTGGAACATTACATATGTTTGTAATCAGAATTTGGAGTTGAACTTCATGAGAGTTCGTATCCAGAATTCACAGTTGAACTTCATGAGATTTTGTATCCAGAATTTTATGTTGAACTTCATGAGAGTTCATACCTAGAATTTGGAGTAGAACTTCATAAGAGTTCGTAACAGAAATTAGGAGTAGAACATCATAAAATTTCATGACAAGAATTCATAGTAGAACTTCATAAAAGTTCATAACAGGAATTCAGATCCGAAAACAGAATGTTTCATATCTAAGCATTATACTATTCTTGAGGTTTTAGACATGACACTGAATTCTATACTTAGATAGGATAAGAAATGTGTTAAAACATGGTGAATATAAATTTCATTTGGAAAGAATATTTTTCCTTATAGAAGTAAAAACAAGGGGTAAAATGAGTTTTTCCTTGAAATAAGGTGTTTGTGATTTTCAAAATAAGGGGAATCATGAAGTCATAAAGAAAACTTATTGACTTACCAATCTTCCCTAAGTATGATGGAATGGAAAATTTATAAGGAAACCCTAATTGACTCAACAATATCCCCCTTTTTGGAAAGCACAAACATCCTTATGAAAAATAAAATAAGGATTTAACCAAACTTTTCTTTACTTAGAAAATAAAACTTATATCCCTTTTCACATTGGCAAAGATGAATATAACTAACTCACCCTTAGGCTTTGGAACTCTAAGGATTGTATAATAGATTTCTGGAATGGGATTTTCATTATCTTGGGTATGTAAATATTTTTAATGAGAACTCCCCCTTAAATAAACTCCCCCTTACTTATGGATATATCTTCTTATACTTAGAAATATTTTTTCCTTCTCCAATTTAGAATTCTTTTTCCTTCTCCCCCTTTGTGATTTTCAAAAAGAGTTTGAGGGAATGGAAAAAAATATGGTACCTAAAATATTAGTGTAGACAACCAAACAAAATAAGCAAACAGAATTCCATTATGATTGAAAGAATTGGTACAAGGAAAAAAGCACAACAAAAGATCGGAATTGTTCTATTTTGTTTATTTTTTCTTGGGAATCATCTTCTTCAGGATTGTCTTCAAATTTTAATGCTCTTTGTGATCCTCCTTTTCTTTCTTTTATAGGGTTATGATACTATCTTCTTGAGCCTCCAGGTCCTCTCCCTGATGTTTTAACAATTCCTCTTGCTTCACAATCCTTTCTTCCATCTCGGTCTGGAGATCCTTCTCTGTTTTCCAACTTTGGAAAAAATAACTGAACTTTCAAGTAAGATCTTTGACATCATGAAACTGAGAATTTTGTTCAAGATTTATCTTTTCCTGAATGCTATTTGTAAGATCCATGATCTTGTAATCTTCGGTATCAAAATCTTCTTTGACATATTCTTGAAACTGATCAAGATCACTCAAATATTCATTGATTTTCTTCGACTAGAGAGTCATTTTCATGCAAGATTTTTTGTGGGCCTCATAATTGATAAGGAAATTTTTGTGTTCTGCCTCAATCTTCACACATATATCCATCTCAATAGATAGAGATTATGACTTCTAATTCATATTGTGCTGAAGCATCTTGCATCTATAATCAATTACTGGAAAGATCGGAATGGTATCCACCAGCTTCATCAGGGACTGAACAACAAAATCGTGTCATAAGGATGTTGACTATGAATCAGAATTTTTTCTTAGAGATGTTTCTTCCTCTATCTCTATGAGCTTCCTATTAGAGGATCCTTCAGCTTCCTTATTCCTCAAAATTTCTTTCATTGGAGTATCGACAACCACTTGTTTTCCTTTGTTAATTTTTATAATATAATATTTATCAGGAGACTCATCCTCACTTCTGGATAAGTTTACAATCTTATCTTCATTGAATTTATCTTTCTTAGCTTCAACCTCAATGTCTTCAGGAAGAATGCAATCATGATGACTAAAACTCTCTTCTTCAGACAGCTTGTTTACTTCCTCTTCTTCACCATTCTCATCAGCTCCAGGAGTAATAGGTTTTGAAGATCTATCTTGAGAAGTCTAGATTGAAAATTTCTCAGAAGCACATTCCTTTTCATGATACTCTTCAACCTACTTAATCACATCATCAGAGCCACTACTGCTCTTGGCTTCTTGTACTTCTTCTGCATCTTTCTTCACTTCCAGAATCTTCTCTTATGGTTTTTCCGGAGTCATAAACCTCTTACCCGGAGTCTCAGGTAATGGTTCCACCAAGAAGGACTTCGAAAAATGGATATTCTTAGATGAAACATCTGTATCTTTTAAATGAGATTGCATAAACTTTGCCTCTAACATCTTCTTCTTGAGATTCTTCTCTTTGGCTTGGTTTTCTAGCCCTTCAGCAACTGATTAATTCAAGGTCTTAGCCTCAGCAGGATCTAAACCGAACTGTGGCTCCACTACTTTTCTATTCTTCTTATCCTCCCTCCTTTTTTATACCACCTCATCTAGGTAGGATTTTTGCCTCTTGGGTTTAGGAGGTGTGTATTGGACTTCCTTAGACTTAGGTTTTTTGTCTTCTACTTCCACTTACTTCAAATTTAATTTCATTCCAGCCTTCTTTGATGGTTCAACATTTTCAAAACATTCAGGAATGACTTCAGTCTCATCCTCAGGCAGATCATAAAAGTCTCTTGTCTCCTTGGAGAAATCAAACTTAATTATTTTAAGGGTGTCGTCACTGATCAACATTACCTTGCAATTCCTCGGCTTCGAACTGCAGGGGATCTTGAAAGATTCAAGACACCAAACTATCAATTTTGAAAGAAGGGAAGGATACATAATAATCTGAGCTCTCAGATTCCCATTCTTTATGTTTTGAATCATAATGAGAATCTGCCTCATAAAATTAATAATCATTAGATTTATCCAAAAATATAAGATAAACATGTCACTTTTCTTAAGGGTGTTCTTATCACCCTTCCTCAGTACAATAAAACCATGAACCCATAACTGTAGAATCTGATTGTTAGTAGATAGATGGGAAATCATTATTGTCTTTACATTAGTAAGTCCAAATAATTCCATAGCCTTCACCTTGATGAAACTTCCTTGAACATTTGGTAGCTTGTGGGAGAAAAATCTAGCTTCTCCTTCATATGACTGCCCCACCAAGCTCGCTGTCTTAGTGTATGAAAGTTTGTACGTCATTCCATAACTCTTAAAAGAAAATTATTCCCTACCTTCTTCCTTAAAGAAACAAGATGACTCAAAAAATTATATGAGGATATCTGAATATAAAAGATCTTGAGACCCTATCATTGAAATGGCTATACTATCCCATCCATTTTGCATGAATTTTTTTGAAATAATAGAATCAAATTTCTTAAAGAAGTTCAGATGCACCAACCTCTCCCTATATATCTGCCATTCTGAAATCAGCTTGACAGTAGACATATCTTAAGAGGGAACTTCTATAGACATTTAGAATTGAAGCACTTATGAAGAATTTGGAACAAGCTTTTATAGAGAGGAAAATCTTCAGCACGCAAGAGCTTAAGAATCAATGTAGGAAAACTACTGGGGGTCCCCATTATATAGGTGTTGAAGTGATGGTTGAACTTCCCATTTGAATCCAATGGTTGAGAATTCTTCATATCTGATCTAATGATTGAAATAATATCCGTAAGAAAAAAATATGGTTAAATCCGATCTTTTTTGGTTTTAAAAGGAAAACATTCAGATTTAAGGAAACTAGAATCTGAGAAATTTTAAAAATAAAAGAAACTAACATCAAGTAAAAATAATTAGGAAAAATTAAAGAATTAATCATAACTTTCGGATTGCTAGGAATATTATTCATACTGCGGAATATTCTTCTTGAAGAACTTTGGATTCGAAAAAAACTTGAATAAGAAAAAAAATCACAACGAATATTTCAAATCTGAAAATTTCAATTATGAAAATTTTAGGTCCGAATATTTTCATTATGAAAATTTCTGGTCTGAAGATTTTCATTTCGAAAATTTCAGGTCTGATGATTTTCATTACAAAAACTTCGGGTCCGAATATTTTCATTACGAAAATTTTAGTTCTGAATATTTTCATTAAGAAAATTTTGAAAACCAACTACGAAAAAATTTTATTACAAAAAATTTTGAAAACCAAATAACAAATTTTCATTATGAAAATTTTTGAAAACCATCTATGAAAAATAGATGTATTCCCCCTACAAAAATAAGTTTATTACTGTAATGAGATTGGTTCAACAGAAATTTAATTCAGGAAGATTACTTTATGGTTATCATTCCTAACTTCTATTTAATGTATTTAAATCTATCGAAGGGTAAAGATTTTGTGAAAATATCAGCAAGTTGATCTTTCATTCCGATAAATTGAATAATTGTATCTCCTTTTAGTGTGTGATCCCTAAGAAAGTGATGCCTTATATCTATGTGCTTTGCACGAGAGGGATGTTCAATGTTTTTACTAAGGGTATTGGCACTTGTATTATCAAACAAAATTTGAGTCTTAGTAAAACTCAAGCCATAGTCTATGAGTGTGTGTTGCATCCACAACACTTGAGCTCAACAACATCCAGCTGCTATATATTAAGCTTCAGCAGTGGAAAGTGCTACTGAGTGTTTCTTCTTTCAAGACCAAGAAACTAATGAATCTTCTATGAAATGAAAAGTTCCATATGTACTCTTTCTATCCATTCTATATCCACAAAAGTCAGCATCAGAAAAAAAAAATTAGAACAAAATCATTTCTAGAAGTGTAAAAGAGTCCTAAATCCATGGTTCCCTTTAAGTAGTGAAAAATTATTTTCACTGCCTTTAAGTGAGATTCCATAGGATTGGATTGATATCCTGAATATAATCATACAGAAAACATTAAGTATAGATGACTAGATATTAAGTAAAGTAGGCTTCTTATCATACCTCTAAAAGTTGTTTGATCTACTAGTTTCCCAGCATCATCAAGATCAAGTGTGTTTGAGGTTCCTAAGGGAGTACTTATACTTTTAGTGTTATCATATCCATACTTTTTAAGAAGATGTTTAATATAATTATGTTGGGATATATAGATTCCTTCTAGTTTTTGTGAGATTTGAAAACCAAGGAAAAATATTAACTCACCCATCATACTCATTTAAAACTCATATTTCATTATATCTACAAAGTAATCAGTTAAATATTGCTGAGTTGAACCAAATATAATGTAATCAATTTAAATTTTAACAGTCAAAACATTTTTCTTATCTTTCTTTATAAAAAGGGTTGGATCTGAATTTCCCTAAACAAAGTTATTTTGAAGCAAAAATCCTATAAGTCTATCATAACAAGATCTAGGGGCATGTTCAAAGCCATTTAGAGCTTTGGTAAGTCTAAAAACATTATCAGGATGTTTTGTATCTTCAAAGCCAGGAGGTTGTTCAACAAAAACTTCCTCTTGAACATAACCATTAAGGAAAGCACATTTTTCATCCGTTTGAAAAATTTTGAAATTGAAGATTTCTTCAAAGGTAAGTAGAATATGAATAGATTCAAGTCTAGGTACCGGAGCATAGGTTTCATCATAGTCTATTATTTCTTATTGATTATAGCCTTCAGCAACTAATCTAGCTTTATTTCTAAAAATGATTCCATTTTCATCTCACTTATTTCTGAAGACCCACTTTACATCAATAAGAAAAGTTTCCTTAGGTCTTTCAACCAAGGTCCAGACATTATTCCTTTCGAATTCATTTAGTTCATCTTGCATGGATTTAATCAAATAATCATATCCTAAAGCATCGTCAGTGCTTTTTGGTTCTAATTGGGAAAGGAATGCTCGATGTTCTACTTCATTTCTTAAGGAACTTCTAGTCCTTACAGTTTGATTGTCATTACCAATGATACTGTCACTAGGATGATTATTTAGAAATAACTGATTTGGGTTTTCTAAAACTTGTTCATCAAAATAGAGTAGGAAATATTCTGGGGTAAATGTTTCAGTAGTATCTTCTTGAACATTTTCCTTATTAGAATGATCTTCTATTAAAGGTTGATAATCAGTTTTTGAAAATAGATCTGAGGATATAGATTGGGGTTATTAAAAAACAAAATGATCAGTTTCATCAAATTTGACATGTATGGTCTCTTCAATAGTACAAGTGTATTTATTGAAAACTCTATATTCCTTAGAATTTGTGGAGTAGCCTAAGAAAATTACTTCATCGGATTTTGGTGAGAATTTATGTAGATTATATTTAGTATTCAAAATGAATAATTTGCAACCAGAAACCTTAAAGTAGGAATGTCTAGGTTTTCTTCCATTCCACAACCCATAAAGAGTTTTATTAAGAAAAGGTATAATCAAAACATGATTTATAGTATAACAAGTAGTACATATAGCTTCATACCAAGAATGATTGGCTATAGATTACTCACTAAAAATGGTTCTAGTTATTTCTTGAAGAATTCTATTTCTTCTTTCTACAAAATCATTCTGGTGAGGTGTTCTAGGAGCTGAAAAGTTGTGAGTAATGCCTTTTCTACTACAAAAATTTTCAAAATATGAATTTTGAAATTATCTACCATGATCACTATGAATAGTTTTCAATGGAAGGCTTTTCTCATTTTTAACTTGTACTCTAAAACCTTTGAAATATGAAAAATATTCAGACTTCTTTGCTAGAAAATAGACACACATAAATCTAGTGTAATCATCAACCCAGACAAATACATAATATTTGACCACAGTTCTTCCAGTTTGTGTTGGAACAAAGAGATCCATATGCACTAGCTGTAATGCATCAGTAGTCGAGATTTCACCGATTGATTTAAAAATTGATTTATTTTTCTTTCCATATTGACAAGGATCAAAAACTTTTGAAGAATTAAATCTATGATTTGGTAGATCCTTAACTAGTCCTTTATTAGAAATTTGGCATAGGTTTCTAAGGTTACAGTGTCCTAACCTTCTATTCCATAACCAAGAATGATCTTCCATTGCACTAAGGCAAGGTAATTCTTGGCTCTTATGGTCTTCTATGTTTATTGTGTAAACATTCTCCTACCTATGAGATGAAAGAATGAACACTTCCTTGGAATTGTGTACCAAGCACTTGTCATTCCTAAAATTCACAAGGTATCCTTCATCACATAATTGACTTATGCTAATGAGGTTGTGCTTAAGACCATTATCAAACAAAACATTTGAAATCAAAGTTTTTCTAAGAAGAACGATGTTACCTATACCGATAATTTCTCCCTGAGCATTATCTCTGAATGTTAACTATCCTACCTTTGTCTTGATAATATTTTCAAAATAGTTTTTTACGAGTCATATTCCTAGAACATCCACTATCCATGAACCACGTATTACTGTTGCTACCTTCTCTATTTTCCTGAAAATAAGTAATTTAGACTTTCGAAATCCAAACTTTCTGTGATCCAGAATTGTTAGACAAAAAATATTTGGGTATCCACATTTGTTTAGAAAAATAATCTGTATGAATCCCAAGAGATTGAACTTTAATCAAGGAGAAATTTTTTTTTCAATGCCCACCACCTTGACATTTAGTGCAAAAAGGGGCTCTAAAAGGAACAAAATAGTTGTTTTTGAAAACTGGTTTTTAGTGAATATAACCTACTCCAGCAGTGTTTCCTTAAGGTTTAATTTGAGAATAAATCTTGTCAAAATTTTCATTCCCAAAGTTAATGTTTTAAAAAAGCTTATTAAGAGAAAATATTTTGGATTTTAGTTTGATAACTAAATTCTTATCCTCAGGAATCATTTCCTTAGAGTTAGATTTCTACTCAAAAACTTTTATCTCTAAAATGAAATTCTGAATATCTTTAAAAAGTTCTTATTTAATAGAATTTTCTTTCTCAAGGTCTTTAGAATGTTTTTATAAAAGCTCTTCTTTATCTCTAGGATCTCTAGAGAGATCTGAAATCTCTTTTGTAAGAATTTATTCCCTAGTATTTGACGTGTCTAATTTCTTAGAAATTTTACAATTTCTTGCTTCATGTAACTTGGAAAATCTAGAAACTTCTTCATATGAAGTTATTTCTACATTTTCTGAGGTTGAATTATCTTCATTAGAAGTATTATTTTTGGTATAGTAATTATTATAAAGAGATAAAACTGTTAATGCTTCGGCAGAGCGTACCTTGGCCATAAGACATATATTTTGGAAAGAAGTGCTAGCAATGAATCCCATATTCTTCTGTGATAATGAATCATATTCATAAGGTTCACTTTCTGAAGAGTCTCCACATCTTGCACTCCAATTATCATTATCTTTAAGGCTTCTCTTGAGATTTGATTGATAGAATTTCTTCTTGTTCCTTTCTGAATTCCTTTCCTTCTTTTCTTTATTTTTCAAACAAAAGACAATAAGGCCTGATATGACATGTTATTTTACATTAATAACAAGTAACTTCTCCACATTTATTGTCTCTGTATTCTTTCTTCTTATACCTATTCTGATTGGTATTTTGAGCTACAATCTTGTTCATTCTCTGAGCAAAATTAGCAAATTCATTCTCAGACTTTTCTGTGTCACTAGATTCTAACTGAATAATGAATTTCTTTGTCTTTGATCTAGTTACTCTTTCTGGGGTATTGGATTTCGTATGTTTAGAAGTGGTTTCAAAAGAAACTCCTCCATTTCCTTTCTTCTTCTTAACATTTTCAGAATCTCTCTTCATTCTGGTTTCATGTTGAAGAAGACTCCCAAACAACTCATCTAAGGAAATCTGAGTGAGTTTCTTATTCTCATCAATAGCTGTCCTCTAGGAATCCCATTCATTTGGCATAATATATATGATATTATCTACAAGAGCCTTATCATACAAACTTTTTTTCCCATATATTTTAAGCTATTCACAATAGTCATAAACCTTTGTTGTAATTTTCTTATAGGTTCTCAATAAATAAAGTTAAAGCTATGGTATTCAGCTCTCAACATAGCTCTTCTGGTCTCTATGACTTTAGATGTACCAAAATGTGTAACTTCAAGTTTCTTCCAGATACTGTTTGTAGCTTCACACGATGATATTTGACTATAGATATTCCGAGTCATGGAACAAAACAAAGTATTTCTGACTATGAAGATTAAATGATATTCTGATTTCCCTTGATTCTTAAAGGTTCTCAATTCCATGTCTGAAATCTTATAATCTCTGGTCAGCAATAGATAGTTATAAACTCCAGTATTGACAACGAAATTCTTCATCCTATCTCTCCAGTACTCATAATCATTTCCATCTAAAATTGGAGGTCTGGTAGGATTTATATTATCAATAGAACCAATATTTAAACCTTTCATCCTTAAGATAATCTTTGGCACAAAAAAACTTATTAGTAGTATGAGTTTGTAAACAATATAAAGTATCGTAAGCAATGAAAATATAAAACAAAACAAAAATTAATCTGAACTATGTGATTCTGAAAAATAGATTTTTAAAAAAGAATGAATCCAGAAGTTCAATTCTGTGAAATCTCTTCTGAATCTAATCGTGAGATTAAATCATATTGTACCAATCGCTTTGATACCAATTGTGTGATGGCATGTGAGTATGATATACTCTATAATACCAAATGTAGGATCGGATTTCCAAACATGAGATTCTCAAATACAAGAGGGGGTGAATTTTACTTTTAAAAATTCCTTTGGAACTTTTAAAGATTATTATGTTTAACAAGGTTAAACAAGATAATAAACAACACCTGAAAGATCTTACAACTTGATTGATTCTAGAAAAGTGATTCAGAAAATGAAACTTAACAAAAGTTTAAAATAACTAATATTCCACCTTAAATCATATAGAATACTATGTAATTAGAGTACAAGTATAAGGAAGTATATGAAAGTTATACTTTCCTCAACAACTAAAATACACAGCAGAAAACAAAGTAGTAACACTACAAGTAAAAACTATAAACTCTTTTAACCCAAGGAGGAGGGTATCCAACAAACCTGGATAAGAGGTCCCTTGATTTATACTTTCAAGAAAGTCTGTATTACCCACACCAGGGTAATCCCTCGATACAAAGATCACAATTTTTCTTGCTATCCCCGCAAGCCCTCAACTATCAGGTAGTTGGTACCTCCGTCTCCTTATCCCTGGAAGCCCTCGATTGTACACAGCAACAATTAGAGTCACAAGAATCCAATCTACACGGAGGAAAGTTTGAACAAGCTGTTCGAACATTATGAACGAATCTTGAGAGTATATAAGAGCCTCTCTCTCTAGAAATCACTTCAACAGCATGTAAGAACAGTTTTCAAAGATGTTGTCAAGTGTATGTAGAGCTCTTTCAAATGATCTCCTATTTATAGTCATAGCTCCTACAGTCGGCTCCCTCCTCCAATGGTCATATTCTTCTTGAATTTAGAAGGGACCTGTACACATGTCCCTCAAACAATGGTTAATGAGTAACTGAATGCACAACATCATTTTATTATTAAACAAGTGTAAGCATAACCAAAATCTGATATTCGGTATGTAAGGAAATTAAAGTTCGGAGTCTAATCAAAAATGAATTCAGAGTCTATAATACAAAGATATTCAGATTCTGTTTTCTAGGAACTCAGAACTTGAATTCTATAGAATTCCGAAGTCTGAATTTCAAAGAAATTTGGAGTCTAGATTCACCAGAATTTGGAACCTGAACATACAGAGTTCAGAGTCAGAGTTCATGAGAATTCAGAGCCAGAACTCATAAGAGTTCAGAATCTGTATTCAGAAAACTCTGAGTTAGAACTCATAGATGTTCATAACCAGAATTCGTAGTTAGAATTCGGTGTCAAACATTATATATGTTTGTAATCAGAATTTTGAGTCAAACTTCATGAGAATTCTTATCCAGAATTAAAATTTGAACTTCATGAGAGTTTGTATCTAGAATTCTAAGTTGAACTTCATAAGAGTTCATATCAAGAATTTGGAGTAGAACTTCATAAGAGTTCATTACAGGAATTCGGAGTAGAACTTCATAAAAGTTAATTACAGGAATTCAGAGTAGAACTTTATAAAAGTTCATAATAGGAATACATATCCTAAAACATGATACTTCATGTCTAAGTATTATATGATTTCAAGGTTTTAGACATGACACTGAATTTAATACTTAGACAGGATAAGAAACAAGGTATTACATAGTAAGGATACATTTCCTTGGGAAGGAAGATTTTTCCTAATAGAAGTAAAAGCAAGGGGTGAAATGAGTTTTTCCTTGAAACAAGGTGTTTGTGATTTTCAAAATAAGATGAATCATGATGTCATAAGTAAACCTTATTGACTTACCAATCTTCCCTATGTATGAAGAAATGAAAAAAGTCATAAGTATAACATTATTGACTCAACAGAACATTCTGCCACCTTTCACTCCAATGGGTATGGGTGGGATTTTACAAGTGGAATCATCTTTTTCAGTATTATCCTAACAAGTGGTATTTAGTCCTCTCAGTATTAGAGATTATATTCATACTTTTTTATTCCTAGTGTTGGGTAGGTAGAAAGGAGTTACATTTTCGGGACATGGAATGTAGGGAATAAAAATACGTATCTAAAATTATTATGATGAACATCAAGTTAGCAAGGAGTTGGGTACATGTGTGTTTTTGAGACACTTATAAAATCATAATCACATTGTCATATGTTTATCCAATGAGATGAACATGAAATTTATTTTTGAAATGGCTTCCCACTAGGTGTGTGTATTTCATTTTGAGTAATAATATATGATTTGGTGAAATATTTTTTTTAATGTTGAAAAACTTTCAAATGAATGATTTTCAAAAAGGTCATGGTTGTGGCATTTTGAAAATAGTTTTAATTTAAAAAGAAATTGTAAATTTTTAAAAAATGGTTGAAATTTTAAAGATTTTAATATTTGAAAAAATGTTGTGTTAGCTGTGATGTGTAAGAATTTAAAATTATGAAGACTTTAGTTGATAGAGAGTGGGACTTATGGAGTTTTTGTGTTTATAGAAAATGGCATCTATAGAGATCATAGGAAGGGTAGGAAGAGGCTGTTGAGAATGTGGTTTCACTTCAAAAACAGGTGAACCAAAAGTTTGTTTAAAGAATCATTCGGGCTTTTCAAACCATTGAGTTTGGAATAAAACTAGAAACTATTTTTATGATATATTTCACTACTAGAAATACAAGTGGAGTAAGTATGGTGGTATTCATTAGAGGAGTTGAGAAATATAACACTAAGAACAATAGGAAGAGGGACACCTACACTCAATAAGGTGGAACATATCGGAATTGGACCACAGGATCAATTAAACTTCCTCTAAAACCTAACCGAAATCCTAGATGTTTTTACTATGGTTATTTAAACCACATCAAGCGTGATTTTTTGGTGCTCCCTATATGGTGCTCCCTATATCATGATGCAACTACAACAATATGGGACATCTTCAGAGCTATTATCACGGTGTTCTAAGGTCAAGTCTTTCTGACACTTCTCATGTGTCACAGGTGTCATATGATTTGATGGGATGAGGGACATAGAATAATTCTCATAAGTAGAACTAAACTTTCCATTGTGATTCTAGGAATACCACGACTCCTCTTTAAGGGAAATATCAATAGGTATATAAGGAAAAAAATGTAATGAGTAAGAAATTATATAGAGAAAAGTAGGTTATTGTGGATGATCAATCTAGAACACTGATGGTGAGAGGTATAATTCTTTTAAATTCTAACCTTATGGAAGATTTTTTTTATATAGGTGATTCCCAATCATTTATTACTTCTCATGCAATTTATTTGTTGTGTTTGAGTGTTGGGATGATGTCTTCGGTGTTGAAACTTCAAACTCCTCAGGTTTAATGAGAATGTCAATCCTTTGTGTGTAAATCATGTTCTATAACTATTTATGGAGATGAGATGTTACAGGATTTCTTTGTGCTTGATATGGAAGCCTATGATATAATCCTAGGTATGGATTGGTTAAAAATGTTCAAGTATCACATCGAAAATTATTATATAAAGGGCTATTTTACAATTGAATAATGGGTTAAGAATCTCTTTAGAGTTGGAAGAAGTGTTAGGTATGTGAAATAGGCTTGTTGGAACCGATATTTGGAATGATCTTATAATATTTAGAGGCTTTGACTTTGGAATTGATGGAAGAGATTGAGAATAGAATATTTCAATTAGTGGATGATCAGTTTCCAAATTTCTTTCTTGAAAATTTCTCACAGCTACCACCATTAAAGGATGTGGATTTTATGATTGATATCCTTCTAGAGAGTAGTCCTATTTCCTTTCCATATTACTAGATGTAACTAATAGAATTAAGGGAATTTAAATTGTAGTTGAAAGAGTTTTAAAGGAAAGGGTTTATTCATCTGAGCACGTCTCTGTGGACAGAACCATTCTTGTTTATTAAAAGGTGGATGGAAATCTTTAGTTGTGAGGGGATTATCATAAGATTAACCATGTTATTATAAATAACATATATCCAATTCCATGCATTGATGATATATTGTATCAATTGAGTGGAGATCAGTGGTTCTACAAAATTGGCATGCGATAAAGATATCACCAATTGTGGGTTTGGAAGGAAGATATTCTTAATACATCTTTCAAAAGTATGTATGTCCATTAAGAATATGTGGTAATGTATTTTGGTCTTATGAATGCACCAGTGGTATTTATTGAGATCATGAATATATTATTTCAAAGATATCTTGATTATTTTGTGGTGATTTTTTGAGGATAGAATATTGTAGTATTAACGGAAAATGGTTGAGCATGAGAAACACTTGGAAACTCTTTTGGGAATCCTAAGGGGTCATTGGTTGTATAAAAAACTATCGAAGTGTAATTTTTGGATGAAATTTGTAAGTTTACATGGCCATGTAAGCTCTAAAAATGGTGTTTCTCTGGATCCATAAAAGATAGAAGTTTTTATATCCTAGAAAAAGCAAAAAAATGCCTTCAAGATACACAGTTTCCTTGTTCTAGTTTGTTAAAACGGGCATTTTTTCATTATTTCTCATGAATATATTCACCAATTATAACTTTGATGAGGAATAATCTTCCAATACAATTGAATGATGAATTTCAAAGACCTTTTTAGGAGCTAAAATTTCTCCTTATATAAGAACCAATGTTGATTTTTTTTGGAATCAGGACAAGGGTATGTGGTGAGTTTTGATACTTCATGATCTGGGTTGGGATGTGTTCTCATGAAAGGAGACCATGTTGTTGCGTATTGATAAATAAATTTATGGTTTCATGAGAAGAACTACCCAAATAATGATTTGTATTTACCTATCAAAGATCATTCTTTGAAGACTTGGTGTCATTTCCTCTTTGGTGAGAAATTCACTGTGTTTATGGTTCACACAATCATGAAACATATTTTATCACAAATGGAATCAAATATTAGACAAACAAGATGGTTTTATTATCTAAAAATGTTCTACATTTACTAGATGTATAAATCAGGAAAGGGAAATTCGGTGGTCTAATAATTATGTAGAAATTTTATGATTAGTTGGAAAAGAATGATTTATATGAGTGGCATTTGATGTCAGTCCTCACCAATATGCACATGGAATGTGAAGATTGAGGTGAAATTGCAGCCACATTTCCAGTTTCAGTTATTCTTAATTTGGGGATTATGGTTAAAGAGACACATACATCTAATGAAAAATGTGTTGCTATGACGTTAAAATTCAATGGCGGGAGACCATTGTGGGATAAAATCATGATCAGAGTTCTCTATTGTGGTTCTGAAATCCTATTATTGTACATATGTCTTGTTTGGAAAAACATCTTTATGATTACAACTATTCAAGATGTGTTGTACATCTTGGAATATAAAATATTTATAAGCTGTTGAAATCATTTTTTTCTACGTTGGAATGAAAATGAATGTGGATGAGTATATTTTGAGATGTATAACATTTTATAATGTTAAAGGAGAGAATCAGCCATCGGTTGGTATGTTGCAGTCATTACCTAAACCTATTTTGAAATGGGAGATGATATCCATGGATTTTGTAACTGGTCTCCCAAGAATTATTTGAAAATATGATTACATATTGGTCATAGAGTACCTAATAACAAAATAAAATCATTTGATCCCTATTCGTGAATCTTATATTATTAAGGACTTATCAAAAATTTATATCTAATAAGTAGGAAAGAGGTATGGAATACGAACTTCAATAGTGTCATACATCAATCTAAGGTTTATGTCTCCTTTTTTAAAATCCTTTCATAATTCATGGGGACTCTATTGAATATGAGTATGGAGTATCATCCCCAGATGAATGGGAAATCATAAAGGACGATACATATGTTGTAAGACATTTTGGGGGCTTATGTAATGGATTTTAGTGGATCATGGTAAGAGCACATACCATTACTGGAGTTCTCATATAACAATAGTTATCAGGCCTCGATACATATTGATCCTTTTGAAGAATTGTATGGGTATACTTTCCATTACCCACTTTTTCGTATGTAAACAAGTGATACTCACAGGTTAGACCACACATTGTCCAAGAAACAATAAAGAATATTTATTTTATCAAGAAATGGACGGAGATGGCTCAGTGTCGTCAGAAATCATATGTGGATCATTGTTGTTGACTAATGTCATTCAAGGTGACTGATCATGTATTTATGAAGATATCTCAAATTATTGGACTTAATTGTTACATTAATAAGGGTAAGTTATCTCCTCAATAAATATCTTCTTTTGAGATACTTGAATGGGTTGGTGAGGTGTAATATTTGTTCTCTTTTCCACCATGGTTCAGGGTGGTGCGCAAATTGTTTCATCTATATTAGTTGGAAATGTATCAACCTGATCCTGACTATGTGATATTATGGGATCATGTTGACCTAGAGTTAGATACATTTTTGGTGCATGTTCTAGTGTAGATTTTGGATAAAAAATAGAAATTTTTTTGTGAGAAAAGCATTGGTTTAGTCTGTGTTTTTTGGTAACATTGTCATATTAAGTAAGAGACTTGGGAATAATATAAGGATATGAAAAAGTAATTTCTAGAACTCTTTAAATGAAATTATGGTTTTATACTCTCTAAGGATAGAAATTACAATAGTGGGGATAATGTAACACCGCCATTTTCAAGTAAGTAACCATTTATTTATGTATTTTCAGGTATAGAGTTGTTTGGGTGGTGTTTGGGAGGGTTTGAAAACCTTTTGGAATGTTTCATCGGATTTTATAAAGGTTAATGGTTGGGGAAAAGTTTTTGGAAACCATGAAACTCTTATAGGAAACCACACACAATGATAGAGGGTCAAATGTTAATATTCACAAGTAGGTGTATGGTTTGTCCAAACCATGTGGCCACCAAGGAGAAATCATGCGAAGTAGAACAGTGGGATTCTACATAGTAGGTGAATGGTTTTCTAACCATAAGATCCAACAGTGTGAGTCTCCTCCTTCATATAGAGTCTATTATATGGTTATTACTTGGTTTTCCTAACCATGTAACTATATACGCATGGTTAAAAACTAGATCCTAAAAAATTATCTAGGTTGGTAATTTTTTTAACCCCTCATTTGTGCTTCAACTCGACCCTAAATTGATATGTATCCCTCCCAAAGGCTATGGAACCCTTCCCCATTGATTTGGGAGAGATATAGAGGTCTTTCTTAGTTCGTTGAAGACTGGTTCATGTAGTATGTCTATATTTTCTTAGATATACTTCCCTCTCTCACCCGATTCCTTATATCTATTTCAGTTGTGGATAAATCTAGAGTTCTTGATGCCAATAATGATTATATTTTTCCTTTTTTATTATAGGGGGAGATATATAAGGTGGTTTTTTGGACAGTCAACCCAGTTTCATTATCGTTTTAGTGTCATTCTTCATTTACATCACATATCATGGGGTATTTGTATTCACTCTCAACTCCTCTATTTAGAACATAAAGGATTAGTTTAAAATAGTTTTTCTAGGTAAAAATGATTGTGAAATTGTTTTTCAATGATTGATAAAAAACTCAATTAGTGATAGTTTATGGAATTGCAAAAAATTTGGTGTTTTGGAAAAAGTGATTTTGGTAACATGATTTTAAAATGATGATTTTAAAAATAATGGTTTGATGCATGGAAAATTATTTTAAATAAGTGATTGGTTTTCTTGAAATGTTTTTTCTTGAGAAATGGGTTTCAATAAAATGTTTTTTATTTAAATTATGGGCTGTTATGTTTTTAAATAAATGTAGAATTTAATGAAATGATTGAATTGGTTTGGAAATGAAGGCTCAGAATATGTTGGCATAAATGGTTAAGCATGTGTGGAAGGGGGTGGATAATTGTCGTGAAAGTACCACCCTCAAAGGGGGATAGGGTAATGGATGTGAAAGTTACACCATCAATGATAAAAACCAAGCTTTTATGGGAGTGTGTGTATATGTAATATATAATGGGTAATTCTAATGAAATTCATGAAATGGTTTGAATTACTTAGTTGGTTACTTTCCTAAGAAATTTTTTTTATTTGTTAAAATTATTTTTCTATGTAATCCTTAGGATTTTGGATAAATTTTTTAACTGTTTAGAATTTTTTTTTATAAATTTTCATACATAAATGTGACAAATTGTTCGATCCTAGAGGTGTGAGTTGGAATGTTAATTGGGAATGTGTTATAAGATTCATTAGTCGCACCATCTTTAGAGCTTTGGATCTTTTGTAGATATTTTTTATTGGGATACAGTCCACGGTAAATTATCACATTTCTTTAGGGGTGCATCATGATTCATGGGTTGTTTCTTGGAGTGGATCATGGAGCATGTCAGACTTTGGATTTATGTAGTTATCGTTGAGTTTTGTTGATTTTCTTCCACTTTACACTCTGGTATTAGTTTTCTTCCAAAGTGGTTCTGTTTTATTGTTGTTTTTCATATAAATGATATATCATGATAAGTATTATATTATTATAATGCATCATGTATTAATTTATTTCGTTATGTAATTTTTGGTTTGCTCATTTTTTTCAAGGGAAATCATCCCCATCTGTTAATGGAGCCCTTGGAATTTATTACAAGCCTTTGGAACATTGGGGATGTTTCTTAAGTCCAAGAAAAATTTCACTATCTTCTAAATCCAATGAGGTGGGGCAAGATGTTACAGTTATAAATAGTTTTCAAACCATTTACAATTTTATATCATACATATACATTCCATATCATAAGTTAGCATTAGTCATCCACACGTATCTTTTTACCTAAACTCAAAATTGGATGGTATCAATATCTCTCACATCACAACCAATGTCATCATAATAATCAATATAATTTCCACTTAGAGAACCATCATCATCATTAGTATCATCGTGATAATCATCGTCATCATCACCACCACCACCACAACCACCACCATTTCCATCAGCTCAACCACAACTAGGAACCTCATTGACATCACTTGGGGAATTATATAAAGACCACACTGATTCCTTAAAATAATCAAATATAGTAGAAACATCTAATTAACATGATGGACATATAGCTAACAAAGCACTCCAGAAATGTTAGGTGACCAATTTACCTCTTTCATGCTATTTAATAGATATTTTTTTGTCCATATCTTCTTCTATATGAGTAATTTATACCTCAGTGGTGTAATAGGTTTGAGAGGATTATGATGAGGGCCAATACCTAGTGGGGATGATATTTTTATTGAGTCAATATCAAACTCTCCCCTAGTTATCCTCACTTAATACCTATCTCAAATGATCATTTTATTAAAATTTGTCATCTTCTTTCTCATTGAGGGACTCCAGGGCACAATATTGAAAATATAAACAAGATATTTAATTATGAATTACGTATCAAAATTTCAAATATCAATAAATATACTTTCAAAATTTTATTATGTATGTGTATTTATAGCACTTCCATCCTTTTCCATACTACTCATGGAAAAATAATTTTGCTCAAGGAACACATCCTTCAATGCCCAATGCCTCTTACTGAAAATGACATTGATTACTGTAATAGTATATTATTGAATAATATAAAATTGATAAACCAAGAATGAATTAAAATTTTATCTATTGATGAAATCTATTAAATGTAGAAGTATCTAAATAAAAATTTAATTATAAACATAATAATAGTGAAAAACATACTTAATACATACTAATTATCATGATGAACAAGGGTATTTTTTGTATTCATATTTTATGTTCATTTTGGGCCAATTATATTCCTATTAGATTATTTGGTTATTCTGTCACATATAAATTTTGATCATTTGGTTATTAGGTTTGTTTTTTAGTTAGTATTTTTTGTAATTTGGTCATTTGGTCAGTTTTTCATTTAACAATTTGGCTTTTTTCCATTAGTCCATTTGAGAATTTGGGAATTTTTCCATTTTTCCATTTGTTAATTTGGTCATTTGGCTAGTTCCATTTATCCATTAGGCTATTTTGGCTATTTTGGCCATTCAGAAATTTGGTCAATTATATTTCTGTTATGTTATTTAGTTATATAATCACTTGGTATTTTTCATCATTTGTTCCTTATGTTCATTTTATGGTTAGGTTATTTGTAAATTTTTTCATTTGGATATTTATCCGTTTGGGAAGTTGCGTATTTTGGAATTTTATAATTTTTTCAATTAGCTAACGGGAAATTTTTCCATTATGTCATTTGTTTCATTTATCCATTTATCCATTTTTTCATTTTTTCCATTTTTCTCATTTGTCCATTTGGTCATTTGGTCCAATTGGGCATTTCATCAATTTGGAATTTGGCTATTTCAAAATTTTTCCATTTGGAAATTTTTCTATTTTTATAATTATATAATTAGACAATTTTCCATTTTCTATTTTTTCGTTTTTTTATTTTTCTATCCAATTATTTAGCTATTTTGGAATTTGGGTATTTTGGAATTTCGGAATTTGGAAAATTGTCCATTTGGCTATTTAGAGGTTTTTCCATTATTCTATTTTTCTATTTGTCAATTTCACTATTTTTTCCATTCTCCAATTTTTCCATTTTCCCATTTCCCATTTTCTCAATTTACCATTTTTTATTTTGGCATTTGGCCATTTAAAAAGTTTTATATTTTTTAATTTTGTATTTATGTAAATTGTTAAGATGGCCAATTATAAAATTGTTCATTTGATCATCTGGATATTTTTTCATTTGTCCACTTGGACACATGAACATTTAACCACATGGGTAATTGGCCACTTTAAATAAAAAAATGGCCATTTAGAAATTTGGTAATTTGGATATTTAGACATTTCGGAAATTTGGAAATTTAAAACATGTTCATTTGGACATTTTTCTATTTGAACATTTGTTCATTTTGTCATTTGGTTATTTGGACATTTCAAAATTTCTCCATATGTCCAATTTTGGATTTTTTTAATATGGACATTTGGTTATTTGTCCATTTGGACATTTAACCATTTTTCAGTTTGTTCATTTAGTCAATTGTTCATTTGGTCGTTTGATAGTTTTTATATTTTTTCATTTGTACATTTGGTCATTTAGAAATATTTCTATTTGACTATTTGTCAATGTTTTATTTTTTCATTTGGTCATTTGGTCATTTCTTCATTTAGTCATTTGGTTTTTTGATCATTTTTTCTTTTTCTTTCTTTTGCTCATTTCTTCAATTGGTTTATCAAAAAAAATTAAACTTCAAAATTGTTTCACCAGAATAAAATTACTATTTAAAATCCCCAAAAAGTACAAAAAACAGTCTCCCATATTACAATACCAAAAGTCATCATTTCGAAATACCTGACCCTTTATAAAACTAATCCACATTCAATGAATTATTTTAGAAAATATTTTTCTTTCTAAAAAGGTTTCTATTTAAATTTATTCAACACATGTCAATACATTTTCCCAATTTTAAAACAAAAAATCATGAAAAAAATATCCCCTTAGTTTAAAGGGAAATTTTTTCCCTTATATTAAAAAGATTCCTGTGAAGAAAACATAAATTTAAAAATGAAAATATAACTAAATGGGGAATTTACAGTATTTTAGAAAATACTTTTTCAGTTCAATGTCAACATGAAAAATATTATAGACAATATAATAGAGAGATCACCAAAAATAATAATTTGATTAAATAAGACACTTACACTTAAGTATCAATATAAATATTGATATTATTTCAATTCATATTAAAGTACTTGTAACCACTCATTCTTAAGAATTAAAGTATTCCCTAAAGTGTGACATTACACTATTCAATATTTGTTATTTTTTTCCAAAGCATCCTTAAAAAAACATTATAATTTATTATAATTATATTCTCAAGGAATATCATTATTAATTAAGAATAACTTAAACTCATTACTCTTCAAATATGGGATCATTTCATGGTATTGTGTTATTAAAAAGTCGATGAGTATTGATACATCCTCAAAATATGAAATGAATATACTCTTACAAACAACATATAACTCTTTGTTTTTTGGTCCCCACAACTCCCCAAATTCCATCTACCATGATACCTTAGTAGCTTTGTGATCGTGAAGTTAATATAATACTGAAATGGACATGGTAATTAATATAACTATGATAATAATATAGATATCAATTTTGAAAATTTTCTTACTCATATTGCTACTCATGATTTCCCCTTGATTTTGTTACCAATATGAACCTATTATATTGGTTTAACTAGAATGATATTTTTTGTACTCGACTAAATTTCTCATTAAACGTCTACATTTCCTAGTATTTTTACCAATAATTTTATTTTATTAATTGTAATCTACCGTTATTTATGTTTGATGATTCCATGATTTATACAAACTGGTTCACCTATGCTGCTTATTAGAAGATCCTATCAAATAAGATAAAAGAAAAAAATAATTAATTCATAGTATAATATTAAAAAATTTATGTGATATAATTTGACATATTTATAAAAATCCTGATCTAGTATTCTCAATAGGCTCTGATGGATCTGTGGGCTGTTTTGGATCCGTAGTCTCTGAAGGATGAGATAGTTCCAATGAATGAACTAGGATATATTCATGCACTGGACTGGAAGATGGAGAAACAAAACCATCATTTCCTATATGTATAATAGGAAATGGATGTGGTGTATACATACTAGGATAATTATATAAGGGTTTGGGATATATCAAAGGATATAGATATGGTAAATGTGGGAACATACCTGGAGGCGGCATAGACATGGTATGGGAAGAAGAGGATAAATAAGATGATTAGAGAGGCATGAATGAGAACATTATTATAGGTTCATGTAGATTATGAGAAGGTGTTGTAGATGGGATATTGGCTGGTGGGTCAGGGTGTGAACGGTTATGAAGGGTGCTCTATATATCTCTAGGATCATCCCTCCTCGGGCCCATACTAGTAGGTGGAGGATAATTCAACTATGGTTTACATATGTGTCCCTAAAAATTCTAAATAATAAGAAAATTACAATATATATAATGAAGAATAAAAAATTACAATTATTATTCCCACAAAGGGAACCAGTGCATGAAACCCTAGATCGTGCATCCTTCAATTATTATCAAATAATCTTTTCCTTTTAATTTATATAATATATTTTATAATATTCATAAGAATGAAAATTATATTTTTTATAAACAATTCTTAAAAATTATACATATAACTCAGAAGTCAATGAATTAATAAACAATGTCTTAACATATTTTATGAACTATAATTTAAAATCACGTTATAAATTTTTTAAAAATATCTATTAATACCAGTTTTATGAATTGAAATAAATATAATAAAAAGAAAAAAATATTAAAACAGACATATAATTTAAACCTAAAACTAAATTAATGTAATTATACTAGTACCAGTCTTAGAAACCAATGTCAAGGAAAACTAAATAAAATGTGAACATATATAGTTTCTTCAATATATTACCCGTAACTACTTCAAGTTTAACATAAATTATCACAACGGTACAATTTGAGTCATAAAATATAATATTTTGGTCAATGATAATGCGGGAATCAATGGTTTAAAATTATACCTCACCATTATAAAAAATATATCTAGAGGTTACTTCAATAATGACACCATAATCAACTTTAGGATGATCTTTCACATAAAATACATATTTTATCATTGATGTTGAAATATATGGTTCATCAGTAGCCATGAAGTGAGTCATGTGAATAACTCTAAATCCCTAATCATTAATAAATGTTTTATATCACATTATTGAATCAAACCATTTACATTTAATCATTGTGAATCTACTGTTACAGTAGTAATCCAATAAAAATATTTCCTAAACAATTCTTTCAGAAGTCACATTATCATATAGAGGCCTAATGTTTGATACACTAGCATAAAATTTAGTTATTCTAGTTAACATAATTCCATAATTTTTTGTTCTTATTTTCACCACTTGATCAGTCTTAATAAATTTATACCCATGCATTGTTAAATATTTGAATTCACAAACCAAAGAATTGGTATCAAAATCCAATGATCTTTATTCTTGAGTGTTGGAGTCAATAAGTAAACTCAATACTAGAAATATATATGAATAATAAATTTAAAATAATATATATTTTTTAAATTAATTAAATTAATGGTCAAACCTTTGATTTATACCAAGAAGGGAACTCTTTTTGAGGAAAAGTCTCATATCCATTTTACATTGGTCGACTATGTCTCATGCTCACATCAAACAAACACATTGAAAAAAAATCCATACATTCAAGGGCCGTGTAACCAATCATAATTGAAACTTTTAGGACTATTCTTATTTCAAACATGATATTTCATTACACACATGTTTCTTTTAATAAAATACATCTAACAAAAATAAATTGGTCCCCCAAGAAGTGTTCCAATTAGAAGGTAAACTATTAAATATCGCATACAAGTGAAAGTTGATGGAGGGGAAAAAAACTCCAACTAACACAAAATTAATGGATCCTCTTATTGTATTTCTATAAAGAAATACTCAGATAACCTTTAGAAATAAGTTCTCTAAAAAATAGCACAATCGAACCACTCTCACCCTTATATTATTAGATAGTAAAATTTGAATTTCTGTTGGAATAAATTTACAAAGAAGGATGTGATAATAATGGTTTTTTGGGGATTTTAGTTTCAACTAATTTATATGGACTCATTATGATATTTTTATGGAAAATACATCAATAACATTCATATTATTCATTACATCCATAAATTTATTTGCCTCTAAAGGTGTCATCATGTAAAAAATACAAGGAACTTTTCATTTGTTTTCATTGAACACATAGGATGTAGTTCTGGTTGAATACCCCATTCCAACAAGTCCTATCAGGATCATAAGTTATCTTCGATATTCCCCACGATATTTAGAGTATTTGAAATCAAATTTTCACATATATTTTTATCAATGTACATTACATCTAAATAATGATGTAACAAATTAGTAGACCAATATGGAAACTCAAAAAAAAACCTTTTTTTTCAATTGTAATTGCATTCAATTTCAACATTTTTCATCTCTTTAGATAAAATATAGCCTTTCCCTAATGGAAAACTAATTTTTTTTTAATTAATTAAGCACATTAGTTCTTGAGTTATTTTGAGGTGGTTTTTTAGTGTTAAAATTATTTTCAAACCTTTAGGGATTCTTCCTATATTGATGATCCATTGGACATAATTTTTGATTCTCCGTGAAACTGAATCTATAATGATATTTAAGTATTCTTGATCATATATTCCTCCTAAAAATAGGACATGATATTTTTTCCATCCTGAACCTTCCAGAAATCATTTCTTTATGAGGTAAATAATTTATAGATCATTGAAGGGTAGCACACTTGAGAAATTTATTTTTTGAAGAAGCATCGAATGTGCACACACCAATATCACAAAGCTAATTCATCTATCTTATTAAAGGTTCAAGGTAGGCATTTATATCATTTCCAAGATCATAAAGTCCAAGAATTAGTATACCCATGAAAGTGAAAAAAAACTAATAAACATCCATGTAGAAAGATTATAAACATGAATAAAAGTTAGCATCATGTTGTGAGTAGTATGAATATGACCAAATGGATTAAAACTACAACATGATAGACCCAACTTGACATTATCTACCTTATGTGAAAAATCAAGATTTTTAGCCTCAAATCCCATCTATGATAATCCACTTATAGGATAAAAAACTAATAAGTATCCTTAATTCTTTTAGCATCTTTTCATTTCATATTGTTTGATATTTCTATAAACATGATTAGATCTTGAAGCCTAGGAATCCGTAGAAAGTTCCACATAACATTATTTGGAAAACGAGATGGTATTATGTCAATATTTACCTTCCATTGAGATGGTAAACAATATTTACAGTCATTAAGGTCTACTCTTTCCTCCAAAAATAAACCAAAATCCTTTGAACAAACATGGATTTTATTAGTATAAAATGTAACATGATTAATTAACTTCAGGTCCATATAATCATTTGAGGTAATATCTATACCATCGGGAATCATTTCCTTAAAAACCTTAAGAGTCTAATCAATGGAGGTATTATAAATTATATACATATATTTTAATGATATAAACTCATTAAAAATTCCAATAGTATCATTGTAGTACATTATTTATATACATGAGTTTTGACATCATCTATTAATTTTTTTAACTCCTTGAATGTCATGATACTCATTATTTTCCTTAGGTGCATTGATATAATTTTCTTCTTAAACTGACATATTTTATATCTCATGATATTTTACAAATGGAAACTGATCAAATATAAAATTCTCTATACTACTTCTTCTTATCCATTCATGAACAGTATAATATTATATATTATCTCCATTATGACACCAAATATGATATTTTGTTGAAAATACTTATATTATTATATGGTATAAAACATCTTCTTGATTTAACTATGGTCTTCCATCAAAATTATAACATGAACATCATATATGTCCTCTATCTAAAGCATTGTCAAATGAAAAATCAATAAAATATCAAAATTATTTTAAAACTTAGTTGAAATCTACTCGATATGATACGTCCATATTTTATCAATTCTATTATACATAATAAAATTTATATTCAAATCCACAATGTAAAAAATAGTTAAAAAATTCATTAAAATAGATTTTAATTCTAAAATCATCAAATTGGGATAGTAACTAGAAAAATAATGAATAATCAAAACAACATATGCTATAAGTGATGCGTATATATAACAAACCAAACAAATCATAATACGTTTAATGAGAAACAACTATTAAGAAACACAATTAAATGCATATGTATTTACGAAATTTTTTCTTAAAAACATCCATGTTTTGAATATGACATCCATCCAATTAAATAAACATTTTTTTCTGATGGAAACAATTTAATCAAGAATGACAAAAATGTGCCACCCACTATCAAACCCATAAAATCATGGTATAATAATATCCTGAAAATTCTACCATAATTGATATAAATATAAATATCCATCCAATCCTAATATTATAGAATCTAATTTTTATAAAATGACTAAAATATATCAAAAAAGTAATAAAGGATACAGAATCCCAACGTTTTATAATATATGAAATGGTAATGTGTATATTGATTTAAGACACTATTAATACAATCATATTTTGAAAGGGGGAATTGGGAAAAGTTAGAGCACCATGATCCTATGCCATATAGTGTTAGCATATCCAAATACCAATCTATTCCTTCAATGCCTATTAATCACTAGATAGGATACCATATTATGGTATCCATCAAAGAAATATATCTCCTTTTATGTTCATAATAATAGGGAAATAAGCATGAAAAATTATACTACACTAAATATAATTCTATATTTCTCGGATGCTATATTATTGAAAGGAAAACTAAAAAGTTGTCCCTTGAGAATGTGCCTCCATGTTTTTAAATTCTTCCACCCATTGGTGAGCTTTTGGACCCTCTAGGTGTGACAAAACCTCCAAATTTGAGTGATATTCCTCCTTTTTCCTCAGTGGATTGGTCCTCTCTAAGGTGACACATGGACAAAGCCTCTTCTCGCCCTTCTTTCAAGGAGGCTCTATTATGTCCCCCCTTGTGGTCCATGTTCCCCCATCCCTCCTACCGGATATACCAAAAGATAGTCTCTATCAGGTTTGGGTGTATGGGTTTCTAGAGTTGTTCTTCCTAGATGTGGCTTTCTTAGAAGCATCATCTCTTCTCTAGTGGGATTTGATAGTTTTTTTTTTGGTGAAATCTTCCCCCTCTTACATTGATCAAGAATTTAGTTGATTCCTTGGACTTGAAGGCCCTAACTCTGATCTCGCCCTTAAATCGCAAGGTGTAATGAAAGATTATTTTATCTATGGATGTTTTCATCACCACCTGGCCTTTCTTCACTCATTCAATCATTACTTAGAACTTCTCCTTATTTAGGTGGTTTTTGTGAGTTCACTTATGTATGGATTCTCCCATGCTGGTAGGGTGGATCAACCTACCAGGTCTGTCCAACCCAATTATGAACCCCTCCTTCCTCCAAGCGATTGGTGATGTGGTGGGTTCTATTATTTGTGTTGATGCTCATATGACTTAGTTCATAGATGTATCCAGGGATATAATTTTCATTAAGGTGGATTTTTATATTTCCCTCCCCAACCTCCTTTTCTTAGGGGCTAGTGATAGCTTTTCTTAATGGAAGAAGTGGTATCTATCATCCCTGTTTAGATTCTATGATAGGTCCCATATCGAAGGGAACTCTTCCAAGATGTACATGAAATATAGGACGCATTCCTCCTCCACAGTTAGACGTCATGTGAGACCTGTAACCAACTCCTTCCTGATGACTAATGTTCCACCAATTGGTTCTCCTATGGCTGAATGGGTGCCACAATCCAGATAGGTAAATGTTGTGCCAAAGTCCACCCAGGATATTGTTATGCCTCCACCCTCAATCAATTCTCCTCCCATTCTATGGATCCCACTCCCACTCCAACCCTCTAATCACATTCCCCTATGCCCTCCCCCATCCCATGTTACCCAAGCACAAATCCCCCTCTCCTATAAATCCATTATTCCATACTTTTCTAGATCCCTTTCTCCCCTGCCCCTTTCTCATCCCCCTCTCCTCCAAGTCTGGTCTAGTTTTTTTCCATGGGAGAGAAGATCATATATGAGGGTATCTTGCATCCTTCCTCCTCCATACAGACTTTTGATATTCCCTTTTTCATAATTTAAATTTTGAATTCCTATAGAGATATATTGTAAGAGAAGTATCTCTCATAACTTTCCTCAGCTTATAACATTATTACATGTTCTGGTTTCCAAACTAATATGGTTAAGCTCTAGGTCCCCTCCTCTCTCATCCCTCTATTAAGAAGGGTGTGAACAAGGTCTCGGGAAATTTTTTTGTCCCCTTCTACAAGAGATAATTATAGCCTGCTCTCTTCGTATGGGGTGAGGGATAAGAAGTCTCAGTTTTAATGTTATCTTTTATGATTTAGAATGTTTGGGGTCTCGGTACCTAGGTGAAGTAAGACTTTATTATTAATGAGGATTCCAAACATGGTGTGTTGCTTATGGAGATTCTTCAACCAAAATCATGGATAAATAAAAATTATATAGTTTATGATGAGGTATGGAATGTGTTTATTCTTGCATGGTGAACCAAAAAACATTCAAGTATTGATTTTTTGGAATCCTGTGATTTTAGTGGTAAAATAGTTAGCTAATGGTTAGAATTTATCAGTTAGGATTGAAGCAGGTGGCCATTACTGTGTCTACTCTTTTTTATATGATAAATGTAATACTCAGCTTATAGACTAACATTGGAATGATCTCATATCCTTCAATCCTAGAGTGGTCCCTTGGATGGTAGGGTTGATTTTAACTCTATTCTAGATCATTATGAGAAGAAAGAGGGAAGCTACCTCCCATGAAATTATAGGAACCAATTTTAATCATTTGTGACCCAAGAAGGTCTCCATGATCTGGGCTTTACGGGAGATACATTTACCATTTGTAATAAACAAATTGGCACCCAAATAACTTGGTTCAGATTATATCATTTTCAAGGGGACCCACATGCTGCTTCAGAATTACCAAGAATAGAAGTCATCTTCTTGATCAATGCCTTGTCTGGTCACTCCCCTTTTCTCATCTTCCTTAAATTGGACATTCCGATAGAAAATAGTTTCTTCTTATTTATGTGTTAGACTTATCAACTTGATTTTATTAGAATATTACAACATTACTGGGATTCATCATGTCATGGAAGATATTGGTATGGCCTAAACATTAAACTACAGTGCTTGGAAGGATATCTCGAGTCCTGGCCTAGCTCTATACACCCTAATCAGCCTTCCCTGGATGACATCAATAGTGATATCGATAATGTGGAGATTATCCTAGAGAAGTCTTGGGATGATGAGTTGTTCATCTCCTTGGGTCTCAAAAATAAATTATACAATGAGAAGCTTCTTGAGTAAGAGAGGATTCTTCATGAATGCTCTTGGGCCACGTAGTTGATGGAAGGGGACCACAACAAGGCATTCTTCCATGCATGCTTGAAAGAGAGAAAGTGCATCGGGATCCCAACATACATCTAGAGGATGGATATTTCATCAGTGACGTAAATATAATTGGATACATGGTTGGATCATATTTTAATTCCTTTCTTTGCACCCCCAACCCATGTTGGAAAACTGGGTACCTAAAATATAAGGCTGATATCTTCATCTATATTCTGATGGTTTTTTTAGAAGAAACCAATGTCATCCTTATGGGTGATTAGAGGAGAAGGTGGTGTGCGACTCTATTTCTTCTCTGAACCAGGAGAGTTCCCATGTTCCTAAGGTGTTCCCTAGGTCATTTTTTTAGTTCTTGAAATTTCATTAAGGATTACCTAGTTAGTTTTATGAAATGAATTTTTTGGTGGGGGGTTCCCCGGATTGCAAGTTCCACTGCTTTAATTATCATTCCTAAGGTACCTAAACCCTCCTCTATTACTCAAAATCAGCCCATAATCTTTTGAAAATTTATAGAAAATTTGTTGTAAAACATAATCAATAGAAGGATCTCTTATTTATTACATAGTTGGGTTTCATAGAACCAACATGGTTTTATTTAGGGAAGGTACATTCAAGGAGAAATAGGGTTGGATAAAAAGATTATTGGTGACAGTGATAAGAATTTTTAGGTTTCTAATATTGTAGTTTGGGTGGACATGTAAAAATCCATTGATAGTTCAGAATAGTCCTTTATTATCTGTTCAATGAGATGTATGAGCTTCTCAAAATGGGTTGTTTTTATTTTGTTTTCTTGTTATATCTCTCCCTTGTTCAATTTGTCCGTTATGGGAAGGCAATTTTCATTTTTTAATCCTATTATAGGGATCATACAAGGTGACTATATTTATCCTAGAATATTTATTATGGCTTGATATTTCTTAACCAGGTATGTTGTTATATCTTTAAAGTGTGAAAATATTCCCCCTTACCACATGGTCCCATTCCCATAGCTAGTCACATATCCTCTTTAAAGACAACCACATATTCTTTATTAATGGTCACAACTCTTCCTTCAAAGGCTTGAACTACATCATGTAAGAGTATACATACTATAGAGAGAAAATTGTGAATAGGTAAAAGAGTAGGGTCTACCTACCAACCTCTTTCCTATAAAAGAATAAGTAAAATATTGAATTATATTAATAATTTTCTAAAACAGTTTTAAGATTACCTTCCTTGGTTCTCACATTTCCCCAAGAAGGATCTATATTAGCCACTTTAAAGGTATGGATTGTTAGTTCATCAATCATATCAATGATTGGAAGAATTTATTCTTATAATTTGGTGGTAGAATTACTCTTGTCAAATGTTTGTTTTCCACAATTCAAATTTATAACCTTTCCATATTCAAGGTTACAAAATCAACCATTAGAAGAAATGAGATCACTTTGAATGGATTTATATGGGATACTAGAGGGGAATAAAAATTTTAGTGGGCCTCTTGGAGAAAGATTGAAAAATAGGTTGAATGTGGGGGCATTGTAGCTAGGTATATAGATAAATCTATGCATTTTCTTCAGGGCAGACTCGCTTGGGAGGTTATTGAGGGTCATTCCTTATGGGTTCTCTTCATTAGACCGAAGTATAGTCTGGGATCATGAGATAATGGAATTTCCCCTTCCCATCTATGTAAGAATTTTCATGTCCATAATCTTATCCTCGGTTATCACTCCCAATGGATCTTGGGTAGGGGTGACTTAAGTTTCTAGAAATGTGATTGTCCGGTAGGATATTTGATTATTAAGGTGTCCTACCCCTAACATATCATTTAGGGAGGCCATATATAATCACTCATTTATTCAAGAATTCCTTAACTCCATTTAGTAAGAGGTGTTTGATAGCATCAAGATTAATGGGTCCTCTAACTAATGTGTTTTTTCTAGAACTGTGAGTTGGAGATTCTAGGACAAGGCTTAAAGACAAAATATAAATTCATAGCCATATAGTGACCCTTGGGGAACTATACTTTGGGGTAATTAAATCCCACATAAATGTAATTTTCTTTTGTGGATAATTTTATACCAATTGCTGCCTACAGATCTGGTTTCTAATGGTAAAGGAGTTCATTTGGCCTCAAAGTGCATGTCTTTCTCCTCTCCTATAGAGAAGGTCGTATTTCACATGTTCATTTAGAGAGGATGGTAGGGCCTTATCTAGAGGCCCTTAGAGAGTTCATGAATTCTTCCCCTATTGTGTATTCCCTTGATTCATTTATCCATAATTAGTTTTTTGGTTGTCTTGGAAATAATGAGGAAAAATCTCATGCGATGTTGTTGGAAGTGGGTGATGGTCTTTATGGAAAGGTTAGAATCAACTAAGGCATGAGTATTAGATCTCCTTTAGGGCTATGGTAGTGAGATCCATGTACAATGTATTAGAGTTGGAAGGGCACATGAAGTAGGGGGATACTCCCACCTTAAAGTGCTACAAGCTTAGGATTCCACCCTCGAGAATTCCCAAGTCCAGCCTGATTGTTTATTAGGTTCATTGGTCCCCTCCCACCAGGGGCCTAAAACTCAATACTAATCATACATGTACGCATGGTTTCATGCATGGTGGTGGTGTGTTCCATGACCATAATGAATCAGTAATTTTTTCATTTAGTTCTTTTTGTGGTCCTAGGAATTTCTTAAGGGTGGAGGTGAAGGCCATGCTCAATGGTCTGTCTCTATGTAGGTCAAATAGCGTTGCCTTATCTTCTATATAATCAGACTCCAAGATCATGTCATTCTCTCTCACTAGCATCTCTACCCCTCCATGGCTCATCACCTATATGAATCGTGAATGTAGGTACTTCTTATCTAACGACATGGAGGTCTTTCACACTTGGAATTAAGGTAATTATGTGGTGGATTTATTAGCTTCTCTAACTACATAAGAATTCCCCCTAACTGAGATTTTCTACATAGTTTTATTTTCTGATACTAGGGAAACACATGTTATTGGGGACACCCTTGGTCTTCATTTGTTTAGAACTCTATGATTTTTTAATCTCTTATTTCCTTCGCACTTTATTAATAAAACATATTATTGAGTTGGCTAGATTGATATCCAAAATCAAAGAAAAATTAAAAGTATAGTGTATATGAGATTAAATAAAACTAATAGGAAACCAAATTGTATAAAATTCATGATAAAAGTGACCCTTATAGAATACTATTATCCATACAAGAAATTAATAAGGTGTTTCATGAGAAAAAACAAATGAAAATTCTTAAAATCCAAACAATGTGCATGTATTGAATTAATTAACAACTAATTAATACTAGCATAAAGATGTGTACTACCTACCGATAGATGTATTTTCATTCTGAAACATAATTGAGGATAACATTTATTCATTAAAGTATTTTATTGAAGGGTAATATTACTTATATTATTCAAATATAAGGAAAATAGATTTTACATGATGTTTTATTTCAATTTAATGAGTATTTAATTTGGGGAAGAATCATTAGGAGTAAATAATTAATCAATTCCATCTAACATCCATCCATTACTACACAACTAATGAAACCACTTAATCGAGGTAAATTGTGGTTAGATGTTTTTTAATTAATCTAACATGTAGTGTCAATAAATAGATAACTACTCAATACATGACAAAAAAACTAAGGAAATTTTCTTAACAAATAACAAATTTATAATCAAGAGTTAATAAAAATAGGTGAAACATAGGATTATACCATTAATGGTTTCTTAAAGAACTAATTATTATATAAAGATGAATCAGTTGAAACCATGTCTAATAAAATTGATATGATCCACAAATATTTCAATTCTAACTATATAAAATTTCAAGACATTTACCAAAGGATTATATAAATATTTTCATATAATAATGGTTTTAATATTCATAAATAGTTGAAATCTATATATTAATTTATTTAGAAGAATATTTTATCATTATTTCATGTCTAAATTATAATAAGGAATTATAAGAATCATTCTTTACAAGTAATATGAATACAATACTGAATTCTTAAGAAACCATACATTATATATAAATAAAAATTCAAAATTTAATTATAGTAGTATAGTCAAGTAAATCATCATAAAATTATTTCTCTTTGTATTAAACCGATCCAATAAATAATTTAACCATGGTTCGTGATATAAGAAATTAAATTTAAATAATTAAATATCATCACTCAAGTATAATAAAAGCAAAAATTAACCATTTTGGTTAACTAAAATATGATTCCAAATATTAAAAATATCAAAATCCCAAAAATATTCCACCAAAAGAATCTAAAATTTAAGTTAAATTCATAAGAAACCCTAAGATAGTTTTCAAAATAATGAAATTATAATTGAAAAAATACTTATAGAAATATAAAATACTATATTTGATCTTTATTAGACTATAAATATAAAAACACGATGATATAGGTGATTATAACATGATATAGTATAATCAAATTCATAGATAAAAATGAAACTAACATCGCGAAGAAGAGAAAAAGGATTCGTCACTCACTAAACTAATATCAAAGAAGATCAAATAAACAAGAACCTTGAATCAATAAAAAAAATTTAAAGATGGAAACTAGTTTTCACTTAGGTTAGGGGATAATAGAGAAGAGGATGAAAGGAAATATTACCTCTCAAAGATCGCAACAACAAAAATACCTTAAATGGAGGAAGAAGAGCTGGTCGGTGGGGTAGTGTTGTATGAGGAGTTGGGGGAGGTCGAGGTTCATAATAGTAGATGGGATATTAGAGATCATCAATGAGTATGGGAGGGTGATATTTTAATCCTATATACCCATGGTTATTTAAAAATATTTAGCATAGCTCATCCTATACTAATGTATTTTTTAAATTGTGGGTATAACTTTTTCTAAGAATTCTATACCCATAGTTTCTCTAAACCGTGGGAATATATTCATGGGGATTGCCCCATTTTACAGTTTTGAAAATAAATCTGTTTTATTTTTACATGAAACAATAAAATAAATGAACTAATTTTATAAGAGTTAATGATATTAGAAATATAATGTTTAAATATAAATAATAAGAAATTGATAAAGTAGTTTGAAAATAAACCACAAGGAATCCCAATAACTACTCAAATCAATTATCCTTGAGAAGTTTTGGTTTCAAACATGAATTTTAATGGGGGTATAAAAAACACATTATAATATTTAGACCATAGTTTGTTAGTGTTTGATACTAGGAAAACCAAATAATAGCTATCATTTTGATGTTTGTGCCCAGAAACCCAAATTACCCACACATTAATCATAGTTGAACCAATCAGCCACACACTAAATGGTAGTGGGAATCTGAGAAAAGAAAAATAATTGATTTCATAAATCATATGAAGTAATATTAATTTGATATTAAATTTAATGTAATTGTTACTATATTTTCTTTAAAAATAACAAAATCATTGAAGTGTCAATTCATGTCAAATTTTATGATAATTTTCCCAAACATAATCCTTAAATTGATAGTGTTGAGGTAGACCTTGATAATTTGACTTTAATTGAAACCAAACCTCCTAAAGAGATTGAAGTTGAAAAATAACATATCTCATTACCTAAGTCATGGGTTAAATCAAAAGACAATCCTCTTGAGGATGTTTTCGGTGATTTATAAGTTGGTACTCATACTAGGAGGACTGTTTTAAATGAAGTATAACACAATTATTTTTTTCCATTTCTAGAGCCCAAAAATATTGATGATTACATTAATACTGAATATTAGGATATTTTCTTGAAAGGGAAATTAAATAAATTTTCCCAAAAATAATTTTTGTACTCATGTTGAATGTACTGATGATCATATAGTTATTATTATAGAATGGGTAATTTGAAATACATTAGATAGTCAAGGTAATATCACCCAAAAAAAGACCAACATGAAGTTAGAGGATATAAAAAACAGGAATTCACTGATTATAATGATAAATTTTCCCCAATCAATTGGAGATAATCTATAATGATATCATCTAAATTTTCAGTTCATTTAAATATTATGATTTTTAAAATGGATGATAAAATGTGTATTTTTATTTTTTATTTCTGAAAATATTTTTGTCGAAAAATGACATAGATTTGGAGACTAAATTTTTTAAATCATGTCATTATTTTATCCCATTATCCTTTTGTATTGAAACAATATTACTGTGCTTAGTTTTAGAATTTAACTAAATTTCATTTAGAAAATGGTTTTGAAATGGGAAAGGATGGATCAACTTTGTTTTTAAAACATATCTCAAATGAACTTTTATTTTTCAAATTTATATTGATGATTTCATTTTTGATTCAACTAGAGAGTACATTTATAATCAGTTTTCCAATTTAATGTTTATGGGATTTGATATGAGATTTATAGGATAAATCTAATCTTGTATTCATTTTCAAATTTCACAAAATTTAGATTGCACTTTTCCTATACAAACAAATTAAACTAATGATAACATAAAGAAGTGTGGAAGGGACCAAGTTAAGGAAATTATTACTACAATAAGTAATTATTGTAAAAATACTTTTGATAAATCATATAAAATAGTGTAATATAGTCTTTATATAGGTATTATTGGGTGTATTCACTATCTTACCATGACCCATCCAAACATCATTTTTAGCATATTCCTTTATGAAAATTTTCAATCCAATCCAATGTAATCTCATTTAAAATATCTTAAAATAATTTTATGTAGTTAAAATGAAACAAATAACATAGTTTTTTATCATAAAAAGATATCTTTTAAACATAATTTTTTTTATGTGAATTTTGGTGGTTTCCAACTAGATAGGAAAATTTTAAGTGGGGCATTCTACATACTTAGAAAATATCATGTATCATGGTGTAATCAGAAGAAAAAATTTATTTACACTTTCTACAACTAAAGTGGAATATATTTTTGTGGCGATTCATTTATCCCAAATAATTTGGAGGAAACATGTCCTTCTAGATTATGGAATATGTTACGGTCATATTCCAATTAATTATTATAGCACAAGTATGTTTTTATTTCAAAAAATCCAATTCAACAATCTCATACAAATCCTATTGAACTTAAGAACCATTTTGATAGTGAAAATTTCCAAAAATCTAATATCATGATCAATTTCATTTTTACTAATCTATAATTTTTTGATATCTTCCCTAATCACCTTGTAGTTGAACATTTATATTTTATTAAGGGGATTAGGAATGGTATTCTTTTGATTGATATATTTCAATTTTAAAACAACAATAGTTTTCCCTTTATTTCTCACCTTGTGATTTATTGAATTATATGATTCTCTTCTTTTACCATGAAAATTAGTGATTTATATGATTTATTTGTATTTTTGAATTTTATTGACATATATCATTTCAATTTGTATCTTAACTTGCTTTACTCTCTTCGGATAATTTTTGGATTGTTTTCATTTTTTGTCATTTAATCTTGATTTATATGATTTTGGTGACTTCATCTATAGTTTGAAAATAAAAAAACCATTGATGAGAAGAAAACCCTTTTAAAATATAAAATTTTCAGTGGAGATAATTATTTTCAAATTAGATTTTTTCCTTTGGAAATTTGAAGATCCATTTTTAAGTCAATTGAAATGTGGTGTATTGTTTTTAATTTTTAAAAGGAAAATTTTCAAATGATCAAATATTTTTAATATTGACATTATAAACTTCTTTTGTAGAAATTTAGTTTTACATTTCCACATTAAATATATTTTTTCTATACCTACAAAGAACATTGATGACAGTCTTAAATAATACTCAAATTTTATTTTTCCCTCATGTATCATATTATAAGTAAAATGTCATTTATTTCTCTAACACTTTTACATGAGCATATTGATAAATTAAAAGGGGGAGAAGGATTTGATTGTGTCAAAGGTATGTTTGATATTTATTTTAAACTCAAAGTATTCTAATCACTTTTACAATAACAAATCAATGTCAAAAGATGTTTTCAAAATCCTTTTTAGATTTTTGATAATCAAAAAGGTGCATAATATTTTGGTATTATCATTAAAAATTATATTGATTTAGTTTGAAATGAAAATTAGAAGAATGTTTTCAAATAATATCATTTCAATGTTGTTTTAAAACATAAATCATTATTATAGAAAATAATTTTCGTGGATTAATTTCATTATGATATATTGAAATTCCGTTTAGTTATTTTCCTAAAGATTTCATTATTCCTACATTTTTATTTTTAATTACTCAAGTATTTTTTATCATCAAAAGGGGAGATAATTTTGTACATATCACTCTATTAATTAGTTTTGAATGGTCACAAACACACATTTGTGTTTCTAATAGTATTTTTTGATGATTTTTGTATTTATATTTTATATGAATTTTCTTGATGGTTTTAGAAAAATTGAACGCCTCAAGAAGAGTAAGGACGCATTTTCCCTTCCATCAGCTGTTGTTAGTGGCTACCCAGTGGGTACCACGAGATGGATAGTGGAACCTAAATAGATAACATGTTTTATCTAGGTCACATAGAAGAAATCGTTATAATGAATTTCAAATTATATAAATGTTTATAATATTAATCATATATATAATATTAATAATTACTAATTGTCCTAAAATATTTTTATAACATTAAAAATCCATTATTAAATATATAAATGAATATATTTAATATTATAAAATTTTATACTTTTATTTACAAATATTAATAAATATGTTTCAATTTATACAATATTATTCCCAATTTATGAAAAATTAATATTAAATTTATTATCAGTTATATTTAAAATAATACAAAATTGTTTTTATTTTATGAATATATATATATCAATGAAAAATATAATAATATAATATTTTCTATCAACTACATGAAAATATAAATATAAATTTTTTCACGTTATAATATTATTTATAAAACTATAAAATTAGAAGAATGAATTTTAAAAATTATATTTAAATATATTTATAATTGTAATATATATATATATATATATATATTATTATTACTAATTAATTATATAGATATATATATTATATTTATTGTATATAATAATATAATTTATTATTTACAACATTTAAGAGTTATTAATTATTAGTAAAAATATTATTATTTATATTAATGAATATTTTTAAAATATATAATTAATTAGATAAATATATATTTATATAAAAAATAAATTATATATATACATATAAAAAGATAAATCCCAAGTATAAAAACTTAATAAATATAATTAAAATATATATATACAGTACTATAGATATGGTATTTAATAGCAGGATAAATATCCTTCATGAGTGCTAAAAAGAACTATTGTTGTAAGAATATTAAAAAGCCTACAAATTTTATCAACAAGAAACATAGTGTTGAAAAAAAAGATACCTTCACCAATACTAAAAAAGACCATATCTAGGGGGTTCTTTATTGATGCTAGTTTAATGGTAATAAATGGGACACTTTATCAGTGTGTTTTCTACAATGATAACATGACATTTTTTCAGAGTTATTCCTAGACATGATAAAATTTGGCCAACATCACTGTACTTCTAAAATTTCAGCACACTACAGCAGCAAATAAAAAATTTAATTTCAATTAAATTTATATCATAAATTCAATTAAAACACCATAAATTTATTACAACCATTTAAAACATTAGTTTTTTCAATTATATTGTTATGTAAATTTTATCAAAATCATTATGAAATTAAAAGTCATTAATGTTATGTTGTATTTGGACCCTTCCCCTGATCAAAAGAGACTGATCATGATAACATTTTGTTTAAAAAACCACCTCAGATCTATAAAAATGGTGCTTCGATATATAAAAAATAATTATTATGTTAGTAATACATTAATGAAATTTATTTAACATTAATATGTGACAACACATTAATAAAATGTCACCTTTAAACCGAAAACATACACTTAGATTCATACTAGGTACACTATGTGTTCAACTAATCTATTTTTATTTTTAACACATCAAAAATGATTTAAAAATAGTTTTTTTAATTGTATTAAGAGAATCTAAGAGAATTTTCATAGTTTTAAGTATGTGGTGTGTGTTTTGAACTAAAATGTAAATTTTAAACAAAAAACATACACATTGAGTCATACTAGGCACACCATGTGTTAGATTAATGTGTTGTTCATTATTACATTTCATAAATGGTTCATAGATAAATTTATTAAGGTTTTATGACAATATAAGTTAATTTTATCAGTTTTCAATCAGTGGTTGTATTTTTAACTAAAATCTCATTTTTAAAATGGAAAACATGCACTTTAATACATACTAGCCACACTGTGTGTCATATTTATATTAAAATTATTCCTACACATAAAAAATAACTTATAAATAATTTTTAAAAAGTATAAAGACAATCCAAGAGTGTTTTATTATTTTTTAGTGAGTTACTGAGGTTTTTTAAACAAATTTCATTTTCAAATTGAAAACACACATATTGAGTCATACCAGTCAGACTATGTATCAGATTGATGTATGGATGATTCTTATGCAACACAAAAGTCTTATGGATCATTTTCAAAAAATATATAAAACAAATGAAAGTATTTTGTCAGATTTTTTTATGTCTTCTATATTTTTAACAATATATAATTTTAAAACCAATACCACACATTTTTTGTAATATCGATCACACCGTGTATCAAATTAAGGTGTCGATGATTAATAAATGTCCAAAATGAATTTATGATCGTGATGTGTGTTTTGATCATAATTTTAATTTAAAAAAACACACACTTTAGGTCATAATATTCAAACCATGTGTCAGATTGAAATTATTTTGATTCTTACAATTGAAAAATGACTTACGGATCATTCTATAAAGGTATCATGACAATATAAGTGTTTTTTCTATGTTTTCAATGACTGGATTGCATTTTTAACTAAAATAAAAATTTCAAACAAAAAACACTCACTTTTACTCATACTGGTCACACAGTGTGTTGTATTGATGTGTGGATGAATCATACACCTCAAAAATTACTCATGTATAATTCTATTAAAATATAATGAAAATCCAAGTGTGTTTTATTTTTTTTTCAATGAGTGACACATGTTTTAAAAAAAATTAAAACATACATTTTAAGTCATACTGGTCATACTATATATCAAATTGAGGTGAGGATAATTCCTACACATCAAAAAAATTCGGATAGATTTTTTCCCTAAATAGCTAATACAATATGAATGTGTTTGCTCAGTTTTGAGTATGTAACATGTGATTTGAAAAAATGCTTCATTTTTAAACTAAAAACACGAAAATGGAGTCGTATCAATCACAGCGTGTGTTGGATTGACCTGAGGATAATTACTCCACATAAAAAACTAATTATTTATAATTTTAATAAATTATATAAATAATACAAGTTCATTTTCTTAGTTTTCAGTTAGTCAAAAACACTTTTATCTAAAATTTCGTTTTCAGACTAAAAATGCTCATTTTGAGTCATATCAGAAAAAAATTATTGGATTTAATTATGGATGATTCTTACACATCAAAAATTACTTGTGGATAATTTTCCTAAATTTCAAAAATAGTTAAAATATGTTTACTTAGTTTTCAGTATGTCACGAATCTCATTTAATAAAATTTCAATTTCAAACTGAAACCACACATTTAGATTCAAATTGATAGAACTATGTATCATTTTGATGGAAGAATGATTCCTACATATCATATATGAATTATAGATCATTATCCAAAATTATAAAAAAAAATCCAATTTGGTTTTCTCAGTTTTGAGTATGTCAGATTTCTTTTGAACTGAAATGTTAATTTTATATAAAAACATAGACTTTGAGTCAAATTGGTCACACCATATGTCCGAAAGATATGATGTTTGTTCCTACAAATTAAAAATGACTTAAGAATCATTTTTCTAATGTATCAAGATAATATGATTGTGTTTTCTTAGTTTTTATTAAGAGACAAATGTTTTTAACTACAATTTTATTTTAAAAGTGAAAATATGTGCCTTGACTCATACCAGTCACACTATGTATCATATTAACATGTGAAAAATTCATATACATAAAAAATTAATTATCCATAATTTTTATAAAGTATCAAGATAATATGAGAGTATTTTTAGTTTTCAGTGAGTGAACATATTTTTAATTAAAATTCCATTTTTAAACAAAAAACATCTATTTTTGCAAAAATTGTCACATCATCTATCGGATTGATGTAAAACTGATTTCTACATGTAATAGTTGACTTATGTATTATTTTTATACTTTATAAATTAAATTTGAGTATATTTACTTTGATTTTATTGAGTGGTACATTTTCTTAACTAGAATTTCAATTTAAATTGAAAACATGCACTTTGAGTAATTTATAAACTAAAAACACACACTACTAATAAAATCTGATAAAATAAAGATCAAATAGCTCTATGAAGATAACAAATAGTTCCTAGCTTAATCATCCTAGTTTAAGACTTCTTCAAGAATTAACTTTTCACCCATAATTGTTTCTCTTTATAGAGAATAACCTTTTTAGAGAAGAAACAGTTCTCAATGAAGTCATTTCTTCATGATTGTTATGAAAATTAATTAAATATGTACTATATAAAAATGATAAAATTAATCTACTAAAAAATGTATAAAATGATAAAAAAAATTAACTAAATAAGTAATAGTATGTAACATATTCCTGATGTTTTCAAATATCCTGACACCATATATTCTACCCATTTATTTCTAAAAAAATTATATCCACTTTTAAATACATGGATTTTTGGTAATCAAGTTATTACTCAATGAAATTAAATAAAAAACATTTAATAAATATTTTAAATTAAATCATAATAATTATCGTAAATACCTCTTCAACGGGGCCAGTTTGCTGATAGAACTTGATATATTTCATAAATTTGTAAACATAATAACCACAATCATTTGTTGAATGGCCTAAAGGCCTTAGTGTGTTTCAGATGCTAAAAATCATTGGTAAAAATAATTCATTTGTTTTGATATAAGTTTTATAGTAAAATATTATTATATATTCCTAATATATATCCACTTTTAGAATTTTATATGCTTATTGTTCTCATGGACCATCCTTATACCATTATTTTAATGATATTTTGCCACAACCTTATCATTACAAAATTTTCATTAAAACATTATATAAAATATATATTATTATTTTTATATATATAATGATAATTATAGTGTATTAAAAATTAATAAAAATTATCATGTGTGGTTGGGTTTTTTGGATATCCATTCATTTAATCCAATACATAAATATTTAGTGTATTCATATTAATTACAATAAACAATTAATCCTCTTTAAGAAGGAATAAGTAATGATGGAAATGAAAATATATTTGATATAATTAAATTGTAGATTTTTACCCTTAAATCATTGGTATTAAAAAGATTTTATCATCATTATGTTTATTTTCAATGATTGTTTCTAGTTTTTCTACTATTACTAAGTACTACTCTACTTCAAATGATATTTTTGTATAGAAGTGATATGAGGATTAACGAGTCCATATTTTTTTTCATAGAGTTTTACCTTAAAATTGTATTGATATATATGACTATAAAAATATGTATAGTATTTAACTATAATTAACATGGTAGATCTGTTATTGAATAAATATATTATGAAAACACACCTCATGTATAAATTTACAACTGATACTCATATCCATTCATGAATGAAGATTTCGTCTGCATTTTCAAGAACAAGAATGTATGTAATAGTGTATCAGTATGTTTATTCTCTAAAATTAATTATGTTCATATGATTATCTTTTAATTTTATATCTACATGACCTTGTAATATCATAAAATTTGAATGTTAAACTGTTCGCATAAAGGTAACCTCTAAAGGTATTTTTGATGAATTGGTTTTTCATTTACATTATTTTTATTTGATATTCAATTTATCCTTCATTTTCTTTATATGTAATACCATTACCTGTTTCAAGAATACTTTCATTAATTTTTAATGTTTATAAATAAAAATAAATTTAAAAGGAAAACCTCCTTGTAAATATATATTTTATTAAGATAAACTTCCATGCTATTAATGTTTCAATATCACTTTTGATTGTGTGAACATCCAAGTCATCAAAGTTAATTGGTATTACAGTGCTCAGCTCGTGAGTTGTAAGAATTCACGCTCTCACATGAGCTTTTAATGTTTTTTGTTGTGTATAATATCTATTTGGGAAATGTACATTATACCCCTTGAATACAGGTAATGGGTGGGTGTTGATAGATATAAATAACATAATTTTCAACTTATATAATATTATTATAAAAATTGTATCAGTGTCGACAAAATTCAAATTTCATAGAAATAGTTGTGAAACAATAGATTACATATGGTAATTTAGACCTTTGAGGGGAATGGTTTTCCTCAAAGCTAGGTGTGGAATCTCCATTTAGGGCTTTTTTCTATATTTTTTCCTTACTTTGAATAATTCACATTACTTTATCTAACAACTTATAAATTCTATTATGTTTTTATTCTATATTTTTTATTCATTTCTATATAACCTCTATTTTTTATCTATATCCCCTTTTAAATTTCTTTTTACAAAATATGTCTGGGATAAAACTCTAAAATTGACACTTATGATGCGACTGTATTGTTTTGGTCACTTCAAGGCCACCAAAAGTAGTCATTAATCATGTAAAATTGATGATGATTCTTATATCAAAATCAGATAAAATATATAAAAAAATAATTATTAATTATAATAAAATACTAATTTAAAGAAAAAAAATTATTCCATACTTACACATGCTTCCCATGATTTTTCTACATTCATATACTAGTATTTTGTATTTAGTTACATGATAAACCTTCCATAGCACGTAACATGTGATGGAGGTGGATTTGGATTTTGATTCATCAATATATGTAAAAGGAAAATTATTATCTTATTGTTTCATTAAACATAAAATTTTTTTGTGTATTTAAAATAAAAACTTTTTCAAGTGAGAAATTTTTTTGTGTATTTAAAATAAAAACTTTTTCAAGTGATGCATACACCATTATTTCTTTACATTAGGGATACATTGGTTCTGATGTCTGTTACTTGTTTCATCACTAATTTTTTTCATAAATTTAAAATATAGAATTAAAGTGATTAATATAAATATTGTAAAGTAATGTATTAAAAATCACAATGTACTTAAAAATATTCCTCCTTTCAATGGCCAGTAAATGCATTCCATGTTTCTTGGTTTATCTTGTGTGAATGAATTTTTGTTGGGTTTGTTTTAACATTCACTTCTAGAATCCATGAGATGATACTTCATAAAAATTATTTGGAAGAATTTATGATCCCTTATAGTGAAAATTTAAATTCAAATGTCATTTCAATATTATCAAATATAAATTCACTCTAAAATAGATGTCAAAGAGTAAATTAATGTTTTTTTAATTTATTTTTTGATGAAATTGAGAAATTATATTATAATTATACCCTTTTCTATTTTTAAATTATTTGTTTGACTATGGGAACAACATTTTTTCAATTATTTACATAAATTTAGACATGAATTTATGTTTTTACCACAATGTAACTAATGAAAATAGACTTTTGGGGTGGATATGATATCCATTTATATTCCATCCAGCCTCAAACATAATGTATCTCTTTCTCACCTTAATAATTTTTGTTAACATCATCACATGATGACACGCTTTTTTTTCTAGGACATGGGTTTTTCACCTTCTAAAAATACATCTATTTTAAAATCATGAGTATGTTTTTCATTAGGATTGGTAGAATTAGTATTTGGATAAACTTTTTGTTCTTCTTTGTTAGGAGAATCACTATGTTGCGAAAGTAGTTGTTCATATGGATTAGAATAATTAGCATGTATAAAAGACATTTTATGAATAATTGGTTGATCATTTAATTTATATTTTATAAATGAATTAGTTAAAAATAATTTAATGAGGTGACCCAATGTATATTATAAAACAATATAACCTAGTTATTAAACTCACTTTTTTTATTTAGAGGTTGAGGATATTTGACCCCTCTATCAAGTATACAAATCCCTTAATTTTTGTATCTTCTTAAATATAATATGTAATCTATATTGTGAACATAATCAAAGTATTATGATGTCCCAATGAAAGGTTCATCCTCAATTTAATTGACGTCTAACCATGTAATGGCTTTGGTTGACAAAAAAACAATTTACCACTTTCTGTCTGTAATATCTAGGACATAAAATTATTGTAATACCTATGATGTCATTATAAATAGTTCATATTTGTATTTTTCCTTAATAAATTCCATGTTCATGAATCGCAAATCATATATTTTAATCCCATTCATATTATCATCCCACTTTCATTAGAAATAGAAAATTTGAATGTTGCATAATCCAACTCCCATTTTATTAGATGGTTCCAATGTATGAAATATTTTCATAAATTATATTTCTTTCCTCAAGACCAAATAAATGCATCACTTCAACCACAAGTGTAACTCCGAAATTTTTCATGGAATTGTGATCATCATGTTTCTTATTATTGAATGTATAACCATTATTTACAAAACCATTACAAGATAATATATCCATAATTGTTCCTCTAGTTAGACATTGAAATTGTTCTAAAATTTAATAAATATTTTCAGTTGAACCATTAAAAATATTGTCTTGAAACCTGTAACACCCCAAGCTTCCACGGTACGCTTCTTTTTGAATAATATAATAGCGTGTGTTGTACGCAACTTCGAGTTCTAACACACCAAAACCAATCAAACTAGCTGTTATGAAAATTAATACCCACATTTTGAAATTTTATAAATATTATAAATCAAAATTGACTTCATTTTTGGATTCTGAATATCAAAATTAGCTTAGGGTGAATTTTTGGTATTTTTCTAAAAACATTCAATTTTTTATGAATAGTGAAAAATAGTAAGTTATAGTTTAAAACCGAATTTTAATTTAAATAATTATTTATTTTATTTAAATTTATTTAAGGTCAAAATAGATTTATAATACATATATAAGTTCAATGTAATTCATTGGAGATAGTTTATAATAATTTTTATATATATAAATTTTATTGACCTTTTTACCGTCTTTTACCCACCTCCTATGAGGATTTGAAAATTTAAACAAAACTTAATTTTACCTCTTCATTGAGTTGAATTTCAAAACTTTGACAGACATGGTTTATATTAGTAAGTAAAATGTGTTTTAATAAGATGAAAATAATTTTTGGTGAATAGTATCTTTTTACTTTTATTTACCACGGTTAAAAGTAAATAGGGTAATTAATGGTAAAAATGATATTATTATTACCCTAAAACATGTCCTAGTTCTATTGGATAAGTATAATTCAACCAAAAACAACATTAGGAATAAAATATGAACCTCTTTGGTCCACATGTATAAGACATTTATTATTATTTAATTCAAAGAAGAGTTAAAAGAGTTAAATTCAAAGATTAATAACTAAAACATATTTAATATAGGGTTACACATAAGATAAATTCAACTATAAAAAGTCATTAGAAAGCTAAAATTATTTCCTAGCTCAGGATATTTTATCTATAATTTTTATACATAACATAAATATATTTAATTATTACACAATGATAATGTAGTATTTTCTTTATTAATGAAGGTATCCAATAAATGGTATTATAGATGATAAAATAAATATAATTGAATGTCTTGATTCCATCCGAAAATTTTATAGGTTAATGTGACATATTAGTATTGATTAGATAATTTTTTTTCAAAGTAATAATTCTGTTATAAATTTTAGAAAAAACAAATTACCAAATAGTGTAAAAATTGACATAAAATTGTGTTAAAAAACATATTTTATTATTAATTGATATTCTATTTTTAAAAATATATTGTTTAGACAGAAGACATATATAATTATATGTATATCATTAATGAACCACTTGGGGTTATCTTGGAAGTATATAGTTAGTTTATTAACCATATAATATAAAAATACAAAGATACATGGTAAATGTCACACTATTTAACTAAGAGTTAAATCTAAAAGATAAGGTTAATATAAAGACACAAAACTATCTAAAAACTATTGGTTCAGTGGTTTTAGACTCATCCCCTCATTAGCCTTTAAATAATCCTTTTTAAATCCATTATAAACTGAAAATTATTTTATTATAAAATAATATTTCTAGCTTTTCCTAAGGTTCCCCTCACCCCTCTTAAAAAAGGGCACTCCACCTTCTCTCTAATTCACACCTTCAAAGCCATTTGTCTTGGCCAAACCCAAAAAAAATACCATCTCAACTTTCCTACGTTCATCCTAGGGGCCTTCCTTTAGTCAGAAAGCCTACCTAGGGATCCCTTTTGATCAAATAAAAAGGAAGAACCAGAAGAAGAGGTGAATAATTCATCACCTCTTTCAACTTCCTTTCTTCTTCCACTTCCTCTTTCTTTGTTGTTTCCATTATAAATTAATAACTCCAGTATCTTCTATATACTATGAGTTTATTATAAATATGGTAAAACCATATTCATTATTCTATCCATCCTTTGAATGACATGTCACCATACGTGCGTACATATGGCTTACCATCTCCACGTTATGGTGTAATTGTTATTCAATACATTATTATTTGGATGGGTATAATAATGATTTGTAATTGATGTAAATAAAAAATATAAAATGATTATGATTCTGTATATATTATATACCATCCAAATATATAATATTTTAATATCAAAAGAATGAAATTGTTGCTTGTGCGTACGTACGGATTACCATCTCCACGAACACGATGAGATTCATTCCCCATCGTATCCATTCAAGACTTATTTTAATTTGATGATTAAAAATAATGTTTAAAGACTTAATATAATTCTGTATATGAATAATATACATCCCATACATAACAAATATGAATAACATAACAAATAATATAGAGTAAAACGAATCCAATAACACCCGAAACGACAACAATACTAAGATATTATTAACAAAGCAATGTTAAAAGATCATATATGATATCATATTAATTTATATTATTCTTGTATAATTTAAAAAAATTATTTCACCATTATAAAGGAGGTTAACCTACCATCTAACAAAGAAAAGTACAAGGTAAGGGTTAATTCTACAATCTCTCTATTATCTGAGATTGTTTTTACGTAAGTTTCTACTAGGACCTCTTTATCATTCACATCCACGCTTCTTAAAAATGTATTTCAAAATATTTTTACTATTTACTAGAAAATGGGTTAAAGTCATTTATACCCTTATTTAACCTTATGTGTTAGCAAAGTAATCTTTCTATCATTTTCCTAACAAGGTACTTTATGAACTTTTCGACAAAATTAAGGTAATAATGTTTTTTAACTTATATGGCGGGTGCGGATATTTTCCACCGTAATAATATCATCGAAGCATCCCTTACAAGATTATAAGAATATTTTCAATATAATTTTTCTCTTTTTAATTATGTGACTCTTAAATGATTTCAAAATAGAAAGATATATTTCTCCAAAAAAAGGTTTTGATTTCATCTATGTCAACATCTTTTGATGGATTTTAAGTTTATTTGAAGTTGATTTATTATGATACAAAACTTTCATATTGTATTGAAGGTTTTCTGATATGTTTGACTATGGATGTGCTACTTTTATACCATTCATGGTTCATGGTTAAAGTATTGACATTTTTTATGCTAGTTTTAATAAAAATGTTTATGTTATATTTCAACCATTTCATATGAGGAATGTATTGGACTTAGTAAGTGATGGGTGGAGCCCGTATAGCCCCTCGATGCATCGGTAGGTCTCACTAGACAACTAGACATGGAATTGACTGAGTCTTTTCACAATTTGATATATGGTTTTGGCTAAGGCCTTAATCATTTTTATAACTCTTGGTCGAGGCCTTGACAAAATGTTTCAGAATGTCCGGAATTATACATTCCCTCATTATAAATATAATATTGATGGATCATGTGGTCATTCAACTAGTAGAATACCCATGATTATGTTTTATTATGGCATTATTTACTCAGATAATATTTCTTACATAAAATTATTTATGATTATTATTGGTAAAGGCATGTGGTTTTAATTATTCACCATGCTTAATATTTATGTTATCTTCTGTTGTATTGCTTACCCTTACGGAGTGTTTGAGCTCAACCATTTCTTATGTTTCATTTTCTGAGGATATGAAGAAGTTAGTTATGATTTAATTGAAGGCATAATCTATGAGTCTTGGATGTTTCTAATGGAATAAATTTGTTTTTTATTTCGTTTCAAGTTGTAAAGTTGAACTTATGTATGAGTCTTGTTTCAAATAATACTAAATTGATCGGTCTTTAGAGACATGATTTACTTATGATCATTCCAATGTTATGTAATAATGCACCAACGCTGGGTAACTAGGGTGGAGGTGTTATAGTTGGTATTAGAAGAATTTTAATACAAACCTTGGAAACTAGATTTACATAAACTTCTATTAGAGCACATAGCCCTATGATAGACTTTGAGGATTTGTATAGAAGAACTTCCTAGAATTTTTTTATTGTGGAGATTTTGTGAGTTTTCTAAGAAATACATCCCTATTTGGATACGAGCAGGTAGCGGCGGCTCTAGCACAGATGTACCTAGGGGTAAAAACCAAAAACATCACTTTGAACTAGACTCGAACGGGAACTGGTGCACGAAAACAGGCATTTCTGCACTCTTGGTTATGACACTCCAGGGGGATATGCTTAGGATAATTCTCATTTTATTTACAAACCATTATGAAGGGTTTATGATTATATACTTACTCAAAGAAAACATTTTTATGGTTATGGATTATGTATATAAATTGTTCAATTTATGTTAATTGTTTTACAAGTTTGTATTTATGCATTGCGGTTCATAAACTAATATAGAGTATTCCATTGTTTAGAAATGGAACCCAGTGGAACGAATGGAACTGTATCAATGAATACACTCCATGTAGAGATTTACCTCATGCTCAAGATAATTATAGTGGAGCTGGTGATACAACTGGTGTTGATCATCTTATCACCATACTGGGACAAATCACATAGGTTATGAAAAATAACTGTACCCGTATGGGGCACCCTGATCCACAACGCAGAGTATCAATGTTAGACCGCTTCATGAGGAAATAACCACCGAAATTCAATTGGAGTATAAATCCATTAGTATCTGATCAATGGATAAATTCCTTAGAGAAAATATTCCATGCCATGGTGAGTAGTGAAAGGAAATATTTGTCATGGTAGTTTACCACCTCACTGGAGACGCTGATCAATGGTGGTCATTGATTCAAAACACAAAGGAAGATGATTAAGTATCAAATATGGAATGGAGGTATTTTAAAGAAATTTTCTTAGAAAAATACTTTCCTCATGACCATCGAGCGGATATGGAAATAAAAATTTTGAGTCTTAGGCAAAAGGAGGATGAGATTGTCGCAAATATGAAACTAACATTACCAGGTTAGTGAGGCATGCTGCAGATTATATACATAACCCAAGAAATAAGATTGACCATTTCATTGATGGGTTAAAACCATTTCTCCATCAATCATTAGTACCACAATCCTTCTCAGCTTTCGAAGATATTTTTCTCGTGTGCTATCATGAATGAAAATGAATTCTCTAAGTCTTATTACATTAAAGAAAAGAAAGAGAGGAAGATATCTGCTGAACACTCTGGGAAAGGAAATAAGGAAACTGGATAGAAGGGATGAATTTAATTTCCACCCAGTGATAATTATGGAAGGAAGAACCCCGGTGCCTATCTAAAAGGAAAAGTAATATGCTACAAATGTGGACATAAATGCCATCTTTCTAGTGATTGTAAGGGAATTAAAGATGCTACAAATGTTCAATGCTACAATTGCAGGGATATAGAACATTATGAAAATTAATGTCCTAAGGTTCAAGGAAGCTTACCTCAGAAATGGCCAAGGGATCAAGGGAATGCTTATGTGATCACTACTGCTGAGGTTGAAGCCCCGAAAGAGAGGGTGGCAGGAAATTTAATGGTTTCCTCATGTTTAGCCAATTATTTATTTGATTTTGGATCATTGCATTGTTTCATATCAACTTGGTTGTCTATGAAAATTAGATATTTACAATTTTTTTTAACAATGGAGTTGTCAGTCAAAAATATTAAGGGAAATATCAGTACTATAATGTTTTTTGAATCAGTTCCCATTAGGGAATATAAATTTTCTTTATCTGATGATCTAATCATTATACCCATGATTGAATTTGATATAATCCTCGGTATAGATTGTATTTCTTACCATGATGCCAAAATTTATTGTAAGAAGAAGGAGGTTACAATTTTTGATGATGATGATAAAGAACACCTTATCTTTAGAGCAGAATCATCACCACCTAATTCTTATTTAGATCCACCCCCAGTAGCTCAACTAAATTCAATTATTGGGGAGGAAGAGAATGAAATAACTGTGGGTGAGGAAAAGAATGTTCAAATAGAGGATTTACCTATTGTGAAAGAGTATGTTGATGTATTTTTAGAGGATTTACCTTGACATCCTCCAGAATGAGAAATAGAGTTTTACATTGATTTAATTCCTGGTTCAAGGCCCATATCAAAGACCCCTTATAGAATGGCTACTGTGAAATTAGTGGAACTGAAGAAACAACTAAAAGAATTGAGTAAATAGGGATTTATTCTCCCTAGTATTTCTCCATGGGGTGCCATGTCCTTTTTGTTTAGAATAAAGCTGGATCTATGAGGTTGTGCATTGACTATAGGGAGATCAATGCTATAACAATAAAGAAAAAGTATCCCCTACCTCGCATTGATGATTTTTTGACCTACTTCATGGAGATCATAACTTTTCAAAGATTGACTTCTGATCTGGATATCATCAGTTGTGTGTGAATAAGGAATAAATTCTGAAAACATCAATTCGAACCAGGTACGGGAATTACGAGTTTAAAGTAATGTCTTTTGGATTGACTAATGCACCCTTTTTCTCCATGTATCTAATGAATATAGCTTTTAAGGAATATATTGATGACTCATTAGTGGTTTTTATTAATGATATATTGGTATACTCCAAAATCTACAAAGATCATGAAAATCACTTGCGCATTATTCTACAGACTCTTAGAAGACATGAATTATTTGGGTTGTTTAGCAAGTGTGAATTCTGGATTCAGGAGATTTCTTTTCCTGGACATATTGTCTCTAAGGATGGAATCATCTATGATCCTTATAAGACAAGAGCAATCCGAGAATGTCCACCACCGATGAGTATAACTGAGGTACGCATTTTTATTAGTTTAGTAGGTTATTATTGGCGTTTCGTCCAGAATATTTCCCGATTGGCTAACTCATTAACCAAGCTCACACCTAAAGGGGTTAAATTTGTTTGTACAAAAGAGTGTGAATAATGTTTTGAAGAAATTGAAGATAATATTAGCCCATGATACTATCTTGAATCTACCATTGGGGAATTATGGGTTTGATATTTATAGTGATTCTTCAAAAAAAAGACTTGGTTGTTTCCTTATACAGAATGATGGGGTTATTGCCTATGCATCAAGAAAGCTAAAAATTCATGAGCAATAATATCATACTCATGATCTTGAGTTAGCAGCTGTAATATTTGCTTTGAAGATTTGGAGACACTATCTATATGGTGAAAAATTTGAGATATATAACGATCACAAGAGTTTTAAGTATATTTTCTCATAGAAAGGACTCAACATGAGGAAAAGGAGATGGCTTGAACTACTCAAGGATTAAGGTTTCCCAATACACTACCACCCATGGAAGGAAAATAAGGTGGATGATTCTTTGAGAAGAAATGATCATGGAGTTTTGAACAAGATGAGAGTTGAAAAGGATCCTATATACAAGGATCTAGTAAATATGGATATGGGAATAACCATGGAAGGTGAAATATAAATTCTTTTTCAAATGTATGCCAAACCGTCTTTATTAGAAAGGATAAAAAGTTCTCAGGATGATGATGAGGAGTTTCAAAAGAATATTAATTATATGAATAACAAGATATTGATTGACTTCGTATATGAAGATGGAATTTTGAAATATGGGAGGAGACTTTGTGTTCCTGATATAAATGATCTAAAAAGAGAATTGTTGGATGATTCTCATAGCTCCAAATTCTCTATACACCCTCGGAGAACCAAAATGTATAGAGATTTGAAGGAACATATTTGGTGGGACAACATGAAGAGGGAGGTTGCTGATTTTGTGTCAATATGTATGGTTTGTCAACAAGTGAAAGCTAGAAGGAAACAATCTGGAGGAGTCTTGCAACCTCTTCCCATACCTAAGTGGAAATGTGATAATATTACGATGGACTTTGTCATGGGACTACCAAAGACTCCTAGAAGTAATTATGTAATATGGGTCATTGTTGAACGTCTTACCATGTCAGTACATTTTCTTTCTATAACAGAATATTGACCACTTGAATGTCTAGAAAGACTATATATTAATGAAGTTGGGAGACTTCATGGGATACCCTTATCAATTATTTTTTATTGTGTTCCCCGTTTTACATCAAGATTCTGGAAAAGTCTTCAGAAATCCCTTGATACTAAACTTTGTTTGAGAAATGCCTACCACCCCCAAACTGATGGACAATCATAACAGACTATTCAAACTTTAGAAGACATGTTGAGATCATGCTCACTTTACTTTCAAGGTATGTGGGATCAATATTTACCTCTGGTATAATTTTTCTATAATAATTGCTTCCATTCAAGTATTCAGATGGCACCATATGAAGTGTTATACGGAAAAAGATGTTGCACACCAACCTTTTGGGATGATGATGGTGAAAGAAAACTCGTCGGCCCAGAACTTGTGGAGGAAATGATGGAAAAGTTGAAGGTAATCCAAAACCACATCAAAGCAGCTCAAAGTAGGCATAAGATCTACGCTTATAACCGAAGGAAGGATTTGGAATTTTAGGTAGGAGATAATTATTCTTGAAGGTATATCTATGGAAGGGTGATATATGCTTTGTTAAGAAGGGTAAGATGAGTCCTAGGTACATCAGACCTTTTGATTTTCTAGAACGAATTGGGGCTGTAGCTTACCGTTTGGCAATGCCGCCAAGTCTCTCCAAAGTTCACGATGTATTCCACGTATCACTGTTGAGAAAATACATACGTGACCCGACATATGTACTCACCTATGTTGAATTAGAACTGGAACCTGATCTGTCTTATTGTGAAGAACCGGTCAAGGTTCTTCATATAAGAGAACAAGTGTTGAGAAACCAGATGACTCGTCTGGTAAAAGTTCTACGGAGAAACCATAAGATGGAATAGGCAACGTGGGAACCTGAGGAACTTATGATGAAGAACCACCTGAGTCTTTTTATGTAGTAATACTCTAGAAATTTCGAGGGTGAAATTGTTTTAAGGAGGGTATAATGTTACAACCCAAGATTCCATGGTACGCTTCACTTTGAATAATACAATAGCGTGTGTTGTAGGCAACTTCGAGTTCTAACACACCAAAACCAATCGAACTAGCCATTATGAATATTAATACCAACATTTTATTATTTTATAAATTTTATCTTCAAAAATGGACTTCATTTTTGGATTTGGAATATCGAAATTAGCATAGGGTGAATTTTTGGTATTTTTCTAAAAACTTTCAATTTTTGATGAATAGTGAAAAACACTGAGTTATAGTTCAAAACTGAATTTTTATTTAAATAATTATTCATTTTATTTCAATTTATTTTTGGTCAAAGTAGATGCATAATACCTATATAAGTTCAAAGTAATTCATTGAAGTTAGTTTATAATAATTTTAGATATATACAAATTTTATTGAACTTTTTACCATCTTTTACCCACCTCATAGGAGCATTTGCAAATTTACATAAAACAAAATTTTACCGCTTCTGTGAGTTGAATTTCAAAAATCTGAGAGACACTGTTGATATCAGTAAGTAAAATGTGGTTTAATAAGATGAAAATAATTTTTGCTGAATAGTAATTTTTTACTTTTATTTACCATGGTTAAAAGTAAATAGGGTAATTAAGGGTGAAATTGATATTATTATTACCCTAAAACATGTCCTAATTCTATTGGATAAGTATAATTAGACCAAAAAACATTCGGAATAATTTATGAACCTCTTTTGTCCACTTTTATTAGAGTAGGACATTTATTATTATTTAATTCAAAGAAGAGTTAAAAGAGTTAAAATCAAAGTTTAATAACTATAACATTTTTAATATAGGGTTACACATATGATAAATTCGACCATAAATAATGATTATAAAGATAAAAAAATTATAACTCGTGATATTTTATTTATAATATTTAGACATAAAATAAATATATTTATTTATGACACAATGATGATGCAATATTTCCCTTATTAATGAAAGAATCGAATAAATGGTATTCTAGATGTTAAAATAAATATAAATTGAGAGTTTTGATGCCATATACTAATTTGTAGCTTAATGTGACATGTTACTATTTATTAGATTAATTTATTTGGTAATAATAATGCTTTTATAAATTTATCAAAAACAAAATACCAAATAGTGTCAAAATTGACATAAAAGAATTTTTAAAACAAATTTTATGTTATTAATTGATATTATATTCCTGAATATTTAAGTCTCAGACAAAATACTTATATAATGATGGGTTTATAATTAATTAACAACTTGGGGTTCTCTTGGAAATATATAGTAAGTTTATTAACAATATAATATAAAAATACAAAGATACATGGTAAATGTCAAACTATTTAACTAAGAGTTAAATCTAAAGGATAAGGTTAATATAGTGACACAAACCCATCTAAAACCTATTGGATGAGTGTTTTTAGACCCATACACACCTTATCCTTTAAATAATACATTTTGGAGGCATTAGAAACCGAAAATTATTTTATTATAAAATAATATTTATATCTTTTCTTAAAGTACCCCTCACCCCTCTTATAAAAGATCACTCCCCCTTCTCTCTAATTCACACCTTCAAAGCCATTTGGCTCGGCCAAACCCTGCCCAAATGCCCTCTAAACTTTCCTCAGTTCATTCTAGAGTCCTTTCTTTATTAAAAAAGACATCCTAAGGATCCCTTTTGATCAAATCAAAAGGAAGAACCCGAAGAAGAGGTAAATATTTCATCACCTCTTTCAGGATCCTTTCTTCTTCCACTTCCTCTTTCTTTGTTGTTACCATTCTAAAATAATAACTTTAGTATCTTCTATATAATATTATTTTATTATAAATATTTTAAAACCATATTCATTATTCTATCCATCCTTTGAATGACATGTCACCATACGTGCATATGTACGGCTTACCGTCTCCACGCCGTTCTGTAATTGTTATTCAATAAATTATTATTTGGATGGGTATAATAATGATGTGTAATTGATTTAAATAATAAATATAACATGATAATGATTATTTATATATTATATAACATACAATTATATATTATTTCAATATAAAGAGAATACAATTGTCGCTCGTGCGTACGTACGGATTACCATCTCCATGAACAAGATGATATTCATTCCCCATCATATCCATTCAAGAATAATTTCCATTTTATGATTAAAAATAATGTTTATAGACTTAATATCATTATATATATGAATAAGATATATCCCATCCATAAGTAATACAACTCACATATCAAATAATATAAATGAAAACGAATTTGTTAACATCCAAAACGACGATAATACTTAGATATAATTAACAAAGAAATGTTGAAAGATAATATATGATATCATATTAATGTATATAATTCTTGTATAATTTAATAATAAGTATTTCACCATTATACATGAGTTTAACCTACCCTCGAACAAGGAAATGTACAAGTTAAGGGTTATTTCTACAATCTCATTATTATCCTAAGTTGTTTTTACGTAAGTATCTACTGGGACCTCTTTATCATCCACATTCATGCTTCTTAAAAATGTATTTCAAAAACATTTTTACTATTTACTAGACAATTGGGAAAAGTCATTTATACCCTTATTTGAACATATATTTTCTGAAAGGAATCTTTCTTTCGTTTTCCAAACAAGTTACTTTATAACCTTTTTGACAAAATTAAGGTAAGAATGTATTTTTTTAACTTATATGGATGGTGAGGCTATTTTACACCATTATAACATCATCAAAGCTTCCCTTACAATATTATAAGAATATTTTCAAAATAAATGTTTTCATTATAATTATGTGACTCTTAAATTATTTCAAAATAGAAAGAGATATTTCTCCAAAGAAGGTTTTTGATTTCATCTATTCCAATATCCTTTGATGTATTTTATGTTTGTTTGAAGTTGATTTATCATGATACAAAACTTCCATATAGTATTGAAGGTTTTGTGATATGATTGATTGTGGATGTGCTATTTTAATACCATTCATGGTTTATGTTTAAAGTATTTACATTTCGCATGCTAGTTTTAATACAAATGTTTATGTTATATTTCAACCCTTTCATATAAGGAATGTATTGGAATTTGTAAGTGACGGGTGGAGCCTGATATAGCTCTTCGATGCATCGGTAGGTCTCATGAGACAAATAGACGTGGAATTTTTTGAGTCCTTTCCCAATATGATATAAGGTTTTGGCTGAGGCCTTAATCATTTTAAGACATCTTGGCCGAGGCCTTGACAAAATGTTTCAGAATGTCTAGCATTATACATTCTCTCATTATAAAAATAATATTGATAGATCATTTGTCATTCGAATAGTATAATACCCATGATTATATTTTATTATGGCATTATTTACTCATCTCATATTCCTTCCATAAAATTATTCATGTTTATTATTGGTAAAAGCAAGTGGTTTCAATTATTAACCATGCTTAATATTTATGTTATCTTATGCTATATTGCTTACCCTTACTGATTGTTTGATCTCACCCTATTCTTATGTTTTATTTTTCAAGGATATGAAGAAGTTGGTTATGAGTGGAATTTTGGAATGATCATGGAGTCTGGGATGATTCTAATGAAATAAATTCATGTTGTAATTCTTTTCAAGTTGTGAAGTTGAACTTATAAATGAATCTTGTTTCCAATAATACTAAACTGATCAGTCTTTAGAGACATGATTTAATTTTGATCAGTCCATAGTTATGTAATAATGCACCGACTCTGGGTAACTAGGGTTGCGGCATTACAAAACCAACCCATAAACCATAGATAATGTGTATTTAATATCTATATTTCTTCCCTTAATGGATTAAATGACTCAAAAATACTTTAGGGATTTCAAAATATGATACAACCTCTAAAATGTTAAATAAAATGTAAATGTGGGCCTAATATCACTCTATAATGGTAATTTTAACCATATCTATTTTGGAAATTCCTTCACCCACAAGTCTCTTGTTGTCATGAGATTTTGGTATACTATTTCTTTTCACATTGTACAGGTATTCAATAAATAATTCAATGGCTTCCTATATAATATATCACTCCACAATACAAGATTCAAGAAAACATCATTTTTTTATATACCTTTCAAAATCTTCATATAATGCTCTATGGGTTACGTACTCCTATAATATATAGTGAAAAATATCTAGATCTCTATAACCAACTAAACCATCAAGTAAACCATCATATTAAAGAATAATGGCAGGATGATCATCACTAATAAATATAATATGACTACAATTTCATATTCCATTGTTGGGAATTTTATCGGGTCTATAACTTTACTGTATATAATTTTTAAAAATAAACAAGTCCTGGTTCATGTATGATAGAAATTTTTAGTTAAAATGAAATATAAATATACAGGCATTAGATCTTTCATCACAAAATGAAAGTCATGTGATTTCAGTCCCTTTAATGATAAATCGTCCATTGACATGATATTGTTGATACTTGATGAATTCCCATCTGAAACCTTTATGTAATTAATAAAGTTGAAAAAATGGTATATATCCTTCATATAATGGGTGTTTGAAATTAGGGGATGAAGATTCTATATTTCACCCTTCACTAGTGCTTAGTCATCCCACATCCCCTTGTCAATAATGTCTGGAATATCCTTAATGTAATCCTTTCCTTTGTCGGGTGAATTTAGTAACATGATGATGACACTATCACATTAAATTTATACATATGCATGACATCAAGAAAATGTATGATTTAGAAACAATTCTAGTACCTTAATTCAAAAAAAACTAAACACTTATTTCGATAGATTTTCATATGGTTTTTTGAGAATGTATTCCAAAAGTGGTGTCCACATCCTTTACATTATTAAATATTTTTGCACCTATTAGTGGAGATAGTGTTATACATTTTTATGAATTCTTGTTGAATGATTTAATCCAATACCAGTATTTATGTCATTAGGGAATAATTTTATGATGTTATAGAAACACAATCTTTGAGGAATGTTTCAAGCTAACTAAGTTTGAACCTTATTCAAAAATGGGACACCATTGAGTTCCATTAATGTTATATCCAAAAAATATCCATAAATAGGAAATTTATTTTTCATCCATTGAAACATGGATCTCAATGTGAAATATTAATTTCTATAATAATTATCCAACATAACGTCTTAAACCCACATTAATTTCAAATATTCAATAAATGGAACCAAATAAACATCAATTTCATTACCCTGTTTTTCTATTGATATAAACTTAGATAACATGATGTATTTTTTGTTTATTAGAAAACAAATTAGAAACTCATAATTTACGAGTATAACCATCCATGAACTATTATATATTCTTTAAAAAATAAAATTATTCACTCTATATGTAGATAGCATAATACAATTGTTTATTATCTTTCTTCCAAATTCAGTATACTCACGCTCAATTTAATTATTCTATAGAGAGTCAATTGGGTGATGAACTTTCCCATCTTTATTTCTTTTATATATGATTCTTATTAATTTCCTTATAGTCTCTTCATTTGAATATAGACTCATAAACCTTAGAATGATTAGAAAGCACCATACAACTTTAAATTAACTTAATTCATCTTTTTTGTATCAAGACACACCACACATTGGGAATTTTTTATGTGATTCATGGTACATATGAAATAGTATATAGTCATTTTTACATTCTTCTATTCATTTAGAGATAAAAACAATGGAATTTATCAATTATTTAGAATAATATATTTGGTAAGGGTGCTCATTATTTTCTAGTAGTATATCATTCAAGACAGAAAGTTAATATTCTAAAGATAGTGTCACTCTATCCATTTCTAGATTTTACAATATATAGAAACAGTATGGATAAAAATGTTATATATATATATATATATATATATATATATATATGTATCTATATATTAATACTAGTATACATTGGAATATTTTAACAACTCTTTATCATTAAAAATAGTTTTTAACAATCAATAATTTCGTCTAAAACTACCAGTTTTATTTTCTCAATATGATATTCATCATCTCTCTCACTTGTAATCATAACATTAGTATGGTCTTAACTATTGTTCACACATGTAATAGTATGATATGATCCATAAAAACAAATTTTTTTCTCAATCACTCTCTACATTTAGTTCTTCCCTAAGTTTAGTAAAAAAATTATAACTTCATTCAACTCAATGACATATCATGAATTCTTCCAACTCCTCTAAACTAGTAATTCTTAAATAAAAACAATGTAAACATTGACAAACACTTTTTGAAGGTTTATATACATGATCTATTTCAAACCCGATGAACTCTTTCACTACATACTCATACTATTTGGTATATGATTGTAATTCATTCATTTCATATTCATATTTATCTTATATCATTTGGAAATATTCATATTTAGAAACTAAATAAATACATCGGTTTTTATAACCATAAAATTATATTCATTATATATACACACATATAGATATAATATTTGATATTAATTGTCATTATGTGAATAGATTGTTAAAAATAATAAAAACCAAGAATTATATGAATTTAAAGTATTATAACACTATGTATTAATTGAAAGAAGTCACATATCATAAATTATTCTTTGTTTGGTAATAATAAAAATATTAATTTTAATATGAAATGTGATTTTTAAATAGTTAATATTTTGAGTAGATTGGGAAAAATGAATACTTAAACAAAAATAATAAAAATTTTGAGTTTTCAAACCCATTAGGTGGATGTATTTAATAAAAAAATATAATTTATAATTGAATTAAAAAAATAAATAGCCTTGTTTGTAAATATTGGGTGAATTATATTAATTATAATGTGAAAAACAATGTTCATAATTTTTTTTGGGAATTTCAAAAAATTTCTTATTACCATTGAAAGGGGTGAAAATATTCCATTTGGTGATGCATTTGAGGGAGGAAAATGATTGAAGTTTTTTTTCATTTTAATATAATTCCAAGCATTTAATCTTAAGAGTAAAAAAACCTCATTGAATCCTTTATTTTTAAATATGAAACCACCAAACTAAACCCTCTACATAACCCATGTAGAATTCCTTAGGATTCAGCACAACTATTTTCTTTGAGTGGAGATGAAGGTACATTACAATATTATGCAAAGTGATCTTGATCTCAATAAGAAAAAAATATGAAAACATATATTCTTGAAAAAGGGAGATTAATTTATATGTGAGGTAAGTAAATATATGAGTGTATCGATCAATTCACTTGAATGAATTTTCATGATCATAATGAAAATGGAATTAAATTCATAAAATAATAAAGATGAGAATATGATGGAAAATGAGTCCACACTACAATTTCTTTATTTAATTGGTTTTAGTTTGGATTAAGTGTATATATTTAATAGAAATTTAATATATTAAGTGTAGGGGAGTGATAAAATGATAAATTTTTGAATTTTTAAATGGATTTTAATTCCTAATATTCCAACATATTTGAATTATTTTAGCACATTTTTTGATTTTTTAGAATATTGAGTTGTTAAATTATCACATATCTTAATTTCATTATTTGTATTGTTTTACTTATTTGAGGATTATTTTTTTTATAATCATATACATTAAAATTATAATTTCATTGATTTTCAATGGGTAAAGTGAAGATGCATATTATTTAATTGGAATCTAATGGGTAGTGGATGAATAAAATGGGAAATCTACCCTCATGTGTTATTAAAGTAAGTTATGTCCATCTTGCATAATATTAACATTACTAAAAAAATTAGTTTTTGCGCCTCTTGATGCAGGAGACCTCCATTGAAGGTCGCTAAAGAGGGTATTAGCGTCCGTCATAGGTGGCCGCTAATATGAATGTAAAGTTCTAGCGGGAATTTTCCCGCGCGTGCATCTTCTTCTTCCCACTCCCACTTTAGCCGTTGCAACTCAAATATACCGCAGTCGACACCGCACGCCGCCGTACGTCGCCACTCTTCATGCCAAACCATGCTTCATAACAGCACACTCGTGACCACCCTCTACGTGCCAAGAAATCCCAAACCCTCGCCTCGGACTTCCGGTGACCTCATTGTCATCACTCGAACAACCCGACGTCCACCTGTCACCGTGTGTCCGCCATGGTCGGTGGGGGTAAGGTCTTGTATCCCTTGCCACACATATGCCGAGATGATGACCCACACGAGGACCAGCTGAACGTTGTGTTGATGTGAAATATTGGCAACCGCCAATGGTGGCGCTAATGGGTTTTACAGACGAATCTATTGCAACCGCCAAAAGCGGTCACTGGGCGGTCACTAAAGCCTTTTAGCGGCAGCTTTTGGCAGTCGCTAAAAGCTCTAATTATAGTAGTGTAAACATACTTCCAGAATTTATGTGATATTCAATTACACTTCCAAGGATCACGTGGAGATTAAAGGGAAGATAAAAAAACATCCAAAAACATCAAAAATAAAATGAGATTCATTTAAAACATGTTCAAAATTTCATACCTTCAGTTTTGAGGTTCGATTTTTCCAAAAAAATCAACTTAGGCTACAGAAGACCTTTGGTTTAGTGCGAGCTTGAGTGTAGTATGATTACGTCGTGATCTAATTAGGATTTATTAAAGAGGGTGAAGGGTTTTATCATCTCTTATTGAAAATTACTAACAAGAGTATATTTTTTCAGTGCAAAATAAATTAAAAATATTTATTATATAAAAAATAAAATTATTAAAATTGAAATAGACTAAATATTTAAATTAAGAAAAATATTAAAAATAAATTTAAATGAAATAATTATATAAATTAAAAACATATTAAAATTAATAAAACTTCATAAATAAATATGTATAAAAAAATATTATAAAATGAATAAATTTTGAAAATATTAATAGTTAATAAAAAATATTGAACGAATGAATATTAAAAAATAAAAAATAAATTTAAATAAATTAAAAAAATATTAAAAAATGAATTCATAACAATAATTACATAAATTACAAACAAATAAAAAAATGAATAAATAAATAATTTTAATTATAAAAAAATTGTTAAAAATGGTTAATATTTACTATTTCAATTACCAAAATATTAAAAAATACAATTGAATAAATAACTTATAGAAATTTAAATCTTATTAAAAATATTCATACTTAATAATAAAATGAATAAATATTATTTATTCTAATTACAAACACATTGAAATTATTAAAATGTAGTAAATAAATATGGATAAATAAATATTAAAAAATTATTATTTTCCAAAAAAACATAAAAATGATAAATATTAAAAATTAATAAATAATATTAAATAAAATAATGTTAAAACAAATAAATAAAATTTAATATATTATAAGCCATTTAAAAAAATAAATTCATTAGATTCCTTACATGAATAGTAAATGCATAGAAAAGTGAAGAAATATGAATGTATAAATAATTTAATATATATATATACAATTTATTAAAAATTGTATTATAAATGTGGTTTTTTTCAGACTTAAGGGATGGGGTAACCATTGGATTGAAACCGACTCCACCATAATTATCCAAGTTATTCAAAATGGAGCGATCCATCTGTTTGGGATACATAGAGCTAGGTAGATGTAATGACTCACATTTTTTTATGATCTCAACATTATTATCACCCATGATTATTTGGAAGCTAACAGAGTGGTAGATGGGCTTGCCAACAAAGGAATATACAGTGAGCTCACTTGGTTAGATGAATTACAGTTTGATTTTCTATACATTGTTGAGAAAGATTGTAGAAAAATACCCTCTTAAACTCATGTAACACATTTATTTTGGAATAAATTAGTCTTGTACTTTTTGGTTAAGACGCCCCCTTAATAAAAACAAATTTTCTGAAAATTATTTGTAATGACTATAATGATTTTGAAAATATTAAAAATATATTTAAATAAATTAATTGGATAAATTTCAAACATTTTAAAAATATTACAACTTAATAAATAAAATTTAGTAAATACTAACCATATAAATTTTAAACATATTTTAAATATTATAACTTTTTAAATAGATATGTATAAGTAAATATTATAAAAAGAATAAATTTCAAAAATATTAAAAATTAAAATTTTTTAAAAATTATTAAATAATATTAAATGAAATAATATTAAATGAAATAATATTAAAAATGAATAAATAAAAGTGAATAAATTGTAAATTTAATTAAATAATTTAATTCGTAACATAAATTACATGAATTACAAATACATAAAACTGAATAAAATGAATAAATAATTAATATTAAATATATAAATAATAAAAATATTAAAATGGAATTATATTGACTATGAAAAAACATTAAAATTAAAATGCAATAATAGAAATAAGTTATATAGATTTTAAACATATTAAAAGCATTAAATATTATTAAATAAAAATTAATGAATATTAACCATATAAATTAAAAAATATTGAGAATATTAAAACTTAGTAAATAAATATTTATAAATTTTATTAAATGAAATAATTCAAAAAAATTAAAAAAAAGAAATATAAAAAATCAAAACAAAATATTAAATGAAATAATAATAAAATTTAAAAAATAAAATTTTATAAATAACAGAAATATTTAAAAAAATGAATTCATACCATTAATTAAGTGAATTGAAAACACATAAAAATGAATAAAATGAATAAATAATAAAATTATTATTACTAACTGTTGATGTATGTATTATATTGATTGTATATAAAAATATAGTTCATTAGTAACCTTTATAATTTTTAATAATAATTAAAAAATATTATTTAATTAAATTATTAAATAGATATTAAAATTGAATATGTTACAAAAAAATTAAATTTATATATATTAAAAATGAATAAGTAAAAAAATGAATAAATTAAGAAAATAATAAAAATGAATAAATATTTAAAATGAATAAATATTATTAAATCAATAAATGTACAAACACATACACACATGCATTTTAATAGACATACATGTACACGTACATACACGTGCATATGCACATACCCTACAGATAAACATATACACATACACATGCACTTGCATCTGCATATGCATATACGTACACATACATGTATGTATGCCCATACACATACATAAAATTACATGCTCATATGCATACATATATAATACTCATATATGTTGGTATAGGTATACCTGTACACATACACACACATACACATACTAATCCACATACAAGTAAACATACGCATACACATGCACATACCTATAGACGCATATATACACATATACAAACATGTACACATACATGTATAGATATATGCATACACATAAACATACATGCACATACACATACTCATACACATAACCATACACTTTCATACACATACATGAATATGCATATACATACACATACACACATGAATACATATACACATACATATATGTTAGTTTTTGGGGCCCGCAGCAGAAGTCGGTGGGCTGGGGATTTTAAATTTTTCGTCGGCGGATCGATGGTACTTGTCGACGCCGATGATCTGAGCCCTGGAAAAGTCCAAGGATCTCATGTAAATTGTTAAGATCACAAAATTAAAATGAAAAATGTACCCATTTCAAATCCGAAGCCGCGGTCGACTGTAACTAGTTGATGGCAATAGTCGCTTAAAGGATCCAAAGCAGGATCCCTATAGATCGTCCACACACATGCCAAAAATTCGTTGGAACATCTATCTTCAAATTTCAGGTGCTAGCACGGCGATCCGACAATGCTTTTGATGTTTTGATGATCACCACATCAAGATCTCTTCGATGGTTGAGAAAGAACATGATCTGAACTCTCGGATCAACAAATTCTCTCTCTAGGAAGTGGGAGGAGACAGAGGCTCTGAATTTCCCTCAATGAAATGGATGAATAGTGAATTTCACACCAAGGGAGAGAGCCTCCTCTCTTATTTATAGTGGAATTCCAAAATACTCGGTTGGGTTCCCCAGCCCCCGTTTATTTCAATGTCCACTAAATAAATAATTTTGATGAACTAAATAGTGCCAATATTATTAATTATTTTATCACATACTTGTAATATATATATAATATATTACGTGATAAAACTCGATCCATTTAACTCGACTCACAGTCCAGTTAATATTAAATGAACTTTGAATACTAAAATAATATTTGTTCGATTAATATTTTCCCTTATTTACTAAACTTGTAAATACACTAAATAAATTCAATCTAAAATATTCATAAATTGTATATTAAATAATTTATTTAATTAGTTTTGTTATCGACAACTTGGACATACTCTGACCCCATGGTGGGGCCCCACAATGTCTATATACATATTCAAATAAATAGGGCGTAATCTTGAATTCATTATTGTGTGTGACCATCTGGGCCCTTATCTCGATAGTAGTGAATAAAATCCACCGACCAAGAGGGGATTCTAGAAACCCGTCATGGCTCCTAAAGAGATCAGGATAGTCATAGAAATGACTACAATCCTACAAACACTGACTATGTATTATAATCTCTTTGTCATTAAATATCTCATAATGTCGGATTCAAACTTGTGTCATCGTCCTTTTCTTGATTTATTATTTATTGATCTATCCAGATGGATTTACCATTGTACTACTTTGTCCAAAGACTTATGAAGGCATCACCATCCTTATCAACCAGGCCTAAGATATACATCTTCCTAAACTTGGATGTGAGAAATCCTTTCTTGACCATTCAACCAATGTCATATCACCAACAACACACCCAACACAAGCTACTTTGCCACGATTGCAATACCATGGTTTTCTCTATGTATTAACACACATAATCAAATGATACACAGTGGTAATGGTCTCAAGTTAGAATACCAATACGCATATCCATAGATAGGAACAACCAATGATACCCAAAACATGTGGTGTTCCTATTTGTGGGTTTGTCCTCATGATATCACTACTAGAGATCACCAAGTTCAAACTTCATGAGAAGAAGTCTTAATGCTTATGAGCCCCCAGCACCTAATAATCAGACATCTATTGTTCCTAGTCAATAGGTTGTATCTAGTCTATGGAGCATATAATTATGATTAATGTCATAGTATATTGATTTTCTCATTATAGCATGGGATCTAATATAACCTCTTGACATGACAATTTAATCTTTGGACATTACCATTATAATAGTGGATGCAGAAAAGTCTACACTATAATGGTAAGATTACATCATGTATAACTAACTGTACACATGATATTTTAATCAAGATTACTGTATAGTTGGGTCTAGGGCACCCATAATTTCAATACTCCCACTTGAACTAGATCCAACTTGCTAACTAAACTTGTTAGCTACTCATATGATAAATATCATGCTTTTACTGAGTAATGGATTTAACTACTAGGCCTACCACATTTTCATTGTGTGGCATATCTACTATATGCGACCTCATATGCTTGAGTACAACTACTCAAAATAAGGTATCCCTTAGTATATCACTTCTTCCATTGTCATAACTTTACAACTTATCTAGTAAGAATATCATAATTCAAATTATTATAATACTTTTCATACTAGGTGTGATTCTATGAACTGGAACAAATCGTTGCATTTAACTACTTCCTAGCTGCCTTAGAAGCTGCAACATACTCGATATTTGTAGGTATGGCTTCCACTAGATTTTATGAGTTTGACTCGCTCATCGCCTTTGCCTAACTAGATCAAATTGATCTAAGGATTACTATTTTGTGTCCCACAAAAACTAGTATACCTTCTTCTCCATATACCAGGTACATATCATTTGTACTTGTCGAAGTACAAGATGATAGTTCTGACTGCATCACTTATAGTGCTCCTAGAATTAATTTATATCTTCCTATAAAAAAATATCCTGGCAGTATCAATTATTGTACATATTATGGAATATTTGATTGATCCATAACTAAAGAAAATTGTATAAATTCACAACATTAATCTCTACTCATGCTTCGAACATGTTAACCTGGAGAGATTAAGCCATGTGACATTGGCAAAAATTCTGAACTTGAATTGTTCCAAATTTTATTTTTCAATACAATGTCACTATATGTACGATTGACTAAGACCAAGAAACCTTTGGATCTACCTTAGTTGATCTTATTCTCTAGAAATCAGGTTTCTACTTTAACTCAATCATTAGAGAATTTTTTTTAACCTAGTCTTATCTAACAATAAGACCAAGATCTATTTTTCATATGTTTCCCAACATATTTAACATGGAAAACATTGGCGCTCCCACTATCCTTTGGTAGACACATGGCAAATATTTATTTATAATGAATTCTCCAAGATCATGTTGCTTACTTTAACCCATAATTGGATTTTAGTAACTTGAAACCCTTATTGGCATCATATGACATCATCATCTCTTTTTGGTTGTGTCATATAGACACCTTCCACTAAAGATAATCTTGACATCCAATGACCAATAGAATGATCTTAGAAGTTAGATATGAGAAGTAAAATTCATTTAGATTTAGGCATACCAACTTAGTGTAACCAATCGATCCTTATTGGTACCAGGCATATACCATCCATGTATCATATCATTTGAATACCCACTACAATATTCAATATAAAATCCCCTTTGTAATTTGATACATGGAATCCATTATTGAATTTTAATTAATCTTGTCAATATCAGCTTATTTCCATATACTGCTTACTTGTAGGGATTATTATTCTTAATGAATAACTTATCATTGACTGCGGTGAATATAAAACTATCCCCATGGTTTCATTCTTCTTACGCAGTATGTGTCTCTAAAACATGCCTATTCCACATGTACTTGTGGAACGTGTTCCTATGTTAACCATTTGTGCATCTTGATCATTGACTAAGTCCAAGTCAATTCATCTCCCATTATCTCTAATTGATATGTGCACCCTTATATAGAAATGTAGTCTAATACTTGACTACAACTTTTTATGTTAGATATTTATGTAATATCCAAAGAAAATATTAGGATAATTACTTAGATGCTTGATGTGTTTAGCTTGATGCATGTTTGTTTGTTTCTCCTTAACAAATGCTTTTCATATTAACAAATGATCTATGAAATAATGGATTTTTATCATACTATGACTCATATGATATTCATTTGTCATTTTAGTTGGAATATTGGTTATGGGTTTACGTCATTATTTTAAAAGTACACCTTTTTTGAAATATAATGGAAGTTTATGCAGGTTGTAACATTGATACTACTTACATCATTACTTTGATGTATAAAATGTGCGTTTATGAATTTCTCCATGCTAAATTTTTTTTATCAATGTAAACATGTAAGACATTATCATTGTTCCTCCTTATGAACATCAATACGGTGATGTTGATAAGGTAACATTGGTTTAGGAATTACTCAACACTACATTATCATGATCGATGAATGCTTGGTCAAGATATTATTCAGCATGCTAATCTGAAGCAACGCATATCTTCTGACCATGCATATACTTCTATATTACATTCCTTAATAACTTAATGTAATCTTATGAAGTATTTTTACCTCTAAATTTTTTTGTAATAGTTCACACTGTCTTGTTGAACTAACCTTGGATGCTTTGTGGAATACCTCTATTTCCTAAGGTTTCTTTGTCTAAACTAAGGATGTCAATAATACCAAAGGTATTTAGACATACCAAAATTAAATACCATACTGGGTATATTCTAGACATTCACTTTATGTTTTACTTGACAATGAACTATATTTCCACAACTAGGTAGGTCTTACATTTTTATATTCATCATGTATTGCCATTGATTCAAGTATGTCTGGACTATTTCTTGAGTATGTTACACCACAAAGAACATTAATTCCAAAACAAGGAATAATTTCTCATTATTTCTAAAAAGGGCATGTAAGATAAATGTTTTGGTTATACTCCACATCATGATCAATTTGAATCAATCACTTGGCAATTAAAAGTTATCTGTTTCTCACCGCTGACTTAGAAATCACCCTTTCTAAACTGCTTGGAGAAGACACCTTACTCCTTGTAATGTTTCTCAACTTACATGGTTATTGTATTTCAATAAATATATGTGAAAATAATATTGTATTTAACACCCAAGAAGTATGTGAGAAAACAATATTTTTATTTGATGAATATTTACTAAATGTGAAGTGGGTATTTGCTTCTAGTATTTCAGTCTATCACATTTTTAAAATTCCATAAATTTATTTTAATATGTGATGAAAATAACCTCCTATTAAATAACCATCCACTTTTCTTTGAAGGACATGATGAAGGTGTATTTAGTGTAACTTTCCATACATCTTTTCACCTTGTCATTCAATTTATTCTCCATAAGAAAAGAAGGTGTTATCTCCAATATTCTTATTACTTGGTGAAGCTTACCTTAAAAGTAATTAAGCACTTAATCTATACTATTCATTTGCATCCTTAAAAGAAACTGGAGTAATTGGTTTTAAAAGGTACATGAATGGGATTACATGAAAGGTTGTGAGCTTTCTTTCACTTCACACAATCCGAGTGCAATCATCACATTCAAATCTTGCTTCACTTTCTCCTTAGAAACTTCGTGGAGATGAGGCTGCATGTAACATAATCCATGTCATGATGTAGCGACCGTAACTAACATCAGACGTTGATGGTAGAATAATGATATAACCCTCATATGATTGATTCATGAGTCTCCTATAAGAAATTTTACAACCTTGCTTGCTGATGTGGCTTAAAATGTTTAGGACACAAGCAACTTGAATTTCCATTATGGTAGTAATGTGCGCAAGCGCTTACACTACACTTGGATTTTCATGCTTGTTTGGACATTAACTTTTTCCAAGTTTTATAGCAGTTTTATTGTGGTATTTATTTCCATTCCATACAAATAATCTTTAGAAGATTGTACTTTAATGTGATTACCAGTTTAGACATAATTGATTAATTTAATCATTGAATATATCCCACAAATATTTTGAATCCTATGAACCCTCTGTACTAGAATTGGAACACTCTTCAGTATTATAGTGGAAAGGATCCCTGAACCTCTCTCATAGTCTACATGATATGGCTACTCCACTACTTAGAGGGTCCAAGGCAGGCTTTTAGCGGGCCAACTGCATTGACTCAGGGTTCCTTGATCTCTTGAGTGAAGTTCCAGTTTCAAAAATCATTACTGATTTACTCAACGCTTTCCTCTAAAATTAATAAAAGATAGATATGGCTATTTATTTACTGAAATTTTAGTTATGTCAACCCACCACTCTTATAAGAACTCCCCGGTATTAAGAGGCACCATTAGCTATGGCATGACGGACACCTCGAACACCCAGTTTTGTTCAAACTTTAATTACGGAAGGCTGTTGTGACTTAATATTTTCTTTAAGGGTTTTATTGTTTTTCACTTTATGAATGTAAACCATTTCTATTAAACTTTTCCGTCTATGTTGTCGTTCTCACAACTGAACTTTAATAGAAAAACACACGCTGCTTCCGTATGCATTTTATTATCTATTATTTTATATATTTTTCTGCTGTTCTAAAATGCATAAAATAATAAATAAATACGTAAAGGTTAACTTCTACCCGACTGTTCTTGAGAATATAAATGACCTAAGGGCATCATACCTGTTTCAAATGCTTGAATCTTGATGCATCTTGCCCTGTCATGTATGTCTGCTGGTCTTCTTGCAGTATCACCACATCTTGACGGGGTCGACATCACATCATGGTGTACCGCCTTGTCTTGGCAGGGTCCACGTGTCGACTTGCATCATCTTGATCAACGTGCATCACCTCGTCCTAGTGGGGTCCATGTCATTCGTCGTCTTGGTCTGAAGTACAAAATTACTCACGCGCAGGCGAGGGGAACTCGGGTATAAATGTACAACATACAAAAATTTGGCACGCAGTCCCTTATTCATGTTAACTGAAAAATAAAGACGATGCACATACCATTTATTTAATTAGATAAAATCATCACACACAATTAAAATAATTAATTAAATAAAACCAATATACACTGGTTGATTCTCAAGAACATAGTGCGGGTAAAATTGTCCGATAAAATAAAAAATGCATTAAATAAGTACGAGGGTTTATTTAATTAAATTAAATGAATTAATAAATTCAAATAATTTAATTAATCATCGATCCCCTAATTAATTTAATTTTATATGCCAAAATTAAATTAATTTAACTTAATTCAATTTAATAATTAAATACAAATAATTTTATCTGGGTATTAAATTAATTAATTTTGATTAATTAATTGGTCGGTCCCCGAAACATCACTGCACGGCTTGTGCGGGTCGGGCCAAACTCACGTTGGGCCATGCGAGGCCAAAATAGGTTTGGCCGATCGGACCAAATCCATTTCAGGTTGGGCGAGTCTACCAGGACTCCTTCAGGGCCAACCTTTACCATGAGAAACAGTTACTTGCGGGTAAAAAGGTACATTGTCTTCCATGATTAGTGGACCTCAGGAAAGGTGGTGGTTTGGTGTCTTGATACCAAGGGTTCGCGGCACTGGTCTGGTAGTGGCTTGGTTTTGAAACCGGACGAGATGCAAGGAGGCATGTGGAACTATCTGCTACATCACAGCAGGGCTGTCCAGAATGGGTTTTTGCCTGAGGATAGTAGGGGGCTGGGTTAAGGAGGGCGGCCTCCTTGGTCCACCGCGGCCGGCTGAATCTGGCATGGGCAAGGGCTGCGGCACAAGCTTGTTGTAGGAAGCCTGTGTGGTCAAAGGGAGAGAGACCTGGTGCGTGGGTGTGCCGGACTGGATAGAGGAGGCCGACTCCAATGGGTGTAGGTGGAGGATCTCAAGATGCAGTGGGCACCGGAAACTGGACTGCAGAGGAGAGGAGGTGGGGCGGTTGTCCGACAACAGGTCGAGTGGGAGGCGTTGTGGCCAGGGAGGCGGCATGGGTCTGGGGAGGTACTACATGTTGCGTGCGGGGTAGGAGCGGGACGGTCGGGCTTCACAAGGTGGTGGGCCAGTGCATAGGAGAAGGTGGAGGACGGGGCGGCCTGGGTCACGATATCGCATGCCAGCCAGAGGGCCGAAGGAGGTGCCACAGGGTGAGGGGCTGGCGGCGGCCGGGGCTGGTGCTCCTTCTAGCTTCGTGGCGTCTGAGAGGAATATTGGCCAGGGGTGCGCAGACCCCTGGTTTCTCCCTCTTTTTTGTTTTTCCTTTCTTGACCTACAAACACACCCCATCCTTTTTTAAAGACTTATTTTATTTTTAAATAAGTATCCCTCCCCTTTTGAGTCTTCTTTAGAAGTCATCCCTCCCCATACAATTTCCACACCCTAATTTTCTAAAGTCTAAATAATAGCCTCTCAATTTAAAAATAATAAATTTTTTATAATAAAATAGTTATTTAATATTATTATTTTATTATAATAATAATATAAATATTATTATAATAGTAAAATTAATATTCAAATTACTAAATTATAATATTTATTATTTTCACAATTAAATTTATTTTAGATGAACTGATTGAAACTTCATTAGTTCAGCAAGATGAAATAAATATTATAACCCGAGAACAAATTGCACATTCGATCCAATCCAAAAAATTAAATTGGCTATAACTTGGCAATTGTATATCGAATCGATGTGTGGTTTGAACTGATGAGACCATTTTTTAAACCTTTAATTAATTACAATGAAATTTTAATTTTCTAGGCTCAGAAAATATACATGATCCCTATGATACCATTTTAATGTTCTGGGGCCGGCAACCGAAGCCGGTGGGCCGGGGATTCTAAAATTTTCATCGGTGGATCGATAGTACATGTTGACGCAGATGATCCGAGCCCCTGAGAAGTCCAAGGATCTCATTTAAATTGTTAAGGGCACAAAATTAAAATGAAAAGTGCAACTATTTCAAATCTGAAGTCACGGTCGACTGTAGCTAGTCGATGACATTTGTCACTTGAAGGATCCAAAGCAGTATCCCTCTAAGTCATCCACACGTGCTCCAAAAAATCTGCTGGAACATCGATATTCTAATTCTGGGTGATATCACGGCGATCTGGTGATGCTATCGACGTCTCGACGATCACCGCCTCGAGATCACTTCGATACTTGAGGAAGAACATGATCTGAACTCTTGGATAAACAGCTTCTCTCTCTAGGAAGTGGGAAGAGGGAGAGGCTTTGAATTTCACTCAATGAAATGGGTGAATAGTGAAATGAACACCAAGGGAGAGAGCCTCCTATCTTATTTATAGTGGAATTCCAAAATACCAAGTTGGGTTCCCCGGCCCCCGTCTATTTCAATGTCCACTAAATAAATAATTTTGACGAACTAAACTGCACCAATATTATTAATTTTTTGATCACATACTTGTAATATATATAAACTATATTACGTGATAAAACTCATGCCATTTAACTCAACTCATAGTCCCACATAATATTAAATGAATATTTAATATTAAAATAATATTTTTTCGATTAATATTTTCCTGTATTTACTAAAATAGTAAAAACATTAAATAAATTCAATCCGAAAAATTAATAACATGAATATTATTGAATTTATTTAATTATTTTGGAGATTGAAAACTTGGACAATACTAAGACCCTGTGGCAGGGACCTACTATGTCCATATACCTATTCAATTGAATAGGGTGGATTCTTGAAAACGCTATTGTGTGTGACCCTCTAGGCTCTTATCTCGATATCAGTGAATAAAATCCACTGAACAAGGGTAGATTCTAGCAACCCATCATGGCCACTAAAGAGATAAGGATAGTCATAGCAACGACTATTATCCTATGAACACTAACTGTGTACTATAATTTCTTTATCATTAAATATATCATAAAGCAGGATGCACACTTGATTCATCGTCCTTTTCTTTCTTTATTATTTTTTGATCTATCCGGATGGATTTAACTTTGTACTGCTTTGGCCAAAGACATATGAAGGCAGCCCCATCCTGATCAACCAGGCTTGAGATATACAACTTCCTAAACTTTGAAGTGACAAATCCTTTCTTGGTCATTCAACCAATGTCATATCACCAACGACACACCCAACACAAGCTACTTCACCACGATTTCAATACCATGGTTTTTGATTTTCCTTAAAGTACGTAATCAAATGATACACATTAGTAATGGTCTCAAGTCAAGAGACCAATACACATGTCTGTAGCTAGGAACAACCAAAGACACCCAAAACATGTGGTGTTCCTATTGGCGAGTCTGTCCTCATGATCTCACTACTAGAGACCATCATGTGTGAACTTCATGAGAAGAAGTCTCAATGCTTATGAGCCCCCAGCACCATATATTCATACATCTATTGTGCGCGGTCAGTAAGATGTATCTAGACTATAGAACATATATTTAAGAATAATTTCATAGTATCATAAGGTTCTCATTATTGACTGGGATCTGCTATAACCTCTCAACATGAAAATTTAATCTTTGGACATTACCATTATAATAGTAGATGCAGAAATTTCTACACTATAATGGTAAGATTAAATCATTTATAACTAACTGTATACATGATATGGTAATCAAAAGTACAATATAGTTAGGTCTAGGGAACCCACTATTTCAACAATATTACTGCATACACACGCATTCACATACATAAACATACATATGCATGCATATACATATTATATAAATTTACTCGTTCCACATACACATACATAAAAATAAACACATGACATTTAATAACTCATTTTTTCCTTATAAAACATCAGGACATTTTAGAAAATATTTAAACTGTTAGGCATTGAGTCAGCGTGATGTTTTGGGACCTAGAGAGGATTAGTATTGATGTAGTATAAATATTAAATATGTTATATCACACACATAATTTGTATAAAATAATGGAATAACATTAAAATGGGGTCTTGTGGTGAAAATACGAGACCCTCAATGAATCTAGAATGTGGGTTTTAACTTTATGGTGACATAAACATTCTATGTGTCAGGTGTTCGGCATGAGCACCATCATGGGTGGAATAATAAAAAAATAAAATAATATATTTATTTAATTATTATAATTAAAAGAATAACCTAATAATATACTATATAAATATGGTTATGGAAAATCCCTAGGGATTTACCCACTATCTTATGGATAGAGAGAGGGTCATTAGAGGAGGATTCTTGGATGATCAGTAAAATATCATGGATTGAAAATCATTATGCCAAATCGAAGATTATGGATCTCTCCATGGACAGTGAAATTGAGTAATTATTCATTAGAAATTGATCCCAAAACCAAGGAAGGTTGTTTTATAATTTTTTAAATCTCCATTTTTATCTCACGAATAATTTCAATCAAATACACTAATGGATTGATTCATAGTTTGAACATGTTTATGAGTGTGTGTTGTATCTTTCTACAATTTTGGGAATGGATGTTATTAATTATTTTCATTTATTGGTTCTTAATTTTTTTATAATAGAGTTAGATCGATTCCAATCCAAACAATAGTTTAGATTCCTTACTCTTATGTGATTTTGATTTTCTTTCACCTTGCATCATGTGATTATCATTACCATTTTATTTCATTGACGATTCAATAAATACTAAGAAACATAACATTGTGCATTTAATATTTGGTGAAACACATTACTTCCATGGGTAAGAGATCAAGATTAACAACATTATTGGGTATGGATTTTGATCAAATTGGGAGACATCATATGTAGCTTGGCGTATGACATGTGGCATGGAGCATTGAGGATTGTTTCCAAAGAGGATTGAATGTCTAAAATATGACCACCGATGATGGATGGGATTGAAAACACTAAGTTCTATGATTAACGGTAATTATTATGATTGATTTGGTGGTGGTGATTACATTAGTGGAAGACATTTAAATGTTTTTCATTTATAGAAAAATCTCAACTATATTGAATTTAGTCCAAATAAAACACACTGGGTAGTCCCCTCCTATGGTGAGAGGGTTTATATGTAGATAAAAATATCACAAGCCATGTGACACATCTCACTTTTCATGCATCCCATGGATGGGGGATTAGTGTCTACCCTTGGGTACATGAGAATGGGAATGGGTAGACACATAGGCATAGAAAAAGTACATGGGCATGGTTGGGTACTTATACATGGACAGGTACATGAGCACAACCAAAGAACATGGGCTTGACCAAAAGTACAAGGGAACTGGCTAGAGCACAAAAACTCAGGCAGGAAGCATACACCAAGTGTCGGCTTAACCATTACATATAGTGTATTTTCAATGTACACACCATGTATTAGGAGAAATAAAAGTTTTTTTTTACTAATATACACAGGTATATTTTGATAAGATGATACACGTCGTGTAATCCCAATACACATTGTGTACTTTTTTGAGGGAAAGTTGAGTCCACATGCCTATTTAGTATTGACCAATATCAGTGGGGTGTATTCTCTTAATCTATACCTAGGAGGGTAAAATAAGGCATTATATATTTTGTATAGTATTATGACCCCTCTATGAAATTTTTCATGGATATAGTTTTAAAAGCCCTTTGCATGGCTTGGGTGTGATCCTCTATCATTTCTGATCCTCCCTTAGGTTGGGTTTGAGGAATCATAATGGATAACTTATATGAGCATACAGTCTTATACTTAGTGGGTTATTCCATGTAGGGTCTAGTATACTCCAGAGTCCCTCCATGAGATCACCTATATGTGCATAACAATCTATATAGTTCCCAAATTACTTCTTTTTCATGGCCTGATAATAGTAGAACCTTGGATAATTTCTATCAGGGATAACATGGATCATGAAATGAGTTATCCCTAATGAGTTTTACCTTGAATATTCATATATAATCATATGTTTGGAAGTATGGTTGAGTCTTATTTGATACTTAGTGTCTATTATGATTATATCTAGCTTATTATTCATATAATTATGTCTTATATCCATATTTTTCATACCTTAGTTATGATAAGATGACTAGTCTCTTGATGCTTTTTGATTAGTGATTTCAGAGTGTACTACTAGGTATTTTGATACTCACCCCTACATGGTATTTTTCCTCACATTTAATGTCTTATATATAAAAAATGTCATTTTATGGTGTACTAGGATAACCAATATTAAATGGGTCATAATGAGACAAACATATCATGGTTTCTTCCAAGTGTCAAATTTGAAAAACGTCCCCTTCATCAAGAATGTTTGAATACTTTTTCTGTTTTTGGTTGGGATTATATTTGTCCCTCAACTCCTTCCAACACCTTTATTTACTCTGATGTAGGATAGATGTTATTCACAAATTGGTATCAGTTTTATGTTAACATTCTATATTTTTTGTCTATTTGTAGTTGATTTCATGTATGTAAATACCTTAGGCTAAGGCCTCCCATGTGTCTGTTATTCTATCTCAATGCCTATCGCTAGTCCCTAGACTATTATAGGTGGTATTTTTGAATCAAAATTGGATTATCGCTAACCAGGTGATCCTTGGTGGGTTGGTTCATGCCATAGTGGTATCGGAGTGAGGCATATTAGGATTAGAGTTTGGTGATTATCTAGCTGTGATATTAATTTTAGAATTCAGGAAATAGTGTTAAAGTGTTTCACGTTTGCCTCCGAGAACAAGGAATCTAGTTTTGGTCTAGTAGTCAATGTTTGCATACACTATGATCAAAATAACTAACTTGTTGACCTGGTACATATACCACTTGTTGAAAAGAAAATTATGGTACATACTAAAGGTTATGGGTGAATCATAAGTGTCTTTTAATGGTTTTATTATCTAATATTTTTGTCATAAATCACATGTAATCATATCTTTAAATGATCATAATTTCATTTCCAATTAAAACCACATATTACTAGAAAATATTAAAACTCTATAAATAAAAGATAAGGATAGTCACATGTAACTTATAATTAATTTATAAAAAGATATAGAATTACATCCACTGGTAATTCTGTTTTTTGGTGATCTGATGAAATAGATCTTATCTCACCATAATTTTACGACAAGATCCAATTGCACGATCCCTCCAGTGGGGGTCCATATATAAACCCGAATCTTTGAATGACACAATAGAATCATCAGGTGCTATCATGGATGATCAGGATCACTTGTGTTGTTTGTGGTTGATCGCAATGAAAGTTTTCTCAAGAGGGGAAGAAATATTGATGATATCTCATTGGATTGAGAGAGTATGGGAGGAAATAACACTAGATCACTTGATCTCTCAGTTTTTATTTAGATATTCTCACTCAATCTGTTGTGCACATCAATTATGTTTTAAAATATAATTTCATATTTATTATGGCAGGCCATGGGTTCGAAAATTGAACACTAAACCCTTTCCCAATTCCATAATTCTTAGTTGGAATAAAGTAAAATAATAAAAATATAAATATTATTAATAAATTCATGACATGTGGAATACAAAAATAATATAATTAAATATCATTTATACAAATTCAATTTAGACCATTAGACTCGGCATGTTTTCCCTTATCAATATTTACCGATCCTCGAATAATAAGTATTTAGTAAATAAATGTAAATTCATTATTCTATTAAAAGTATAATGAATATTATATTTGAAAAATATTAAAATAAATATTTATAATAATTATTATTATTTAACTCACTTATTCATTTTAATACCATTTCATTAAATTATGGAAATCAACCAAACTAGAATAAATATTGATTATTTTATCTTGTTAAATTTATTAACATAACTTTTCTAAGATTGATGATACACATCATCTATGACCCTCTAGGAATCCCTCTTAGTAGAATTAGGTATAAATGCTTAAATTATATGGTTTGTTTCTAGAAACATTCCAAGGAATCCATAGATAAAGTAGTTAACATTGTTATGATGTCTATCCTCCAATGAAAATTTACTATGTAATATAATCCCTTTATCATGATATATCTAATCTAGAAGGATTCATATCACTTCCATGAATCTATATGATTGATTTCTCTTTCATTGACTTTTCAGAAATTAAATTTCCCTCTGAACACAAAGGCCCTGGATTTATACTGGTGGTTCCATTATCATCAAAGGGACAAAGATATCTACTTTTTTCTAGGGATATAAGGGATAAATCCTTTCTCAAATTATCCATTAAGGAAATATCACTCATGAAACACCAAAAAGCATCCTTCTTATCTATGAACAGATATATTCATGTATTTCATCATTACATTAATGTATGTGTGTCATGATATACATTTGTGATAATATTAAAGTATAATGACTAATATAGATGTAAACACATTGGAACATCCAATGAAACATGAAAATATAGATAAATTATTAATGGTTGTTCCTTAATAACCTTACATCATAGAGATTATTGAAATATAACACGATGATAAGGTTTCTCAATGTCTTATAATCCTCATACCCTTGATATCTTGTGTTTCCTCTATCCCATTAGACAATATCATCCCTCCATATAATAAGATTTAAGAATAATGTCATGGAACCTCTTGGATCTCATCATAGCAGGGAACTGATATAAAGTTTCATCATGAAATATATTATGTGTACATTATCACACACAATTATTATACATAAGAAAAATCATGATGTGATAAGAAAACTTCTATAATAATAAAAACATGTAATCAAGTACTAAACAAGTTGGTTAAAGGTAACCAACTCTAATAGACTCCCACTTTCACTAGAGACAACGGGAAAGAGCATTTAACCCACTATCTCTGACATGATACTCATACTTTTATCGATATATGGCCTTTTTTAGGGTTCTTCCATGTTTTCCTTTATGGATACTCTGCTCACTACAACTTCACCTCATTGAGAAAAAATCCTTAAGTGATAAAATTTCTAAAATATGTGATTTATCCTTTATTTTGACCTTGGATCTTTTGTGAGACCCACTACTGCGGTGATATTATAGTAAATTGTGTTAGGATCTTTACTACTAGGTACCACATCATGATTATGGAAAAAGAATTCAATCCAAATTATTTCCTTGAATATATCGGAAGCCTCAATATACTCAAAATATACTATATAATCGATGACAAATGGATTCTTTGAACTCTTCCATCTCGCATTTCATCCATTAATACCAAATCCACATTCGGACTGTGACTTTAGATCATTATATTTTTTTCAAAAACACTAGAATGTTTTTGACCCCTGATGAGTAGTTCTTCATATCCTCTATAAAATGGTAACATATCATTTATATTACTTAAATTAATAAAGGATAACCTTAATAGCTATTCAATAATGTTCTCCAATATCTATTGGATATCTTCTTACCATGATCAAAGAACAAGTAACACCATGCCTTGTATATAACATGGCATTCATGATAGATCCTATCTTAATATATTATGGAATATTACTCGTTATCTCTCTTTAATATTGTGTTTGGGGACACATTTTATGGGAAATATGTATACCATGTGAAATTATAACCAATACCCTCTGAGATTATTCTATATGATCCAATTCAGTATCTGAACAATGTATATACCTTGACTTAGTCTGAGCAGCCTCTTTGATCTGTCACACATAATATTGATCCCTTGAATTTATGATGTTTTACCTAAATCCTTCAAGGATGAAAACATTCTAAACCATTACTTAACCTATTTTATAGATATTATACCATTTCAAATTTGTAATATTTTATCAACATAAACTACTATGAAAATATTTGTGATCCCACTAAACCACTTATAAAAACATTGATCACATTCATTCTTAATGAAACCAAATTATTTTATGGATTCATAAAATCAAATGTTCCATGACCTAGATTATTATCTTAATCCATAAATGGATCTCTGCAACTTTAATAACATTTTAGGATTTCTTAGAGTCACCAACCCTTCTAGTTGTGTCATATACACATCCTATTAAAGGTTTTAATTATGGAATGTAGCTTTGATATCCATTTTACAAATATCATAATCATGGTAAGGTACTATGGAAAGTAAAATTATGATGTAATTGGACATAGATATTAGAGAAAAGGTTCCATCATAGTCAATACCATGATTTTTTATAAACTATTTGGCCACAAGTATTTATTTATTGGTCTTTACTTTACCTTCCATGTACATCTTTCTCTTGAATACCCATATACACCTAATAGGTTTTATATCAATTGGTATATTAATACTAATCCAAATATGGTTTTAACACATAGAATTCATTTCATAATTCAACGCTTCTTTCCATCATCCAGCTTTTGATTTCTCTACTAACTCCTTGTAGGATATAGGTTCATAATTGTCAACCAATAATGAGTTATCATCATCAATGACTAGAAAACCATATACCTACAGTTCTCTGGCATCTCAAGTGTTTCGACATAGTACTTGTATTTTAGGAAAAACATCTTATATAGAGACTTGGAGAATTAGTTCTTTTACCGACTCTTGTATATCTTGAGCATCAACTTCATAAAATTGAATCTTGCAACCACTGTCCTCATTGATGATGTTCTCCATCTAGAAAAATGTGTTTTATCTTATGACAGTTACTTTATTGTATGAAGGGTTTTATACGTGGTATTACCTTATTTCCTTGGTATATCCTAAAAAGATACACATTTTACCTCAAGGTTCAAGTTTGTTTCTTGATATAGTCTTAACAAACTTTTTGTAACCCCATGCAAAAAAATGTGACAAAAAGGATTTTTTTCATTCCATAACACAAAGGTGATACCAATTTTCACTTTAGCTAGTAACCAGTTTAGTAACTATAATATTTTAATAATTTATATCCCCAAAAGGATAATAGAATGATTTCATGACTCATCATTAACCTGAACATGCCCAATAAGGTATGGTTCCTCCATTCACTAACACCATTACACTATAGTGTATAAGGTGGAGTGAGTTGAGATAAAATCTCATATTCACACAAAAATTAAATAAATCCATGATTAAGATATTCACTACCTTATAATAAATGTTTATTTATCATCTTGACATGCTATTTCTATACCTCATTATGGAACTATTTGAATTTCATAATGGATTCATACATATATCTCATCACGTAGATATTTCCACACCAAATCAAATCATCAGTAATTGTAATAATGAATTAGAATACACCTCTAGCATCTACTTGAAAAGGTCCATCCACAATTGTTTATACCAATTAGAGAATATATATAGACCTTTCACCTTGACCACTAAATGGTGGTTTTATCATCTAACCTTAAAAAAATCATGATATAGTTCAAGTGGATCAATCCAAATAAGTCTAAGTATTCATCTTAATAGAGATTTGTGAAATGATTATTGTTTGTATGACAAAGAAGTCTATGCCAATGTTGGGTGTCATATGATTCATTCACATCTGTTTCTTTATCTATTTCTAATTTTTGGTTATTGTTATTAAATTACTAAATATCATTATCTAATTGTTCCATACCATAAAAAATTGATTTATAAAATTATCAACATTTAATTTCAAAACTGAAATCAAATTAATCCATATCTGAAAAAGAAATGAAAATAATCGTCTTGGTAACATTAGAAACATAATAATATATCTTTAAACCCAAAATCAATCAAGTTGGAAATGTGAGATGGTAATATACAATGGCTAGGGTAGCCAGCCTCACTCCATTAGAAACCCATAGATCCACCCCATCCCTAGTAACCTTTCAAAATATACTTGGTTCTTATATTTGTATAATTATTTTATCACTAAAGGTAGTATGTAATAACAAACTTATAGAAATTGTAAGATTATACTCAACAACAAATACACCTAAATAATCATTTTATTTGTTGATTCCAATTCCTCTTCTAGTGGCCATGTTTACTACATTAAATACATATTGCATCATATTATTTTTGTTGCCTCTAAAAATTATTCTTCTTGGAGGGACAATACTCTGAATCCTTAAACATGTAATGTGTCTTTGGACCCTATTATTTATTCCCCCTCTTCTGATTCACCATAAAGATAGTGTTTTTTTTCACACCTCATGTCTTTATCAACTTAGAGGATAAGATTATGAAGTTTCGAGAGTGTCTTCTCATTATTACTCATATCATAATTCAAAATAAAACTACAAAAGTTTTTGGGTAGTGAGGATAGAATGATATTTTTATGAAACTCATAATAGATGTCAAAACCTAAGATGTTCAGGCTACCAATGTATCCAATCATCTTGACTACCTGTGGCCTATATGGTTTTCACTCTCTAAGGTTTAATGTGAAAAGTGCATTGGAGATCTCATATATCTCTGATCTAACCTTCTCATAATACATATCCTAAAGGTGAGAAACTATGTTATACACATCCATATCCTTATTTTTCTTTAAAATATCATTATAAATGGAGTATAACATAATACATTAGACATCCATCATATCTTCCAAATGCTTTATATAGAGAGATAATTCTTCCACACTGACCTATTTGGAATGAAAATTAGGATGTGTGGTTTCTTGTATTTATGATTTCTGATAATGGTGTAGTATAACAAACAAGAACCTATACCATTCATGTAAATTTATAAAGATTAAAATATTATCCTTCAATAGTAAAAATAATTGTAATATTTTTGGTGTTTTTTTATTTTCCATTTCTATAATTTATGATAAGATAATTATTACTTGTTTTCATTGAAAAATGGATTAATAAATTACAGAATAATTAAATTATTATTAATCTCACACTAATTTTAGAAGCCCAATCTCCCTCCCCATAATTTTCAGAATATATTTTCTCGTAGTTATTCTAGTGGTAAGATTCTATAATCTCATTCTCATATCCTAGACTTTGTCCTAAAAATATATTTGAACGGATTTAGGTAGGCATAACGTTCCAACTACATTAAATAATAGTTCGTTGATCAACTTAGTGGAGTCACCAGTCCAAAAATATTAATTTGATATTTCTTTAATCGTTTACATTTAGTTAAACCCATTCGTTCTTGGTAATTAAACCCTTTTGGTAAACTAATTTAATTCAAAAAAAATCAAGCTAAAATTTACATGGTAACTGAAAGAATACCAACTTGGGTTGGTAATGTACTTTAAACAAATGAGGTTGATCTAACATAATTAGTGTAAATATAAGTCAATTTAATAATTTAATTCATATATTTTTATCCTTATGAGGGATTCCCATTTTACCCTTTTACGTGCCTTTTTAATATTATTGATATTTTACTTAAGTGATTAACCATGTTTCATAAAACAATTACACTTGATCTGATTATATATTATTCCATTATTCATGCTTATTAATTCATTTTTATGAGATCATGCACCATTCACAAACATAAATAATTAACCATGAAACTGAAACAGATAAAATACACATGGAATTATCATGAAATTTTATAGTGTTCATTTTATCAGGTGGATAATAAACTAACCCTCATACCTAGGGGAATTCACCTAGAAAAGTATCTTGGTTCATGTTTCAATATTCCACCTTGGCACTTATGCATTTCCTTGATTGGATTAACTTGTTCTCCTTAACTTGGACCGCCACCACTCACTTGGGATCTCCATCCTAACATGAGATTTTGATCACATGGAGGTGAGGAGATCTAATGGATTAGAGAAAGGGGATTTACATAAAATAACCTATGGGAACACATTCCATTATATAATAATGAGGAGGGGATACATAATATAAGGTAAATAATAATATTACCATAATAAATTAAATAAATAGATTATACATAATGTATGGTCCAATATCACAATCATTCACACATCAATAAAAGAGCGTAGATTTATGAAATTTTTTATGAATTAATTTGATTCATTATTTAATTATGAAAATGTTCCCGGAATTAATCCAATTTATTCTATTTATCTTAATTCCATACAACCATCCTTAACTCACAATCGTCTATAATTTTAAACAACATTAATTTCATTTAAAATCAATGTATTCTGAAAGTGTACTTGTAAGAAACCAAATTTGTTCATCATAATTTAAAAATGGAAGATATTTTAATTTATGATTTTTAATCCTATCATATGGAATATAATTTCGAATTAATGATGCATGGACCACATAACCAATAGTTTAAATTATACATTTAATTCTTATTTTCATGAAAATTCGATAACACTACTGGTAAAGGACTATATGGTGTGTACAAAAGTAAAATATGTGTATTTTCTTCTTCCCATGTCAACAACACACTCCTTGGTTTTCCCATGTTTCTTACTATGTATGTTTTTGAAGTACACGACATGTACTAGGAATATATGGTATGTAACCTCAAAGTTACAATGAATGACTTTCCCCATGTCATGTATCTGATACATCACTCGATGTGGAACACCAAGTTCTTAGTCATGAGAATAAACGGACTACATGATATGTAATCTACTCATAGAATGTATTTATACAGTATTGGTGATATTATGTATAGATCCACATGTTGGTCCACTTTTTTTGAATCGTATACCTAATTGTATTGGATCTATCTGGATTTCTGGAATGATAATCATGTTAAAACAAAGTACATGGTGTGTATATTGTAAGAAAACATCATCTAATTTGGATTTTTCTAGGAAAAACCATTGGTACCTCTATATAGTGTGAATATAATTCTACTTTGTTATTAATCATTAACTAGTGACTGGTTATAATATTGATAATGAAAAAAGATAATACATGATGATGTAAGATATTAAAGAAATCAAATTTAAGTAAAATAATATGAAAACATATTAAATCAGCCAATGAATATTAAATAATTATAGTTAAACATGTGACCGTTTTGATACCACTAGATGGTTCGGATATCATAAAATTTGTTCCTTAATAGTTTGATCATCTCAACTTTTATTCATAAATATCAAGAAAGAATTTATTTACATGATCAAAATGTCATGTCCAAAAAAATAGTATATTACTTGACTAGAGTAAAACACCATAACTAAAAGAAAAGGATCTTCACATATAACTTTTAATTCATTTATGAGAAGATATAAAATTACCTCAACTTGTAATTACACTTTTTTTGATGAATTGATAGAATAGATATTGTCACACCATAATTTCACTATATGATCCAATTGAAGAATCCCTCTTACAGTGATCTCTATGTACACCATAATCTCTGAATGATTTCATAGACTCATTGGGATCTAGAGTGGTTGATTTTAATCATTTGTTTTCTTCATGGCTGATCATAGTAGAATTATTCTCAAGAGAGTAAGAACTCTTGATGGTCTCTCATAAGCATTAGAGAGGAGTGGAGGAGGCCACACTTGATCTATTGATCTCTCTCGATATCTTGAGAGATTCTTACTCTATCTATTGTTCACACCAATTTTGTTTTATGAAATATATGTAATTGGATATTTATTATTGTAGGTTTAGGGCTATAAAATTTCACACAAAAACCTTTACCAATTCTTTAATTCTTAGTTGACCACATACCCAATAAAAATAATATATATATTATTAATAATTCTTGATATCTGAAATGTATAAATAACATAAATAAATATCATTTATACCATTTATATTTGGACAATTAAACTCAGTCCTCTTTCCCTTGTTGATATTTACCAATCCTTAAATAAGGACTGATTAATAAATATATGCAATTTTATTACACTATGATAAATATAAAAACCATTATATTTACAAAAAATGAAAATAAATATTTGTTTTTATTACTTAACTCGCTTATGATTTCGAATAACATGTGATTAAATTTTTTAGATCGACAAAAATGAATAAATATTACTTTTTAAATCTTGTTAAATGGAATACTAGAATGTAACTGAGATTGTAGATAAACTAAGAGTGTCACCCTCTAGGCCTCTCTCTCAGGGGAATTAGTCATAACCACTTAAAGTCCTAGGATAGCATCTAGCAACATGCTATGGAATCCATAGAGAAAGAAGTTAAATTTTCAATGATGTCCAACCTCCAACAAAGGTTAACCATATAATGTAACATATTTATTGTGATATATCTAATCAATCAGGTTAAATGTTGGTCTCATCAACCTATATGTTGGATTTACCTCTCATTGACTTACTTTAAATTAAATTTCCCACCAAACACCATGACCATGGATTTAGGTAGGAAGTTTCATTCCCATCAAAGGGCCTAAGATATCAAATTTCATCTATTGATAGAAGGGGTAAATCCTTTCTCACATTATCCATTAAAAAATATCAATCATGGCACACCCAATGCATCATACTATGATGTGAACATATTTCACCATGGTTTTCATCAATTCATCAAATTATGTGAGTCAGGATATCAATTAATGATAATATTAAAGTCTAAGGATCAATACACATATCCACATATAGGAACATCCAATGAAACATGGAACTGTGGATTTCCAATTAAAGGGTCTATCCTCCTAAACTTGTATATTGGAGATTACCTAGGTCAAACACCGTGAGAAGGTGTATTAATGTATTATGAGCCTCCTACCCCTAATAACCTATATTTTATGTCTTATCATACAATATCCTTCGGCCGTAGAACATGTTTTATGAATAATGTTGTGGAACCTCTATGTTCCCATGAAACTGGGGAACTTCTAAAACATTTCATTGTGATATGTATTCTAAGTAAATTAGCACATATAATGATTATGCATAAGAAAAACTGTGATGTGAAAAAAAAATATTTAATAATAAAAAATGTAATAAAGTACTAAACAAGTTGGTTCTAGAGAACCAATTAAAAAATTTAAATCATATAGGAATGGATTGTGGTTTCCTATTATTTCTTGAGTCACCTAACCAAAAATACTCTTTGATCATAGTACATCTAGATTAATCGAATATATCTCCATAATGGTATCCATCTAAGATCCATAGTAGGATCCGAAAGATTATTTTCATTGTGATGAAGCTTTGGTATAAGGTGTAATACAAGAGGTGGTAACTTCATGAGGTTTTCCTACTTCTCCACTGGAAATTGAGTAGAATAAATGCAATAAAAACACCAGTTGAATATGTACATAGGATAAGAATTATCTATGAGTTTTAGAGCTAGTGAACTCCTTTGTTTTGGGGTCATCTAGACCCCAAGGAAGCTGAGGACTATCTAGAGGAACTTACCATAGTTTTCCACCTTCTGAGCACACCTCAAAATCATATGGTGGTACTAGAAGTGAATCTTATTCAGGGATCTATATGTTGATGGTGGATTTTAGTCACTTAGACACATTTTTAGATAACCCTCTCTTAGACATACTTTGAGTGTCTCTTTAAGGAGTATTTTTATCCATCCACTTTATAAGAAGTGCACATTCTAGAGCTTCTACAACATCATAAGGGAAACATGACAATGGTAGAGTATTCATAAAGGTTCACCAAACTCTTGAGATACTCTCAATATATAGTTCTAGATCCATTTTTCCATGTATGGACCTTTGAGTGGGTCCCATGTAGAGATATTAGGTCCAGAGTGATATCTCATTGTATTCCAACTTATTTTAGAGTGATTGAGTAGGCCTTGATAGTAGATGTAACAAACTAACCTAGGATACCCTCCCCATCTAGTACCTAGACCGAACCACCACATACACGAAGGGCATTCCAAATTCCCATAGGCTAGAGACTAAAAACCAAGAATAAACAACAATAATAAGGAATAATTTCACCAAACATGAAGCATAACACAAGGAATATATATACTTAACATAAAGAAATGATGGATAATAAATAATAAAAGAATATTCTATAACTGAATTAAGATAGTGGAATTGAAACAACTCAATAAATTAGAATAACCCAAGGTACAATGCCAACATAAAAGGATAACTAAACCTTAAACTAACTACTCCATGTGATATCATGTGAAAACTCCCACCATCTAACCACCATCTACCCAAACTCAACTGATGAAAAACTATTTTCCTCACTACAGTTCCTTGTCTTTCTCTATATCAAAAGACATTACTAGCTCTAAACACCGATGAAGGTGTGTGTAGGGTGTGATCTAAATAGGATCCCAAGGATCCCACCCATGTATTCTATAACAAGTCTCTATATAATAAGCTGAACATGGTAAGATTTAAAGAAAAAAATAAAGGAAAATTTGTTAAAATATTTCTGTATCAAAACAATGGTAAAAAATTTACCTTTTCCATAGTTCTAAATAAAAAAGGTAATCTAGTTTCATTGTGTTTCACATATATCAAAGCAGGAAATAAAATCCAAAAATGGTATAATTCAAAATAATAGGAAAATCCTACTAAGGATCAATATTGGTCAAACTATCTTGAATACTCATATCCAAACATATACAATCATGAGCATCAAGTCCCTGAACATATGCATTGAATCTAGAGATCATAGAAACACCCCAGAGTCAGAACCTCCAAAAAGTGTCAAACAAATTCCTAGGACACATGGACTAAGGAGCATAGGAACATGCCATGAATGAACCCCCCTAATGGTATCAATGGAAGAGTAATATTACTATATCTTCTACCGAAGTACCCAAAGTTTTCCATGTGCAAAATTTTCAGTATTATTTAATCAAAACTATTATGGGAAAACAATTTCACAATGCTTTGAAAAATCAAATTATTTTACAAAAATACTGGGAAATTACCTTTTCATAAAAAATCATTTTCACACACACTAATCAATAAATCATGTTGATTCATTTATAAAACAGTTTTATAACATTATAGCATTCAAGGTTCATCCAACCTGGGATAGATATTGAACCACCTACCTCAAAATCAGGGTCACACACCAAAATAAATGGGATATAGAACAACTATAAGGAAAGTGGAAGAAAAATAGATTCTTTATAAACTATTAACATAGTTTAGAATAATATTCAATAACAAAAAATGTTTTAAGAGTAGCTAGGTCACACATACCTAGATAAATAAACACACAAAACATACTAACCAATAAAAGATTGACCCCTAGAAGAAGATATAATATAGGATTAGGATAGGATAAATTAGAATATCACCACAAGATCGATGGATCCAAAAATGAAATGAAATAGTACTTCCACAACCAATAGAAAATAAGAAGCGTAATGATTTCTTGTTCTAAGAGATGTAGTGAAACCACCGTAGAGATCAAGTGTTGAACAATGTAATTCGAAAGGAGAAGAGATACCCAAAATCACCTAGAGAATTGTTAGGGTTCCATGATGAGGCTTTTATATTAAAAAATAAAAATTGGTTACATGATTGGTTCCTAAAACCTATAGGTTATTCATAATTCATGATTTTAAATACAAATTAAAGTCATTAATACTTAAAGTTTCATGTACGTCAAAAAAAGAATCTCCATGGATTAAAAAACCTGATTGACCTTTTCACGATGTGAACATGTTTCATTGTTGATAAAAAATTAAAAATCTAAACAAGACTCATGGAATCTTCCTAACAACAAATTCACTTTGTGTAACCAGCTCACAATGTGAATGTGCATATAAGGCAGTGAACAATCTATATTCTAAAAAAATACCAAAACTAACTCTAATTCCCTTAGAAACTAAAAACATGTTGTTAAATATTAAAAAGTTGTGTCTTTTTACTATTATTTTACAATATAAACACTATTATAATTTCCATCCCATTGTAGTCATCTAGAAGAAGGATGCTCCAGAAAGAGGTGAGGTTACTACTCCCTTACTAGTAACTCACAATCCTAAGTCTTGTGAAAATTTTATTCCAATCTCGATAATACTATGGCCAATAGAATAGACTTCTCATACAATACATTAAGCTAAGATTCATCTATATCCACTGGATTATCTACAATAAAAAATTATGGCTATAACTCAATCTATCCCAAACTTGAAACCTGAAAAGGATTGGAATGGTTCTTCCTAAGCTGATATATGTGGAAACATCATGAATAGCTATCAAATAAATTGATAATTCCAACTAATAGGTAGACCACCCAAGTCTCTTAGTGACCTCAAATGGTCCAACGTATCTCGAGGATAGATTTACCTATTTCCCAATTAGATAGTGACCTAACCAAATAGAAACCATCAAGAAAACCCAGTGAACAAAATTAAACTCCAAAGGAAAACATCAAAAATCTGAATATGATTTCTACTGACTTTGAGCTGTAAAAAAATAATAATGTATATCTTTAATCCTCCCTAACATCTCTATAATGATACATAGTCACACAAGAGAGGTCTCTCACACCTCTTATGAACAAATAGATGACCCACATGAGTGATCATACAAGGCCTCAAAAGGATCTATTCTAATCAATGAATGATAAATATTGTTATAGAAAAATTAACCAGTCTAATTGGGTTATCCCATAATCAACAAGAATCCATGATAGAGGAACAAAAAATATTCTATGGGATCTGAATATCACATTTTATATGGCCATATTTCTATGGATGATAAGTTTTTCTCATCCAGATCTATGTCCCCATCACCTCCTCGAGACTCTTACAAAACAATGAGGAAAACCTAGGATGCCTATATGAAACAATGGAATAGGGAACCCAATGTATCCTCAAAACCTCTTACACATATATCTTACCCATATGATCATCTTTAGTGGTGTCCCTAATGACAATCCAATTTCATCAACTGATCAATAAACACAATGATAGAATTCTTCCCTCATGAATTCCGTGGTAATCAAATAATAAAATCCATATACATCACATCCCATTTCAGAATCAACACCAAAAAAGGTGGGAGAAAACTAAATGGTTTAATATGATAAAATTTTACTTTTTTGAAGGTTTAATAATGTGATACATAATCTAAAATTTTGTACTTCATATCTGGAAACTATAATCATTGTCTCATTTCATAATACATCTTCATATTGAATGGATGAGTGACCCATGAATAAAAATGATTGTAAAAAAATTGAGCTCCTCATAGATTTTAGAATGATAGAACTGATACCTAAAACATATAACACCATATTAAGGGACTTAGTAACAATAACAATTCTCCCCATCATAAAGGGTTTCTCTAATTCCACTAAAATAATCCTCTTGTTGTTTCCCCTGTTTAATAAACTCAAGGGGAGATGATTATAACTGAACAATGGTTAGAAACATACCCCAAACATCATCTTCGAAGTCCAGAAGAAACATATAGAATAGTATCATAAGGTTACACTCTTCTTTTGATTCCAAAATAGGATCTAATGGAAATTTCCTACTAAGTGCATTGTCCATGACATTCCCCTTCTCTGGGGTATAGGTGATGTCAAATTTTAAACTATAAAGGTATTCCATAAACAATATCTATATGAGATTAAAGTATTTCTTAGAATATATATGGATTATAATCTTATAGTTAAATAATACTATGAACCTCTCACAAAAGAGATAGTTCCACCAATATTTAAGAGCATGTATAAGTATGGAAAGATAAAAATCATGAGTGTGTTAATAATTATTATGAAGCTGGAGATGATGAGATCTATACTCCATAACACGATCACCCTTTATAAGAATGCAACTAATACTAGAATCTTAATCATCACAGTTTACCATATATCCCTTACTAGGCTCATGTGTGGTAAAAAAGATCCAATTTCAGAAGAGGTTTTAGTTCATCAAATGAAGACTAACATTTTTCATCCCATGTGAACTTCACCCCTTCCCTAGTAAGAGTAGTCAAAGGTGATGCAAAATTTGAGAAATAATTGAAAAAATGTCGATAGTATCTAGTAAGAACAAGTAATATCTGAATCTCAAAGGCATTTTCTCACTCCTCCCTTGAAAATACAACCTTAACCTTCTTAGGGTATACTAAGATACTATGTTTAGAGATTATAAGTGTTGATAATTTCACTTCGTGAATCCATAAAAATCATTTTAAAAGCTTTATATACAAATGGTAACTTCTCAGAATTTCAAAAACCAAAATTAGATTGTGATCAGTCTCATTCTCATATCTCGAATAAACCAAAATATCATCTATAAACACTACAATAAAGGTATTGAGATAATAATAGAATTACGGTTCATAAAATCCATAAAAAACTACATGTGTGTTAACCAAACCAAAATTCATCACAAGATCTTCATAATGGTTGTACCTTCTCCTGAATTTATTTTTTTGAATGTCAGACTTCTGAAACATAAGATGATGATAAATTAACCAAATATCAACCTTTGAAAACCACTTTTCTCCCTTTAATTGATCAAAAAAATAATTCACACGGGGTAAATTATACTTATTATTAACTATAACCTGGTTAAAATTATGATATTCCACGCACAAAGTGAACCATAAGCCTTCTTGGAAAATTTTTTGGGGATTCCCAAGGTGAGATGCTTAGGAGAATGAAACCTTTCATCATCATATTATCCAACTAAATTTTGATCTATATCAGTTCCATGGATTCTATAATATAAGAGTGTATAAAGATCAGCTGGGTACCCAATATGAGAATGATTATAAAATACACCACCCTCTCTAGAGGAATACTAGAGAATTAATCTAAGAAAACAATATGAAAATCAATGAAAACCAAGGGAAGGTAAAAAAAATATAGAAAATAAAGGTCCTTCATGACCATACCTTGGATACCAACCTCCCTAAAACACCAGATATCTCTCATACATAGCTTTAAACAACACATAGTTATGATAATAGTGATCCACAAAATTATGAGTGATAATCTAATTTATCCCAGTGATGATGTCAAACTTATCTAGATCAAGAATGAGGAAATACCATAATAACTCTGTATCAACTATCAATATAGAACAAGGACACTTAAACCCCTATAATTTCATCTTACCAAGAAGTTTCACTAACTCTATAATAAAGGAAATTAGCTTCATTGTATGTTTCAACACATAAAAAATGTTAATAAGTAAATTATTAAGTGGAAAAAATATCAAATAAAGTAGTGTCTAAAGAAGTATCAATAAATATGGTACCTCTCACTATCATTGGACCCACATCAACCTATTCTATAAAATCATTTATAGTATAAAGGTGATTCACTCCTGAGGCATGTGTCTAGAGCCCTATAGACTTTAAATCATATGGATGTGCCATAGTGGCCTTTTGGAGTAGAAAATCCCCAACCATAACGAGGCATATAAATGGTCGTTCATGACCTCTATAAATGGCCGTATTGGCCACAACCACTACACATCTTTGTAGGATCAGAATAATAGAATTGGGTGTGCCTGACATTTCCACATATATAAAAATTCATGGCACACTACTAGTTTTAATTGGTGGTGAAAAGGAAGATCGTTACTAAGAACCAACTTAACCAACACCCCTATGACGGTCATGACAAATCCTCTTCATCACATGATCACCACTAAAGCTTCCACCGTCTGGAAGAGAAGTGCCATAAGAGCCAATTTTTTCTTCCACATCAATTTCTTCCATTATTTCCTTATCTATTTTATCTAAATAGGTAGAAATACTCATCATGAATACCTTCTCAGACCATATAAGTTATTCTAAAACTTAAGGTGATCATTCTTCAATACCTATGCATAAAAACAAACCATCTCTGTAAATAGATTGGTGTTTGCTGACACTGATTGATATCCCTACATCTAAGAGAGTAACTGTATATAATATTCTAATCATCAGGGAATATAAAGAAAACTACAATAAGAATAGGGTCTTGGAACACTTTAATTCCATGACAAAGTGTCTATCTTCCCAAACCATTGAATCCAATTATTACATTGTAGGACACTTATATTTGAACACCACAAACATAACCTTAATATTATTCTATATATCCAAGATGAAAAATATATGATCAATATTTTCCATCCAAACCATTACCTATTGTTTCCCACTTATACCCTTAAAGGATAGTGGTGTCTCAAATAATAACACTTCAGATCGATCCCTTTCTCTCCAAGCATCAGGATGTATGTCAACAATTGTGGTCCCGATATGTGGGAAATTCTATTCCACAACACATACTACTCACACAATATACTCTAACATTCTGATCTAAAGGTATCTTCCCTTGAAGATCATCCTTTACACCCTCCTATGGAATACATAGAAGATATCTTCGAGGCATACTGGTGTACACTAAAAACATAATAAATGATTATATGATGAGAAAATCTCATTTAAAACTAGAGAACCTTAAGAAATTAGTAAGATAAACATCAATAACTCAACTTGTAGACATGTATCCCAACGTCCCATGGTAACTTGAGTCTAGTCATGGAAATAGATGGTATTGCTCTCATGACAACTAGAATTTCCAGTCCCAATAATCCTATCTCCCATCAAAAATATTCCCAAGACTGACTATAACCATGTTCTAATACCAAAATTGTAACAAACTGACAATGTATGATCATACTATATGGTATCCAACCTGATCTTCCACATACCCAAAGGGAATTCCCGATCACCATAGGCTACATATTATCTCTCAAGCATCATCAACATCAAGAGGGAAAGATTTCTCCAAACATGGAGCATGCCATATAGAATATATATACCTACCAGATATGAATAATGAAATAGAAAACAAAAACAATATGTCATAACTAGAATAATTTATTGGAAATTATAGAACTCAATAAGTCAATAACCCAAGGTACAAGTAAAATGAAAAAGGATAACTAAAAAATGACAACTACTTGTGATAGCATGGGAGAACTCCTACTATCTCACCACTAACTACCAAACCCCAGCTGATGGAAACCATTCCAAATCACTACAGTCCCTTTCCTTTGACTACATCAGAGTACATAACCAAATCTACACTCCACTAAATGAGTGCATAGGGGTGATCTAAACTGGCTCAGAAGGATCCTACCCAGGTGTTCCAAAACAAGACTATTTATTACAAATTATACTTGATAAAATTTAAATAAAATAAATCATGATACTAAACTAAATAGTTTTTATATCAAAATAATGGTAAAACATTCCCCTTTTCCATAGTTTTAAATAATCATGGTAAAATAGTTTCAAAGAAAATAACATATATCAAAAATGTAATCAAATCCAAAAATAGTAAAAACAAAACTCAGATGTAGAATCACTAAAAGGATCACTACAGGTTAAGATAGCTATAATAATCATACCTAATCATAGAAAATCATTTTCATCATGTACCACATCATATGAAATGAATCTAGAGATTATAGGAACACCACAGATAGTGAACCTCCCAATAGATTCTGATAAGTCCATCCGACAAGTGGCCTAGGGAGTAGAGGAACACCCCATGATTACCCCCCCCCCCCAATGGTATCAACATACATGAACTATTACTAAACCATACACCTATGTATCCTAGTCTTCCCATACAATACATTTTCTAAATCATTTCATGAAAACTATTCTTTGAAAACCATTTCATATATCAATTTCACAATGCTTTTAAAATACCATTTATTTTATTAAAACAGGGGAAACCACATTTTCTAAAAAACTCATTTACAAACACAAAACTCAATAAATCATGAGGATTAATTTAAAAAACAATTTTATTATACTATATCATTCATTTTTCATCCAACGCATGTTTGAGATTTAATCACCTGCCTCAAACTTGAGGTTTCACACTAAAATAAATAGGATCCACCACCACTAAAAGGAACTCATTAAAAAAAATGGAGTCCCTATGAATGATTATCAAAGTTTATAATTTCTCTCCATAAATAAAATGGTAAGTAGAGTGGTTAGGACACAAATATCTAGAGAACCACGCACCTACGACACCACAACCAATAAAGGATATCCCCTGAGAAGAATATCTCACAGTTGATCAGGAAAGAATCAATAATAATAATACCACAAAATCAATGGAAACAAAAAGGCTTTGCAATGGTTTTATATTGACCAATGGTATTGAAGAAGTAGATATTTATCTTACCTAGAGAGATGTAGTGAAACTTCCATGGAGATCAACCATCGAACAATGAGATCCAGGATGCGTGAAGATACCCAAAATCACCTAGTGTGTCCCTAGGGTTTGAAGAGGATTCTTGTGTGTCCCTAAAAATGAAAATATGTTATATAATAAGTGTATAAAAATTGTAGTTCATACACAAATCATCATGTTAAATACATATTCACATCATGAATCCTTTAAATTCTATGTATATCAGGAAAGACGTCACCTCATTTTAGAAAACTTTATTTAACTTTTCATGATGTGAATATGTTTCATAGCCTATAAATATTTCATGCTTTGAACTAGACTCATGTCATCTTCTTGGAAATAGATTCATGTCATGTAACTAGTTCATGACCCGAATGTGTAGAGCAGTCAGTGCACAATATATGTTTTTTAAAAAATCCAAAGACCAACTACAACACCATAAAAACCCACAAATACACTCTTAAACATTAAATTTGGCATAATGGTTTCTATTATGTTACACTAGATATATTTATAGGCGAATATACACATAAATTTCATGTTGTTAATGGAAAAATAGGACTTAAGACCTCAGCAGATGGTTGCTAATAGTACACACCGGGATGTAGGTGTGTGAGGTGCTTCAAGAGATGAACTCGGGATAGAGGGTATACATTTCAAGGATCTCAATAAAATTATATTCATACAACCAAGATATGTGGTTCTTCTCTAAGGATGTTAAAATACATGTCACATCCAACCTGCCATGCTATTAATATAGAGATAGTAGATGGACTATCGAGGAAAATTCAATAGTGGGAGAAAATAGGTCAGTAGAGAGGTAGATGTGGAAGAGGAGTAGGAAGACCAGTTGAATGTAGAATAAAATTTGACCTATTTCCACCACTAACCTAGGTTGGTCCACACTAGTCTTAGGGAGCTATTGGGCATGGATAAGGATAGTTGTAGTCGGGGTAGCCTATGAGCCAGTGGCACAAGGGATAATTTGAGGTCTGAATTTCTATCTTATCTACATTACTTTTATTATTGATAAACATAGTTTTCAGTCACTAATCCCATGCAACTCCTATTTTTTGAGATGATTTTGGTTGAGCCTTTGGATTATCCCTTTTTTCTTGGAGACTCTTACTAGAGGGGATTCAGTGATCATGCACTTCTTATAATAGTGTGATCAGACTCTTGGTAGAGAGATATTTTTATTGGATCTATTTATAGTAATGTTAATTCCATATGAAATCATCATATATATGGAATTAATATATATAGCTTATTCCCATATAAATATCCTGAGGAAGAAGATGTGTATGTTTATGTGGTGATGGAATTTTATTTTCCTTCATGGGTGAGAATGAAAACCAGGAAGAGTTGGATAGAATCATATATAGGATGATATAGTTGATTACTCATTATTTGGCTAGTATTACCCTTGGATTAGTAGATTTTATGGTACTTCAACTTCCTACAATAGTGGAGGAGTATGGGGATATCTTTCATAAAAATATTTCTATCTTACCTCCCCACTAGGAGAGAGAATTTTCTATATACTTTCACATATTTACTTCCCATATATCTGTGTCAGTGTGTTGGATGTATCCCATATATCTTCATGAGTTGAAGATGCAGTTATAGGAGTTTCAAAGGAATGAATTTATCAGAACCAGTGTTTCCCCTTTAGTATCAGTAGTATTTTTCTCTAATAATGAAGATGTGAGATTGAGGTCATGTATGGACTACCATTTACTAAAATAGGTTAAAATAAATAATAATTATCCTCTACCTGGGATTTATCACCTCTTTGATTAGTTGATATGGGTGATATAGTTCTAAAATATTAAACTTGTATCGGTTTATCTCTATCTCTGAGTACGTTAAGAGGATATATAGAAGTTGGAATTCGGATGTCTCTATTTTCATTATAAGTAGATGATGATTCATTTTGATTTGATGAACATCCTATTGGAACCAAGGACTTTAACATCAAGAAATAGAGTATAGTTTGTGTTTTTTTAATCTACACTAGTTTGATAAAGTAGTTTTCAAATAAAGTGATCTTATAGTAAAAGATTCTTGCAATGTTTAAGGTGGTGTCATTTCACAGTGTTTACCAAATTGTTGGTCTCAAGTTCAGGAGGAAGTAGTAAGCTTCATGGAAGTTTGTTTTCTAGGATTTAACCTTCTTATATATGGTTAAATGATTGGTTTCATGGAGATAGGTTTCCACAAATTTTGAGTTTTTTGAAACTGTGGAACATCATGAACAAGCATCAAAAATTCATTATGGGATTATGGTGAATATTAGTGACTATTACAGGCTCTGAAAATGGTTTAAATTTAGCTATATCTTTTTTAATAGATTAGCTTCATGATCTTGATTAAAAGGGTACATTAAAAGGTAGCTATGAACATGGGATCTTCATGAAGGTTTGTGTTTATAAATAGGTGGCCACACCCACTTCATTTGACATGAAGGGAATTACATAAAAGTATGAATCTATTTTATTACATGAAGGCTAGGATATTATAGAATCCGAAATTATTTTCTATCTTGATCATCATAAAAATTATGGTTATTTATTAACTGATGCCAATGAGTTTGATTTATGGAAGTATCTCGAAGAGTGGAAGTTTCATGAAGACTTAGAATACAATGAAGGTAATGAGGTTCATGAAGGCGATGTGATACACAAATTTTGTTAGCAACATGTAGGTAGGGAGATTGGTGAAGGTATTTTGGTTTGCAGGTGATTTAATATCATTGAAAAAGAAATGGTATTCACAAATGATGGATGCTTCATGAACATTAGTATTGAACATCTAGATTAAAAGAGTAGGGATTTCAAGTTTATTAACTCAAGAAATCAGTGCAAGTAGAGTATTGTTATAGTCATGGATAAAGACATAAATTCCAACCTAATAAAGTTACATTTAAGTCATTAAACTAAGTAATACATTACCCCAAAGTAGTAAGTAAGGTGGAGTGGACAGAAGTGTTCCATGGAAGGCAATGTGATATCCTTAAAATCTTGTAAAAGCAGTGTGTCTGGTAAAAAGTGGTTGTTTCTGAACTTATGCAATCCATAATAACTAGTGAATCATAGTGTATTTAGGTATGACAGATACGGATCCAACATATTCTCCTTGTGCTATAATTTTGTTGTGAACCAAGTAAAACTAGTTTGTTTTCTCTCTTCATGTGATTGTTTAAAAACTGCATGATTTCATTAGAAAGGTTTTACAAGTTCCAAAAAATTTGGGACTAATATCCATTATTTTATAAGAAATGGTCAAAACCATGATTAAACCCTCCACTATTAGGGTGTTCTAGGGTCTTACAATGGGTATCATAGAGTACATGTTATTAAAGATAAATTAATCCTCTATTTTTTCATGATAATTTAGTGAATGTTAGTGGAGTCCCCCTCATTGATGGAAGAAACGTCTAGATTTGGATAAAAAGTATGATATTTCATATGTGATACCTTAGCATGTAAGTTCATTTTTTCCACATATTATGGGATTAAGGTCACTGATGTGATAGGACTACCTATGACTAAAACAAATAGAAATATTCTTGATGCAGATGCCATAGATCAAAATTTTCTTACTACATCACTTTCTGATCAAATCTATTTGAAGGTGATGAGATGAACTATATAAAATTACATGTGGGAGAAACTATGAAATATATACAATGTTGATAAAAAAGTATAGTAGGCCAAACTTCTTGTCTTGCACAATTAGTTTTATGATATAAAAATTCATCCATATAAAAATACGGATAGCTTATTTAATCACATAACTACAGTTGTTTGAGATATTCAAGGACTTGGAGAAAATATTTAACGATATTTACATTGTGAATAAAATCTTAATAAGGCTTCCATATCAATATAATCCACAATTTTTGTCTCTTGATGAAAGTTATATGTCTAATATCTCTCTTGATGATATTCTAAGTAGTCTAGTGGCTTATGAAATAATAGTCAAACTAGAAGATGTTTCCACTAAATTAAGAAAGGAAACGGAATTCAAAGTCATGGTAAAACTTGAGGTTTCCAAATTAAGTGATGAAGAGGAATAGTAACTTATTTCTATTTTTTCAAGAAAAAACAAAAGAGGGAAAGATATATTTGAATGAAATCATCCATTATATTGTTTTTTGTGTGGTAAAGTAGGACACATTTTCTCTCGATGCCCAAGGAAATTTGATATTGTTGAAATTGAAGCATAAATATTGTAAATGTCTTAGAAGAAGTTCTCAAACATGGAGACATGAAATAAGGATATAAATTTCAGAGAAATTCCTTTGTCTAAAAATAATAACAATATGAAAATGATTTTCTGTAGGACGTATAACCAAATATTAAATATGAGCCCAAAACATCCATAATGGATATATTTGAAAATTCAAAACCCACAAAAGATAAAGATAATCAGTTTATTGTTGTTGTTCATCTCAAGGTGAAACGTGTGGGTGTACTTAATGAGATTTAAAACCAAATAAAGGGAAATATAAATATGATAGATGTTCTGAAATATTCAACATATTATGTTGATCGAATTGATGTATAACTTTTACAATGTTATAGAGAGTCAGAAGAACATGTAAGAACTCTTGAAAGATCATTATAGGTTTTATAATTTTTCTCAAGATTGGAGAGAAAGAAAAATTTATCAATGAACTTACATCAATAATAGAATAAAATGATAATATAGTTGAGGTAATGGTAGAAGATGTTGTTACTCAAAGTAGTAAAATTGAAACTAAATCAAAATCAAGGGAAACAAAGAAGAAATTACAGTTTATAAAATTCTCAGATGTAGAGCTTATGAAAAGAGATAAATATGGTTCTAAAGAAGTAGATAAGGCCTTGAATAATTAGAGATCCATAAATATGGTAAAAGTGGAATTGGATGGTATGATGAAACGTCAAAGGTTGGAAACGGTGTGATCTAAATTAAAGGTGAGTCGAAGGTTGGACATATCACAAAGTCACCTGATGTCTAACCAAATAAAGATTTAAATAAAATTGACAATAGTGCCAAAAATTATCATTATCATTCCCTAGAGGATATATAATAAAATTAATTTTAAAAATAATGGTAAATGAGGAGGAATTTAAGTGAAAAAAACTTTCCTTTTATGAAATTTTTATTGTATGGATTTCTTGGCCATTTGATGTCTTACTGTGATGAGGTAAGAAGATATCTAAATGTGGAAGTGAATGAAATTTAATAGAGGATAATGAGACTATATCCTCCATAATATAGAACAAATAGTTTTTATGTATATTGTTTTATAACACCCTAAAATTTTATAAAACGCTATTTTTTAAAAATAAATTTAATTTATCGATAACATACCTTGGACAAAAAATCGTTCTGAAATGAACTTCAATATATTATTATTTTAACACAAATATTACCACCTAGCCAATGGAATGGTGGGAATGAGTGAGATTGGATAAATTATGAAAATAAATTTTACATATTTTTATAAAATGAATTAATTTGTTACCAATTATTTAGAAATGAAAATAAAAACCAAAGGAACAAAAAAGGGGTGGAACTATAAAAAAACTATTTTTATGCTCACAATAGAATTTTATCTTAATAAATCATATTAATCACTGTTAGTGAGATATATAAATTAAATTTATATATTATATATTCAGTAAAAAAATTAAGTTCATTAGATATGTTTGATAGGATTAATATATGAATAAATCCAATTATAAGTATAAAAGCTCTATTTTTCTGAAAGGTAATTTTTTTACCTTTTTATGGATCACCTATTTTAAAACTAAATTTTGACTCTTTTATAAGTTTCATTGGAAAAAATAAACATTATATTTAAAATATGTATATGAAAAATATCTCAGGGTGTATTTTTGGTATTTTTTCTAATAAGTTTCATTTTTTAAGAAAAGTGAAAAATATTTCATTTTAATCAAATAATAAATTTTAATTTAATTTATTTTTATGATTAAATTTTATTTCAAATTTGTTAAAAATTATAATTATTTAAATTATAGAACCATTAATACAAATTAGTTAATTTGAATCAATTTACCATTGAAATTGGATATAAAATTATTTCAAACTTTTGAACTTTTTCACTTTCAAAAAAGTTTTCTGATTATGTGTGTGGGGTTAATTTTAAATCTAATTTTTTATGTTATTAAAATTTAATTTGGTGAAATTTATTATTTATTTGGAATATAAAGGTAAAAATAATTAAGGATAATTTCCTTTTTAGTTATAAATAAGTAACCATGATAAAAAAATTATTTATCGTGGTAAAGGTAAAAAATGAAACGGGTTAAATTTAAAAAACTAATGGCTTGAAATAACTATAAAATATAGTATTTAATGTTTGGATGAGTTATTTATAGAACCTAACCTGCCTCAAAAACATTAATTAATAATAAAATTCATGTAAATTAATTCCACCTCAGTGATTTTGGCTTTAAATATAAAATAATCGTTATTTAAATCAATTAAACCCACATCTCCTGACATGTAAATTCCACCCATACCAACCCATTTCTACTCAAAATCCTTTAGTATCATAAAATATAATAAAAAACACTACTAATCACTCTCCCCGTGTCCAATTTATATTCATATCACTAAAAGGACACTCATAGAAAAATTAATAAGATATCAAAAGGAATTTTGCTGATGAAGAGGTAATGTTCTTCAATGGGTAATTTTTTTTATTTATTTCTCCAAAACATAAATTAATCTTATATATTGATTATATAATAACCTCATTAACTTAAATATATTGATATGTTTTCTTATTGAAGGTTAAAACCTATAAATTCACACACTTCAATCAAATGGGATATGAAATCATCATTGATGTGTACGGCGGACTACTGCCTCACAAACCAATGTCATTAATTCTTCCATTGTCACCTATAAAGTTAGGTAATAATGATGGATTTGAATTTTTTATATGATATATAAGATAATTATAATTCATTTATAATTATTTAATTTTTATATAACACAAATCTTCATGCTTTCCATTTTGTGGGAATAAGAAAACCTTGTTTGTGGATTTGTGGACTACCATCTCCTCAAAGAGATGTGATTTGTTCATGATTAATGTGGAATGTATTAAGGAATTGTTTTAATAAAAATATATGTCATATATGACATAAAACATATATGTTTATTATAATATAAATATATATAATTTACTTTCCTTTCATTCAATACTATAAGAAAAGGAAAACAATGTTCACGTGTGCATACGGCCTACCATATCCATGAATGGTGTATTCCATTTCCTATCACTAAATATTATAGAATATTATAAATAGTTATATAAGGAAAAAAATGATATTTATATAATGGTTTAAATTCTTGATTTTATTAAATCGAGATCTAAGTAAGATTAACAACAAATAATAAGTCAAAACATACTAAACAATGAAATTATTACCCAAAATAATGAAAATATTGAGATATTATTAATGAACAAGTAATAATATATTATAAAAGGGATCTTATATGTTATAATTAATATTAATATGGTTCTAAATTAATTTGATAACTTGATTAAAACAATTATATTGGCGTCTAAATAATTTTTGACTAAAAGGAAGAGTAATATATAGGTAACTCGTCTCAATTTTACTTCTATGAGATATATGCCCCATACACCATATATTATTTTTATTTTGTGTATATACTGTCCATAAATATAAAAATTATCCTTATAATTAAATTTATTTGAATTTAAATATCCATTTTTTGGTCTCTCTTTCATATGCTTTACGTTTCAAAAGATACCAAATCGATAATGTATTTTTGTCTCAATTTTTTTCTTTGAGACCCATGGTATTGTATACACTTGAATTATTTTATGTGGTTCCTTTTAAATTTTGTATCATTAATATAATTATTTTCTTGATATTATATGTTTCATGTAACGTTCTTCTCTCTTCAAACATAAATTTGTTTTATTCAAAAATTTTGTTTTTTAAAAATTTAATCAAAATTTGTTTTTAAATTATATTATAAGAATTTTCATGGAATATTATTTAGAATATTTTTAAAATGGTTTTTAAAAGATTAAATAAAAATTCAAGGATGTTTTTAATCAAAATGGTTTTCAAAATGTTTTATGATTTAAAAATCATGTTTCCAAATATAAGTGATATTTTTTCAAGAAATATGTCAAGTCATCTCTCAAAATTGTTTTTCATCTAATGTATGATTATTTGAAGTTATATATTATTTAATAGGTATATTATTAAATTATATTGTCCTTATTAATTTATTGGTGTTTTATGTTTATATTTATGATAATTATTTCTTATCCACCGGTTATGCTATGATGAAATTTTTATGAAACCTGTTTCTTTTTGTAGGTTATGATATGATATATATTCTTTTGGAACACATGTGATTGGTTTTAATTTGGTGATAGGTGGGACCTATATATCCTTAAAATTCATTTGTTAATGCTATTATATTTTATGGGATAGATGACTAGAATGAGTATTGAACTTGGTTCAAACAGGACTAGAACAAGAAGTTGAACTGGTTCAGTAAAGGACATTTTTTCCATGATACTCTTGGGATTTAACCTTGACCAAAGTGATGGTTTGGGTAGTAAAACCATTCCACTATGATATTATTTTTAAAGATAAATTACTTCTAATGAAATGATTTTCTATACTTGTGTGTTTTCCAAAATTCAAGGTTTTATGCCAAGTTAACTTATTATCATTCATGTTTTATGAAATTTTATGATAACTCAAGATAATGAACTTTGATATTCTTGTTATGATTTTAAAATGTTATATTCACATTATTATACAATTATTTTTATCTTTTGAAAAATATTTCCCATGTTTACCCTTACTATGAAACTAATCTCACTGTTTTCTTATGTTTTTTCCCCAGGATATGATGAAATGTAAAAGGCTCGATATGTGAAAATCAGTTATATTTATAAAAGAATAAGTGGGAGACATTGTATAAATTTTTTGAACTAGTAGTTTTATTTCCGTGTTTCCAATGACACTTAAATCATACGATTTTCAGGTGTGGTTTTTTGTAATATGAATATCTATCTACTTATATATAATATTAATGTACGAAATGTAGTGGTTCATTATAGATGGTATCATAGAAATGTTTAATTAACCTTTGGAAACTAGGATGATAAAACCGTAGTAAATACCCTATGTCTATGTCTAGTTTAGAGTCCTAGTGTTTAGGTAAAAATCATGAGTAACCTAGGATATCACGTAAGGTGTCTTTGATTAAAATTTTATAAATAATTTCCCTTTACTATGTAGCTTTCCAAATATGATTATTACTACTCATGCTATTTTTTTAGATTTATTCATTTGAGAGAACTATAAAGAAATGGGTTAACACTGAATGTGACAGACAATTTTATGATGGGAAGTAAAATGGGATGATGACTACAGTGAAGGAAGTTGTGATTATGGCTGACTAGTTTTCACAAAACATGATTGACAGTGTATACCATTACAAACTCTTGGACCCACCAAATAATAAAAGGAAATAGTTTACTGATAGTTTAGGTAGTGGAGACCATGATTTAAAGAAGATTCAGTTTCCTTCATGTTGAGAATATGGGGAAAAAACACCCAAGTGTATGCCTTTAATGAACTGGAAGATGTTTTGACTATTTAAAATAAGAACACAAATCAAGTAACTATAAATGAGAAATGAAGAGTTCAGTTAACTTAATTGATGGGAATATTCGTCTCCCTATGTTATTATTAGTTGATGAATTCTTTAAATGTTTAAATTATGAGCATTATGAAAATGTATTTCTATGGTGGATTTTTTTAAGAAAACCAGCAATGTGGTATGTGTAATGGTTATGTTGAGACTATAAATTACATGAGAAAGGAAATGAGTATTAATGATTGAGATAAGGAAGATTAGTTAATTGTTTCAGAAGGAAGTGGGATGAATGAATTATATATGTATTTTAATTAAAATATTATGTTATATGATTCATGAAATATATAATTATTGTTCAAAATGTTTTTTTCATTATGGATTAGAAAGGATATCATGAATGGTGGTGATGGACTATAATAGTTATTTAATGGTTAGGTGATATTTATGGAGAACATATGATTAGGGGAAAGATAACCCTTAATATGTGTATGATTGTGGGATAATAATTAGAAAAGGATATTTTGGATTATTATTGAATAAATGGGATATCATTGATGACAATAGTTCTGATTAGTAATATGATGAAAAGGTGGTTTATGGACTTTTTTATAAAAATTTAGATTTCTGGTATAAGGACAGAGTTAATTTTTGAAAAAATACATGGTATAAATAATTTTTTAAGGTAATTAAGGTTATTTACATGTTTCAAGAGAATAAATGATAATGATATTCACATTTCTGATGTGTGATAAGTGTTAGATAGATAATTTCTTGAGTGATTAATAATAAGTTTATTTTTAAAATTTAGAGACCTTAAAAAGTTTTGTATTTTTATATTTTGGAAGGTTTATAAGGGAATCCAATTATGAAGTTTTTTATGTTGAATTTTAGATGATGTTTTAGATATTAATATATTAATTAACCATATGATGATTTATAATCTAACCATTCTTTTATGATAACTAGAGGCAGAATGAATGAATTTTCGTCCCATTATTTATCTTATGATCCACTGCTTCTATAGGAACTACAAATTCAGCTTCATTCCTTGGAGTATGAAATGAATTAAAAATTGATCAAGTCACAATAAATGAGTGAAATTGTACTAATGAAATGAAATCAAGTAAGAAAATATACACAACTTATTTAAAAACAATTATCATATTTTCATCATTTATGATGATATCAATGACTTTTTCATTTCATATTTGTTCAATGGTCATTATCCTTATAATGACCATTTTCATTATCATTCTCCATTAGAACATGATGGTTATAATTCTATTCTATGTACATGTTTTTTCTTTCCACTAATGTTCTTCTAATTGGAAATCTAGTTATGTTGTGATCTTTACCTTTTACTTTCCCTTTTTTTAATAATAATTTTTATTGACCCATTTTCTAAAGTAGGTTTCCCATAAAAATAATTTTCAAACAACAATATTTTATTTTCATGTTAAATTTCAAATATTTTGGGACAAAAGTTTTTATAAATTCTTGATCATGTCGGGATGGTAACTTATCAATAGATAGTTCTAATGAATAACTCTCAAGTTCATTATGTGTTCCATGTATCTCACCTAAGTATTTGCCTGGTCTTTCACTTGTACTAAACTTAGAGGTCGTACCACTAGGAAAATATCATTCTTATAAAGAAAAACCACTATATATTATGGATCTTAGAGATAATTTTTTATGAAACAATACCACTCACGAGAATAATTTTTTGGGGAAAACAAAAAATTTGAGGAAGCAATATGGGAACCTAAGAATCTGATGAGGATGATGTATACTCATCAATTTATATTTGATGAATGATTTTCTAGGGAAAAATTCAATTTATGTGGGGTATAATTTCACACCCCAAAAATTTATGATATTTTGTTTTAATAAATATAATTTTATTGATATCTTACTTTGTACAAAACACCGACCTTAAACGAACATTAATATATTTTTATTTTAATATAACTATTATCATCGATCCATTAGAATAGAGATAATGAATGAGATTAAAAAAATTATGAAAATATATTTTACACAATTTTATAAAATTAATTAATTGGTTAACAATTGATTATAAATAAAAATAAAAACTAATTGAACATAAATTAAAAGGTTTTTATAAAAAACTATTTTTATGCTCACAATAGAATTTTTTCTTCATAAATAAAATTAATTATAATTAGTGAAATATATTAATTAAATTTATATTTTATAAATCCATTCAAATTTTTTTTAAATTTATTCAATGGTATTTATAGACTTAAGATAATAATAAATCCAATGAGAATCATAAAAATCTATACTTTTTCAAAATGTAATTTTTCTGCCTTTTAAGGGTGCACCTATTTTAAAAGTTAAATTTGAAACATTATATAATTTATTAGAAAAAGAAAATTAATTTTTTAAATAGGGATATAAAAATTATATTATGGTAAATTTTTGGTATTTTTTTGATAAGTTTCATTTTTTGATGAATAGTTAAAAATAAAAAATATTAATTGAAAACTGAATTTTATTCTTATTTATCCCTATAGTTAAATTATATTTTAAATTAGTTTTAAGTAATAATTAATTTATTTATAAATCATTAAATCCAATTTAGGTTATTGGAATCAATTTCAAGATGAAATAATATAAAAAATCAAACTTTTTCACTTTAAAAACATGTTTTCCCTTTGTGTTTGTGGGATTAATTGTAAATATAAAATTTTCAATTTTGTGAATTTAATTTGGTAAAATGGATTATATATTTGGAATAATAAGGTAAAAATTAGTTTTAATGATAATTTAATTTTTAGTCATAAAACGTTTTCCTTAGTAAAAAAATTATTTATCGTGGTATTGGTAGAATATGAAAAGGGTTAAAGTTTAAAAGGTACAGGATTGAAATACCTAAAACCTAAAATATTTAATAGTTTTTTGAGGTATTTATTGACCATAAAAATACCCAAAAACAATAATTAACCATCAAATTCAAGTAAATTAATTCCATCTCAATGTGGTTTTATTTAAATATAAAAGAATCATTATTTTAATCACTTAAACTCACCTCTCCTAAATTATAAATACCATGCCTTACCACCCCATTTCAACTCAAAATAATTTAATCTCCTCATATATATAAAAAATCTCCTACTAACTAATACCACATAAATGTGCTGATTTTATCAGGAAAATCAAAATCATATATCCTTTAAGAAGAGATTTAAAGGAAGTCTAACGAATAAGAGGTGACGTTCTTCAATGGTAAATTTTGTTTTATTTATTTCTCTACCACTTAAATTATTATTCTATCATGATAATATAATAACCTTAGTATCTTAAATATATTTATATTTAGTTATTTAAATGGTATTAACTACAACTTCACAAACATCAATCAAATCTTATATGCAATCATCGCTGGTGTGTATGGTGGACTACCACATTGCGAACCGATGTCGTTTGTTCTTCCATTACCACATTTAAAGGATAGTAATATTGATGGATTTTTATTTTAAATATTATATATATGATAATTATAATTTCATAACTATTCTATAATTATTATATAACACATACATTCAAGATTTCTATTTTGTGGGAATATGATAGCATCATATGTGCATGTGTGGACTACCGCCTCCTTAATGCGTTGTGATTCATTCATGCATTACATGTAATGTATTAAGGATGGGTTTCCAAAACATATGGGTAATATATTAAATTAAAATTATATTGTAATTATAACCTTAATATGTATCATTTAATTTTATTTCATTCAATACAATTAGAAAATGGAAATAGTGTTAATGCGTACATACGGTCTACCATCTCCATGAACAGCGAATTACATTTCCTAGCACTATATATTATGTATTATTATAAATAAATATATAATAAATATATTTTATATTTATATAATGTTTCACATTTTTTATATTATTAAATCATTTTCTAAGTAAGATGAACAACAATTAATTAGGCAAAACATACTCAAAAAACAAAATATTTGTTACCCGAAAAACTGAAAATATTGGGATATTATTATGGAATGGGTAATGATATGTTATAAAATGGATAATATATGATATAATAAATATTAATATTGTTTTTAATAAGTTAATAACATGATTAAAACAATTATACAATAGGTTGAATAATGTTCAACCAAAAGGAAGTGTAATTTATGGGTTTCTCGTCTCACTTTTACTTAAGTGGGATATATGTCGTATTCACCAATTATTATTTTTGTGGGGTGTATATACTGACTCTAAATGTAACATATTATCATTATACTTAAATTTATGGGTATTAACATATACATTTGATGATCTCCAATTCATGGGGTTTACATTTCAAAAGTTTTCAAATCGATAAGGTAATTTTATCTCAATTTTACTTCTTGAGATGCTTGTTGTGTTATGTGAATATATTATTTTATGATGTGTATATAATTTTATTTGATATTTTTTATCATTAATATAATTATTGTCCTAATATTATATGTTTTATATAATGTTATTCTCTCTTTGATAAATAAAATTCAAAAAATGTGCTTTCTGAAAATGTATTCAAAATATCCTTTAATAATTTTCAAGGAAAAGGATTTCAAAAATGTTTAAAATGGTTTTTAAAAGATTTATTTATTATTATTAAATGTTATTTTAAATTAAAAAAATTAAATGTTTTATGATCTAAAAATAATTTTTTTTAAAAATGATATTTTACCCAAGAATTATTTCAAGTGAGGTCTCGAAATTATTTCCTATATAAGATAGAATTATTTGATGTTACTTATGATTTAGTATTTATATTATTCAAGTAAATTATCTTTATTAATTTATAGTTGTTTATGTTTATATATATCAATCCCAATTCTTATCCATGGGTTATTCTTTGATGAAAACTTTATGAAACCAATTTCTTTTTATAGGTTATGATATGCTTTGTGTTCTTATGGCTCACGTTTGTATTATTTTAATTATGTGATGGGTGGAAACTATATCTCACTAAAATAAATTGGGTAAATATATTATATCTTATGAGATAGATATAAATAGAATGGTGATTGTACATTGTTTATATAGGACTGGAATGGGAAGTGAAACCAGTTATGTAAAGGAATTTTTCCCCCATGATAGTCTTGAGAGTAAACCTTAACTTCTATAATATTTTGTGGAGTGAACCCATTCCACTACTATAGTCTTGTAAAAGAGAATTTACAAATAAAGAAATGATCTTATATGATTATTTTTTTTCCATAATTCCATGTTTTATTCCAACTAATCATGTTATGATTCCTGATTTATGAATTTTTATGATGATTTAGGATTATAATATTTTCTATACAGGTTATGATTTTAAAATGTTATATTCATATTATTATACCATTATGTTTATGTGATTATTTAAATTTCCCTTGTTTACCCTTATTGAGTATTTTATCTCACCCTTTCCTTATTTTTCTTTTCCCTACGATAAAAATAAATATATTAGGTTAGACATGTCAAAAATGGTTCAAGTTAAAAAGTAATAAGTGGGATACAATTTAGACATTTTATGAACTAGTTATTTTGTCTCCAAGTTTCCAAAGACATTAAACCCATATGATTCTAGTGTGGTTTTATATTAATATTAATATCCACTGTGTAATATCCTAGTTTTAATAATAGTGGGTCATAATATTTTTTTCTATTCTAACTTTTTCCATAAAGTTATTTATTACATGAAGTGGAAATGTGGTAACAATACCAACATAACTCAGAGAAGAGTCAATACCATCAAACATGCAGAGTTACTCTTACAAATTGGTATTAAACTATAGAAGAGTAATTTGACTATGATGAACCCATTAATATTTAAAATATGTTGGATATGACATATTTATCCTCCACCCCATCAAGAATCACTTCTAAGGAAAATAAGAAAATATAGAAATCCAGCCTTGCATAAATAGCTCTCTAATCTACAAAGAACATTAGAATGTAAAAACCCAAAGTTTAATCAATGGAATTCCCTTACTATAATTATTCCTTGTAGTATAATCACATTTGTTAACACAATGAAATATCATGATTCTAAATACTATGTGACCATCGAACATAAAATTTTTACTTTTGTGACTTAAATTTCAAAATTTTGACATACACGGTTGCGTTTAGGGTGATTTTTTGGGGTATGATGGAACAAACATAATTTTGGGTGAATAGTAACCTATCCTTATGAATATTAACCTAACCTTATGAATCTTAATATAACTCTAATGAATATTAAATCATCCAAAAGAATACTAACCTCACCCTTTAATGTATAAATAAAATTTGGGTATCTTTTAAGTGATAATATTTCCATAGTAAAAGTTTTGGTATTTTTGTAAGTAATAAATAATTAATAATAATATATTAATTAATTTAAAAGAAAATATATTTTACTAAAAGGTGTTCATAAATTAAAAAAATTATTTCATTTGGTTTTAAGCTAATTTTATAAGACCTTATGTAATTTTTTAAGCATTATAAAATCAGTTATGGTTTTAAAATATGTATTTTTCAAGTATAATATTATCTTAATTAAAAATTAAATTAATCATATTTATAATATTATTTTTTAGAAATGGATTTCATTTTTGGATTCTAGATGTAAAAAAAATTATTTGTGTGAATTTTTGGGATTCTTCTGAAATACGTGAAGTTATGAGGAATAGTGAAATATGATAATTTACAAAAATAATCTAAATACATTAATTATTGAGTCATGGGTGATGCTATACTGATGTAATCACCATTTGTTAGAACTTACATGAACTGATTACTATATTTTCATGTAATAATCACTATTTCTTGTCTTATTGAGAAATAATAAACTAATTATTAAAATATTAAGAAAACCCCCTCCCCTCCACTATAAAAACCACCCACACTCTCCTCTTATCTTCACTCCTCTCAAGACTTGTTCCTTGCATAAATTCTACTCAAATCTCTCACAAAGATCCTGAACCACTACCATCATCCTATTGTCTTCTAAAAAGATCCAATCCTCTCCCCTAAAGAGGCTCTCCAAGAGGATTAATTCAAGAGGTAAATTCCTCTTTTCAATTCTTTTACTTTCCATTCAAGTTCCTCTATTTTATTTACTATCTGTACCTCTCCTCATCCAAATGTTATGAAAACTACAATACCTAATATGTAAAATAATTTTATTTTGATAATGTAATAAGTTATTATCGTCTCTCATTTTCCCTGCTTTTATAATAGTACTAAAAACACCATCTGATATGTGTTAATTTACCACATTCAATGAAAATGGGTTTTAAATTTCAATTGCTATCTTTAATTCTATTCAGGAAAACATTCTTTTGATTTATCCATACAATAATATATGTATTATGTCTTTTATATGGTTCTGAAATCGTATTTTACACATGGTTTTGATTTATAAAACAAAATGTGTTCGTTGTGATCAAAAACTGCCAATTAACCAAAAAGGTTATCACTAAATATTTATATAATTATTCATATTCACTATAAGTAACCAATTAAAATTTTAAACCATGTAACCTTCTGGATTATCAATAAATTATATCCAATTTTGTACAAATATCTTCATTTTACATAATTATCCATTCTTGTATATAAGTAAACTGATCATGAAACAAATTGACCCAAACAATAAAATTGGTCCTCATAACCAATCAAAAAGGTTATGAATGAAATAAAAAAGGTTATAATAAATAAATAAAATGAAAAATAGGTTCAGGAAATATTAATTAATGAACTTAATTTTATTATTAAGGTAATTAATATCAAGTTTAGAGCACCATCAGACTTATGGTAAGGGATTCTACCCAAACGCCCATTATTCCTTCGTGTTATTCTTACTCTCTTTTTACCCAAATTAAATCCTATATTCTGTGTATGTATATCTTATATATTTTTTTATATGTCCCAAATCTTGTATCAAGATCCATTAATCATTCTCTTTCGATGATATACATTCTTTTAAGTGGTTCCCTCCACAATACTTCCCGATAAGCAAACCCATTTTGAGGGAACTTCTTGAATTTTTACCCAATTTCAATTACAATCTACCATCTAATTTAAGTCCCCATTATTTTTATAAAATAGTTATTTCTATTATGAAAACATTATTTTTTTCACTTATAGTTTTATATAATATATAATTCCTTTTTCTATTTTAAATGCTCATTTGTATTTTCCTTAAAATCGCACTAAAATGTATTAATGATAAAATTTCTTAAATACTCTTTTTACATGTTATCACTTATGTTTGAGGATAATTACCGTGATATATTCCTATCTATTTTATAATTACATTCCTTCATGGAAATTTTTATGAAACTCCCATTTAATTATGCTTTATAACATAATTGTGATACCCATTTCTTTCCATGGGTTCATTTGTGTTTATTTATAATAGATTATGTATGATTCATTATGTGGAAAGAATATTCATGAACATGCTAAGATTGGTGTTCCCAGATATCGCTCCAATTCATTGGGTTAATTTGAGTCTCATAAGAAATTATGTGAAACGGTCTTTGCGATTAGCCTTAACCTGTGCTACCATGTGCAATGATCTTGGCGAATAGCCTTGACTTGTGTTACCATGTGAAATGGTCATGGTGGTTAACCTTTACATTTGATCCTATAAGTTAATCAAGCCTTAAATCATGATAAATTACTGTTTTATGTTGTTTCTACATTACTATGATTCCATGTTTATATGTTCCCAATTTATACATGTTATGGTTCAATATGTTCAATTACATTATCTGCCTTTTATATCATTATGTCATGCTTCCTAACCAATGTGATAAATCTCTGTTCTTATGCCTATTCCCTTACTAGGATTATTATCTCACCCCTTTTTTCATGTTCTCCCTAGGTTATCTTGTGTTGGTGTGTGGGAAAAATGTAATTAAGGATCTTAATATGAATATTAAATAAATAAATGTTTTATGTTTTCACTTTTATGTACCTAGTGTTCAAAGAATCTAGACTTCACAATCCTTGGATTGTATTATGATGTATATTAATGAATAAAATCATGGAATATTATGTAAAAATGCTAGTGTTTCTATAGTTGCTATCAAAGGATGGTCTAGTTATTTTTTGAGATTAGGAATAGAGAATTTAAGTAAAAACCTTAAGGATGAGACTAACTATAAGAAAACATATCTAGATTTTGGTAACTATATAGTATGCATTTTATTTAGAAAATACATCAATGTTTAGATAAAAATAGGTAGAGGTGGCTCTGGAATAGATATATCTAGGTGTAAAAACCAAAAATGTCTCTTTGAGCAAGACTTGAATGGGAACTGGTGCTGGAAAACGGGCTTTGGTGCACTCTTGGTTTGACACTCCCTCGGGATATTATTTAGTAAATTCATGAGATTAGTATGAACCATTATTAAAGAAACAACAAATGACCATAATATTATATGTCAGGAAACAGATCATGGATAAACTAGATTGAAACCTAGGGAATCACAAGTTCTGATATACTTTTCCTTTGAGATTTTATCCTTTTATGTTTAAAGTTCCCTTTTATGCTTATTAAAAAACTATTGAATCCCCCTAATTGTATTTTCTTATTCTTACTTAACATATGGAAGGTGGAAGATCGTGAACAACACTTCTCTCTCTTCATAAAGAACTACATGCAAAGATTATCCAAAATTATTTCCTTGATGACTTTGAATATTTTTCAAATATCCATATTACATGATAATAACTTTGTGAGGCATCCAATACATCTAGAATCACCCGATTCTTTCAAGGTTCAAGTAATGTATATTGGATAATCTTGCACTCTCAAATTTTATACCATGATAACCATGGGAATTACCATCAGGGTATTTTCAAATTCTTCTCTTTATTTCAAAATGATGAAGCGCTAAATGATTTTCTAGATGCTGCAAAAGAGGGAGACCTCCGAGAAGCCTATATGTATCAAATTATAGATTCATGTCTTTGGGAAAATATAAAAATTGATTTACCAAAACCATATTTTTAAATATTTGAAGATCAATCAATAATTCCTTTTTATAAAAAACAAGTTCATGAAGGTGTCTATAAATTATATATAAGAAATAATTTTTTAGTGACTTATTGATGCTTTCATAGATATAATCAAAGACGCATGAGGTGCTTTTGGGAAAAAGAAGTAAATGATTTTTAAAATATCTTGAGGTAACATTGTGACTCATGAACCCTTTTCATATGAAGGAAATTCTAATAATAAAGACTGCATACCTCATTGAATCAATGATGGAAAATTACCCCCACCTATTTACGACTTTGATTGTAAAACGAAATTTCAGGGGTGAAATTTCATAAGGAGGGAAGAATGTAACGACCCAAAGTTTAATCAAAAGACTTCCCTTCTCATAATTATTCCTTATAGTATAATCACATTAGGTAACACAATGAAATATCGTGATACTAAATACTATTTTACCATTAAACATAATTTCTCCACTTTTTTATCTTGATTTTTGAAAATATGGATACACGGTTGCGTTCAGGGTGATTTTTGGGGTCTGATGGAATAAACATAATTTTTGGTGAATAGTGACCTACCCTTAAAAATATTAAATCATCCAAAATAATTGAAACCTCACCCATGAATGTATAAATAATATTTAGGCGTCTTATGAGTGATAATATGATCATAGAAAAAGTATTGGTATTTTTGTAAGTCATAAATGATTAATTATAATTAATTAATTAATTTAAAAGAAAATTTATTTTCCTAAAATGTTTTCATAAATTAAAAATTTTATGTATTTTGGTTTCAAGATAATTTTATAAGACCTTATGAAATTTTTGAAAGCATTATAAAATCACCAATAGTTTTAAAATCTATATTTTTCAAATAAATTATGATTTTAATTAATAATTAAATTAATCATATTTAGAAAATTATTTTTGGAAAATGGATTTCATTTTTGGATTCCTGACATTAAAAAATGGTTTGGGTGATTTTTTGTGATTTTTCTAAAATACTTGAATTTTTTTTGAATAGCAAAATCTGTTAATTTACGAAATAAGCTAAATACATTAATTATTGAGTTTTGGGAGTTGTTTTGCTTATGTAAGCACCACTGTTTTGAAATAACGTGCACTTATTACAAATTTGTTTCATATAATCATCACTATTTCTTGTAATATGGTTAAATAATAAACTAATGATTAAAATATTAAGAAAACCCTGCTTTCGTTGACTATAAAACCCACCCATGCTCACTAATTCAATTCACTCATCTAAAGCCCTGTGTCTTTTATAAATTCTAATCACATATCTCCCCAAGATCCTACCCCATTTCCAAAATCCATTGGTATCCTCAAAAGACCAAATCCTATCCCCTTAAGAGGCTCTCAATGAATATTGATTCAAGAGGCAAATTCCTCTTTTCAATTATTATACATTCATTTCAAGTTCCTTTGTTTTCTTTTCTATCCTTACCTCTCCTATACCAAATTTTATGAAAAATACATTACCTCATATGGACTATAATTTTTTTATGATAATGGATTAATTTATCACTATCTCTTCTTTTCCCTTCTTTTATATTAGTATTAAAAACACCATCTGAGATGTGTTAATTTACCACGTTTAAGGATGATGGGTTTTCAATTTACATTATCATCTTAAATTCTGGTCATGATACCATTTTTATGGCTGAAATAGAATATAATTTATGTATTATGTATCATATATGGTTCTAGAATATTTTTATACATAGGTTTTGATTTATGAAACAAAATGTGTTTGTTGTGATCAAAGGCTACCAATTAACTCAAAATGTTATCACTAAAGTTTTATATACTGATTCCTCTTCAATCCAAGTAACCAATTGAAATTTAAATCCATCTAAAATTCTTCATGATAAATAATATAAATCCAATTATGGAAATCCATATTCATTTTACATGATTATCTGTTCATGTATATAAGTAAATTGATCATGAAACAAACAGCCCCAACAATGAAATTGAACCTCATAACCAATCAAAAACGTTATGAATGAACTCAAAAAGGTTATAATAAATCAATTAAATTAAAAATAGGTTCCTAAATTAATAATTAAGGTACCTAATTTGATTATTTAGGTCATTAATACCAATTATAGAACACCATCGGAATTAATGTAAGGGATTCTACCCAAACCTCCATTATTCTTTTGGGTTATTCTTACTCTCTTTTTACCCAAATGAAATATTATATTATGTTAATGTACATATTATAATTTCTATTTATATGTCCTAAATCATGTATCATGTTTCATTAATAATTCTATTTTAGGTATATACATGATTTTAAGTAATTATCTCCTCAATACTTCCCAATAAGCAGACTCGTTTTGAGGGAACTTCCCAAATTTTTATCCAATTTAATATACACTCTACCATATATTTTAAGACACCATTATTATTCGAAAATAAGTATTTATATTATGAAACCATTCCTGTTTCACTTCTTGTTTTATATAAAATATTACACTATTTTTTATTTTAAAATTCTATTTAGTATTTTCCTTAAAACCACAATGAAATGTTGTAATGATAAAATTTATTAAATAATTATTTTACATTTTATCACTTATGTTTGACATCACTTACCATGATATATGCCTATTTATGTTCTAATTCCTTTCCTTTATGGATAGGTTTATGATACACCAATTAAATTGTGCTTTATTACATGATTATGATACCCATTTCCTTCTATGGGTTCCATTATGGTTATATATGATTAATTATATATGATTCATTATGTGAAAAGCATATTAATGAACATGTTATGATGGGTGTGCCTAGATAGCGCTCTAATGAATTGGCTAATGTTGAGTCTCATGAGACATTATGTGAATCTATCTTGTCGGTTTCCCTTGACTTATGCTACCATGTCCAACGGTCTCAGCGCACTACTGAAAATTTTACCTATCCCAATGGTTTGAAACCATTGGGATAGACCATCAAACCATTGGGATAAGTTATCCCAACAGTTTGAGAAAATATTTCCATGTGCGACGTTGCAGTATCCCTTTACCAACGGTTTTATAGGAACCGTTGGAATATGTCTCTCTACACATACCATATTCCAACGGTTCTAATAAAACTGTTGGAATATATAAATACCAACGGTTTACAAATGTTGGCATAAAAACTACCCAAAATCATATTCCAATGGTTACATAAATTGTTGGCATATGTTTTAAGAAATGGTTTAGTAAAACCATTGTAGTAGGCAGTGATTTTTTCATTCCTTTACCAACTGTTTGTCAAACCGTTGGTATATCACAGCCCCTCTTTACCGATCATAGCCTAGACTACCCTCTACCGATCACAACTGCCCTCACTAATTCCAGAACCAGTATACTGATCACAGCTTCCCTCACTGATTCCAAAACCAGTACTGCCTGATTCCAGCACCATTACTACCTTGTAAAATAACAAAGCACCAAATAAAAAAATAAAAAAACATGTATACTAGACCCTCATGATCGAAAAAGCTGTACCCAACACTAGGATCGAACTATATTGATCACAGTTTGGATCAATGTCAAGAATTTAATACATTACCTCAAACTTATAAAAATAGGATTCATTCATGCTCCTTGAAATGTACTGATCACAGTTTGGATCAAAAACTACATCCCCCATGACTGAACAAGCTGGACCCTCTACAATTACATGCAATGTAGCCTTCCCTCTACAATGCATCCTCCAACAGCCCCCAACATCCTCCAACAGCCTCCAACGGCCTCCAATAGCTTCCAATAGCCTTCAATAGCCTTCAACAGCCTTCCCCTTATACAATACAACATACAGAATTCAAACATGAAATTGAAATTACATTGCAGACAATAAAATGTACAGAATTCAAAGCTACAATTTCAATGTGACCCATTTACATTTCAATTAGGTTCAATTTCCATTCATTAGTTTCATAAGAATATTTTAATTCACATAAAAATTATGACAATACATATTCACATACCTAATAAGCCTAATTACCATTTCAAATTTGATTATATAATTTTATTCCATCATGCTAGTATGCCAACTGAGAGATAGAGAACATCCTAAAGGAAATCTCACCATGTTCAAAACACAATCCAAGACCAGGATCATATCCCTAGTCTCATAAATTTTAATGATATCAAGAAAATTCAATAGCTCTTGATAGTGGCCAAGAATATATCAACTCATCATTAGAAAGTGAAATAAGTTTCAGTTATAGAATTCCTCGCCATGCCAATATAATGATTGATCATGGGATATCTTCTCATGCTACATGCTATGAAAAATCCTTATAACATTTGATCAAATTTAACATTAGTATATCATTTGAATAATGCATAATTCAAAATTATTCCCCTTTTGGACACTACTTAATAAAGCATATGTACAATCAATTTCCTACTTAAGGAAATGAAAACATACCTATTTCTCCAAAGTATCACTCACATATCTCATACACATGAAGAATTTAGCAATTACATGCAAGAATAACACATAATTCAAAAGTTAATTAAATACCTATAGAATTGAATTCAGAATTCAATTCAGAATTCAGAAGTCAATTATCCTGCACCAAAATGTCTCATAGAAAATGGTAGAAAACAATTTGACGAGTGAACTCCTTACATTTTATAATAACCTCTAACCACACCCCTAATGATGTATCAATTTTCATAACCTCATCTAAGGTTTAAATAGCCTAACCAATGGAATTGGATAATTTTTAAAAATAAAATGAATAAAACCAACAGTATTAATCAAATTACAGAAATGAAAGATGACAAAAGAATTGTATATATGAAAATAGACAATTCAACATATTGATTGGTATGAGTATACTTTACAATATTGATATTACATTACTCTCTTCCCTGGTGTCTATATTGAATCCCTTATAGTTCTCCATTATAGTTATACCACTACTCCTATGTTGGGATTCCATATCCCCTACCCCAACCCGAGAGACCGATAGAACTCCATAAAACTATTTACTTAGGGGTAGAATAGAATCTCCTAGGTTCCTACAATGAACCACTACCAATGATCAGCAGCTAAGTGCACTTATAGAACTTCTTTATAGCCCCCATATTATCAAACGATTGGTACTCCACTATGGGAAAAGGTCATCGAAATAGTGTATGTTCAACCCTGCAATTCTTAATAAAATTAATCAGAATGATGTCCAAATACAATTTTCTACATCACAAGTTGATATGACCACTGCATCCTTGGTGGAAATCCTAATATCAACTTATTGACACCTAATGTGGAACTCCTAGATCATCCTACTAAAACATATTTCCCTTGACTCAGGGCCTCCAATGGATTATCTTTAGTGATGAGATCATGATTCATAAAATAAAAAATATATCACAAAAAGGGAATTAACCTATGAAATGATATCATACATAATCCCATGCTGAAAAAATGTCTCCCTAGATATATTATCTCCTTCCTATGAGGGGGGGAAATATTTTAGGTCTATGAAGTAACCTTCATGATCCATTAAGGAAATCATCGTCTATATAAATTTTATGATGTCCCAAGTCATTCCATTATTCAAAATATCTAGATAAAAGTGACTCATATATTTCTCCAGGAATCCTTTATTTTATATCTCTTCATTGATTTTAATGGGAATCCTAAATAGGTTGGAGTAAAATTTAGTATGACACCACCAATGGTGTCTAAAAAAATGAAGTCTGAATTTATGTTTCATGTGATAGTATGATATTGGTTTTCTTGAATTCATTAATTTAATATTTAACATCCAATTATACTTCCAACACTCAAGCTCTAGGTTGACACCCGGGGTATGCATAAAGTTCTATATATGTATTTATGTATGAGGAACAAAATAATGTCAACAAACCTTAAATTTAAAAATAAACCAAGGATAAATTAACTCACGATCATATTGATGACTTCAATATACCTAAAAATTATTCTATAAAGATAAATCACAAAAAACCTCAATAGAACCACAACCTAAAATGTTATATGGTTTGAGAAGGACTCTCAAGGCCTATGAGCCACTAACTCATGATATTCACACATCATATTTTCCCTATCATCCTAGTGTATCAGGACCATATTACATATATTTAAGATTACTATCATGGTTTCTATTGGTTCTCATTATATCCTAGGAACTTCTATAGTCTTTTTATATGACATGTAATCTTAGGATGTCACTATATAAATATAGTCGATGAAGAAGTACAAACACTATTTTTGTGAATATATAAACAAGAATATATCAAAATTTATGCATGTAATGGTATTCAATATACATACATGAGTTGGTTCTAGGGTACCCACTCATAACACCATACATGTTTATGGAACCCACACTGAAAGGACTCCTGAAACACCCTTCTTACTCTTTAAATATGAAGTGACTTCATGTAATTATCCACGAAGAAAAAGGGTTTCGAAGAAACAAAATCTTGAACTATGGCAACCTATCATGGGATACAAGGGTTTCTACTGGTTTAACAAATGTTCAAATGTAGGGTGGGCCTCACGGTCAAATGAGAACAATTAAAATCAATCTATGGTGTCATTCATTTTAATATAGCATAAAATCATCATGCATTAATAAGATATAAAAAAACATTATAATAATCTTTCATACACTTAGTTATTTCAAGGAATAGTGAATGAGAAATAATGTTTCAAAATAGGATAAGACCCATCTTAGGAATAGGAAAAATGAAATTGGTCAATTGGGCCATTTCATGAATATCAATAATCACTTTACTTAATGCAAGTATCCATGAATCAAAATCAAGAATAATAAATCATATCGACAATCATTTTTAGGAAACTTCAAATAGATGTAAGAATGTGAATTTTATAAATGTCAACCTATTTATCTAATTAAAAAACTATTTCCTAGAAATCAATGAAAAACTTAGTTTTCTAATTGGATGTTCTTTTATTAAGGTTATTAATCTAGAACATTTACCTTTTTGTCAAATAATTGGAGAATGAAGTAAATTTAACTGGATCGATATTGATGCTGATTTTAAATTCTACTATATTGGGCTATATGGTCTCTTTCTTCTTCTTTCCATCTCTATGACACTGATTTGTGGTGACTTCTAGTTTTTTGGATTTATTTAATATAGGAAATGGGAATTCAAAGTCGGAAAATATTTTTTTGAAGGATTTTTCCACCACCTCTTCCTGTTTCTCATGGACTTAAAATGTTGTGATATAACTATGAATTCTAATACAATAACGTCATCTTTTAGTGTTAGAGGTCCTTCTTTAAAAATTTAATCATTCCCCATACATTTCTCCTCCTCCCCTACATTTTATTCATTATCCTTACATTTAAATTTAATAATGACTTCTTGAATTGCAGCATCCTTTTTCTCCAATTTTTACAAACTTGTAAAATCTATTATCTTGATGGAATCAGATATTTTTAGTGATTTATCATCCATTTCTTAATCCCCCTTCTCATTTATTATTGTTTTGATGGTTTATTGAATTTCAGAAACTATTTATTCTTCAATTGTTGGAAAATAATCTTCCTTTAAGAATTCAGTTAGTCAACTGGTGTATAAATCCCTATCCACTTATTCAAATTCTTGGACCTATTTAAATACACACATATCTTCATCGCTGTAATTTTCTCTGTTCTCAGCCACCATTTCATTAATTAATTTTGTCATGTTCCATTCTTATTTTTCATGTTAGTGCTTGAGAGATTCCATTTATTTTTTTCTGATCAATATTAAAGGGAGGGTTAATTTTCTTATTTAGGATTCAAAGGTTCATATTATCTAGAAATATCACTAAATGTGAAAAAATTTCATCCTCGTCAATCTAATTTTCACCCAGAACCTTTACTTCATAAACCTCCTTCGTTTTATCCTGTTTTTCAATCCAAACATCAAAATGTAACCACAAATTACTCACAAGGGAATATAAATTCATAATAGATTAGGATAGGTTATTGGTAAAATCTTCTTTCTCTTTAAGACCTTCCTCACATTTTTCCACCCTCATGTCCAAAATATAATTAGTCCTCATGAGCAATTGCAAAATTATTTCATTTGAATCCATTTCTTGAGGTACATGAAAGGCAGGTCAATCTTGATGGTACTTCTCATCCCAAGATCATTTTTTTGAGGGTCATTGTATCCATACAAATATAAACTATCCTAGCCTACTCTTTATTATGACAATAATTCAGAATTTTTTGTTACTAATGGGGTAGCCTATTTTTGGTATCCTACTTACTCAAATGATGGTTTAACATAGTAAACTTACCCCATCCCCTACACTAAAATGACCCCCATAACCATTACCTTAAACCTCATCCCTTGGCCATATCCAGCCCCTTTACCACTAACCCCTAGTCCCTGCATAATCCTACCCCCCGGACCTAAACCCCAACCTAAACCTACCCCCCACCCCGACCTAAACTGAACCTAACCCTAAACCACTAAACATAACCCTGGCCCTATCCACCAAAATCCCAACACCAACCCCTTGTCCTGAACCCCTACCAGACCCCTTTTCCCTAACCACCCCCATCATTATCCCTTTCTCGTGCCTCTAATCCTAACCATCCCATGGCAAAGCCCCTACCTCTAGTCCTAACCCTCCCTTTGTATTTAAGTATGACAAACGAAATAATGTCAATAAACCTTAAATTAAATATAAACCAAGGATAAAACAACTCATTATCATATTGAAGTCTTCAATATCAATCAAAATTATTCTATAAAGATAAGTCAAAACAAAACCACAACCTAAAATAATATATGTCTTGTGATAGGATCCTAATATACATTTGGTAAAACAAAGAATATTTCAGAAACATCGAATGAAAAAATCTAAAATAAATGGAGTAAGAAGAGATAATTCAATTACAACGTACCAATTTGAAGTGGAAGAACAAAAATTACTTGAATCAATCACCAGCTGAGAAGTAGGGTTCACAGTTCTGAGAAATCCCATTTAGGGAAAAATCTAAGAGATGGGCTCTAGAGGAAGTGTTCTTAGGAATTAGGGGTGGCATCCTAGATAGATCCATTCCGGATAAAGTGAGCTTGTGACGGAGGAAGTGAGCTCGCCTAGTAGGGTCTAAGCTCAGGAAGTAGGGTTAGAGGAGATATCTCATTAGAGTAGTAGATCTCATAGACCGGAAATATATGTTCGAGGAGGAGATATTCTATTCGATGGAGGAAGTGGGATCACGGGTTTATGCTTCGGAAGTAGGGTTCGATGGAGGAGAGATTCTGTTCGACGGAGGAGAGATCTGTTTATGGGTTAGCAGAGAGACCTATTCAATGATGGGTTCGAGAGAGGAGAGATTATGTTCATGGGAAGGGGAGTGTTTGGGGGTTTTTTCCCAACGGTTCTTAAAAAACATAGGGAAATATTCAAAAACTAGCTATTACCAATGGTTTTGTTAAACCATTGGTATAATTACCCCTAATATCTAACTGGATTTGCAAACTGTTAGTAAAAATCACCATATTTTCCCCTTCTCCAATGGTTTCATTGAACCGTTGTTATGGGTTACTTAATCCAATGGGTTTTTCAAACCTTTGGTATGGAGGTGTTGGTATAGGTGGAGATTCCACTAGTGGCGGTTATCCATGACTTGTGTTACCATGTGCAATGGTCTTGGTGTTTAACCTTGAATTGTGATCCACTAAGTTCAATGATCCTTGAATCATGATAAATTCATTTTTTATGTTTCTTCCACGTTACTATTATTCCATGTTTATATGATCCCGAGTTATACATGTTAAGGTTCCATATTTTCAATTACATTATGTGCCTTTTTATATCATTTTGTCATGCTTCCTAACCAATGTTCTAAAGCTTTATTCTTATACTTATTCCGTTATTGGGATTTTTATATCACCCCTTTGTTCAAGTTATACCCAGCTTATCCTATGAAGATGTATGATCACAATGGATGTTAGGAGCTCAATTTGAATATTAAATAAATAAATATTTTATGTTTTCAGTTTTATGTACCTAGTCTTCAAAGACACTAGATATCATGATCCTTTTGTTGTATTTTGATGTATAATTGTGGTTAAAATCATGTAATGTTATGTGAAAAAGCCTAGGGTCTCTATATAGAACCTGTATTATTGAAAGTAGATGATCATCCCAAATGGAAGGAAATACATATTTTTATAATAATGTTATGGAAAGGGTTGATGGAATAGTGATATTCATAAACAACAGCGCATTAATGATCAATGGCAGTCAAGATACAGAAATGGAAAATGATGAGCTTAGGGAATTACATGTTCTCTATGTTGATGGTTTGCATCACAATCTCCTGAGTCTGATTAAACATTCTGACTTGGTACTGATAGTGAAATATAATCATAAGGGGTGCACAATCAAAGGAAAGTTATGTAATTATCTTATGAAAGGATGCGGAATAGATGAAAATTTATACCAGGTTAATAGAAAAGAGAACAATTATTTCTTAAAAATTGAAAAAGAAGTTAACATGTGGCATTAGATTTTGGGTCAAATTAATGAAAATATCATGGGAAAAATATCTATATTTAATATAGCTATCAAAATTCCCAGTCTGAAGCGTGATAAGGAAAAGACATGTGATGCATGCATGTGAAGAAAGATGTTCAGAAGTTCAAATCAATTGAGGAATAAAAGGGCATCCAATATTCTTTATCATGTCCACACAATGTTATGTGGTCCAATTAATGTAGCTAGTAGAAATGAATATAAGTACTTCATATTTTTATTTATGATTATAGTATAATGGATTATGTAATTTAAATGTAGAGGAAGCATAATGTGCTTGATTTCCTGAAGAGTTATCATCAAAGAGGTGAGAATGAAATTGGTCATACAATCAAGATGATCTGAATAGAAAATGGAGGAGAATACACATCCATTAAATTTGAAAATTACCAGAAAAATGGGGTAAATCATGAGGTGTCTATAGTGAGAACCCCTCAACAAAATGGGGTTTTTGAACATAGAAATGCATAGGTGAACAATATGGCTAGAATTATATTGATTTAGAGTCATGTTTCTTGTCATTACTAGAAAGTGTTTTATTAAGTTTTAGTATACACTAAAAATTTTACATGGTTTTTTATGGGGGAAACCAAGACACCGTATTAGAAATGGTATTGAAAGATACCCTCTCAGAAGTGTTTTTTATGTTTTTGGAAGTAAATGTTCCATTCAAAATAATGAAGTAAATCAAGGAAAGTATGGTGGTGGTGAATTTGAGGGAATATTCCATAGATATTTAATGAAGAGTAAAGCATAAAATGTTTGTACAATCATCTTATAAATATTATGGTATAAATTTATGTCAAAATAAACGGGGATAAACCCATAAGTACCTCAAGGAGATCATATCTTGATATGATTTAAGATTACGAATAAAGTTGAAAAGGGACTGATTCACATTTATAAATAGTGGATGGATTTCAAATTATTTGGATCTCAAAAAATTATGATAATTTGGAACAAGTATTAGAATAGGAAACCATTTCTGAATAGACTTCATTATAACTTCATAAGAGAAATATAAGAGTAGAAATTGGTCAATCCAATATCACTGGGGATTGGAACACACCTCCATAAGAAATGATAATGAGTAATGAATCAAATTTTTTCTTTATATCAACTATGGATCGACTTGATTTAATGAAGAATAAAATTATGAATCATGGGTTATGTCCATGATTTAATAAATGGATCATATTGATAAAAATCATACATGGGAACTTATTAAGAGACCCAAAAATCACAATGTGATTGGAATAAGGTGGAATTTGAAAAACAATTTTGATGATCATGTAAATGTGATTATAAAAAAGGAATACTTGGCATGTAATGTTTATTCATATATTAAAGGCACTAATGTTAAAAAAAATTCTCCAATGGCTAGACTAGAGTTGGTCAGGAGTTTCCATTCCATGGTAATTCATATGGAGTACAAAGTTTATCATATGGATTTCAAAACGTTATTCTTAAATTTAGTTCTTGTAAGAATATGTCTAGATTGAAAAACCAATGGGATTTTTTATTTTAAATGATGATAATAAGGTGTTTAGATTAAATAATTATCTATGTGTTATAAAGTAGGCACCATGAGTGTGGTATTCTAAAATGGGTTCTTATCTAAAGAATATTGAATTTAACAAGAAGGTTTCAACTATAATATCCATGTGAATAACTCGTAGAAAGATAAATGTATGGTTCTTGTATATATAGATGAAATTATTTTTAGTGGAATCATGTTGGGTTCAGTGGAATAATTTTCTAATCCCATGAAATAAGAATTTCAAATTTATATTACTGGTGAACTCAAATACTTTTTAAGGATACATGGGGTTAAAAAAAGTGATATACCTTTATTTCTTGGAAAAAATATGCAAGATACCCACTAAAGAAATTAAATATTCTTAACTCTAAATCAATGTCAACATCGATTTTGTTTTGGAAAAAACATGGAATGAACGAGGATAAGACATCTATGGATCCCACCTTGTACAAAAGAATCATTAGAGGATTATTATAATTCACTACACCATGTCCAAATATCATATTTTCAACATGCATAAAATGTCACATTCAAATTAATCCAAAGGAACATAATTTTGAAGTAGTTAAAATTATCATGAGATATATTCAAGGTACTCTCAATAATTTCTTATACTTTGAAGCGATAATAGGTAATTAATTATCCACATTTTTTAATTATGATTGGGATTGAGACATGGTGGAGTGAAATTCCACTAATAGTGGGTTTTTTTTCATTGTAAACAAATGTATGGGATATTTGAGTAAGAAACAATAAATAAATTCTCTCAGTATAGCTGAAATAGATTATATCTCTAATAAAAATACTTTCACTCGGCTATTATGGATAAAGAAACAATTGACTAATATTGGTGATGAGGTGAAATAGTTGATGGTGATACATTGTGACTACAAGAGTGAAATCGGTCTTACAAAGAATCTGGTTTGTTACACTCTTACCAAACATATTTAGATCAGATATCACTTCACAAATGAAAATTTTGAACAAGGTGTGACTGAAATGGATCATGTTGGAATTTATTGTTAAGTGGAATACATCCTGACTATGCCCTTTTTAGAACCAATTTTCATGAAACATTGATTGAAACTCAGTGTTCATCCACCTCCCATGGAATGATAAGGTTACATTTTAATCCATATCCCATTTTGTGTTAACTACTTTAATATATTTTTTAAAGTGATTTAGGTTATGGGAGAGACAAGATCCAATGGGTTTTTATCACTAAAAGGACAAATACAGGTTATTTAGATTTATTTCCAATGGGGGGATAAGTGAATTTCAATGAATTTTTATTTTCATGATTAGTTAGTGGTCTATGGAGGCATGAAATTATTTGTTTCCACTCCTCTTTTATACACCAAGATTTTATCATGTAAACTTTTATTGATGTATGAGTTAGTTCATGTCTATCAGTTTTTTATCAAGGATAGGTTTTTTAATATCTCTTCATATTTCTAACATACCCAAATAGATTCCGGTATGTGTTTATTGTCAATCCACGCTGTGTTAATCCGGGAGTTTTCAAGTCTAGTGATCTTATAGTATTAGATGACAACAGGGTTGAAGGTGGAATCGTATTATAGTTTTTGAAAAAAATTGGGCACAAAATCAGAATTTAGGAGAAGGATTCATGAAGGTTGGTTTTATAGTTTTGACACTTCTCTAATATTGTTAATGAATGATTTTAACAAATATTGTGTTTCACAAAGGTTTATCTTTATGAACATGTGGATGATCTCGAACAAGAATCATGAACACATGGTGAAAATATGGTTAACATTAACAATTATGAGAAGCTTCTTGAATGAGTTAAATTTCACTGGAGCTTCGCAAATAGATGATATTGATGAAAATAACTAAACTTTTTTGATAAAATAATACTTGGAGAATGGGATCTTCATGAAGGTTTGATCCTATAAATAGGCATCAACACCCACTTCATTTGACATGAAGAGAATTTTAGAAAAGGATGAATTTCTAAAATTTTTTGAGTATGGGAGCTTCATGAATCATGAATTATTTATGATCTTGAGCATTGAAAAAATACTGGACATATAGTGAAAGATGCCAATGGTTTTGATTTATTAAAGTTTTGTGAAGACCAGTTATTTCATGAAGACTTAGTGTTCTGTGAAGGAGTGATCTTTACAAAGGCAGTGTACTCTGTGAAGGCTACTATATTCATGATGGTAAGGATCTTTGAAAATGTGTATCGGTTTGTGAGTTCTTGAATTTTTTTGACACAAATGTTGGGAGCCTCAAGAACAGTGGTGTTGAACATCTGGTTTAAGTGAACAGTGTATTTTGGTTTGGGGATTGCACAAGACATTCTATAAAAAAATGCTTCAGATGAGGATTCAGAGCAGGTAGCTTCAAATTTTCATGGCTACTCGGATTGAAATATTGAGAGGGTATAGCCTAATAATTAGTACTAGGCCCATCCATTTTTTCACATGATGACTCACTGAGTAGTCATGCATTGGGGGAGGCTCAGCATAATATCGTTGATGCATGGGAGGGGTATTTTAGAGTAGTCATTATTTGGGTGGATTTTTTATCTTATGAACTTTTGGTTATATTTATGTCAATATGTAATTTATGTCTTGTTACGTTTGCCCCTTTCCCCTAAAAAGTGGTTTTATACAAAAAATAAATAAAAATTTAGGCCTTCAGGACAATCAGTCTGTGAACAGTGATTTCAAGTGAATCATCATAGTATATCAGTGCAAGAAGATTCTTTTTCTAGTCCAAGATGAATACTTTAATGCTAGTCTATTGAAGTGACCTTAAATTCATAAAACTATGTAAGACCTCATCCATAGTAGTAATCTAGGGGTAGCCAATGGAATTTTTATGATGGAGGTTTTTTTCACTAAAATCTTATAAAGGCATTGTTCTAGGTATAGAGTGATTATTTATGAACTTATATATTCCATAAATACTAGAGAATATTAGTGTAATTTTGTAGGGTGAACAAACTATAAGAATTTTCTCCTTAGACTATACCATTTTGATGAACTAAGTAAAATTATTGTGTAGTCTCACTGCATTTGATTGTTTAATAACTGCACAATTCCATCATACAAGTTTAGGAATTTCCTACCAATGTGGGAACAAGATACATTATTTTAAAAGAAAAATTTAACACTATGGTTTACCCCTTTCCTCATAGGGTGTTATAAGGACCTTCATACCAAGGATGTGTTTATGGGACTCATGGATCGAATATTTTATCAATTATTTAATCATTTAGTTGGTATTATTCATTTATGACATTCTAGTGTACTCAATGTCTGATGAGGAGCTTTTAATTCACCATAGGATGGTCCCGGATATACTCTGAGAGCTCCATTTTTGTAGAAATCTTTAAGTGTAAATTTTAGATTCAATAGGTCCATTTTCTAGGACATTTCAACTCAGAAGAGGCTGTGGTAGTGGACCTGGTGATGTTTGAGGTTGTGTTGTCTTGGGATCCACACAAGAGTGTGGCAGAGGTGTAGAGATTCCTTGGGTTGGTAGGCTACTATTAGATATTTTTTTTATTTCTCCAAGATATCAGAACCCTTTACCAGCTTGACCAAGAAGGGAAATACTTTCATTTAGAGAGATAGATGCTAGTTGTAATTTTAGGAGTTGTGGATGATATTGATAAGTGATTCATCTTATGACTACCATAGGTGGGTGTTGAGTATGTTGTGTTTGAAATTTCCTCTAGGATCATGCTTGGATGTGTCTTGAATCATATTTAGGTAGATATTTCTTATGGGTCTTAATATTTGAGACCTCATGAGTAAATCTACATGATTCATGATCTAGAGCTGGGCATAGTGGTCTTTTCCTTAAATATGTGGACACACTACCTTATGGGTGAACAATTTATCACCTCTTTTGAGCATAAAAGTCTTAAGTATATATTTTTTTAGAAAAATATTAACATTATAGACAAATGATGGATAGAGTTAAACCAATATTATGACATCAAGATAGTATATACTATTATTATGGGGGATGTGGTGGTAGATTCTCTTATTAATAGATCTTATTCATAGTTGTTGAGTAAGGTATAAAAGTATTTCACCTTGTAAAAATTGTCCTTAGTGGATGAAGATGATACAACATACCTCTAATTGATTGTTGTTACCCCACCACTTCTACATCTTGTTAGGGTGGCTCATCTTAGAGATACCGACTATGAGACATTACATATTTAGATACCAAATGGATATGCTTCTAAAAGATTATATAAAGGTGGGGAGCATTCTAACCTTTTTAGAGGATGGATGATGGTACTAGTGATATTTCATGTGTAGTTTCTAAGGTAGTTCTATAAATCACCCTTGGTGATGCATCCATGTATGAAAAAAGATGTATCGGGACCTTTGTCATCATTTTTGGTGGTCAGTGATAAATAATTGTGTAGTGACGTACATCCCTTAATACCCCACTTTTCATCATTTCAAGGCTATGAACTAGGTTCCTAGGAGTCTAACCCAACCCTTTGAGGTGCTTGAGTGGAAATGGGACAGTATCGCTATGGAAATCATGATAGGGTTCCCATGATTATCTATAGGACATGATGTCATATGGGTAATCATAGACTGACTCAGGTCCAGTTCCTAGTTATCCAAGAACAGAGTTCAGTAGAGATCTGAGGATGTATTTACATATAGTAGATACTCCAGCATTGTGTATTTACCAGGATGGTCATTTCATACCATGATTCTCACATTATGTCATGATTATGGGGAGGATTATGCGAGGTATTTGTGAATTATTTTGTGTTTGAGCATGGAATTTCACCCCCTATACTGTTGGACATATTGATCAGACCATTATATTTTTAGAGTACATACTCCAAGATTTCATGTTGGATTCTAGACATATTTGGGAGGATCACCTAATATTGTTGGAGTTTTTGTACATTAATAGATACCATTCCATCATCATTATGGAACCATTTGAGGATCTATGTTGGAGACTTTGCGGGTCACCACTATTCTAGACTGGTCTGGGGGAATTCGTATACATAGGCCCAGAGTTGGTGCGAGCGATGAAAAAGAAGATTTGTATCATCTAATAGTGTTTGAGGACTGGAAAGGGCTGTCGAAAGTCTTATTTGGAAAATTGAATTGATCCATTATAGTTTGAGGAAGAATACCATGTGTTCCTAAATATATCAACCTAATATGAATTTTAGATATTTGTTCAGGGTGGAAAGCAATTTTGGGGATTCATAGTCCCTTTCCAAATAATGTGTAAACTTTGTGAGGTATCATATTGATTAACCCTACCAACCTAGAAATATAGAGTGTAGAAAGAATTCCACGTTTCATTGCTGAGGAGGTATGTGCAAGACCCATTGCATGTTATTGGTTGGGGTGAGATGGATATCGATATGAAGATACCTTTTCAGAGTACCCAGTAGAGATCAAGGATCAACAGTAGAAGATCCTCTGTGGGTGAGTGATTTCCATATTGTATGTTTGATAACAGTATGAGAATATTTAGGAGATCACCTAGGTGTAGGAGAACTATATGAAATTTCATTAACCATGTATTTTTTTGTATGATTTTTTATATTATGGAAGAAAATCTCGATGTTTGGAAGAATTTAGTGACTTTGTCCTTACCTTGTAATGATTTAAAATATTATAAATAATATTTTAGATTCTATCCACTGAGTTATCATAGAATACCATACATGAATGGTTTTTATTAAATAATTGAATAAGTCTAAAATAGAGCCTCAGATTGGAAATATGATACCACCATTGAACCAAGAATGTGGGTTTTAGCCTTGGTGAAGTATTAACCTTTTGCACATCTGGTGTTCATCTTGAGCAGCATTGAGGGAGGAATAATAATTAAATAAATTAATATGTTTATTTAACTATTATGATTAAAATACGAACCTAATCATCCTCTATATAAATATGGTTTTGAAAAATACATCGGGATATATTGTGACTTGGGCTTAACATACATGGATATTACATCATTTTAGATGGATTTTCAGAACATTAAAAAATCACATAACCGAGGACCATAATAGTTTACTTTCATTATAAAATTGTAACACAATATTATATCTTAGTGAAAGATCATTAATTTTTTCAATAAATTTCTTATCATTTAGTACTCATACTTAAAACCTTTCCTCATAACCTAAGTAAAGGAAACATAATAAAGTGTGAGCTCGGATGCTAAGAATAGGTTAAAAAATCAGATACATAAGTATCACACCAACATAAGGGTATGACAACATGATAAAAAATTTGATGATCATACCCTGTATATCAACGACGATACACATGATTCATATAATAGAGATTGGCATATCAAAATACATGAATCATAAGGGAATCGAAGAACATGAGCCATTAGAACATAAGACATGGAATTTTTGGACTGCAAATAAATATAGAAAATAATTTCCAAATTAGTCTAGGTTCACTACCAATACCATCATAGAAGAAAAATTCATTTACTAAATAGGGCTCACACCCCATTCCAACCCTATATTACTGAATTGAATTCACTCCCTATTCAAATAGTTCATATATCATAAGATATAAATATTTACCCAAATAATTGGTGAAATATATGGGTTCACCCATCATGTATCCTATAACGGGATTATCTGGAAATATCTGGGCCACCCCATCATATAAGTTATAATGGGCTTACCCAATGTTATCTGGTCCAACCAATCATATAAGATATAATGGTCTTACCTGGTGTTATCTTGTCCTCCCCATAATATAATCTATAATGGAATTTCATAAATCTATCTAGGAAACCCCACCATATATAAGTTTTAATGGGCTTACCTGACACTATATGGGCTTCCCAATAATATAAGAAATTTTTGTGAGCCATAGCATGAATAAAGTACAAAGATCTTTTATATCATCATGAAAAGTAATAAAAACAATTATTCTTTCATAAAATAATTTACATAAGGAAAATAAAAGTTTTTCATGTAAATCTTTATAAAACATGATTAACCCATGTAAAAAAATTAGGTTTCATCATAATCTATATGGAACATTATTGACCCATGGAAAATAAATGGTTTCTATTAACATCATGCCATCAAAACATAAATCATTTAGAGGAAGAATATGAATGGTATCCTTGGATAATATCCCCATTAAAACATAAATTATATCTAATAGAAGTATTTTGAAATCTCATTTAAAACATTTCATAATAAAAATAACCTTTCAAATTTGAAAAATACATTATAAAACATAAAACATTTTAAAAACCTTTTTCTTTATAAATAATCTTAAAAATTATAAAGTAATATTTGAAAATAATTTAAAACAGTTTGTAAATCATAAAACATTTTAAAAATAATTTTACCTGAAGATAATATTAAAATAAAAAAATAAAAAAAAATGAAAACATATTTATAAAACATGGATTTGGAAGAAAACAAATTTCTGGCGGAAGAAAGAAATACAGTCATATTTTCTTAAAACATTTTCTTAATTATCATAAGTATAATTGATTGGGAAATGGTAAAATTAAATGAATATATCATGAAACTTAATAGGATAATATAATTAATGAGAATTATTGAGAGATATATCATTATATTTTATCATTTGAAGCATAATAATAAATAATCCTAATAAATTATGAGATTATATCATAAAATCATTACCACTTTGGTAACCTTGAAACAGAAGTCCTGTGAAGGAATAACATAAAATAGAACATAAAATATCTGGAGGATAGATAAATTCATTATATTATATGTAAAATGGTATGTATATACATCTTGTGCAAGAATATAGACACATTTCATAAAATTCGTCTTAAAAATGAAATTTGAGACAAAAATTCTTCGCTGATTTGGTTATTTTTGAAGCATTAACCCCAAGAAATATAGACACTAAAATGGATGTGTAAATACTAATAACGTTTCAGAGAGTCATCATATAAAAATTCATGTGAACTAAAAACATGACATTGAATAAATAGGTGGTGAACATAGCATGTGTCATGAAAATGTAAAAAGTGAGACAGAAATCCCTTACTACATGAGTAACTTTTTAATCATGAGATATGTGAAATAATAGCATCAATTGAAACTTTTAATATCATAAAATTAATGAAATTCAATATATAATATGTCTTAGGAAAATATATACACCATATATAATAAATGGGTGGTGAATATGGCATAAGTCTCATAGAAATAAAACTTAGACTAGAAGTCCCCTTACCTTAATCCTCGACTTTATTCGTACATATTCAATCCTCCTCTTCTTTGGGTATCTCCTTTTGGTTTTCACAAAAGGAATTCCTTGGTTGGATTTATTCCCAAAGGAAGGCTTCTAGAATAAATGGAGTCAATTGGATAAGTGATGTGATCAGTTTTGTATAATCCAAATGGTTTGAGGTGTGAAGAGGTGGGGATAGTGTATTCCCTTTTATAGTGGAGGAGTGGCATTCTTGTAAATGCAAAAAAGGTAAACACTATTGGGAGGCCTCCCTTACCTATTGTTCCTCCAATAATGAATGATTTTTCCTGAAAATAGGTGATATACTCTAAATATTTCCATAAAATGTGTTTTATACTTATTTCTATTTCATTTTTCCCATTATGTTTAAAATTTAGTTTCTTGATAAACTCATTTTTCTATTAATCACTATGATTAAATTTACCTGTTTCACTAATCATTTTTGTAAAAAAATAAATATAAATTATTATAAATTATAAACTTTGATGATTCCAAATATAGAACCCATTTTTATAAATTCCAATCACATAAGTGGAAATTTTTAATTCAAATTAATCTCATGGATTGGATGAGATAATGTGTTTTTAAAGTGAAACATATTGAAATGATTGAATGGTTTTAATATCTAATTTAAATTGGAATTATACTATAATTACCTAAATTAGATTTATTTATGAATAATTTAAGTAATTTTACTATAAAACAATGTAAAATATAATTTAACTATATAAATAAATTAGAAAAAAATTAAAATATTCCATTAAAATCAAGTATTTTTCACTACACATCAAAAAATGGAACTTTTTCAAAACTAAAAACTAAAAATATACCCTAAGATAATTTGTAAATTAATATTCGAAAATGAATTTTATTTTTTCAAATAAAATTTATAAAAGTGTTAAAATTTATTTTTAAAACAAGTGAGTCATTAAAAGGCAGAAAAACTAACTTTAGAAAAATACAACTTCTTTATGCATAAAATTAGATTTGTTCTTACCATATGCCTATAAAATATATTTGATGAATGTTAAATTCTTTTATTTAATATATAATATAAATAATTAATTTATATCATCCACTAATATTAATTAATTTAATTTATTAGGATAATACTCATTTAGCTGTATAAAAATAGTTTTTTATTAAAATATTTCCTTAATGTTCAATTAGTTTCTCTTTTCATTTATAATTAATTTTTAACCAAATAATTCAACCATATATTTTCTTAAGTTGTTTAATCTAATTCATAACCACAAATTTAACAACTAAGTTGTATTTTTAATTTTAAATTATAATATTAATAGTATTCGGTAAAATGTGATATTGTGTGTAACACAAGATAACTCGATTTTGTATGTAATGCAAGATAATCTTGGTGTTACATGTAATAAAAACTAAAATTTTTGTTTCAGGTAATTCAATCCTATCTTAGTGTATACATAAATTAAAATCATTAAAAAATTATTCGAAAAAAAATAATACATAAAAACTCAGGTTGTTTCATTTTATCCCCCTTAAAATGATTTTTTCCCTTGAAATTCATCTAAGCCATCAATGATTTAATACTTAAAATTTACCATCATAGAAACCCATATTTTAAAAATTAAAACTAAAAAATATTTTAATAAGGGAAATTAGTAAACATAGTGTTTTCCCAAACTAACACATAAATAGGCTTTTGTATAAGAGAACTTAGGTGGGAACAGAAAACGTAGACATGGAAGAGAAAACTATCATACAAATACTGATGGAGAGTGATTGAGAACATGGTTTGGAGAGAGTTAACGATCATGAATCCATAAACCAAATAGTCTTGAAAAAGGTCCCTCGTATCATCAAAAATGAGGATAATAAGACAAAATTTTATTTCAATACCCTTTTCCTAAAGTTGAATAATTTTTCATAAGAATATATACTTACTTGATTTTATTTTATTTCATATTCACAATCTCACCCTTTGGTTGTGCCATGATAAGTTTCAAAATTATCTATTAATCTAATAAATGAAGGTGATTTTTTCATTCTTGAAGCATTAATAGATCATGAGATCCATACATAGAATGATCAGACATTTAATCTGTCATTAGTTAACATCATAGAAAAATGGTTAGAAAAAGTTATCCATTATGTATAAATACTCATATGGAAATATAATACATTAATCTATCAAAACACATATGAAGTTTAACTTAAACAATTCCATAAATGGTTAACCTATTATCCCTTCTAAAAGATGAAAATCCAAACCATTAGAATGAATATACCAAAATTTCTCAAAATCATCATAACATTGATCTCCCATATATAATAAATTATCTCTTAAATATCACATACCAAACATGTGAATACTTATATCATTTACTATCTTGAACCATGGTAATAACCTGAATTACCGTAAATCATTATTGAAATCCTACATGCTTCAAAATTATAATTCACCCTTTATTCCCTAAATAAGATCTTATCTTATAAAAAAATTATTTGATGCTTCAGTTCATCCTTACAATGGTATAATATCAATGTGATTTCGTTATTATAGAATCCTTGTAGAGAGAGATAATAAATTCTTATAATCATATCATGTTACTAAAGGGTGAATAAAATATATTTTTATAGATATTACTTTCAAAAAAATCCCACATAAAAATCCCCACTATTGAGTTCCCCAATTATCATGATTCAATTCATCTATTGTTATTTCTTAAGATTTTCCATTATCCTTTGTCTTCAAAGGTTTTTGGGGTTGTAAATGTTTATTAAACCTTATTTTTGGGGACTTTTTAGCATAACTAAGAAACTATTTTCAATTGAAACACTGAAGTTTGGTAGGTTCATTTTGTAGGGATTTCTCATTTTTTACATCATTAGATAACCTTTTCCAATCCCTTTATTATTTATCCACTTGATGAACTTCCTTTCCACACATAAATATTTTCTATTCCAATTAATACAACCCCATCCAAGTTTTTTCAACAATTTGATCATAATGGAAAACATGTCTTCTTCTCTCCACAGTTATTATATTTTCATTTCAATTCCATCTTCCTTTTCTTTTCAAAACCATGATATTTATGGGGAACATCAATATACCTTTTTATAAAAATAATGCGAATAAGGAAATTACTAAAACAATAAGTTATTGAACTCTTCCCAATCCATGGGGTCAATTTTATCATGTTGCCACATATTAAAAATAAATGCCCAGCATTGATTTTCTTCACCTTTAAAGTGATAGGCATCCAAAAAACATTCTCAAGTTCTAAACATTGGAGAACAGAAAATATCTTTTTTGTGGTATAAATTTATTACTCAACAACTAGTGGGTCCGTCATTCCACTAAAAGAATGGTGATAATACGTCATGAAGGATTCAACAAAACTTTGTTCCCTCCTTTCATCATTTAGAAGATCTTCAGGATTCATGGCTTGATAAATTTTTATTAATATGAAAACAAGGTTTTTCATTACATCTCCCATAACATTGAATTTATTGTGTGGAAAATTGTTTCATTTTCTATTCAATTCATCATTAACATGTTTAATTCGGGTTTTATCTAGCGATTAAAGGTATAAATCATAATGTAAGAAATAGTTATCATAGTGGGGGACCAAATAATCATGAAAAATCACTTATAAGATAAATTAAGACACCTTGTTTAATCCATGACACCTTAGGTTTATCCTAGGTCATTCATATCCAAATTCTACTAAAATAATTCATGATGGTTTGTAAAGAGTTTGTGAATTTCCCAAGTATATCCCCTAAGTGTGCTAAGATAGGTGTGCAATACACCCCATTTTTTAAACAAGATCTCGATATGTCTAGTTGAATACATTTTTTTGTGTTGTTACTCTTAGGTAAATTTGTGCGAGAGCCACATCCACTTGTAGTATCTAGATATGGATATATTTCTAGGAAACTACTCGCTCTACCCTTTACCAAAATTGCTAATATTTTCATATACTTTGAATAATCCTTAGACTTATCCTTAGAGACATCCCTATACATATCCTTAGAATTAAACCTATGTATATCACTAAATTTTTTCATCCTAGATTCCAAAGGTTGAATAAAACATTCCTTTGAAATAAACTATAGTGACCCACTCTTAAAATACATTTATATTAAGTCATTATCGGTGAATATTCAGCACATTACAAAATTACATACCCAAGGACCAAAATATTTTAGTGTCTTTAGATACTTGGAACAAAATATTCTAACTTGGGTAAATATATTCAATGTTTTCCATAAAGATGTTCCCATTTAGTACCCATACTTAAAACCTTTCTTCATAAAACGGGGAAAGTAATAAATAAGGAAGGGTGAGCTTAGATTCTTAGTAAGTTTAAATAACGTAGATACATAATCATAACATGAACATAAGGTTATGATAACATGGGTATAAAATTGATTTATCATACCATATATATCAAGGATCATACACGTGATTCATGGTATAAATATTGGAAAATCATATGACATGAATCATAAGGGAATAAAATAAAATGATCTATGAGAGCATAAGAAATGTAATTTTTTGAATATACGTAATTATATAAAATCATTCCAATATTAGTCAAGGCTCACTATCAAGACCATCATAGTGGAGAATGTCCTTTACTAAACTAGGTCTGCACCTCATTCAAACCCTATATTACTGAACCAAATTAATTTCCCATTCAAGACTAGTATTATTGAATTTAGTTCACTACCCATTCAAATCATGTCTATATCATGAGATTTAAATATTTAACCAATTTATTATAGAACTATCTAGGTTCACCCATCATGTAAGATATAACAAGCTTACTCGGCACTATCTGGCTAACCCCATCATATAATCTATAAGGGGATTACTTAGTGTTATATAGTCCAACCCATTATATAAGTTATAATGGGCTTACTTAACACTATCTAGGAATATTCATCATATAATCTATATTGGGCATACCCAGTGCTATCTTGTCCACCCTATCATACAAGCTATTTACATGAACCACAACATGAATAAAGTAAAAATTATCTTCAATATCATCATAAAAACTCATAAAAAATTATTCCTTCGTGAAAAAATTATCCTATAGAAAAGAAATGGATTTCGTATAAATATCTTTGAATCATGATTAACAGATGGAAAAGAAATGGTTTTATAAAAATATAATTAGAATATGATTAACCCAGGGAAATGAAATGGGTTCCATAAACATCATTCCATAAAAACAAAAACCATTTAGAAGCAGAATATGAATGGTATCTTTAGACCATATCCCCAGTAAAACATAAATTATATCAAAGGATTTCATCTTTTATGGAGAATAAATTTAAATATCATTTAAAAAAATTCTTGATGAAAATATCCTTTATGATTTAAAAAAATATACTTGAAACATAAAACCATTTTAAAAAGTTTTTCTTTGAAAACATATAAAGTATGTTTTAAATATTATTTAAAAACAATTTAAATAATAAAGCATTTTCAAAATATTTTTCCTTTAAAATGAGATTAAAATACCAATTAAATTAATTTTTGAATAATTTTTTAGAAAAAATGGTTTTCAAAGATAACAGATTTCTGACTGAAGTGAGAAATAAATTTTTAATTTATAAAAAACATTTTCCTAATTATCATAACTATTGATGAGGGTAAAATGGTTGCATTACTTGAATATATCATGAATAACTAGAGGATAAGAAAACTCAAGATAATTCTCTGTAGAAAAATCATAATATTTTATCATTTGAATCATAATATCCAACAAACCCAATAAATGATGAGGTTATAATATAAAATCTTTACCTCTTTGGTGAACTTGAATCTTAATCTTCATGAAGTAATAACAAAAAATAGAACTTAAAATATCATGAGGAGAAATAAATTCATTATATTAAATGTCAAAGGATATTTAAATAAATCTCATGATTCAATATAGGATCATGTCATAACATACATCTCAAAGAAAACAAATTGAGACAAAAATCCATTACTAATTTGGTAACTTTTGAGCCATAAACCCCATGAAAGAGAGATCCTAAAATGGATGTGTAAATACCAATAAATATTAGGATAATAATTTTTAAAAAATCATGTGACTTATGTATGAAACATAAAGGAAAGTGGTGTTTAATATTGCATGTGTCTCTCAAATGTATGGAGTGGGATGGAAATCCCTTACTACTTGAGTAACTTTTAAATCAAGAGATCTATGGAAGAATAACATCAATTGAAACATTAAATATCATGAACTAAATAAAATTCAGGATAAAATATGTAATAAGGTAGTCTATGAATGACACAATATAAATGGTTATTTAATATGGAATAAGGCAAAAAAAATAAAAGTGAAACTATAAATCTCTTTACCTTATGTTTTGACTTCCTTTTTACACGTTCAAACCTCCTCTTCTTCAGGTATCTCTGTTTGGTTTTCTCTAAAGGACTTACTTGGTTAAATTTATGATCAAATGAAGGATTCTAGGATAAAAATAGTAAATTTTAGATGTCATTTGGGTTGTATTTGGATGATCCAAATGGCTTGAGGGGTGTGAAAAAATTGGGTAGAGTGATTTCCCATTTATAGTGGAGGTGGAGTGCAATTCTTGTGAATACCAAAAAGGTAAAAACTATTGGGAGTTCTCCCTTACATTATATTCCTCCAATAATGAACCATTTTCGATAAAATATGGGATATGTTAGAAATATGTCCATCCAAGGAGTTTTGGACTTGTTTTTAGGTCATTTTCTTCTTTATTTTTAAATTTTAGTCCCTTGGTAATGTGGTTTTTCTCTTAATTAATGGGATTAAATTTAACTATTTTCGTTAATAATTTTGGTAAAATATTAATCAAAACTTATTAAAAATTATAAATTTCTTTGATTACAAATATGGAATCCATTTTTTTAAATTCCAATAACATAAGTGGAAGAAATTAAATTAATATTAATCCCACAAACTGGATGAGACAATGGGTTAAAGTGAAAAATATTAAAAGTTTGAAATGTTTTTATATCCAATTTCATTATAAGATTTAATATAATGACTTTAATTAGATTAAATTATTTATAATTTTACTAATTTTACTTTTAAACCAAATTGAATTATAAATTAATCATATAAATAAATTATAAAAAAGGTAGTTTAAAAATAAAATTCACTATTTTTTACTATTCATCAACTAATGAAATTTTTTAGAAAATCCAAAAAATTTACCATAATATAATTTCAACATTAATATATCAAAAATAAAGTTTATTTTTTCAAATAGTAGTTATAAAATTTTCAAATTTTAATTTTAAAATAAGTTTTTTGTTAAAAGGAGACAAACTTTCTTTTGAAAAATATATCTTTTAATGCTTAAAAGTAGATTTCTTCTTATCTTATGGTCATCAAATCTATTAGTTGAATGTAAAATAATTTGGTTGAAAATATAATATATAAATTTCATTAAGATAATTTATGAATATTAATAAATTTAATTTATTTGGATAAAACATCCTAATGTTCAATTGGTTTTTATTTTCATTTTGAATTAATTAGTAACCAATGAATTCAAACATATATTGTCATATGTTAGTTAATACAATTAATTAATTCCAATTTAATGGCTAAATAATAATTTTAATTTTAAATAATAATATTGATAGTATTTAGTATAACTCAAAATTTCGTGTAACACAAGCTAAATTAGTGTTTCACGTAATACATGTTAAGCTCAGTGTAGTGTGTAATGCAATCTAAACTTGTTGTTTCATATAAATAAATCATAAATTGGGGTAGAAATTGATTTAATGAATAAAACAATTTTAATTTGTTATATAATAAATTAATTCCTAAAAACTTGAGGTGTTACAATCTAGCCAGATAACCCATTGTATTTAGAGAGGGTTGTTGGAAGAGGATTCCTAGATAATCAATGAGGGATCATGATTGGAAATCAGTGTAGAAAATAAGAGCTTTTGGATATCACCAATGATAGTGAGGTGAAGCCATTCTTCCTCAGTGATCAATCCAACCCCAAGTTAGGATGGTTATCTTGTTGGTTAATCCCAGTTTTTTTCCCATGATGAATTTGAATAAAAACCACTAAATTATTGATTCATAGTTCTATAATGTTTTTCGGTGTGGGCTTCATCTTCTTGGGATTTCAGGAATATATATTGTTGATTATTTTTGTTTATTAGTTCTTTATTTTTAATTATAATGAAAACTAATAGTGTCCAACCAGAATAATGGTCAAGGTTAAGTCTTGTTTTTCACTTTGATTTTCTCTTACCTTTCATCATGTGATCATCCTCATCATTCCATTTGTCTCACAATTCAACAAATACCTGGAAACTGATTGTTTTTTATTCGATCATTAGAACAAAAAATCATTTATGTGGGTGTGATATCAAGATTAATGGCATGATTGAGGTTTTTTAATGGATACTTATGATTGGGTATGGATTGTTATTGGATTGGGATACCTCATTTTTTGATTGTTATATAGGGTGCAACATGGAGTAATGAGGATCATTTTCTGAGAGGATTGGATGGCTAGAATTCGTTCACCATTGATGGATGGGATTAGACAAAATAAGATCCATGATCAATGGAGAGTCTTATGGAAGATTTTTTGATGGTGGAGATGTGAGAATAAGATGTGAAAATGTTTTTTATTTCTATAAAAATCCCAACTATACGACATTTTTTCTTTAGAGCACAAGCTATAAGGTCCCCTCCTACAGTGATGGGGTTTACATATATAAAAAAAATCACACACCGTGTGACACATATCACAGTCATTGTAACCATAAATAGTGGCATTGCATATACCCTATGGGTATAGAGGTACAGACATGACCAGGAATGCATGAATATCTATAGTGCATGGTCAAGTCTCGATACTCGGTTGCAACCAGGTACACGGGCTTAGACAGGATACAAAACCATGGCCCGAAGTACATGGGCATGATCCATATTACACCAACTCAAGAATATAGTTTACATTGAGAGCTAGCTCGACCTCTACACACCATGTATCCTCAAAATACACTCCATGTATATGGAGAAAGGAACATCATGTTATCTGGAATGACACAGGGTATACGAGATACATCATGTACTCCCAGTACACACCATGCACTTTTACCAAGGAAATTTGAGACCCTCCATCTCTTCAGTATAGACCAATATCATTTGGGTGTTCTCCCTTATTCTATACTTTTGAGGGTAAAATGAGGTATTATATCTTGAGCAAAGGATTGCGGTCCCCTCTATGTGAATAGTCTCAAACAGAGTTTGGAAGTCCCTCTATGTGACCCAGATCGTGATCCTATATCATTTATTATTCTTACCTATGTGGGGTTTAAGGAATCATCATGACCAAATTACATGATTGTATGATCCCCTACTTAGTAGGTTATCCTAGGTAGGTTTTGTTATAGCCTAAAGGCCTTGGGTTAAATCCCCTATTTTTCCATCGAGATCTTAGGTGTTCTACTAAGTATTTATTTAGTGCGCCCCGATGAGAACAACCTATTAGATGAGCACCATTAGTGATATCATGTCTTGTGGAGTGAGTTCTCCCAAATGAGCTTTACCTAGAAGCCTCATGAAGAATCTTATGGCATGAAATATGGCTTATTCCACTTTGATACTTGGTGTATATTATGAGTATATCTGGGTTATTGTTCTTATTTCTATATCACATATCCTAATTTAAATACATTTGTGAATATGACATTAATAGTCTAATGATGATTTATGATTGGTTATTTCAAGGTTCCCTAATGGGTATTGTTATACAAACCCCTACATTGGCTCAGACTGCACATTTCATGTCTTATCGAGATGACAAGCCATTTGACAAAGTCTCAGGAGGAATAAGAGTATACATATAATAGTGATCTAGAAGTAGTTTGGTTTTTAATAGGTTCTATATTTGATAGTAGTCCCTTCCTTCTAACAGTTTGGACTTTTTATAAACTTTTTTGGGGGATTTGTTTTTTGGACCTTATGCTTTCTATCACTTTTGTAATAATCTGAAGTGTGTATAGATTCTATGCATGCATTGGTATCAATTTTATTTTACCTTTAATCATTTTATGAGTATTTCTAGTTCAGTTTCTTTGTATAACTAGCTTTTTCTAAAGCTTCCCATGTATGTTTTATGCCTACTCGGCACTTGTATCTAGTCACTATCTTATTGGAGACAGTCTTGGGGCATCACACTCAGCTTACCGCTGGCCTGGTGGGCCCCGAATGTAATGACTCAAAGTGTTATGAATAAAATTCCCTTTCTTTTAATTAAATGTCTTATAGATATAGAAAACAAATGAACTCCTTATGTTTTATTATATCTAATTGGATTTAAATGATGATTAAGTATCCTTACCATTGATAATATAGTTGTTGAATAGTGATCACATGACTAGTATACATATAGGGTTTTAACAAATCCTTTTGATAGAGACATCGAAAGTGATGGCCTCAACCAGTATGCTCAAACCTTATGAAGCAAATTTATTAGAGCTTCTGAGGGAGATAGAATTTCTGGTATTTTCCCTTGACCAATCCAAATCTGAGATCCAATAACTTAAGCATGAGTGAAACCGTTTATAGGAGAATTTCAAGCTCATCGAGATCATGGCCTAAACCTTGTTCACCTAACGGCCCCATGAAATCCCCACCATCACACACCTTACTCTTTGGGAGTATGCTAGTGTAATAAAGGGATATGTAACAAGACCCTAGCATTAAATTATTTGAATTATTTTTGTATAGAATAATAAATATACTTTCATTCTATTATTGTTACTTTGTAAATTATTTTTAATTCCTAAATCATAATTTTTTGGTTAATATTCAAATTTATTTAAGAAATATATTTTGATTAATTAATGTATTTTTGAATTAAATAATATTTTTTTAATTTTTTATTTTAAAATTAATTTTATTAAATACAAATGATTTTATAATTTTTATGAAGTCAATTCTAGTCTTTATTAAGGTTTGAAAATTGTTTTTATCAAAACCTGTCATTTTTTTAATGAATGTTGTTTTTTATTTTTAGTGAAAATTAAAATATTTATAATATTATTTAGATAAAATGAAACTTATTTTTGGAATCAGGTAATTTAAATTATCCAATGTTCAATTTTTCATTATTTTTTGAGATAGTTATGTTTTTGGGTAAAAATTAAATACCATATAAATATATTATGTGTTTTATGACATAATAAATGATCTAATAGTGATGTAATAAAATAATATAATGGTTTTATCATGCAAAATATTTTTTTAAATTTAAAATAATATAATTTTAGGTTTTTTTTATTTATTTTATAAAGCCTTAGTGAATCCTCCAAGACATATAAATATTTTAATATTTTAAAATCATTTCCTTGAAAGTGTGACTCACCTATATATACGAAAGAGAAATATTTTAATATATTCAGCCCTTATTCTTTTACATAATGTATACCACTCCCCTTTTCTAGAAACCATGGGAAAAAATGAATGGTTTGTGGTTTTAAAAATTTTAGTGTGTAGGGTCCAAAACCGAAATAATAAATAATCCCCCACCACTCCTATATAAACCCACCCAATCACCCATTTGTCTTCACTAAAACTATTTGAATATCGAAAACCTTATATACTCTACTCACTATAGTACTCCCAAGGTTACCCTAATCTCTAATGAAGCCTCTCCCAATCTGTTGGAATCAAACATCCAAGTAAGGGATCTCCCTCTCTCCTTTTTCTTCAAGAACCTCTTTTTTCATGCCTTTAAATTTTAATTTTTATGATTTAGGATATATTCTTACATAACTAATCACTATGAATTTTATGTATACATGATGATATCTTCCTTTCACTCCCATTAATCCCCCTATGATCCTTTAACTCTGAGAGAAGTCAAGTTTTATTCGAATAATGAATGTAAATAAAGCTTCATGGATCTGAAGAGTAGGCTTATCACTACCCCTGTGCTCACACTACACATAAGTGGGGAGATTTTCATAATCTTCAACAATGCTTCAAAGAAGTTAATTGGATGTGTGTTGATTTAAAATGAAAAATTCATTGTCTATGCCTCTAGGCAATTGAATATTCATGAGTAAAACTATCCCATGCATGATTTGGAGTTGGCAGCGGTGATCTTTACGTTGAGAATCTAGCAACTTTATCTCTTTGTGGATAAGTGTGAAATATATATGGATCATAAAAGTCTCAAATATATATTCACACAGAATGACATAAATATGCACCAATGAAGTTGGTTAGACCTTGTCAAGGATTACGAATTAAATATTCATTACCACCCTAAGAAAGAGAACAAGGTGGAAGTTTCTCTAAGTAGAAAGGACCTTGTAATTGTGTCATTGATGAGAATTGAAAAGGAAACAATATTATTAGATGTTATGAATATGGGCATGAGAATCATAAAGAAGGGAACATCATCAATCTTTTCACAAATTATTACTCAAACCTCTCTTTTGGAAAGGTTAAATGATGCTAAACAACATGATGTGGGAATTCAGAAAAAAGTTTAAACTATACGAAAAGGAAAATCCATAGATTTTAATGTTAATGAAGAAGGAATTGTGAGATTTTGGTCAACACTATGTCTTCCATAAATTCCATAGCTAAAGAAAGATCTTTTGGATGATGCATATATTTTGAATTTCTCCATTCTCCTTGGAAATACGATGTTGTATTAAGATCTCTTGGAGTACTATTAGTGGGATAACCAGAAGAAGGTGATATCTAAATATATATATATCAAAGTGCCTAGTATGTTAGCAAGTTAATTTTGAGAGACATATGTCTAAGTGGATGATGAAAACATTAACCATACCAACATGGAAATGGAAAAACACCAACATTGACTTTGTCACAAAACATCTGAAGATATCAAAAGGAAACAATGTTATCTGGGTTTTGTGGATAATCTTATAAAGACATCACAGTTCATTTCAATTTAAGAGGATTTATCATTGGATCAACTGGTGCTGATATACATCAAATAAGTGGTAAGGCTTCATGAAGTACCACTATAGATTGTCTCTGATTGATATCCAAAATTTACATCTATGTTCATGAAGAGTCTCAAATATGATTTAAACATTGAGTTGGACTTCAGCACAACCTATCACTCTCAAACTGATGGCCAATATGAGTAGACTTTCCAGACACTTGAGGACATGTTGAGAGATTTCTCAATGTACTTCAAAGGCATATGGGACCAAAATGTTCCTTTGGTGGAGTTCTCTTAAAAAAACAGTTTCTATGGAAGCATCCAAATTGATCCTTATGAAGCCCTTTATGGGAAGTGGTGAAAAACACCAGAATGTTTGGATGAAGTTGGGGAGAAAAAATTTCTAGGTCTGTAAATGGTCAATTAAATGGTGGAGAAGATTAAGACCATCCAGCAACACATCATTGCTGCTCAGACTCGACAAATGTGGTTTGCTGGAAATCATCGACGAGACCAATAGTTTGATGTTGGAGACATCATATTCCTCCACATACCTCCATGGAAGAGAGTTATGAGATTTGGGAAGTTTTTAATGCTTATTCCAAGGTAAATCAGCCCTTTTGAGATCCTTTATCACATCATAGAAGGGGTATATAGATTATCACTCCCACCGAACTTGTCTCAAGTCTATAATGTATTATACGTATCACTCTTAAGGAAGTACATACCAGAACTATAACATCTACTAAATCCAGAGGTGATGCCATTTTAGAATGACATTTCCTATGAAGAGAGGCCATTTAAGATCTTAGATCTTAGAGAAAAATTTCAACGAAATAAGACAATGCCTATTGTTAATGTTTTGTGGAGAAACCACAAGTTTGAAGAAGCGAGGTGGGAACTATAGGAAGTGATGCGGCAGATCTACCATCATATTTTTTAGGTAGGGAAAATAAAATTTCAAGGGTGAAATTTCTTAAAGGGGAAGGTTATAATGACCAAAACTATTAGGAACAAACTTCTCTTTATTTTAATTAAATGTATTTTGGATATAAAAAATGCATGGACTTCTTTTGTTTTATTATATCCAATTGGTTTTAAATGACCATTAATTATCCTGACCCTTGATAATATATCCATTAAATAGTTATCACATCACTAGTATAAGCATAGGGTTTTAAGAAATATTTTTGAAACAGATAAAGGAAGTGATGGCCTCAACCAGTAGGATTGTACCCTATGAAGCCCATTTATCGAAGCTTATAGGGTAGATATCATTTCTGGGATTTTCCTAGGACCAAGAATAAGATGAGATTCAAATACTTAGGAATGAGAAAAACTGTTTACTGGAGAAGTTGAAGCTCACTGAGATCACAACCCAAACCATGTATGTCGAATGACCACATGGAAGTCCCACCATCGCACACCTTACTCTTAGGGCGTATGATGGTGTAATAAAGGGATATGTAAAAATACCCTAGAATTATGATTATGTGCATTATTTTTTATAGAATAATGAATATAATTTTATTCTATTATTGCTACTTTGTAAATTATTTTTAAAGCACAAATAGTGTTTTTTTTGTTAATATTGAAATTTATTTAAGAAATATAATTTTATGAATTAATGGTTTTTTGAATTAAATAATATTTTAAAAAAATATTATTAGTAAATTAATTTTGATAAATATAAATGATCATGTAATTTTTATGAAGTCAATTGTTATTTTCATTAAGGTATGAAAACTATTTTTATCCAAACCTATGAATTTTCAATAAATGTTGTTTTCTATTTTAAAAGTGAAAATTCCCATATTTAGAAAATTATTTAAATAAAAAGAGTATTATTTTTTTAATCGGAATTTCAAAATAACTAATGGTGAATTTTTAATAATTTTCTGAGATAGTGGAATTTTTGGGTAAAAATTAAATACCATATATATATAGAATTTTTTTATGACATTATAAATGACCCAATAGTGATGTAATAAAATAATATAAAGGGTATAGTTAGAAAAATATCTTTTTTCCTTTAAAATAATAAATTTATAAATTTATTTTATTTATTTTATAAAGACTTAGTGACTCCTCTAAGACATATAAATATTTTATGTTTTTAAAATCATTTCCTTGAAAGTGTGATTCATCTCTAAATAAGCAAGGTAATATTTCAATATCTTCTTCCCTTAACCTTTTAAAATAATTTATGTCACTCTACTTTTTAAGAAACCATGGGCAAAAATCATCGAATGGTTTTTAGTTTTGAATATTTTAGTGTGTGGCGTCCAAAACCAAAATAATAAAAATTTCCCCCAACTTTCCTATATAAACCCACCCAAGTACCCATTCCTCTTCACTCAAGCTCTTTAAACTCAACCACCATCTTCCCCCTACTCCCTAGAGTCCTCCCAAGGTTCCCCTAAACTCCTAATAATCCTCTCCCAAGCCTTTGGCATCACACATCCAAGTAAGGGATCTCCCTCCCTCTTTTTTCTTCAAGCACCTCTTTTACATCATGCCTTTTAATTTCCATTTTCTTTATTTGTGATATTTTCTTACATATTTAATTAATATCCATTTGATGTATACATTACGAGATATTCCTTTCACTCCCATTAATCCCCCCATATGATCCTTTAAACTCACTTGTTACTATACTGAAATTCCATAAGATATTTCTCTCTTCTCATTTCCATTCAAGAATTTATTTTATATTATGCATATAAATTCCATTTCACATGTATGAATATTATGTTCCATGATCCCTTTACTGTCCATCCCATGTATAAATAATTAGATATCTCTTTTGTTCTCATCAACTCAATTTATGAATTTCCATATGACGTCGTTATGCTGCCAAAATTGCCATGTCATTCTCCATGCCAAAATCTTCATGTAGTGAATACCATACCCATTCTTCTATAAAGGGTATTCACCTTTATGCACACATACTTATCATATGGTGACTTAAATTTATGACTTCCAAATTCCTTCATTGTGGAATAAATAGTGATTTTGAATGAATTTATGTTATATGATCTATGTGGCACACAAAAGAATGAGATTGAAATGATTATGAAGGGTGCACCCTGATAGTGCTCCAATTCATTGGGTAATGTTTAGTATCATGATACGTCATGTTGGTATAGGGGTTTACCATATTCCTTTATGTAAATTATGTTGTGTTTTATGTTGTTTCCACAATTCCATGTTATGATAATCATGTTATATCATGCCTTTATATTCGTGATTATCTTATACTCTATTCATATGCCTATTGTCTAACATGTATTTTATTATTCATGTTATTCCCTGTTTACTCCCTTTCTAAGCTTTATAGTTCACCATTTTTTTATGTATGTCCCCATGTTATCCCATGAAATGCTATGTAAAGGAATTTTGTGGTCATGAAAAATAAGTTTTCAATAAAGATGTGTATTTCATGTTTTAAGTTGTTATGTAATGTTCCTAATCCCAAATGACACTAGATATATCGATCTTATAAGTATTATTAAGTTCATGTTTATGTAATAAATCATTTTTAAATGTGAAATAAAGAGAAGGGTATTTATACCAATGGGTCAGGTCAAGACATGTCATATACATTCATACATTTACATACATATATACATACGTATACATGCACATACATCCACACACATGTGCACACATGTAAATAAATGTACATATTAACATACATATGGAAATATAAATACATAAACATACACATATAAAAATACACATACAAAAAATACACACAAAACACAACACATATATACATATAAAACACATGCATACACCCAGATACAGACATACACATAAATCTACATACATACACATGTATACATATTTATATAAAAATAAATATGTATATTTTAAATTATTTAATATGAATATAAATATATGAATTCAAATATATATGAATCGCATATCCAAATAAATATTTTTCTTTATAAATTTATATAATTCTTTAAATAAAATTGTAATATATCATATTTTTGTTAATTATGTATATGTTTTTTAATTAATGAATATAAATATATAGTAAAAAATTTTGTTAATTAATATATATTTGAACATTTTTTATATATAAAATTATGAAAATAATATTTAAAAAAATTATTAAAACTTATATTATTCATATTTATATATAATATTTACCTATATATACTTATTGAACTATAAATATTATTTAGAAACATAAAAATATGTATATATAAATTAAATTATTCACTTAGGCCTTTATGAGCATTAATGAAAGTACTGATAAAGGGTCACCATTATCAGTGCCCAAAAAATGCTAACAATCAATACCTTTTATTAGCACTTATTTTAGCACTAATAAAAGTCACTATTATTGTTGTTTTAAGCTAGTACTGATAAAAATCCCCCATTTATCGGTGCTTTTCATTGAGTACTGATAAAGGTTGGCATTAAATATTATATAATTTGTAGTAGTTATATTATTAATTACATAAAAAACATTAATAATTAATTACTATATTAAATATGAAAAACAAAATTATTTAAGACATATTATTAATTATATAAATGTGTAAATAATATTTTTTTATATAAATGAATAAATAATTATAAAAATAATTAAATATATATATATTTAAATTTGAAAACATTACAATAATGCTCTATTTTTTATGCTAGAAACTGTAGGTAATAGACCAAAGGCCAAATATTTCTATTTTATTTCTGGATAATCACTATTTTAACTAGGCTTAGAGGGAAACCATACATGGACCAAAATTTGAGTGGAATAAGGCCATTACATATCTTGTAATACTTATTAAACAAAGAAATACATGACCTAAAGGACTAAGCCCAAGACCCCACACTAAAGATTCCCATTCTCATTTTCTTCTCAATCCATCACTCTATCTTGTAGTCTTGAGTTCTCATCTATGGTTAGTTATAACTACCTCCCCTACTGGGGGTCTTTAGTCGGTGTGTGTTAGCTAATACAAAATGGAATCTTTGAATCCAACTAATCATCAGGTCCCACCTGTTCCCTTCTACTTATCCACTGGTCAGAAATGATTTTGTATGAATTCATTGTCAACTATATTTGGTCCTTGCGGCCCATATGGAAAAAAATCCCTTTTTTTAAATGCATGTTGTAGCCTAAAGGCCTTTTTCTCTATAGGATTGTGGTAGACCATATCCTCTATAGCTCAAATGACCCAATTTATGGCTTATAATTCCAATTTAAGTGAATATTTATGCTACTACAATAACTCCTATAGATACTACAAAAGCAACATTGAAAATTAACCCCACCTAGTTTGGAACCTAATAGTTTTAGATTTTAACAAAGATTCTATACCACTCAGCTATCGGGTTGTTGTCCTGGAAACTAGTACCAAAAAGAGGAAATAAAAATAGAACCACATGAATTTGGTATTTGTTATGGGGAAATGGAAATTGTTTATTCCTTCATATAATGGAATTTGGATTCCCCCAATATCAGAAAAAACCAAGGATCTGATAGAATCGTTAATTTTGGACTAAATCAACACACTCCTCCTTTTCAACCCATACTCAATTCCATGATTGTTTCTCCAGACCTCAACTATAGATTTTCCATTCATGGAAACCATGGATGCTTCACGTCTAATGGCCACTACATCCCAAAGCCTGATAAACACTATGGATCTACTCCAACTGCCCTTACTCCTATTAACCACCACACACACAACCCACATTACCTGATCCACACTCACTGACTGGTGACCAACGACCCCTTCATCATTCTCAGAACACCCTCTTAGCTTCTTTTAATAGTGGGGGTACCATTGTAATGAGACAACAGCTTGAATGGGGGATGATGGGGATGATGGGTGTTAACTGATATTTGAGAAATATGTATGATAGTTTCAATGGTGTAATGTGGTGAATGTGGTTTTTTATGGTGGGTATGGTGTTCTTTGTATGGTAGGTATGATGGCTTCTAATGGGTGTGGTGGGATTCTCGGTGGTTAGAGAAAAACAAAGTGATATTTTGGTATTTTAAAAAAAGATTATACCCATTCCATCACAAAATTTTCCATCATATCAAACTATATTTTAAACAACATTTTTATTCAATTTATTATTCATTTTTTGATTCTATTTCCCTTTTATTTCACATTAAAAACCCATACATTGTAAAAAATAGGGATTTAATTACTAATTATATTAATATATTTTATAATAATTATTTATATATAATTTCAAACCCATGGTGTCATTTTCCCATATTTTTTATTTATTTTTGTTCATTCATTTATTCCATGGATTCTCTAGTTGTTTCAATTTAAAAATTGAAGTTTTTGGGAGATAGAGGGGGATCCATGGTTGGCGCATGATTAGTATAAATTGTGTACTAACCCAATAAGACCATGTGTCCTAAATGGTGTCACTGGAATTCCTACATGGTTAGGCTCGTAGTTTTTAAAATTTGGTGGCCTATATCTGTTGTGATAGAGGAACCCACATGACTTTCACGTGGTTTGAAAAGTGGTGTGGTCAAACCTTTCATCCTACCCATTTTTTAAATGTTTTGAATTTACAATTTTATAGATACCTGATTTAACCCTCTTAATCCCTCATTTTCGCCCCCATTAGACCCTTATAACCCTATGTGTGCATCTTCTCAACTCCACCTCCATATTGATTCTATTTCTTGGGTGATTTAAGATCGGTTATTTAAGAAAACTCCATGTAAGTGTCTCATATATTATCCTCTTATCCTCTTATCTTCTTCTTCATTATATCTTGAGGTTCCTTCTCTACACTAGTTTTGGTGACCTAGAGTGGGTTGTATCTAAATTCCTTATCTAAGGTTTTGATGTTTGTGGTATTTTATATCATTTGTAGGATCTCCAAACTTCCTGGATTGTATTTTCCAACTTTTTTTGGTGGTTTCCAAGATAAATATAGGTGGTTTTATGTTTTTCTAATTATTTTATGTTTTAAATGCACTTTCCTTCATTTTTAAATTTTTCCTAAATTTTGTTGTTTTTTTAAATCGGTGATTTCAAAGGTGTTTGTGTGTTTAAGGCTCTTAAAATGGTTTATCCCATAAGAAAGTGGTTGGAAATGGTTTGTTTAAGTATGTTATGTTTTTGTTTATGATTAAAGGGGATGTGTATGGTTTGAAAATGGAACAAATCAATTGGGAACCCTGGGTACCTTGGAGGTAAGAATAAAGACAAGTATACTGGGTGATCTTGAAGGGCCTTGGTCCGATCTTCCTAGCAGGTTTACGCTTAAACAATAAATAATAATGTGATGATATTGTGGGTAATGATATAACTTTAGATGTTTCATCTCTAGTGGTTCATGCATGGGGGATATATCTTTTTTTGAATGACTACCAATATTATGAGGATCTTAGGACCCCAATAACCTAGTTTCTGATGAGTTTACCATAGTGCATATGCTATGCATTTACCTACTCTAGTTATTCATGCATCCTTTATTTTCCATTCAAAGAAAAATCATTTTTTAAATATTACTTATTTTCTTTATTTCAAAATTAGAACTTTAATTTGTTTTATAATGGATGTGCATGGAACACTTTGTGGGATCCTACTAGAAAAGGGATGATAAACATCATTGATTTTTCTCAAATTAATTTCCAAAAAACTACTATATAATAGTGAGCATGGTATCATTTCCATAGTAAAGGTAGTGATAGGGGTAGATATTGGAAAATTGACTAAAAATTTAAAACAAAAATATACAAACATGCATGAATTTAATATTGTGATAAACAGATGAACCATTTTGAAGATTATTTAATAAATAATGAAAAACGTGACAATGTAAATTGAGAAAAATATGAATAAGAATAAATAATAGGGAAAATTTATATTATCATGTTAATATATTTCTTGTTTATGAAAATCTTAATTGAGTCAATATTCGATAACATGACATCAAGATATCTATCGAGAAGATCGAATTATAATTAGATGATTATGCAGTTTTTCATTATAGAACACATTCAATTTATAAGAAGAAGAATTTGATATAAAAAATAAAGATGATCACACAATCCATGATTAAAATATTAACCAGAACAACCATACTCCACACTAAAATTTTTAGCTAAAATTCATCATGAAATTCAATAATGTAGAATTAGAAATCAAGACCAAAGAAAAGATAAAGAATACATCAAGTATCCCCTTTATTACCGATAGGGATAATATTTTTATCATTTTAAATATTTTTTTCAAATAATTTAATCCCAACCAATTTATCAATTTGATCTTTTTTTCATCAATTATGGAATTATGGTGTGTTTTGGGCTAAAATGTGAAAATTGCTTAATTCTATGATTTTAAAAAAAATTAATCATTTTTTTATTGATATCATAACATGTAAAATATTGATCCATTTTCAAGGATTATTTTTTTGTATTATTCCTTGATTTTTGGGATTCAACTTCTTCTTCAAGACAATGAATGGATTATAACATCCATAGGCCAAAAAATCAATTACTTTTAACTATTTTTTTAGATGATAGAATAGACCCTGCATCAAAAATTGATGAATAAATCAGGATAAACACCTCAAATTAAGGTGATTATATATTTATATGAAATATTATCCAATGTTTCATTTGACTATTATAGATCATGGAGATATTCCCTCATCATTTTCGACATTAGACACTCTAAATTGGAGAAAAATGTAGGAAAATTTCTGCCCGAAAGAGAGTAACTAATTAATTATGTCATAACATCCTCGATATGTGTCCAATGTATTTTAAGTTTTGAGGTCATATATAAAATTAAATTTGAAGTGTCTTATAAGAATGACCCTTGATTATATTCATACATATGGTGGATTAAGTAAGATAAAATATTTCTAGAATAGATTCTACTAGAGAACTTTTCTACTTTTGTTTTTTGTCTCTTTTCTTATTCTTAGTTTTTTAATTCCTTATTATTCCGCACTCTTATCAGTTACCCTTACCATGTTGGGGTAATAATTTATAATTATTATGGAAGTGGGTGATTTATATTTTATAATTCATTAGTTATTGTACATTATTGAATAAAATATTTTCCCTCTTATGTGAAGTTTTTTTCAATTTCATATAAAGTTTTTATTATCAAGTATGATCATATTTGGTTTCTGATTATATCATTAATTTTGTTATTTTTCAATGATCATTATCTACCTCAATTAGGTTTTGGTTTATATACGATTAAATATACTAGGGATTAGTGGTGTAATACTCGATGATAATTAGTATATGTGGGAGGGGTAGTGGATATTATTGATTATTTTGGATAAAAAAACCTCATCTGGTATTTCCTAATTCAATTTAGTATATTCGCTAAAACTCTCTTTCACATATAAGGAGAGTATACCAAATAAGATCTTGTAAAAAATTTCTCTCACCAACACCATTTTACCAAGGGATTGAGAGTAAGCAATTGTGGAATTTCACTTTAATTGACTAATCACAAGGGGATTGGATAAAATGGATCTATGATAACATTGAAATTAGAAAACCAAGATCAACCTGATCACCCTTATCATATAATACGTTTCAATCACTTGAATTGCCAAATTATTTTCAATACATTTCATAAATTCTTTTTTTCTATCATCGCTTTCACTTATTTCAAAACCAAACAATTTCAAAAACACTCTATTTTTCCTCTAATTAAAAGTGGAAAACTGTTTTTTGTGCACTACACTTCGGGAGACTATATAGGGTTGATAAATAAACTATACATATGTAATATATAAAAATTCCACACCCCATGATATGAGTGTCTCAAACATGGCACTACTCCCAGGGAGGCATTGCCTCGAAACACTAAAAAATATTAATTTGAATGACCCATAGTTAAATTGACCATTTAATTTATTTTAATCCAAAAATAGAAAAAAAAAACAATATCAATTAAAAAAATTTAAATAGAATTTCTAGAAATATACCTTTTAGATTCAACTGACACTTTTACTGTCCACTCGAAACATACAAAAATGGTTGGAAATACTAACCAAACCTTGTGTAACATCTGTACACATCAATTTTCTAATGAAAATTACCAACTTGATATCCCTTCCATAGAAAAGGATTTTGAACTATACATTAACATGATCCAAGTGCATCCTAAATTTCATGTCCTTATAAGTTAAGACCCGAATCGACATATACAAGAGCTCACCTATTTCTTCTCTAGGTTTACACCCTGAGGAGTCATAGAAGAGCGTAAAAGTGGAGGGAATTACCATTATAACTTTAATTAGTAACCATAAAATGGTTTTAAAATATGGAACCAATGGATATTAGTGATTGGGAAGATCATAAAATATTATTCTTAAAAAAATTCATCCCCACATCCAGTATCATTGCAATAAAAAAAGTGATTTACATCATAAATAAATCTACTAGAGAGACTCTCTATGAATACAAGGAACATTTCTAGAAATGATGTGCAAGCTTCCTGCACCAAGAAATAGAAGATTACCAATTCCTTGTGTTCTTATACGAAGGATTTCTAGACAATGATCAAAATTTTCTAAACACCTCATCTAGAGGATCCCTCATTAACAAGTGTTGGGAAAAAATACCTCAAGGTAACATTGGTCCATTTTTGGGTTCATTATGTTTGTTTAAAAAGTTAGTTTCCATGATAAGTTGTGGAATAAAGAGATTTTTTAAAATGGTTTGTTGTCAATGATCCAAGACAAAGAAATGGATTCCCTAGAAGTGGTATAGAAAATTGCACACACAAGGTGATTTCATTTCCCAGTATTTTCCAAAATTTGGGTGTCCAAAATTTGGATTTTGGATAGAATTATAAAAGGCGGATTTCCTTGAAGGCCATATAATAATATTGGAATGGAATGAGTTCCAAAAAAAAGAGCTTCATGAAGGGTTCTTCGTGAAGGCGTAAAGGTTTTTGATGGTTAGCTCCGTGATTACGACGAGCATCATGAATGGTGAATTTTCCAGGAGCATCACGAGAGAGGAAGCATCGCAAAAGAAAATAAGAGAGCATCGAGAAATGGTGATGACATGGCTGGAAGCTTCTGGAATCAGTGGACGCACCTATAAATAGGCATATACCTCCTTTAGAAAAGAATAATTATTTAATGAAATTATTAAGTCTCTAGATTTTTGAAGGTGGATCATGTGAAAATATTCACAAAGGCTAGGAGAACTAATTTAATGTTTTGAGCATCATGAAACTATGGGAATTTTCAATTATTATAAAAATACAACTGAAAATTGTGAGCTTCATGAAGGCTATTTGATCTTCACAAAAGAAGTAAGCTTCACAAAATGTGGTTACTTTGCGAAGGAAATTTGATCTTCACGAAATATAGAGCTTCATGAAAGTTGTGGTAAATGAGAAAATATTAAAACAAAAATTCCAAGAAGACCTTTGGTAAAGTGATATTCATAAATTAGATGAAAGTGAAACTTAATGATACGCTAAATGAGGTGTAAAACATTTCGATTCAAGAAATAGATGGTTGATCTTCTGAATATGTGGTGAGAAAAAATTTGTTGAGAGAGTAGTGATATTTCAATTTTTTATTGGTTATAAACCATGAGGTATAATGATTTTTCTCTGAAAATTGTAAATAGAATTGTGATTTGAGTGGATTTGGTACATTGACACATTATTGGCGTATGGTTCTTAGATGTAGCCCAGTGAGGGTAAAAAATGTAAAATTATTGATTTTCATGCATGATTTAATTTTTGTTCATACATTATTGTGGTAAATAGAGATAATATTGTTTTTTTAATGAAATAAGATCATAAGGGGTAGTAATTTTAATCATTTATGGCCTGATTCACCCCCCCCCCACTCTCAGGGTATTTAACCTGGTTTCTCTAACAATTGGTATCCAAGACAATGGTTAATTTAGTGCTTCTATACAAAGGGTTTCAATGGACATTTTCAATCATAAATGTATTACTATATTCAATGGAAAAAAATCAATTATGGAAGATTCATATGAAACACTATTTCCAATCCTTAGGAATGGATATCTATAAAGTGTCCACACATGGTATTTCATCCAATGTGGGCAGTGTTTCTTTATCAAAAGATAATATAAGGTAATTAGATGCTAATTCTAGAGGAATCAATGTCTTAGGGGGACACTAATCCAATGAGATCTATACAAAAGTGATATAACAAAATTAAACATATGCTATGTGGGAAAAGTTTCTAAATATTTATGAGGATAACTCAAAGGTCGGAGAGGCAAAATTGTAGGTTTTTTGGAAAAAGTATGAATATTTGAGAATGCACTTGATTGAGTCTATTTATTAATTCTTTGAAAAGGTGAATGATTTTGTGTAAGAAATTAATGGCCTCAGAGAAGTTATTAAATATGTAACTATCATCAATCACATCTTGAGAATACTTCCACTTTGGTTCAATCTGAAATTTTATGTGTTGGATGATAAATATCCAAAGGAACTGACATTATATATATTTCATAGTATTATTCTCTCATATGATTTGAGAAATTAGGACATTGGGTCTATCAAAGAATGGAAATTCAATGAGGTTGAATTCAAGGCCATGAATAAGATCACCGTTAAATATTTTCAGGAAGAAGAAAAGAAATATGTGGTGATTTCATTCCTTTCTTCATATCTACATAGAGGAAATTAATGTTTAAAGGGAAACTACCACTAGAATACTTTTGATGAGGAAATTGTTTTCATCTCGGAGCAAGGTTCCCCAGGAAATTACCATAAGATGATGATGATGATGTTGAAATTCTCATGAAGAAGTCTTCAACCTATGTGAAAGATAAGAAAAATTTTATGAGAAATTTATCCAAGAAGAATAGTCTTCTTTCATAATAATGTGAGAGTTTAGATGAATATGATGTTGTATAGATGGAAAACTGCAAATATCATGGATAAAATGAAATGGTGGAAGTTGTAGGAAGCACCTAGAAAAGGGAAGAAATTGAAAATGATGAAGAAAAAGCTAAAGGAAGAGTCAATGTGTAGGTTGAATTGGAAGCTTCTCTTGAAGAGATCGATGTTTGGAGATCCAAAATGAATAAATCCAACAAAGTGGTTCACGATACTAAAATCTATATAAAGCAGTAAGAGTATGATAATTCTAAGTTGATGGGAGAAATTGAACAACTTAAGTCTTCAATGCTAGAGATCTTAAAAAAGGTTGTTGAGTACAAGCTCAAAATTGAAGAACATAAAAGTGAAATCGATTGTTTGACTAACAATGGATGGGATAAAATCAAATTCATATAAGAACTTTAAGAGGAATATTTCAATTTACAATGAATATTTAAGGATTAGTAAAATCTATTGACTTTATGCCTGACATTGGGAAAGCAGATCATTCAATTGATAGAAACGGTAGAGGTAGAGCATAGAGGCCTATCAAAAAGAAAGCAACAAAAAAATCCAAATGATAAGGCTGGTATGGGGTTTGATCAAAAATATAAAGTAGTAACGGTTGAATTTATACCACACTCACTTTCTCTATTATTGAATATTTATTTGGGTATGAATTAGAATTAGATGATTTAAATAACCCAAGGAACTACCAGTGGTGTAGAATTGACAAGCAGGAATGCACCACGCATCAGGTGTTATTTTTTTTAAAATATGGGACACTCACAAAATAATTTTTCCCAAGCCAATAAATACCTAAGAGCACATAAACAATTGAGTAATACAAATATAAATTATTACTCTATGATATCATTCGAGGGAAATTGTTTTTGGTGTAGAGTATTGGGACACCTGGAAAGATATTGTACATCAATCATATCGAGGAATGTTCCAAAGAAGAACCAAAGTGGTTTCAAGAAAAAAATCAATGAATCAGTAGGTGAGTAGAAAATGAAAAATAAATTTTTAGTTCTATAAGATGATTCTAATCCATAAGAATCCAAACAAGATCAAGATTATCAATTTTTACAGAGTTTCAATTCAAAAACATTGATCAAAAATAAAAGAGATGAGAATGAAGTTGTTTTGGAAATTTCCCTTAAATCATCCTATAATTCTAGTGTATTAATCATTGATAGTGGGTACACATCCCATATGAAAAGAAATATGGATCTTCTTACAATAGTAAATTATGACAAGGTAGGTTTTTTCAAATTTTCAAATGATGAAGTCTTCAAGATAATTGGCTCGAGGAAATCCAATTTTGAGGGAAAAGAAATGAGAAGTGTTGATGTCTTATTAATTGAAGGTATCAATCAAAAATTTCTTCATGTTAGTAAACCATGTGACTTTTATAATTCTATAATATTTTCCAATAATATGTGTATCATCAAAAGAAGATATGGTATAGTTCTTCTATAGGTAAAAAGGAACAAAAGGGAATGTATACCTTTTAAGTGGGGAAAAAGATATGTGATTTTTATCAAGAGAGTAAGAAAAAAATACATTGTATAAATAACTTGGTCATATATATCAACCTTCCCTAGAAGATCCTGTAAAATGTGATGCAACTAGAGACCTCCCTAAGTTATCATCTGATCATACTCATACATTAGATTCTTGTTAACAAGGGAAGATCATTAGAATGACTTACAAGGAAAAGGAACAGAAGTCAACTAGAGTTCTTGAATTTGTGCATGAATATGTATGTGGACCTATATCATCAATATCCATTGACAAGAAGAGGTAATATGTTATTTTCATTGATCATTTAGTTAATATGGTTTGGGTATCTATAAATTCCCACAAGACCAATATGTTCTGTTGCATAAAACAATATCAAAGGGAATCAAAATGGATTCTTGGACAAAAAAATATTAAGTTTTGAACTTATAATGTTATGGAATTTATAAATATAAAAGTTAAATGTTATCTTGAGAAAAATGGGATAAGTTATCATGTTTCTTATATGATAACTGAAGGTTCTGGGCGCAGTGGAAGCGTGGTTGGGACGGGACCCTACATTGATTTTTACAATGATCAATGATTCTTCTGGAATCAATATGATGATAAACGCCAGTCTCCATGGAGTATGATCTACAATTTAGATAAAGAATAAAGTGGCATAAAACCTTTAGAGAGAATCTTGCACATCATGTTTATAATTAATTTAATTAATTTTATAAAGAAAATAATACTTGGGTCTTTGGTATTTTTCCTCAATGATGGTGTTGGTCATCTGGAATGACCCTTCAGTATTATCTTGTTGCGCTTGTAAGGATCCAAACTAGAATCCCTCTAGTGGTGATCCAAACATGCTTTGATGTCCTTCGATCAATATAGCTCGTTCTCTGGGTGCTAGCATGGTGAAGTGATTATCTTGTGTCGGTCTTTCTTGATCGCTTGTTCTTTGGTCTTGAAGAATGTCTCTTGTTCTTGAGAGGGGAGAGAAGAAGATTTTAGAGAGAAATTTTTTGGCTCAACAATTCTCAATTCATCAGGCGTGTGGTGTGGCATATTGCACAATAGGGGTACTTGCCTATTTATATACATGGAATTTCAGTTACAATATTAAATAGCATAGAAACAATTAAATACATTCATGAACTTAGAGAAAACTCATGCATTTAATAATAATACCATGTCATTATTTATGGTGTGCCAACTTGCGCAAAACAGAATAAATAAAATTCTGTATCACAAATAATAACAGTGTTATTTTAATTTCTGCCAACTAGTCAAATAATTATTTACCGTCTGGAAAATATTTATTTTACTACCAGACCAACCTTGGTCCACTAAAACTCCACTTCCATTTAATGAACACCATAATAAATAAATAAATATTTTAATCTCTTAAATAAATATATTTTTTACAAACTAGTAAATAAATATTTATTAAATGTTTAAAAAATAAATAAATAAATTTTATTTAGTCTATGCAATCATTTTAACATGAATAAAATTATTCCTCAGTCTTGAGAATAATATGTATTTCATTAATTAAATTCAAAAAGAATTTAACTGAGACCACCAAAAACACTTACTGTGTGACCATCTATGATTCTTTCTCATTGGTATTAGGCGGGCTTGCCTAAAGTCTAAGAGTACTATCTAGCAACAGGTCAAGGAACCCAAGATAAAGAATGTAAATTCTCAACAATGACATCCACATACGAATGCTCACTGTTTAATATCATCCTTTTGTTGCAATATCTCATCAAGTAGGTTTCATGATTGTGTCATCAACTTTTATTCTTGATATGTCATTCATTGACTACCTGAAATAAACTCATTATTACACCATGGCCATGTAATTTCGCGCGACGGTTCTATTTCAATCAAAGGTCCGAGATTTCAACTTCCATAAATGGAAGGGACAAATCCTTCCTCGACTTATCCATTAATAACATGTCACTTGTGACACACCCAATGTACCCTACTTATCGCAAACTATCGACATGATGGTTTTCATCAGTAAATCAAAGTGGACGAGTCGTGACACGTATTAATGATAATTATAAAGTCTAAGGATCATTACAAACTCTCACAGATAAAAATATCTGATGACACCAAAACATGTGGAATTCCTACTAGCGGGTCGGTTCTCATAATCTCTTATCTTGGAGATTACCAAGTGCGAACTTCAGGAGAGGAGGTCCCATCTGCTAACGAGTACTCGCACCTGACGGTCTTCATGCTATGTGTCCCATTATAACATGTCATCCAACAATAGAACTATATTTAAGAATATTGTTATAGTACTTTAAGGTTCCCATTGTAACTACCCGAGATTTTATGAGAATTATTATTTTTAATTTCATTGATGTATTGTGTTGTACGTGACACCAAAATTAGCTTGTTCTATACACAGCACCATATTAGTTTGTAGTATACACAACACTAATATTGGATCGTGTTGCACACAATTTCAAGTTTGTTTGATAGAAGTTATTTTACGCAACATTGAGTGTATATATATATATATATTCAATGTATAAATGAAATATGGTTGGATTCTATTATACACAACAACAAATGAATCTTGCACTACATGCAACCCTGACTTGGATTTCATTACACACAACTGTGACCATCCATGATAGCATGTGTTATATGCAATACCATGTTTCAATAAACGAGATATTATTATAATATTATTATGAACTAGCCATTAAGAATAATAATACCCAATTTTTAAAAGTTTATAAAGTTTATCTTTCAAAATGGACTTCATTTTTGGATTCGGAATATCGAAAGTAGACTTGGGTGAATTTTTGGTGTTTTTCTGAAAGCTTTCAATTTTTTATGAATAGTGAAAACACAGGGTTACTATTTAAAAACCGACTTTTTATTTAAATAATTATTTATTTTATTCAAATTTATTTTAGGTCAAAATTAATACATAATACCTATATAAGTTAAATGTAATTCATTTGAGTCATTTTATAATAATTTTAGATATATTAAAATTTTATTGAACTTTTCACCATCTTTTACCCACCTCCTAGGAGAATTTAAAAATTTACATAAAACATAATTTTACCACTTCACTGAGTGAAATTTAGAAAATCTGAGAGACACGTTTAATATCAAGGAGTAAAATGTGGTTCAATAAGAAAAAAATAATTTTTTGTGAATAGTAACTTTTTACTTTTATTTACCACGGTTAAAAGTAAATAAGGTAATTAAGGATAAAAATGATATTATTATTACCATAACACATGCCCTAATTCACTTTTATAAGTTTAATTCGACCAAAAACAACCTTAGGAAGAAAATATGACCATTTAGTTCCTCTTGTATTAGATTAGGACATTTAATATTATTTTATTTAATGAAGAGTTAAAATAGTTAAAATCAATGTTTAATAACTAAAACATTTTTAATATAGGGTTATAAATAAGATAAGTTAGACTATAAAAATTCATTAGAAAGATAAAAATATTTCATCCATGACGGTGCTTTATTTATAGTTTTTAGACATTAAATATTTTATGTTATTTATGACACAATGGTGATGCATTAATTACCTAAATATTTAAATATTAAAATAATTGATATTATAAATACCCATTTAAATGTAATTTTATAATTTTTATGAATTAAAATAATTTTATAGCTTAATATGACATTTTAGTATTGATTTGATTAAATTTTTTCTAACTAATCATGATGTTATGATTTTCACAAAAATCAATTACCAAATAGTGTCAAAATTGACATAAAATAGTTTTTTTAAAAAATATTATATTATTAATTGTTATTATATTCCTAAAAATCTAATGTTCAGAAAAATGACTTATATAAGGTTATATATATTAATAATGAACAACATGGGGTTCGTTTTTCTGGTTATAGTAAGTTTATTTACCATATAGTGTAAGAAAACAAGAAGACACGGTAAAAGATAAATTATTTAACTTATAATTAAATCTAGAAGATAAGGTTATAATAGTAACCTAAACATGTTTAAAACCTATTTTTTGACAGGATTTAGACCCATACTCACTTTATATTTGAAATAAATAAATTTTGAGCTATTATAAACCGGATATGACTTTATTATAAAATAATATTTTAAGTTTTTTCAAAGGTGCCCCTCACCTCCCTTGTAAAAAGGGAACCCCTTCCCTCTTCTCTTCACACCCTTTTGAGCCTTGAATCACGGCCAACCCCTGCCCATTTCTCTTCTCCACTTCCCTATAAACATTATGGAGGTTTTGTTCTTCTCAAAAGACCAACTCTACTTTCTTAAGATGAAGCTTAAAGGAGGTGCGTCGAAGAAGAGGTAATCTCTTCTTCCGATTCTCTCACGTTTTTTCTTCTTCTACTTATTATTCTTTATTTGTCTCATTATAAAGTAATAAAAATATTTTTAATTATGTACTGATATGTTATTATAAATATGAAACAACTCTATTTCACCTTCTATCCATCCTACAGAAAACGAAATCATCGCGCCTGCGTACGTACGGAATATCGTCTCCACGTCATGGTGGAATCTGTTTTCGACCACCACCTTACTTGGATGGGTATAATGGTGTAAATAAATAAAAATATATAATTATTGTAAATTGATATTGATTCGGAAATATTATACATACACTTAAATACAATTCCACGATCATGATAATGATATCATTGCTCGTGCGTACATATGGACTACTGTCTCCACGATGTGATGAGATTCATTCTCCATGTTAACCATTCATGAATGATTATAAAGTATATATAATGAATAATAATGAAATAAATGACATGGTAATGATACTGGATTTATATATATATATATATATATATGTATGTTATATACTTAATTCCATTCAATTCAATAAGGAAACGAAAACCATGTTCATGCGTACGTACGGCCTACCGTCTCCATGAATGGTGTATTTCATTCCATTTATCGATCTATCATATATATATGTATATGCTGAATATATATTATATATAAATTATGTTTTACATTATAGAATTAATTAAATCAGTATATAAGTAATAATATCAAGAACAACAAGTCGAAACACGTACAATAAATGAAACGATTTTACCCAAATCACTACTTTTACATCGAATTTACAAAAGAACGGGTAATTATAAAGTCATAAGTAAACTATATATGATATCATAACAATGAATATGAATCTTTAATAAGTCAATGACATTATTTAAGTCATTATACAGGAGGTTCGGATACATACGAATCATATCAGACATACGGTAAGGGATAACTATTCCAATCTCGCTCTTATCCGAGATTGTTTATTCGTAAGTATTTATTGGAATTTTTTTTATCATCCATGTCCCTATTTTCTAAAAATGTTTTCATGTATGTTTAATGGATTTTTTACCCATTTTTTAATTTTACCACATGTTATGAAAGGAATCTTACTTTTGTTTACCACATGAGTAACTTTTTGACTTTTCCGACAAAAGTACGAGGATAATGTTATTTTTAACTTATACGGGTGAATGGATTTTTACGGTTTCATAACACCTCATTTTCATGAAGATTCTGATACAATATTTCAGGATTATTTTCGAAAAAACCCTTTTCTTTTAATATTTCATGGCATTTTGTGAAAAGAAAATTATTTTGATGAAGAAAGTATATTTTCATCAAGAATTCATTTCAAGTGTTTTATCAATACTATTTTCCATCTAAAAATGACATTATTTAATATGTTTATGTTTCAAGTATAATGTCTCTATGATTTAAATGGTTTCACATTTCTTATAATGAAATAATATCCATTTGTTTTATATGGATTATGTTATTATGGTATGATGTTTATGAAACCAATTTTATTCTTTGGGTTTTGATGAATGATTTATGTTTATGTTGTGGCACACGTAAGAATGATTTCATTAAGAGATGGGTGGGACCTATATCTCCCTCCAATTGATTGGGTAACGATTTATATCTCATGAGATAGACATGGCTGGAACGGTAAGTTAATCTGATTCAGTGTTACAGGACTGAAACGAGGAGTGAACTCGATTCAGAAAGGGACTTTGTCCACTAAGATTGTCATGGAAGTAATGCATTGGCTAATATGGAAATCATAAAAAGTGCTTAATGGTTTCCACAATTACATGCTTTATTCCCATGCTATTTTATCATGATTGATGATCCATTATGATATATTCATTACATACTTCCAAGATTTTTGTCTTTTCTCAAGATTTTGAGGTTTAGATTTTATGTTCAAGTTTTTGCATTCAAATATTTATGGATTGTTTTATGTTCACTATGTTTACCCTTACTGAGCATTTGAGCTCACCCTTTTTATATTTTCTTTTCCCCAGGATATAAAGAAAGTTTTATGTAAGAAACCCAAAAGGGGAAGATCTTTATGGGAGATGTTGAAGATCTTTCACCATGATTAGAAGATTATGTTCCAAGTTTCCAAAGACCCTAAACTAATGCGATCTTTGGGCGTCTGTTTTTTTCATGTATTAAATATTCTGCAAAAGTAATGTAATTTACATGTAAGTCAAGTTTTGGGTCTCTACACCCATCATAGCAGGAAACTGTCATGACCTTATCAATGTAACAAATACTCTAGGACATTGTTACATTATAGTCATGCAGAACAATGAAAAATATGTAATAATACATTAAATATCCATGGAATAAAAGTAAAACCAGTTGGTTCTAGGATACCAATTCTTAAAAACTCCCACATGGACTAGAGCCAACTACCAATGACTTTCAGTCCGCTAGGCCTCACATGATGATCATGTTTCTACTAATTAAAGGCTTTAGTCAAGTGGTCCTCCGCATTGTCTTCCGTGGAAATACTACTCACTGGAACTTCACCTCTCTGAGAAAAATCCCTCAAGAGATGGTACTTCCAAAGTCTGTGCTTCATCCGCTGATGTGACCTTGGCTCTTTTGTGAGAGACACCATTTCAGTATTATCACACTATAGTGTGATAGGATATTTACTGCTAGGTATCACTTCTAGATCATGGAAGAATCTTCACATCCAAACTGCTTCTTTATCTACCTTAGAAGCTGTGATATACTCAGATAATACTATAGAATTTGCGACCACACTGTGCATTGAGCTCTTCTGGATCACTGCACCTCCATTTAAAGTGAAGATGTATCCCGTTTGTGACTTCATGTCATCTTGATCAGTCTGGAAACTAGCATATGTATATCCTATAATGACTAGTTCCTCATCTCCTCCATAAACCAGGAACATATCCTTAGTATACCTCTGATACTTTAGGATAGTCTTGACTTCCATCCAATGGTTTTCACCTAGGTCATCTTGATATCTTCCTACCGCACTCAATGCGTATGTGACATCTATCCTTGTACATAGAATGGAATACATGAATGACCCAATCGCTAAATTATATGGAGTCTTTGCCATTATATTTCTTTCCTCATGTGTCTGAGGACACATTTTCTTGGAAAGATGAAAGCCATATCAGGCTGGAAACAATCCCCTCTTTGATTGTTCTATAGTGAATCTCTTCAGTATCATATCAATGTATGTACTTTGACTTAAACCCAGCAATCTCTTGGATCTATCACAATGGATCTCGATCCCCAGAATATACGCTGCCTCGCCCAAGTCTTTCATGGAGAAGCATTGATTAAACCATGCCTTAATAGACTGTAAGGCTGGTATCTCATTTCCAAGGAGTAATATTTCATCAAAATATACTATTAGGAAAAAGACTGCACTCCCACTAAACTATTTGTATACAAAAGGTTCACATTCATTTTTGATAAAACCAAATTCTTCTATGGATTCCTAAAAACGAATGTTCCATGACCTGGATGCTTTCTTTAATCCATAAATGGATTTTTTCGACTTTCATACCTTATTGGCATCCTTTGGAGTCACAAACCCTTTAGGTTGTGTCATGTAGACATCTTCCTGAAGATTCCTGTTAAGGAATGTTGTTTTGACATCCATTTTCCAAATCTCATAGTCATGGTAAGCCACAATAGCAAGTATAATTCTGATGGATTTCAGCATTGAAACTAGTGATAAGGTTTCATCGTAGTAAATTTGTTAACGTTGTTTAAAACCTTCTGCAACTATTCGTTCCTTATAGGTATTGACTTTTCCTTCCATGTCTAGTTTCTTCTGGAATACCCATTTTCAACCAACTATCTTTACATCAACTGGAGGATCTACCAAACTCGATACTTGGTTTTGGTACATGGAATCCATTTCAGAATTCATGGCTTCTTGCCACTTGGAAACGTCTATTCCATTTACTGCTTCTTTGTAGGTTAGAGGATCATTATTATCAACTAATAATGATTCACCATCCTTGGTAACTAGAAAATTGTACCATTCTCGTTCTCTCACCTCTCTTGTACTCCTACGCAGAACTTGTGCCTCTGGAATATATTCTTCTTCCACCGTTCTTTGTGGAATCTGTTCCTGTACCAACTCATGTGTACCTTGAGACTTGACTTCATCGAATTCTATCTCACTACCACTATCTCTTTTGGTGATATGCTCCCACTCAAGGAATATTGAATGTCGTTCCACTATAACCTCTTTTTATAAGGGGGTGTATAGGTAATATCCCCTTGTTTCATTGGGGTATTCTATAAAGGTACACTTTGTGCCTCGGGGTGCGAGTTTGTTACCTGAAGAGGCCTTAACAAATTCTCTGCTACCCCAAACATGTAAATTCAATAACATGGATTTTCTTCCACTCCAGAACTCATATGTAATACAATTTATTGATTTATTTGGAACTTGGTTTATTATGTGTTCCACTATTTGTAACACATATCCCCAAAACGATAATGGAGGACTCACATGACTCATCATTGATCTCACCATGTCCAATAGGGTGTGTTTCCTCCATCTCTCACACCATTCCACTGGGGCGTGTTTGGAAGAGTGAGTTAAGATAGGATCCCAAACTCCAGTAAGTAATCAATGAAGTCTTGATTAAGATATTCTCCACCTTGGTCTAAGTTTAGTTTTTTAATCTTCTTACCAAGCTGGTTCTCAACTTTATTCTTGTATTCATTGAACTTATCAAAATAATCTGACTTATACCTCATTAAGTAAATATATCCATATCTACTAAAATTATCAGTAAAACATATTAAGTATGAGAACCCTCCCCTTGACTCAACTGGAAATGGATACCACACATCGGTATGAACCAATTTAAGAATTTCTTTAGACCTTTCAGCTTTCCCACTAAATGGGTATTTGGTCATTTTTCCTTGTAAACATGCACAACATACTCCAAGTTTTTTTAGTTCGAAAGAATCTAAATATCCATCTTGATGTAACTTTTTCTAGAATTTCTCGTTTACATGACCTAGTCATTGATGCCAAAGCTGGGTGTGGTATGAGTCATGTGAAGTATCTTTATTATCGATTTCCATTACTTGGTTTGTGTAATTCAACATGTAAAGTCCATTATATAAATGTGCCCTACCATAAAAAATTTTATCTTTGTAAAAGAAGCAACATTCATTTTCAATCTTGAAAAAAAAATCCATCAGTATCTAATATGGATACCAAAATAATGTTTTTAGTAATATAAGGAACATAATAACAATCCATTAACACCAAGATCATACCTGTTGGCAATGTGAGGTGGTAGTCCCCGACAGTTACAACAGCAATTCTATCTCTGTTGGATGCTCGTAGATCTACCTCCCCTTAATCAATCTTCCTGAATCTACTTGGTTCCAATATTTGGATACATATGTGAGAACCAAAAGCTGTATCTAATACCCAATTTGTAGAAACAGATAGATTTCATTTGATAACAAATGCACTTGAAGCTTCCCCTTGCTTCTTAGGCTGGGTGTAGTTCTTCTTCCAGTGGCATTTCTTGCCACATGCAAAACAAATAGCCTCTTGTTCCCTTGCCACCCCTTTGATCTTCCTTTTCTTGGAAGGTCGTGAAGAAGATTTGGGCTTAAAAATATTCTCCTTCCCTTTATTTTTATTCACCAGAAGGACAGAAGGCTTTTCACGCATCATATATTTTTCCACTTGGAGAATGAGGATAAGAAGATCAGATAGAGACTTCTCAATGTTGTTCATATTGAAATTGTCAACAAAGTTAGAGAAGCTCTGAGGGAGTGATGCGAGAATGGTATCTATGCCCAGTTCTTCGAGGACTTTAAACCCTAGAACCTATAGGATCTCAATTTATCCAATGATCTTGACTACAAGAGGCCCTGTTGGGGCACAATCTCCAAGAATAATCTAAATGAGTGCCATAGATATCTCAAAACATTCCTATCTTTCTCTCTCTTAGTTAAGACCACAGAGGTTCTCGAGCATGCTATAAGCATCCATGTTTTCATGAGACATCATGAGATCACTAGACATTGATGATAACATCAAACATTGAATGTTGACCGCGTCATTCTTATGTTTCTCATAGACCATAAAACCCTCATCACTCACCTCCTTGGCAGGCGAATCAGGTAATGCTGACTCCAGCACATAAGACTTCTGTTCATGGTGTAGAAAAACCCAAAGGCGTCTAAACCATTCCTAGAAGTTACTGCTGGTGAGGATGTTATCTTTATCCATAATTCATCACAAGGATAGTGTGGTTGAAAAGTTTTTCATTTTTATTCTACAATTAAAAGATAAGATCATTAGTACTTTCTTGATTACATTTTATGGGAAACAATAAATTTTATTAAGTCTCCCACTATTTTATCAAGTCCCAATGGCCCTCACCATTGAACTCGGAATGTCCAGTTGCCCTAACATTCTAGTGGAAAGGATCCATATTCCCTTTCACATAACCCCAACAAGGGTTGGTCAAGCTATTAGAAGGTATTTAGGTAAGTAAATCCTTTCCAACTGTAGACTTTCTGTTCTTTGATCTGTTGAGTGGACTCGCCAATCCTGAAATCATGACATTGGATTTCCTCAACTCTTGCCTCCAATATTAAACCAATTCTATCAAGGGATACTCCTATTGATGTAATAAGGTTAAGTCAACCCGAAACCTTTTATAAGGGCTTCTTGTATAAAAGTAAGTGTCCCAATAAGGTTTGGTCAAACACAAAGGTTTATTGAGTTTTTCTATTAATCAATTAATGGAAGGCTTGGTCTGAATTAGTATTTTATTTGAGGGTTTATTATCTCTTATGAGTGAATTTATTATTATCACATAATATGTAATATTAATTGGAAGTTAATTAAGTGATTAACCATGTATTGATAATATTTATGCATAATACTGGTATATTTTAGTTCCATCTTGCATGCTTTTTTTAATTCATTAATTATTTGATCGTTACAACCCATCCATAATGATAAACCATGAAAATGACATAAATAAAATAATTGGTATGATCATGAGCTTGTTCTATTGGTTGGATTATCTAGAAGTTGATAAACTAACCCAATACCTTCGGGAGAAAACACCTTGAACCTTTTGAGTTCATGTTTACAGCTTCCCACATGTCCACCATTGTATCTCCTTAGATTGGTTTCAACTTGGCTCCTGACTTGAGCTGCCTCCTCTATCTTGGGAGCTCCATCCATTACATATGCATTTATCTCACATTCATGTCAGGGGTAAAAAGGGATTTTTACATAAAAGAAACATTGGGCGCACATGCCCTACATATTAATGAGGAGAAGGATTACTAGCCAATAAATTTAATTAATATAAATAAATTTAAAGAAACCATTCACATAAAAAGGTTTTGGTCTTTCTCATGATCATCCATACATTCAACGATATTTACGCATAAATAAAACTAGCATTCAATTCTTTAATCATTCTTGTTTAAGATAAATCATGCTCGAATCAATTAATTGTCATCTTTAATTAATCAATCCTTTTATCTTAAATCCTTTTCTGAATTTTCATAAGATTATAAACTATCATAATTTTAAAAAAAATATTTCCATTTAAAATTATTCTTATACATAACTTGTACCTTCGAGGCAACCCGGTAAATTTCCATTCATAACTACCTAATTATTAGAAATTAATATTATGCAGATTGTTAAATTAAACACATATATATAAAACATCTATCACGTGTTGTGCCTCATATTTACACCTGCACTATGGTACACGTCTCAATAGTTGGTATAATATAATAATAAATCTTAATAAATCTATGTAATTAGGATGAGTACAGGGTGTGTACTTCTGACTACATGGCGTGTACTTTTGTTCATTGTCCATCTAGAGTACATCCCCGGGGACATGGTGTGTAGACGTAATTCTGAAATTTTTAGAGTACACGGTATGTTCAGTGGGACACATGTCATGTAGTTTCCGTGTTACACAGTTTCCAGGTGGGAAAGCCGTGTACGGGGTACACGGTCCAACCCAGCCCAAAGGGACTACACACCGTGTTCAGTGGACCACACAGCGTGTAATCTGGAAACCATGTGCCACCTCTTCCTGGTCAACACACGGTGTAATTTATGACTTATGTAGGATCCATTTCTGTGGCCTGATTTGGAAGACCAGTCCAATGCATTGAACCTAGACTACACAGCATGTAATTCTGAATACACACTATGTATTCTGGTGTTGTATGGCTAGGAACGTTTGGCACCTCCGAATGAGATCCTATATATTATTTTAATCAAAATTAAAAGAAATTTTTTTTGGTAAGGTGAATTAGAAAAAAACGAGGAGGAACAGATCTCGAGATTCAGATTTACAGAACGACTAACATGAATTGAAACAACTGAATTATTAAATGTGTAAGTCATCAATGAAATATTTAAATAATTATAAACTATGTTGTAACCTCACTCTGATACCAATTGAAGATTCTGGGAGCAGTGGAACCATGGTTGGGAGGGGACCCAACTTTGATTTTTACCATGATCAATGATTATTCCTAGATCAATACAACGATAAATTCCAGTATCCATAGAGTATGATAAAGATTTAGATAAAGATAAAAGAGGCTCAAAACCTTTATAGAGGATCTTGAACATCATGTTTATAATTAATTTAATTAATTTAATAAAGATAAATAATACCTGGGTCTTTGGTATTTTTCTTCGTTGATTATGTTGGTCATCCAGAATGACCCTTCCAGATTATATCATTTCACTTTTAAGGATCCAAACTAGAATCCCTCTAGCGGGGATCCACACATGCTCTGATGGCCTTCGATCGACATCGCTCGTTCTCTGGGTGCTATCACAGCGAAGCGAGTATGTTGTGTCGGTCATTATTGATCACTTGTTCTTCGATCTTGAAGAACATCTCTCATTCATGATAGGGGAGAGAACAATATTTGAGAGATAAAATTTTTGGCTCAACAATTGTCAATTCATCAAGCGTGTGGTGTGTCATATTGCACAATAGGGGTAATTTCCTATTTATATACATGGAATTTCAGATAAAATATTTAATTTCATAGAAACAATTAAATAAATTCATGAACTTAGAGAAAACCCATGAATTTAATAATAATACTGTGTCATTATTTATGGTGCGCCAACTTGCGCAAAACGGAATAAATAAAATTCTGTGTCACTAATAATAGAAGCATTATTTTAATTTCTTCCAAATAGTTAAATAATTATTTACCATCTTTCAAATAATTATTTTACTACTGGACCAACCATGGTCTGATCGAACACCACTTCCATTTATTGGACACCTGAATAAATAAATATGTAATTAATTCTCTTAAATAAATATTTTATTTACAAAATACTAAATAAATATTTATTAAATGTTCAATAAAATAAATAAATAAATTTAATTTAATTTATGTGATCATTTTAACTTGAATAAAATTATTCCTCAGTCTTGAGAATAATATATATTTCATTAATTAAATTCAAATAGAATTTAACTGAGACCACAAAAACACTTAGTGTGTTACCCTCTAGGATTCTCTCTCATTGGCATTAGGTGGGCCTACCTAAAGTCCAAGAGTACTATCTAAAAATGGGTCATGGCACCCAAGAGAAAGAATGTAAAGTCACAGCAATGACATCCACATACAAATTCTCACGGTGTAATATAATCCATTTTCCACAATATCTCATCAAGTGGGTTTCATGATTGTGTCATAAAATTTTATGATTGATACATTGTTCTTTGACTACCTGAAATAAACTCGTCGTTAAACCATGACCATGGAATTTTGTGTGATGGTTCTATTTCAATAAAAGGGCTGAGATATCAACTTCCATAAATGGAAGGGACAAATCCTTCCTTGACTTTTCCATTAATAACATGTCACTCATGACGCACCCAACTTACCCTACTTCCCGCCAACTATCTTCGTGATCGTTTTCATCAGTAAATCAAAGTGCGCGATTTGTGACACGTATTAATGATAATCTTAAAGTATAAGGATCATTACACATGCTCACAAATAATAATATCTGATGACACCAAAACATGCGGAATTCCTACTAGCGGGTCTGTTCTCATAATCTTCTATTTTGGAGATTACCATGTGCGAACTTCATGAGATGAAGTCTCGTCTGCTTAATAGTACTCACACCTAATGGTCTACATGCTATGTGTCCCATCATATCATGTCATCCAACCGTAGAACTATATTTAAGAATAATGTTATAGTATTTCAAGGTTCTCATCATAGAGGGGAACTTCCATGACCTTATCAATGTAACAAATACTCTAGGACATTATTTCATCATAGTCATGCAGAATAATGAAAAATATGTAATAATACATTAAATATCCATGTAATCAAATTAAAACCAGTTGGTTCTAGGACACGAACTCTTACAATAACTATTCAAAAAAAAAATTAGTGGTTGAGAGGAGGAATAGTATTATCAATAACATGGTTATATTGGTGCTTATTGAAAAGGACCCACTAGATAAATTCTAGAAGAAGAAGTCTTGACATCAGTCTAGATATTTTATAGGGCTCTATTATATCCAAAATAATAAAATACTTTGTATGAGATGTGGTACGAAAAGAATCCAACATTAAAATACTTTCAAATCATTGGTAGTAAGTGAATTATTCTCAATAAATAGAAACATAGAAAATTTGAGTCATGTGGAGATAAAGGGATATTCCTTGGCTACTTAAGAAAAATAAAAGCATATGAATTCTTCAATAAGAGGCTGGGGAAAGTAGTTGAAAGAAATGATGTCACTTTAGTGGAAAATGAATAAAATCTTCAACAGCATAGTGAAAAGTTCCCAAATGTGAGTGATGAAGACGTATGCAACATAGGGGGACCAGAAATGGAAAATGCTGAATCAGAAGAAGATAATGATGATGATAAGGAGGAAGTAAAATCTATATCATAATAGAAGCCAAAGAGTCGATCTGAAATTGACAAGAAAGATATCATTGGTGATCAGGCAGCGCTAGTTCAAACTAGAAGAATTAATTCATTACAGTAGGCATCCTTCCAATCTCAAACATAGCCTAAATGTTTTGAGGAAGAATCTAGAGATGAAAACTAGGTTTAGTCTATGAATGATGTACTATACCAAATTGAGAAGAATCAGATGTGGAAGAATGTTTTGAGACTAGTAAATAATAATTTAATTGAAAAAAGGGTCTTTTGCAATAAGATGAATGAAGATGGAACAGTGATTCGAAACAAATCATGATTAGTGTACAAAGGGTACTCCCAGATAGAAGGTATCAATGTTGATGAAGCATTAACACCTATTGCAATGCTAGAGATAATCAGGCCAATCATATGATATAAAAATTTCGTACCCAGGCCAATCGTTCTCAGAAAGATCACACAATGCATATCGTAATCATGTTAAGTAGAATGTTTTTTTGAATTACTGAATGAATAGATAATTAAACACTGATTTACTATGAAATATCATCTTTAAGTGCATCAAGAGAAGATTAGAAGAAGATTCTTTTTATTTGAAGTGGGTTAAGGGAAGAAGTAAAGTAGGTGATCAAAAATATAGTGAACCATTTCAAAAGGTTTTAATTACCTTTTTAGGATAATTTGTTCAAATAAGAGAGATTGTAGAATTTTTTTTCAAGGGGGGATTAACATTAAAATACAAGATTTTGATTCGAATAGGTCTTATGCATTGTATTCAGGAATTGTATTGAAAAAATTAGACGTAGATGAACATACCCATGTATTACTCATCAGTTGAAATCAAGAAGATAATTGAAATGTGAGTCTAGAGAAGAATAGGTGAAGATTGTAAAAGATTCAAGAAGAATTGAGAAGCATTGATGAAGCCATAATTTCTTCAATATTTCAGGATAAATTCAAATTTTGATTAATTTAAGTGAGTAGGAATGTTTTTGGGATTCCCGCCAAAACCTTCTATGGGTCACCTATAAAAGGAAAAAAATAAATTGTACTTGACTGACAATGGTGTACTATTCATCATAGTAGAGAGAGAAGCTACATGTTTTTAGTGAGAGAAAGTGATACCATTTGTTTTGTATTGAATACATTTTGATGGGAAAGAATAAAACATTGCAATGATTGTATTTGGTTGATCATCATACTCAGTATTCTTCCTACTCAGCGGATCATTAAACTCATATTATCAATTTTATTCAGATAGTTTTGATATAATGATGAATTATTCAGAACGGGGTTTTCATACTAGGTTTTACCATACTAGAAATTTATGAACTGAGCAAGAATTGTATTTTGGATTGATGTGGTGTCGATTCATTTCAATTGTATTTATCAAATAATTATACTATGATAATTGTATTAGGGGGAATCGGACTTGGAGGAATCAGACTGGCAAAATCAGACACAGAAAAATCAGACTAAGTTTTCACCAACAAAGTCCATGAGGTTCTTACCTTTCTATTGGGTAATGAATTGAAGAAATGTGTTTCAATTTAATCCACTTGTTAAATTGAATATGATTTTATGTAACATAAGTTGTTACATAATAATTGTATTACCCTATTTGTGCTAAAAGTGTGTACACACACTTTTGGATTGTCTTCAAAGTGCTTCACAACTGAAAGGGAATATCCTACTCATTAAAATCCATAGATTGTTTTCTAGTATATTATATGGTATTTTATTGTCTCTAAAACATACCATGTAAGTGGCTATTAAAATTAAATAGTGAACCTTGTAAATACTTGTCTTCTGATGGATGTGCGTTTGTTTTGTTTTTATTAGGGAATTGAATACTTAACATGAGGCGAAGGTTGTTTTAATTGAATGGAAACATAAAAGAAAAATAGTATCATTGATTCACCCCTACCCCTCTCAGTGATACAATACACTGACTGGGAAGTTACAAGTGGTTTTAGAGGAAAGGTTCCCTACACTATTCTTTGTTGATGGAGAATTTGAATTGTGTGAATAGTAAAGGTATTCTGATCTTTGATGGAATGATTTATCATATTTGGAAGGATATAATGCTTCCTTATCTTATGTCTATCATTTATGATGTGCTTTAAGCTACAATAGTTGGTTTCCATGCATTGATGATAAAGATCCACTTACTCTTGTTAATAATAAGAATCTTGAGAATGGTGGAAGGGTGAAGAATGTTATATTGTCATCACTTTCTGAAAGTGAATTCTTGAGAGTGAATGGTATTGGAATAGGCAAAGGTATATGGGACAAATTGAAAAAGCATATATGAAGGGAGTACATAAATCAATAAGGTAAAAATTAAAATCTGAAGATTTATGTATAAAGAATTGATGATGGGCGAGCATGAATTTGATGGGTGTTTCATTACCACGATGAATGATATTGTGAGTACTATCAAATGTCATGGTGAAAAGTAGGATGACTCTACAGTTGATGAAAACATTTTGGGAATCCTACCTGATAAATTCAATGCAAAAAATTCTTCATTAGAAGACAAAGATCCTGAGACACTATCTCTTGATAATTTACATAGCACTCTTATCACATATGAAATAAGAAGAGGGAAATCTATGAGAATCAAAACAAAGATTATTAATGAAATTTCTCTCAAGGAAATGAATAAAGAAAAGAAAATAAGATTATTATTGAATAAAAATATGCTGATTCTAACTCTGAAAATTAGGTTTATAAAAATCTCAATGATATATTATCCTTGTTTGCTAAAAAAGATGATAACAGGTACAGGAAAAAACAAAAAAAATTACATTGAATTTTTTTAATGTGGGGGAGTTGGTAACTTTGTGGCTAACTATCCTCAGAGAAAGAATGAAGGGGATAGTGAAGAAGAAGAAGAAATAAATCCAAGAAGATCATGGAAGAAACAAGGTGATAAAGAAAAGTTTTATTCCACAGGGAAAGAAAATATATTCATTAAATCTAATAGAAGAAGTTTCTTTTCTAAAGATCAAGAAGAATAAGTAAGTGATGGTGAATCTAAAAAGGTAGTTTAGTATGGTATTGAAAATAATTTCATTACCACTGTGAATAATGAAGAATAAAGAAGCATCAGTTCTGATAAAGAAGAAACTCAACTTTAAATCCTTTTGAATGAATAGTTGAATGAATGTATGAAAAAGAATAGAATACTTGAAAAAAAATAAAAGTTCGAAGATGAATACTCAAAAAACCAAGAATATTTTACCGATGAGATATAAAATCTAGCGAAAGAGATTGATGATTTGAATAAATCTATTGAAGAAGAAAAGAATTGTAATGAGCAACTGGAGGTTAAGCTAAAGGAAAAAAAGAAGAAGATTTGGAACTTGTCCAACAATAACTCTCAAAAGGTGAATTGAGAAACACAGGTTTCCAAAACTATATCACTGAGGTTTGTAAAATCTCTCAAAATGAGAAACCAAATAAGGTTCAACAAAATTTACCTTCATCAGGTGAAAATAAAAAGACGATTGTTTCTGAAAAGAATAATGTTGGGAAAGTCATGTATGTTTCCAAAACAAACAATGATAGGAATTATGAAGTTTCAATGAAACCTAAATACGAAAATGTTTTCAATTAATGTAGATCTGGAAAAGTTTGAAAAAAGAATATGAATCCAATTGATAGCAAGAATGTTGGTGGCTCAGAATTAGAGATATGAGAAAGTTACTGAGAAACTTATTCAAAATTCTAATCAATATGGAAGTTTTAGAGGCAAATACTCCTTCTATGGTTATTGCTGGTATTGTGGGGGATTCAGACACACAGAAAGAATGTGTTTGTTTAACCAGAAACATTACTATTATCCCATATGTTATGAATGGAAATGATTGAGGGTGAGTTAATCACCTCAAAGAAAAAAGATTGAGAATTATGTCATGAATAAATCAAAGATGGTTGGAGTAAAGATTGAAAATAGGTTCCATCTCCTAGAAAATATTTTTGAAACATGTGAACAATATGGACACCTTGCAAAGGTATTTCATATTTTGTTACTAGATCAGCAAGAGATTCTTACTTCTCAAAATCCAAAGGAGAGGAAGGTAAAATAAGATGAAAAATTTTTTATTTTTGAAACTACTTTGAATCCTACAAAAAGAGAAAACACTTGGATACTTTATAGTGTGTGTTCATCACAAATGATCTGAGACTTGAAATTGTGGAAAATGTAAAATATTTTAAAGTGTGCATAGTTCCATTTGGAAATGATGAATCCCTAAAGATCAAAGGTATTGGATCAGCCATATTTGGAAAGGAAAAGATAAAATCCAAGAAGTCCTTATATGTTGACACAATGAAGCAAAATTTTCTAAGTGTTTCACAATTGGGTGACGAGGGTAAAAAAGTTATCTTCAAGAAAAATGGGTTTCTTGTGAATAATGAAGAAGATGGAAAGATTGTTACAATAGGCTAACATATAAAAGGGAATTTATTTCAGATTGCTGAAATACAAAACTATTGTTACATGAGAATGGTGTAAGAGAATCTGTTATGGCATAAAATACTTTGACACATGGGGTAGAGAAATATGAGAAAGTTATCTAATAATAATAGTGTCTGGGATATTCCTGTTTTCCCAAAAAGAAGAGATTGGTGTTTCATTATCTGTGAGAAAGGAAAGATTACAAATGTTATGCACAAGAAAGTAGAGATTTGTTCCAAAAAACCCTTGGAACTGATTCATTTTTATATATCCAGTCCAACGAGAAAATTGATCAACAAATTGAGATAAGCACTTCATGTAACACCCTAAACTTCCATGGTATGCTTCTCTTCGAATAATACAGCTGCATGTGTTGTACGCAACTCAGAGTTCTAACACACCACAACCAATCAAACTAGCCGTTATGAAAAGTAACACCCACTTTTTGAAATTTTATAAATTTTATCTTTCAAAATGGACATAATATTTGGATTCGGAATATCAAAATTAGCTTAGGGTGAAATTTTGGTGTTTTTCTGAAAAATTTCAATTTTTAATGAATTGTGAAAAACCCTGAGTTCTAGTTTAAAACTGATTTTTTATTTAAATAATTATTTATTTTATATAAATTTATTTTAGGTCAGAATATACACATAATAGAAATATATTTTCAATGTAATTCATTGGATTAAAATTATAATAATCTTATATATATAAAAATTTTATAAAACTTTTCACTGTCTTTTACCCACCTCCTAGGAGAAATTGAAAATTCACATAAATCTTAATTTTACTGCTTCTGTGAGTGGAATTTTGAGAATCTGAGAGACATGTTTAATATTAAGGAGTAAAATTTGGTTCAATGAGGTAAAAATAATTTTTGGTTAATAGTAACTTTTTACTTTTATTTACCATGGTTAAAAGTAAATAGGGTAATTGAGGGTAAAAATGATATTATTATTACCCTAACACATGTCTTAATTCTATTGGATAAGTATAGTTAGACAAAAAACAACCATAGTAATAAAATATGAACCTCTTTGGCCCACTTTTGTTAGATTAGGACATTTATTATTATTTAATTCAAAGAAGAGTTAAAAGATTTAAAATCAATGGTTAATAACTAAAACATTATTAATATAGGGTTACACATAAGATAAATTCGACTATAAATATTCATTATAAATCTAAAAATATTTCCTATATAATGGTGTTTTATTTATATTTTTTAGACATTAAATAATTTAATTTATTTATGACACAATATGATAAAGTTATTACCTAATTAAAGAAATATTAAAATAATTGATATTATAGATATCCAAATAAATGCAATTTGAGACTTTTTATGAATTCAACTAATTTTCTAGGTTACTATGACATATTAGTGTTGGTTGGATAAATTTTTTTCTAAGTTATAATGCTGTTAGGAATTTATAAGAACAAAATACAAAATAGTGTCAAAATTGACATAAAAGAGTTTTTAAAACAAATATTATATTATTAATTGATATTATATTCCTAAAAATCTCGGGTTCATCCAAAAGACTTATATAATGATATTTGTATCATTAATTAACCATTTGGGGCTCTCTTGGAAGTATATAGTAAGTTTATTAACCATATAATATAAAAATACAAAGAGGCATGGTAAATGTCAAACTATTTAACTAAGAGTTAAATATGGAAGATAAAGTTAATATGGTGACACAAACCTGTCTAAAACCTATTGGTTGAGTTTTTTTCAACCCATACCCACCTTATCTTTTAAATAATTTCTTTTTGAGCCATTATAAAACGAAAATTAATTTATTATAAAATAATATTTCTATCTTTTCCTAAGGTTCCCCTCACCCCTCTTATAAAAGGGCACTCCCCCTTCTCTCTAATTAACACCTTCAAATCCATTTTACTTGCCCAACCTCTACCCAAATACCATCTCAGATATCCTCCCTTAATCCTAGAGGCTTTAATTTAGTCATAAAGCCAACTTAAGGATCCATTTTGATCAGATCAAAAGGAAGAACCCAAAGAAGAGGTAAATATCTCACCTCCACTTTCAAGTTCCTTTCTTCTTCCACTTCCTTTCTCTTTGTTGTTTCTATTATAAAATAATAGCTCCAGTATATTCTATATAATGTGATGTTATTATAAATATGGTACAACCAAATTCATTATTATATCCATCCTTTGAATTACATGTCACCATACGTGCGTACGTACGGATTACCGTCTCCACGTCGTGGTGTAATTGTTATTCACTGCATTATTATTTGGATGGGTATAATAATGATGTGTAATTGATGTAAATAATAGATATAACATGATGATGATTCTGTATATATGATATATCATCCAATTATATATTATTTTAATAACAAAAAAATGATATTGTCGCTCGTGCGCTTGTACGGATTACCGTCTCCACGAACGCGATGAGATTCGTTCCCCCATCATATCCAATTAAGACTAATTTTCATTAGATAATTAAAAATATTTTTTAACGATTTGATATGATTCTGGATATGAGTAATATAAATCCCATCCATAACAAATAATATAAAGGAAAATGAATTCGTTAACACCCGAAACAAGGATAATACTAATATATTATTAACAAAGCAATGTTAAAAGATCATATATGATATCATATGATTCTTTTATAATTTAATAACAATTCTTTAACCATTATAAATGAGTTTAACCTACCCTCAACCAAGTAAAAGTACAATGTATGGGTTTATTTCCCAATCTCTTAATTTTTCGAGGTTGTTTATACGTAATTATCTAATGGGATCTCTTTATCATCTACATCCATGTTTTTTTAAAATGTATTTCAAATCCTTCTTACTATATTATAGACTATGGGTTAAATTTATTTATTCCCTTGTTTGACTTTTATAATATGTTTATAAAGGAATCTTTCTGTCATTTTCCAAACATAGTAATTTTTAACCTTTTCGACAAAATTAAGGTAAGAATGTCTTTTTAACTTATACGGTGGGTGCGGATATTTTCCGCCATTATAAAATCCTTGAAGCTCACCTTACAATCTTATAATAATATTTTCAAAGTAAATGTTTTATTTGATAATTATGTTACTTTTAAATGATTTCAAAAAAGAGATATTTCTCTCAAATAGTTTTGTTTTCATGTATGTCTACATAATTTGATGGATTTGGAGCTTATTTGAATTTGATTTATTATGATACAAAACATCAATATTGTATCGAAGGTTTTGTGATATGTTTGATTGTGGATGTTTTATTTTTATACCATTAATTATTTATGGATAAATTATTGACATTTCATATCCTAGTTTTAATATGAATGTTTATGTTATTTTTAAACCTGTTCATATGAGGAATGAATTAGACTTTTAAGTGACGGGTGGAGCCCTCTATAGCTCCTCGATGCATCGGTAGGTCTCATGAGACAAACTAGTGTCTTGGCACAAGGCCTTGACAAAATCTTATTTGTAGTCTTGGCACAAGGCCTTGACTATGTGGTTATGATAGTCTGGCATTATGCATTCAATCATTATGAAGTGGTTATTGATATTTCTTGTGATTATTCGACTAGTATAAAATCGATGAGAATAAGTAAATGGAATTATTTAATTTTATTTTTTCCATATTATGATTAAGTTCAAGTTTAAAAGGATTTTTTTAGTTATACATTTCCTTAAATGTTTATGCATATTTACGAAAGTTTTGGCTATATTGTTATCCTTACTGAGCATCTGAGCTCACCCATTTCTATGTTTTATTTTTTCCCTGGATGTAAAGAAGTATTTTATGACTGACCTATAGGGATATTCTGAGGGGATATGAGTGTGGACTATGGAGACAATGTTGTTTTATTTTTTCACTTTATCATGTAATGTATTACTTATGAATTTTTTTAGTGTTTCCAAAGCTACGAAACTAATCGGTATTTCAATAATTGATCTTTTTTTATCACTCCAATGTTATGAAATAATGCACCGACTATGGGTAACTGGGGTTGGGGAATTATAGTTGGTATAATAGGATGTTTAGTACAAACCTTGGAAGCTAGATTTAGATAAGCTCTGATTAGAGCACATAGGCCTAAGATGGACGTTGATGATTAGTATAGAAGAACTTCCTAGAATATTGGTATTGTAGAGATTTTATATGTTTTTAGAGAAATACATCCCTGTCTGGATACGATCAGGTAGAGGCGGCTCTGGCATATATGTACCTAGGGGTAAAACCCAAAAACACCGCTTAGAACTAGGCTCGAATGGGAACTGGTGCACGACAACAGGATTTGTTGCACTCTTGGTTACGACACTCTCGGGGGATATGCTTAGAATAATTTTCATTTTCTTTACAAACAATTATGAATGGTTTATGAGTATATACTTCCTCAAAGAAAACATTTTTTATGATTATGGATTATATCCATATACTGTTCAATTTATTTTAAGTGTTTTAGAAGTTTGGAATTTTGTATTTTGATTCATAAACTAATCTAGTTTATTCCATTTTTTAGAATTGGCGCCTAGTGGAAGGAATAGAAACCGTATCAATGCATCCACTCAATATAGGGATTTACCTCATGATCAAGATAATTATAGTGTATCTGGTGATACAACTGGTGTTGATCTGCTTATCACCATATTAGGACAACTCACTCAGGTTATGAATAATAACCTTACCCGTATGAAGCTCTCTGATCCACAGTGTGGAGGGTGAATGTTAGATCACTTCATGAGGCAACAACCACCAACATTCAATGAGAGTACAAATCCATTAGTAGATGATTAATGGATAAATTCCTTAGAGAAAATATTCCATGCCTTGGGGAGTAGTGAAAGGGAAAAAATTATCATGGTAGTTTACCGCCTCCCTAGAGATGCTGATCAATGGTGGTCATTGATTCAAAAAAAAGAAATATGATGAAGTATAAAATATGGAATGGAAGGAGTTTAATGATATTTTATTAGAAAAATACTTTCCTCGTGACCATCGACCAGATATGGAAAGGAAATTTATGAGTCTGAGGCAAAAGGAGGATGAGAATGTTGCAAAGTATGAGGCTAACTTTACAATGTTCGAGAGACATGTTGCAGATTATATACGTAACCTAATAAGTAAGATTGATCATTTCAATGATGGTTTAAAACCGTTTCTCCATTGAGAATTATTCTCACAATCCTTCACTTAGTTCTAAGATATTGTCTCATGTGCTATCAAGACAAAAAAATAATTCTCTAAGTCTTACGACTTTAAAGAAAAAAAAGAGAAGAAGAGATATGTTGATCACTCTGGAAATGGAAATAAGGGGAAGAAGGGAAAATTTGAATATCAATCCTATAATAAATGTGGTAAGAAACACCCTTGTACTTTCTTGAATGGAATGGGGGTCTGTTACAAGTGTGGTGAAAAAGGCCACCAAGATCATGATTGTAAGGGGAAAAAAGAAGCTACCAATGTTCAATGCTACAATTGCAAGGAGATGGGACATTATGCAAATGAATATCCTAAGCGTCAGAGGAACTTACCTTAGAAAAGGCCAAGGTCACAAGGCCAAGCTTATGGTATCACTACTGCTGAGGTAAAAGCTCTGAAAGATGTGTGGCAGGTAATTTAATGGTTTCCTCAAGTTTAGCTAATGCTTTATTTGATTCTGGATCATCGCATTGTTTCATATCTTCACAGTTTTCTAATAAATTTAAATATTTCCAATTTGATTTAACAAGGTAGTTGTCAGTTAAAACTCCTAAGGTAAGTATCATCGCAATAAAGTTTTGTGAATATGTTCCCATTAGATCATATAAATGTTCTTTATCTACTGATCTCATCGACATACTTGTGATTGATTTTGATATAATCCTTGGTATAGATTGTCTTTTGGACCATGATGTGAAGATTAATTGTAAGAAGAAGGACGTTATGATTTTTTGATGATGATGATAAAGAACACCTTATCTTTACAGGAGAAGCATCACCACCTAATTCTTATCTATATCCACCCCCAATAGGTCAACTAAATTCAATTATTGGGGACGAAGAGAACAAAATAAATGTGGGTAAGGAAAAGAATTTTCAAATAGAGGATGTACCTATTGTGAAATAATCTGTTGATGTGTTTCCAGAAGATTTACCTGGACATCCCCCATAATGAGAAATTGAGTTTTCCATTACTTTAATTCTTGTTTCAAGGCCCATATCGAAGACCCCTTATAGAATGGACACTGTGGAATTAGTGGAACTAAAGAAACAACTAGAGGAATTGAGTAATAAGGGATTTATTCTCCCTAGTGTTCTCCACAAGGAGCCCCTGTCCTTTTGATAAGAAGAAATATGGGTCTATGAGGTTATGTATCAACTACAGGGAGATCAATGTTATAATAATAAAGAACAAGTATCCCCTACCTCACATTGATGATTTATTAGACTAACTACATGGAGATAAATAAATTTCAATGATTGAACTTTGATTTGGATACCATCAGTTGTGTGTGAAGAAGGAAGACATTCCAAAGACAACATTTCGAACCAGGTACAGGTATTACGAGTTTACAGTAATTCATTTTGGATTGACTAATGCACCCTCTGTCTTCATGGATCTAATGAATAGAGTTTTCAAGGAATATATTGATGAATTTGTAGTGGTATTTCTTGATGATAACATGGTATACTCCAAAATCTACAAAGATCATGAAAATCAAAAGTGAATTATCCTGAAGACTCTTAGAAGACATCAATTATATGGTAAGTTTAGCAAGTGTGAATTTTGGTTTCAGGAGATTTCTTTTATTGGCCATATTTTCACTAAGTATTGAAGTTTTGATGATCCTTCAAAGACCAAGGAAATACTAGAATAGCTAGCACTAAGAAGTATAATTGAGGTATGCATTTTTATTGGTTTAGCAGGTTATTATTAACGTTTCGTCCAGAATTTTTCCCAGTTGGCTAACCCATTAATAAAGCTCACAAGAAAAGGGGTTAAATTTGTTTAGAAAAAAAGAGTGTGAAGAATGTTTTTAAGAACTGAAGAGAATATTAGTCAATGCTCTTATATTTACTCTACCATCAGGGAATGATGGGTTTGTTATTTATAGTGATGCATCGAAGAAAGGAATTGGTTGTGTCCTTATGCAGAATGATAGGGTTATTTCCTATGCATCACGGCAGCTAAAAATTAATGAGAAAAACTATCCTACTCATGATCTTGAGTTAGCAGCTATAATCATTGTTTTGAATATTTGTAGACACTCTCTCTATGGTGAAAAATGTGAGATTTACACTCATCACAAGAGATTGAAGTATATTTTCTCACAAAAAGAACTCAACATGAGGCAAAGGAGATGGCTTGAACTACTCAAGGATTATGACTGCATGATACACTATCACTCGAGGAAGGAAAATAAGGTTGTAGATTCCTGGAGTAGAAATGATCATGGATATTTCAACAATATGAGAGTTGAAAAGGATCCTATATACATGGATCTAGTAAAGATGGGTATGGGAATAACCATGGAAGGTGAAACATCAATGCTTTTTCAAATGGTTTCTAAACCATCATTACTAGAAAGGATAAAGAGTTCTCAAACCGATGATAAAGAGTTTCAAAAGAAGATTAAAGCTGTGAATGATGGGAGATTGAGTGACTTTGTGTATGAACATGGAATTTTGAAATTTGGGAAGAGACTTGGGGTTCCCAATATACCTGATATAAAAACAGAATTGTTGGATGATTCTCATAGTTCCAATTTATCTATACACCCTGGGAGCACCAAAATATATAGAGATTTGAAGGAAGACTTTTGGTGGGACAACATGAAGGGGGATATTGCAGATTTTGTGTCAAGATGTATGGTTTTTCAACAATTGAAAGTCAGAAGGCAACAGCCTCGATGATTCATGAAACCTATTCCCATACCAAAGTGGAAATGGGATAATATTGTGATGGGCTTTGTCATGGGACTACCAAAGACTCCTTGAAGGAACGATGTAATATGGGTTATTGTTGATCGTCTTACCAAGTTAGTACATTTTCTTGCTATAAGGGAAGATTTACCACTTGAACGTCTAGTAAGACTATATATTAATGAAGTTGTGAGACTTCATTGAGTACCCCTATCAATTGTTTCTGATCATGATCCATGTTTTACATCAAGATTTTGGAAAATTCTTCAGAAAGCCTTGGATACTGAGCTTCGTTTGAGCACTGCCTACCACCCCCAAACTATTATAAAATCAGAAAGGACTACTAAAACCATAGAAGACATGTTGAGATCTTTCTCACTTGACTTTCAGGGTATGTGGGATCAATATTTACCTCTGGTGGATATTTCCAATAACAATAGCTTTCATTCAAGTATTTAGATGGCATCATATAAATCGTTATACGGAAAGAGATGTCGCACACCAACCTGTTGGGATGATGTTGGTGAAAGAAAACTCGTAGAACTATAACTGGAGGAGGAAACTAAGGAAAAGGTGGAGGTAATCAAAAACCACATCAAAGCAGCTCAAAATAGGTAGAAGAGTTATGCCAATAACCAAAGGAAGGATTTGGAATTTCAGGTAGGAGATCAGGTTTTCTTGAAGGAATCTCTATGGAAAGAAGTTATACGTTTCAGTAAGAAAGGTAAATTGAGTCCCAGGTACATTGGACCTTTCGAAATTATTGAACGAATTGGGGTTGTAGCTTACCACTTGGCAATGCCGCCAAGTCACTCCAAAGTTCACGATGTGTTCCATGTATCAATGTTGAGAAAATACATTCCTAACCCAACGCATGTACTCACCTATGAGGAATTAGAAATGGAACTCGATCTGTCTTATTGGAAAGAGCCTATCAAGATTCTTGATACAAGACAACAAGTGCTGAGAAACCGGACGACTCATCTGGTAAAACCATAAGATAGAAGAGGCAACGTGGGAACCCGAGAAACTTATGATGAAGAACCACTCGAGTCTTTTCATGCAGTAATATTCTATAAATTTCGAGGACAAAATTATTTTAAAGAGGGGAGAAGGTAACACCCCAAGCTTCCACGGTATGCTTCTCTTTGAATAATACAGTAGCATGTGTTATACACAACTTCGAGTTCTAACACACCAAAACCAATCAAACTAGCCGTTATGAATAGTAATACCCACTTTTTGAAATTTTATAAATATTATCATTCAAAATAAACTTCATTTTTGGATTCGGAATATCGAAATTAGCTTAGGGGGAATTTTTGGTATTTTTATGAAAATTTCAATTTTTGATGAATAGTGAAAAACACTTAGTTGTAGTTGAAAACCGAATTTTTATTTAAATAATTATTTCTTATATATAAATTTATTTTAGGTCAAAATAGACACATAATACCTATATAATTTCTATGTAATTCATTGGAGTCGATTTATAATAATTTTAGATATATAATAATTTTATAGAACTTTTCACCGTCTTTTTCCCACCTTCTAGGAGAAATTAAAAAATTTGCATAAAACATAATTTTACCGCTTCTGTGAGTGGAATTTCAAGAATATGAGAGACACGATTAATATCAAGGAGTAAAATGCGGTTCAATAAGATAAAAATAATTTTTTTGTGAATATTAACTTTTTACTTTTATTTACCACGGTTAAAAGGAAATTGGGTAATTAAGGGTAAACATGATATTATTTTTACCCTAAAACATGTCCTAATTCTATTGGATAAGTATAGTTCGACCAAAAAAACCTTAGGAATAATATATGAACCCCTTTGGTCCACATGGATTAGATTAAGACATTTATTATTATTTAATTCAAAGAAGAGTTAAAAGAGTTAAAATCAAAGTTTAATAACTAATACATTATTAATATAGGGTTACACATAAGATAAATTCGAAAATAAATATTCATTATAAATATAAAAATATATCCTACATAATGGTATTTTATTTATATTTTTTAGACATTAAATAGTTTAATTTATTTATGACACAATATAATGCAGTAATTACCTAATTAATGAAATATTAAAATAATTGATATTATAACTATCCAAATAAATGTAATTTAAGACTTTTTATGAATTACAATAATTTTATAGGTTAATATGACATATTAGGGTTGGTTAGATGAATTTTTTTCGAAGTAATAATGCTGTTATGAATTTAGAAAAAACAAAATACCAAAGAGTGTCAAAATTGACATAAAAGAGTTTTTAAAAAACATATTACCTTACTAATTGATATTATATTCCTAAAAATCTAAAGTTCAACCAAAAGACTTATATAATGATAGTTTTATCATTAGTGAACCACTTGGGGTTCTGTAGGAATTATATAGTGTGTTTATTAACCATATAATATAAATACAAAGAGACATGGTAAATGTCAAACTATTTAACTAAGAGTTAAGTCTAAAAGATAAAGTCAATATAGTGAACCAAACCTATCTAAAACCTATTTTTGAGTGGTTTTCTACTCATCCCCACATTATCTTTTAAATAATCCCTTTTTTAGCCATTATAACCCGAAAATTATTTTATTATAAAATAATATTTCTAGCTTTTCCTAAGGTTCCCCTCACCCCTCTTATAAAAGGGTACTCCCCCTTCTCTCTAATTCACACCTTTAAAGTCTTTTGTCTCGGCCAAACTCAGCCCAAATACCCTCAAAACTATCCTAACATTATCATAGAGTCCTTGATTTAGTCATAAAGCCAACCTAAGGATCCCTTTTGATCAAATCAATAGAAAAAACCCGAAGAAGAAGTAAATATCTCACCACCACTTTCAAGTTCCTTTCTTCTTCCACTTCCTTTCTCTTTGTTGTTACCATTATAAAATAATAACTCCAGAATATTCTATATACTATGATGTTATTATAAATATGGTAAAACCAAATTCATTAATCTATCCATCTTTTTAATGACATGTCACCATACGTGCGTACGTACGGCTTACCGTCTCCACTTCGTGGTGTACTTGTTATTCAGTACATTATTATTTGGATGGGTATAATAATTATGTTTAATTGATGTAAATAATAAATATAACATGATAATTATTCTGTATATATGATATACCATCCAGTTATATATTATTTTAATAAAAAAAGAATGATATTGTCGCTCGTGCGTACGTACAGATTACCGTCTCCACGAACATGATGAGATTCATTCTACATCTTATCCATTTAAGACTAATTTTTATTAGATGATTAAAAATAATGTCTAAAGACTTGATATCATTATGGAAATTAATAAGATACATCCCATCCATAACAAATATGACTCACATAACAAAGAATATAAAGGAAAATGAATTTGTTAACACCCGAAACAACGATAATACTAAGATATTATTAACAAATCAATGTTAAAAGATCATATATGATATCCTATGATTATTGTATAATTTAATAAAAATTATTTCACCATTATAAATGAGGATAACCTACCCTCTACCAAGGAAAATTACAAGTCACCTTTTGATGACATGTCACCATATCGTAATCATGTTAAGTAGAATGTTTGTTTGAATTACTGAATGAATATATAATTAAACACTGATTTACTCTGAAATATCATCTTTAAGTGCATCAAGAGAAGATAAGAGGAATATTCTTAATATTTGAAGTGGGTTAATTTAAGAAGTAAAGTAGGTGATCAAAAATATATTCAACCATTTCAAAAGGTTTGAATCACTTTTTTAGGATGAGTTGTTCAAAGAAAAGAGATTGTCGAATGATTTTTCAAGATGGGTTACCATTATAATATAGTATTTTGATTCAAATAGGTCTTATTCATTGTATTAAGGAATTTTATTGAGAAAATTAGATGTGGATGAACATACCCATGCATTACTCGTCAATTAAAATCAGACAGATAATTGAAATTGAGTCTAGAGAAGAAGAGGTGAATCTTGTAGAAGATTTGAGAAGAATTGAGAAGCATTGATGAAGTCGTAATTTCTTCGATATTTCAGGATAAATTCAAATTTGGATGAATTTAAGTGAGCGGGAATGTTTTTGGGATTCCCGCCCAAACCTTCTATGGGTCACCTATAAAAGGCAAAAAATACATTGTACTTGACTGACGATGGTGTACTAATCATCATAGTAGAGAGAGAAGCTACATGGTTTCAGGGAGAGAGAGTGATACCGTTTGTTTTGTATTGAATAAATTTTGATGGGGAAGAATAAAATATTGCAATGATTGTATTTGGTTGATCATCATACTCAGTATTCTTCCTACTCAGAAGATCATTAAACTCATATTATCAATTTTATTCAGCTAGTTTTGATATCATGATGAATTAATCAGAACGCGGTTTTCATACTAGGTTTTACCGTACTAGAAATTTATGAACTGAGGAAGAATTTTATTTTGGATTGATGTGGTGTCGATTCATTTCAATTGTATTTTATCAAATAATCATACTAAGATAATTTTATTAGGGAGAATCAGACTTGGAGGAATCAGATTGGAAAAATCAGACCCAGAAAAATCGGACTAAGTTTTCAGCAACAAAGCCCATGAGGTTCTTACCTTTCTATTGGGTAATGAATTGAAGAAATGTGTTTCAATTTAATCCACTTGTTAAATTGAAAATAATTTTAGGTAACATGAGTTGTTAAATAATAATTGTATTACCCTATTTGTGAAAAAAGTGTGTACACACACTTTTGGGTTGTCTTCAAAGTGCTTCACAACTGAAAGGGAATATCCTATTCATTACAATCCACATATTGTTTTATAGTATATTGTATGGTATTTTATTGTCTCTAAAACATACCAAGGATGTAGCTATTCATATTAAAGAGTGAACCTTGTAAATACTTGTGTTCGGGTGGATGTGCATTTGTATTGTTTTTATTAGGGAATTGAATCTTTAACATTAGGTGAAGGTTGATTTAATTGAATGGAAACAAAAAAGAAAAATAGTATCATTGATTCACCCCTACCCCTCTCAGTGATACAATACACTGGCTGGGAAGTTACAAGTGGTTTTAGAGGAATGGTTCCCTACACTATTCTTTGTTGATGGAGAATTTGACTTGTGTGAATAGTAAAGTTATTCTGATCTTTGATGGAAATATTTATCATATTTGGAAGGATATAATGCTACCTTATCTTATGTATATCATTTATGATGTGCTTGAAGCTGCAATAGTTGGATTCCATGCATTAATGATAAAGATCCACTTACACTTTTTGATAATAAGAATCTTGAGAATGGTGGAAGGGTAGAGAATGTTATATTGTCATCACTTTCTAAAAGTGAATTCTTGAGAGTGAATGGTGTTCGCATAGCCAAAGGTATATGGGACAAATTGATAAAACATATATGAAGGGAGTACATAAATCAAGAAGGTAAAAATTAAAATCTGAAGATTGATGTATAAATAATTGATGATGGGCGAGCATGAATTTGATGGGGATTTCATTACCATGATGAATGATATTGTGAGTACTATCAGATGTCTTGGTGAAAAGCAGGATGACTCTACAGTTGTTGAAAATATTTTGAGAATCCTACATGATTAATTCGATGCAAAAAAATCTTCATTAGAAGACAAAGATCCTGAGACACTATCTCTTGATGATTTACATAGCACTCTTATCACATATGAAATAAGAAGAGGGAAAGCTATGAGAATCAAAACATATATTATTAAAGAAATTTCTCTCAAGGCAATGAATAAAGACAAGTCAAATAATATTATTACTGAATAAAAATATGGTGATTCTGTCTCTAAAAATTAGGTTTATAAAAATCTCAATGATATTTTATCCTTGTTTTCTAAAAAAGATTATAACAGGTACAAGAAAATACAAAGGAAATATTACATTGATTTTTTTAACGTGGGGGAGCTGGTAACTTTTCGACTAACTGTCCTCAGAGAATGAATGAAGGTGATAGTGAAGAAGAATAAGAAAGAAATACAAGAAGATCATGGAAGAAACATGGTGATAAAGAAAAGTTTTATTCCATAAGGAAAGAAAATATATTCATTAAATCTAATAGAAGAAGTTTCTTATCTAAATATCAAGAATAATAAGTAAGTGATGGTGGGTCTAAAAAGTAAGTTTATTAAAGTATTGAAAATACATTCATTGCAACTGTGAAGAATGAAGAATAAATAAGCATCAGTTCTGATGAAGAAGAAACTCAACTTTAAATCTTTTTGAATGAAGAGTTGAATGAATGTATGAGAAATAACAGAATAATTGAAAAACAAAAATAAAATTTCAAAGATAAATACTCAAACAACCAAGAATATTTTACTGATGAGATATAAAATCTAGTGAAAGAGATTGATGATTTGAAGAAATATATTGAAGAAGAAAATAATTGTAATAAGAAACTGGAGGTTAATCTAAAGGAAAAAAAGAAGAAGAGTTGGAACTTGTCCCACAAAAACTCTCAAAAGGTGAATTGAGAAACAAAGGTTTCCAAAACTATATCACCGAGGTTCATAAAATCTCTCAAAATGAGAAACCAAATAAGGTTCCACAAAATTTACCTTCAAAGGGTGAAAATAAAATAGATGATTGTTTCTGAAAAGAATAATGTTGGGAAAGTCATGTTTGTTTCCAAAACCAACAATGATGGGAATTATAAAGTTTCAATGAAACCTAAATCCAAAAATGTTTTCAATTAATCTAGAACTGGAAAAGTTTGAAAGAAGAATATGAATCCAATTGATAGCAAGAATTTTGGTGGCTCGGAAATAGAGATATGAGAAAGTTACTGAGAAACTAATTCAAAATTATAATCAATATGGAAGTTTTAGAGGCAAATACTCATTCTATGGTTATTGCTGGTAATGTGGGGGATTCAGACAAACAGAAAGAATGTGTTGGTTTAACCAGAAACATTGCTACTATCCCATATGTTATGAATGGAAAAAATTGAGGATAAGTTAATCACCTCAATGAAATAAGATCGAGAATGATGTCATGAATAAATCAAACATGGTTGGAGTAAAGATTGAAAATAGGTTCCATATCCTAGAAAATATTTGTGAAATATGTGAACAATATGGACACCTTGAAAAAGTATTTCATATTTTGTTACTAGATCAGCAAAAGATTTTTAATTATCAAAAGTCCAAGTAGAGGAAGGTAAAATAATATGAAAAATCTCTTATTTTTTAAACTTCATTGAATCCTACAAAAAGAGAAAACCCTTGTATACTTTATAATGTGTGTTCTTCACAAATGATTGGAGACTTGAAATTGTGGTAAATGTAAAATATTTTAAAGTGTGCATAGTTAAATTATGAAATGATGAATCCCTGAAGATCAAAGGTGTTGGATCAGCCATATTTGGAATGAAAAAGATAAAATCCAAGAAGTCCTTATATGTTGACAGGATGAAGCACAATTTTCTAAGTGTTTCACAATTGTGTGATGAGGGTAACAAAGTTATCTTCAAGAAAAATGGGTTTCTTGTGAATAATGAAGAAGATGGGAAGATTGTTACAATAGGCTGACATACAAAAGGGAATTTATTTCAGATTGCTGAAATAAAAAAATATTGTTACATGAGAATGGTGTAAGAGAATATGTTATGGAATAAAATACTTGGACACATGGGGTAGAGAAACATGAGAAAGTTATCTAATAATAATAGTGTCTGGGACATTTCTATTTTCCCAAGAAGAAGATATTGGTGTTTCACTATCTGTGAGAAAGGAAAGATTACAAATGATATGCACAAGAAAGTAGAGATTTGTTCCAAACAACCCTTGGAACTGATTCATTTTTATATATCCAGTCCAATGAGAAAACAAATCAACAAATGGAGATAAGCACTTCATGTAACACCCCAAGCTTCCATGGTACGCTTCTCTTCGAATAATACAGTAGTGTGTGTTGTACGCAACTCTGAGTTCTAACACACCACAACCAATAAAACTAATCGTTATGAATATTAATACCCACTTTTTGAAATTTTATAAATATTATCATTCAAAATGGACTTAATTTTTGGATTTGGAATATCAAATTATCTTAGGGTGAATTTTTTGGTATTTTTCAGAAAATTTTCAATTTTTGATGAATCGTGAAAAACACTGAGTTCAAGTTTAAAAATGAATTTTTATATAAATAATTATTTATTTTATATAAATTTATTTTAGGTTATAATATAGACATAATACTAATATATGTTCAATTTAATTCATTGGATTCAAGTTATAATAATTTTAGATATATAAAAAATTTATAGAACTTTTCACCGTCTTTTACCCACCTCCTAGGAGAAGTTGAAAATTCACATAAAACTTAATTTTACCTCTTCTATGAGGGTAATTTTGAGAATCTTAGAGACATGGATAATATTAAGGAGTAAAATGTGGTTCAATAAGATAAAAATAATTTTTGGTTAATAGTAACTTTTTACTTTTATTTACCATGGTTAAAAGTAAATAGGGTAATTAAAGGTAAAAATTATATTATTATTACCCTAAAATATGTCTTAATTTTATTGGATAAGTATAGTTAGACCAAATACAACCATAGGAATAAAATATGAACCTCTTCGGTCCAATTGGATTAGATTAGGACATTTATTATTATTTAATTCAAAGAAGAGTTAAAAGATTTAAAATCAATGTTTAATAACTAAAACATTATTAATATAGGGTTACACATAAGATAAATTTGACTATAAATATTAATTATAAAGATAAATATATTTCCTATATAATGGTATTTTATTTATATTTTTTATACATTAAATAATTTAATTTATTTATGACACAATATGATAAAGTTATTACTTAATTATGAAATATTAAAATAACTGATATTATAAATATCCAAATAAAGGTAATTTGAGACTGTTTATGAATTACACTAATTTTCTAGGTTACTATGAGATATTATTGTTGGTTGGAAAAATAATTCTAAGTAATAATGCTGTTATGAATTTAGAAAAAATGAAATACCAAATAGTGTCAAAATTGACATAAAAGTGTTTTTAAAAACAATATTATATTATTAATTGATATTATATTTCTAAAAATATAAGGTTCAGCCAAAAGACTTATATAATGATAGTAGTATCATTAATGAACCATTTTGTGTTCTCTTGTAAGTATATAGTATGTTTATAAACCATATAATATAAAAATACAAAGAGGCATTGTAAATGTCAAACTATTTAACTAAGAGTTAAATATAAAAGATAAAGTTAATATAGTGGCACGAACCTGTCTAAAACCTATTTTTTGAGTGTTTTTAGACCCATCCCCACCTTATCTTTTAAATAATCTCTTTTGGATCCATTATAAACATAAAATGAATTTATTATAAAATAATACTTCTAGCTTTTCCTAAGGTTCCCCTCACCCCTCTTATAAAAGGGAACTCACCCTTCTCCCTAATTCACACCTTCAAAGCCATTTTACATGGCCAAACTCTGCCCAAATACCCTCTTAGTTGTCCTCCCTTCATCCTAGGTGCCTTACTTTAGTCAGAAAGCCAACTTAAGAAGCACTTTTGATCAAATCAAAAGGAAGAACCCAAAGAAGAGGTAAATATCTCACCACCACTTTCAAGTTACTTTCTTCTTCTGCTTCCTTTCTCTTTGTTGTTTACATTCTAAAATAATAGCTCCAGTATCTACTATATACTGTGATGTTATTATAAATATGGTACAACAAAATTTATAATTATATTCATCCTTTGAATGACATGTCACCATACGTGCGTACGTACGGTTTACCGTCTCCACATCGTGGTGTTATTATTATTCAATGCATTATTATTTGGATGGGTATAATAATGATGTGTAATTGATGTAAATAATAAATATAACATGATTATGATTCTGTATATATGATATAACATCCAATTATATATTATTTTAATAAAAAAATGATATTGTCCCTCATTCGCACATACGGATTACCATCTCCACAAACGCGATGAGATTCATTCCCCCATCGTATCCATTTAAGAATAATTTTCATTAGATAATTAAAAATAATGTTTAAAGACTTGATACAATTCTAGATATGAATAAGATACATCCCATCCCAAACAAATATGACTCACATAACTAAGAGTATAATGGAAAACAAATTTGTTAACACCCAAAACAACAATAATACTAATATATTATTAACAAAGAAATGTTAAAAGATCATATATGATATCATATGATTATTTTATAATTTAATAACAATTATTTCACCATTATAAAAGAGGTTAACCTACCCTCAACCAAGGAAAAGTAAAATGTGTGGGTTTATTTCCCAATATCTTAATTTTCTGAGGTTTTTTATACGTAATTATCTACTGGGATCTCTTTATCATCCACATCCATGTTTTTTTTAAATGTATTTCAAAACATTCTTACTATTTTATAGACTATGGATTAAAGTCATTTATACCCTTGTTTGACTTTTTATAAGATGTTTATAAGGGAATATTTCTTTCATTTTCCCAACATGGTCCTTTTTAACCTTTTCTACAAAATTAAGGTAAGAATGTCTTTTTAACTTATACGGTGGGTGCGGCTATTTTCCACCATTATAAAATTCTCAAAGCTTACCTTAAAATATTATAAGAATATTTTCAAAGTAAATGTCTTATTTAATAATTATGTGACTTTTAAATGATTTCAAAAAAGAGATATTTCTCTCAAATAGTTTTGATTTCATCTATGTCAACATCATTTGATAGATTTTAATCTTATCTGAAGTTGATTTATTATGATACAAAACATCCATATTGTATTGAAGGTTTTGTGATATGTTTGATTGTGGATGTGTTATTTTTATACCATTCATGATTTATGGATAAATTATTGAAATTTCATATGCTAGTTTTAATACGAATGCTTATGTTATGTATAAACCTGTTCATATGAGGAATGCATTGGACTTTTAAGTGACAGGTGGATCCCGCTACAGCTCCTCGATGCATCGGTAGGTCTCATGAGACAAACCAGTGTCTTGGCACAAGGCCTTGAAAAAATCTTATTTGTAGTCTTGGCACAAGGCCTTGACTATGTGATTATGATAATCTAGAATTATGCATTCCATCATTATGAAGTGGTTATTGATATTGCATGTGATTATTCGACTAGTATAATATTCATGAGAATAAGTAAATGGAATTATTTCACTTTATTATTTCCATATTATGATGAAGTTCAAGTTTAAAAGGATTTTTTTTAGTTATACATTGCCTTAAATGTTTATGCATATTTATGAAAGTTTCTGCTATATTATTATCCTTACTGAGCATCTGATCTCACCCCTTTCTATGTTTTATTTTTTCCCTTGATGTGAAGAAGTATTTTATGACTGACCTGTAGGGATAGTCTGAGGGGATATGAGTGTGGACTATGGAGACTGTGTTGTTTTAGTTTTTCACTTTATCATGTAATGTAAGACTTATGAATGTTTCTAGTGTTTCCAAGGATACTAAACTAATCGGTATTTCGAGACTTGATCTTTTATTATCATTCCAATGTTATGAAATAATGCACCGACTATGGGTAAATGGGGTTGGGAAATTATAGTTGGTATCAGAGGAAGTTTAGTACAAACCTTGGAAGCTAGATTTAGATAAACTCTGATTAGATCACATATACCTAAGATGGACGTTGAGGATTAGTATAGAAGAACTTCCTATAATTTTGGTATTGTAGTGACTTTGTGATTTTTCCGAGCAATAAATCCCTTTCTAGATACGATCAGGTAGAGGCGGCTCTGGCATATATGTACCTAGGGGTAAAACACGAAAACACCGCTTTGAGCTAGACTCGAATGAGAACTGGTGCATGACAACGGGCTCTGTTGCACTCTAGGTTACAACACTCTCGGGGGATATGCTTAGAATAATTCTCATTTTCATTACAAACCATTATGAAGGGTTTATGAGTATATACTTCCTCAAATAATTTTTTTTTATGATTATGGATTATATTTATAAACTGTTCAATAAGTGTTTTAGAAGTTTGGAATTTTGTATTTCGATTCATAAACTAATCTAGTTTATGCCATTTTTTAGAAATGGTGCCTAATGGAAGGAATAGAAACTATATCAATGCAATCACTCAATATAGGGATTTCCCTCCTAATCAAGATAATTATAGTGGATCTAGTGATACAACCGGTGTTGATCATCTTATTACCATACTGGGACAACTCACCCAGGTTATGAATAATAACCTTACCCGTATGAAGCTCCCTGATCCATAGCTTGGAGGATCAATGTTAGATCGCTTCATAAGGCAACATCCACCAACATTCAATGGGAGTAAAAATCCATTAGTAGCTGAGTAATGGAGAAATTCCTTAGAGAAAATATTCTATGCCTTGGGGAGTAGTGAAAGGGAAAAAGTTATCATGGCAGTTTACCGCCTCACTTGAGATGCTGATCAATGGTGGTCATTGATTCAAAACAAGAAGGAAGATTATGAAGTATCAAATATGGAATGGAGGGAGTTTAAAGATCTTTTCATAGAAAAATACTTTCCTCGTGACCATCGAGCAGATATGGAAAGGCAATTTATGAGTCTGAGGAAAAAGGAGGATGAGAATGTCGTAAAGTATGAGGCTAACTTTACAAGGTTCGAGAGACATGCTGAAGATTATATACGTAACCTAAGAAGTAATATTGATCATTTCATTGATGGTTTAAAACCGTTTCTCCATATATAATTTTTCTCACAATCCTTATCGTCGTACGAAGATATTGTCTCATGTGCTATCAAGACAGAAAAATAATTCTCTAAGTCTTAATACTTTAAATAAAATCAAGAGAAAAAGATATCTATTGATCACTCTGGAAATTGAAGTAAGGGGAATAAGGGAAAAGTTGAATATCCATCCTACAATAAATGTGGTAAGAAACACCCTGGTACTTTATTGAAGTGAATGGGGGTCTGTTACAAGTGTGGTGAAAAAGGCCACCAATCTCGTGATTGTAAGGGGAAGAAAGAATCTTCCGATTTTCAATGCTACAATTGCAGGGATATGGGACATTATGAAAATTAATGTCCTAATAATTAGGGGAACTTACCTTAGAAAAGTCCAAGGTCTCAAGGCCAAGCTTATGCTATCACTACTGCTGAGATAGAAGCTCTGAAAGATGTGTGGTAGGTAATTTAATGGTTTCCTCAAGTTTAGAAAATGATTTATTTGATTCTGGATCATCGCATTGTTTCATATCTTCCCAGTTTTCTAAAAAAATTAAATATTTCAAATTTGATTTAACAAGGTCGTTGTCTGTTAAAACTCTTAAGGGAAGTATCATCACAACAAAGTTTTGTGAATATGTTCCCATTAGATCATATAAATGTTCTTTACCTGCTGATCTCATCGTCATACCTATGATTGAGTTTGATATAATCCTCGGTATGGAATGGATTTTGGACCATAATGCGAAGATTAATTGTAAGAAGGAGGTTAAGATCTTTTGATGATGATGATAAAGAACACCTTATCTTTACAGGAGAAGCATCACCACCTAATTCTTATCTAGATCCACCCCCAATAGGTCAAATAAATTCAATTATTGGGGAGGAAGAGAACAAAAAAAATGTGGGTAAGGAAAAGAATGTTCAAATAGAGGATGTACCTATTGTGAAATAATATGTTGATGTGTTTCCAGAAGATTTACCTGGACATCCCCCATAATGAGAAATTGAATTTTCCATTTCTTTAATTCTTGGTTCAAAGCCCATATCGAAGACCCCTTATAGAATGGCCACTGTGGAATTAGTGGATCTAAAGAAAAAACTAGATGAATTGAGTAATAAGGGATTTATTCTCCCTAGTGTTTCTCCATGGGGAGCCACTATCCTTTTTGTTAATAAGAAAGATGGGTCTATGAGTTTATGTATTGACTACAGGGAGATCAATGCTATAACAATAAAGAACAAGTATCCCCTACCTCGCATTGATGATTTATTTGACCAAATGCTTGGAGATCAATAAATTTCAAAGATTGACCTTCGATTTGGATACCATCAGTTGTGTGTGAAGAAGGAAGACATTCTGAAGACAACATTTCGAACCAGATACGGGCATTACGAGTTTACAGTAATCCCTTTTGGATTGACTAATGCACCCTCTGTCTTCATGGATCTATTGAATAGAGTTTTCAAGGAATATCTTGATGAATTTTTAGTTGTATTTATTGATGATATCTTGGTATACTCCAAAAGCTACAAAGATCATGAAAATCACATGCGCATTATCCTGAAGACTCTTACAAGACATGAATTATATGGGAATTTTAGAAAGTGTAAATTCTGGTTTTAGGAGATTTATTTTATTGGAAATAATGTCTCTAAGGATTGAATTTTTGTTGATCCTTCAAAGACCAAGGAAATCCAAGAATGGCCAACACCAAGAAGTATAATTGAGGTACACATTTTGATTGGTTTAGTAGGTTATTATAGACATTTCATCCAGAATTTTTCCCAGTTGGCTAACCCATTAACAAAGCTCACAAGAAAAGGGGTTAAATTTTTTTGGAAAAAAAGAGTGTGAATAAGAACTGATGAGAATATTAGTCAATGCTCATATATTGACTCTACCATCGGGGAATGATGGGTTTGTTATTTATAGTGATGCATCGAAGAAAGGACATGCTTGTGTCCTTATGCAGAATGATAGGGTTATTTCCTATGCATCACGACAGCTAAAAATTCATGAAAAAAACTATCCTACTCATGATCTTGAGTTAGCAGATATAATCATTGTTTTGAAGATTTGGAGACACTCTCTCTATGGTGAAAAATGTGAGATTTTCACTCATCACAAGAGATTGAAGTATATTTTCTCACAGAAAGAACTCAACATGATGCAAAGGAGATGTCTTGAACTACTCAAGGATTATGACAGCATGATACACAATCACCTGGGGAAGGAAAATAAGGTGGTAGATGCTTTGAGTAGAAATGATCATGGAGTTTTGAACAAGATGAGAGTTGAAAAGGATACTATATACATGGATCTAGAAATAATGGATATAGGAATAACCATGGAAGGTGAAACATCAATGCATTTTTAAATGGTTGCCAAACCATCATTACTAGAAAGGATAAAGAGTTCTCATAACAATGATAAAGAGTTTCAAAATAAGATTAAAGCTGTGAATGATGGGAGATTGAGTAAGTTTTTGTATGAAGATGGAATTTTGAATTTTGGGAAGAGAATTTGAGTTCCCAATATAGCTGGTCTAAAAAGAGAATTCTTGGATGATTCTCACAGTTCCAATTTATCTATACACCATGGGAGCACCAAAATGTATAGAGATTTGAAGGAACAGTTTTGGTGGGACAACATGAAGAGGGAGATTGCTGATTTTGTGTCAAGATGTATGGTTTTTCAACAAGTGAAAGTTGAAAGGCAATAGCCTGGAGGATTCATTCAACCTATTCCCATACCAGAGCGGAAATGGGATAATATTACAATGGACTTTGTCATGGGACTACCAAAGACTCCTAGAAGGAACGATTCAATATGGGTTATTGTTGATCGCCTTACCAAGTCAGCACATTTTCTTTCTATAAGGGAAGATTTACCATTTGAACGTCTAGAAAGACTATATATTAATGAAGTTGTGAGACTTCATTGAGTAGCCCTATCAATATTTTTTGATCGTGATCCATGATTTACATCAAGATTCTGTAAAAGTATTCAGAAATCTCCGGATACTGAGCTTCGTTTGAGCACTACCTACCGCCCCCAAACTGATATACAATTAGAAAGGACTACTAAAACATTATAATACATGTTTATATCTTGGTCACTTGACTTTCAGGGTATGTGGGATCAATATTTACCTCTGGTGGATTTTTCCTATAACAATATCTTTCCTTGAAGTATTCATATGGCACCATATGAAGCGTTATACGGAAAGAGATATCGCACTCCAACCTGTTGGGATGATGTTGGTGAAAGAAAACTCGTAGGCCTATAACTGGCAGAGGAAATGATGGAAAAGGTGAAGGTAATCCAAAACCACATCAAAGAACCTCAAAGTAGGCAGAAGAGTTATGCTGATAACCAAAAGAAGTATTTCAAGTGTTAGGTAGTAGATCATGTTTTCTTAAAGTTATCTCTATGGAAAGGAGTTATACATTTTGGTAAGAAAGGTAAATTGTGTCCTAGGTACATCGGACCTTTTGAAATTCTTGATCGAATTGGGGTTGTAGCTTACCGCTTGGCAATGCTGCCAAGTCACTCCAAAGTTCACGATGTGTTCCATGTATCACTGTTGAGAAAATACATGCCTGACCCAACGCATGTACTCACCTATGAGGAATTAGAAATGGAACTTGATATATCTTATTGCGAAGATCCTATCAAGATTCGTGATACAGGAGGACAAGTGCTGAGAAACCGGATGACTCGTCTGGTAAAACCATAGGATGGAAGAGGCAACGTGGGAACCCGAGGAACTTATGATGAAGAACCACTCGAATCCTTTCATGATGTATATTCTTGAAATTTTGAGGACAAAATTATTGGAAGGATGGGAGAAGGTAACACCCCATGCTTCCACAGTATGCTTCTCTTTGAATAATATAGTAGTGTGTGTTATACACAACGTTGAGTTCTAACACACCACAACCAATCAAACTAGCTGTTATTAATAGTAATATCCACTTTTTGAAATTTTATAAATACTATATTTCAAAATGGACTTCATTTTTGGATTCAGAATATCGAAAATAGTATAGGGGGAATTTTTGGTATTTTTCTGAAAACTTTCAATTTTTGATGAATAGTGAAAAACACTGAGTTATAGTTGAAAACCGAATTTGTATTTAAATAATTATTTATTTTATATAAATTTATTTTAGGTCAAAATAGACACATAATACCTATATAATTTCAATGTAATTCATTGGAATCAATTTATTATAATTTTAGATATATACAAATTTTATAGAACTTTTCACCGCCTTTTTCCCACCTCCTAGAAGAAATTAAAAATTTACATAAAACATAATTTTACCACTTCTGTGAGTGGAAATTCAAGAATATGAGAGAAGAGGTTAATATAAAGGAGTAAAATGTGGTTCAATAAAATAAAAATATTTTTTTTGAATAGTAACTTTTCACTTTTATTTACTATGGTTAAAAGTAAATAGGGTAATTAAGGGTAAAAATGATATTATTTTTACCCTAACACATGACCTAATTCTATTAGATAAGTATAGTTCGACCAAAAAACCTTAGGAATAAAATATGAACCTCTTTGGTCCACTTGGATTATATTAGGACATTTATTATTATTTAATTCAAAGAAGAGTTAAAAGAGTTAAAATCAATGTTTAATAACTAATACATTATTAATATAATGTTACACATAAGATAAATTTGACTATAAATATTCATTAGAAATATAAAAAGATATCCTACATAATGGTAATTTATTTATATTTTTTAGACATTAAATAGTTCAATTTATTTGTGACACAATATAATGCTGTAATTACCTAATTAATGAAATATTAAAATAATTGATATTATAAGTATCAAAATAAATGTAATTTAGGACTTTTTATGAATTACAGTAATTTTATACGTTAATATGAGATATTAGGGTTGGCTAGATGAATTTTTTTTGAAGTAATAATGCTGTTATAAATTTAGAAAAAATAAAATACCAAAGAGTGTCAAAATTGACATAAAAGAGTTTTAAAAAAAATATTACATTATTAATTGATATTATATTCCTAAAAATATAAGGTTTCTCCAAAAGACTTATATAATGATATTTGTATTATTAATGAACCACTTGGGGTTCTATTGGAAGTATATAGTATGTTTATTAACCATATAATATAAAAATACAAAGAGACATGGTAAATGTCAAACTATTTAACTAAGAGTTAAATCTAAAATATAAAGTTAATATAGTGACCCAAACCTATCTAAAACCTATTTTTTGAGTGGTTTTCTACCCATCCCCACATTAGATTTTAAATAATCCCTTTTTGATCCATTATGAACCAAAAATTATTTTATTATAAAATAATATTTCTAGCTTTTCCTAAGGAGCCCCTCACCCCTCTTATAAAAGGGCACTGCCCCTTATTCTAATTCACACCTTCAAAGCCTTTTTTCTCAGCCAAAATCAGCCAAAATACCCTCTAAACTATCCTAAATTTATCCTAGAGGCCTTACTTTAGTCAGAAAGCCAACCTAAGGATACCTTTTGATCAAATCAAAAGAAAGAACCCGAAGAAGAGGTAAATATCTCACCACCTCTTTCAAGTTCCTTTCTTCTTACAATTACTTTCTCTTTATTGTTTCCATTATAAAATAATAACTCCAGTATATTCTATATACTGTGATGTTATTATGAATATGGTACAACCAAATTCATTATTCTATCCATCCTTTTAATAACATGTCACCATACATGCGTACGTACGGCTTACCATCTCCACGTCGTGGTGTACTTTTTATTCAATACATTATTATTTGGATGGGTATAATAATGATGTGTAATTGATGTAAATAATAAATATAACATGATAATGATTCATTATATATTATATACCATCCAATTATGTATTATTTTAGTAACAAAATTATGATATTGTAGCTCATGCGTACGTACAGATTACCGTCTCCACGAACGCGATTAGATTCATTCCCCATCTGATCCATTTAAGACTAATTTTCATTATATGATTAAAAATAATTTCTAAATACTTGATATCATTATGGATATGAATAAGATACATCCCATTCATAACAAATATAACTCACATAACAAATAATATAAAGTAAAATGAATTTGTTAAGACCCAAAACAATGATAATACTAAGATATTATTAACAAAACAATGTTAAACGATCATATATGATATCCTATTATTATTGCATAATTTAATAAAAATTATTTCACCATTATACAGGAGGTTAACCTACCCTCTACCAAGGAAGATTTCAAGGTAAGGGTTTATTTCACAATCTCTTCATTATCCTAGGTTGTTTATACGTAATTATCTACTGGGATCCCTTTATCATCCACATCCATGTTTCTTAAAAATATATTTCAAAACATTATTAATATTTTATAGAATATGGGTTAAAGTCATTTATACCCTTGTTTGACTTTTTATAATATGATTATTAGGGAATCTTTCTGTCATTTTCCAAACAAGGTCCTTTTTAACCTTTTCAACAAAATTAAGTTAAGAATGTCTTTTTAACTTATACAGAGGGTGCGGCAATTTTATGCCATTATAAAATCGTCGAAGCATCCCTTAAAAGATTATAAGAATATTTTCAAAGTAAATGTTTTATTTTTTAATTATTATACTTTTAAATGATTTCAAAAAAGAGATATTTCTCTCAAATAGTTTTGATTTCATCTATGTCAACATCCTTTGATGGATTTTAAACCTATTTGAAGTTGATTTATTATGATACAAAGCTTCTTTATAATATTGAAGGTTTTGTAATATGTTTTACTATGGATGTGTTATTTTTATACCATTCATGGTTTATGAACATTGTATTGACATTTCATATGCTAGTTTCAATACAAATGTTTATGTTATGTTTAAACATGTTCATATGAGAAATGCATTGGACTTAGTAAGTGATGGGGGGATACCGCTATAGCTCCTCGATGCATCGGTAGGTCTCATGAGACAAACTAGTGTCTTGGAACAAGGCATTGACAAAATATTATTTGTAGTCTTGGCACAAGGCCTTGAATATGTTTTTATGATAGTCTGGCATTATGCATTCCAAAATTATGAAGTGGTTATTGATATAGCATGTGATTATTTGACTAGTAGAATATCCATGAAAATAACTAAATGGCGTTATTTCATTTTTTTCCATATTATGATTAAGTTCAAGTTTAAAAGTCTTTTTTTAGTTATACATTACCTTAAATTTTTATACTTATTTATGAAAGTTTCTTCTATATTGTTATCCTTACTGAGCATCTGAGCTCACCCCTTTCTATGTTTTGTTTTTTCCTAGGATGTGAAGAAGTATTTTATGACTGACCTCTAGGGATAGTCTGAGGGGATATGATTGTAGAATATGGAGACTATGTTGTTGTTGTTTTTTACTTTATCATTTAATGTAAGACTTATGAATGTATCTAGTGTTTCCAAGGCTACCAAACTAATCGGTCTTTTGAGACTTGATCTATTGTGATCATGCCAATGTTATGAAATAATGCACTGACTCTGGGTAACTGGGGTCAGGGTGTTACACTTCATCACTTTAATTTATGATTTTTCTCACATTATTTATGTTATGTATATTAATCAAAAATCAGAATATTTGTAAATGTGTAAAAGTTTCAGAAGGAAAGATGAGAAGGAATGTGACTATTCAGTAAAGAAGTTGAGAACAGACAATGGTGATGAATATAGAATTGAATAATTTGAAGAATATATTGAGAAGAATGGAATTCAGTATGAGTATAGTTTCCCATACACACTACAAAAAAATGGGGTTGTTGAATGAAAGAATAGAAGATTTCTGGAAATGGGAAGGACCATGTTACTTGAACATGGCCTCTCTCGTTACTTTTGGAGGAAATCCTCGAGTACTGATGTTTACATTTAGAACCATTGTTTCTATAGGAATCAATAATATATGACTCCATATGGATTATTTTATGGTAAAACACCAAGGATAAAGAACTTTAGAGTTTTTTTGGAGTCTATGTGTTATAATGAAGAAAGGTGGAAACTATGGGAAATTTGAGTCAGAAAGAGAAGATGGAATCTTTCTTGGATATGCTATAGAATAAATATGATATAGATGATTTAAAAAAGAAATATAGAAAAATGTTGATTCATTTTATGTGATTGTAATTGAAAAGGAATAGAAAGATAAACATGCTCAGGAAGATAGGGAAGTCGAGCAGTTTGAAGAAAAAAATCTCATAAAGATACAGACAATTGTATTCCTTTTCAAGAAGAAAAATCAGACTCAACTATTTCAAGTGATGAATATGATTCTGTAAAAACTCAATATAGGATGAGGAATGAAGTGGAATCTCATAATATAATTGGGGATCAACATAGAAATGTTAGAACCATAAGAATTACAAGTGATATCATACATACTTAATTGTATTAAAAATTATAATTGAATGATGAGAAAGAAGATTTTGAGTATTTGGGTTCGGTTCAATCTAGGAATGAATAACTAGATTAGATTGAAAATAAAAATACTTGGGAACTTTTACCCAATCTTAAAAAAACATCATTGGAACAAAATGGGTATTCTGGAATAAGTTGAATGAAGAAGGTGAGGTTATAAGAAACAAAAAAATATTGGTTTGCAAAGGGTATTCTCAGATTGAAGGAATTGATTTTGATGAAACCATTAATCTGGTGGCCATATTGAAAACAATTATAATTTTTATTATTATTACTACACATCTAGGAAACAAGATCTTTCAAAAGGATGTTTTATCTACATTACTAAATGGTGATCTTGAGTAGTGGGTTTACATTGAAAAACCTTGTGTCTTTGTTGTTGGGAATGATAAAAGTTGTGTGTGTAGATTGAAGAAAGAATTATATGGGCTAAAACAAATTTCAAGGGCATGGTATTCCAAATTGGAAAATTGCTTAAGGAAGATGATTTTAATAAAGGAAGTGCGGATAACAATTTTTATATCAGATTAAGTAAAGGGAATTCCCTCATTTTTATAGTTTATGTTCATGATATTATCTTTTCTGGGAATGATGAAAGAATTTGTGGAAGATTTTATGAAGAGATGAGGAAGATATTTGAAATGTCTATATTGGGAAATAAAATACCTACTTGGGTTTCAAATTATTCAAAAGAAGGAATACATTTTTCTCTCTCAAGAAAATTATGATAAGGAACTTCTCAAGACATTCATCCTGGAAAATTCAAAACATGTTTCAACACCCATTTCAGTGGGAACAAAGATGAGTAAATATGTAGATGAAAAATAAGTGGATTAGAAAGAGTATCTAAAGCTAATTTGAATCCTATTGTATTTGACTACATAAAGACCCAACATTGTGTATGCTCTTTCCTTATATGAAAGATTTCAGAGTGATAAAAAAGAATAAAATATTAATACTAGAAAAATAATTTTCAGATACATTAAAGACATAATATAATTATGAATCAGGAATTGCATCTTAGATAGTATTTATTTTTTTGGGTATTAAGATGTAGATTGGGTAGGAAATGTTGAAGATATAAGATCTATATCAGGTGGAGTATTCTTTATGGGAAATAATTGTGTTTTCCAGCATTCAAAGAAACATAATTTAGTAACTCTTTGTATGGATGAAGCTTAGTATGTTATTTCCACTCAAGCCGCTACTCAACTCATGTGGATGAAAACACAATTGGAAGACTTACTTGTTGAAGTGAAGAAACCCTTTCTCTTGGGTTGTGATAATCAAAGCACAATCAATATCACCAGGAATCTAGTTCAACATTCTCATTCAAATCATATTGAGATGAAATATCATTTCATCAAAGACCATATAGAGAATAATGAATTGAATCTTGAATATGTTTCAACATCAGAACTAGTGGATGACATTTTCACAAAACCTTTAATGAAAGAATCATTCTAAAAATTTAGGATGAACATGGGTTTACAACCTCTTTCTCTTAATATATGAGGTATCTATTTATGTCCCCTCTCTCATATTACCTTTGGATTGTTTTTCCAAGGGTGATAATTATATTGTTTCATAAATCAATACAAGTGATGCATGTAAAACGGGGGAGGTGTGGGTAATTTTTGAATTCATCATTGTTTAGTGTGTGCACTATTTTAACTATTTATTGGAGTGGTTTTAGGAAATAATTTTTTTTATTCTTGGTAGTAGGATGAAGAGATATGAATGAAAGATGAATATGTTTTCATAATCACAACTTTTGGACAGCATGGTATTGTTATCAATGATTCTTTTTTCCTACAATGAGTTAGATCACGTAGGCTTGGAATTGTTGATATGTAATCCATTTCTTAATGATACAATGTTCAGTGATTTAGGAAACTTGGTTGACAACAAAATCCAAAGGGGGAGATTGTTAGTACCAAGATGATGATGAAGGTGTTTTCTGTTGTCTTTTGTTATCAATGTATGTTTTGAAGGAAGGAAATCACTTCACTCTGTTTCTGGAAACAACATTGGTATTGATAAAAATCAGACTCACTGTGGGATTGATAAAAATCTAAATCACTATGAGATTGATAAAAATCCGCCTCACTATGGGATTGATAAAAATCAGAATCACTATGGGATTGATAAAAATCATACTCATGTTATGTAAAGAATTAGACTTGACGAGATAGTCCATCATAATGATAAGAATCTATTTTGATAGGAGTATTTGTTTTTTTGGAGAATCGAGGTCATCATGACTAGAATGTTTTAAATGTGAAGATTCTCTGATAATTAGTATTTCATATAGATCATGAGTTGAATTGAGAACTTGTGAAGTAATCTTGATGGAATAAAGGGGTAGTGAAAGAGATTTTGTCAATTCAAAAAACATTTTATCCAAGTGGATGATAGAAAGAAGTGATACTAATTTTTTTCAAAACAATTGAATCTGGGTGAAAGAGAATAAAAGGTGATATTGAATGAAATAGTGATGTTGATTTACTATAGAATATTGTCTTCTAGAAACCCCTTACATAATGATCGGCTTTGGGATAATTGTACCCGTATTGATGGAAATGTGGTATTGATTGAAAAGGTGGTATGGATCAGAAATGTGGAACTAATCAAAATGGTGGTATTGATTAAAAAAGTGGTATTGATTAAGAAGGTGTTATAGATTAAAAATGGTGGTACTGATTTACTGTAGAATTATGTATTCCATCAGATGGTATAAAAACTTTTCATACCCAGGCCAATCGTACTCAGAAATATCATAATCTGTATATTGTAATCATGTTGAGTATAATGGCTATTTTAATTGATGAATGAAGAGACAGGTGCACACTGATTTACTCTCAAATGTCTTTTTGATGTGGTTCAAGAGAAGAGGAGAAGAATAAGATTTGTATTTGAAGTAGGTCAAGAGAAGAAATGAAGAAGGTGATCAACAATGTATTAAACCATTTAATAAGGGTTTAATTACTTTGTTTGGATTATTTGTTCAAAGAAAAGAGATTGATGAATGATTTTTCGAGGGGGAGATTAACTTTCAAATACACAATTTTGATTCAAATTAGTTCTGTGAATTGTATTTAGAAATTGTATTGAGACAATCAAACTCAAATAATAGGACCCATGTATTATCCATTAATTTAAATCATACTAAAAATTGAAATGGGAGTCTAGAAAAGAAGAGGTGAAGATTTTAGAAGATTTGATAAGATTTGAGAAGCATTGAAGAATTCATAATTGCTCTAATATTTCACGAGAAATTAAAATTTTGGTGAATTTAACTGAGAGAGAATTTTTTTGGTATTACTACCCAAACCTATTTTGGGATACCTATAAAAGGAAAAAGGTACATGGTACTTGACTGATGATGGTGTACTGTTCATCACAATAGAGAGAGAAGATCTGTCACGAACCAGCCCGGGTCGACCCTGAACCGGTCACCCGAGCCGGTACGCGGCAAGTCCCGAGGGGCGTTCCCGATCCCCACGGGATGGCAACAAGTGTCGGGCCTTAAAATTTCAATCGTTGGGAACGATTTTAGCCCAAACTAAAAACAGGATCAAAAGAACGAATATAAACTAAACAAACAGGCAAACACTAAAGACACGAACAAAACTAAACCACGACATACCTCCATGTGACCTCGCGGGTCACCACCCAACTACAACCAACGTCACTCCCACACTGAACGACTCAGGCAGGAGAACCTGAACAAAAGGAACCTGCAGCTGAAGAGGTAAAAGATAGGCGTGAGCACAAAAGTACTCAGTAGGTGAGCCCCACAACAAATCCCAATGCACTGCCAGAAAATAAAGAATCTACCTATTCCAGGTTTGAACTACAATGTATAAAAATATGCCTTTACAATGTTTCACTTGAAAAACTAAACACAAGCCATCACCCTTATTTTTTTTAAAAGTTGAATTTCTTTCATTTTTACTATACAAGAGAAAAACACATTTTTATTTGAAAACCATTTTCGCAAAGCAACCAGTACAAGCGGTAAAGAAGAACTGAAAGTAATCAAGCAGGAAAGAAAGCAAGTGCAAGTAGAAGTAAACAGGCAAACCAAGTGCAAGTACGAATAAACCAGAAGTTATCAGCAATAACCATGGGCACACACGCACGCACTCACGCACTCACCCACACACACACACATACTCACACACGCACACACTCACACCCAAGTGGTCCCCCGTATGCCGACGGAGGGCACCACGCCAGAGATGGTAGAGCACTATGGGTAAATCCCCTAAGGTTTATCTAGCTCGTGTGGGACCCTAGAACCTCGTGTCTCGGTGAAACGTGGCTTAGAAGACCACGACCCTCAGCAAACGTGGCTTAGAAGGCCACGACCCTCAGGACACGTGGCTTAGAAGGCCACGACCCTCAGATATCATATGTTTAGTTAGTGTTGCAATCGTCAATCCAGCTAAGTGAAACAGGGACGACACCCATCCGGCTCACTAGCACACTAGTTCTAGTCCGCCCATCTAGATACCCAGGGTTTCCCGTGTGCTCAAGCAAGCTTCACATTCACATAATATATCACTTCCTCATATCGCAAGCCAAACCAGATACCACACACAAAAGTCAACATTTCCACACCCAAACAATATTTCAAAACTCACGCACGTCAAGAATACCTTTCTGAAAATATAGATGTCATTACCCAATCATTTCGCAAAAACCCCTTTCTTTGAAACACTCAAACCAGAACATAACCAACTTTCACAACCTAGAAAACATTATTTTTAATAACACAACAAGGGAAAACATCTTTCGTCAACCAAGAACCACACGCAAAGTTTCCAAAAACAATTTCAAAAGGTCACACGACGTTTTCTCTAATCAAGGTTATAAGAAAACATCATTTTTCATAAACCGTACATTTACTAATTTACACATGCCAAAAACATTTCAAAACCCAATTCAACATGTCTTTCGTTACTCAGGAAAAACCATTTAGCGACATTACTATGAAATCCCACAATTGAAACCAAGAAAACACTTTTAATGAAATGCTGGAATTAAACAGTTTGCATTATCAGCAAGTCACCACACTATAAAAACTACTTAATATTATTTTCTTAAATTTACTGAAATTTAATAAAAGGACAAGGAATAAATAAATTCTTAATTTAGAGGCAAGTGCATAGGGAGACCTACCACAAGACGCAGCTTGGAACGAAACGACACGGCGCAAGACGGCAGAACCTCGAAAACAAGGCGCGGCGATGGCGCTTTCTCGGAAACGCCCTGCGCGGGTCCTAAAGTCTTAAACCTACCAAAAACAAATATAATTTAATGAGGGAAACCCCTAACAGAGCACAAGTAAATGCCAGAGTAATAATAATAAGAAAATAATAATATTATTATTATTATAATGATAATAATAGCATAACCATAATAATAACAATAACATAACAGAATAATAACTTAATAATATTAACTTGAAAATAATAATACTAATAATAATCTTAATCTTAATAAAATATTAATATTAATAATAATATAATAATAATAACATACTTAAATAACAAGAATGATATAAAAATAATAATTTAATAAGTATATTAATAATATAACAATAATAACAATAATGATAAAAATAAAAATAATAAGAATAGAATAATATCAACATAATAATAATATAATAATAATATAATCACCATAATAATAATATAATGATAATAATAATATAATCACAATAATAATAATATTAATATTAATAATATGATAGTAATAATAATAATAATAATAATAATAATAATAATAATAATAATAACATGAAAATAATATAATAATATTATTATTATTATTAACATGATAAAAATATATATATATATATATATATATATATATATATATAAATGTAAATAAATGATATTAACCATAACAAAAATAAAGAGAAAAAAATAAATAAAAATAAAACTTACAGAGGAAAGGCCGGTCGGTGAGGCGGACGGTGAGAGGGTGGTGCGGCGCAGGTCGGAGCCCAGACAGGGGGGGCAGCAAGGAAGGGAGGCCGGAACAGGGAAGGGCCGCCGGAATCGGCGCAAGGCGGAGAGGGCCGGGATGCTGCGCGAGGGAAGACGCCGGGACAGGGAGCGCCGGACGAGACCGGGCGCTGGGAAGCCGGTTGCAGGGAGGCGGAGTGAAGAGTGCAGAGCTGGGGGTGAGCGGGAGCAGGAGCCGGACGAAGGGGAGGCCGGGACTGGGTGCGGAGCAGCGGAGGGAGCTGGCGGCGAGGCGGTGGTCGCGCGAGAGGAGGCTGGAGCTGGGGAGTCGCGCGGTGAAGGGTAGCGGGATGAGAAGAGAGAAGAGAGGGGGGCCAGTCGGCGGTGATGGCCGAAGATGGAGGCGCGACGGAGGAGGCTGGGACAGGGAGGTCGCCACCGGACAGGGGGGAATCGGACGCGAAAGAGGCAGAGGGTGCGGGCCGCCGGAGACGCGGCTGAAGGGCTGCTGGGTCGCCGGAGCCGGGGGTTCGTACGGGGGAGCTGCGGAGGGCGCCGGGTGGAGCGGGCCGGTGAGGGAGAGGCTGGTGAGGCGATGGCCGGCGGGCTTGCGGAGGCGGCAAGGCGCAGGGCAGGCTGTGCGCAGAGAGGAAGGGAGAAAGGGAGAGGGAGAGTACGGGGAAAAGGGGAGGGGTGCGGCGGCTGGGTAGGGTGTAGGGTAGGCTAGGGTAGGTTTAAAATATATATATATATGTGATAAAAATAATAATTATAACTATAATAATGATAATAAAACATATAATATTAATAACAATAAAACTCATATCATAAAAATAAAACTTATATAATAAAAATAAAACTTATATAACAATAATAAAACTTATAATAATTATAATAATAAAATGTTATGATAATAATAATTGCTTTATAATAATAACAACAAACCTTCATAATAATGTTAATAATACTTTATAATAATAATCATAACAACAAAATAATTAAAGTAAATAAAAGTTAGTTAATTATAATAATAACGCAACTCAAATAATAATAATAAAAAAGAAGTCAATGTAAAAACTTTAATATTTAAAACGCCGGGTGGACACATCGTCCCCCGGGCCGAACGCACGACCATCGCTAGCGATGCGATGACCGCGCACCGGCGCGAAACTACCAATCACAGTTAATCTTCGAAAAATTTAAACCGGGACCAAGAAAATAGAAAAATTATGGACGTCCGCGGTCGGGGTGTGACAATTCTCCCCACCACAGACACTTTCTGCCCCCAGAAAGTCACCAGGCCGCAAGTCAACCAAAAACCAAGTCTATGCCCAAACATAACTAAAGGAACCAGAGAGGATTGAGAATCTCGGGGATGACCTTACTCCACACAGGTCACACCCGACCGATTCAAGAGAAAACTGGGGTCCGAGATTGAGGGGAGAACACGAAGGGGTTCTCCCCACCACAAGAGCTTAACTAGTGCAGAAAAGATGACCATTTAAATAGAAAACCCCGGGAAGGGGGGTCGACGCGGGAACTCCCAACCAATTCAAACCAACTCTTACAACACGATTACTACAACACCTCCGTCTAGACATTAAATCCTCGACCGGAGTCAACAACCTTCAATACCAGGGGAAAAACCATAGAAAAACATTAAACCAACATCAAATTGGAGACATGATCCACCGAAGTCCACGAGACATAACCACATTTTAAACATAAGTAAAACGAGGTCAACCCACACGAGAGTCAAACACACTTTTAGGAAGGACACACGATTTAGAATATTGCATTCACACGACAAGTCTGCTTAGATTATCATAGAACAAGTCCACCATCACTTTATAGAAAGACAACGCATTTACAACGCTGTTGAAACTTCAGTGGCAGGAACTTCAGTGGCAGGAAGACAAGTATGAAAGAGGTTTCTAATTGCTCACCGTCAACACGGAAGACAGAACTTGGACCAAGGCTTCACAACCCCGGGGACTCCTGACTGTGCGCGAGCTTCACCCCGAGACTTGTGGCTGGGGCTCTGATGGCTGAAGCATCTTCTGCCTCACAGTCAGGTACTGACGTTATCCCATCACGACGTCCTCTTTAAGCGACGCTTCCGACAAAACTTCTCCAGATGACCCAGACAACTACAGCGATGACACGTCCTTGGAGGGTTGCGACAAGACGGCTTTAAATGGCCGAAACGACCACACTGATAGCATACCCTCGAACGATCTGACGAACTGGAAGCTGAGACCAAAGGGGATAACTCCTTAGGAACAGGTATCTATGGCGCCTCTTCCTCACCAGAGGGGGGACTCTTACGAACAACAACAGGGGACACTGAAGTATTAACCACCCGCACACCAGAAACTAACTCAGCCAAGAAGGCTTCCTCCACCAGCTTCTCGAAACAAAGGTCTTTAGAAGGGAGGACTCGCTCCTTGATCTCTGGACGAAGACCTCCAGTGAAAAGAGAGGCCTTCATGAGCTCATGCGACGCTACATCTGGAGAAAAGGAAATCAGTTCCTTGGAATGGTCAACATATGCCTTCACCGTCTGTTGGCCTTGTTGAATATGCACAAGCTCTCCCTTTTTCTCCAGCTTCACTTCCTCAGGTACAAACCATTGGATGAAAACGGTTCTGAAGACATCCCACGTCATTTCACCTTGCGTTGACGGTGGGGTAACCATCTTCCACTGGTCCAGAGCTGGACCCTCAAACAACTCCATAATTGCACGAACCTTAACATTATCGGGAGTTCCCAATATTCTAAAGACACGTTCCACTTCCCCGAGCCATTCCACTGCCTCTAACGGACCCTGATCACCATGGAGAATAGGCAAAGTCTGAGAAGGACCAAAAACTGGGCATGACATATCCGAATCCTTAGAGACCTTTCTGGGCGGCATTTCCTAAGCGATATATATAAAACTCAAACCCAAAACCAACATCAAATCGAAGCAACATCAACAAAAGTGCCTTCATCAAAAACAGTCAGCACAAGGACCAATCAAATACAACACGACCCAAACAGATACAACACGACCCAAAACAAAATCTCCTCTTTAAAATTCCCTTTTCATTTTTGATTTCAAAACCACCCTTTTTCAAGATCACTTTCCAAAAACCAATCCACTTTCAAACCGAAAACTTTCCAAAACCATTTCCTCTTTAAAACCAATTTAGAAAACAAGGTCAAGCCCTTAATTTCAAATACACACCCAGGTACTCCCATGACCCGTTGCACATGTCTTTATTCACATTCCATTCATACGTGCATCAACACATACTTTCCATGCATTCTCACACATGTGCAAACGTTCATAAAGAGGAACCGAGGTTTCAACCCAAATCATTCTTATCCAATTCCATGCAAACAACGGATTTTCAAAACAAGAGATTTCATTTTCAAAACCCATTTTATACATTTAAAATCCTTTAAAAGAAACCAGCCAAATTTTCAAAAACCCTTTTTCATTTCCAACTACGCACTCACACAGACCAAAACGAAAGCAACATCCAAATTTGCATCAACCACTGAAATGAGGGACTAGTAGTCACACTCAACCAGGCGACATGGTAGTGGGCCATGTCCCAAGTCAGCGTCGACCACTAGGAGGAATTCAAACCACGTACTCGAACTCCACATGGGTCACTACTCCATGTGAAATTACGACGTAACGTCGGCTTGCCTCCATTATCATCTCTCAATCAAAGACAAACCAGAAAAGACAAGGACACAATCCCCGAACTACCCCTGGTAACTCGAGGATCAGTACGAGCAAGAGTTCGCGACGCTCTTCCCGTACTTACCCCTCGAGTTCCGACAGTCCTAATCTCCTTCTACCGGACAACCCAAATAACAAGGACCAGCTCTGATACCATTTTGTCACGAACCAGCCCGGGTCGACCCTGAACCGGTCACCCGAGCCGGTACGCGGCAAGTCCCGAGGGGCGTTCCCGATCCCCACGGGATGGCAACAAGTGCCGGGCCTTAAAATTTCAATCGTTGGGAACGATTTTAGCCCAAACTAAAAACAGGATCAAAAGAACGAATATAAACTAAACAAACAGGCAAACACTAAAGACACGAACAAAACTAAACCACGACATACCTCCATGTGACCTCGCGGGTCACCACCCAACTACAACCAACGTCACTCCCACACTGAACGACTCAGGCAGGAGAACCTGAACAAAAGGAACCTGCAGCTGAAGAGGTAAAAGATAGGCGTGAGCACAAAAGTACTCAGTAGGTGAGCCCCACAACAAATCCCAATGCACTGCCAGAAAATAAAGAATCTACCTATTCCAGGTTTGAACTACAATGTATAAAAATATGCCTTTACAATGTTTCACTTGAAAAACTAAACACAAGCCATCACCCTTATTTTTTTTAAAAGTTGAATTTCTTTCATTTTTACTATACAAGAGAAAAACACATTTTTATTTGAAAACCATTTTCGCAAAGCAACCAGTACAAGCGGTAAAGAAGAACTGAAAGTAATCAAGCAGGAAAGAAAGCAAGTGCAAGTAGAAGTAAACAGGCAAACCAAGTGCAAGTACGAATAAACCAGAAGTTATCAGCAATAACCATGGGCACACACGCACGCACTCACGCACTCACCCACACACACACACATACTCACACACGCACACACTCACACCCAAGTGGTCCCCCGTATGCCGACGGAGGGCACCACGCCAGAGATGGTAGAGCACTATGGGTAAATCCCCTAAGGTTTATCTAGCTCGTGTGGGACCCTAGAACCTCGTGTCTCGGTGAAACGTGGCTTAGAAGACCACGACCCTCAGCAAACGTGGCTTAGAAGGCCACGACCCTCAGGACACGTGGCTTAGAAGGCCACGACCCTCAGATATCATATGTTTAGTTAGTGTTGCAATCGTCAATCCAGCTAAGTGAAACAGGGACGACACCCATCCGGCTCACTAGCACACTAGTTCTAGTCCGCCCATCTAGATACCCAGGGTTTCCCGTGTGCTCAAGCAAGCTTCACATTCACATAATATATCACTTCCTCATATCGCAAGCCAAACCAGATACCACACACAAAAGTCAACATTTCCACACCCAAACAATATTTCAAAACTCACGCACGTCAAGAATACCTTTCTGAAAATATAGATGTCATTACCCAATCATTTCGCAAAAACCCCTTTCTTTGAAACACTCAAACCAGAACATAACCAACTTTCACAACCTAGAAAACATTATTTTTAATAACACAACAAGGGAAAACATCTTTCGTCAACCAAGAACCACACGCAAAGTTTCCAAAAACAATTTCAAAAGGTCACACGACGTTTTCTCTAATCAAGGTTATAAGAAAACATCATTTTTCATAAACCGTACATTTACTAATTTACACATGCCAAAAACATTTCAAAACCCAATTCAACATGTCTTTCTTTACTCAGGAAAAACCATTTAGCGACATTACTATGAAATCCCACAATTGAAACCAAGAAAACACTTTTAATGAAATGCTGGAATTAAACAGTTTGCATTATCAGCAAGTCACCACACTATAAAAACTACTTAATATTATTTTCTTAAATTTACTGAAATTTAATAAAAGGACAAGGAATAAATAAATTCTTAATTTAGAGGCAAGTGCATAGGGAGACCTACCACAAGACGCAGCTTGGAACGAAACGACACGGCGCAAGACGGCAGAACCTCGAAAACAAGGCGCGGCGATGGCGCTTTCTCGGAAACGCCCTGCGCGGGTCCTAAAGTCTTAAACCTACCAAAAACAAATATAATTTAATGAGGGAAACCCCTAACAGAGCACAAGTAAATGCCAGAGTAATAATAATAAGAAAATAATAATATTATTATTATTATAATGATAATAATAGCATAACCATAATAATAACAATAACATAACAGAATAATAACTTAATAATATTAACTTGAAAATAATAATACTAATAATAATCTTAATCTTAATAAAATATTAATATTAATAATAATATAATAATAATAACATACTTAAATAACAAGAATGATATAAAAATAATAATTTAATAAGTATATTAATAATATAACAATAATAACAATAATGATAAAAATAAAAATAATAAGAATAGAATAATATCAACATAATAATAATATAATAATAATATAATCACCATAATAATAATATAATGATAATAATAATATAATCACAATAATAATAATATTAATATTAATAATATGATAGTAATAATAATAATAATAATAATAATAATAATAATAATAATAATAATAACATGAAAATAATATAATAATATTATTATTATTATTAACATGATAAAAATATATATATATATATATATATATATAAATGTAAATAAATGATATTAACCATAACAAAAATAAAGAGAAAAAAATAAATAAAAATAAAACTTACAGAGGAAAGGCCGGTCGGTGAGGCGGACGGTGAGAGGGTGGTGCGGCGCAGGTCGGAGCCCAGACAGGGGGGGGCAGCAAGGAAGGGAGGCCGGAACAGGGAAGGGCCGCCGGAATCGGCGCAAGGCGGAGAGGGCCGGGATGCTGCGCGAGGGAAGACGCCGGGACAGGGAGCGCCGGACGAGACCGGGCGCTGGGAAGCCGGTTGCAGGGAGGCGGAGTGAAGAGTGCAGAGCTGGGGGTGAGCGGGAGCAGGAGCCGGACGAAGGGAAGGCCGGGACTGGGTGCGGAGCAGCGGAGGGAGCTGGCGGCGAGGCGGTGGTCGCGCGAGAGGAGGCTGGAGCTGGGGAGTCGCGCGGTGAAGGGTAGCGGGATTAGAAGAGAGAAGAGAGGGGGGCCAGTCGGCGGTGATGGCCGAAGATGGAGGCGCGACGGAGGAGGCTGGGACAGGGAGGTCGCCACCGGACAGGGGGGAATCGGACGCGAAAGAGGCAGAGGGTGCGGGCCGCCGGAGACGCGGCTGAAGGGCTGCTGGGTCGCCGGAGCCGGGGGTTCGTACGGGGGAGCTGCGGAGGGCGCCGGGTGGAGCGGGCCGGTGAGGGAGAGGCTGGTGAGGCGATGGCCGGCGGGCTTGCGGAGGCGGCAAGGCGCAGGGCAGGCTGTGCGCAGAGAGGAAGGGAGAAAGGGAGAGGGAGAGTACGGGGAAAAGGGGAGGGGTGCGGCGGCTGGGTAGGGTGTAGGGTAGGCTAGGGTAGGTTTAAAATATATATATATATGTGATAAAAATAATAATTATAACTATAATAATGATAATAAAACATATAATATTAATAACAATAAAACTCATATCATAAAAATAAAACTTATATAATAAAAATAAAACTTATATAACAATAATAAAACTTATAATAATTATAATAATAAAATGTTATGATAATAATAATTGCTTTATAATAATAACAACAAACCTTCATAATAATGTTAATAATACTTTATAATAATAATCATAACAACAAAATAATTAAAGTAAATAAAAGTTAGTTAATTATAATAATAACGCAACTCAAATAATAATAATAAAAAAGAAGTCAATGTAAAAACTTTAATATTTAAAACGCCGGGTGGACACATCGTCCCCCGGGCCGAACGCACGACCATCGCTAGCGATGCGATGACCGCGCACCGGCGCGAAACTACCAATCACAGTTAATCTTCGAAAAATTTAAACCGGGACCAAGAAAATAGAAAAATTATGGACGTCCGCGGTCGGGGTGTGACAAGATCCAAGTTTTTTTTTGAGAGAAAGTGATATTTTTTTTGTATTAATACATTTTGATGGGGAAAATACAATATTAAAACAATTGTATTCAGTTGATAATCATATTCAACAGATCATCATATTCATCTTGTCAATTGTATTTAGCTGATTTTGATATCATTCTGAATTAATCGGAATGGGGTTTTCATATTGGGTTTTACTATTTTGGGTTTTACTATAGTGGGAATTTCTATACTAAGGAAGAATTTTATTTGGGATTGAAGTGGTGTTGATTCATTTCAATTGTATTCTATTAGAGAATCTAACTGAGAGAATTGTATCAAGGAGAATCGGGCTTAGATAAATCAGACTAGAAAAATCTGGCCCAGAAAAATCAAACTGAGTTTTCAGCAACAAATTCCATGAGGATCTTACCTTTGATCAAGGTAAAGAATTGAATAATTGTGTTTCAATTTAATACACTTGTTAAATTGATAATAATAACACATAATATGAGTTTTTACATAACAATTGTATTACCCTATTTGTGCTAAGAGGTTGCACATGCTCTTTTGGATTGTATTCAAAGTGTTACATGAGTGAAAGGTAATATCCTACTCACTATAATTAAGGGATTGTTTTCTAATGGATTTTATGATATTGGATTGTCTCCAAACCATACCAATGACATAGATATTTGTATTTAATAGTGAACCTTAAAAATACCCATATTCTTATGGATGCGTGTTTTTTTATTTTCATCAGGGAATTGAATCTTTAACATGAGGTGAAGGTTGGTTCAATTGAAAGGAAACATAAAAGAAAAAGAGTATCACTGATTCACCCCCTCCCCATGTCAGGGATATAATACACTGACTATGAACTTACATACTTGACAATGAAAATACCTAATATTGTTTTTTATACATGTCAAATCACACGGTATCAATGAAATCCCAAGGAAAACCACTTTATTGCAATGAAAGGAGTAATTTGGTTTATCAAGGGCATGGTGGATTTTAGGTTGTTGTAAAATGAAAAATATTAACTAGATTTAATGGGATATAAAGATATAGATTGGGTTTGTTCATCATATGATATAAATTCAATGTCTGGTTGTGCATTCTATCTTAGTGGATTGTGTATTTATTAGAGAAACAAGAAACGAGATTCTATTTCGCAAAACACTGTATAAGCTGAATATATTGTTACCACTCAAGAGTGTGCATAGTTACTATGAATGAAACAAAAAATTAATGATATGGGAGTTGAAGTGATGTCTTTGATCATAATCCATTGTGATAATTAAAGTGATATAAATCTTATAAAAAATCCAGTACATCACTCAAGGAAAAATCACATTGAAATAAAATACCATTTTTTCAAGGAGAAGGTGGAGCAAGGGATTTGGAAGTTGGAGTATGTTCCAATAGAACTATAGGTTTTGGACATTCTGACAAAGGCATTTCCCAAAGAAGCATTTGAATGACATCTACTAGATCTGGGAGTTCAGTTAAAGTTTATAATTAAATTAGTTGAATGATTTTGGAATGAAGTGTTTCATTGATGACCTTTTAATGATACTATTGTTTCTCAAGAAGAGCATGGATCATGTGGGCATAGAGTGTGTGTTGAGTATGTCCTTGATTTCTATCCAAATCTCAATAATCAATTGGTGGTATAAGAGGGAAGAATATTTAATGTGGTATCAAAATTTTAAGAGTTTTCAACAAACCCAAAGGGGGATATTATTGGTTAAAATCCCTCAAGGAAACATTGGTGAATTTTTAAGTTTATTTTTTTGTTGAAAAAGTAGGTTTTCATGATATGTTTTTTAGTTGATATAGTTTTTTGAAACATTCTGCTGAAAAATATCCTAGAAAATGAATGGATTACTTATAAGTGGTACAGAAAATTGTGTACACATGGTGACATCATTTCCCATTGTTTTCCAAATTTTTGGGGTCCAAAATTTGGATTTTGGATAGCATTTAAAAAAGTTTATTTTTTAAGGCCTTATGAAAATATGGAAAATTAATGAGTTCATGTAGAAATGGATTCATGAAGGGTGATTCATGAAGGCTACAATGTTTTAAATGGTGAGCTTTGTGATTATGAAGATTATCACGAATCAAGACTTTTCCTAGAGCATTGCGACATATGGAGCATCATGAAGGAAATATGGGATCATCGTCAAATGGTGATGATGTGGACGGAATATTATAAAATTAGTGAAAAATCTTATAAATAAGCCTCTAACCCTTTTATAAAATTAGTGAGACTCAATGAAAATCTTAAGGCTTTGGATTTGCAAAGGTGGTTCATGAAGGTAGTTCTTGTGAAAAAGTTCGTGAAGGCTATGAAACACAATTGAATGTTTTTATTATCATTAAAGTAATGGAATTTGAGAAGTCTATAAAAATATGACCTAAAATTGTTTACTTCATGAAGGATATTTGAGATTCATGAAATAAGTGAGCTTCACGAAAGGTGGTTGCTTCGCAAAGGCGATTTGAGCTTCGCAAAAGAGGGAGCTTCATGAAGGAAGTGATAATCTGGAAAATATTAGAAAAGAACTACCCAAATGACCAGTGGTAAAGTGGTATTCATCAATTGGATGATAGTGGAACTTAATGACGCACTAAATGATTTGTAAGAGATATTGATTATAGAAATCAAAAGATTTTATTCTAAAGAAGTAGTGAGCACACTTCAGTTGAGAGAGCAGTGATCATTCATTTTTTGATTAGTTGTAAACCCGGAGGGGCAATGAGTTCACTCCAAATATTGTAAATAGAAGTTCACTTTTTTGGATTTGGTACATTGTATGATTATTATTGTAAGTTCCTTGGATGTATACTAGTGAGTTTGAACCAAGTAAAATTGTTTTTTATCATGCATGATTTATTTTCTATTCATACATTACTGCTGGAATATTGACCCTCCTGGTTCTACCCCTCAGTGCACCTTCACACGTGTGGCAGACTAAGCCACGGTATAGAGTACTTCGGGGCTCCGCAATGGCTTCCCTTTTAAGTGCATTCTATATATTGCAAGGATCTCCTCCACCCTTGTTTCCTACACCGAGTTCAACTCACGTAGGCTTAGGGATTAAACTGAGGTCTGCGCCTATTTGGAAGGATTCTGCTTCTCTATAGTCTGAGCTCTAAGACCAAAAATAAGATCTTTTCTAGAACTACATACAACTTGATTCCCATTTTCATGGGATACATAGAAACACCTAGGCATCTTGCCTTTGGGTCCAGCTCGAGTTCCACTAATGTATTTCTTCTAATGTTCCTTCGGGGCCATAACTCTTAAGGGATTGTGTGGCATAGTATAGGACTATGTCCTCATTCACTTCGAGTTTGTATTAGTCGCACCACGTATGCCCCTTCCTAGGAGTTTTTCCCTTCTACTTCCTTTCCCACATGACATTAAACTATATGTTGTCCCGCATGACGCTAAAAGGCACCTTCAAGAACTATGCGTGGCTTGATTCCCATTCTCATGGGATACGTAGGAACACTCGGACATCACGTCTCCGGGTCCAGCTCAATTGGGAACTAGTTTCTCCTGCCCCTTTCCCTCTAATATTTCCTGGCCCCTCGGCCCATGGTTTCTCTTTTGGAACTATGCATGGTGTGGTATGGGCTTATGTCCTCATTCACGTCGAGTATGTTTTTATCATACCGTGTGCATTCCCCTCCTTGTCCCATTACATGACCCTAAACTGTTACATTATCGTTCTAGTCGTACAAAAAAAAAACGGCACTGCATTGTGGTGTTCTTACTTGCAGGGACATCATGTTTCATATCAGTCACACACCATACCATTTGTCAATGCCTATGCATGGCTTGATTCTTATGGTGATTCTTGGACATATCCTATGTCTGTCTCTTCACAAAAAAAACACCCATTCATCCTAAAGGACAAACGAGATATATCAAATACCACTCCTTTCGGTGCAAGGTCCAGACCCGTGCAACCTTATTATCCAAGGTAGTGGTATCTTACCATCCCAATTTCTATAACTACATATGGATTGATCTCCATCCTCATGGGGTACATAGGAAAGGCCATGCATCTTGTCTCGGGCCTAGACTAACCTCTGTTTTTGGTCCCTCGACCTAAAATCTCCCCAAGGAACACATGGTGGTCAGAACCCCAGGTTCCCACTCATGTTGGATTATGTAATTACATCACCATGTGTCTCCTACATTTCTTGTCATCCATGGTATGATCTCTATGAAAATAAACTAATACCACTCCATGTCCTTTCCGCAAGACATTAAATTGCACGTCATCTTCCCAGAACTACATTAAGCTTCATTCCCATCCTAATGGGATACGTAGGAACGCCCAGACATATTGTATCTAGGTCCATCCCTAGGAATCTACAATCCTTTCCCTTATTATTTGGCCCATTGGCCCAAATTTTTACGGGAACACGTGATTTGGACTCATTTCATCGTTCACGGTAGGCTTCTCAATTTCCCCACCATGTGCTTCCCACACCTTTTCCTAGCATGTTCTGAGTTCTATGACCCAAAAATGAGATCTCCCTATGGTAACTGTGCATCATGTTTGGCTATTTCTCCACACTATGCACAATCCACTAAATCGATCAATCCTTAATGGTCCACCCTAGGACCTTAGGTTGAAAGCGTGCGACCCCAGGACCCTTTTTCTTGGGAAAGGGAATTGAATCCCTTTATCTGATACATCTCATTATTTTACTCAGATGCATTTTGATAGATCCCGAAGTGTGGAATTTTCATAGGGACATTCCCCTCATTCCATGTCCAAGCTTCGTGAGCTTGTTATTTGGATCCTCATCATCCTCCGCATCCGAAGGGACCCCCTTCATGGCCTGGTATCATGCCACTTCGACTCACCTACCGTCTCGGGCCAACATCCCTAAGGACCTCAGACAACATTTGTGATAGGTCTTGTGTTTCGAACATGGTCAGCGGTCGACCCTCATCTGTTTTTCCCCATACTAGGCTAACGCGATACAGATGCAATGTTTTGAATATAGTCAATGGTTATCCCCTATTGTCAAACCACTATCATTGTGGTCCAGATCTGGAGAATCATGTTTCACATATTTCCACTTCCTTATGTTCAAGTGGAATTCCGACATACTCGTCTTTACTTATTCGCACATATAGGTGCATTACATGGATGGTTCAGCATCATTGGGGAGGTAGTCACCGAGCGTCCCTTCGCCCCTAATATGTTCCTTCCTGTGTTAGTAAAGTCCCACCCCTACTTTGTATTTCCCATATCAAGCACGACTCACGTGGTCTTAGTTGTTTTGGTAGGATGCGTACTGGAAAAACCATGAACCTCATCTCATATGACGTTAAACTGCGCTAACAAAACTACTTTCATCTTGATTCCCATCCTAATGGGGTACGCAGGATCCCCCGACCGCTCTGTTTCAGTCCTAGCCTAATCTCCACTTTAAGTCCATTTACCTAAAGGAACCTCCTCTGGGTATACGTGGTGTGATTTGGACTTATGTCCTCGTTCACATTGGGACTGTAGTTGTTGTACCACATAATCCCTTCCCGGGATCTCCCCTTTCATTCCCTGTACTCACCGTATAACGTTAAACTACGTGTCCATCATCCTTATTGGTATGACATAAAACTTCTGATCATTCCAGGTCCTTACCAGAGAGGTCTTGTTCAGAATTATGTTTGATCCCTAATCAGACTGATGCGCCCACCCAATGTGTTTTCTCTACAATAGCGTAATTTCGAGAGCGTTGGACTCCATTCGAACAAACCCCCACTCCACATTCCACGCTTTGTGTGCCCTTTATTCATACCCTCATTATCTTTCACATCTAAAGGGACCCTCTAACAGTATGGATGCTCAGCCTATGGCCCGCCTACTATCCTGGGCCAAACGTTCCAGAAGACTAATGGATGACATTTTGAGTCAGGCCACATGTTTCGAACATGGTTAGCGGTCGGCCCTCATTTGTTATCCCCATTTCAGGCTAACACAATAGGTATGTTGTGTTTCAAACATGGTCAATAGTTATCCTTTATCGTCACACCACCCCCCCCCCACCCACAGGGTTTTTAATTTTGAGTTTCATGATTCACACTTTCCATCCCCTTATATTTTTATTGATCTCCAATGCCCCTGGCGTTACACCACTCGTACGCTAGAGCACGTTGGAAGAATGGCACGTCGATTGTTCTGAGATTCTAATTCTACAATTTGGCCTCTCCCATTTCTTTCCAGCCATAAATCCAAATTGGCTGTCCAAGCCCCCAGATTCTTGAATCTTGGTTTGCACTCCATTATTTTAATGGAGTAATAAGGTGGTCACCCATTGTTTCTCACATCGGTCCTGACCCAAGTGAGCTTTGGAAATGATCACCATACACTCTATAAATATCACAGGAATGCAATAAACCAACATAAATAACATAACTCGTGTATGCAGCTAGCATGGAGTAATTAAAGCATTAAATTACGTTCAAAATTCATGTGCATTACAGCACCTTAGGGTTTACCCCTCCCATGTATGGGTTAACCCCATTAAAATAAAGCTACAGTTCTGCAACCCTCTGGATTGCGGCGTCTAGGAGTTGTTGTCGCCTGATCAACTCCTGCTCTTCCTCGGACGAAATGGGGCGTTACTCATCAACTACAGCCTCGGCCCGCTCCACTTCAGTCTAGATGACAGTAATTTCTTCAAAAGCGTGCCTCATGCTCACTTCGGCCTCTTCCAGCAGGGCCTTCAATCACAATATTAGCTTTGATTACGTATAGAGGGAGGCTGAATGCTCATCTGCCCGAACCTACAGTTGTTGGACCTCATTTTCAGCCTCTCGGAGCTTCTTGATGTTTATCTCTTTCCTTCACTTCCATCCCACACTGAGGCCGTGGTAATACTCCCAAATTCTCTCTGCCATAAGATATCGGATGAGCATGTGAGGACGTTGGGCATCCACTCCCCTAGCGAACAGTTCGCACAGTCGTGAGCGGAGTCTGTACATCTCATCCAGCCATAGGTCTTGGAGGTGTTATTAATGAATTGCGTGATCAGGTTCCATGATTGGCAGTGGACTATTTTATTGTCCTCTTCATCAGAGGCCATTTTGTCCCATTCAGCAAGGTTTGTAGGCTCATATGTGGGGAATTCCCTCAGGAACTCATTAGCAGGGTCCGCATCTAGAGTTTGATCAGGCATGGTGGGGCTGGGGCTGTCTGATTTATTCTCATCATCGGATCCCACTTCAATAATCTCAGGCACAACCCTACTGACGGTCCCACCAGTGATCGGGAGCGCCACAGTTCGGTTATTCTGGATATCTGCCTCCATGATCACCGGCATTCCCCTAGGAAAGCTACCGCATGAAGTCCCGACAAACCTCATTGAAGTAGCCCAGGTCAATTGAATAATTGTACACACCAAAAAAAAGGATGAAAATTTCAGTTAACATGGTCAGGGGATGGCGGCCATACATTTGGTGGAGGAGACTTATAGAGATCGAATTTTGGGTCTTGTTCCTGAGCTGACATCATTGGGACCCTGAGACGTGGCCCCCCATATATGGTCGGAAGTTCTAAAAACATTGAAGGATCCACCTCAGGTGTCCTGGACCCACTGAACATGAGAATTGATGCAACCGTAGGTGTAGATCCTAAAGTCCCTACATCAACATTCATCAAGTGATGAGAACAAGTTCTGAGCATGAGGTTCTCTTGTGCAGTTCAGATGTTAGTAAGAAGTTTAGAATGACCTGGAAGCAATACCTGAAGAAGGGGTTTCAAATTTTGACCTCGCAAACCTCTACGAACTCTTCAAGATCCGAGTCTTGATCCCCAAATTCTCCCTCCTCCAATGGGATCCCTCTACCTGCCCCATTCCCATAGGATGACTCGTCCGATTTTTCTGGTAGAGGGAAGCGCTCTCTCCGATCAGCGGCTGACAATTGTGGAAGGACCGCCCAGTCTAGAAAAACCTCAATGTGGTCCGTCAATGGATGTGGGGCACCCATGGAATGTACATAGTTCTCCAGCTCTTCCAGGCACTACTCCGCCTCCGCCTAGGGCACCGCAAAGCTAGCCTGGATAGGGCCTATCCCCAGAAAGTCCATCCCAAGACGGTTCAGGTGCTTCCACAACTCCGCAGGGCCAAGGAATTGCCGATTGAATTCCTAGATTTCCCAGGCCTCTGGGAAGACAGTGTTCTCTGGCATGTCAATGTGGTGTAGCCATTTCCCTGGAGCCTAAGTACAAATTCTACAGAATCCCCTCAGTGGCCTCCCCTCTAGATGACTCTGTTATCCTAGGACCACCAGGTCCGCTGCCATTGTTGGCTCCACCCCCATGCCTCACCCTCAACCAGTGTAGGTCTCACCACCACAGCAGCCCTGTCACCGCAAGATGACCTTTCACCTTCTGTCCCCGACCCCGAGGTTGGGAAGGCTCCCCCATCACCGACCCGAATGGTTGTCTGCTTCATCATCTCCCCTGGATAAGCCGCCTCTTAGCTTATGGTGTACTCCTTCACTAGCCTGAAGACAGTGGTAGGTTGGGGATGTTCGTTCCGCATCTTATCGTCTTCCCAAGTGAGCATGAGCCACATCTATCTCATCACACACGGGTGTTACTCATGGCGCACCTCCTAATAGACTCATGGGGTTAGTCGCTGCATGCACCAGAATTGACTTTCAAACCGGTGCGGAGTGTGCAGCTCGCAAAGAGGTTCTCGGTCCACCCTAGCCACCAAGACTCCACCTCGAAAGGCCATAAGGTATTCCTGATGCTCTTCCATTATCCGACCATCATTGGTGAATACCTCCATCAGCAACGGAAATGGGTGAAAATTGAACTCTTCCACCTTCCACACCCGGTTCAATATAAATGTTGTGGTCAACTTGACCAGAAATCTCCCCACAGCATTCAGGATCGATGGGCGGAAGTTCGATCCCGAAGGCGAGATGGGGTTCAGGTACTCAAAAACCCCCCTGATGTGTATTGCTATCCACCCATACAGAAGGTTGAATGGTCTGCATATTCTTTGTGTACTCCTCCCCTTGCTAATGTGCCATGACATCTTATAAAATTTGGAGAGCATTGGGATCCCTAGGTTTACCCGCCCTCCTGTCGCCAATGTGGATGTCATGATAAATGTTCTTGGTCGCACTCTCATGTTGGCATCCCTCACTGGTAGGATCCAACCCCATATAAGAGCTACAATGAATGTCTCCATCCTGACTACTGGTAGCTAATCAGTGCTAACGCTAAACCCCTAGTTCTTCCATTGGTTGTCCTCCAAGAGCCACCAATACGAGTGCTCCTTGCCCCGTTGAACCCCCTTTGGGCAAGTCTGAGGCCTCTCCGGAAATTGTCGGTCTACCATGAAGTTCAAGAACTGCTTGAACCACCACCTAATGTGAACATATCTCACTTTTTCTTTATCCTCTCCAGGCACCGGCTCCATCAACGTCATCTCTATCCGCGGCATGTGTTCTAGATCCTCCCATGCACTCATGAAGGGGAGAAATTCATCTTACATAGCCCCCAGTATTGGGACCCCTAAAATCTGGTTGACATCCCATACGCTGATACTGATCTCCCTGTGGTGTAAATGGAAGGTATTGGTCCTTGACCACCATCTATTAAACAACTCTGGAATTAGCTATTTCAATTGATAGATATGGAATTGGGAGGCCCAAGCCACCTCATACAAACCCACTCTCCTCATATCTACCCCAAACATCTCACACGAGGTGACTACCTAGTAGTCCTAGGCCCAATCATCTGTAAATTTGCTGCCCTAGCACAGGTCCCACTCCTCAGACCATCCCTTCGTCGGATCCTCAGGGCCACCTTCAGGATCGTCTGGTACAGAGGGGGAGACGTTTCCGGCTGTAATTCCTTCCCGTAGACATTATTCAGGTGGTTGTATAAGCAGTCAGAAATAATGGGTGTGAAGTCTTATTGGGCATGGCCATCAGCTACCCTGAACCATTGGTGCTAGCACGACATGCTCCTAAACTATTTAGCTGGTTCTTCCCTACTTACTTTAGGAATGAAGACGTCATCCCTCAACCTGATGCCATACAAGGTCAACCTCTTACATAGCGGGTAGCTCTTCTATCTCTCCGATAGCAGCGCCACCAATGAATCATAGTCAAATTGACTCCAAATTAACTCCCCTAGACCCAAACTATTCGCCATCTCATCCCTCTGAGCGGCATCCGCAAGGACCCCCTAGGAAGCTTCTTGATGAGTCATTCAATTTTAAAAATTTGGAAGATTTTTGGGTTGGTTCGCGAAGCTCGTTCATGGATATCATTCGCAAAGCCTATTCACAGAGCTCTGCCTAGGCCTTCAAGTGCAATATCACGAAGCACTGTTGGGGAGTCAAAGATTCACTGCATACCATGAAGCAAATACCTGATTCGCGGAGATCAATCATGGATTACGGGGAGCTTCGCGAATTGAGAGCGCAAAAAGACAAATTCACGGAGAAGGGAAAGGACAAAAGAGAAGTCAGCTCCCTTATTTATAAGTGACGACCTTCAGAGCTTCACGGTGAACCCCTATCGTTCCAAGCATTGCGGATCACTCATCCTACACATCGCTTATCCGCCTCACAATCCCTATTCGTTGTATAGCTTCGCGAATGACCACAAATTTTGGCGATTGAACCTCATACTTCAACCCTCATTTTCTCCGTGGCTCCAAGTCTGAGGGGGGAATTTGTTGGCCCCAAAATGTGAGAAGAATAAGAAGAAATGGAAAGCCTCAAGGGGCTGCTTCACGAAGACCTCTCGCGAAGCCCCTATAGCCCCGCGCCCACCGTCGAGCAAGGTGGCGGGAGGCTCTGTGAATAGATTTGATGTTCATGAGCCCACTGCGAAGCAAGGAGGCAGGATACTCCGTGAATGGATTTGACGTTCACAGGCCTGCCACTAGGCAGGCAGGCGGGACGCTCCGCGAGCACCTTTGACGTTCACGAGCCCACCGCGGAGCAATCTCCATCTTCACGCCAAGCGAGCTCTGCTTCATGACACCTCTTGTCTACAAATACCAAGCTCCCCATGAGCCCAGAGGAAAGATAGTCCGACCTTTAGACTTCCTAGCTCTTGAATCGTGAAGCACCCTCTACTCTGTAAACCATGATCTTTACATGGTACATTTTCTCTATGAAGCGCCTCCCATTTTCCTGGTTTTAACCCCCTCTTTCAAGAGGGATGCCTTTCCTAAAGCCCATAGTCCTTTGCGAAGGAAGGGGATCCCCAAGGGGACTTAGTTCATCGCAGAGCTTCTATGCTTCATGAAACACCCCTTATGTACACATGATCCACATTCCAAGGCATGGTCACTGTACTTCGCGAACCACATTTCTTCACAACACCCTTCTTCACGATGCACCCTTGCTTCACGAGGCAGTACTCCAAGAATCCCTTTCCACTTTGTGAAGCACCTTCCACATGGAACTATGCCCTATTCTTAGGCTGGGACACTCCACTTCGTGAAGCACAACCCTTTTCAAACACCCTCCACTATATGGAGCACTAGAGTTTCACAAGGCCTCAGCCTATGAACCCCTATGCTTTGTAATTATTTTTCTCATGCGACCCTCTAGGTTTGCACGAAGTTATTTCGGAGTCCCTTGGACATTACTTCCTGTTGTGTTGCTTCGCCTCATGCTTCTTCGCATAGGCACGCTAACGATTATTTCTTCTTCGCATTGCAACGCTAACATGGACCCCCCACTGGATCACTCCATAACACCCCCTCATCACGGCATTGTCATTCCCTTACCTTCACATAGGTGTAGCGGGTGCAGATTTTGTATGTCCTGGGGGCATGGAGTGAACTCATCTCATTCGAGATGTAGGACGTTAAACTGCCAATTTCCATCGTCTTCAACACATGATGTTAAACTGTGACCTTTTTTCCGTGCATCCTATGTAGGGTCCCCCGGATCGATCATTCTCCACTCCCACTGGTCTCCACGTGAGTGATATCATCCCTTGTAGGGGATGATATCCTCTTTATCGGAGTGGCGTTTGTCCACGGGGAATGGGAAACCATCTTGGTGTAATACCCAAGCCTTTCTTGCAGGAGTTAGCATCACTACCCCTCCTTTCTTCGGTGCCAAATCCATCTCCCGCTGGGCTTTTTCACCACTGGGCCTCCACCCTGGAGTAACTCCCAGTATCAATCTCCATGGGCCTCCATCCTAGAGTGATTCCCAATCTTCCTCTCCCTGGGCCGCCTAGAGACTAATCCCCATTTCAATTCCCATGGACGCACCTTTCGCGACGTGATCACCATGTCTTTGCCGCCTCTTATTTCTCACACCGAGCATGACTCACATGGACTTAGAGTAAGCATTGACCATGGAATCCATCCCTGGTCAGCCTAGAGTGTAAGCCCCACACCTGTTCTGAACTACGCGGACTTTGATCCTTGCAAAGGCAGGGTACGTATGAAGCCCCCCTGGGGTTCAAGCCAACCACCTAGTTGTTCTGACCATCTTCATGTCGGTTCACCCTCACCACATTCCGAACTATAGGGACTTTGATATTTTCCAAGGTAAGGTGCGTAGGAAGCCTCCCTAAGGTTCAATCCAACCATCTATCTAGACCCCAGGTTATAATTCACGTCAGTTCGCCAACCCGAGCTCCCGAACTACATGGACTTTGATCCTTGCTAATGTAAGGTACGTAGGAAGTCTCCCTGAGGTTCAAGCCCAACAACCATCGGTTTCGACCATCTTCACGTTAGTAAACCAAATTCCATTCCGAACTACGGAGACTTTGATCCTTTCTAGGGTAAGGTATGTAGGAAGCCTCCCTGCGGTTCAAGCCCAAAAACCATCGGTTCTGACCCTATTTATTTCGGTTCACCACATTCCAAACTACGGGGACTTTGATCCTTACTAAGGCAGGGTACATAAGAGGCCTCCCTGAGGTTCAATCCCACCACCCGGTCGTTCCGACCATCTTCATGTCAGTTCTCCCTCACCACATTCCAAACTATGGGGACTTTGATCCTTGCCAAGGCAGGGTACATAGGAAGCCTCCCTGAGGTTCAAGCCCACCACCTATCCGGACCCCAGGTCCTTATTCACGTCGGTTCTCCGACCCCCATCATGAACTATGGGGACATTGATCCATGCCAAGTCATGGTACATAGTAAGCCTCCCCGAGGTTCAAGCCCAACAATCATTGGTCCCAAACACCTTCACATTAGTTCACCAAGTCCACATCCAGAACTACGAGGACTTTGATCCCTGCCAAGGAAGGGTATGTAGGAAGCCTCTTAAAGGTTCAATCCCAACAACCAGTTGTTTCAACACCCCTTCATGTTGATTCAACACTATCTATTCCAGAACTATGTGGTATTTGATCCTTGCCAAGGTAAGGTATGTAGGAATCCTCTCTAAGGTTCAATCCCAACAACCACCGGTCATGACCACCTTCACGTCGGTTCCCACCCACTCAAACTACATGGTATTTGATCCTTGTCTCCTAGATAGGGTACATAGGAAGCCTCCCTGAGGTTCAACCCCATTCAGCGGTAAGTCATTGTCAACCCAATTCAGAGGTAAGCTGTTGTCACCCCCATTCAACGGTAAGTTTTTGTCAAACCCATTCAGTGGTAAGTCATTGTTACCCACATTCAGAGGTAGGTCATTGTTAACCCCATTCAGCAGTAAGCCATTCTCACCACCATTCAGCGGTAAGTCGTTGTTAGCCCCATTCAATGGTAAGCCATTTTTTACCTATTTGATGGTAATATGTTGAAGTCCCCTATCAATGTCAGGCCTTCATCAGATGAACTACATCGACTTTGATCCTTGAAAAAGCATTGTACTTATGAATCCTCCCCAAGGTTCAAGCCCAACACCCGATCGTTCCAACCATATTCATGTCGGTTCGCCTACACCACCCATATGGACCTAAGGTCCTTATTCACGTGGGTTCGCCCCCATCCTACGTAACATTAAACTGTGTACCTTAATCAATGTTAAGCCGTTGTATTCCGATCAGTGGTAAGTCGTTGTGTTTCCTACTCAGCAGCAGGCCATTGTAATCCCATTAGCTGGGACCCACATCTTTGGTCCGTCTTAGTGGCTTCAGACCAACCTGGGCTGCTAACCACGTGTAATCCCCATACATTTCATTGGTTTTTTTCCTATGTGTACACCCCAATTTGAGCTCATCGCCTGATCTTTCCCTCAAGCCTATGTATCTCGAGAAGGTCATGTCTCAACCTAGAGGCTCTATTTGCTCTGGATCCCAACCACGTGTCAATTTTCATGAGCTGCCTCCCCAAGTGTCTCATCGTCCCACCAAACTACGCAGATTTTGATTCCCTGTCATGGGGATACGTAGAAAGTCTCTTCGAGGCTCAACCCCAAATTCATCGTCGCCCTCGCATCGACTCCATATCATCCCCCACCACCTCATTCAACTCTCCATATTCCATCCTGATTCTTACCTGGGCCACCAAATTCTGGTGATATCATGATAATTCACCTCTTCGCTCCTCCAAGAAGTAACCAAGTAACTAACCGCACATTATCCCTAACATCAGTGTTCCATTAAGGGGTTACACCTATCTGATCTAATTTAGCCTGTGTTCCATTCAATCTTATCCATCTCCACAAGATGTTAAACTCATGGTATACCCTATGTTAAACATTGGAAGCTGAGGAGAACCTCAGATACATGCTTATGGATTATAATTCCTTGCACTCATCGTGGGATGCCTCGGGCTTCCATGCCCTAGAGAAGCCCTATCATAAGAGGAAGAAACCCATACGTGCCAGTGTTCCAGCATCCAAACATGCCAGTGATGCCCAACATGACTACTCCCCTGACCAAAGTTTTCTTCTCTGGCTGGACCCTCTAGAATTTCCTGACAAAATCAGTGTAATTAACCGGCATCCATGAAGATATGGAACTGGGAAGAGTTTAACGAACTACGGCTTAATCTATAAGGGAGACCCAGACTAGGTGATGAGTTTCGAGGTGGAATCCAAAAAAGGAGGAACAAACATCCCATCAACCAGTTTTGATCAAGGAGAAAACGTCCGCGAATAAGAGATAGATGTCGCCCGCCTTTGGAAAGCTGGAATGCGGGGAAACAAATAGTGTTTTCGTCCCCTAATCAGACGGACGTGCACACCCCGATGAAAGTGTCGAAAATAGTATAATAACAAGATTAGATTTTTTTAAATCCTATAGATAGACCTCTTTGACATCATCCTAGGTATGGACTAGATAATTCTATTCAATTTCCTCTTTGAATAATATCATCAGTGGATAACTTTCACTACCCTAGATGGGAACACTCTTTTTTTCTGGGAGAATGGAATTAGTGGTTAGGATGAGATAGACCCACACTTCTAAAGTTAGGAAGGATTTCTTGTTAAGTGTATTCCCTTTTATGGGAGGATGATAGTGAAGTCTTAGAGAGTTGGTTTCTATCCAAGTTACGTGAGTTCCTAAAGGTATTCCCAGAGGATTTCTTAGGTTCACCTCTTGAGTTAGATGTGGATTTCACCATCAATTAATCACTATGGAAATAGATCCTATCATTTACTTTTTATCGTATGTACCATACTGAATTCAAGTAATTAAAGATACTACAACATGATTTGGAATCCAGAGGTTTCATTTTCTTGAGAATACCTCCTTAGGCCACTCCATTTTTTTTTCTCAAAAATATGACTGTTCCCTTTAGCTCTATATTAACTAATGGAATCTAAACTAGGTTAAGATCAAGAATAAATACTCCTTTCCACACATTGATGTCCTATTTTTCCATTATTAAAGGGACATATGGTTTTCAAAGGGTGATCTATATCTAGGGTATCACTAGGTTAGGGTGAGAAATGGAGACATTCCGAACAACACTTTTCCAAATAGGTAGTCAATTTCATGTATTTGGTAATTACCTTAGTGATAATGAATTCTCTTATAGTATTTATGGAACTACTGAACCGGGTGGTCCATAGATACCTTGACTCTTGTTTTGGGGTGTTTGCAGATGACATTCTTTTTTTACTCAGGATTAGAAGAGGAGCAAGGGAAACAACTGATGATTGTTCTATGAATATTGCAATACCATCATCTTTATAAAAAAAATTTCAAAGTGTAGTTTATTGATCTGGGATGTTATGTTTATAAGCTAGGTGATCTTTGAACATTAGGATTCAGTTTCCATGGAAAAGGTCAAATAAGTGATGTTGTGGGAAGTAATAAGAAATGGATTCAAGATTAGAAGTTTTATGTGACTAGAAGGGTACTATGGGTAGTTCATTAGGGACATCTATATACTTACCTCACAGATGAAAACTTTCACATGGAAAGAGATAAATTTCCCACGGAGTCTAGACTGACAAGTGTCTTTTGAGGAGCTTAAGTGGAGGTTGTCCACTTCCCATGTCTTGATCTAAACCTAGACTATATAGGGTTTAATGGTCTATTGTTATTATTTAGGTATATTTTTAGGCTATGTTATTATGTAGGGTAACCATGTGGTAGTGTATTTATATTTCCAACTCCAACCACATGAAAAGAATTATCCAACACATGGTATTGATCATGCACTAGCAATTCCTTCCTTAAAATACTAGCATCATTATATTTCTATGTAAATATATATGGTCTACTCAGATGATAAGATCTTGAGTTATATATTTTACAATAAGGATTTCAACCTAATGGAGTGATGATGGATCGAATACCTTTAGGGGTTCAACATCAACATCTTCTACACCCCAGATAAGGTAAATGTATTCATTGATGCATTAATTAGGAATTTACCAACCTATGATCTGAATTCGTCCATTAATCAGTGGGATTTGATGTGGTTTTTTTTGTATTCACTTGGATTCCAAGGAAAAAGTATAGGTATGTTTTTTTCTAGTATGTAATTGAAATATTATCTTTTTGAATTTATTTTGGACAAGCAGACAATGGATGGGTTATGATAGTATTATACCTAGTTTCTAAATTGTGTATAGGTTCCTAGTGAGTGGTCATTTTCTTATGAGGTAATTACTTTCTTTGTAGACCATGTGGTTGTGTCTTCATCTATATGGAAGGTCATGATATAGGCCCACCACTAGTCATAGTGGTTCATTCATCCTGGTTCTACCAAGAGGTTTTATGATGTTCATCAAGGTTTCTAGTGGATAGTTATGAGGCATGATTTTGATGAACGTTTATCTCAATGTTAAACTTGTCTGTAGGTTAAAGCTAAAAACCAAATACCCTCAGTCTTGCTACATCACATTCCTATTCCTAATAGGATGTGGGACGAGATATCCATGAATTTTTTATCTGGTTACCCCACACACCCAGGTTAAGGAACATGATTTAGGTGTTTATCGATCGTTTGACCAAATCCAACCATTTTATAATGATCAAGGACTCTAAAAAATATAAATAGAAAGAGAAGATATATTTGTATGATATTGAAAGGATTTATGGTGTGTCACCACAAATCATTTCTGATAGGGACCCCCATTTTACCTCTTAGTTCTGGGAAGGTCTCTTGATGGAAATTGGGTCACAGATCAAGATTATCAAGGAATACCATCCTCAAATAGAAGGCTAGAAAAGTTGAGTAAACCAAATTCTGAAATATATGTTGCATGCATGTGTGTTAGACTTTGGTGTCTTGTGGGAAAACTAAATTGGATTAGTGTAATTTATTTACAATAATATTTACCAGTCCTTAATCAATATTGATCATTTTAAATCTCTTTATAGTCGACCATGTCAATACCCTCAATGATGGATGGAAGTTGGGGAGACTTCCTTTGTGGGAACAAGCATCATGAAGGAGACAACTGGAATGATTTAGGTGTTTGGTTATAACTCAGAGATGTTATAGAACATTTGAAAATCTTCAAAGTTGATATTATGATTTCTCAGTAGGTGATTGGGAGTTTCTAAAGGAAACACCGCATTTGGGTCATCATTATCTTGGTATGTAGGGGAAGAATACGCTAAGATATATCATACATTTTGATATTGCTAAGAGGATTGGTAATACAGAAAACTGATTGGCATTTCCTTCTAATTTGACATAAATTCATTCCTTTTTTATATCTCATAGTTGAAAAAGTATAATTTATACCCTTCTCATGAGATGACTTGGGAAGAGATTGAGTTGGAACCCGATCTTTTGGTGATCAATCAACCAATTCAGATCATGGATTCCCAAGTGAATGTGCTTTTGGGGAAATATATTCAGTTAGTTTGGGTCATGTGACAGCATAATAATGATCGGAATGAGATGTGGTAATGGAAGTCTTGGGTAGAATAGCAGTACTCTCTCTTGTTCTCTAATTATATTACGGGTTGAATTTCCAAGGGTGGATAGTATGATGTTGGGAAGAATTACCACACACAAGGTGTCTTTTTTAGGTATTTTTTTAAAAAAAAATCATTATTTTATTCCATGTCTTCTCTGGGTGTTTATCTTTAAAAAATGGAAAATTTGGGGAGATGGAGACTGAGGCACGATTGGAGCACAGTTAGTAGAAACCATGTGCCAGCCCCCAACAAACTATGAGGCCTAGACAGTGGCACTGAAATTCATGCATTATTAAGTACATGTTTTATAAAACATTATGAACCAAATCATGTGATATATATCTTTTGAGAAAGAGGTACCTTCATGGTTGGATAATTCTTTAGAGAATCATGTGGCCTGCTTAGTTTTTGAATATTATGATTTTTCAACTTTACCCCTCCTCAATTTAACACTCATAACCCCTGATTTTCTCCCCAATTAAACCCTCAAAACACAAGGTGTGCCTTCCCTCTTCTCCACCACCCTCTTAGATCCATTTATTTGGTAATTGGAGCTTGGTTTTTCAAGGAAACTCTAAGTAAGTGTCTCATATCTTCTCCTCTTGGCCTCTTCTTCCTTATCTCTTTAGGTTCCTTCTCTTTATTGGTTGTGGTGACTAAGAGTGGGTTGAATATAAATTAATTTTCTTTGGTTTTGATATTAGTGTTGTGTTATTGCTTTGGAAGGATCACCACACAACCCGGATTGCAGTTTCCAACTACTTGGTGGTTGTGTCAAATGGAAAGGTAGGTGGTTTCATGATGTTCTATTATATAAATTTTTAAATGTGTTATAAATTTTTTTTTTTGTGAAAATGGGTGATTTCAAAGTTGTGTGTGTGTTTAAGGATTATGAAATGGATTATCCCCTAAGGAAATGGTCTTAAATTGTGTGATATGGAATGTGATGAGTTGGTTTATGATTATAAGGGATGGTTATGGTTTGAAAATGGAACAATGCACTAGGGAACCCTGAGTACCAATGAGGGAGAACTGAGGAATGGTACAATGGGTAAGCTGGTAGGGCCTTGGCCCAGTATCCTAAGTATGTTTATCATATAACACTAACTGAAAAACATGATAATACTATGGGTATGAATAGAACTTTGTTTTTTCCTCTCTTGCAACTCATGCATGAGGAGAGTTTTCTTTATAGCTTGATCACCAATAGAATGAGGATACTAGGACTCCAATAACCTATCATATTTTTACATGGTTTTTATTCTTGGTTTTTACCTAATTAGTTATTCATGCATCATTTGTTTTCCTTTCAAGGCTACAATATGTTTTAATAATAATTTGTTTTCTTTTTTAAAAAAAATGAAAATTTAATTTTTCTTATAATTGATATGAAAGGACAACATATTGGGATCCTATATGGAAACTAATATCACACCCTATATATAACCAATGGGTATATATAGACCATGTTTTGTCTGACTCGGGTAATAGAAAGGCCATATTTGGTGGTGGCGGGTACTCTTATTAGTGGCATTTTTTAAGGAAAGTATTGATGGTGGTGGCATGTTGGGTTTCATCCTGCATGCCACATAGAGTCTTGTGTTCCTTTTTTTGGGTTTTCCTCCACCTTTTTTGTTTTGGGTATTTGGTTATAAATGTAAACAAAAACCTAAGTCTTGTATAATCCGTTTTTTATAGCTTATAATGGATGATAGTTGTGATGATTTACATAAATGTTGTGTTGTTGGTTGATGTGGATATTAATCATTATTCTTATGGGAAAATCATTCTAAAATGAGTTCATTGATGCATAAGAACTGGTTTTCATACCATAGGGATCAGGAAAGTCCTTCAGCTGATGCCATGGGTCGGGTCAGGTGTTAGGTTTATTGGTAGCCCAAGCCGATTCATGGCATATATTATTAATAATTTTTAATTGTATTTAATTTTTTTTAATATTATTCAAAAAAAAATATTAATTATATAAATTATTAAATATTTAATAGTATGAAAATGTGTAATTATATTTAAAATATTAATAACTATGTTTCAATTTACAGATGATTATTTTCAATATATAGAAAATTATTAATAAATTTAAAATAAATTATATTTAAAATAATTTTAAATTATAAATTTTTTAATAAAATAAATATAATAAATATGAAATAATATATTATATTTTATATCAACTATATGAAAAATATAAACGTATAAATATTGTTCACAATATATTATTAATTATAAAATTATAAAATTAAAAGTAAGAATTTTAATAATTGTATTTAAATAAATTTACAATCGATAATATATATATATATTATTACTAACAATATATATACATATTTTATTCATTTTATAAAAAATATATATTTAATTATTAATTATAATTAAAAATATTATTCTTTATATAAATGAACAAATATTATTTAAAAAATATCATTAATTATATAAATGTATAATTACATTCATAAACAACTATATGTAAACATATAATCATACTCATAATTATATGTATAACTAAATGTATAATTTTCCTATGTTTCTTCCCTTTATGTACATAAAAAAGAGAAATCCCAAAGATAAAAAATATAAGAATAATTAAAATATGAGTATATTATTGATTATATTAAAAACATTAATTGTTAATAATTATATTTCAATGAAAATAATATTATTTAAGAAATATTATTAATTATATACATGTGTAAATATTTTAACTAGATCTAAATATAAATATAAATATATTAATAGTTAAATTTAAAAACAAAATATTTATATCAATTTATTGATTATATAAATGTATATAAAATTAATTATATATATAGTATTAATAATTAATAATTGTGTGTAAATGCTTCTAATAACATTTAAAAATGTTAATTAATTATATAGATAAATAATGATTTAATATTATAAAAATGTATAATTATATTAAAAAATATTCATAACTATGTTTCAATTTAGAAAGTATTATTTTCAATATGTTACTAATTGATATTAGATTGACTATTGATAATATATAATATAATACTAAATTATTGTTATTTATACAAAATATTTAAAAGTTACCTATGTAATAACATAAAATATTTCAATCAAATACATGAAAAATATAAAAATATAAATGTTTTCCACAATATACTATTAATTAAAACAATATAAAATATGAAGTAAAAAATATAATAATTATATTTAAATAGATTTAAAATTTATAAAATATAGATATATTATTTTTATTAATTATAAATGAATGTATTGTATTGATTTTATAAAATGATATAAATAATTATTAATTATAATTTAAAATATTATTATTTACATAAATGAAAATATATATTTTTAGAATTTTATCATTAATTATGTAAATGTGTAATTATATTCATAAATAATTATAACTATACATACAAAGTCATTTAAAATAAATATACATTACTAATTACATAAATCTAAATATTAATTAAGAATTTTATTATTATAAAAATATATAAAAGAATTAATAGATAAATTAGTAAATGTATAAATGTAAGTTAATTTTATAAATCTATTTAAAGATTAGAAGTTTTTCATTTTTTTTTCAATTGTTTATTTACATATATAGTCATCTATATTCATATATAATTGTGTGTATGTGAGTGTGTTATATAACCCAATGACATTTGGGTGTGTGTAGGTGAACCCAATATGCATGTATGTATATCCACCTATATACAATGTATATATCATTAACTAGTATTCCCCTGTGAATTTTCATTAGATATAGTAGATTGTGAAACAAATAAAAAAAATTATTTATAAAAAATCTAGGTGTAACGTCCCGAATCGACTCACCACTAAGACGGTAGCCAAATTGGTGGATCACATGGTCTCAAGCATACCTCCCTGTACACCAAAGGTTTCCAAATAATAGTGAGGGTGTGAGGTGGTGATAATGGTAAGACTATACCCTCATAATCAGTGTAAAACAGAGATACAACATAAACTAAATAGCTAACAACTGTGGAATCAATAAATAATTGAATGAAAAAGTAGTCCAAATAATAGTGAGGGTGTGAGGTGGTGATAATGGCAAGACTATACCCTCATAATCAGAGTAAAACAGAGATACAACAGAAACTAAATAGCTAACTTCAGCGGAATCAATAAATAATTGAATGAAAAAACAGTGGAAGAATAATATAATATCTAAATAAAAGTGGTCAACACCAATGTATAAAACAGTGCATGTATCTTGAGATGATATACATAAAATAAAATAAAAGACATGATATAGGCTGCAAGATACAATATAATTAATAAATAAAGAAATATAGTAACAAGCCTCGGGGGAAACTCCACAAGCATCATGAGCTCCATCTCAATCATGTGCTCTGAAATCCTATGTACTATCTATATAACTCAAGAAATAAATCTAGTTCCTACAAATATACCACATTGAAATGGCAAGCCAATCATGGTGTGATATAATAATCCCAATAGGTTCTCACCCACAATGTTTATGACTGAAAGCAGTCCATAATGTAAACTAAGGCAGTGTGCAGGTAAAAATAATAATGAACAAGCAGTGCTGAATAAATAAACAACAACCCACCTAGGTTCCTAGGGGACACCTTTTGGCTATACCTCCTTCAGATCATTGTTGTAAATGTGTCAAATTAGTGATTATATATATAGTAGAAATATATATATACTTTAGTTATATATTGCATCTACCTATATGAACCAAGTTTGTGGGGATTCCAAATGGATATATACTTGTAATACTAGTGTTGGACTAGACCTGGGTGTAACTCATGCATCCCTAACTAGTCTAACGAGCCTAAAATATCAAGCAATAGGGTGCATACCCTACATCCCAAAGGAGTGGGGGACTTCATGTCCATCACTCATTATGACGAGTGTGCATGCCATGGTGACATTATATTCATGGGACATGGAACCTAAAGACCATCACCCATATTGTATCACTTGCACAAGTTTCTATACTCCACACCCAATGTAAGGGAGCATGATGCCTCCTACTAAATAGAACCCTTACCATCATTCCATAACATATGTATAATGAATGATCATATTTATAATAAAAGTCCATGAGATGGAACCTCTCATGACATACATTTATCAATCCCATATAAAGGCATCGTCATATTCATAATGAAATCCATGAGGAAATACCTATCATGTTATGTTTTCTAGTAACCCGTTATAATCGAGGGCATACCATTTAAAACAATTCAAATTAAAACATGTACTAAATTGTGTGTCGTTTCCACCCTTGAAATTATATTTAATTTATAACATTCAATACAATCATGACATATCATTAAAAACATTCAAGAAAGAATTCCATCATACATATTCCATTCAGTTTTAAACATTGCATTAAATTAAAAAAAATAAGGAAATTCGTTTTACCAGGTTCAAGAGGCCCTTATTAGGTACCATGGTAAAAAGGGCATTTACCTTCTTTGGAAAATCCATTTTAATAAACAAACCAAATGCTTGAAAGGATATTGGCCCTTTATTAATGCATATAGAAGAGGATAAATTCATTATATCAATTGAACCAAGGCCATTTCTCAACATGACATATACCAACAATGACATCACGCATTAATCCAGTCATATTTTAAACTACAAGTCATTAGTTTTCAATTTAGAATAAAGAGAACCTCAACCAAGTGGGTTTATTATAATAACATTACATTAATCTTCAAATATTTCATTAATCACAATTTATGATTTGACTCAAGAGTCATAAGTCAATTTATTCAAGAGATATTTTGAAAATATACTAAATAAGGAAAAAAAACAAAAGGGTCCCAATAGAATTATGAAGGTACCATTATCATTTAGACAATACCATGTAAGGGTAAGTTACATTTATATCCGTAGCTGAACACTTAAAAGGTGTTTGGGGATTTTAATCATTAAATTCAAAAATGGAAATATAAGACGACACACCCAAGGGGTGTCCATAATTGCGGTTGGACATCCCAATTCACAAAATAATGATCACAAGGAGTATATCTATGTGTAATGATCAGTTTTTTATAAAGGAACCAATTATAAAGAAATGGCTAGAAAATTTCAGTGTGTGGCACAATAGCGCATTTCCTTAAGTGATGGAAAACTAAGTATAACTTCACAGATCACCTACCTTTTACTTAGGATGACCTACTCATCCAATATCAAGGTCTTATTAGATTTGATTTAGAAGAGAGATTAGAAACATACATTCTCCCTCAAAATGGGGAAAATGAACTCAAAAAATAATAATACAGCTGAGGGGAACTAAATGAATAAAGATCAAAAAGGGCATGACATCATATTGATGGGGATCTATAGAGACCGATGACACATGAATTATACAACCAGTGGTGGAGCAATTTTGAAGCCTATCTTGGCTTGGAGAAGATCTCAAAGGTGCATAACAGGGGGGTCACACGGCTGAGATAAGGTAAAAAAAATAAATAAAATTATAACTTTATTATGGTCATTTAGGTAATTTCACCCCATAACCAAATTCACATGAATTGGCCACACGACTTGACCAAACTGTGGGACACCTCCTTCTTAATAAACTACCCTGCATGGTTTGACCAACACGGTTAGCCTAACCATGTTCCAACCATGTAGTGAATAGTGTAAAGGTAGTACCTAAGTGGAACTAACCTTGTGGGTTTGGTGCATGTTTTGGAAAAAACATGTGGAGCCCGTGTGAGGCACATCTGCTCCTCAAAATAGGTCATACGGTTTTTTGCTGAGGTCCGCATGATTTCAGAAAAACAGTGTGCCCTCTACAGTCCCTCCAAACTAGGAATTTATGACCCTAGTGCTCTCAAAAACATGAAGACACTTCCAAGGGACCTCTCAATCCCTCACCCAAGTCCAAAATCAATATGTTGAAGTGTTATAACTCTTGGAATTATATTTCAAATCTAGGTTTAAAAAAACCTAATCCAGTAAAAACAAAAGTTTAAATTCCATTTTAATTTTCATCCAGTTCAAAACATGGGTCATTACAACCTCCCAACCATAGAAATTTGTGTCCCTGATAATCCTTTGGGAACAACAAAAACATCACTCAGTCTACAAGGGTTGGGAAGATCATTAAAATAGGTTCATTGTGTTTCCAAATTCCGAACTCACCTTCAAGAATCACTTAAAAATATGGCACTCAAGCCATCAAACACTAAGTTAATGATCGTTCTCAAATTGGAACATTGAAACAGAGCTTACCTGGCCCCGTTTATCTGGAGACACGATCAAATAATCATCTCATTAAACATCTAGCCAAAGGTTCTCCCACCCCAAATGTTTTAACACCATAATGGGACAATTTTTAACCATGGTATCTGTACCATTTGAATTTCCTATAACAAATCCCTCAAGAGTTATAAAAATTATTCCATCATGGTTTAATAAATAGAGTGAACACAAATACATCTGAGGATATAACAAGAACCTCATCAAAAAGAAATGATCGAATTATGATTTAACAAGCTGAAAATGGCCATGAAATCTTTCATCAAAAGACACTATCGACCTCAAAACCACACTCACCTCAACCTAGATACATGCATCAAAATGGTTCCTCAATGACTGTAACCACTTAATAAGAAGGAAAATAGATCAATCCACATATAACTAATAATTATCGAGACACTCAGATTATAAGGTAGATGTTTTTTCAATTGAACTATGATTATTTATTCCAAGGAATCATGCATTTAGATTAGACATGTTCACCGAATCTCATACCAAACTTATGGTGATGTCTCTTGCTCAATTAATTACCTGACCATGTATTCTATCATGCCCTTTCATGAACAAGGGAATAATCTAGATCTTTCCCTCTAGAATTGTTACACTTTAGACGTTTCCACAGAGCCCAACAATAAGTCTAGGGTAACCTCAGATTCAATGAATTGGAGTCTTAGGAACTAAGAAAGGTATACCATACTCCACTTTTACAAGTAAGATGTTGGAATAAGGCCACAAAATCCACATAATATTATTGATAGAGGCCAAAGTCGCATACGCCTATAGATCGAGTCAAAGAATGGAATAGTTAGTGTCCAAGAACCTGTCCAAGGCATTCCAACAAGGAATCCCAAGAATCATCCAAGACTAACCAATCCTCAATAGAAACCATGTTTCTAGCTAACAATACTGAGGAAAATCACCCAAAAAAGCCCAATAACTTTTAAATATTTACTGCGGTGTAAGACGGATGCTCTATTAGTGCATCAAGGATGACATCAAGATAGGGGGCGTGATCATTTCTTTCAAAAGAATACACTAAGAGAAAACCAATAAAATCAAAATAAGACAAATCAAACCACTACTGGTCAACTTATCGAAAGAATCTCAACTTAATATATCGACACATTGATATAAACTGATCACAATCCTTCACCATCCAAGGCATCCAGTGATTGTTCAAGCTTATCTACTGAATTACTCAATAACCAATGGTGTTTCAAAAGTTTGAACACACATCCATCCATAAAAAATAATGCTTCCAAGAAAGCACCAACATGATTTGAAACTTCCAAGCCTCAAATTCATTCAATAGAAACCAACCATTTCCAAATGGTCCTCATCATTTGTGCTCCTTCCACATGGAAGGAAACATTTTAACTAGAACCAATGTGATGATCCCCACCATTGGAGTGTCCTAGTAGTCAAAATAAGAGATAAACAAGTTTCTTATAAGAAAGTTAAATTGAAACACCTTAAACATATGTGTGACATGCCACTAATTGATTCTCACACACAACAAAGCATACCAAGTAAGCTAAAACCAAATTTACTGGCATGTCAAAATACTTGGGTTTCCTGGAAGTCATCCCTAGAATTTAGAGGGACTAAATTATTTAACTCACGAGACACTATACTATGGAGATGACCCAGGAACGCACTCAACAGAACAGTGCTAAATGATTTCTACCAAACTCAACTGGTTCGTTATGTCATCTAACAACTTGATGGGAACTATGTATGTGAATGCATTCTACCCCAAGGTTTCAAAAGCAATAAAAAAATCCTTCAATATTATCCATAGGATATCTTCCCTATGAATCCAAGTATCATATGGTCTGTACAAGAAATTTAACCTAGATTCATATTTCCCCATATGACCATTAACATGGATGATGACCTACCAAGTCATCCATCTCTAAAGAAGGAGAGAGGGTCAGGTGACCTATGAACTATTTGACCATACCCAAGGCATGTCTAACCAGCTAAAACTGAACATTAATCAATTCTCACACCGCAAAAAAGGCCAAGAAAAACATGACCACCCATCTGAACAAGGGTGTCATTTGGAAGCTAAAAGTCTTACTAGGTACAACGACACCAAACTTTAGAAACTCACAGCATTAGTAAGGTATAAAAACTCTAAGGGTGATACCTACGATGGGTTGGCCGCTTACAAAAGAACTAACATAACCCTATCACTAGGTCACACCAATAGACGTCACAAGGATCAAAATCTGATCATTTAATCCAATTATAAAAGAAAAACAATGCCTAAAAAAACACTCACGCTTCTTTTCCTATGATACACTAGGAGAAACTAAAACTTCCCTTACATGTGGTTCTAAATAGAGGACACCACTTCAAGTTCTATTTTAGGTCACTTACATTACATTACATTAAATCTCAAAGCATTTAAATTATTTAAAAAAACACCATGAAATAATTATAAAACAAACCTCTTGGTACCTAATTTTACCAACACACCATGGGAGAATCTTGAAAGTGATATCAACATTCATTTTAAAAAATTAAACATTTATTGTCATCCCATCATAATTAGAAATTTTATCATCAAAATTCATTTATAACAGATAAAGAGACCTATGATCGTACCATTAATCAAACATGAGTTCATCAAAATGCAACCCAATGGTAGTTGATTGATTATTTAAAATTGTAAACACCCGTAATGGGTTATCTCATAAGGAACATTCCCCAAATTACCTACTTGGATCATTTCATTCATTTTAGAAGTTAACCAACCCATTTTAGATTAAAATTAGACAACCCTTACATTCCAACCATTCAAAACATAACATGGTCATATAGAAAGGTTCGATTACATGTGTTGCTAACACCCCAATATATAAAGTACACATACACTCTATAGACCAAAGTCTAGCTCCAATTTAATCAAAAAAAAAATCATTTAAGAATTTAACTTGCTCATATATAATGGACCAGTCATATGGGTGGCCATCTACAAACCCATAAAGCACCCATACACTTTACATTTTTGTATGTGGCTCTCATTAAATGAAATCATACCACTTTAACACTTAATTGTTGCATCCTATTTAATTTTTAACAATAGTTTCTAAACATATTTAAAAAACTCAAGAGATAGTTCGAGTATAAGGGTCACTTTTTCCCAATTATAAGGTGCCCATACACATTATAATTGAAAAATGTCTCTCATTTAATCACAACCCATATATATAGCTCATGAAACCATTTACATATCACACAATGTGAAGCATGTTATATTAAGTAGGAAACACATAGAAACATGATAAAAACCTAAAAACATGGAATATGAACAAGAGAGGCATGATATATAAACACATAAGCATGGAATATAAACATCTAAACATGTTATAAAGGTAGGAATGCTAAAAATTACCTAAACATGTGAAAATTAAGAAAGGTATGACACTCAAATAACATAATACAATTTAGAAAGAATCCCTACAATTGAAAATACATGGTATTGAATATTTAGGGCATGTGAATTATATTTATGCCTAATATGATGCATTAAATTATTCCTCGTTTCCATACCAGTCCAAGAGAAAATACTATAAATTAATAAATCAATATACAGTGGAAATTACACCATTTTTTCCAAGGTGAAATCATATCAACTATAATAGAAAACAAATCAAACATTAATACTAGCCTATGTCTCTTGGTCATTTCCTCATGGGTGGGGTGATGAGTCCCATACATGACTATTTACTAGGCATGGACACATTCATAGACTCATTTCTAAAAACCCTAAATAGCAATATAATGAAAAATAAGGCTTTGATACAAATTTATAACATCTTGACCCAACTCACCACTAATACAGTACTTGAACTGGTGGGTCACATGGCCTCAAGCATGCCTCCCTATAAGGAATAGGACACTGACTAGTAGAAAGTGTGTCAGGTGGTGATTGCAGGGAGACTATACCCTCATAATCAAAGTAGAATAGTGGTATAACAGAAACTAAATAGAATACTGTAGAAAAATCATTAAATAATTGAAAGAAAAAGTAGTATAAGAATAATATAATATCATCAAAAAGTGGTCAATGTAAATGAATACAACAATACATGTATTTCTATATGATATAAATAAAATAAAATAGAATACATGCTACATGCATCAAGATACTTCACAATAAAAAAATAAATAAAAAGAACAACAAGACCTGAGGGAAACTCCATGAGCATCCCAAGATCTAGCTCAGTCTTGTGCTCCTAACATTCAGGTAATAGCTAAATAGATCATGTAATCAACTAAGGTCCTAAAAATGTAAGTTCTACTTGGGTACCTCGGTGCAATGGTATCCTGAGTATGGTGTGAGATAATAATCACAATAGGTTCCCACCCATGGTGTCTATGATTGAAACAAGTCCATAATGTAAATTAAGGTAGTGTGTAGGTAAAAATAATAATGAACAAGTAGTGACGAATAAATAAACAACAAATTGCCCAGGTTCCTAAGGGATACCAAGTGGTTACACCTTCTACCTCTCATAGACAGAAATGTGTATAATCAATGAATATATATATAGTAGTAATATATGTATATATATAGTTTATTTATATATTTCATCAACCTATATAAACCAAGTTTGTGTGGATTTATAATGGCCATATACCTAGAATAGTAGTGATAGACAAGACTAGGGTGTAACTCAGGAATCCATAACCAATCTAATGAGACTAAAATCTCATGCAATAGGGTACATTCCCTACATCCCAATAGAGTGGGGCATATCATTCCCATCACTTAGGATTTTGAGTTTTCACACCATGGAAACACTCTAATCATGGAGCATGGCCTGTAAATACCACTGACCATATCATATCACTAGTGTGAGTCTCTATGCTCAACACCTGATGTAAGGGAGTGTAATTCCTCCTACTCAACAGAACCCTTACCATCATTCTGCATCCATTGTATAAGGCATAATCATATTTATAATAAACGGGCATGAGTTAGTACCTCTCACTCCTTACATTTATCAAGATCATATAAATCCATCATTATAATGGCCCAAACTCCCACCCCCCAGCCCATTACATTTTCAAAATCCATTTATTAGGGTGTTCTTGGAGGCAATGGTTCCTCATTTAAAGAGTTTTCCAAAATTCTAGTTTTTCCATCGTTAGGTAACGTCAGTGACTTAGTGTTGGTAGGTAAAATTGTTGACTCGCATTGGTAGGATGTGTCAGTGAACCATGATAGTAGGTTGCATTAGTGACTTGTGTTGGTAGTTCATGTCGGTGACTCGTGTCGGTAGGTCGCATCAGAACCTCACATCAGTATCTCATCATTGTTAGCTCGCTTAAGTGGATTAGTGTCATTAGCTCGCATCGGTGAGTCATTTCAGTGACTTTCCATTGGTTAATCATCATTGGTAGATCACATTGGTAGATTAGCAACAATGGATTAGTGTTGATGGTTCAGCGTCGATGACTCAACATTGGTAGCTCGGTGTTAGTGCCTCATCCATCGATGACACATTTTGATAGTTTTTCAAAATTTCACAGTGTCTCAGGTTTTTCTAGTTTCACCCCTTTAATGTTTTACTTGAAATAAATCAGTTTTAAACCCTTATTTAGGCATTTATAAAGGTTTTTCAATGGATATTAATTATATCTTTAATATTTTAATTCTCCTGGGACTTTGAAATAGGGAAACCATGTAATCTTGACCACGATCCAACTATAACATCCCTTGAAACTGTTTCCTTCCATTGATATAGTGTTTGGATTTTCTAAGTTGAGATATTCTCTTTTCCGTGTGTTTCCATTTTTCTCTTGGTGCACCCAAATCCTTTCTTCCCCATAGAGTCGTGTGTTGTGTTGTGGCCTTTAGATTTAGTGTCCCTTGGAGTCTCCTATTGCTTGTGCGACCCTCTGTTTTGGCGTGAAGAGGATTTGTCGATCATCTATTTCTTGAGGTAGGGATTCCTTCATCTCTCTTTTAATTTTGTATCATGTGGGGTGAGTGTACTGATGTCTTCTTGTTGGTATGGTTGAAACCAATTTAAAAACGATAAATGAGGGGTAGGGAAGATGATAACAATGAAGATATTCAGACATATTACTTTAGTAATAAATGAGGTTCAGGGAAGATAGTGATGATGATCATTTTTTTATCTGTTATATTTGATCCATGTTGTAAACTTTATCCCTCTAAAAATCCTGGTCATTGGTGGCCTATATTTTTTCACCTATATGACTTGTGAATGTTTGTTGTTGTTTCCTTGTTGAACAGCTGAAATTATGAAATTGATTAACCACGTACACCTGGTTAAATATATGGACAACCCAGTATTGAACTTGTTTTTTGATCACTGTTAAATTATCAAAGTGGGATTAAAGAATAAGGGTTTTCAAACATGAATAAATTTTGCTTGTTTGGTGTGGTTTTGTGTTGTGTATGGTTCTATTCGACCTTATGTATTATGCTAGTTGTGTGGTGTTGTGGCTGGGAGTATGGATGTGTGTGTGGGGTGATACGACTTGTGTAATGGAATCTCATATTGAGAGATTGGTTGATTGTTAAATGGATGGGAAGTCATTGGTAAGTGGGGATACGTTTTTGGGTTGTGCTATGTTTATGTTACAAAGTGTGGTGTTTTTATGCAGGTGGTCTTCTGATTATGTTTGTGATGAGGTGTGTTATGGGGTTTAGCTGTAATTTGGGGGTTTTCTTATTGAGATAATGGACAGGGTGACATTACTTTTAATAATGATAATAGAAGTGGTTGGATTGGGTTATAAGTGGGGATGAAGTGTGAAGTGGGATGTTATATCATTTTTTTATTCCTTGGTTTGAATTGGTTGTGAGGATTGTTATGTGTTGTGGTTCTCAGTTTCCCAAGGATGGGATTACCAGTAAATGATTAATAACATCAAAATAATTTGGTGTTAAGAGGCTTTCTTTTATCAACTTCGTAAGTGACCATCGTTTGTCCTGATATGTTCATTTAGAGGTAGACGTGAAGGTGGCAGAGTTATGGGGTGGTAGTTTATGTGAGAACCCATAGGTTGGGATGAGTGTTTGGTACCTATATATACTTGTACTTTCTTTTGATTATATTCCCACCTCACCCTAGTTGATAACTACGTGTTGAACACCCTCATTATTACTAGGGAGGGTGTATTTCCCAAAAATCCCAATGGCAGGATGGATGGTTGTCCACCCACACTTCCATGCTCCCTCTTCCAGACAGTGATATCCCAAGACTCTTCGAGATGGTTGTGGTTTGTGGGGCCTATGTGAGTGTCGAAGAGATGTTTTTTCTTAGGTGTCTTTGGGATAAAATGTATTGGTGAGGCTCAGGTGTGTACAGGCAGGATGTGATGTGGTATGTGGACAAGGTGTGTGTGGGTAGGTTGTGATGTAGTTCTTTTGGAAGAGGTGGGAGTTCCAGGATGTTTTCCATCTAGGTGAGAGAGAGTCTAATCAGTGGAAAATTTGTATAGGGTACCCTATCATTTATGTCCTTATTATGTTACTTTACTTGATTTGTGTTATTTGGTGAATGTACCTTGTTGAGATCTGGGATGGATTATATACCTTGTTATGTGCTTTTGGGTTTTGATGTTTTCTCACAGGGAAAGTAGTATGCTTCTCCACTTGGTCACAAGAGACATTGGTTTTCCTTACTGAGTATACTTTTATGCTCACCCTATGTATATAAAACTATTTTCAAGTTTCCAAGAGGACTACAAGGACCGTGTTGGGTCGTAATTGCTTGGGTTTTGGAGATATTTTTTTGTCTCACTTATTATCTTTTCTTTTGGTTTTTACATTGAGACTCTTTCTTTTGTATCATTTACATTTTGAATTATGCATGTGGGATAGTTTTGGTTTTATTTCATATATACATGTCTTGGAGTTGATTGAGTTTGATATATCTTATCTCCTAATCATGATTATTATAAAAATGGTAATTCCACCCATTTTGTTAGATTTCTATACCCTTGGTGTCAGTCGCCACCCCAGGGCCTACCGGATGTAGGTCTCAGGTGTCATTGTCTCTCTTTCTCCATTTCTAGCTTAGGATGGGCATATTTTGAGGGAGGGGTCAGGACAGAATGGTATCAAAGGATAATGTTTTAGAGATATGATGGATTTTGGAGTTACAAATAGTGAGGATTTCATGGTTTGGTAGGTAAATAGTGACAGGTGACCTTGGGTCAGGACATAATCCAGGGAATACTGGCTAGGACAGAAGATTTTAGGACCCCCCATGATCTGATGCAAGGAATCTAAGTTTACCAAATGAACAAGTGAGGATACACTATTTGTAGGGTAGAAATCCTAATTGAGGTACATGCATCATGATGACTAGTGTTTTTTTTGAATTGGGCATCATAGGGAATATAAATAAATAATGAGTTAATATAAATCTTGAAAAAAATTACATACTATTCAGGCTAAGGATTTCCTTGGTTACCTTTCATCTATAGAACCTGGTCATCATCCATGAGTGGATAAAGAAGTAGAGGTTTGGTAGGACGATTCTAGAAAATTGATAGAGGATTTATCCATAGGAGGAGGACAAATAGTTCCAGATAACATTATGAGATTTCCAGTAGAAGATCTTGGTAAAGTACAAGGGCTGTGTATTAGATAGGGAGACAAAGAGATGGCTTGAGGAAATTGAGATCACCTTCAGCCTGATATAGGCTCCAATGGAGTACTAGGTTCAGTTGGTGGTTATTCATATGAGGGGAGTTGTGTATCAGTTGAAGATGTTGTACCTGGGGGATAGAAAAAAGGTTGATGTTCTGTTGGTTGATTTCAAGAAGGAGTTATGGTCAAAATTCCTTTCTTCAACCATGAAGGTCGAGAAGTGATAGTAGATTCTCTCCCTCTAGTAGGGGTTATGTTGGTGTGGGATTTGGGGATCAAGTTCAATTATATCTTTAGCTTCTCTAAGGATCACTTTCTGGATGAGGATTCTCGAGTAAGATGCTTAGAGTAGGCACTTCATCCTTCTCTCTAGTATGTAGTTACTCCCTTCACCCAAACGACATACCTAGAGGTCCAGGAGAAGGTAGAGGGGGTTTAGAGAATGAAATCATGATGAGGTCTACTATAAGAGGGGATCCATCATGGTTATTTGAAAGGAAAGGCTACCAGAGGTAGGTCTCCAACACCAAGGCCTTTGAGGTTTTGGTCGTTAGGTAGTTAACCTCAGCAGTTTCCATTTTGACCATCTTGTCCTTATGCATATCCTACATGCCTGGCGTTAGTTTTTTTTATTTTTAGAGACCATGGGAACATTCAGAGTTAGTTCCAAATGGTCTTTTGAGCTCAGTATGATGGAGGTCAGTAGGTTCAGTGCCCGCCTCAGTAGCAGTTGCTAGCCAGACCATTTTCGTAGCAGGGAAGTAGGATCTTGCTTCACTAAGGGGAGACAGAGTAGGTGGGGGTTGAACATTGTGTATTTTTGTGGTAATTTGAACTAGATTTGGTTGAGGAGGTGTTCATCAGTAGAGGGGAAAAGGATCTTGGTGTGGTCAGTTTCATGTCATAGAGGTAGCTGTTTTAGTGGGGCCAGAGATAATTCGAGGTACGATCAACTTGTTTCGTACTCTTGTTTGTTCCTTGTTTGATTTAGGAGCCTTTCGATCCTTTATTATACATTGTCTATAACATTATCTATGACTAGACATAGAAAGGATTTCTATTCCCCTAGTGTTGAGTATTCTAGTTGGATGTTAGAACAACTTTTTTGATATTTTTTGGGGATTTAGACTGAGGATGGGGCCGCATCAGTCTTGTGGGGATCTTTTCCTGATACAGATACAACCATACGATGTCATCCTTGGAATTGAATGGTTATAATCTATGGAATGTATTATCAAATGATTCTATAGAAGAGTCTTGTTTTATGACATGGATGGAAAACGTGTGGATTTCATTGGCAAGGGGAGTTATCTGATGGGTAGTCGGCATGTGGAATTTATGACGGTTCATTTATTAGGAACCTTCATAAATTCCAATGATGGGGTTACTTTATTTAAAAAGGGGGTCAAGCGAATTAAATATCATTGTCGAAATTATTGGGAGGATTCCAAGAGGCTTCCCCCATATAGCCTACATCAAAATATTTGATAGGATTTAATTTTATACTGACACATAAAATTAATTGATAGCATTTAATTTTACATTGACACATGAAATTAATTGAGGGAGTTGTGAGGTTTTCCTCTCCTCCCATTTGTAGGGGGTTAATCCCTGTGGGGTCCCCACCACATTAATCCTCTCATGGGAGGTTGAGTTCAGGCGGGCCCCACCTCCATAACCTCTCGTGGGAGGTTAAGGTGCGGTGGCTCCACCTACAACCTCCATGAGGAGGTTTTAACCTCCACACACCAAAAGGCGGCTCAAATAAAATAAAGTGTTGCACACTTTATTTTATTATTTTATTTTATAAAAATCCAAAAACTAACTTTTATTCTCGACCAACTACCGTCGAGGTGAAAGTCTTCATAAGCGAATACTGGCGCTGCAAGTTTAACGGTGCCCTCAGATTTCAGTTCCGAGCACCGGTTCAAAAGTTATAAAAACATGCTCGTACGTTTAGTGAACCTACCCAAACAATACTTCAAAAATTGATTCTGGGCACACCAGGCCTCGGAATCAAGCGTTGTAAACTTTCGCGGACTCGTAAAAATCCCATGTATTAAAAAAAATCTACAATATTTTTGGGTCTTTACATTCTCCCCACCTCAGGGCTTTAAATCCCCATAAGCTACAACTCGAACTAAGGGAACCAATGGAGGTATTGAGCATGCATCTGAGCCTCCCACTCCCATATGCTCTTCTGGAGGTTGTCGTGCTACCAGCGAACGTGCACTAGAGGTATCGACCATCCACATAGGACCCACTCCTGTCGATCCTCAATCTCCACTGGAACTCCATAAATGTCGCCCCGTCATCGATGTCCAGCTCTCCATGGTCGATGATGTGAGAAGGGTCATGCACATATCTCCTCATCTGAGATACATGGAAGGCGTCATGCACCCGGTGAAACTAAGGTGGAAGAGCTAAGTGGTATGACACCTCTCCAATTCTGCTGAGGACCTGGAAATGTCCGATGAACCTCGGAGATAACTTGCTGCCTCGACCAAATCTCCATAGACCCTGTCGATGTGAGACCCATAGAAAGATGTGGTCGCCATCCTAGAACTCCAAAGGACTATGTCTCCTCTCATCATATGACTTCTGCCTGCTCTGTGCAGTCTTCATCCGCTCCTGGATGATCTGAACCTTCTCTGTGGTATCCCGCACCATCGCTGGTCCCACTAGTGATGACTCCCCTAGGTCAGTACAGTAGAAGGGTGATCTACAAGGTCATCCATACAATGCCTCAAAAGGTGTCATCCCTTTGATGGAGTGATATCTGTTATTGTACGCAAACTCCACCAATGGAAAGTGATCCTCCCAACTGCGTCCGAAGTCGAGGACACAAGCACATAGCATGTCCTAGAGTGTCTGAATGGTCCTCTCAGTATGACCATCCGTCTTAGGATGGAAGGTGGTGCTCAAACATAGCTGCGTCCTGAAAGCCTCTTGCAACCCCTTCCATAACCGGGAATTAAACTGTGTGTCATGATCGGAGACAATAGAATATGTTACTCCATATAGCGGCACAATATCCTGTATATGAAGGCGTCCCAAGCTCTCTACTGATCCCTGCTCTCTGATCTGTAGGAAGTGGCCCGACTTGGTGAGTCGGTCAACGATCACCCAAATTGATTCATGTCCCATGGATGTACATGAAAGATCTGTCATGAAGTACATGGAAATCCCATCCCACTTCCACTCTAAGGACTCTAAAGGATGAACCAAGCATGCTGGTACCTGGTGATCCGCCTTTACTTGCTGATAATTGAGGCACCGAGAGACAAACTTCGCTACAGCCTTCTTCATACCTGGCCACCAGTGCTGTCGTCGATGGTCCTGGTACATCTTCACCACTCCTGGATATACCGCTAGAGGGGAAGTGTGGAACTCCCTCAATGTTTCCTCCTGAAGTGCTACTGGTACCACGGTATGTCCTATAAAAAGGATGAAGTGATCCCCACCTTCATAAACTCCATCAAGTGCCCACCCTGTGGATATCTGATCACGTCATGTCTCACAGTCGGGATATCCTCACTACGCCTCCCCGACTCGCTGAAGAAGTGGAGGAGTGACTGTAACAGACTGAAGGAAGGCTTCTCCATCTCTATCCACAAAGGATATCTATAAAGCAGCCAGCTGCTCTATCGCCTCTCTTAGCAGCTATATACCATACCTTCTTCTGAGTACATCTGCAACAATGATCCCCTTCCCAGAAGTATAGACTATCTCGAAGTCATAGTCCTAGAAGAACTCAACTCATCACTGCAATCTCATGTTCAGGTCCTTCTGAGAGAAAATATACCTGAGACTCTTATGATCAGATTACACGGTAAAATGCTCTCCCATCAGGTACTATCACCACATATTCAAGGCAAAGACCACTGTTAATAGCTCTAGGTAATGGATAATGTAGTTCTCCTCATGTTGTCTTAGCTGTCGAGAACCATATGCGATCATTGCTCGCTCCTGCATCAGGACACACCCGATTCCGGTTCCTGATGCGTCACAGTAGACTATGTACCCTAATCCTTCCTCTGGAAGTCTCAAGATGGGGGCACTAGTCATCCTCTACCTTAGTTCCTGAAAGCTATTCTAGCATCTATCTGACCACAAAAAGGGTTTCCCTTTCTTTTTCAAGGCAGACAGTGGTGCTGCAACTCTGGAGAAGTCTGGTACAAACCTCCGGTAGTAACCAGCCAAACCCAGGAAACTTTGTACCTCCATCACAGTCTTGGGTAGCTCCCAAGAAAGTACCGCCTAAATCTTCACTGGATCCACTGAAACTCTAGTCACTGAGATGACACATACCAAAAATTGAACCTCTTGAATTCAGAACTGGCACTTTGAGAGCTTGCCATAATTCGGTGCTCTTAGAGTGTGTCCAGTACTGCCCACAAATGGTAGGCATGATCCTCATCGGTAGTCGAGTAGATCAGTATGTATTCGATGAAGACTATGACAAAGCGATTGAGGTAAGGCTGGAACATCCTTTTCATGAGTCCCATGAACACTACTGGAGTGTTGGTTACGCCTAAGGACATAACCAAGAACTTGTAGTACCCGTACTGACATCTGAAGTCTGTCTTCTACACATCCTCATCTCGAACTCTGAGCTAGTGATAGTATGATCTGAGGTCTATCTTTAAGAACCACCGAGATCCCTTCAGTTTATCAAAGAGGTCCTAAATCCTCGGGATTGGGTACTTGTTCTCCACGGTCACCTAGTTTAGGTGATGGTAGTCGACACAGAGCCTTAAGCTCCCATCTGCCTTCTTGGCGAACAGAATCAGGGCTGCCCAGGGAGAAACACTGGGATAGATGAATCCCTTCCCCTACAAGTCCTCCAGCTATACCTGCAGCTCACAAAGATCAGCGAGAGACATCTGATATATTGGCATAGATATCGGTGTCATTCCAGGGTACATATCAATGTAAAAATCCACCTCTCTACGAGGAGGTAGTCCTGGAACATCATCAGGGAAAACATTTGCGTACTGGTCCACCACTACAGGATAGCTTGGACTCTCCACATCAACTGCTCTGAGGGTAAGGAAGGCCAACTGATGAGTGATCATCTTCACCCTCCTCTGAGTAAGTCTATCATGTGCTACAAAGGCTCACTTCTCGCTGGTGAAGGTAAACCTGGTCCCATCCGTGTGGACACACCACACTTTTTGCCTAATACAGTCGACCTGAGCATGGACTGTAGATAATCAGTCCATACCCAAGACGACGTCGTAAGGCCTCGACGCCGCTATGAGAAGATCACAGCTGAAGATCTCTCCTCCTAGAGTAAGCTCACACTACCGGCACTAGTGCGTTATCATTGAGTCTACTCTCATAGGAGTCTCTAGCCGTAAGGATCGATCCAATGGCTCTGTCAGAATCTCCAAGATCTGAACAAGGGTAGTGGAAATGAAAGAGTAATTGGCACCTGTGTCTATAAGAACTGCAACTAAGGTAGAGTAGACATAGATCATACCTCAAATCATCTTCGGAGCTCTGTGATCATAATCCTCAACTACCTGGAGTTGAGCTCTCCTTTGTCCTCCTACCCCCTGCAGTCAGGGTGGACCTCCTGGTGGTGGTGGTGGTGGTGGTAACACCTCGAATCATCGCCCACCGCCAGCTGCACGACAAGCTCCTCTGCCACATCTGCCTACTCCATGCGAACCGCCTCGATCGAATCTCTGCCTCTTCCTGGGAGGTCCCTCAACTGTCTGCTGATCATCGAAATGGTGGGTCGTACACTCACGAGCCATGAGACCCTGCCCGCCGCAGGTGTAACATTACTCACTCCTGGCATGACTGGCTCTGTCTCGTGTGGACCACACAACAGAACCTGCATCCTGAGGTCGTCTACTAGATGGCCTAGTCTACTTGGACCTCTACGATATCTGTCTACTTTCAGCTAAATAAGACTCCGCTACATGTCAAATTGTAGTGGGTCTCATTGCTGGAGACTACTCATCAAGGAAACTCTCCACTAAGAGGGCTCTCTCTAACACTACCGCCTGTGTCGGGATGGTGAGTGAGATCATCAAAACTCTAATCTCCTGTCTAATCCCCTTCTCAAAGGTCCGGGCCTTGAAGAAAGGGTCCCACACCATATCAGTGGAGTAGCACGAGCTCACTGAGTATTGTGCCACTGTCATGCTACCCTAATGCAGATGAAGTAGCTCCTGTATCCGCACCGCATGTAGGGTGGCTGGGATAAACTCCGCCCAAAATAGGCTCTCGAAGTCTTCCCAGAGTAGTGTCTCCTCTTCTTGCACCTGGAGCATCAGGCTACACCATCTACCTGCTGCTTCTTGAAGGATAATTTCAGCAAGGATCACCATAAGGTCAGCTGGTGTCCCTACTTGTATGAAACCTCTCACCACAGCCTCCATCCAATCCTCAACTGCCTGTGGGTCCGTCTCACCCCTGAACCTGGGTGACCTCTGGCACTGGAACTCGTGAAATACGCTCAAGTGACTTTCACTCTCTACTACTGGGGATGGTGGTATCGGTGGCCCAATGGGTAGTGGTACCATTGCTGCCTCTATTTTGATGGGGCCCTACATCGAGCCCTCATTTCTTGGTGGCCTGCCATCTCGTACATCTCTCGGAACCCTGGATGGCTATCTGTGTGGATGCATCCTAAAGAGAAATAGGTGCACCACGATCAATAAGTTATTCCTGGTGATTTGACTCAAGATATGACAAAGAAAACTCTTGAAAACAGACAAAAAATTATTGTTTTCGTGCTCTAAGTTGGAAATCAGAATTTAGGGTCTTGGTGTAGGGATACGTCAGCCACCGCACCAACACTGGACTCTCTGAACTGAAAACCACAATGAGTACCCTTAACACTATTGCTTCACAGAAAATAAATATCAGAGTCTTGAGTTCTGTGGTAGAACTGACACCTATGATACCAATTTGTCACGACTCTTCCCCCAGGGACCGTACCGTGACTACCCCAAGCCCGCCTTCCATAGGCCTGGGGCTGGAGACTAGAACCAAAGGTGTAAATCCCTAAAAACCGGGAAGGTATTGCCATTAGAAACTAGAAACACACACAATAGAGTTAGCTAAAAGAAAAACACTAAGTAAGACAATATATAGAAGGAGTGCTGAAAATTAAAGGGGTCGGAAATAAAAGCTCAACTTTAAAGTACAAGGAAGCTGAAAACAAGTACAACTGAAGAAAGGTAAATACGTGAAAGGTGAAGAGAAGCTCCTGGAATGTCCACCATGGATCCTACCTGAAGGGTAGCTATAGATAGCCTCCTCAGTACTCCACGTATGCCAGTCTCCTCCGTGTACTAACTCGTCATAAGGTCCACATCCGAGTATCATCTAATCCTGGTGCTCTTAGCCTTCGTCAGTGTTGTCTGTCATCTGTATCCAACACAATAAGGTGCGGGCATAACCTGTGAAGGGTTGAGTATAACGATACTTATTATGGACCCCGATACCACTAAGGTCTCTCAAAAATCCACCAAGGAAAAACTACAGAGTAAGAAATCAACAGATAGTCATTACTTAGGTATATGCCCATACATATACCTAAGTTATCAAGTAACCCATCTCAATCATGAGGAAAACACAGAAGTCACTGACTCAGCTCACACAAGAATAAAACTTTTGTAGATATATAGAGATGATCATATGTAGCCACTGAATCATCTAAGATGTCATACCAACACATGATCCAAGACTAGTTATTCTGTCAGACCAACACATGATCCACGAACATAAGTCAGAACTGTCAGACCAACACATAATCCAGGAACAGTCGTCAGAGATGTCAGACCAACACATGATCCAGGACCAGCTATTCTGTTAGGCCAACACATGATCTAGGAAAAGAAGTCAGAACTGTGGGACCAACACATGATTCAGGAATAGTCATTAGAACTGTCGGACCAATACATGATCTAGGAACAGCAACAGTGCACAGCCAGCCACAGGGTTTCCACAAAGTACGCTTGATTCTGGGAGGGTCCACTCCTCAAGAAAATTTTAGATACATCAACTGCCACTAATTCCCACGTAGAAGTATCAAAAAATATCCACCTCACCATAGGGGTCTCAACGCAATAAACGGTGCGTCGATCGGACGTCGGGTCCGTGAGTTATGAGCCTTTTAGTCCCAAGGGCCCAGTTAGTTTCGTGTACAATCCAACCTGACCGTATCTCAAATATACCCCGAACTTCTATGGGGTATTCTCAAAGGGACCTTCGCATTCCAAGAAAACCAGCACCACTGACGGTTCATCAGACAGACGTCTAGTGCCAAAGATATGACCAAAAGAAAGTAATATGGTCGGTAATGTCCTGGTCCGACCTGGTCGGACCGGCTCGACCCAACCCAGACTGGACCGACCCGGTCTGGGTCAACCCGGTCAGACCTGCTGGGGTTGACCCGGCCTATTGGGCGGGTCTCTTGGTTTGGCCCGGTCCGTTAGGCCCGACCAAACAGACTGCAGGGGCGGTTCGGTCTGAAGGTCGCCATGTAAATGGCTTGGCCAGCAGGCCAGGGACGGTTTGGCCACACCACGTGGGGCGCAGCTCGGGCAGCTCAGCCCAGAAAGCTGGGCTGGTTTGGCCAGTAATGCCTCGGGCTGGCTCGGGCGGCCGGGGGAGAGCCATGCAGGCTGCGTGGTGTGCGGGCAGGCCATGGGCAGACCGTGAGGGGCACGGGCAGGCCGGTGGGGCATAGGTAGGCCGGTGGGGCATGGGTAGCCCGGTGGGGCATAGGCAGGCCGATGGGGCACGGGCAGGCCGGCATGCCGCTGGCAGCACATGGACAGGCCGGTGGGGCACGCGCAGTGTGCCACTGGGCCGGCGGGGCGTGGGCAGGGCGTGGGGTAGGCCGCGGGGCACATGGAAGGCCGCGCGGCAGGCCGCGGAGCGCCGGGGCCGGCCGGTAGGGTGTCGGGCAGGCCGGAAGGGCCACGGGCAGGCCGACAGGGAGCCGAGAGGCTGGCAGGGCACGCGGTCAGTGCGGGAGGCGCCCGGCAGGGCAAGAGGTAGGTTGCGGGGCACCGGGGCAGGCTGGCTGGGCATCGGGCTTGTCGGTAGGGCACCAGGAAGGCCGGCAGAACACCGGGAGGCCGGAAGGGCGCGCGGACGGGCCGACATGGTGCGCGGGCTACGACCGGGAGGTGGTCGGGTCGGCCGGTTCGGCGCGGCTTGGGTCGGCATGGGCCGGCTTTGTTCATCCGAGATCATCGGAGCACTGCAGGGGGGATTCGCGAAGGCCACGGGTAGTGCAGCCTTTGTCATTGCCACCTTCATCGCCATGTTGCTGTATCGCCATGCCGAAGAACACCAAGAAAGAAAATCGACGGAGGGTGTCGGTCCATGTTAGGTTGGCCCGCACCCTCCGCGTTTAGGGAGTTATCAAATGTCGCATCAAGAAAAACAGATGATCAATAACACGTCCACAACAATCCCTTTTTATCTGATGAAGAAGATAAGAAAAATGGTATAACATCATCAAGCAATAAACCCCCTACCTTGCTCGTAGTAGGTTGACGTTGGCGCAAGAAGGCAGACGTCGATTTGTTGCGGATGAGGACGTCTCACGTCAGAAGGATTTCTGAGGAAGATTGTCGAAGTTGAGGTCGACATTCTTCATTGGTGGAGCGTTCTTCATTGGAGAGCGTAATCCTCCAAGTGTTGGGTGTCACGTCACATTACCAGTGCTTCGTCGCTTGGTAAAGCTGTCCCAAATACTCCTCCCAAGATCCCTATATATAGGATAGGGGAGAGGAATGTAACCATCGTGGAATTAATGACGGTTCATTTAGTAGGAACCTTCTTAAATTCTAATGATGCAGTTACTTAATTCAAAAAGGGTGGTCAAGAAAATTAAATTGTGTTGGCACAATTTCTGGGAGGATTCCAAAAGGATTCCCCCACATAGCCTGTATCAAAACAATTGATATGATTTAATTTTATGTTGACACATAATATTAATTTATATCATTTAATTTTACATTGACACATTAAATTAATTGAGGGAGTTATGAGGTTTTCCTCTCCTCCCATTAGAAGGGGGTTAAGCCCCGTGTTGTCCCCACCACATTAATCCTCTCATGGGAGGTTGAGTTAGGGTGGGCCCCACCACCATAAACCCTCATGGGAGGTTAAGGTGTGGTGGCCCTACCTCCAACCTCAATGATGAGGTTTTAACCTCCACATGCCAAATGGTGGCACAAATAAAATAAACGATTTCACACTTTATTTTATTTTTTTTATGAAAATCCAAAAAATAACTTTTATTCTCTACCAACTACTATTGAGGTGGAAGTCTTCTTAAGAGAATACTAGCACTGCCAGTTCAACAGTGCCCTCAAATTTTAATTCTGAGCACCGGTTCAAAAGTTATAAAAACCTGCTCATACATTTACTGAACGTACCCGAACAAAACTTCAAAAATTGATTCTGAGTACACCAGGCATCAGAATCAAGCGCCGTAAACTTTCAAGGACTCTTAAAAATCCCATGTATTAAAAAAAATTCCACAAGATTTATGAGTCTTTATATAATAGTGCATTGAAATTCATTAGCTCAAGTCTACAGTGCAATAAGACTTTCATGCTATTCAGGGACAAAGACTTAACTTCCAATCTACTAAAGGGACCCTCAAGTCAATAAACTTTGTAATAATTCACCCAAATCAGTGAGATAATGGGATTAAATAGAAGTTTTCTAAGGGAGGTGGTGTGTTGTACAAAAAATCTTATAAAGGAAGTGTTCTTGGCATAGAGTGGTTGTATCTAATCTTCTATACTCCACAATAACTATTGAGTCTTAGCTGACTTAGGTATGACCAGCACACTTTTATTGTATACTCTTTAGACTAGCCCTTCGTGGTGAACCAAGTAAAATGGTCATGTTGTATCTCTGAATGAGAATTTTTAATTATTTTGTGATTTCATCTGATAGGTTTTAATAGGTTCCAACTAATGTGGGAATAAGATATTTCACTTTAAAAAGAAAAAATTGACACCCAGATTCACCATTCCCCTCTCAGGGTATTCTGGTGTCCTATAAGTGGTATCATATTTTATATGTTCTTGGTGTTTAATCTGTCATATGTGGTTTACATGTAGAATATAGTGAATGTTAGGGTAGTTTCCCTATTTTATGGAATCAACTTCCATATTTGGAATAATAGGATGATATCTCATCTAAGATCCCTTTGGATGGAAGTCAACTCAGGGGATTCGGTTCCTTGATGCGACAGGTCTTTCTATGATAGAAACAGACTAGAAAATACTTGATAGAGATTCCAAAGCACAAAATAACCATAATTAAACTCTATTAGATCATATATATTTTAATTTTATGAGTTTTACTTCATCCAAGATCATGTGAGACAAATTGGAAAATATATATGAATGTGATAACAAAGTAAAATAGGCCCAGCTCCAAGTTTTTCACAATAATTTTAATGATTTGAAAATGAATCCAAATAAAAATATATATTTTTTAAACCAAATTACTAATGTTATTGGAGAAATTCTAGTACATAGGAAAGAAATTAAAGATATTAAAATTGTGAATAAAATATTGAGAAGGGTTCCACCCATGTACAATCCAAAAGTGCCATCCCTTGAGGAAAGGGATCTGTCTAAACATTCTCTTGATGATCTGATAAGAAGTCTGGTGGCTTATGAAATGAGAGTCAAACTAGTAGATTTAAGAAATTGAGTAATCAATGAAATAGAATTAAAATCCATGGAAAAAATTTTATATTTATAATGATATTGTGGATGATCATAATGATGAAGAAGAACTTATTTCTCTTTTTTTCAAAGAAATTCAATAGAGGGGAAGGTAGATTTGAATAAAAACTTCTTCTGGCCTATTTTAGATGTGGTAGAGTTGGGAACATTGACTCTTGGTTCTCAATGAAGTTAAATGATGAATAAATTGAAGTAGGAATCTTGCAGAAACCTCTTAAAAGTTTTCCCCAAAGGGGATACTTCAATCAGCAAAGAAATTATAGAGAAAGAGTTTCTTCAATAAATAAGAATAAGATGATAATGAATTTTTTGAGGATACTGAACAAGATTTTAAATATGAAACACAAGCATCCATGATGGCTAAATTTAAAAAGGTAGAACCTTCAAAAGATAAAGATAATCATTTTATTAGTGTTATTGATCTCAAGGTGTAACTTGAGTGTGGTCTTTAAAAGATCTAAATTCAAAGAAAGAGAAACAAATAGATGAGATACATTCTATAAGATTCATCAGAGTATGTTGATCATCTTGAAGTGGAAATTGACTGAATGGAAGTAGGGGTAGAAGAACATTTAATAACTCTTGAATGCTCAGAAGATGTTTTGGAATTTAATATCAGGATTGAAAAGCAAGGAAAATTCATCAATTACATTACATCCAGACTAGAGGATAAGGCTATGATAGTTAAAGTACTTGAAGAATAATTTTTTACTCTAAGGATTAAATTGGAAACTAAATCAAAATCATAGAAACAAATAATAAATCAAAGTTTGGAAGATTCTTATATGAAGAACTATTAGAAAGAGTTAATCATTGTTTTGAAGGAGTAGGGAAGTCCTTGAATAATCAAATATCCATTTGTATGGGAAAAAGTGGAAATGGATGTGATTCAAAAACATTAAATTCTATAAATGGGTTGATCCAAAATAAAGGGAAGCATAAATTTGAACATATCACAAAGGATCCTAATGTTCCAATAAAGAAATATTCAAACCAAATAGAAAAGAGAACAGAGAAAAATCATTAATTAATAAGAAATTATTTATAGTCAAAAATCATTACAAGATAAGGGGACATGTGGATGAAAGGAAGTGAGAATATTTTTCCCATCATGAAGTGAAAATTTGGTGGCATTTAGGGCCATACCATGTCCTACTACAAAGAGGCAAGGAGCTATCTAAATGAGAATGTTCTTGGAAGTTAATAAAGGATAATGAGACCATATACTTCATCTTATAGAATAAATAGTTTCTATGGATATAATTTTCAATGTTCTAATTATAGAAATAAATCTATTCATTGCAGGCAGAGGAATGGTGGGAACAATAACTATAGATCTATGAGGCATGTCAATACCCATCGACCAAGAAAAATTTATATTGAAAATATGTATTCTCCTCTAGAAGAAGAATATGAATATAATGAACCCATGCATGCTGAAAAGTGATTTTAAAGACTATCTTTTTCCTTCCCTCAATCAGAAATCTCATGGAAGGAGAAAAAGAAAATTGATAAATCAAACCTTTCATAAATATCCATCAAAGATACAAAAAACAGTTGCACCAAGATTATTAACAGTGTATTCTCATCCCAAATCATAGTAAAAGAAGATTTTTTAATCATGATAATAAAAATTTTGATGGAACAATGATATTTGTAAAAAAATTTACTTTAAAGATAAAAGTAAGTGGAATTATATAACTAGAAAATGAAGAGATAAGGAAAACTGAAGTTCTCTATGTAGATTGTTTGTGTCGCAATATCATTAGAGTGAGTAAACTCTATAAATCAGGACTGATAGTGAAATTTAATCAAAAGGGGTTCACTATAAAATTAATGATTGGTAATTCTCTCATGAAAGGAGGCATGATGGGGATTTATACAAGGTTTAAAGCAAATATAACTTTTATTACCTAACAGTTGAAGAAGAAAAAAATTATGGAAATGGAGGTTTTCTCACATTAATCAACAAAGCATTTAATATATATCTAATCTTAATATAGTTTTTAAAAATACCAAACTAAATCCTGATTGATAAAGTTCTTTGATGAATGCATGTGAGGAAAGATGTTCGGGATTTTATATCATCTGAAGAACAAAATAGTATTGAATTACATGATCTTGTCTACACATTTGTATGTGGTCCAATAAATGTGGATGGAACATATGGAGAGAGGTAACTCATTCCTTTTATTGATGATTATAGTAGAATTTATTTTTTAATGATTATACATAAGAAACATAAAGTTTTTGATTGCATTAAAATTTATCATCGAATAGCTGAGAATGAAACTAGACGCACAATCAAGATTTTATGATCTGATAATGGAAGAGAATAAACATCCACTAAATTTTAAAATTACCTCTAAATATATAGAATAATAAATTATGTTATTGTAGTGATATGACTATATAAAAAATGGATTTTTTGAACACAGAAACTTATAGGTGGATAATATGGATAGAACAATGCTGATTGAGAGTCATATTTCTTATCATTATTGGAAAGATGATATTCAAGTAGTGGTGTACACTCAAAATCAAATAGGGATTCGTATTGGTAAAACCAAGACATAATATACGTTATGGTATAGAAGGAATCCCTATTTGAATTTTTTTATCTTTTTGGAAGTAAATGTTTCATCTGAAACAAATAAGTCAATCAAGGAAAGTAGAGTGGTGGTGTAGATGAGGGAATATTCTTTGGATTTTCAATGAAGAGTAAACCCTATAAATGTTACAATAATCATCTTGGAATAATTGTGGAAAGAAATTATGTAAATATCATTGAAGATGAATCCATAAATTCCTTAAGGGGATCATATACTGATATGATAAAATATAAAGAAAAACATTTTCAAGGAATATATTCAAATGCATAAATAGTGGATGGACTGAAACAAATTTTTCTCTCACAAAATCATGATAATTAATAATAAAAATAAGAATAGGAAACCATGGCTATAGAAACATCATTAGAACCTCATAGGAGAAATAAAAGAGTAAAAATAGATCAATCCAACATCCATTGATATTGGACCGCACCCACACCGACAAGGAGAATGAGGAATGAAGTAAATTCTTCTTTCCTATCAATTATGTAACCAAAATTGTTTAAAGATGATGTGTAGGGTGAATCATGGGTTAAGTCCATGAATGAAGAAGTATAATAGATTGACAAGAACCGGACATGGGATCTTGTTAAGAGACCCAAAAACACAATGTTATTGGAACAAAGTTAATCTTTAAAAAAATATGATCAAGGAAATGTGATCATAAATAAGGCATTCTTGGTGTGTAAAGGATATACACATATTAAAGGCATTGATGGTGAATAAATTTTTTGCTTCAGTAGCTAGACATGAGTTGACCAAGATCTTCCTAGTTGTAGAAATTAGAATATGATAAAAAATTTATCATATGGATGTAAAAACATAATTCTTAAATGGAGTTCTTTAAGAATAAGTATACATTGAAAAAACGTGTGGTATTTCTGATTAAAAATGATAAAGAAAAGTTGTGCAGATTAAGGAAGGATCACTATGGCCTAAAATAGGAACCAAAAGAATGGTATTCTTGACTAAAGTATTTTCTAAGGAATCTTTAATTTAAAATTTTAGGTTTCAATAATAATCTCTATATGAATAATTCATAGGAAGATCAATTTATTTTTCTTGTGTATGTGGATGTTATTATATTTTGAGAAATAAATAAGAGATTAATGGAAGAATTTTCTTATCACATGAAATATGAATTTAATATTTCCTTGATTGGTGAACTCAGATAATTTTTGGGACTACATGAGATTCAAAATAATTATTATACCTTCATTTATTAGGTGAAATATGAAAGAGATATTCTATAGAAATTCAACATGTATGAATCTCAACAAATGTCGACTATGATTTTGGTTGGGAATTTTTTTTGAAAGCATGAGGATGGGACATCTATAGATCCCATACTATATAGAAGAATCATTGGAAGCTTATTATACTTGACTATAACATGGAAACATATCGACTTTTCAATATTCTTAGTGGCCTGATTTCAAAGTAATCTGAAGGAAGAGCATTTGGAATTTGTTAAATGAATCATGATGTATATTCAAGGTATACTAAGTTATGGATTATATATTATATAAGGAAGAGATAACAAATAATTTTTATTTTCTAATGTCGATTAGGATACAGATACAGTGGATTAAAATTCCACAAGTAGTGGTGATTTCTTCATAGGAAAAAATGTGTGTGATGGTTGACTAAGAAACAGGAAAAAACTTGTCAAAGTATGGATGAAGCATAGTATATCTCTGCTACAAAGTATTGTACTCAACTATTATGGATAAAGGAAAAACTATCTAATATTGGGGATGAGGTGAAACAGTCGTTGGTGATTCATTGTCATAATAAGACAGAAATCAATCTTATTAAGAATTTGGTTTAGCAATCTCATACAAAACATGTTGAGATAAAATATAAATTCATCAAAAAAAATTTTGAACAAGGTGTGATTAAAAATGAGCATGTTGGAACTAATGACAAAGTGGTTGATATTATTATTAAACCATTGGTATCACATGTGTTTGAGAAGCATCTTTTGAATCTCATTGTTCATCCACCTCCCAGTACATGAGGAGGTTATTGTTATTCCCCTCTCCCCATATGTGTTCACTATTTTATTCTTTTTAGGGAAGTGATGAATGTTTGTGGGAGAGATATGATCCAAAGGAAGTTTTTTGATCTCTAGAAGTACACATAAAAGTTATTATGTTTATTTACAAAGGGGAGAATAGAGAAATTCAACATTATAATGGTTTACTGGTTGCATAATTTTGAAAAACCATGCAATTTTTCTATGACACAAATAGTATTGGGTGTGGTTTCATGATTTTAACAAACCATAAAATGCTTATATCACATGATGAGAATTAGGTTTTATGAGGACATAGTATTCAATTATTTTGTTACACTATGATATTTATATATTATGAATAAATAGTTCATATTTCTAATATCTTATCTTGGACATATTTAATAATTCTAAAATATGATAACCCAATTCATGATTCCCCTCTTGTTTTCTAAACCAACAATTTCTCATGTAGATTTAGAGTGTTATATGAGTTGTTTCTCACCATTTAGGGTTTTTTCAAGGTTGGTGATTTATTTAATTTCTCTAATTGATTTCCAAAAAACCCAAAGGGGGGATTATTGAAACTAAGGCCTGTAATAGCTAGAAGCTGTAAACAAAGTCGAGTTTGTGTTTGTTGTCAATCCACACTAGTTTGATTAGGGATTGTTCAAGGAAAGTGATATTATAGTACAATATGGATACATTGTTCAAGGTGAAATCATTTCCCAGTGTTTTCCAAATTTTTGGGCCCAAAATCATGAGGAAGGAGCAAGCTTCACAAAAGGTGATTTTCTAGGATTGCCACTTCTCAAATAATGTAAAGGCATCATGAGGACTCAGTTTTTCAAATGATGATATTTGCGAAGATGTGGAACATCACAAATGAGAATCATATAATGTGTGGTGGAATAATGGTGATTATACATGACTTTTAGGATCTTCACAAATGGGTTAAATTACACTTGTGCTTCGTGGACTAAGGGTCTTCACAAAACTATTTTTTGAGGTTCAGAAAGAAACCCACTAGAGTCATGGGCTATTCGTGAAGGGTTGTGCCTATAAATAGGATGATAACCCAACTTAATTTTACAAGAAAAATAATTGAAGAAAAATATAAATCATTGTAAATTCATGAAGGATAAAATCTTCGTGAATTAGGAATTCAAAGTGAGTCTGTACATTACAAAAAGACTCTCTTAGTCTTCAAAAATTATTAGGTATCTTGGAAAAATAATTTTTATAGTGGTTGGTTGTTCTGTAAGGATTTAGTGTTCCTTGAAGGGAGTTTTTTTTAAAGTAGTTAGATTTGTGAAGGAAATTAATGAAGGAGCTTCACAAAAGTGTTTGGGTTCATAAAAGTTGTAATTTATTTGAATCATATATGGAGTTTCAAAAAAATTATGAGCTTCAAGAACTGTAGTGTTGAACATATAGTTCCAGTGAATAGTGATTTTAGGTGCTTCATATTAGTGATATGGTGCAAGAAGAGTATCATGTTATTCAAGTAGTAAGACATAAATTTCAATCTACTGAAATGACTGTCAAGTAATTAAACTAAGTAAGACTTTACACAAACTAGTGATATAGGTGGAGTTGATGGAAGTGTTCCGATGGAGGAAGTGTGTTGTCCCTAAAATATTGTAAAGAAAGTGTTCTTGACATAGAGTGAATGTGTCTAATCTTTTGCACTCTACCATAACTAGTAAATCTTCATTGGTTTAGGTATGACTAAAACACTATCGGTGTATTCTCCTTAGACTATCACTTAGTGGTGAACTGAGTAAAACTATCATGGTGCCTATTTATATGTGAATGTTTAATTACTATGTGATTCAATCTGATAGGTTTAATAGGTTCCTACCAATGTGGGAACAAGATCCATCACATTAAAAGAAAATTTTGACAACCTAATTCACCCCTCCCCTCTTAGAGTGTTCTGGGGTCCTACAGGGTGGAGATTTGGGTGATACTAATGGAAGGATCATACTAGCTAAGGAATTAAAGGATTGAAATCTTGGATTCCAAGGAAAAGATACATGTAAATAGTTATCACATTTTCTTGTAATGGAATTTAAATACTAATTTAACTAAATCAAAATCAATACTCGAATACATTTATCTCTAATTTCAATGGCAGTTTTAAGTATAAACGGAAGGTTCTTGGTGTATTAGAAGTTCATATTAGGCATAGATAACTCATAATTTTTTATAATTGATGAATAATAAGATATTAACATGATGAAGAACATAATTCCCAATGAAATTAAATAAAATATTATTGGACTTTATAAACACAATAACCAAGAAGGAAGGATTATCATATATAATTTATAATTAATTTATAGTCAGTTTGAGAATTACCTGGTTTTATAATTATTTATTCATTGATTAATATGTAGACCAATCTCTTTATATAGTCATTACATAGTAACATATAAGGGTAAATCCCTCTATAAGTGATCCACACATGCACCAAAATCTTGGAATGTCATCATATTATCATCAAGTGCTAGTGTAGGCAATTCAGAACTCTTTCATCATTCATCACAAATCATAGAACTTATCTCTTTGTTGAGAAAATATAATTGGTGTTCTCGTGAAGTATTTAGAGAAATTAGGAGGATAAGAAATCTAGTTATTGAGTTTTTTCTTGATAAGTTTCTCTATAGGTCTTGATAGAATTATCTCTAGATTTGTTCTAAACATTAAGTATCTAACCATAGAATTTGGTATAACTAGGTATATATAAAGCTAGGCTGGGGTTGCTAACTAAAAATAGGCCCTTATCCAATCCCCAATTACTTAGTGAACTCTATGCATAATAATAATATAAATATTATTATTTTTATCTGAACATGTACAAAACCTGCGAATAAATAAATATCATTTTTCTTAAAAAAAATTAATTAATACTTATTTAAATTATATTTAATATATCATTTCCAACCGGACCATTAAACTTGGTATTAAACCCTTCTCAATATTTATCGGATCTTAAATAATGACTATTTATATAATAAATAAATATCACTTCATTATTTTTCTATAAATATAATAAATATTTTATTCATTAAATATTATTATTAAAAATTTATTATTATTTAATTTACATATTTATTCTTATGAATAACTCATGATTAATATTATCATTCAAACAATACCAAATAATTAATAAACCATAATGTGGTAATAATATTTTTACTAACTTGTTAAATTAAAATAGAATTTAACCAATATTCTAGACATACTTAGTGTGTGGACCTCTAGGCCTCTTTATCTATGGAATTAGATGAAACAACCTAAATTACAAGGTTAGTGTATAGAAACATTACAAGGAACCCATTGAGAAGGATTTTGATATCATGAAAACATACAACCTCATATGAACACATAATATGTAATATAATATATTTATCATGATATCTATAATCAAGCAGGTTTCATGTGGATGTCATCAACATATGTGCTTGATAATATTTATATTGTTTCATTCCCATTAAAGGTCCAAATATATGTTAAAGAATAAAAGGGATAAATACTTTCTCAAATTATTCATTAATGTAATATTACGCATGACGCACCAAATGTATCCTACATAACCGTGAACATATGTCATCATAATTTTTATCAATATATAAAATCATGTGACTTATGATTTACATTAATAATAATAAAAAACTAAGGATCAATACACACATATATGGATAGGAACATCTAATAGAACGTATAAATGTCAATTTCCTACTTGCAGTACAAGTTCTCATAATCTCATCCACTGGAAATTACCAGGGGTGTACACCATTAGAAAGTGCCACAGAGTCATATGAGACTCCACACCTGATATCTTATACCATTTATTTCCTATAAAATTATATGATATGTCTATATAAAATATATTTAAGAATGTTTTCATAGAACATATAGTTTATCATCATAGCATGGAATTTTTATGACCTTTCAGTGTGATAATTTCTCTTATGACATTTTCATATACTATTTCACCCAGAATGACAGTATTGGTGTGAAAAAAAGCTTATTAATATTTAAAACAATGAATATGTGTAATTATATAGAATATAAAATTTGTTTCTATTATACCAAATCCAATATAATCCCACTTTCAACAGATCCAATTGCTTACAACCTTTAGTCTATGATCTTATACATAATACAAATGCTTATACTGAGATAATGCATTATTAAAGGGATTTTTCATGATATATTACATGGAAACTCTCCTCACTAAAACATTTTCCCTCAATGAAAAATTCCAAAAGAGGTGATACTTCCAGAGTATGTTCTTTGACTATTAGTGTATCCTTGGATCCTTTACGAGAGGTGCCATTATAGTATTATCATAATATAATGTGATAATATCTTTACTGTTGAGGACTACGTCAAGATCTTGGGAAATGTTGCATATCCAAGAAGCTTTACTGGATATATCAGAAGCTATAATGCATGGTCTCTATTGTAGAATTTGAAACAACTAGCTACTTGGAACTCTTCCAGCTCACAGCTCCTCTGTTGAGATTAAATACATATCCTAGCTACAAATTCATATATTTCTGATCAGTTTCAAATCTAGAAGTTGGATAACCCATGATGACTGCCACCTCATACCATCCATACACCAACAACATATTCTTAGTCCTCATAGGATACTTAATTATATCCTTAATAGAATAACAATATTATTAACCCAGATCATCTTGATATCTACCTACCATGATCAAATCAGGGGAAACATCTATCCTAGTACAAGACATAGCATGCATGATTGATCCAATCATAGAATCTTATGGGATATTATTCATTATACCTATTTCCTATTATGTATGAGAACATATTTTATTAGAAAGATGTATACAATGTAACACTAGAACCAATCCCCTCTTTGATTTTTTTTTTACTAAATCTCATTATTATTTGTTCAATGTATATACTTTGAATTTGTTCAAACAAACTCGTGGATCTATCATGAATTTTCTAGATCCATAGAATTTAGGCTGTTTCAAATGTTTCCTTCATGGAGAAGTAATTTTTCCACTATTCCTTAACTAACTATTAGACTAGTATGTCATTTACAATAAGTAATACGTCATAAAAATATAATTCTAGTATAATAAACTCACTCCCACTAAACTGCTCATAAATACATGGCACACAATCATTCTTAATGAAATTGAATTCTTCTGTAGCTTCATTACATTTAATGTTCCATGAATTTGATGATTTCTTCAATCCTAAGTTAATCTATGAAACTTTTATACCTTTTTTCATTACTTATAGTCACAACCCATTATGGTTGTGTCATATAGAAATCTTCTTGAATGTAACCCTTAAGGAAAGTAGTTTTAAAATATATTTTCCAAATCCCATAGTCATGGAAAGCTATTATATCAAGTATAATTATGATAGATTTAAACATTGAAACTGGAGAAATTATTTTATCACAGTAAATACCCAAGTTTTTTTAAACCCTTCAGACACTAACCATGATTTATATGTATTCATTTTACCTTCCATGTCCAGTCTTCTCTTCAATACCCATTTACACCCAATAGGATTTACATCAACTGGTGGATTGACTAGAATCCAAAATTGGTTCGGATACATGGAATCCTTATCTTCATTCATATATTCTTTCCATCTTATAGATTTTGATCACACTACTACCTACTTGTAGGAAAGTGGATCATTATTGTTAATCAATAATGATTCACCATCATCGGTAAATATAAAACCCTATTTTTTCTAGTATTTATGGTGCTCCAATTTAGTAACTATGTTTTATGAATGACATCTTACATGGGGAACTATAGAATATGTTCCAATACTAAATCTTCTATAACTTGACCATAATATCATAAAAGTTAATATTTATCTCACTATCCTTATTAAGAATGTTCTCCCTCTCAAGAAAATGGATTATTTTGAGACTTTCACCTTCTTGTATAAAGTGTTATATAGATAGAATTCCCTTATTTCATTTGGATACCCTGTAAAGATACATTTCATGCCTTAGGGTTCTAGTTTATTTTCTGATATAGCCTTAAAAATTTATTCACATCCCCATTCCCAAGTATGTGGAAACACAAATATCTTTCCATGCATTAACTCATATGGTATTCCATTTTCCACCTTAGTTGGTACTTAGTTTAGAATGTGTGTTTCATCATGTAAATCATATCCCTAAAAGAATAATGAATGATATTCATGACTCATTATTGACCTTACTATTCCAATCAAGGTATGGTTCCTTATTTATCTAACATCATTCTACTATAGTGTATAAGGTGGAGTGATTTGAGATAGAGTCACAAACTCTCATAGAAAGTTGATAAACTCTTGGTTTATATATTTACCACCTTGATAACATTAAAGCTTCTTTATATTCTTTCCAAGTTAATTTTCTTATTCATTCTTGAATTTTTCGAATTTCGCAAAGGATTCAGACTTATGACTAATCAAGTAAATATATCCATATCTATTGTAATCATCAGTAAAACTTATAGAGTTAGAATTTCCACCTCTAGTCTCTACTATAAAAGGTGTACACACGTTAGTGTGTAACTAAAAACATTGTGTCCCTTTCACCCTATCCACAAAAATTTAGTTTGGTCATCATTCCTTGTAAACAAGCATGTACTATTTAATGTTTTTAGATCTCAAAATAGTCTAGATAACTATATTTATAGAGCTTTGTATGGCATTTATTTTTCATGTGACTAACACAATGATGCCACAACTAGATGTAAAATGAGTTTTGAAAACATGATTCATTATAAATCTCTGCAACATGGTTCTCATAATTTAATACATAAATACCATTATTTAAATGTTCCATAACATAACATATGTTTTATTTATAGAATAAACTTGTCTTATTTAAAAACATAAAAATAAAAACATCAATATCTAAAAAAGATACATAAATTATGTTCTTAGTAATACTTTTCGCATAATAACTATATTTTAAAACTAAAATAGTCTCCATTAGAAATGAAATGTGAAAATATTATTTAGAAAATGTGTAAAGTCTAACTCCATTAACGACTCGATGATCCAACTCTCAAGAAATTTTCTAGAATCTACTTGGTTCTACATTTGAATACATTTGTGAGAACTACAATTTGTATATAATACCCATATTTTAGATATGGAAATATTGCACTCAATAAAACATGTACCTAAATATTCCTCATGCTTATTTTGGGTACAGTTATTTGGCTAGTGTCCTAGATTTCCATGTAAAAAATAATACTTTGTTTGTCCATTTTCTTGTTGTTGAATCTTATTATTCTTGGAATCATAGTTCTCAAGATCCAAAGAATTAAAGTTATTATTTGGGACCTTTTATTTTTTTCATTTTCTTATTCACCATAAGGAACACAAGTTTTTTAATCCCCATTTCCTTGTCATCTTGGTGAATTAAAGTAAAACGTTCTTAAAGAGTCATCTCACTATTGCTCATGTTCTAGTTCATAATGAAACCGGAGAAGCCTTTAGGAAGGGAGGATAGAATGATATATTAGAATGGTTTATCAAGGATCTTAAATCCTAAGATGTATATGTTCTGAATGTATCAAATAATTTTTACTACATGATTCCAATCTAGTACCGACACTCCAAGATTGAACATGAATAGTACATTAGATATCTCATATCTCTCTTATCTTTTCTTCTCTTCATAAAGATCACAAAGGTAAGACAAGATGCTATACACATAAATATCCTCATATTTCATTAAAATTACACTAGAAATAGAGTATATCATGTAATATTGGGCATCCATATCATCATCCATGTGTTTCAGGTGAAGATATATTTTTTTCTTATAATCCTCTCTAGTAAGAGACTCCGGAAGTAGAGTTTCCTAGATGTTTGATTTTTTTCATGGCATAGTATATCACACAAGTGCCTATACCAATATAGAAAATTTAGAGTCTATGATAATTTTATCCTTCTCTATTGTGAGTCACTTTGATATATTCCATGTCTTGTGATTTTACATTTTTACAATAATTAAGAGCTAGAAGTTAGTACATTATCTATATTATAAAATTATTTTAATGTATTTTCAATTTATTAATTCCCACTATTTTTTGATACCCAATATCCCTCATCATTGGTTTTAGAATATCTTATTGTAAGGATATTCTAGTGTCAATGATACATATCTCCTTCTTATAACACAAAATGAGGTTACAAATTATTTAAAGGTATTTAGGTATGAATAACTTGAAAACTGCATTAACTCATAGCTCCTTCATCTTTTTAGTGGACTCCCCAATCCAAAAATCCTAGCTAAGGATTTCCACAATTTGTTTCTACTAGTTTCACTAAGTCTCATAGAGGTGGTAATCATTTAATGTGAACAGGGTTAGTTCGGCCCAAAACATATGTTATAATGTCTCCAATAATTTAAAGCACCCAAATAGAGGATGGTAAATCAATTTAAACTAAGGTTAAATTTCAACCCAAGTAGTATAAGGCTATATATATTTTATATTTAATTTTATAGATTTCATCATTTTGTATAAATATACCATTTTTACATTATTACATTCTTGTTAATATTAAATGTATTTACTTAATTGGTTATACATGTCTTGATAAAATTATGCATAATCCAATTATTTAATTCCATCTTACATGAATTTTTAATTTATTTTCTTAATAGGAACCCCATCTAGTCAAATAAATAAAAAACCATGAAACTAAAATAAATAAATAAATAAAATGGTATGATCATGATATTTTTATAATATTTTTTTATATATATTGAATAATAAACTTACTTTAAACATAGGTTATATCTACTTTAACTTATACTAGTTCGAGATATAACACCCTACCTATGATCTGGTGAATCTCCCGAATTAGTTTCACCACTAATCTGAACTTCAACTGCCTCCACTATCCTATGAGCTCTATCCATTACATAAGACTTACTCACACACAGGTGAGGGTCACCAATGGATAGGTTTAGGGGGATTAGATAAAATAAATTACCCGTACATAGGCCCTTACATATTTGGAGGAGGGGATGACATACTGGACATTAATTTAACATGGTAATAATTAATTTAAAGGAAACTAGTCACAAACATAGGTCTGGTCTAAGCTTGTGAGCAGCCACAAACAACTATTGAATATAAATTTGTAATATATCTATAAATTACATCAATTTTTCTTTAATTAAGATAAATATCTTGAATTATTTTAATTAATTATATAATTAATTAATTAATTCAATTTATTTGAATTCCATCCAAACAATCCTGAAATTTCCATATTCTATAATTTTTTTGAAAAAACTTATATAAATTAATTTTATTTAAAATTAACAAAGTATACAAGTGTACTTCTAGGAAATAGCATTTACCAATCCAAAGTACTTAACATGGTTCTTGTACTATGTATTTATATAGAATCCAATATACATTTCAAGGCCCATAATTATAGTGTGTGAATTTTTTAAAAAATGAGGCATAATCATATATAAATTATGTTTCATGTGATGTTATTAATGCACACATAGTACACTATAATTAAAGACTATACACTTTTTAGTTTATAATTTTACATGGAAATTAATTTATTATTTAATTAATAATCACATCTCATGTTGTGTATAGTCAAATAAATAACCCATGAAACACATTTGAATAATTTTTATTCTATCACTAATTTTTATCTCTATATTAAATTATTCATATATGTATAATATATTACATGGAATGTACTTAGGATACAGAGCATGTACACTCTTTTGTCCATATTCATGATACATGCCTAGGGACTGGGTGTGTCTTTTGACCGCAATTGTGTATGATGTATAAAGTGTGTATACCATCTGTACTCAATGTGACCTAGAAGTTTCAAAAATTGTTTTCCCTTATGTCATTTAATAAATACATGAAACTACTTGGAGCCCATGAGTTTTTCATCAGGAAATCATATACACTACGTAGTGTGTTGGTGAGTTACATGGTGTGTAGTTTACCCAAAATGCATATAAGTCTAGTCTGGTCAACAAACATTGTGCATTAAATTCACTCCACATATAGTGAATGCAACACAAACTTATTTTAATTCAAGTCATCCTAGTGCATTGAACACAAGTAAAAGGCATGTACCTTAGTGCAACAAGTTATGTAGTCTTATGTTATCAATCAAGAACCCTCGACGTCTCTTGAGGGATGATTTGAATTTTTTTCATGTTAGTTTAGCCATTTAATGGGTATATGTTAGAGAATGAAGAAGAGAAGATAATATTTAAATATTCATATTTAACTAAAAAATAATCATCAAATAAAACTATAAATAAATTCATATTATGAATCATTGATTAATAAAAAAATATAAATTAATTTTTTGAAAGTTGAAAGCAGACAAGAAGAGCTTATTGGTCATAGCCGACACAAATTTTTATCATAATTGATGAAAAATTCATGATGTAAATGATAAATAATGTCATGAAAAATATAATTAAATTAAAGATTAATTGAATTTAAGGATGTCATAACCAAGAAGGAATGATCATCACATATAATTTATAATTAATTTATAGATAATTTTAGAATTACCATGTCTTGTAATTATTTCTTCATTGATGAATTTTTAGATAAATCTAATCATACCATTGTTGCATCATAGGATACCAAGGTAGAATCCATATATTGGTGACCCACACAGGATCTAAAATCATATAACGTTTTCATAGAATCGTTAAGGGATACGATGGTTAATTTTGGTCACTTACATCATTTTTCATTAATCGTAGCAGGAATATCTTCTCTGATGAAATATCCTTGGTGTTCTCTAAAAGGATTGAGATAAATAATGGGGTGGGTGATCTAATTCTTGAGCTTGTTATTGAGAGGATTCTATCTAGGGATTTAGAACATTCTCTCTAGGATTGTTGTTTACAACAAGTGTCTAACACTTGAAAGTTCTAAAAAGGGTATTTATAAAGATGGGATAGGGTTGGTCATTACAAATAAAACCATATCCAATCTCTTATTCCATAGAAAACCCAATTTCAAAAAATAATATAAACATTATTATTATTTTCTTAACAATAACAACACTCGTGAATAAATAAATATCATTTTTTTAATTAATTAATTAACATTCATTTAAATGATATTTAATATATCACTTCCAGTCATACCACTAAACTCATTATTCTACCATACTCAATTTTTATTGATCCTAAAATAATGACTATTTATTTAATAAATAAATATCACTACATTATTTACCGTGAAATATAATAAATATTTTATTCATTAAATCTTGTGAATAAATATTTTTTATTTTTTAATTCACAAAATTATTTCTCTGAATAACTATTGATTAAATATTAGTGATCAACCAATCCAAATTAATTATTAAACCATATAAATGGAATGAAATTTATTCTAACTTGTTAAATTCAAATATAATTTTACTATAATTTAAGACACACTTTGTGTGTGGCCCTCTAGGCCCCTTTCTCTATGGTATTAGGAAGAACATCCTAAATCCCAATGTTAGAATATAGAAACACACCAGGAAACCCATATAAAATGAATTTAATGTCACAATGAAATAAAAATCATACAAATTATTACTATATAATATAATCCCATTATCACTATATCTTAAATCAAGTAGGTATCATGATTTTGACATCAACCTATGTTCTCTATAACTCTTTATTTGACTTTTCATAATTGAACATGCCTGTAGAACACCATGAACATGGATTTATTTAAGACATTACATTCCCATAAAAGGTCTTAAAATATAATTATACATTAAATAATATTAGGTAAAAATCAGTTTTCACATTATTCAATAACATAATATCACAATTGATGCACCCAATATATCCTACTTCATTGTGAACATATGGCATTATGGTTTTCATCAACACATCAAAGCACTATACTAATGATATTAATTAATAATAATATTAATTTCTATGGATCAATACACACATTCACATATATTAATATCCAATTATACATACTAACATGGATTTCTTACTGGTAGTTTAGGTTCTCATAATCTGTTTCATTGGAAAATTCCATTTGTGTGCACCATAAGAAAGTGCCTAAATTTCCATTGAGTATCTACCTATAATAGAATATATCATTTTCATAATAATAAATTATATCATCTAGATATAAAAAATATATTTAATAATATTATTGAGGCAATTCTATGTTCTCATCATAATGAGAATTTTTATGACCTTTCAGTGAGACAGTTACTCTTAGGACATTATCAACTACTATGTCTAGAAGAATAATAATCATGATGTGATAAGAATTTTCTTAATATTAAAAACAATTAATATATGTAATAATAAAGTACATAGAGTTTTTCCTCAAGAAACCAAATCCAATATAAACTAAAAACCGTGTTTATTAAAAAGAACTGTACATATTATTCCACTTCCATTAGGGATCTTAAGTTGAAGAAAGACAATTTTAATGGAATAGGTGAATGTTAAATAATTATATATACTAATATGGAAATTAAATTCTCATTTTACCTATAGTTTTATTTAATTTATAATATTTTGAGAATATAATGTGTACTTTGGTGTAGTTTTTTTATGGAGATATATTCCATGTATGACACCAATTTTTTCATTAATGCTTTCAACATTTTTCATATAGTAGTCACATAATCCAAAGAACCAATTGTAGTTTATTTAATTAAAATAATAGTTTCTATTATATAACACCTTATCACCTAAAATAATTGATATAAAACTGACATATGTTAATAATTCATGAAGTGATAAATGCACATTATTGAATTTGAGGACGTAAAACTACTTTAAATAGTACTTACCTCTATAAAAATCTATGTGACTTAAAACATGGTTTAATAATGGTAGCTTAAGACTATTTTTGTAAGAACTTATATAATTTCATAAAGAATTATTAATAATGAATAAATTATTAATATAATTTGAGGACTTTATTTTGGTATAAAAATGATATAAGATTTCATCAAATACAAACAATAGTTTGAGTTTATTTTTGGAACACTTCCAAAACATGACTACAACAGTTTTTTACATTTGTAAAAAAGTATTTTTAAAAACAAAAAAAAACAATGGTGTTTGTTTTGTTAATCTTAAAAAATTTATAATTAAAATTTGTTTAAAAAACTCATTATGTTGAAGAAAACCAATATATCATAAGTAATTTTAAAATAATCCAAATAGGTGTATGATCGTTCTATAAAACCTGAAAAAGTAGACATTAATTTAATGTATGATGATACTTGAGTATTATTTGGGTAATTTTTATTGATTACATATCAATACTCACAATCCAAATCAAGATACCATATCTTTATAATCATTTTTCCCATTATATCTTCCCATATATCTTCATTTAAATTTAAAATGGGAATGAAACTTCTTTAGAGTTCCTATTATATGAATTAAATTCAAGGAAGGTCCTATAAGATAAGAAAACTAAATTCTAGTTTCAGAGAATAAGGATTTGTATTCAAATAATAATGTTATCACAGGGGAGAACTTCAAAAAAGGGAAGAATATAAAATCTAGATGTAAAAAATTTTATCCTTTGATGAGAATATAATAATATAAAAACCATCAAAACATTGAATAGTAATAAAGTAATGAAATAAAATATAAAGAATTAAAATTACATAGGAAATGAGTAAGATATGATCAAAATACTTATATTAGAAAATATAATTCATGTACATCCATAGTGTTTAAATATAACATAAATAGAAAATTAGTGAAAATAATAACTATAAAATTAAAAGAAGTGATATAGAAAAGAAAAAAAGATAAATATAGAATAAATATATCATACCATACCAACAAAAAGTATTTATTTATTTAACCATGTTATTAGATATGTGATTTGCATTGAAATTAGGTTCTCATTCATGGAAATAGTCATTAATAAATGAAACAAAATTATGGTTACATGTGGATAGAGAATCGGATGTGGAGAATAGTAAAATTTTTTGGGTGTGGAAAGAAGGATGTAGATGTGTATGTGGGAAAGAAATGGGGATAGGTGGGGATGGAGAATAATGGAGTTGTGATACATGTACATAGTATAAGGTGGATATGAGAAGGAAAATGTTGATTTTGGAATGAAGTAGGGATAGAGAATCAGGTATGGAAAATTAGGGAGTTTTTCCATATTTAGGAAGGATGATGTAGATACATGAAGTGGGATGTGGAGGTGGATGTGGAGGTGAATGAGGATGCAGGAAGAAGATAAGGAGGAAGAGTTGGAGATGGGAGATGCAGGAAGGTGGAGGTGGCAGAGTTTTAAAGGAAGAAATATAGGTTGGGAGGTGGAGGTAGTGACTGTGGGTGTTTGAATCTTATTCTAGGTATTAAACTACATAACATCAATTTTGTAACATGAGTCTTCATATGTAAATATATATTAAAAACATTAATAACTTGTTTTAAATTATTAAATTTTATAATTTCAAAATTATATTAATATATTATATTAATTTCCTTATTGAATAATTAAATATAACAATAACTAAAAAACATAAGTATGAGTCGAAGATATATTATGAATTGTGTAAAAAATATCTAGAATATAAATTGAAAATTAATATTTTACAATTTATGTTGTTGTTATTTAAAATGTTATGAAAAATATAAACATAACATGGAATCATGCTAATTTTAAATAATTTATAAATTCATGTAATTGTATAACTATGCTCTAAAACATTCAAACATAATTAATGAAATAAATGAAATGGAATTTCAAGAATTCCAAAATTCTCATTAACTGAATGAATTATTAGGTATACCTACGGGTTCATTTTCATGTGAAATTGTAGTTAATGTGAAATCTCTATGCATATGATATCTAACACTACTTCTATCAAATGAAAATATTGAAATCAAAAGATTTTCGACAAGATATCAAAAATATTTATATTGTTATGCATGTATGTTGAAAAATGGAAAATAATAAATTAGTAATAATAATCATAATAATATATAATTACTTTATAATTATAGATTAATTTCAACATTCCTTGAAATTACTCTAAGTATAAAATATAATTTTTCTAGTTTTCTCTCCACAAATAACTTTTCAAATATTATGAAATTAAGGTTGTTTTTAGTTTGGGAATCATTTCTTATTTTCATTTTACAAAGATGAAAAGTTAAAAAAATTACTAATACAAACATATACATTTTCAAACTATAAATTTTTTTTAAGTTTATTCTCACATGATAAATAAAAAAAATTATAAAAAAGTATAAAACTTGAACAAAAAAATAAAACCTTCATTATGATTACAGAAAGAATCTTATCTTCATAAAATTCAAACCTACATTAGATTTTCTATTATAATGAATACAATAAAGGGTTATATATTATCTATTAGAACAAAAAATTTATAAAATATATTGTTTATGGTATTCAATAATATTATTAAAATGGGTAAAGTACCATAATAACATTGAATGGAATCTAAAAATAGAAAAAATTACAAAGTGAGTGTGTCAAAGTGATAAAAATAAATTTAACTGTAAATAAGAATACCTTTGGTAATATAAATCTATATTAATTGAATATTCATCTATGCACACCTTCTAAGTTTAGATCCTGAATATTGAGGGGATAAGTGTTGGATATTAAGGCATTTGGGAGAAATAAAAACTAGCAATAAAAAGAAAAGTTAGGTAGATAAATTTAACACTATATATTTGAAGGTATATGGTAGGAGACGGGGATCATTAATATTGGTAATATATCAAAATGAATACAAATAAGAGGGGTATTTAGACGTATAAGTGGAGGATAATGAGAAAATTATCATGGTGTTGAGCAGTATCATGCCTGAATCGGAACAAATTAGGGGGAATTTTTGAAATGTAGGTGATATGGACCTGAGGGTGTATTGGGGGAGAAACAATTATCAAAAAACAATAATGGAGGTGGTGAAGGAGGTGGTTTTTCATGTGGGGTAGAGGTAGAGGCGGATGTGGAGGCGGGGGGGGGGGGAAGAAAGTTGGGGAGGTGGAGGTCAGTGGACAAGAATATGAGAATGGAAAAGTGGTGGGGGATAATGGTAGGTGATAGTTGGTAGATGGGAAGCCATGGATAAGGAGTAAGAGATAGAAATATGGAGATATAGGTAGGTGGTGAATTTTAGATAGTGAGGTGTTAATGATTTCATATGGGAATGAATATGTGATATAGAAATTAGGCGGAAATCATTGGTGGGATGCACATGCTAAATGGACATTGAATGGTTGGGAATATATAGGAGGAAACAATGGTCTTTTAGGATTTATATCAAGTTAATAAAGAGGAAACAAGTAACTGAGAGGATGGATGTTAGGTGAATTCTTAGGTGGGTTTCTCACTCAAAGAGGAGAAGGAGACAAATCTAAGTGAGAAACAGTGGAAACATGTATTAATAAATAAAGGGTATAATATAATTATAGGTTTTATTGAAATTTATATATAAAATATAATAAAATTAATTAATATTTATATATATAATTTTACTAAAATATTAAATTTCTTATATGAAAAATTCTAAAATTTTAAAAGTTTGATTAATTCATTAATTTAAACATTAAAGTTACAAATATTTAATTATAATAAGAATATATAAATATTTTTAATTAAATAAATATATAAATAATTTATCAAAACTATAAATATTTTAGATAAAAGTTACATGTATTAGTGCTAAATAAAATATTTATAAATATACAATGTTTATCATCATTAAAATAAATACTGATAAACCCATATATTGCTAGTGATTTATTTAAGCGTTGATAGAATTTTTTTTATTAGAGACTGTAAAAATAATTGATAAAGGTTAGATATTAGAATCATAGAATCTATAATGGTGAAATAGAAGATGAATTTCATCTAATATAAGACTTGTCAGGTGGCACTTCACCAAAAATAATTGTATTTTTTGATTTATGAAACCCAAGTCAAAATTGAAAAAAAACGTGAAAAAATTATTGAAATAATTCCTTCATCTTTGTTTAAAAATAAAAAACCTAGAACCATTTAAAAATAAAAGGCATTAATTAATATTTCAAAATTATAGATCTTTATTCTCTGTACAAAAGGCACAATATTTATTTTTCAAAACCATACTAGAAATTAGACTATAATAAAGATGAAATAGTTTGAAAAATAATAACATTGTCATCAATATTTCATCTAACAATGGAAAATTATTCAAAGAGAGAAAATAAAATAAATATAATAAATATAATTGAGTGAGGGGAATAGTTTATAGTAATAAGTGATAAAAAACCAAAGAAGGAGAACACCAACGGATATTCATTTTTAGAAATGAATGAAGAAGCAACAACGATTATATTTTTAGATCTAAAGTAAAGGGAAGTGATATGGGAGAAGATAGGTTTATGGGGAGGATTCATAAGGTAAATTTTCTAATAATTCTTTTTGAAAAAAATACAAATGAATTTAGGTCAAAACAATTCTTAAAATGGATTCTAAATGTGTTGAAGGCTTTGATTTATTTTTGACCAGGGAAATAAATGAGGAGATTTCATTAATTCCTTTAATATTTTTTTAAGAATTTGTGAAAGTCCCTAAATCATTTTTTTAAAATAAATAAATAATGTTTTAATTATTTTAGATTTTAATTTATTTATATAGATATACCATGAAAAACAATATGTTATAAAAATATTTGTAATAATAAATAATAATTTATAAATAAGTAATGATAATTCACACATTATTAATTTCAATTTTTTATAACTAGTAATAATTAGAAAAAATTAATAATAATTAATAATAATTAATATTCATTTTTAATAAATATAAATAATAAAGGTTACTTAAAAATAATTAAAAATAACTGACACTAAAATATAATGTTAAATTAATGGTATACTTACATTATATTTATCTTAAAATTGTAATGAAGATAACTCATGTAAAGGTAAATATAATAGTTATTAACATAAATATAGTGTCATATAATTTAAATATAATACAAATATAATTTATATACTTATTTATTAATATTTTTTAAAAAGGTTTTAAAAACACAAATGGGTTTAGGAAGGTCCTACTTAATAGAGTAACCTCAGGACGATGAATCTGAGTAGCAGCAATGACCAGGCATAGAAAACTAGACCCTAGATTAAAGGAAGGTTTTGATAGACATACCATCAGACCATGTAGCAATACTCATAGCACTATAATCCATTATCAATGTTAGGTGTGGATCTAGGTGTATCCTTGAATGGGTGATTGGGTGGGGTTGTTCCAATATAGTCAATTAAAATAAAGATGTAAAGTGATTTGTCCTTCTGGTATTCCATGCCATGTAATTCAAAACTTTGAACCTCTAGGCCTCTAAGTCATGTAAGGGTTCCCACTCAACCTAGTTAAAAATATGTATTATCAAAAAATGAAAAATATGAAATTAGATATTATAAATTTGTTTAGGTTTTAAATATTTTCTATTATGGATCTGAAATGCATCCAAGCTCACAACACATTGAACTTGTTTAAATATGTTGAGGGATTTAACACACTACTTTAGGAATAAAAGCTAAATTTTTTAAAGCTTCTAATGATTTAAAAAAAAACTAACAAAAAAATAATTTAATTAATTATAAAAATATAATTTATTTAAATGTATTCAAAAAAAATTTTATAAATAAATGGTTTTCAGTAAAAATTTATAATATTAGTGAAAGTATATCAAAAAAACACATTTCTATTAACGATAATTTCAATATTATATAGAAATTAATTTCCTTGGAATATATTTATGACATTTAATTAGTTAAATAATGTTTGTAGAATAATTTGAACATTATCATTAATATATAATGGTAATTAAAATCCAAAATTATTTCAAGTCATATAATTCATATAAAATTAATGTGAATAATAAATTTCATTTCTGTCACTGTTTGGGGCCCATACCATAGTCTAAAGTGTGAATGGTATGCCTCTATCATGATAGTCAACTACTATGATATAGTGGAGTCATATGAAGTGGAGGTGACTATCGAACCCCACCCTTACAAAGTGGTTCATATCCTCTTAAATAATGTTAAAGCCCTTATTTTTTTCCTTAAACAATATCCAAAGGTGAAGAGGAGACCTCAAAAGTGTCTGAGAGTTATGGGTCCTGGAATATTTGTTTTTGGAGAAGAAAAATAGTGTTCATGTTCAGCACATGGTTTTTACTAATCGTGAACCCCAACCATGCAGGGTTCAAATGGGAGGGGCACGGCTATTCAAACCATGCAAGGGGGGACAAGAAACTATGTCAAACCTAAATTTTATTATAGAGGTATTCCATATATTTTTTCAAATCATTCACCTAACCATTCAGGGTGAGGGGATTTCAAATACTAGATGTCGTTCATTTGGAACATGGTTTGGTAAACCGTGTAGAAAAACCATGGCCTATTTAAAAGTGGATAAAATGTTGTTTTTCCCTTACAACCCCAAAACTGTAAATCCATATTTTGGACTTTTTCCATCCATTTACAGTGGTATTGATCTATTTAATTCTCCTTTGATCTCTTTGGTATATCTCTTTCATATATCTTATGTTTCCACTTCTTCTAGAACTTTTAAAATGATTGTGGTAGGGTTATCACTCTGTTAACTTTTAGTCTTTTTCTTTCCTTTCATTAAAATCTATCTATACTTGTTTAATGTAAATACCCTATTTTTATGGATTTTTTACTACATATATTTCTTCATTTCAAATTTTAATCAAATTCCAATATCAAACATGTGGATTCTTATAGAATTATGGTATGTGGTCTCTTAGTTTCTTCAATAATCATGCTCTTTTCCTTTGGTTCTTTCATCTTAAGTTATGCCATTTTTCTACAAATTACCTCTAAATTTAAAAATAAGTTTAAAAAGTGTTTTTTACTTGGAAAATTACTTTTTAAAATTGTTTAAAACTATGGGTGATGTGTTTATAAAGGAAAAACTTATCCACATTAATATTTATGAAATTATTTTGAAATTTGAATTTAAATTGAATGGTTGTTCATAAATTTTGATACCTAGAAATACCTGATATATAATGGATTTTGATATGAGAATACAATAGATATGTGTAAAGACCCGTAAAATTCAAGGGAAATTTTTTTCATAATTTTCTTTGGAATTTTACAAGAGCACGGTTTCTGACGGCACCTAATTCCGAGGCCCGGTGTGCCCGGAATCAATTTCCGAAGTTTGGCTCGGGTACGTTCAGTGAACGAACGAGTGGGAATTTCTAACTTTTGAACCGGTGCCCAGAATCGAATTCCGAGGGCACCGATGAAACCGTAGCGCCGGTAAACGCTTAGGAACTCCTGTTCTGGAGTTGCGTTCTTACGAGTGTTGATAATAAAAATTGTGGATGTTTACTTTGTAATTACACTACAATTTTTATTATTTTACTCTAAGTGTTATCTCTTGTTGGAAGTTGGGTAACCACCCAACCTCCCTTGGGAGGTTATGAGGGTGGTGGGGCCCACACGAACCCCACCTCTCCATATCCTCTAAAACCCCTCAACTCCCTCATAAGTTCTGATATCTTAAGTTATAACTTTAGACTTAAATAAGGTGAGTTGTGTGTGTGTTTTGAATTTCAAACTCTTGAAATTCTAGTGTGTTGTTGTGTTAATAAAATAATATAGTCTTATTTTATTTTGGTGTTTAGTTTTGTCTCCTTGAGAGAGTTGGGAAGGTTCTTCTTGTTTATTCATCTTCTTCAACCTCGACGAAGAACACGAAGAACGCCGTTCTTCAACGAAGAACTTCTTCGCCGAAGAACACGGTCCTTCCGCGACGCCGTATCCGTGACGTGACTTTCTTCTTCCGCGTCATCTCTTCCGCGACGGTTTTCCGCGACGAACGCCATCGACAACGACTCTTCCTCCAACGTCAAAGGAATCGACACCGATATTCCACGACTACGTCAACGTGCGACTATCAAGGTAGGGGTTTTTATATATGATTGAATTCGTTTTATTGATTCTTCATATCTAGAATTCATGATGATGATGACCAAATGAACATGGACATCGTCTCGCACATAAACCATTCTCCTTTTTCTTTTTATTCTTCACGTGTTCTTCGTACGTTCTTCAATGCCAAATATTTATTGACGCTGGAAACACGAAGTTTTGTTGAGCGCAATATATGGATGTGAAGCCCTCGACGCAAGGATCACAATTATGTGATCGTTTAATTTTTCGGGCTTGGAACGAAGCCGCAATGGCTCGCAGAAGGAGGCGTCTAAATATTTATTGACGCTGGAAACTCAATGTTTCCCTGAGCGCAACATACGGACACGAAGATCTCGACGCGAGGATCATGAATATGCATTCGTATCTTTTTTCTGAGTTAAATCGAAGTCGGAATGGAGTGCGGAAGGCGGAGGCCGATGGTGCAGGTCGTGGGGAGAAGTCGTGTGAGGAAGCAGGTGATGCGGGAGCGGGCGCATCAGGGTTTACGGTGAAGACAGCAGCGGCGCGGCAGGCTGAAGGCAGTCGCGACGGTTCTAGCGAATACAGCGGGTGTGAGAGGCGGTTCTGGCAAATACAGCGGGTGCGAGAGGTTGGCCGCTGGGGTTCGGAGGAGAGGCTGCGTGAAATTGTGATTGAATAAGTTATTAGATTGGAGAGAGAGAGTTTTGGGAAATAAAATAAAGAGACAAAAAGGGATAAGGGAGAGGTGTTTGATTTTGGCGCACAAGGGGGAAAAGGAACGTGTTTTGATTGTTTTTTTGGAGTTAAGAAAGATATAAATAAATAAACAATTAATAATAACAATAAAATATTGTTATTATTACTTTTGTTGATAAAACACCTTTTCGCCAGCAACTCCTTCGTGCGACCTCGGTTTCACGAATCGTTTGCGGCAGTGTGACCCTGACTTCGAGACGGAATTTATGAGTCCAATATTGGATGTCTTTTTCGGGTTTTTGGGTCTGGTACCCGAAGCGCTCGGAAAAATAATAGATTTAATATTATTATTAAATCTTCGACCCACCATAACTCATACGTGCGACGTCCGATTGGCTTGCCGTCTGTGGCGATATAATCCCGTCATTAATACGATCGATTCAAGTCTAATGTTGGATACTAAATTCTAGTTCGTGGTGCGGGGCCACGAAACACCGAATAATATTATTATTATTATTATTACGGGATCTTGTATCGGACATATCTCTCTCATACGATATCGGAATGACGAACCGTCTGAGACGTTGAGACACTGGAATTACGACGGATGTTTCAAGACTAATTTTGGATATTTAAGTCGAGGTTGATGCACGGGCCCCACGAGGCTCGGTTCGCGCATGATGCGGTGAAATGCAACTTTTTCACCGGTTATCCGTTTGGGACCAATGGGTAGTCCATCTCGTGTGTTTTTTCGTATGGATCGCAATGGTGTGACTGGTTTGGTTAACCGGTGTCATTTGAAGTACGACTGGGTTGGATCGAACATGAATCCAACCGGGCCCTCGGAGCGGAAACACTTATAACTTGAGCTCTGGACGTCCGATTAACGTGTCGTCAGCTTTGTTGTGTTCCTCTTAGTGAGACAGATCTTTTGCCATACTCCGCCCGAGGTTTTGACGCAGGTGGAGTACGGTCGGGTTGGTTTTGCCTTAAAAACCAACCGGGCCCCGGGGACGAAAATGCCAATAACTCTCAGACCGGGCGTCCGATTGACGCACTGTCTGTTGCGTTGAGTTCCTGTTGACGATACGGAACTTTTGGCATCCTCCGCCCGAGTTTTGGATGTAGATGGATAGTGGCCGGGTTGGATCGCACCGAAATCCAACCGGGCCCCTGGAACGGAAAAGCTGATATCTTTCTGACAGAACGTCTGTTTGACGAACCGTCAGCGGCGTTGGTGATTACGTTGAGTAACGGTCCCTTTGAGTATACCCTATGGGAGTTCAGGGTACAGTTGAGATACGGCCGGGATTGGTTCGCACACGAAACCAACCGGGCCCCTGGGACGAAAAGGCTAATAACTCACAGACCGGGCGTCCGATCGACGCGCCGTCTGTTGCGTTGAGACCCCTGTGACGAGACGGTCCTTTGAGATACTTCTCTGTGGGACTTTGTGATACTTGGTGTATCGAACAGTAGCTCGTGGAGCGGACCCTCCCGGAGACGAGCGTGCGGAGTACGGAGACCGTGTAGCCGGCTGAGACCTGACGACTGCTTGACCGACTCGACTTGGAGTGAGTCGACTAGCCCAGTGGACGGAGCGCCCGGTATTTGGCGGCAGACCCACGGCGGACGGAGCGCCTGGTAGTTGGAAGCAAACCCGCGGTACTCGACTGGAGGAGTACCTCTGTAGGCTATTTGGGTGAGCGCCTGGTATTTAGCGACAGACCCTCAGCGGACGGAGCGCCCGGTAGTTCGCCGCAAACCCGTAGTACTCGACAGGAGGAGTACCTCAGCAGTCTTAGGTTAGTGAGCAGTACCTCGGAGTCGTGACAGGACCACTGTACACTCCAGAGACGGATCTCTTCAGCAGTTACGGTTTCGATAATGAAAATCCTAGTTTGAGCTGAGTCAATGACCCTTGTGTTTCCTCATGATTGAGATGGGTTACTTGATAACTTAGGTATATGTATGGGCATATACCTGGGTAGTGGTTATCTGTTGATTTCATAATCCTTGTGTTTCCTCGTGATTGAGATGAGTTACTTGATAACTTAGGTATATGTATGGGCATATACCTAAGTAGAGTTTAACTATTGAGATCTTCTTTGTGGTTATCCTTGTTGATTTTAGTGAGACCTTGAGGGTCTCGGGGTCCCTACTGAGTATCGTTATACTCACCCCTGCACGGGCTATGCCCGCACCTCGTTGTGTTGGTTGCAGACGACGGACAGTGCTGACGGAGGCCGAGTGTTTGAGGATTGGACGGTACCCAGAGGTGGACTACACAATGAGTCAGTATCCGAAGGTGGACTTCACGGTGAGACGACACTCGGAGGAGGTTGACCCGAGGAGAAGTGGAGCTATCTGTACCCACCCTTCAGGTGGGATTTCCAGTGGACAGCTCGGCGTAGCAGCTTTACTTTTCAGTTGCTGTTTTCCCTTTCGAGTTGTACTTTACAGTTGGGCTTGTATTTCCGGCCCCTTTTTACTTTCCGCACTTACTGTTGTACTCAGTTTTTACTTAGTGTTTACTTCTTCCGCTTGTACTCTATGGTACTTGTTTTCTTTTATAAAGGCAATGTCTTCCCAGTTATCGGGATTTTACGCCTTTGGTGCTAGTCGTCAGCCCCTGGCCTATGGAAGGCGGGCTTGGGGTAGTCACGGCACGGGCCCCGAGGACGGTCGTGACAAATTGGTATCAGAGGGGTTCGGTTCTACCGTAGAACTCAGGACTCTGATCTTTTTCTATGTGAAGCAATAGTGTTAAGGGTACCGAGTGTGGTCTTCAGTTCAGGGAGTCCAGTGTTGGTGCGGCGGCCGACGTATCCGTACACCAGGACCCTTACTACTGATTTCCGACTTTGTACACAAAAACACTGATTGCATGTGTGTTTCCAAAGTTTTAAAGTCAGCTCAAACCAGGTCAGCTCACCAGGTATAAGACGATGACCGTGTCGCATCTGTTCAGGATGTCTCCACGCAGACAGTCAGTTGGAGTTCCGAGAGAGTACTCGATGACGGCTCACCGAGCGACGAGGCTCTGGTGCAGGGCCCCTTTTACTATGTTGGCACCCTCGGGTGGTGTACCAGTAGCACCACCACCTGTTGGGCAGCAGATGCCAATGGCTATACTAGCAAACTCTGCACGCTGGCGGAGTGCGTTGCACGAGTTCCAGCAGTAGAGGCCTCAGAAGTTACGAGGCGAGGCAGATTTCCAGACAGCAGAGCAGTGGCTGGAGGCGATTGCTAGAGTTTTCCGCCTAGCTAAGACATCAGTAGAGTGGATGGTGGACTTCACCACTAGTGTTTTCCAGTGAATGACCATGAGGATGGTCCGCATAGTGAAGAGGCTTCGGTACGTGAACCGATGCCTGAGATAGTGCCTTTGGGTAGTGTGTCAGCTATACATCACTACCTTTTGGTCAGCAGTTACAACCGGCGGTACCGGTAGGTGACACATGTAAGTTTACTGCCTTACATGTGTTCTAACTTCAGATACCCTCATGTTCCAAGGTGAACCTGACTCATAGGCGGCTGAGGACTGGCTTGAGGAGGTGGCCGAGAATTTTCTATAACTTTTACAGTTTCGGCGGGACGACGTGTTGATAACTGAGAATTCATCGAGGCGTACCGAACATATCGGGTACTCGATGGAAGCATTTCGATCAGTGCAATAGAGGTCGGACCTCTGAGCATGGTATGTTTAAGGGCTTCTGAGCCAGCACCTTTCCTCTATGCATTTCTACTTAGGCTAGAGTGCTAGAAGGATCCTTTGTGGTTGAGAATTCTTTGCTGATCGAATACAGCCAGAGAATGTTAGAAGTTTGGAAAGCAAGAAACTGACACCAGTCTCAGAGACTTGGGCATGTAAAATGTTTCAAGAAGAGGAAATGTTAAGGACAGATGAATCTGCAGAACAGCAGACATGGAGGCAGAGCATGGAGAGCAGCTCGTGGTGGTGTACATTTCAACATGTTACCATCACCCGCCTTTGTAGTCCCCGCTAGACTCAGGGAGTTGGAGAGCAGGGAAATAGGGTAGCTGCTTGCGGTCATGGAGTGCGACCAAAAAAGGGCTCTAAGGATGATTCGAAGTGCGGAATTTATCTTCTACTAGCTGCCGTAGCCACAGGCATCGAAACGAATCATCCCTTCCTTCCATGTATCTAGTCCCAGACCTAGAGATTCCGGTTAAGCCGTTGACTTGACCCTCACGTCTGGAGATACCTTTGGGAGGAGACTTGATAGTCACACTTACGCCGACGGTGTGATCTGAACCTTGAGGCGAGAGTCTCGGTTAGGACCTCTTGGTGGCAGCGTCGAGGCCTTACGACGTTAGTTTGAGTATGTATTTGGCAATCACTGATCATACTCAAATTGACGATATTAGGCAAAAGTTGGGATGGGTTTTCCTTGGTCGGTGAAAAGGAAACCCTGGGAAGCTCAAGATAAACTCGTGCATGGGAGGGTGTAGCCGATCATTCTTGGGTCGGCCAACCTTACCCTCGTGGCAGCAGGAGTTTTGAGTTTCAGTTCTAACCTAAAAAGGGAGACCTTTAGAGTTCGAGGATGGCTACCACGTTCTTATACAAGTCTCACCTTGACGAGGTTTACGGAGATGTAGCCGAGGCGGTAATAGATCTCCGAGGTTCAATAGACCTTTCTAGGTCCCCAGCAGGGTAGGCGAGGTGGTTTATCGCTTGACCCATCCACCTCAGTTGCACCCGGTGCACGATGACTTTCACGTAACTCAATTGAGGAGATACGTGCTTGATCCTTCACACATCATCGACCTCAGGGAGTTGGACGTCGATGATAGAGCGACATGCACGGAGGTTCCAGTGGGGATCAAGAATAGACAGGAGCAGATCCTACGAGGATGATCGATTCCTTGGGTGCACTTCCTTTGACAGTACGGGAACCTCCAGGTGAGCACATGGGAGCGGAAGGCTCAGATGCGTACTCTGTACCGCTTTTGTGACCCTAGTTTTTGATGAAGCTTTACGGGGACGTAAAGCCCTGAGGTGGGAGTAATGTAAAGACCCGTAAAATTCAAGGGAAATTTTTTTCATAATTTTCTTTGGAATTTTACAAGAGCGCGGTTTCTGACGGCACCTGATTCCGAGGCCCGGTGTGCCCGGAATCAATTTCCGAAGTTTGGCTCGGGTACGTTCAGTGAACGAACGAGCGGGAATTTCTAACTTTTGAACCGGTGCCCAGAATCGAATTCTGAGGGCACCGATGAAACCGTAGCGCCGGTAAACGCTTAGGAACTCCTGTTCTGGAGTTGCGTTCTTACGAGTGTTGATAATAAAAATTGTGGATGTTTACTTTGTAATTACACTACAATTTTTATTATTTTACTCTAAGTGTTATCTCTTGTTGGAAGTTGGGTAACCACCCAACCTCCCTTGGGAGGTTATGAGGGTGGTGGGGCCCACACGAACCCCACCTCTTCGTATCCTCTAAAACCCCTCAACTCCCTCATAAGTTATGATATCTTAAGTTATAACTTTAGACTTAAATAAGGTGAGTTGTGTGTGTGTTTTGAATTTCAAACTCTTGAAATTCTAGTGTGTTGTTGTGTTAATAAAATAAGATAGTCTTATTTAATTTTGGTGTTTAGTTTTGTCTCCTTGAGAGAGTTGGGAAGGTTCTTCTTGTTTATTCATCTTCTTCAACCTCGACGAAGAACACGAAGAACGCCGTTCTTCAACGAAGAACTTCTTCGCCGAAGAACACGGTCCTTCCGCGACGCTGTATCCGTGACGTGACTTTCTTCTTCCGCGTCATCTCTTCCGCGACGGTTTTCCGCGACGAACGCCATCGACAACGACTCTTCCTCCAACGTCAAAGGAATCGACATCAATATTCCACGACTACGTCAACGTGCGACTATCAAGGTAGGGGTTTTTATATATGATTGAATTCATTTTATTGATTCTTCATATCTAGAATTCATGATGATGATGACCAAATGAACATGGACATCGTCCCGCACATAAACCATTCTCCCTTTTCTTTTTATTCTTCACGTGTTCTTCGTACGTTCTTCAATGCCAAATATTTATTGACGCTGGAAACACGAAGTTTTGTTGAGCGCAATATATGGATGTGAAGCCCTCGACGCAAGGATCACAATTATGTGATCGTTTAATTTTTCGGGCTTGGAACGAAGCCGCAATGGCTCGCAGAAGGAGGCGTCTAAATATTTATTGACGCTGGAAACTCAATGTTTCCCTGAGCGCAACATACGGACACGAAGATCTCGACCCGAGGATCATGAATATGCATTCGTATATTTTTTCTGAGTTAAATAGAAGTCGGAATGGAGTGCGGAAGGCGGAGGCCGTTGGTGCAGGTCGTGGGGAGAAGTCGTGTGAGGAAGCAGGTGATGCGGGAGCGGGCGCATCAGGGTTTACGGTGAAGACAGCAGCGGCGCGGCAGGCTGAAGGCAGTCGCGACGGTTCTAGCGAATACAGCGGGTGCAAGAGGCGGTTCTGGAAAATACAGCGGGTGCGAGAGGTTGGCCGCTGGGGTTCGGAGGAGAGGCTGCGTGAAATTGTGATTGAATAAGTTATTAGATTGGAGAGAGAGAGTTTTGGGAAATAAAATAAAGAGACAAAAAGGGATAAGGGAGAGGTGTTTGATTTTGGCGCACAAGGGGGAAAAGGAACGTGTTTTGATTGTTTTTTTTTTGGAGTTAAGAAAGATATAAATAAATAAACAATTAATAATAACAATAAAATATTGTTATTATTTCTTTTGTTGATAAAACACCTTTTCGCCAGCAACTCCTTCGTGCGACCTCGGTTTCACGAATCGTTTGCGGCAGTGTGACCCTGACTTCGAGACGGAATTTATGAGTCCAATATTGGATGTCTTTTTCGGGTTTTTGGGTCTGGTACCCGAAGCGCTTGGAAAAATAATAGATTTAATATTATTATTAAATCTTCGACCCACCATAACTCATACGTGCGACGTCCGATTGGATTGCCGTCAGTGGCGATATAATCCCGTCATTAATACGATCGATTCAAGTCTAATGTTGGATACTAAATTCTAGTTCGTGGTGCGGGGCCACGAAACACCGAATAATAATAATATTATTATTATTACGGGATCTTGTATCGGACATATCTCTCTCATACGGTATCGGAATGACGAACCGTCTGAGACGTTGCGACACTGGAATTACGACGGATGTTTCAAGACTAATTTTGGATATTTAAGTCGAGGTTGATGCACGGGCCCCACGAGGCCCGGTTCGCGCATGATGCGGTGAAATGCAACTTTTTCACCGGTTATCCGTTTGGGACCAATGGGTAGTCCATCTCGTGTGTTTTTCCGTATGGATCGCAATGGTGTGACTGGTTTGGTTAATCGGTGTCATTTGAAGTACGACTGGGTTGGATCGAACATGAATCCAACCGGGCCCTCGGAGCGGAAACGCTTATAACTTGAGCTCTGGACGTCCGATTAACGTGCCGTCAGCTTTGTTGTGTTCCTCTTAGTGAGACGGATCTTTTGGCATACTCCGCCCGAGGTTTTGACGTAGGTGGAGTACGGTCGGGTTGGTTTTGCCTTAAAAACCAACCGGGCCCCGGGGACGAAAATGCCAATAACTCTCAGACCGGGCGTTCGATCGACGCACTGTCTGTTGCGTTGAGTTCCTGTTGACGATACGGAACTTTTGGCATCTTTCGCCCGAGTTTTGGATGTAGATGGATAGTGGCCGGGTTGGATCGCACCGAAATCCAACCGGGCCCCTGGAACGGAAAAGCTGATATCTTTCTGACAGAATGTCTGTTTGACGAACCGTCAGCGGCGTTGGTGATTACGTTGAGTAACGGTCCCTTTGAGTATACCCTATGGGAGTTCAGGGTACAGTTGAGATACGGCCGGGATTGGTTCGCACACGAAACCAACCGGGCCCCTGGGATGAAAAGGCTAATAGCTCACAGACCGGGCGTCCGATCGACGCGCCGTCTGTTGCGTTGAGACCCCTGTGACGAGACGGTCCTTTGAGATACTTCTCTGTGGGACTTTGTGATACTTGGTGTATCGAACAGTAGCTCGTGGAGCGGACCCTCCCGGAGACGAGTGTGCGGAGTACGGAGACCGTGTAGCCGGCTGAGACCTGACGACTGCTTGACCGACTCGACTTGGAGTGAGTCGACTAGCCCAGTGGACGGAGCGCCCGGTATTTGGCGGCAGACCCACGGCGGACGGAGTGCCTGGTAGTTGGCAGCAAACCCGCGGTACTCGACTGGAGGAGTACCTCTGTAGGCTATTTGGGTGAGCGCCTGGTATTTGGCGACAGACCCTCAGCGGACGGAGCGCCCGGTAGTTGGCCGCAAACCCGCAGTACTCGACAGGAGGAGTACCTCAGCAGTCTTAGGTTAGTGAGCAGTACCTCGGAGTCGTGAAAGGACCACTGTACACTCCAGAGACGGATCTCTTCAGCAGTTACGGTTTCGATAATGAAAATCCTGGTTTGAGCTGAGTCAATGACCCTTGTGTTTCCTCATGATTGAGATGGGTTACTTGATAACTTAGGTATATGTATGGGCATATACCTGGGTAGTGGTTATCTGTTGATTTCATAATCCTTGTGTTTCCTCGTGATTGAGATGAGTTACTTGATAACTTAGGTATATGTATGGGCATATACCTAAGTAGAGGTTAACTATTGAGATCTTGTTTGTGGTTATCCTTGTTGATTTTAGTGAGACCTTGAGGGTCTCGGGGTCCCTACTGAGTATCGTTATACTCACCCCTGCACGGGCTATGCCCGCACCTCGTTGTGTTGGTTGCAGACGACGGACAGTGCTGACGGAGTCCGAGTGTTTGAGGACTGGACGGTACCTAGAGGTGGACTACACAACAAGTCAGTATCCGGAGGTGGACTTCACGGTGAGACGACACTCGGAGGAGGTTGACCCGAGGAGCAGTGGAGCTATCTGTACCCACCCTTCAGGTGAGATTTCCAGTGGACAGCTCGGCGTAGCAGCTTTACTTTTCAGTTGCTGTTTTCCCTTTCGAGTTGTACTTTACAGTTGGGCTTGTATTTCCGTCCCCTTTTTACTTTCCGCACTTACTGTTGTACTCAGTTTTTACTTAGTGTTTACTTCTTCCGCTTGTACTCTGTGGTACTTGTTTTCTTTTATAAAGGCAATGCCTTTCCAGTTATCGGGATTTTACGCCTTTGGTGCTAGTCGCCAGCCCCTGGCCTATAGAAGGCGGGCTTGGGGTAGTCACGGCACGGGCCCCGAGTACGGTCGTGACAATATGTGTTGGTTTATGATAAATTATTAAACACCAGATATGTAGTGGTTTTTAATAACTGAGAATATACCTAATATGTGGTGGTTTGTGATATCATAATACACCTGTTAATTTGTGGTTTTTGATAAATAATAATAAACCTGATATTATGTGTTTTGTGATCACTAATAATATAGCTGATATGTGGTGGTTTATGATTACAAAGAATACACCTGATATATTTTGGTTTGTGATGTCAAAATACACCTGATATGTGGTGATTTGTGTTAACTAATAATACACCTTATTTTTAGTTTTTTTATATGTTTAGGGTACTTTGGTTGGCATGGTATTTGTTGTATTCTCATAGACATATGTAACTAGCCATAGTAGGTAGTTCCATCCTTTATTGTCATCACTGAGCCATGGTTTGGATGATTATTTATACATTTTATCACATTTAGGCATTTGAACTATTTATTTACTAAACTTTTCATGAACTTATAATCAATTGGATTTATTAAGGGAATAAATCAGTGGTATCCTAGTGAGTCCTACTAACACACTACTCAGTCTTCCATTTTTTACCTAAGAATACTTTATTATTGTGTGATCAGATAAGGAAAATCTACCTATTAATGATGTTTGATTACCTATACAATAGAGCTAAGAGATAGCATTTGGGCTAGGTCTCAATCCATTTGGTGTCTTTTGGTCCTTCGTTTGGGTTTTTTGTTTTGGATTACTTTTTTCTCAATGCATATGATGTGCATTATTTATGACTATAAACTTGTATTTTTTATCATTATGTATATTTCATGGGTTATGTTTAGTGCTTGGCTTCTGCCACACTGTTCGTTTGTGACATTATGTTATTTATATTACATTGCTTATTTCTGATATTCAGTACTCTCACAGCAAGGTTAGTGTCTCCCCAGGGCTTTACACAAACCCTTTCTAATATTCAGAATCCTCTAGCATACAGAGAGACCAGCATGAGGTTAGTGTAACTTCATTGATCCATGCACCGTATATTGGTCTGGGAAGGTGGGACATTACAAAGTGGTGTCAAATACGTTTTCTTTTGTATTACTATTTGGGATGGTAGATAGGAGACTAGGAATGTGTTTGGTCATGGTAATAGGCTCATTTGTAGGTGTAAATTACCCATGTATGGGGTAAAATCCATGTCATCGGTGATGGGATGGTGGTTATTGTTTGTACTTTTACATTTGATGGATTTCCACATGGAATGGTGCACTTTTTTTTATTTCTATGTATTCTTGGGGGTTTTATCTCTTGGTATGACATGGAACGTGAGAATGGTTGTATGTTGATAAATCATATAAACTCACAGTTTTTTCCTAAAATTACAAGTTATTATTGATTGATACATATCTGTGTGTGTGTGTAGATACGTACCTACCTATTGATAACAAGGGTTGGATCATTTAAGGTGTCAATAACCAGCTATATAGTTTTTCCCATATACATGTATCATGGAATATTACTTGTCCAACTCTCTAAGTAGATTGTTAATAAATTAGGTCTGAATATATAATTTTCATATGATGACATTGTTTAAATATTTCAATAGTAAGAAACTTATATGGTAATTTCCCTCATAGATTGTGAATGACACTCTATCTAACCAAGTCATAGAAAAAGAATTTAAAAAAATTGGGGAAATATGTGAAAAATTAAAATGGGAATTGAAAGCGTTAATGGATAAATAGAATATTGAAATTCTAAGTTTAATAGAAAAGCTATGATATGTGATCTTGAGTAGTAGATAGGGTTTGATAGAGAGACGGGTTCTATAAGATTTATGTGTTGAGTATGTAGTTATTTGGGATTTTGTTCCTTACCATTTTATTTATTCATTTACAGTTACCCCGTTATGTTGTTTTGATTTGTTTTTATTGGTATTGTAGTGATATGCCACCTATGAGGGCTAGGGTTCCATGCTGGGAGGTTGAGGGAGAGTACACTCTATAGATAGGTGGACTAGATCCTCCTCCTATGCAGTGTCTAGATATGGAGGACCTATTGTAAGAGGGTATTTTGTGCTTGGTTTAGTCAATTGGGAGGGATTATCCTTGGGTTTCACCTTCTATGTCTGATCTTACACATGAGTTTTAGTGGCATCACCTATCATTGTTTTGGGGTGAGGGTGGTCCATAAGAAGAAGAGTTGTGGATGGAATCTATATAGACTATCCTTGATCATTTAGATACCCCTATATACAATTGGTTGAATCTAGAAATATATATCTTGGGAGGGGAATACTGATGTTAGTGGGAGGTCCTAGTCCAATCAAATCATCATGTAGGGATAACCTAAAAAAATTTCCATAATTAATTTACCAGCCATTTATTTCCCAAGACCTTTCGGTATAATAGAGATCAAAAGTTTATATATTTTATATAAGGAGATATTTTGATCATGGATTATGCCTCTTGATTTATGGAATTATACTTTCCCACTCCAACTTCCACTATTCATGAGGCCTCCAGGTCCAAGAACCTCAAAGAGGGTCATAAATATAAGATCAAGGTACTAGTAAATGTGTTTTTTCTTACCTATTTTTTTGATATTGTGAACCAAGACTTAATTAAAAATAAAAATATCAATGATTTTCAGACTATGGGGTTCTTTTCACTTCTATGTAGTAGTTTTGGTGGATTATTTGAAAGTATTAAAATTATTTCTATTGAATCATTCCAGGAGGTTTCTAGTTAGGTGAGGCAGAGTAGTGGCTCTTCCCTTCCCCATAGGGAAGTGGTGAGGTGGTGGGTTTTCATTGTGGAAATATGGGACATAATAGGACATAGTATAGTTAACTTCCTAGGAAGTCCCATCAATGTGTAAAGATGGTACAAATCCACTATTTTGTATAGAGGTACATCGGACACCTAGAAACAAGTGTTATAGATCAGTTCCTAAGTCTAGTACTATAACCACTACACCTCACCATACTATAAGTTGGGTTTCCACTATCTATATAGGTCTTGGTGGTGGATGGGGAAGATAGGGTTAGGGATAATAGATTCCATAGTGACACATGACACAATGCAGTCATACAGAAGTGTGGGGTTGTGGTATAGGGTAGTTTCAAGTTTTCGATCCTACATCGACTGATCATAATATAGGTCCATCTATGGTTTGAGTTATTATTTTAGTATCCTTAGTTATTGCCTCTATTTTATTTGATACATGTGATCTTAATTACATCATCTTTTCCCAATTTTTTTGAGGTTTGGGTTTGTTCATAGAGTACCTTTATAGAGTCTTATCAATAGACCCACATTTAGGCATGAAATCTAATGGAATCCACAAGTGCTCAAGTTGTACCTTGGTGACTTCCACTTGTTGATTCCTTTGGTATTTCTTAATGATATATATGGGTGTATTTGACATGATAATTGGGATTGATTGACTTGTTCTCTATCGATTTTAGGATGATTTTTATCTTCAAAAAGTGTCGTTCACCTCTCTGAAGGGCAGTATATTCAAGTATATCGAGGAGTGAGATGTCTTAGTAGGTTTTTTTGGGCCAAACCATCAATGATCGGGTAGTATTACCACTAAATTGTATAGTTTTGTTTTAGATGAGGTAGAGACTCATCATCCTATATTTCCTCCAATGGTTAACTTATTATAGGATGTATTCCAAAAATAATTCTCTAGGTTTACACCTAATCGAGTTATTGAGTTCATGATTGATATTTTTCCTAGTGTAGGGATAGTTTCCATTCCACCTAATTATATAGCTTCTACTAAGCTTTGGGATCTTATAACTTAGTTGGAAGACATGGAATTTAAAGGGTTCATTAGGCATAGCATGCCCCCTGGGGGAACTTTGGTTATTTTTTTCAAAAACTCATATGGGTCATTAAGATCATGCATGGACTATTAGAGACTTAACTAAGTGATGGTTAAGAATCAGTGCCCACAACCCCATATTGATGGACAATTTAATCAATTAAAAGGGGATTGTGTCTTCTCGAAGATCAATCTCTGTTTTGGGTAACATCAATTGAGGATATGACCATCAGATGTCCCTGTTATAGCTTTCAATAATATATATATTATTTATGAGTACATGGTGATTTCATTTGGATTCAAAAACATTGTTTCCATGTTTATGGACTTTATGAATAAGGTATTCTACCAATACTTGGATTCTTTTTTCAAGGTTTTCATTGATAATATATTAGTGCACTCTATATATCGATAGGATCATTCTTGAAATTTAGATATTGTTCTAATTTATTTATTAGTTAAACTAATTTATGAAAAATTCTCATAGTTTTAGTTTTGGAATGACCATGTTCACTTATTAGGTCACATGATAACTAAGGTAAGAGTACCAGTAGATATGGAAAAAGTAAAGTTCATAGTTTCTTAAGGTATGGCTAGAAATGTTTCTTATATTCATAGCATTGTGTGGTTTTATAGTTATTATCAAAGGATTATCTAGTATTTATCTTTCATGGAAGCACTAATGATGGGATTGGCCCATAAAGGAGTGAAATTCAACTGTCATGGTTCTTAGAAGGAATCCTTCAGGAAGATGAAGGAGAGTTTAACTTATGAACTTATCTTGACATTACTAGATCCAGGTAAGGATTACACCTTATATTTTGATTTCTTAGGTGACGTATTAGGTGATGTGTTAATGAAATATGGGCAGGTATTCTCTTATGGGTATAGGAAGTCGAGGTCACACGAGCATGACTACATAACTCATGACTTAGATCTAGTCGTTGTGGTGTCTGCCTTGAGATATTGGTGGCACAACCTTTTGGGAGTGATTTTTATGTTCTATACATATCATAAAATCTTAAAATACGTTTTTTATCATGATGTAAATGTTAGGAAGATAAATTTGGTTGAGTATCTATAATAATTCAATTTTGAGATGGCTTAAATCCTAGTAAGCATAATGTAGTGGTTGATTCATTGAGTAGAAAGGCTCAAACCAAGCAGTTACAATAGTTTGGTAGTGTGTGGAAGATGATATCCTTATTTTATGACTTATAGTTTGATGTCTAGAAGGATCAAGTTTGTGTGACATTGGATCCCTATCTATCACTAATTCACTTATTGGTAGTATGAAAGAGATTCAATTTTCATTTCCAAACAACCTAGTGATTAGAGATTCTATATATGGTGGGGAGACCCATTTTGATTTATCCTTGGACAATGATGAGATTTTATACATTAGAATCCATGTGGTGGTCCCTATGAGCTGGTATGAGGACTTGATGAGGGAATACCACTCCTCCAGGGGATATTTTCATCCTAATCTAACCAAAATGTATCATGATGTGTGCATGAAATATTGGTGGCCTAGAATAAAGAAGGACATGGATGGTTTTATTTCAAAATGATCCATCCAACAAAAGCTAAAGGAAAATCATCAGCATCCTTCCACTCTACTCCATTTAATTCCCATTTAAGAGTTTAATTGGGATTATTTGTTAATGTATTTTCAGATATTCCTTAGAGGGACTCCTTGTTTAAATGATTTAGTTTTTGTTATCATTGATCATCGGTTGAAGGTATCCCACTTCCTCCCCATTAAGAAGTCCTCTAGAGTTGTTGATCTTTGTATAATTTAAATGTAGGAGGTGATATACCTTCATGGGGTTACATAGATAATCATATCATATAGAGATTTTAGTTTCAAATTGATATTTTGGAAAGGACTTCAGAATCTTTCGGGAACACAGTTCTATCTGAGCACAGCTTACCATCTACCAAAAGATGGGTCATTGAAGTGTACCATTAAAGTGATTGAGGAAATGATTTGAGCATGTGTACTTTATTTTGGAGGTTTCTAGGATATTCATCTAAACCTTTTATAGTTTTATTAAATGAAAAAAAAATTGTGAATCTATTCAAATGGATAAATTTTATTCCTTTTACAGTAGGTCATGTCTATCACTCTTATGTCATTTAGAGACTAATGATTCATATATGCTTAGGTCAAACGTAGTGTAAGAGACATCTAGGAAAATTAAAATAATTATGAATTAGTTGATGATCAATTATATTTTTAATAGGCCTTATACAGTTAGAATATAACATCCCTTGGAGTTTTGGGTTAGTGAACATTCCTTCTTTCATGTGTCTTTGAGGTTGGGGATGTTTCCCATTCAGAATCAAGGATATTTATCACTACGGTTTTTTTTACTTTAAATTTTATAAAGATATTCCACACTATGGATTACTGGTTATCTCATTCACATAAGTATATAGTGATTCATGATGTGTTTCATGTCTCACATCCCTAACTGTATCCCCTAGAACCATATCATGTTATCAATTTAGATGACGTTGAGATAGAGGATGACACTTCTTTTTATGAAATTCCCATTTGTATCATGGACCACTATGAAAATACCCTTAAGGAGAAGATCGTTCTACTTGTATGACTGTTATAGAAGCATGGGTGGAACTAGGCAGAAACATGGGAATGAGAGATGGTCGTTCAATCCTAATATTTAAATCTTTTAGTTGATGTTGTTTAAGGGTCTTGAAATCCTAGATTAGGGGAGATCTAGTATAATATGGTGAGGTTGTAAAATACTACACTTATGGAGAGGTATGGATCCTTTTATATAACTAAAAACCCCTTATTTTTGTTCATAAAGAGTATCCAAGGGAGTAGGGGAGGCCTCGAGAGTTTTAGGGAGTTTTGAGAATTGGAATTTTAGTTTTTAGAGAATTGGAATAGGGTGCACAGTTAACATGATATTTATGATAACCATACACCCCAATCATGTTGGGTAAAAAGGGGGGATAAATATTATTTAAAACATAAAAAGGAGGGAAAACATATAAAACCTACAATTTATTTTAGAGGTTTTCCAAATTTTTTATTTATGGTTTGTCAAATTGTTTACCTAACCCTACATGGTATGGGGCTTTCAAATAGTGGAGGCTACACAGTAGTGTAGGATCAAAATATGATGTAGATTACCAAATACAAGAGGGGGTGAATTGTATACTTTAAAAACTCTTTTGGAACCTTTAAAGTTGCTATAAAACTTTAATTTTTAACCTGAAGGAAAAATATGTTTAACAAAGTTAACCACGGAAAATTCGCAAGACCTCTTAGTTCAACAATCTTTCTTGGTTCCAGAAATATGATTCTGGAAGTGAAACTTAAGAAACGTTTACAAGGAAAAGATTCTACCTTAAAGAGTGTATAATATTATTAATCAGAGTATAAAAGTACAAGAAATTATAAGATAATTATACTTTCCTTATTAGTCAAAATGTAGTGGAAAATAAACTTCAAACAAATACATGTAACAAGTATGAAATATTTTAACCCAAAGAGTAGGGTATCCAACAACCTTGGATAAAGATCCCTTGATTTATAATTTCAAGAAAGTCTTTCTTACCCACACCAAGGTAAGCCCACGATAAGAATATCAGAATTAGTCTTCCTATCCCCACATGCCATCAAACTTCAAGGTAGTTGGCACCTATGTCTTCTTTATCAAGGAAGTCCTTGAACTTTAAGGTAGTAGGAACCTCTATATTCATATCCTTGGGAGCCCTCCAATGTACTCAGCAACATCCAGAGTCGCAGGAAGAAAGCTGAACAAGATTTTTAGTATGTACAAGGCATGATAGTATCTCTCTTTAGCAATCACTTCAACAGCATGTGATATATCAGTTGTTATGAGCTCGTTCAAATGAACTTCTATTTATAGGGGCTTCTATATGGTCGGCTCCCTCCTCCAATGGTCATATTTTTTCTTGAATCTTGGAGGTACATGTACATGTTTCACTCAAACAATAGTTAGTTAGAAACAGAATGTAAGACATTATTTCATAACTATAACGGGTAAGAAAAATATGGTTGCTTAACCAAATCCATTTTTCAGAGTCTAAGGAAAAATAAAGTTTGGAGTCTAAGAAAATAAACATTTGGATTCTGTATTACATGGATATTAAGATTCTATTTTTCAATTAATTCATAACCTGAAATCTATAGAATTTAGAGTCTCAATTCCAATGAATTCGGTATCTGAATTATGAGGAATTCGGAGTCAGAATTCTATGGAATTCGGAACCAGAATTTCAGAGAATTAGGAGTCTAAATTTTAGAAAATTCAGAAATTAAATTCAGATCCTAAAAACAAAATACTCTATATCTAAGTATTTATAGAATTCTTAGATTTTATATATGAAACCTAATTTTTTACTTAGGAGTAAACTGATTTAGATTTAGAGAAACTATAACATGAAAAATAAAAATAAGGGTAAAGATAAAATTTCCATGGGGAAGGAAAATTTTCCTTATTATGATAAATCTTAGGGGAAATAAAATTTTCCTTGAGAAAGAGTGTTTGTGATTTTCAAAACATAAAGGAATAGAAAATTCATAAGGAAACCTTATTGACTCAACAATCTCCCCATTTTTGTAAAGCACAAACATCCTTATGGAAAAGAATATAAGGACTTAGAATTTTTATACACTTGTAAATAAAAAACATATCTCCCTTTACATATGTATCATAGTGAATATGAATAACTTTCCCTTAGACTTTTAAATCCCTAAGGATCGTATTCTTGATTTCCTAAATGATATTTTTCTTTCTTATTACATAGAAAAATCTTCATTGATAAGAACTTCCCCATATATGAACTCCCCCTTACATAGGGAAATTTTTTCTCACTTAGTATTATTTTTATCATTCCTTTCTCCCCCTTTGGGATTTTTAAAAAGTAATAAAAAGAATAGAAAAATTGGTACCTGAAACATTAGTACTAAACAACCAAATATATAGAGAACAACGAAAATTTCATTAAGATTGAAAGAATTTGTACAATGAGAAAAATACAACAAAAGATTATCATTTCTTCAATTGTTTTCCTTGAACATTTTTTAATTTTCTTACAAGATCTTTTATGAGCCTCATAACCAATGAGAAAAGGTTGAAATCTGCTTCTAGTCTGACACATTTATCCATAACCATGGAGACTAAATCTTATTTCTGATTTATTGTATGTTGAAGCATCTGGCACCTTGAGTCTATACTTGGGAATAAATGAATAGTACCAACCAACTTTTTCAAAGACTGTACCAAAAAATAATGTCCAAGAGAGGATGATTATGAATCAGAAAGTTTGTTTGGTGAGGATTCTTTTTCTAACTCAACAGATTTCCTCTTTGATGATCATCCAACAAGTTTTTTTTCACTATATATTTTTTAGGTGTATGAACCAGCACCTACTTTCCATTATCAACTATATGAATGATCTATTCTAGTTTAGGTGATTGATTCTCACTATCTGATAGCTGAACAATTTTATCTTCCTCCACTTCATCTTTCTCTGTATTAGCCACTTGATCTTCCAGTTGAATGAAACCATGATTAGTGCTTTCTTCTTCAAATGGTTTTTTTTACTTCTTACTAATCCTTCTCTTCATTCTCTAGAGTAGAAAGTTTTGAATATTCGACTTCAGATGTTCAGATTGAGAGCTTTTCAGAAGGACTCTCCTTCTCATGATAATCCTCTACTTTCCTTATCATGTCCTCGGTATCACCACTGGTTTATTCTTCTTATTCTTATTACACTTCATTTTATTTCACTATTTCTTCTTCTTGATCTCTTTTTGGAAACACCTACTTCTTTATCAAATTATATGGTAGTGATTCTTGTATAAAGGATTTTGGTAGTGGAATTTTCTCAGAGGCTTTTTCAGTAGATTTAAGAAGAGTTTGGCTGATTTCAGCTTCTGAAAATTTCTTTCTCTTGATTTTCAAGATTCTCAGGAGCCTTTTCCTTCAAATCTTTTTCCTCAAAAAGGTCCAAAACCAAACTTAGGCTCCTCTTCCTATCTGTTCTTCTTATCTTCTCTCCACTTAGCCACTACTTCATCAGGATAAGACTTTTGTTTTTTTGTCTTTGAAGGTGCAGAATAAGTTTCCTTAGCCACATGAGTTTTTCCTTTTCCTTCCAATTCCTTCACCTTCCTCTTCCTTCCACCCTTTTTGGAAATCTCATCCACTTTATATTTCTTTAAAAGAGCTTGGACTTCAGCTTTTGAAAAATCATCAAATTCACCTAAATCACTGGAAAACCCAACTTTCATTCTCCTTAGAGTGTCATAACTCAACAACATTACTTTGAAATTACTTGACATATAACTGCAAGGAATTTTGAATGACTGAAGGAAAATAACTATAATCTTTGAAAGAATATATGGATACATGATAATCTAAGACTTCATATTTTCATTCTTGATATTCTCAATCATAACCAATATATACATAACCATTTTTATATTCCTGAGGTTCACCAAGAAATCCAAAATATAAATATCACTTTTCTTTAGGGTATCCATATCCCCTTTTCTCGGAATGATAAAACCTTGGACCCATATCTCAAGAATTTGAAGGTTCGTGGATAAATGAAAAATATTTGGAGTCTTCACTCTTTCAATCCAAGTCACTCTATAGCTTTTTCCTTATCAAAAGATCCTGAAGCATCTAGTAATTTGTGAGTACAAAATTCTTCTTCTCCTTCATAAGGAATCCTAATCAAATTAGATTCCTTGTTGTAAGAAAGAGAATAAGTCTTCCCATAGCTCTTGAAATAAAATTTATCTCTCCCTTCTTTATTGACAAAACTTGTCATATCAAAAATTCAATCATTAATTCCAAATAAACGAGATCCTATAACTTTGGTTTTGATGAACATAGTCTCTCCTAGCCATTCATATTTTGATTCTTTGAGATTATATAGTCATATTTATCAAAGAATTAGGGATCAACTAACCTCTCTCAGTATATCTTCCATTTACAAATTTCCTAAACAGTTGACATTTCTTTCTGAGGAGAGGCTTCAGCAGACATTCGGAACTGAGGAAACTTTGAAGATTCAGAACGACCTTAAGTACAGAGGCATAGCTTAAGCATGTGAATGCTTGAAAACCCGATGTGGGAAAACCATTGAGGGGGCTTTATATAGGAAATTTAGGTGACGGTTCAACTTCCATGGTTGATCCAATGGCTGAAAAACATCAGATCAAATCTAATGGTTGAGATCATTGTCGAAGAAATAATTTTGATAAATTATCATCTTTTGAGGTTTCTAAGATAAACATTTAGATTTAAGGAAAAGTGAATCTGAAAAAAATTAAAACCAAATGAAAATACCAGAAAATAAAAAGATTTTTATGAAAACATAGGAAAGGAAACATAGCTTTTGGATTGCTTAGGAATATTATTCATAAAGAGGAAAATTCTTCTTGAAGAACTTTAGATTCTGAAAATTTTATATAATGAAAAATTTAGATTATAGAAAATATTAGATTACGAAAAAAATTAGATAACAAGTAGATGTACTCCCTCTATGAAAAGGAGTTTCTTACTGTAAGGAGATAGGTTTCAAAAAAAAGTTATTATCAAAGATTACCTTAGGGTTATCATTCCTAAGTTCTGTTTAATATATTTAAATCTATTAGAGGGTAATGATTTTGTGAAAATATTGTCAATTTGATCTTGCGTTCTGATAAATTGAAGAACAATATCTCCTTTTTGTGTGTGATCCCTAAGAAAGTGATGCCTAATATCTATGTGTTTTTAATGAGAGTGATGTGCATGGATTTTTATTAGGGAAATGGCACTATTATTATCACACAAAATTTATGCTTTAGTAAAACTCATTCCATAGTCTGTGAGTGTGTGTTTCATCCATAACACTTGAGCATAGTAATTTCTAGCTACTACATATTCAGCTTCAGCAGTGGAAAGTGCTACTGAGTGTTGATATTTTCATGACCAAGAAACTAATGAATCTCTTAATAAATGAAATGTTTCGGATGTACTTTTCCTATCCATTCTACATCCACCAAAGTCAGCATCCAAAAACGTTTTAAAAAAAATCATTTCTAGAAGTATAAAAGAGTCCTAAATCCATGGTTCCCCTTAAGTAGTGAAATATTCTTATCACTACCTTAAAATGGGATTCCTTAGGATTGGATTGATATTTGGCACATAAGTATACTGAAAACATTAATTCTGGATGACTAGCTATTAAGTAAAGTAGACTTTCTATCATACCCCCAAAAGATGTTTGATCCACTGATTTCCCAGCTTCATTAAGATCAAGAGTATTTGACGTACCAATGGGAGTACTTATACTTTTGGTATTGTCATATACATACTTATTAATAAGATATCTGATATACATATGTTGAGAGATATATGTTCCTTCTCGTTTTATAGAAATTTGAAAACCTAGGAAAAATGTTAACTCACCCATCATACTCATTTCAAACTCATATTTCATTATATCTATAAAGGAATCGGTTAAAGATTGCCGAGTTGAACCAAATATAATTCCGTCAACATAAATTTGAACAATAAATTTTTTTTGTTATATTACTTTATAAAAAGGGCTGGATTAGCATTTCCCTTAACATAATTATTTTGTAACAAAAATATTGTACGTATATCATACTAAGATCTATGGGCGTGTTTAAGTCCATTCAAATCTTTGGTAAGTTTGAAAACATTTTCAAGGGGTTTTGTGTCTCCAAAACCAGGAGTTTGTTAAAAAAAATTCTTCTTGAACATATCCATTAAGGAAAGCACATTTAACATCCATTTGAAAAAAATTTAAATTAAACAATGCTGCAAAGGAAAGTAAAATACAAATAGATTCAAGTATAGCTACTAGAGTATAGGTTTCTTCATAGCCAATTCCTTCTTGTTGATTATAACCTTTAGAAACTAATCTATCTTTATTTCTTACAATTATTTCATTTTCATCACATTTATTTCTGAAGACCCATTTTACTCCAATAATATAATTTTACTTAAGTCTTTCAACTGAGGTCCAAACTTTATTCCTTTCGAATTCATTTAGTTCATCCTGCATGGATTTTATCCAATCATCATCACCTAAAGCTTCATCAGTTATTTTTGGTTCTAATTGGGAAAGGAATGATAGATGTTCTATTTCATTTATTAAGGAACTTCTAGTCCTTACAGGTTGATTTATATCACCAATTATGCTATCACTGGGATGATTCTTCAGAATCAACTGATTTGGGTTTTGTAAAACCTGTTCATCAACATATGATAAAAAATATTCTGGGGTAAATGTTTCAAAAAAATTATTGGACATTTTCCTTATCAGAAGGATCTTCTATCAGGGGTTGATAATCAGTTTTTGAAAAAGAATCCAAAGATGTAGGTTGAGGTTTTTTAAAGGAAAATGGATTAGATTCATCAAATTTAACATGTACTATTTCTTCAACAGTACAAGTGTTTTTATTGAGAACTATATGATCCTTACAAGTTGTGGAGTAGCCTAAAAAATTCCTTCATCAGATTTGAGTGAGAATTTTTGTAAATTATATTTTTTATTTAGAATGAATTCTTTGCATCCAAATACCTTGAAGTAGAAAATTATAGGTTTTCTACCATTCCATAACTCATAAGGGGTTTTTTTAGAAAAGGTCTAATCAAAACTTAATTTATAGTATAATAATCAGTACTTAAAACTTCAGCCCAAGTGTTTGGCAATTGAATATTCACTCAACATGGTTCTTGTTATCTCTTGAAGAATTATATTTCTTCTTTCAATGACACCATTATTTTGAGGAGTTCTTGGTGCTGAGAAGTTAGGAGTAATACCTTTTCTACTACAAATAGTTTCAAAATCATAATTTTGATATTCTCCTCCATGATCACTATGAATAATTATCAATGAAAGTTTTTTCTCATTTTTAACATGGGCTCTAAAGATTTTGAAATAAGAAAAAGCTTCAGATTTATTTTCTAGAAAATAGACCCATGTAAATCTAGGGTAATCATCAACTAAGACAAATACATAATATTTTGTTCCAATTCCTCCAGTTTGTGTTGGACCAAAAAGATCCATATGAACCAATTGTAATGCATCAGTAGTTGAGACTTCACCAATTGATTTAAAACTTCATTTATGTTTCTTTCCATATTGACAAGGATAAAAAACTTTTGAAGAATCAAATCTAAGCTCCGGTAGAACCTTAACAAGTCTTTTCATAGAGAGTTTTCATAGGTTCCTAAGGTTAGACTATCCTAACCTTCTATTCCATAACCAAGATTGATCTTCCATTTCACTAAGGAAAGGTATATATTGGCTTCTAAGGTCTTCTAAGTTTAGTGTGTATACATTATCTTTCCTATGGATAGAAAGAATAAACTCTTCCTTGGAATTGTGTACTAATCACTTGTCATTCCTAAAATTCACCTTGTAAACTTCATCACATAACTGACTTATGGTGATGAGGTTGTGCTTAATACCCTTAGCAAATAAAACATTTGAAATCAATTTTTTTTTCAAGAAGAACAATGTTACCGATTCCAATAATTTCTCCCTGGTCATTATCTCCAAAAGTTACTTTTCCTCCTTTTGTCTTGATAATATTTTCAAAGAAGTTTTTGTTACCAGTCATATGCTGGGAACATCCACTATCCATGGACCATGTATTTCTATTGGTACATTATTTATTTTCCTAAAAATAAGAGTGTTAGACTTCCAGAACCCAAACATTCTTAGCTCCAGATATTTTACAAAGAAAAATTTTAGGTGTCGACATTTTCATCAAAAAATAAGCTTTATGAAAACCTAAATACTGGGTTTTGTTAAAATAGAAATTTTGTACCCAACATCCACTACACTGAAATTTGGTGTAGAATGAAGCACTTTTTAGAACAAAATAGTTATTACTGAAAACTGGTTTATAATGAGTATAACCAAACCATAACTATTCCTTAGAGGTAAAATTTGCGAATACATTTTATCAAAGTTTTCCTTCCCTAAGGTAAAGTTTGACAAACACTTCCTAAAGGAAAATATTTCTGAATTTAGTTTATTAACCAAATTTTTATCATTAAAAACATTATTTTTGGAACTCGAGTTAGTCTCTAAGACACATTTCTTATAAATTACATTTTCAAGATCCTTAGAAAGTTTATCCTTCTCAAAATTCAATTCCTTTAGGTTTTTTGAAGCACTTTAAAAAAAAATTCTTATCAAGATCTTTAGAAAGATCTTATACTTCCTTAGTAAAAATAGATTCTAGAATTTTCCTTATCAAGTTTTTTATTGAGTTTAGAATTTTCATTCTCAAGAAGTTTAGAAAACCTAGAAACTTCCTCATAAGTAGATAACGTATTATCTTCTGATGAGGAAGACTCGTCATCTGAAGATTCATAGTATTTATCATCACTATAATTTTCATTCAAATATAAATTTGTGATAGATTCATCATTATGTACCTTATCCATTAGATAATGATTTTCAATAGTTAACTTCACTAGTAGACCAAGATTCTTCTGACTAGAAGATTCATACTCTGAGGATTCATCAGAAGAGTCTCCCCCACTAGTACTCTAGGTGTCATTGGCTTTCAAAAATTTCTTAGATTTAACTTTTTAATATTTATTTCAATTCCTTTTTGAATGATTTTCCTTTCTATCCTTTTTCTTAAGCATAGGATAATCTGGCCTTATATACCCTGCTCTTTTGCACTCATAGTAAGTAACTTCTGAGTCTTTCTTGTCTTTTCTCTCTTTCTTCTTAAATCTATACTGAAAGTATTTCTTCCCAACTATCTTGTTCATCCTTCAAGAAAGATTAGCTAGTTAATTATTAGAATATTCACTTCCACTTGATTAAGATAAAACAGTGAATTTCTTAGACTTGGATCTTGTAACCCTTTTAGGAGTCTTGGAGTTAGTGGTAGTAAAGGATACAGTTCCATTTCCATTTTTCTTCTTATTTATATCATCATATCTTTTCATTCTTGTCTCATGTTGAATAGGATTTCCAAAAAGCTCATCATGATTAATTTGAGATACCTTCATATTCTCATCAATAGTTTTTCTCTTAGATTCCCATTCATTAGGCATAATATCTATAATCTTATCCACTAGAGCTTCATCATTAAGACCTTTCTCACCCATGGATTGTAAACTGTTAACAATAGTCATAAACCTTTGTTGCACCTTACACAATGGTTCTCCATATGGAAATATAAATCCATGATATTCTGCTCTAATCATGGCTCTTCTAGTTTCTATAACTTTTGATATACCAAAATTAGTAACCTCCAATTTCTTCTAGATACAATTTTCAACTTCAAAAGAAGAAATCTGGCTATATATATTCCTGGTCATGGAAGACAACAAAGTATTTTGTACCTTGTAGTTTAGTTGATATTATGAATTTTCTTCATTAGCAATAGTTTTCAATTCCTTATCATAAATCTCGTAATCTCTAGTAAGAATAACAAAGTTTTTCACTCCAATGTAAATAACAAGATTCTTCATACAATATATCCAATATTCATAATCATTCCCATTAAAAATAGGTGGTCTAGTAGGATTTAGATAATCAATTAAACCAACATTAAATCCTGCCATCTAAAAGAAAATATCTTTCCACACAAAATTTTTAATAGAATAAAGTTTGTAAACAAGGAAAAAAATTCCTAAGTAAGGAAAATATTTAAAACAATGAGAACTGAGCAAGAAAACTTATATGTGAATATAATTATTTCAGAGACCTCCTTTGATACCAATTTTAGGATAGAAAGATGAAGTAGATTCTCAAATACAAGAGGGGTGTTAATTTTATACTTTAAAAATTCCTTTAGAACCTTTAAATTTGGTATAAAAATTTCTTGTTCAAACTTAAGGAAAACTATGTTTAATAAAGTTTAAAAAAATGTAAATTCACAAGACCTCTTAGTTCTATAAACTTTCTAGGTTCTGGAAATATGATTCCGAAAGTGAAACTTAAGAAAAATTTACAAGGAAAATATTCTACTATAAAGCGTATAGAATCTTATTAATCAGAGTATACAAGTAAAAGAAAGTATAAGATAGTTATACATTCCTTATTAATCAAAATGTATTGGAAAATAAACTTGAAACACATACAAGTAAAAAGTATAAAATCTTTTAACCTAAATAGTAGGGTATCCAACAACCTTGGATAAAGGTCCTATGATTTATACTTTCAAGAAAGTCTTTCTAACCCACAGTAAGGTAAGCCCTCGATAGGAATATAAGAATCTGTATAGTTATCCCTGTAAGCCCTCAAACTTCAAGGTAGTTGGCACCTATGTCTTCCTTATCAAGGAAGTCCTCAAACTATAAGGTAGTCAGCACCTCTGTCTTCCTATCCCGGGAAGCCCTCGAATTTACTCAGCAACATCCAGAGTTGCACGAAGAAAGATGAACAACAAGTTTAGTATGCACAAGGCATGAGAGTATCTCCCTCTAGAAATAACTTGAACAGCATGTGATCTCTAGAGTGATAGATCAGTTTCTATGAGCTCATTCAAATGATCTCCTATTTATAAGAGTTTCTCCAACGGTCGGCTCCCCCCTATAATGGTCATATTTTTCCTTTAATCTCGAAGGGACCTGTACACATGTCACTCAAACAATGGTTAGTTAGAAATAGAATGTACAACATCATTTCATAGCTATAAAATGTAATTAAAATATGGTTTTATAACCAAATCCATTTTTCAGAGTCTAAGGAAAAATAATGTTCGGAGTCTAAGAAAATAAACATTCAAAGTCTGTATTACATGGATATTCGGACTCACTTTTTCAAGGAATTCAGAACCTGAAATATATAGAATTCATAGTCTAAATTCTAATTAATTGGGAATCTGAATTTTGAGGAATTCGGATTCTGAATTATGAGGAATTTAGAGACTGGATTTTGGGGAATTTGGAGTCTAAATTCTAATGAATTCCGAGTCGAAATTCAAAGGAATTTGGAACCAGAATTTTAGAGAATTCAGAGTCTGAATTTCAAAGAATTCAGAACCAGAATTCGGATCCTGAAAAGATAATACTCTATATCTAAGTATTTATATAATTCTGAGATTTTATATGTGAAACTGAATTTTTCACTTACGAATAAAATGAGTTAGATTTAGAGAAATTATAACATGAACAATGAAAACAAGGGTAAGGATAAAATTTCCTTAGGGAAGGAATTTTTTCCTTATTAAGATATATCTTAGGGGAAATAAAATTTTCCTTGGGAAAGAGTGTTTTTTATTTTCAAAACATAAAGGAATGGAAAAGTCATAAGGAAATCTTATTGACTCAATAAGTAGGCCCACGGTTTGGCCCACTATGTAACCAAACATTTCACCCTAGTAAAAAGTAGATAAAATGATCTTTTTCTATTACAACACTGAACCCTTTAAACATGATTTTATACCTTTTTATCCATTTTCATAGTAATTGATCTCCCCTATTCTCCTTTAAGCTCTTGGGTGCATCTTCTTGGATTATATTTAATTTATACTTCCATATATCACACTAGAAGGTTGTGGTAAGGTTATAACTCTATTAACTTTTAGTTTTCCTATTTACTTTCCTTCAAATTACTCTCTCTATATTTAACATGAATATTATATTTTCATGTATTTTGACTGATATGTTCATCTGTCCCGTTCTATGTCAAATTGAAGGTAAATATTGAATGTGTGTCCTATTCTAGTCCAAAGGTATGTTGTCTATAAGTTTCTCCCATAGACATTACCTTTTCCTAGGGTACTTTAATTTTGATTCATGTTGGTTTTCCATGCATGAACCCTAAATTAAAAACTATGTTGAAAATGTGTTTTTCCCTTAAAAATTAAACATATAAAATTTTTGAAAACTATGGGTGATGTGTTTATAATGGAAAACCATATAAAATTTAATATTTATGTAATTTTTATGAAATTAAAATTTTTATTGTTTAGGTTGTGTATAAATTGCGATACCCAGAATACACCTAATATATGGTGGTTTGTGATACTAGAATACACATGATATATGGTCGTTTGTGATACCTAATTATACACTTGATATGTGGTATTTTTTGAAAAATAAGATTATTCATGATATGTTGTTGTTTTTGATAACTTATAATACACTCGATATGTGGTGGTTTGTGATAACTGTTAATACACCCAATATGTGGTAGTTAGTGATAACTTAGAATATAGCCAATATGTGTTGTTCTGTGATACTAGAATACATCTGATGTGTGGTGGTTTGTGATAACTCGGAATAAACTTTACGTGTAGTGGAATTTGATGTGTTTTTGGTTCTTGGGTTGGAATAGTCTTCAATACATGCTCAAACACATATGACACTATCCAAATTAGGTAGGTTTTTCCTTAAGTGTCACTATGGATATGATAACCCTTCTTTTTATTACACATTAATTCATGATTTATTACATTAGAGTACACATTATACAACCTATAATATTGATAAATATAGTGTTTTGAGGAATTAGGTACATTATAAAATAACTTAAAATAGGGAATACATCATCTTTATTGAAAACTTATTTAAAATTCTCAAATTATTCCTTCATACTTAAAACTTCAAGGGATAACCCAGGGATATACATAAGAATGGGGTGATCTATAAGTACTATTAAAGGAATAAACATTGAATAACATAAAGAATATAATAAATTTTAGAAAATAGGCTTGTAAATAGGTCACAAAAGGAGTGAGAATCATAAACATGAATAATCAGGCATGATATAGCATGATAACATAATGACGACATGGGAAATGTGGAAACAACATAAAACACTACATCATAAACATTGTTCAAGAATAATTGCTACCACATCATGATGTAAAAAGGTCAAATGATGGATTAGGTTTACTTTATAATCCCTTTCATGACATCTCAATAAACTAAAACATTACCCAATCCACTAGAGCGCTATATAATATGAGGTGCACCCATTACTTTTATTCCATTCTCATGCTTAAGTGTGCCACATAGATCATAAAACAAGGAATCGTTTATCATAAAATTTTATTACATGATCAATATGTTTAGTATATATACATGTAATTCCCCAATAAAATAATTATAAGTGCACAAAGGTGAACATCCTTGATAGGAAATGGGTATGGGTATTCACTACACAATTGTTTGGAATTGAAAATCACGGAGAATGTTTTACAGCATAATGGGGGTGTATAAATGTTCATGGAAGGGATTTATGAGAGTGAAAGGGGTCTCTCATAACTTATAAATAAAATAAAAATTTAGGGGATATGTAGTAATATATCCCAAAAATAGGAAATGTAGATAAAATACATAAGATAAAAAAATATACTTGAATAAAAAGGATAAGAAGAAGATCTCTTACCTTCAGAATTTGGTTCCAAATTCTTGGGAGGATATTTATAAGAGATTTGGGTAACATTGTGAGTAATATAGAGAGGGGGATACATTGTTTCTTATTAAAGATAAATTGCATCTTGGGTGGGTTTATAATTGAAATGAGTATGGAATTATTTATCATTTCTCAAACTTATGTTTTGAACTCTATATAATTAAATAACCAAAACCAGATACCTTCCTGTGTTTTTTGAACATGGTTTCTAACAAAGAGGGGTGGTTTACATTATTTTATTAGGAAAAGGGTATAAATTATTAAAATAATACCCTTTGTAATGTGGTAGTGGGTCATGTTTATAAACAAATGATTTTAAAACCTTAAAATATATTATAGGTTTTGTAGGATTCATAAAGGCTTTATAAAATTAATAAAAATAGCTTAATATTACATTATTTTAAAGGTGAAATTTATATTTGGTATTTATTTCCCATTATAGTATTTTTTACAATAGCTTTGGGTCATTATGATGTCATAATACACACCGTATATTTATACTCTCTTTAATTTTTTCCAACAAATTTGATTGTCTTATAAAATTATAAAAAATTCACCATTGGATAATTTTGATATTATGATTCCAAAAATAATATTAATTTTATATAAATAATTTTATAAATATTTGAATTTTCACTTTTAATATAATAATTTATATTTATTGAGAAATGTTGTGTTTTTTGATAAAAATAGTTTTCAAACCCTTATAAAAATTATATTTGTCTTCATAAAAATTATATAATAATTTATATTTAATAACCATTATTTGATAATAATATTAAAATAAAATATAATATATTTAAAAAATCCATTAATTCATAAATGTCTTAATTAAATTTGAATATTAACCAAAATAATAATTTTGTTTTATTGTATAAAAATAAAAAAATAATTTATAAAGTAACAATAAAAAAATGAAAATATATTCATTATTATATAAAATATACATATTCATATTATTATGTTCTTGATAGATATCCGTTTAATAAATCATATAACACTCTAATAGTAAGTTTTGCAATGGTGAGACTTCCATGGGGTGGTTTGGCATACATGGTTTGGGTTGTGATCTCGATGAACATGAACTTATCACACAAGCAGTTCCTATCAAGCTTCAGTTATTGGATATAAAATTGGGCATGTACAAGGGAAATCCTAGTGATGTTATTTCCCTAATAATATCTAATAAATAGTCTTAATATGGTACGATCCTATTGGTTGAGGTCATTACTTCTATTGTGTGTGTTAATTGGAATTGTTAAAACCCTATATTTATACTCATCATATTATTATTTTTCAATAGCTATATTATCAATGGTAATGATGCTTAATGGTTTTTTAAATATGATAGTATATAATAAAACTAATTAAGTGTCTGTGTTTTCTATAATCATGAAACATAATAATAAATTTAATTCAACCACAAAGGGGTATTTATTTATAATAGTTTGGGTTGTAACAATATTCCCCCATTCAGAAATTTTTCCCTTGAAATTTTTATTTAACAGACTAAAACAGATAAGGGTAATTCTATTTCATCACATCCTATGATTCCCATGTTTCTTATTTAAACATGTGGTTTCTCCATAGCACTTTTACCAGGTGAATTATCTTATTTTATAGAACATTATCTCTATTATCTAAGATCTTAACCAACTTCTCCTCATATGAAATATCATTCTCTAATTCTAACACCTCTATATTGAGTACATGAGAGGGGTCTGATATGTACTATCTCAAGATTGATACATGGAACACATCATGTACTTGAGATAGGTCATGTGGGAGTGCTAGTTGATATGCCACTACTCTGTTTCCATCAAGGATCTCAAAGTGATTGGTGTATCTTGGACTAAGATTTTTCATTCTTATAAAATATCATGAGTTTATTCTACATAGATATTCATAGGAATACCTTGCCTCTAACCTCAAACTATAGGTCTCATCAATGATTGTCAGTATATAAATTTTTTCAACTCTGAGCAGCCTTGATGTGTTGTTGAATGATCTTGATCTTTTCCACCATTTCATCTACCATTTTACTACCTACCTATTTATGTTCCTTATCTTTATCCCAACGTACAGGTATATTCACCTATTCCCATAAACAGATTCATAGGGATTCATTTGGATTCTAGAGTGTAAAATGTTATTTTATGATACCTTGTCTAGAGTAAGATGTTGATCCCATCCTCCTTTGAAGTAAATTAATCATTCTCTCATCATATACTCAGGTGTCTAGATAGTCTAGTCATATTGGCCATTATTTTGTGGGTGATAAGTCGTTAAAAAGTTCAAATCTATATTTAAATAATATTGGACAATATTCTAGAAAGTGTAGGTAAATCTTAGATCTCAATCATATATAATCGATTGTGGTGTTCCATGCAGCCTCATCACTTCTCTAATGTATATTCTTGCAAGTTGATTGAGTTATAAGTCCTATCAAAGTGGAATAAAGTGAGAAATATTTGTAATATAATCCACCACAACCCATATATAATTATTTTCTCTTGATGTATTTGGAAGGCTAGTGACAAATTCCATGGTGAGTTTTTCTCATTTCCATCTAGGTATGGGAAATGGTTGCATTATCCCCCTATATTTTTTCCCTTTAAACTGTTATTTTCATACAAACAATACATCTTAATGTATATTCCACTATATATTTCTTAATATTGTCCCAAAAATAGTTCTCTCAGATATATTGATATATCTTTGTGCTTCCTAGATGGATGGAGAAGGTTGATCTATGTGCATCATCCAACATCTCCTTCTTTAACTTGGGATTTTATGGTATACATATTCATAACCCAAATCTCACATAGCCTTCTTCATTAACATTAAACTCTTTGAATTTCCATTTTATTATAGATTCCAATTATTTCTAAATTCCTGCATCATCTATTTCAAAATCCTTTATCTTATATGGTAGAGGAAATTGAGAAATCCTTTGTGTAAGGATTTATGATGATCCTTCCATTATGAGTCCCATGTCCATCCTTTTTAAGTCTAATAATATTAGATCCTTCTAAATTCTCATCAATGATAAATATTTTGGATCCATTCTACTTTGAGAATATTCAACTTTATTCACTTTTATCGGATGGTTTAAGACTGAGTAGTCATAGTCCTTGATCAAATATAAACATATTCATTGGTTTATATTCATCTCTTTCTATGGGATTATATACTTGAGGATATTTTTATCCATATATATTTCAAACTTCTTACCAAAAAGATAATGCCCCTATATTTTCAATGGAAATATCACTACAACCAACTCCAGATCATCTACTGGGTAGTTCTATTCATGAATTTTCAATTTCCTTGAAGCATAGGATATCACTTTTTCATTAACACATAGCCCAATCCCTTCTTTGAAACATCGTTTTACACCTTAAAAAGTTCCCCACTTTTGGGTAGCGCAAGTATAGGCATAGTGATAAGAATATTTTTCAACTTCTTGAATATATCTTCACATTAATCATTACAAAAAAACTTGACACCATTACAAGTTATCTGGGTTTGTGGGTTTAAAATTCATGAGAAATTTCTCACAAATCAATGATAGTACCTAGATAATCTAAGGAAACTATGAATATTTGTCATAGATGTTGGCCTCGACCATCCTTAAATTTCTTCTATCTTTGAATGGTCTATAGATATCCCATTTATTGGGATAATATTCCCCAAGAATGAGACCTCTGTATACAAGAACTCACATTTTTTATACTTTTCAAAAATATTCTCCTTTCATAAGGTCTTTAGCAAAGTGATCAGATGCTTCTCATGCTCCTCCTTAATTTTGGACAATATTAGAATATCATATATAAATTCTAAGACAAATTTTTCAATGTAATATCTAAGGACTATATTCATAAATTCCAAGAATATTGCTAGATCATTAGTGAGTCTAAATTTAATTACTATGAACTCATAGTACCCATACCATTTTTCAAAAGAATTATTGGGGATATCCTCCTTCTTCACCATTACTTGATAATATCCTGACCAAAGATCCACTTTGTATAAGTATTTTTCTCAATGTATCTAATCTCATAGGACTTCAATTCATAGAATATGATACTTATTCTTTATCATGATCTTGTTGAGCTCATGATAATCAATGAAAAGGTGTATTGATCTATCCTTCTTCTCAATGAAGAGAACTCGTGTACCCCAAGGTGAAGCACTAGGGCATATGAACCCTTTATCTAGATTCTCTTATAGTTGTTTCTTCAACTCCTCAAGTTATACAACTTCCATTATATATGGATTCTTGAATAATGGTAATCCACTAGGTATAATTTCTATTGAAAATTCAACCACTCAACTTGGAGGAAGACCTTGAAATTATTCAAGAAACACTTCATTGTATTATATCACAATGGGAATGTCATCAAGAATGATTATTTCCTTAGACTTAATAATTTAAGCTATAAATTATTTCTTATAGGGAAATAATATTCATGCTTGATATGTTCATACTAAATAAGATTTATCCTTCTCCTTTCACTTGTACAGAATTGGGGAACGATTTGTGATAAAGAGAGTCATTTCCTTCCCATGTAAATTTATGTTGTCTCTATATAAGGAAATCCAATCCATGCTCATAATTTCATCAACTTACACTAAATAGAGTTTCACAAGGTTCACTGGGAATTTCATTCCACAAATTTTGATAGGGGAGGAGTAATATACTTAGGATGCAATAATTTCCCCTTTTTCCATTTTCACTGACAAATATACTTCCATGTATTATGGTGGTACTTGAATAGTTCTACTAAACTTTCATGATATGAAGGAATAATTACAACCCGAATTAAAATTTATGTTCATTGTTTTTGAATGAATAACTAGAGTACCTATCACCACTTCATTGTCGGGATCCACCTCTGCAGTTGTGAGGGAATAAGTTCTCCATTTCTGCCTTAGAGGTTTTTTGTTGTCCCCTAAAACCCTTGGCATAGTACATTGATTTGAGAAGTTCCCATGTTTGTTGAAATTGAAATAATGAACAATGATTTGAGGGTTTACTAGAGCATTCATTTACTCCATCACATTGTTGGGTTTCTCTTATAGATAGTCTCTAGCTATGTGTTCTTTCTTCCAACACATAAATCATTTTCTCATCCCCCTTATACAATTTTTTGGGTGCTTATTTCCACACTTCTAACAAGTGGGATGTTGACATTTCTTAGCACCATTATATTTCTCCATTGGACTACCAGAATTAAACTCCATTTCATCTTCTTATTTGTAACAACCCAAACTTTTATTAATAAAAATTACTCTTGATCTAATTAAATGTATTATTATGTAAAATGGTTATATAACATATTCACTTCCTTGGTTTTGTGTGTTTGGATTTTAAAATACTGTTAATAATTGTTACCATTGCTAATATATCCTTTCAACAGTGATCACATGATTAGTATAAATATAGGGATTTAACTAATCAAATTTACATAGAAAAAGGAAGTGATAGCCTCATCTAATAGAATTGCTCCATACGAAGCCCATTTTTCAGAGTTCAGAAAGGAGGTGGTGTCACTGGGCTTCACTCTTAACCAATCCCAAGCTGAGCTTCAACACGTTAAGCTTGAACGGAACTGCCTATGGGAGAAGTGTAAGTTGATAGAGATTGCCACCCGAGCAATGTTATCCGAGCCACACAAGGAGTATGTCACCAACGAACACCTTACCCTTAGGTCATATTCGGGTGTTATAAGGGGTCATGTGAAAAGACCCTAGTAATATTATTATGTGCATTTTTTTGTATAAAGAATATACATTCATTTTATTACTGTTACTTTGTAAATATTTTTTAAAACACAAATAGTATTTTTAGTTAATATTCAATTAAGGAAATTATTTTGATGAATTAATGGATTTTTAAATTAAATAATATTTTAATAATATATTATTACTAAATTACTCTTTATTAAACATAAATGATCATATAGTTTTTATGAATGCAATTGGAATTTTTATTAAGGTTTGAAATCTATTTTTGTCAAAACCCATGAATTTTTAATAAATGTTGATTTTTATTTTAAAAGTAAAAAAATTCATATAATTATAAAATTATTTATATATAATTAATATTAGATTTGGAGTCGTGATTTTGAAATTATCCAATGGTGAATTTTTCATAATTTTCTGAGACAGTCAAATTTTTGGGTAAAAATTAAATACCATTTAAATATATAATGTGTTTTATGACATCATAATGACCCAATAGTGATGTAATAAAATAAAATAAATGGTCTTTTCTTCCAATATATTTTTTTAATTTAAAATAATTTGATCTTACTTTTGTTTGATTTATTATACAAAGCCTAAATGGATCCTACAAGACTTATAAAACATTTTAACATTTTATAATGATTTCCTTGAGAGTTTTACTCGCATCCACATAAGAAAGACTAATATATAAATAATTTAGGCCATTTTCCTTATAAAATAATGTTCTACACTCTATGTTGGAAAAAACCAATCACAAAAACCATGGTATGGTTTGTGTTTTTCATTTGTTTAATGTGTTGTGTCCAAAACCTAAATAATAAAGAATTCTCTCTCTTTTCCTATATAAACACACCCAATATCCCATTAATATTCACTAAAAATCCTTGTATCACGTCCCTACTCTTCCCTCCTCTCTCTAAAATCCCCCAAGGTTCCCCAAGCTCCCAATAAGCCTCTCTCAACCCCTACCAATCCTTTGGGATCACACTTCCATGTAAGGGATTCCTTACTTTCTAATTTTTGTCCATGTTTATTTATGTTGTTATTCAACTTTATTTTCAATTAAAAATGTTGGGGTGTGATTTCACACCTCCCCCATAATTCTATAATTATTTTTTAATGATGAGATACCTCTTTATCTCTCATTATTTCCTCCCATGTATGCCCATTACCATGCTGAAATTCTGTAAGGAATTTCTCTCATCTCATTTACATTCAAGAAATTATTTTTTGTTATGCTTATAAATTCCATTAAACATGTTGGTACGTGTATCTATATGATTACATTACTATCCATTTCATGTAAATATGATTATACACCCCTTTATCTCTCATTAACCATTTTTATGAATCCTTATGTCACGTCGTTATGCTGCCAAAATTTCCCCACGATTTTCCAAGCCAAAGTCATTGTGTAGTGAATAACATGCCCATTCTCTATCAAGGGTATTTACCTTTATGAACATTTACTTATTGACTATAGAGATTCATTTATTAATTCTACATTCCTTTATCATGGAATAAATTATGGTGTTTAATGAATACATGTTGTATGATCTATGTGGCACACTTATGCATTAAATGAAATGATTAAGAAGGGTCTACCCTGATTGTGATTCAATTCATTGGGTAAAGATTAGTATCATGATACATAAAGTGAAATGAGGGTTTACTAATGATAATTAAAGATAAATGGGGGTTTACTCATTCTTCGTGTTCAATGATCCTTAGATCATTCTAATATCATGTTAAATGTTGATGCCACATTTCCTTGTTAGGATAATCATGCTATATCATGCCTTTATGTTCATGTTTCTCTTATGATCCATTGATATGACTATTGCCTTATATGTACTATATTATTCATGCTATGCCTTGTTTACTCCCTTACTGGGCTTTATAGCTCACCCTTTTTTATGTTTGTGCTTAGGTTATCCCATTAAATGCTAAGTATGAAAGAATGTGTGTGGTCATGTAAAAGAAGTTTTCAATAAAGATGGGTATTTCATGTTTTAAGTTGTTATGTAATGTTTCTAAGCCCAAAAGACCCTAGACCTCTAGAACTTCTATGTTTTATCAAGGGAATATTTTTTGTAATAAATTATGTTTAGGTGTAAAATAAAGAGCAGGGTTGTTATAGTTGGTATCAGAGGGAGGTTTAGTTATTTTTTGGGAATAGGATTAGAAAACCCTAGTGAAAGCCTTAGGAATAATACTAAAAATAATAAAAACATCCATAAATTTTGGTGAGTATTGAGTAAGTGGTTTATCAAGAAAATACATCCCTATCTGGATACGAGCTGGTAGATGCGGCTCTGGCATAGATGTATCTAGGGGTAAAACCTGAAAGCACCGATTTGAGCTAAACTCAAATGGGAACTGGTGCATGACAAAGGGTCTTACCGCACTATTAGTTATGAAAATCCTCGAGGATAGGCTTTGGTAAATTCAATATTAGTATGAACCATTGTTAAGGGAATAAAAAAGTGTCCCTAAGAATATATGTTGGGAAGTAGATCATGGATAGCATAGATTGAATCCTATAAAGTCATATGTTAAGGAAATAAATGTAATTTATAATTTATCCCTTTTTATTTGGATTAAACTTTATGTGTTACCCATAACTTTCCTCTTATTCTAGAAAATGGCTGTTAATAGGAGGACCCATCCTAACAACCGATGTTAAGATCAATGTGATGACTATTCTAATGAGATTCCCAATCTGATGGGAGTGGAAATCGTAAACTTTGTCATGATACTCTCCAAGCTCACTCAAGTTTTGAATAGAAACATGGGTAAAGAGGAGCTTTCAACCCCCCCCCCCACACACACACTCAAGAAGAATAAGCCACAATCGAGAGCTTCATGAGACAAAGGCCTCCTACTTTTAATGGGTCATCTGATCCCTCAATCGTCAAAAAATGGATCAAATCCATTAAAAAGATCTTATCCATCCTTAAATGTTTTGAATGAGATAAGGTTATTTTGGCTTCTTATCCTATGGAGGGTGAAGCTGATCAATGGTGTAAATTGATCAAAAATACAAATCCTGAGGAATATATCAAGGCATTGGAATAGAAGGATTTCTATAAAATGTTTTTTGATAAATATTTTCCTCACACCCTCCAACTTAAGATGGAAAGGGACTTACTTTACCTTAACAAAAAAGATGACGAATCCATCAAAGCGTACAAGGAAAATTTCGCAATGATTTCATGATATGCCTCTGGCATTATCGTTACCCCCAAATAAAAGTTTGGACACTTCTTTGGTGGGCTAAAACATAGCCTATGGAAATCCCTACCATCCGTGACTTCTAGAGCTATGAGGAAATTGTCTAATGTCACCTCAATGTCAAAATTGAGATCAATGAATCTCAGGGGTATCATGGGGATAAGAGGAATAATGTCGAATTTAATTTTGGTGGTCATATGGATAAATCCAATGGTGCTAATAAATTCTAGCACCCCACTTTCCAAAGGTTAGGAAAGAAACACCCTGGAAATTTGTTGAAGGGGACGAGGAAATGCTTTATGTGTGGAAGAGATGGATACCTGGATATTAAGTGCCGACTAGAAAATCATGCTCCTACAATAGAGGATAGGAATTCTCCCTTAGACCCTCAATTCATTGTTCATTTCTTCAGCTACATATAACGAGGGTACTTTGCAACCCAGTTCCCTAATCCAAGGGTTTTAGGAGGCATCCAACAACCTCCAAGGTAGCAAGGGTGATCTTTTTCAATAACTATCACTGAAGTAAACCCCAAAAACAAAGTGGAGATAGGTGTGCTATTTATTCAATCAAGAATATTGAACATACTTTTTTATTCTGGTCCTATGTATTATTTTATATCATGAAAGTTTAGTATAACAATCCCAACACCACCACAAATCATGGAATTAATGATGTCGGTGAGAACAAAAAATGAGGAAATCATTGCATCCCATGAATATAACTTCTCCCCTATCACAATTTGTGGTTTGATCTTCTTGGAAAAACTCATCATACTCCCTCTAGTGGAATTTGTAGGAATTATTGGCATGGATTGGTTTTCACTGTATAGAGCCAACATAAATTACTGTGAGAGGGAATCACTCTCCATATAGAGAATCGACCCTCGATTTTGTACAAGTGCAAGGAGGAGGATTAATATTTCTTTGCACCATCAATTCAAGAACATATATTACTGCCCTATGAGAACACGTATCTTTATCATATGATTGAGTCTATGGAATCAACCATCCTTGAAGACATTCCTATTTTGATTTAATTTGTTGAAGTGTTTTTTGAGGAATTTCCTGGTCTTCCTCCTAGAATATATGTTCAATTCTCAATAGATCTTATACATGGGGCATTGCCAATATCAAAGACTCTGTATAAAATGGTTTTTGTGGAGCTTAAGGAGCTAAAGAAACAACTATAGGAGAATTTGGATAAAGGGTATATACGCCCAAGTGTTTCAGCATGGGGTGCCCTAGTCCTCTTCATCAAGAAGAATGATGGGTTAATGTGACTTTTCATTGATTATCGTGAGCTCAAGAAAATCATGATAAAGAACAAGTATCCCCTTCCATGAATTTTAGACATGTTCTATCAGCTACATGGAGAATAATACTTCTCCAATGTGGATTTGTGTTTGGGATATTACGAAGTAAGGCTGAAGAAGGCTGATATCCCCAAAACTACTTTTTATACAAGATACAGGTACTATAAATACATATTAATGTCTTTTTGGCTCACTAATACTCTACCAATATTCATGTACTTTATGAATAGAGTCTTTAGATATTACCTCAAAAAAATTTGTAGTCTTTATAGATGATATTCTAATATAATCCAAAACCAAGGAGGAGAATGAGAATCATCTAATCATTGTACTAGAGACCTTGAGAAATGATATGCTCTATGAAATGTACAGAAAGTGTGAGTTCTGGTTGAAGGACGTCTCATTCTTAGGTCATATAATCATAATAAATGGGATATATGTGGATCCCTCTAAGGCAATTATAATTGAGGGATGGATGAGGCCAACATCAGTAACGGATATCCTTAGCTTCCAGAGGTTAGCTGGATATTATAGCTGATTTGTGAGAAATTTCTCATGATTTTCCAACCCTCTTAACAAGCTAACTCATAAGGGAGTAAAGTTTTCTTGGAGTGATGAATGTGAAGAGAGATTCAATGAGTTGAAAAGGAGGCTTATCACTATACTTTGGATCACACTACCCACAAGTGGAGAACTTTTTTTGGTATTCTGTGATGCTTCGAAGAAGGTCCTAAGATGTGTGTTGATGAAAAATGACAAATTCATTACCTATACTTCAAGGAAATTGAAATTTCATGAGAAAAACTATCCAAAACATGATCTGGAGTTGGATTTAGTAATCTTCGCTTTAAAATTTTGGTGAAATAACCTCTTTGGGGAGAATTCTGAAATATATATAGATCACAAAATCCTCGAGTATATATTTACACATAAAGAGTTGAACATGCGCCAATGAAGATGTTTATAGCTGATAAAAGATTAAAATTGCACAATCCATTACCACCTTGATAAAGAGAACAAGGTTTTGGATGCTCTAAGTAGATAGAACACAGTTATTCTATCATTAATGAGAATTCAAAAGGATCCAATATTCTTAGATTTGATGAATATGGACATGGGAATCATAAAGAAGGGAACATCACTAATCCTTTAACAAATGATTGCTCAACCGTCTCTTTTTAAAAGGTTAAAGGATTATCAAAAGGATTATGTGGGAATTTAGAAGAAATTGGAAACTATCAGAAAAGGTAAATCCTTATAGTTCAATGTTAATGAAGAAGGAATTGTGAGATTTGGGACAAGATTATATGTTCCATCAAATCTGAAGTTAAAGAATGAACTTTTGGATGATGCACATATTTCGAATTTCTCCATTCACCCAGGAAACACAAGGATGTGTCGATATATCTAAGAGCATTATTGGTGGGATAACATGAAGGAGGAGATCACTGAGTATACATCAAAGTGCTTGGTATGTCAGCAATTGAAGGTTGAGAGGCAGATGTCTAAGGGGAAGATGCAACCATTACCCATACCAGCAATGAAATGGGATAACATAACTGTGGACTATGTCACTGGACTTCCAAAGACATCCAAAGGAAACAATGATATCTAGGTTGTTGTGGATCACCTTACAAATATTGTGCACTTCATTGCAATTCAAGAGGATTTCTCATTGGATTAACAAGTACAGATATATATCAGAGAAGTGGTAAGGCTGGATGGAGTACCACTATTTATTTTATCTAATCAAGATCCAAGATTCACCTCTATGTTCTAAATGATTATTCAACATGATCTGAAAATAGAGCTGAACTTCAGTATGTCTTATTATCCTCAAACTGATGGCCAATCTGAGCGGACTATCCACACACTGAGGACATGTTGAGAGCATGATCAATGGACTTCAAAGGTAGATGGGATCAATATCTTCCACTATTTGAGTTCTCTTATAATAACAATTTCCACTCAAGCATACATATGGCTCCTTATTAAGCCCTTTATGGGAAGAGGTTCAGAACAATGGCATGTTGGGATGAAGTTGGGGAGAGAAAACTCCTAGGTCCAAAAATGGTTGAAGAAATGGGGGAGAATATTAAGACTATCCAGTAGCACATTAATTCTTCTTAGAGTCGACAGAAGAGCTATACTGATAATCATCAACGATACCTAGAGTTTGATGTCAGAGATATGGTATTCTACTACATATCACCATGGAATATAGTTATGAGATTTGGGAAGAAGGGAAATATTAGTCCTAGTTACATCGGGCCTTTTGAGATCCTTGGTCGCATTGGAGTAGTGGTCTATCGACTAGCACTCCCACAAAACCTATCTCAAGTACATGATGTATTCCATGTATCACTTTTGAGGAAGTACATACTAGACCCATCACATGTACCCAATCTAGAGGTGGTACCATTGGATAATGACCTCTTCTATGAAGAGAAGTTGGTGAATATCTTAGATCGTAGGAAAAAGGTTCTATGAAACAAGACAATGCCCCCTCATCAAAGTAATGTGGAGAAACCAAAAGATTGAAGAAGAAATATGGGAACCAGAGGAAGTGGTGAAGCAGAGTTACCCTAATCTATTTTAGTGTGGGAAACAAAAATTTTGAGGGTGAAATTTCTTAAGGGGGAAGATTGTAATGACCCAAACTTTTATTAATGAAAATTACTCTTGATCTAATTAAATGTATTATTATGTAAAATGGTTATATAACATATTAAATTCCTTGGTTTTATGTTTTTGAATTTTAGAATATCGTTACAAATTTTTACCATTGAAAATATAGTTGTTGAACAGTGATCACATGAATAGTATAAATATAGTGCTTTTATAAATCCAATTTACACAAACAATGTAAGTGATGGCCTCATCTAGTAGAATTTCTCAATACAATGCCCATTTGTCTGAGCTTGTAAAGGAGGTGGCGTCATTGGGTTTTCTCTTGACCAATTCTAAGCCAAGCTTCATCACGTTAAGCTTGAACAGAACCTCCAATGAGATAAGTGGAAGTTGAAAGAGATTACCACCTGATCGATGTTATCCAAGCCACCCCAAGAGTCTATAACCATCACACACCTTACCCTTAGGTTATATGAGTGTGTTATAATTTTTTATGTTACAAGACCCTAGCATTATTATTATGTGCATTTTTTTGTATGAAGAATATACATTCATTTTATTATTGTTACTTTTTAAATAGTTTTTAAAGCACAAATAGTATTTTTTGTTAATATTAAATGAAGAAATCTATTTTTATGAGTTAATGTATTTTTAAATTAAGAATTATTTTTAATAAAATATTATTTCTAAATTAATTTTTATTAAATATAAATAATTGTATAATTTTTATGAATACAATTGTAATTTTTATTATGGTTTGAAAGCTGTTTTTATCAAAACCCATGAATTTTCGATAAATGTCATTTTTTATTTTAAAATTAAAAATTAAAATATTTAGAAAATTATTTAGATAAAATGAATATTATTTTTTTAATCAGGATGTTGAAATTATCCAACGGTGAATTTTTCATAATTTTCTGAGACAGTCAAATTTTTGGGTAAAAATTAAATACAGTTTAAATATATAATATATTTTATGACATCATAATGACCCAATAGTGATGTAATAAAATACTATAAATGGTATGTTTGGACTATATATGTTTTACCTTTAAAATAATTTGATTTTAGGTTTGTTTGATTTATTTTACAAAGCCTTAGTGGACCCTCCAAGACTTATAAAACATTTTAACATTTTAAAATGATTTCCTTGAGAGTGTGACTCACCTCCCCATACAAAAGCCTAATATTTTAATAATTTTGGACATTTAACTTATAAAATAATTTTTTCCAATCCACTTTGGAAAAAAACATGGGCAAAAACCATGGTATGGAATTTGGTTTTGATTAGTTTAATGTGTAGCGTCCAAAACCTAAATAATAAAGAATTCCCTCTCTTTTCCGATATAAACTGACCCAATATCTCACTTATCTTAACTCAAACCTATTGTAACACATCCATAATATCCCATAATATCTCTAAAATCCTCATAAGGTTCCCCAATCTTCCAGGAATCTTCTATCAATCCCCTCCCAAGCCCTTGGGATCACACTTCCAAGTAAGGGATTTCCTTCCTTTCTCGTTTTATTTTCATGTTTATTTATGTTGTTATTCCATTTTATTTTTAATTAAAAATTTTGTGGTATGATTTCTCACCACGCCCATACATCCCTACTTATGTTTGAATTATGATATACCTCTTTATCTCTAATTAATTCATCCCATGTACACCCATTACCATGCCAAAATTCCGTAAGGAATTTCTCTCTTCTCATTTACATTCAAGAAATTATTTTATATTATGCATCTAAATTCCATTACAAATATTGGTACATGTATCTATATGACCCCTTACTATCCATTTCATTTAAATATGATGATATACCCCTTTCTCTCTCATCAAAATTTTTTATGAATCCTTATATCAGGTCGTTATGCTGCCGAAATTGCACTGCGATTTTCCAAGCCCAAGTCATTGTGTAGTGAATACCATGCCCATTTCTCTATCAATGGTATTCAGATTTATGCACATTTAAATGTTGATTATATAGTTTCATGTATGAATTTCATGTTCTTTTATCATTTAATAAATTATGTTGTTTAATGAATACATGGTGTATGATCTTTGTGGCACACTTATTAATGTAATGAAATGGTTAAGAAAGGTTCACCCTGATAGTGCTCCAATGCATTGGGTAAAGATAAGTATAATGATACATAAAATTCAATGAGGTTTTACTCATGATCCATGTGAAATGAGCCTTAGATCATGCTGATATCATGTTAAGTTTTGAAGCCACATTTCCATGTTAGGATAATCATGCTATATCAAGCATTTATGGTTATGTTTCTCTTCTGATCCATCGATATGCCTACTGCCTAACATGTACTGTATTATTCATGTTATTCCTTTTTTAGTCCCTTATTGGGATTTATAGCTCATCCTTTTTTTATGAATGTCCTAATGTTATCTCATACAATGATAAGTATTAAGGAATGTGTGTGCTCATGTAAAATAAGTTTTCAATAAAGATTTGTATTTCATGTTTTAAGTTGTTATGTAATATTTATATGCCCCAACGACACTATACCTCTCGATATTCTATGTTGTATAAAGTAAATATTTTATGTAATAAATTTTTTTTTGTGTGAAATAAATAGCAGGGTCTTTATATTATCCCAATGATACCCTTGAGATTTTCCAATCTATCTTTCGACTTTGAGAGAACATCAGACAATTTCCTCATAGCTATCAATGTCTTGGATCACTATAGATTTTCATAGACAAGTTTTTATACCACCAAAGAAGTTTTCAAATTATCATTTGGGGTAAAAAAAAATCCAAAGGCATATCATGTAATTCTTGTGAAGTTTGCCTCATACACCCTGATAGATTCTTTGTCTTTATTCTTGAGCGAAAGAAAAATTCCTTTCCATTTTAAGTCAAAGAGTTCATGGAAAATATTTATAAAAGAAATCTAGAATTACTTCCAACTCATCACTTCAGTGTCTTCCTTAGGATTCATATTCTTGATCAATTTCCACCACTAATCAAATTATCCTTCCATACTATAAATAGTCAGTAGAACCTTCTCTTTCTCATAACATTTATGGATGGAGAAGATCTTCTTAATGGAGTTGATCCATTATTCTGTGATTAAGGGGTCAGATGATCGATTTAAATTTAGAGTCCATTATCATATAAAGTTCTCAATTGAATATTGTTCTTTTTTAGGGGAATTAGGGTGCTCCTACTAATCCATATTCTTGTTCATATCCTAAGTTAGTTGAGAGAGTATCATCACAGATTTCATTATTCCTACTCCCATCAGGTTGGGAATCTCATTTGGGTAGTCATCACATTACTATTCACATGGATTTTTTACCATATTCCATATATTTTCAGCCATTGTATAGAATAAAGGGGAAAGTAGGGATGAATATTTTTAAAGTATTAAACACTTAAATAGAAATCTAATGACATTAATGGTATGGATCATAAATGATATGTATTTCCTTAGCATATGGATTTATATTCTTCAATCTATTTTATCCATGATCTACTTCCTAACATATACTCTAATGTGAATTTTTGTTCCATTAATAATGGTTCATAATGATCTCGTAAATTTACCAAATCATATCCCCCATGAGTTTCAAACTAACAGTATTCAAAGGCCCATTGTCTTTCCCTAGTTCATGATCAAGTCTATCTCAACCCGGTGTTTTCTGGTTTTGCCCCTATGTACATATGTGCCAGAGCCATATCCAATTATATTATCTAGATATGGATATAATTTCTTGATAAACCACTTACTACATAATTTAACAAAATTTAGGGATGATTTCTTATACTTAATTTTATCCCTAAGGCTTTATCTAGATTGTTCTAATTAGAATCCCAAAAATAATGAAACTTTCCTCTGAAACCTACTATGACAACCCTACTCTTTATTAAAAATTAATTCATGATTTACTACATATGAGTACACATAATAAAACCTAGAAGATAGAGAAGTGTATTGTATTTGGAAATTAAGTAAATTTAATAATAACATAAAATAGGTAATACATCATATTTATTGAAAACTTCCTTCACATTCTCATATTATTACATTTACTTAAAACTTAATGGGATAACATGAGGACATACATAAGAAAGTGGTGATATATAAAGCCTAGTAAGGGAATAAATATGGTATAAAATGAATAAATTAATAAATTTTAGATAATTTTCATATCAATGGGCCATAAAAGGAGTGATAATCATAAACATGAACAATGAGGCATGATATAGCATGATAACATAAAGAAAAAATGGGAAATGTGGAAAAAACATAAAACACTACATCATAAACATAGGTCAAGGATAAATTATAATAAATCATAGTGGATTAGGTTTTATCCATAATCCCAGGAATGATTTCTCATAAGACTAAAGCATTACCCAATGCATTGAAGCACTATATAATTTCAGGCGCACCCGTCACTTTTATTTCATTCTCATACTTAATTGTGCCAAATAGATCATAAAACATGGAATAATTCATCATCGCATTTTATTAAATGATAAAAGAGTGTGGGATAAATACATGTAATTCCAAAATAAAATATTTATAAGTGAATAAATTTTAAGACTCTTTATAGGAAATGGGTATAGGTATTCACTACATAATTTTTTGGCATGGAAAATCGTGGAGAAATTTCGGCGCATAATGGGGGTATATAAATGTTCATGGAAGGACTTGATGAGAGTGAACTGGGTATCAATTCATTTAGACATAAAATGGATTGTATGTGGGATATTGACTAATATATCCCAACAATAGGAAATTGAGATAAAATACATAAGATAAAGAATATACTTGAATGAAAAGGAGAATAAGAGGATCCCTTACCTTGGGAGTGTGGTTCCAAATGATTAGGAGGAGATTATTGAGAAATTAGGGGAACCATGGGAGGACTGAAGAGAGATTATGGTAGAGTAAAAAAATTATCCAAGGTTTTTTAGTGAAGAGAACTGTGAGATTAAGTGGGTTTATATAGGAAATATGGGGGAAATTCTTTATCCTTTCTCAAACTTTGGTTTTGGAATCTATATAATAAAATAACCAAAACCACAAACCATTATATTGTTTATTCCCATGGTTTTATCCAAATAGGGGTGCATTTCATTATTTTATTGGGAAAAGGGAATAAATTATTAAAATAATACCCTTAATGATGTGGAACTGAGTTATGTTTATAAAGAAATCATTTTAAAAACATAAAATATATTATAGGTTTTGGAGGATTCATAAAGGATTTATAAAATTAATAAAATAAACTTAATATTAAATTATTTTATAAAGGAGACTCATATTTTGTCTTGGATACCCATTATAGTATTTATTACATAATTTTTGGGTCATAATGATGTCATAATACACACTGTATATTTACACTATATTTAATTTTCACATAAAATTCAATTATCTTGGAAAATTATGAAAAATGCACCATTGGATAATTTCAACATTATGATTAAAAAATAATGTTCAATTTATATAAATAATTTTTAAATATTTTAATTTTCAATTTTAATATAAGAATTGACATTCATCGAGAAATGATGGGTTTTTTTATAATAACAGTTTTCTAACCCTTATAAAAATTAAATTTGTCTTTATAAAAATTATATGATAATTTATATATAATAAAAATTATTTGAAAATAATATCCTCATAAAATAATTTCCATTTATAAAATCCATTAATTCATAAATGACTTAATTGAATTTGAATATTACCTAAAAATATAATTTGTGTTTTATTTTATAAAAATAAAAAACCATTCATAATGTAACAATAATAAAATAAAAATATATTAATTATTATATATAATATGAATTTTAATATTATTAGGGTCTTGATATGTGTCCCTTTAATACATCATCAAACGCACTAAGAGTACGGTGTGTGATAGTGAGACTTTCATGTGGTGGTTTCGCATACATGATTTGGGTCATGATCTTGATGAGATTTAACATATATCATAAATGGTTTCTCTCATACTTAATTTTTAAGATATCATCTTGGTATTGGTCAAGAGAAAACTTTGGTGATTCAATATCCATCTAAATCACTGATAAATGGGATTCATAGGGTAGGATAATTCTGGTTGAAGCCATCGCTTCCTTTATTTATGTCAATTTTATTTGTTAAACCCATGTATTTATACTAATCACATGATCATTATTCAAGAGATATTTTAATAATGGTACTGATTTTTAATGGCCTTTTAAGTCCAATATGATAAAATAAAACCAAATAACAGAATGTGTTTTTTATAACCATGACACATAATAATACATTTAATTCAACCATAGAGGAATGTTTATATATAATACTTCAGGTTTTTATAGCTAAGACCATGTTTGTATGTTTATTTATACATTTTCTCATTTTTAGGCATGTAAAATTTTTATTTACTACACTTTTCATACACTTTATATCAGCTGAATTTATCTATGAATATTATTGGTGGTGGTATACTAATTCATGCTTAGAAACTACTCAGGATATCATTTGGTACGTTAGTAGATTTCATCATTATAGAGTTGGATAAGGGAAAACCCCTATGAAAGATGTTTGATTACCTATAGAATGGATCTAGGAGATGACAGTTGGGAAAAGGATTAGGGGCTTTGGATTTCTTTCCCTTCTTTTAGGTTTTGGTCTTTGGATTTATTTTTTACTAAATGTAAATGATATTCCTAATATATAGATATATACTTTTATTTTGTATCATTAAATATATTTCATCGGTTATGTTTATTGCTTGGATCATTCCATATTGTTATCTTATTCCATTATATGATATATGTTACTTTGATTATTTATATTGTTCTATACTTTGAAATTGAGGTTATGGACTCACCATGGCTTTATAAAGACCCTAACCACTGTTTGATAGCCTCTAGAATATGGGGAGGTTTTCTTGAATCCAGTGAGGATCATCTGGTCTGAGGACCGTACAATGTTCTTAGGTGGTGGGAAGTTACATGGACTCTTACTTATGTATAGAAACCTTAGTTTTATATTGTTCCTCTATCTGTGATTCATTGGGAGGATCCACCTTGGGTGCCTCTATGATATCAATATGTGATAATGGTAAACCTAATCCTTCTCCCATTGCGTAAGTAGAATAACCTTACATCCCATAAGTAATTCACTCATTCTTTGAATGATAAATCATAAATGATGAAGAAATGGGAAATAATGGCTAAGATGGGATTAGTTATTCAAGAGTGGGTGATTACTATGGATATCCTGATAAAATATATGAATTTCATTCCTTTTGGAATATATAATTAGTCGACTGAGGATTATAAACTAGGTATTACTCCCTTATCTGTTTAATTACCATATAGAAATGTTTCATCAACATATTTATGCTATTTTTAGAAACAGAATAAAGGAATACATGAAAGGAATTACCATAAAAATGATGAAATAAATCATGATAAGGATCAACTAGTTTATCTTGTGAAACATGTTCTTTCATGTCAAGGTGGAAAGAAATTTGGTTTTTTGAATTAGTATGGATATTAATTATGGAAACACGTAATAAAATTCATCCCAATCAACATTAACATTAACAATTTCCTTCAATTTTAACCTCCATACCTTTTTTGGGATATCATATCCTACAAAAGAGATACATATACAACTTTCATGGTCCTAATCATCTCACTATTAATATCAGACACAAATTTGGAATTCAATGATGCCTGATCCAATGTATGGTTAGGCTAGATATATGTATGGTCTACTTAAATCATAAAAATAATACACCCTCTAAGAGTGATGTTAGTAATTAAATATTTTTCGGTACGTCATAAATGGTTGAGCCGATGTTCAGTAATGGGTTTTCATCATTTTCCTTGGATATATTCTCATAACTTGATGAATAAAAACCCTAGCATCCACAAATTCAAGATCTTTCACATATGATTTATAATTAATTTATATAATTTTTAATTAACTTTATAAGGGAACAAATTTATAGATCTCTTCCTTTGTATTTTCATGAGGCTTTGAGGTGACTTAAATGATTTTTTTGGTGTTCTAATGGTTGGCCATGGGGAAGGCCACTTTTGGGTAAGGTGTTTTGGGAGATATTTCATGGATCTTAGTCATTTGGTATTGGATGTACCATGGGAAGTGAAACACCTATAGAGTATAGAATTTTTTAAAGGGATTCAACTTATATAAAATGAGTGAGGGAAAATTGAAAGGGTGTTGGGTGTTAATGTGTGAGGGAATGGTGATTCTAATCATGTAAGAAAAGTATGAATTAGTGAGTAGGGGGCCCCTATGCCATGGTCTTCAATTTGACTAGTCAAAATGGATAAACAATCACAGTAAATCATAACTCATAGAATATTGGAAGTTGGAGGTAAGTTTCTTTTTTTTATATAGGTAAAATCTCTCAGGTAAATTTCATGCATATAGAATTTATAAATTCTTTCATATTGGCCCTTTCATGTGTAATACTCCATCCTTAACTCATAAAGGTAAGTAATTCATGGGTCAAGCCGCATTTCCTTTGGTCACATAAGTGTAGAACTGAATTCTCTAGTGTTGCATGTTGTATTCTCTGTCTCATGCATATGTAGATTTATTCTTATTTCAAGTTCAAACAAACTGATCCATGTGGGGGTAATTAGAATCTACCCTTATGTAGGGTGACCTACGCACATATGGGTATTTCTTTTATTCAATTTTTTCTATGTCTCCCTCTCCTCTATACCTTTTGCACATTTTCCTAAAAATATAGGGGGGGATTTTGACTAAAAATCAGGGATTTAAATATGATATAAGTAATATGGCTCAAAACATTGACTTCCTTATTTTTAAGAGATTTAAAATTAATCATGTAAGTGTATTAAATAAAAAATAATTAATAGGTAATAGAATTTGGGGGTTTGATGAGTATTCTAGAAATATCTATAAACCTTATATATTTCCTTCTAAATCAAAGGGTCTTCCTCATTTGAGTTATTGGAGTTCTTCATCAAGTCTAGGAGATCCAAAAATATTCATTAAATATTTTTGTGTATTCTTTCATTATATAAATCCCTTTAATGAAAGTTTCCAGACCTATGCACATCCCTCTCTCCTTAGTTTTTGGGTGTAACATGTTCTATAAAAATATTCTTCCTGGTAGGTGATTCAACACCTTCTCTCTTATTTTTGTGTAAATTGTTAGATTATCAAGATTTTTTAATCACATGGAAATTAGTATGAATCGACTTAAATATAATTAAATTTGGGAGGATTAAAACAAGTAAAGGGAAGTATTGCACCTATATTTTCCATATATCCCTATAATATTTAATATATCTTTTCTATTATCATTTTCTATAAAATAAACTGAAATGAAACATAAAATAGTAATATGATAGTAAAAGAGATATAAAATTTATAGAGATAAAGTGATGTATGAAACTCAAAATTTTTAAGATAGGTATTCCTTTTAATTTAAAGAAAAAAATTTCATGTTTAGTCAATGAGATGATCCCCTTTTTATGGTTGTGAACTAATTTACATTAAATACCTTCTTTTTTCATGTTTTAATGTTGTGGACTATTCACATAAAATATTTAATTGTTAAATGTTGGAATAACTTTTCATAATTAAATAATAATTAAATCAGATAATTAAAAGATTCATTTGAATAATCAACACATGAATGATGTTGATGTTAGACCATGTAATATATATTCCTAGAAATATTTTTTTTCTTCTTGTTCTTTGGTTTTAGATGTGATAAATTATGTAAAGGTGTTGAACATGCTCATTAGTGTGGAATGAGGCTAGAATTAAAAAATAGTGGGATGTTAATTAAAAATTGTTGTGTTTATAAGGGATATAATTGAATAATTTGGGATGGAAATTATTGTGTAGTAATGGAATTAATTTTATAATTTTTAATTAATGGGGTTCAAATTAATGCAATCACATATAGGGGATAGATAGAGTGGATTTTCATTAAATATGTTATTAAAATGGATTAATTAAAAAATAGTGGCTGGAAATGTGATAATCAAGAAGATGGTGGAATCAGTGAATGTAAGAAAGTAAAATGTGGACTATGTGTTGTCATTATTATGGTGAGTTTCTTTTAGTGGTGTAAGAAGTAGGTGGAATCATGTGGTAATTTTAGCATATTGTTGATGGTGGATGAATATGGTGAAGTATAGATTAGAAACCTTTTGGATGTTCTTGTGTTTTAGTATGTGTATATATATGTTGTATTTTCCTCAGGACTTATAAATTCAACCCACTTGAGTCATGTATTTTTTAAGGGCACCAAATTTTTTGGTTCCATGTGTTTTATCCAATGTCCATGTTAATCTGGGTGGATGGTCGACTACCCATTATTCCCCACTCTCCCTTTAGTAGTTGACTATATATTATATCTTGTGGTTAGTAAAATCATGAAAGGTGTGGGAGTGGTATGTGGTGTGACAAATGAGGTGGTAATAATGGGATGATGGTTATATAGTGGGGGCCATGAATGTTAGGTGGATGGAATGAGGTTTATGTCCATTGCATTCATGATACCTGACTTCCCTAGTCCCATGAGGTGATGGATGTGGTATGAGGTTGATTATGAGGTTATAGTAATTGATATGTGGTATTTACCTGATCCCAAAAAGATATGTTAGACCTTGTGAGCATTGGGGTAGATAGGTTTGTGACTCAACCCACATTAGGTAGGAATGTATGGTACTACAAGACATTTGATTTTGGGGTGTGAGAACATAAAATTGATGGGGGAGTATTTTTGGGGAACCTATGATTATATTCTTCTAATATTATCATATTATACTTGAATGTGATACTTTTTTAGTAAGACTTGGTTATATTGGAAATGGATAATTGACTTAATCGGTGCATGTTGGTTCTTCTCTTTACTCAATGAATAATTAGAATGTTTTTATCATATTTTCCCAAGAGGTTTTAAGGAGGATCTTTTTGAGTATACATATTTTCCTACTCAATTTAAATATATGATATTTTTAGGTGTTTGAGTGGTTTTTGATGATTGATCTGGATTGGGATATCTTGGAGTAGGGGCTTTTTTTGGATCTCTTTCAGAGGACTAGTTTTGGATTTAATTTTGATGTTTTCTTCAGTATGAAATGACATGAATTATTGCATTTATTTCAATGTATCTTGTTTTATTTTATATGATACGGTGTTGATTATTATTTCTACTATAATATCTTGTACTTAAATTATTTTATAAGGGTAATCCCTCTAATTTTGTATTTTATACCCTTAGTGCTAGTCCCCAATCTATGGCCTATTGGAGGCAGGATTTGAGGGTCACTCCTTCACTAAATTTCCAACCTGGTAGGGGTGAGGGGTCATGATAGAGTGGATTAAAAAGATTATATTTGATAGATAAGATGGATATTTGAGTTATGAACTGTGAGGATCTCATGGGTTGGTCTCTAAATGGTATTAGTTGATCTTGGTGCATGAAATGGGCTCGGGAGACCAAATTGGGCATGGGATTTTACATATACCCATGGTCTGATGCAAAGACTCTCGGTCTATTGAATGACCAAATGAAGTGGTATTTATTGGAGGGTAGAGACCTATGAAAGTTACATGTAAAATATTTTTTTGTGATTATGTTTTAATTGTGGGATTTTTGGATTTAAACTAACCTAAATAAATGAATTTTGAATGAATTACGTATTTTTGGGATTAATTATTTGTCTATTTCTTGTAAATTTTGTTATGAATTCTGGAATATAAAGAGAGGGGACACTACTCCTATCATGAAACGGTATTTCATAATTCATTTTAAATTCATTCAGGTGATTTTTTCCTGAACAAAGGGGAAATTATCCGAACACAATTGATGGATTCTATTGATTTACAAGTGTAACATACTCGACCTAACTCTCCCTCAAGTGACAGAGTGAGTTGGCTACGTGACCTCAAAATGCACCTCCCCATATGTCTGAGGATGTCAAATAGCAGTGAGGGTCTAATGAATATAGTGGGGAGACTATACAATCTCGTAATAGTTTCAATGAAATAATAAATAATAGTAGAGTAGTGGAAATAATAGAAACAATATGAATAAATAATCAGACATCCAAAACTAAGAAAGGTAAAAAACAAAATAATTCCAAATAAGAAAAGAATAATTTATTGATAATATGAATGTTTATAAACGACGTCCAAAAAGTCATACAAAATTAATAATAATCATTCTCAAATGAAAACTCCAAAACCCTGGTCTAAACCACATGTTGGCCTCATCTCCAAGATCCAACCCATCTAGCATGCTACAAATCAACAATAGGGTCCCTTTCCCTGATCCAAACTTTTATCCATGAAATATATTTGGGTATCGACTTTTATCTCATCCAAGGTGTGAGTACAACTCAGTAGGTCGACACCATCATGTCTAAAAAATCAAATCTGGGAGATATAGTCCATGAAATATAGATATAAATAAGGTACTAATTTAATGAATTAATACCTCACATGAAAAAAAACCTCTTGGACCTCAGTTTACGGGATAACACTTGAGGTCAGCTGAACCAATTTTGGCACCCTACTAGGTATCTATGTCTGTGGGTAGATCATCCTACATTAGAATGGATCACCCAAATCAATGTCAAATTCTATGGCCAAGGATGAATCACTAATAAAACATCATAAACAAATGGCCTCAGCATGAATGCTTTCTAGAATCTCACCCTTGGGCATTAAGTTATTGTGAATATGGTCCTTAGATATCCCATATAATCATATACTCTGACCTCATGCATCAAGTACATATGCACCTTTCCCTCATCTGGTATAAAATATTATGCTCCAAGTCCTCAGGAATCCATGATAAACATGATGTATATCCAAATAAACTCAACATTCCATCAGAATCAAACCCTTAGGTATCAATTACACCTATATAATATAATCTAAAAAATCTAAGATATTAAAAATCAAATGGATAGTATCAAACATACTAGATATATTATTATAAGAAACAATAATAAATTAATCAAATTATCATATGTCTAACCAAATTCATTTCAGTAATCAGGGTTCCAAATTATCATCATAATTATATCAAACTAATTTAAGTTATAATTTAACCCTAATTTCATTAATATATCAATTAGCAAAAATTATCCAAAGTGATTTTTCTACAAGGAATCACAAAAATTTATTATTATTCCATTTCAAAAGTCTAAGACAACAATTAATCAAATTATCTAATTTATTGTAGGGATAAAAAATCAAAGAGACTATATCACAATTAGATCTAAGGATAGTACACCTATAGGGTGGCTGTGGGACTTAGTCTTCTTGCCTATGGACCCAAAGGGATTCAATGGCGGTTAAAAAATAAGATATTATAGTTTAACTGAGATTATCCAATTTATCTGGTCATGCCCGCGATATAGAAGTACGATCTCACATATCACATATACTATAAATAATTGTATCAGATAAAAATGAATTTAGTTTATACAACCCACCTTATACAAAGAAAGACCCACATGTCCAAAATAACGGTATTATTTGGTCTGGTTTGAGAGAAATCGAAGAAACGGATGAACTCCCAAAAAAATGGGCATTATCCACTGATAAATATAATATAATAATATATTATATAATTATCATGTGATAATTTCATATTATTACTTTATAATTATCTTTGATATTTTCACACAATTATTCTTCAACAAATCAACTTAATGATAATTATTAAATTATAATTTCATCAAATTATTCTTTGATAATTTCTTTTAATTCTAGGAAATTATCATTTTAGAACTCTTATAATCATCCCTCAATAATTTTTTGAAATTATTTTTTATAAATATTTATATTTATCATTCGATAAAAAAACAAACAAATTTTTTCTGTTAATTTATTTAAAACTATCTTTTTATAATCCAAAAATTAAATAATTTGTCATTTAAAATTTTTGTATTATCGTTTTATTTAAATAAAAAAAATTCCCTTTTTATTTAGCTTTATTTTAATTGAATTATTGAATAAAATATGGGAAAATAAGATAATAAAATAAAATAAAATAAAATAAAAGAAGAATACAGCCGATAGAGGCATAGTAGGAGGGTTGTGCACCATTGGGGTCTTGGAGGAAGAGGAGAAAACATCAACCTTACCCAATATACATATAAGGTCATTCTCGCTTGACCAAATCTACTATGAAACTCAACTATAGGTTCATTTATATAGAAAAATCAAATTGTGTGTTCATTAAAAACTCCATTTTAATTCTACACGTTTAGGGTATGTTTCAACTGATTGTAGATGGAGTGATTTAATTCACTCCTAAATGGCGTTTATTATTTTTTGTGGTCAAAACTGAATAAATTTAATCTTTTCAAATCCTTTGGTGATCAAGAATGGCTAAAATCACATTTAGGGGTTTTGGGGAAGAAATGTGAATAGTAACCATTCATTTATTAATTATTTAAGTTAATTATTTAAAATCACCATCAAATAAATCAATTTTATTTGGTGACCTAACTAATACACATGTTTTGTATAAAAATTAACCCTTTAATAGGGTAACCCCCCCCCCCCCATTCTGGACTCAATGGGGGTCTCAGATTTCTTATACAATGAACCATTTTTGAGTTATTCAATTATTTTAAATAAAAAAATATAATAAGTATAATAAATATTATTTAATAATTTTATTTTTCAAGTGAGGTTTCCATACATCTAATGCCTACATATGTTATAACCTACCTAAGGTAAAAACCGAATCATAGACCCAACAGTGATATTGAATTTCTTATATGATTCACCATTTATTTTGAATAAATTTTCCATGCCTAATACAATATATTTAACATTTTTATTTTTCCATCATCAAGGATTTACAGGCCTCATAATCGCACACTAACTCAGTGTATGAATCTAAAAATATTCCATTGAATATTCCAAAGAGTTAACCGGTACATTTCTCTTATGGAACACCTTTAACACATTTATTAAGTTATTTTTATCATAAATCATTTTTTTCACATAAATAATTTATACTTTATGAAAAAAGGTTTTTATTATATTTGTAAAAAAATTAGGATGTTACAAATAGAAGAAAACTCAAAGAAAATCATGCATATAAAAAGGATGGGATCTTACAACCTCCCCACCATATAAAATCTCGTCCCCATGCTTCTCCATGCATCACTGTGGGGTATCGGTGAACAAGTCTGACCATTCAGATCTCACATCAGACTCCCTCTCTCATGTCTCCTCCTAAAAATGCCCATGCTTCAATAGTATTCATAATAGAGGAACTGTCTTTCCCTGGATATTCTTCTCACTACTGTCCACAATTCGTAAATGATGCTCCTAAAAGGAAGCATCTACACAAAGCTCAACATCCTCAACTTCAATCACATGAAAAGGGTCAAAAAGATATCTCTGAAGTTATGATACATGAAATTCATCATGCATGGAACTATGGAACTATGGAAAGGACAAATGGTATGCCACTAGACTGGCCCTTTCCAAAATCTCCAAAGGCCTGACAAACTACGGTGCAAGATTACCTGGTTTTCTAATACGACATTTCCCCAATCTAGGTGACACCTAAAGAAAAATTCTATGACCAACCTAAAACTCCATAGGTTGTCTTCATTGTTTAGTGTATTATTTTTCTCATCTTTGTATGGTCACTAACCACTTTTTGATCAACTGAACCTACTCAGACATCTCCTTCTATACACTAGGTCCAAAATATGATGCCTCTTCTTCCTCTAACAAACAAAGAGGTGAATTTCATGGCCTTCCATACAAGTAATTTAAAGGATCCATTTGGATCAATTCATAGAAGCTATTATTATAGTAAAACTCTATGAGTGATAAATTGTACTCCCATGAACCTCCAAAATCCAAAACACAGGCTCGTAATGTATCTTCCAAACTCTAAATGGTCCGCTCAAATTGTCTGTATGTCTGGGGGTGGTAGGATATAATCATAAGAACCTATTATCCCAAGAACTTATGAAGACCCTACCAAAACTCAGATTTGAAATGTAAATCTCGATCAGAAACAATGCTCCTCAAAAAACCATGTATTCGAACTAAATCATGCACATAAGGACTGCTCAAAACATCAATGGTGAAGGTCTCCCTGATAGGAAAAAAGTGGGCTACCTTTTTTAGTCAATTTAAAATCACCCACATAGAATCATTCTTTTGAGGTGTCTTGGGTAATACTATCAAAATATCCATAGTTACATCATACCACTTCCACTTCAAAATGGGCCAAGGATAAAACATCCCAGTAAGACTTTGATGCTCTACCTTCACCTATTGATAGGTGAAACATCTTGATACAAATCTCTCTATATCCTTTTTCATCCCAATCCACCATTAATATCTACATATATCATGATACATATTTTTCAAATAAGGATGTATCTCCCATCTAAAATTTCAAAACTCTCTCAACAGATCCTCATGCAAGCCCATAGGAACCCATATCCGCCCATGAAAAAGAAGAGAATTTACACTGCAAAAAGACCATCTCGATGGTGGATCTCCACCATATAAGTTTTATCTAAGAAATAAGACCTTTATATTAGATAACTAATCCATATTGATCCGGTCAAGAATCATGGGTATAATAGATGTTGAAGTTGGGTCTACTCATCCTTGAGAATCATGATCATCAAGATACATATCTGTAAAGAGTGTCATTATCCTCCACTCATTGAAATATTCCTACACTACATATGTATGTGTCTTCTATTTCAGGGTTTCAATGATGAAATTTCCCTGGGATAGTGTGTAATCCAAATTTAATTTTACCGATTTAAGATACTCAACCCACCTCCTTTTTCAAATATTCATGTATCACTAAGAAAAGATATACCTGAGGCTCTTTTGGTCCATTTATACCACAAACCTTTCTTCAAAAAGATAGTGTCTCCAACATTTCAGGGCATGTACTATAATATCTAACTCTATATTTTGGTTGGAATAATTCCTTACATATTATATCAACTATCTGGAGCCATATGAAATCACATGGTCCTCCTACATCAGAACTGCTCTGAGTCTAACTTTGAATGTGTCACAATATAAGGTATACTCTTTACCAGACTCTTGTAAGGTGAGGATTGGTTCTAATATCAACTTTCTCTTTATCTATCATAAATCTCCCCCACAACCATCTGACCAAAAAAAACATCACCCATTTCATGGTCAGCCCGTACATCGGTACTTCCATAAGGGAGAAGTCATTGATGAAGCATCAGTAATAAGCTATTATTCCATGAAAAATCTGAATCTCAAAGACATTATTAGGTCACTCCAAAGATACCATAGTTTCCACCTTCTTTGGGTCCACTGTCTCTCTATACTCTGAGATAATATGACCCAAGAAGTTCACTCTATCAATCCATAAACTATATTTAGATAGCTTGGCGTAAATTTAATGCTCTCTCAGTGTACCCAGGACGATGTCAAGATGTTGAGCATGATCATCTACAAATTGGGAGTACACTCTGATTTCTTCAACAAAAACTACTACAAACTGATCTATAAAAGGATGAAATATTTGATTCATCAGGGCCATGAATACTTCCAATACATTCATAAGACATAACGACATCACTATAAACTCATATAATCCATACCTTCTCTAGAAAGCAGTCTGAGGTATGTCTTTGGTATTACCCTCAACTGGCGATACCCTGACCTCAATTTGATCTTTGAAAAAATACTAGAACTTATCATCTGATCGAATATATCATCAATCTGTTTAAATGGATATAATTTCTTGAACTTCATCTAGTTCAGTCTCTGATAATCCACACATAAGTGCAAATTCCCGTCAGCCTTCTTAGCAAATAGGAAAGGAGATCTCCAAGATGATGTACTAGGTTGTATAAAACCCTTGGTATCCATATATTCCAACTAGACATTCAATTCAAAAATCACCACTAGTGAAATCCTATATGGGGGAATATAAATTGGATAATCTCCTAGGACCAACTCAATTGTGAACTCAATCTCCCAAATATAAGGTAATTGAGAGAAATATTCTGGAAGGACATCCGATAAATTTTCCACCATTATAGTCCAAGTATCCTACTATATTCCTCCATCATCAAGAACAAGGATTTCTATCTGATTCATGAGACAATCCAATATGCACTGAATTAGTCCTATATAACTAGCTGGAATATCCCACTCACACTAGTGAGTGTAACTACCTTTGTCTAGAGATATAAAGGTACATATCCTCCTATAACATTTGATTTTATCTTGGTATAGAACTAACCAATACATACTAAGAATAAAAATGAATCCTAAAATTTCTACTAAAAAAATATTCCAAAGTAAACAACTGCCTCCAATTTTAAGAAAATATTCATTGCAGTACTTAATATCCTCTGACCACTCTCCCAAAGGTGTTTCAACAATCATAACCCAATCTATGATCTCCAAAGAAAAACACAAACCATTTAAAAAAAGAGTACATATAAATGAATTGGATTCTACAGTATCAAATAAAATTAAATTTAAGGTAGATGATAAAATATTCACACCTCTGACAGTAGAAGTTCTAGCATCCAGACCGGTTAGAGTAGACTGTATAGCAGGTAGATGGTTCTTCCCTCTACACTGGGCTCCAGTCTAACTCCCCTGTGTTATTACCTCTCTCTGGTAATGAATCTCTTACACTAGCTTACCACATACCCTACCTCTTCCTGAATGACTAGAGGAACTCTAGATGCCAGTATGTTTAGGGTTAGCTAATCCCATTCCAGACTCAGGGTCTTATCAAAATCCTCTTCCATAACTCTTATGTGGAAAGGTCCCACAAAACATATGAAGATGACCCAACCTTCCACAGACATGGAACTCCATGGTTTATGACACTGCTGATGATTATGGCCCATCCTTCCACACTAAAATCACTACAGTGAACCATGGTCTTGAGAAGGAATTCCACTCCCTTGTCTAGTATTCCTACCACTATCTTGGCAATAATTTTCATAGAGGTACTTCATTCCACTTGAAGAAGTGTTCCTGAATTTCCCTAATCAAACTATCCGACCAACACTCGGGGCCTCTATAAGATTACATTCTATGTTGAGAGTCTAAATTATAACATCCACAAGGCTAATAAAAAGGAATATGTTCACCTATGACCTGATATCATAGCAAAGACCATCCTAGAAACATCTTGTCCTAACAATCTCATCAACTGCTAAGGATTGAGAAAATCGTTGTAGGTCGATAAAGTATTTGGTGTAATTAATCACTAATAAGATATATGTTGTCAGTTTCATGAACTAATGATCCTTCTCATCCATCAGAGTCCTAGGATAGAAGTGTCTTAGGAACTTCATCTCAGTGTCCTTCCAGGATAACTCCTCATAATGCCTATGTTGCTCCAGAATGTCCCTCTAACTCTTGGAAGGCCCACAAATCATGTATACAGCAGCTTCACCCTCATATATATGGGTGTATCAAGATTATAAAATATTTTATGGATTCAATCAATATATAATTTAATTATCTAGGGGCCTCCATCACCAATAAATGTTGGTGGAAGCTGTAGTTGAAACTCTCTCATCAGCTCAAACATTGAATGTACAGTGTGAATAGTCTCCCTCTCCATGGATTGAATAAACCTTAGGAATTTATCATAAATATGACCATCCATGTGATATATATAATTTAAAGGAATCTCTGGTCTAGCTATTTCAAAATCATGTTAATTACCACTCTCCCAACACTCAAATTAAAGGTGATTAGGAGGAATTTTATCTATAAGAAAACACACTCCTTAGAATACTAGATAACAACATTGTTAGCCTAAAAAGGTGATAAAAATAGAGAACCAATGGCTCATGGACTATATAAACATGTCTTATCAATTTAATTGGAATAACAAAATAGTTCACTTATTACCCCTTTTTTCATCAGGTAAAACAGTTATCTCATTTCACAATTTATACGGGAAATATATCACATGTAATAATTATGTCCCTATTAAGAATGATGAATGTCAATATATATACCTTTGTTCCAATCATGATTCATGAATACTCATCTTGTGCTATACCGGGCCATGATTATAAATCTCATGAAATAATAATATCACACAACATGTGAATCACCCAAGGTGAAATAACATCAAACTCTAACAAGTTAACATCATGAACAATAATCCCGTCATAGGGCACTCAGATTTTCCCTTATACATGGGTTAGATACTCCCCTGAACAAGATCATTACCAATTACCAATAATCCTACTCTACTTTCTATCTTTCTTAAATATTAAATTAATAGAAAATAAACTTGTGCTCTGATACCACTTTGTAACATCCCCGACCCGGTGCTCCATTAAGTGACCAAGTCGATTGGCTATGTGACCTCAAGAGCGCCTCCTTGTATGAAAGAGGTTTACAAATAGAAGAAAGGGTCTAATGACTATATTTGGGAGACTATACCCTCTGGTAAGAGTTTCAATGTAAGTAAAAATAACAGTAGAGTAGCAAAAAGAATATAAGTAATATGAATAAATAATCAGACATCTAAAACTAATAAAGGTAAAAACTGAATAAATCCAAATAATAAAATAATTATGTAATGATAAGTTGAATGTGTGTAACTGAAAGTCTGAAAATCATAAAAATAAAAAATAATAATCAAACTCAAATTAAAACTCCAAAACCCTGGTTTGAACCCCATGTTGGCCCCGTCTCCAAGCTCCAACCCACCCAACCTGCTGCAAATAAACTACAGGGTCCCTTTATCATGTGCAAACCTGCATCCATGAAATCTATCTAGGTACCAAATAGCATCCCATCAAGGGTGTGAGTACAACTTAGTAGGTTGACACGATTGTGTCTAAACAAATCCAATCATAGAGATATAGTGTATCCAATATAGTGAAAAATAAGGTACTAATTTAATAAATAAATATTGCTCATAAAATAAAACATGTTCAACCTGAGGTTATGGGATAACACCCGAGGCTAGCTAAACCTGCTTCTGTACCCTATTGGGAATCAAGTGATGATGTATCTGGTCCTCAAACATCCCATATAATCATATAATCTTCCCTCAGGCATCAATTACTTGTGTGCCTTTCCCTCATGCGGTAAAAAAGATCATGCACCAAGCCCTCAGGCATCCATGATAAACATGAGTCGTATCAAGACAAACTAAACATTACATTAGCATCAAACGCTCAGGTATCAATTATATAAATATAATATAAGATCAAAAACTAAGCTAGAAAAAAAAATAACAAGTCCAGTATCAAACATACCAGATGTATTATCATAAGACACAATAATCAATTTATCATATTATCATTTATCTAACCAAATTTATTTTATTAATCAGGGTTCCAAATTATCATCATAATTATATAAAACCATTTTTAATATAATTTAACCCTAAGGTCATTGATATATCAATTAAAAAAAATATCCAATTTGATTCTTCCATAAATAATCACACAAATTTATTATTATACCAATTTGAATGTTTAACCCAGTAGTCAATCATATTATCAAATTTATTATAGTGATAAAAAATCAAACAGACTAGGTTGCAATAAGATCCAAGGTTGGTGCACCTATCGGGTGGATGAAGGTATCATTCTTCTTTCCTATGGACTCAAAGTTATTCAATAGCGGTTTAAAAATAATATATTATAGTTTAAAAGATATTATCTAATTTATCTAGTTGTGCTCATGGTATTCCGAAGCGGTCCCATATATCGCATATACTATAAATAATGTATCGGACAAAATGGGTTTATTTTAGACCACCCACCTTATACCAAGGACAACCCACATGTCCAAAATTGAGGTATGATTTCGTCTAGTTCAAGAGAAATCGAACAAACTAACGAACTCCCAAAAAGAAAAAAATGGGTGTTATCCGCTAATAAATATCTTGTAATAATATAATGTATAATTATTATTTTATAATTTTATATTATTAATTTATAATTATCTTTGATATTATCGAACTATTGTTCTTTAACAAATCGACATAATGATAATTAAGAAATGATAATCTCGTCAAATTATTCTTCGATAATTCCTCTTAATTTCATGAAATTATAATTTTAAAACTATTATAATCATATCTTGGCAATTTGATGAAATCATCATCTTATAAATCTTTATATTTATCATTTTATTAAAAAAGTGCATAAAGTTTTCCTGTTAATTTTTTAAAACTATTTTTTGATAAACCAAAAATTAAATAAATTATCATTTGAAAATTTTAGGATTATAATTTTTTTTACATAAAACATTTTCCATTTTTATTTTACCTTTTTTAATTAAATTATTGAATCAAAGATAGGAAAGTAATATAATAAAATAAAATAAGATAACAATAAAAAAGAAGAACATGTCTGGTAGAGGTGCAGGAGGAGGGTCGCACACTGTTGGGGTCTCGGAGGAAGAGGATAAAAACAATGGCCTTACCCAATGGACATCCAAGGTTATTCTAAATGGACATGATCTACTATAAAACACAACGATATGTTCATTTATAGAAAAAACTCAACTCGTGTGTTCATCAAAAACCCCAATTTAAACCTCCTCATTTAGTGTTTGTTTCGACTAATTGTCAATCGAGGAGTGATTTAATTCAAGCCTAAATGTAGTTTCTAATTTTTTTGTGGTCAAAACGACCTAAATTGAAGCTTTCCAAATATTTTTGTGGTCAAAATGGCTAAAATCATGTTTTGGAGTTTTGGGGGAGAATTTTGAATAGTAATCGTTAATTTATTAATTATTTAAATTAATTATTTAATTTAACTATCAAATAAATTAATTTTAATTGGTGGTTAGACTAATATGCATATTGTTTATAAAAATTATACTCCGCCCAGGATAAACACCCCATTCAAGATCAAAAGGTGGTCTCAGATTTCTCATATGATTCACCATTTTACAGTTATTCAATTATTTTCATTAAAAAATATAATAAATATAATAAATATTTTTTAATAACTTTATCAAACAAGTGAGGCATCCAAATGTCTGACGCCTACATATGTTATACCACACAAAGGGTAAATACCACATCCCAGACCCAACAGTGGTTTCTAATTTCTCATAAGACTCATTGTTTTTTGTTAATAGATTGTTTTGAATAAATTTTCTACACCTAATAAAATATATATTTAATATTTTTATTTTTCCATTATAAAGGATTTTAGGGGCTCAGAATCTTAAACTAACTTATTGTATGACTATAAAAATATTATATTGAATATTCCCAAGTGTTTACTGCTCATTTTTTATTATACAACACCTTTAACACATTTATTAAGTTATTTCAATGATAAAAAAATTTTCACATAAGGAATTTATAAGTTATCAAAATAGTTTTTTATTATCTTTGTAAAAAAAATCAGGGTGTCACAAACAGAATAAAAATAAAACAAAAACATACCTGGAAAAAGGATGGGATCTTAAAACATGCTCATGGAATCTCTATTCATACTGATTTTGATAACTTATTCTCTATTGTATGGTAGTATGTGAAGTGATATTTATTGTTGTTTTCTTAACTTGTTTGGATCATAATGCACCTTTTTCAAAAAAAAATGGTAATTTTTTATTTAATAATGGTTTGGGTGACTTTAAAAATGATTTTTTAACTATTTTTATGTGTTTAATAAAAGCTTTTTTTAGCCTCCGTATTTAAAAAAGAAAACCTAAAAGATTCTATAAAAAAATAGAAAATGATTTTAAAAGTTACCTAGCAATTTTTTTTTAATTGATTATAAAGTTTTTCATTTATATGTTTAATAAAATAAATTTTTTATTTCAAAAAATTAGGTTTTTCTTAAGGTCTTTCCAAGCATGCTTTAAGTGATTAAATTTCAGTGGGTCCATTTTTTCTCTTTAAGGGTGAAAGAATCATTGTCATAGTTTCATTTTTTATTTGATTTTTAAATTTATTTAGGGTGTTTACAATGAAAAGGTATTTTGAATATGTTGTGGTCCTTATTATTATGATGGATTCATTTTAAATTGATTCATAAAAGTTAAAATATTATTTCTTACAAATAATAAGATAATGATGTACTTAGTTTTATTTAATAATACTCCATGATAGTTTTAAAATATTAAATTCAAATAATTTCAATTAACAAACATATATGTTCATGTTAAAAAATTTAAAATGTGTTTAAATATTGTTGTAAATATTATTTTTCATGTGTTTCATTAATGAATAAGTGGATCATAATTTTCATGAAACGATTTTTCAAAATATTTTCTTCATTAATTATGTTGGTGGTGGTAAATTTTTGATTTGAAAGGAATGTTTCAAATATCATGTTTTAGATTTTTACATTTCTTAAAATATAATGTTATTTGATTAGAATCAATTGAAATTTATAGATGTGATTCATTTAATTAAAGGATAAGATAAATATTGTAAATTTAGGTTGTTTAGCTTGTGTGACTTGAGGAATAGCCGTAAAGAATACTTACTGTATATTGTTGTAAAAAATGGGATTGATGTTGAAAGATTTAAATTACTAAATTATGTACTAAAAAATATTAATGAATTATATAGACAAACTATTATGAATGAATTCTAACTCCTGATACATTTCTCATTCCAAGTTAAACATGATATGTTCCAAATGTTATGAATTAAATTACTACATGATTTATTATTCTATGCGTTGATTAATTATAAAATCACAAATTGGAAACATTTATAAATTAAGAGATAAAGTAAAGGCATGCCATCCCTTATGTTCCATAAAATAATGATTTTCTATAGTAAAATTATTAAATATTTATAGTTAAGAATGACCAGCCTGAAGCATGAAAGTAATGCATATATGTTTTATTTTGAAATATGAAATATTTCTTCTTGTGAGATACATTGATTAAATATTTTTTAATTTAGTAGTGTTAATAATTATATAAGAGGATAAATTTTGTTTATAATTTCATTCGATAGAATGCCTATGTAAATTTTTTTGAAGTGATGATTATGATGATTTCTTAAAGATGAATTTACAAAAAATTATTAATGATCCCCCAATGTACAATTTTATTAATGATTACTTTGATATTTTTTATGTGTTTTGATAAAATTATATTTTTCTTAAACAATAAATAGTCATAAAAAAGTTTGGAAAACATAAATTGTTTTCTCTAATAAAATATTTTCACTAACGTTTTATGCCTCTTGTTTAAAATTTGTTTTAAGTGATTACTTTTCAAGAAGTTTCAAATTGATGTGATTAAGTGTTGTTGTTGTGGATATACCTTTGGGATCACCTTACATAAAAGGATAATAATTTAAATATTTTAATGAAAGACAGTTTGATGTGAATCTGAAATTGTGTAAAGAGATTCTTATCATCTAAACTATATTCATGTAAAAAGAAGTGAAAAATAAAATAAACAAAGGGTAATCAATATACTTAGTTGGTTGGGTCTCTATAACTTCCCAAGTGTCCTTGTTGTAATTTTTTCATCCTTAATGAAAATTTTTATGGATTTTTTAAATCCTTGAACCGTTTACTTTACGTTTTCCCTTTTGTATTTGGTATCATGATTCTTATTTAAGAGGTATATTCCATGAGGTTGGGATCTTCGAGCATGTTATCACATGTTTTAAGTTCTCGTACTTCCAAATAAATGGTCATTTTTTTTATTAAGGGATCTCTAAGATCATTATCTTGGGGTCTTTTTTTGAAACTTCCTTTCTTTCTTAATTGTCATGTTTTGTTCTATTATTGAGGAATAGAATAGTTTGATTGGTATTCAATGTAAGGGTACTATATTTTTTGATCCCTCCCTTCATGTTTCCCCAATATTAGAGGCATCGTGAACAAGATTATAGGTGTTAGGGAGGCTAGGAATGGGGTAATTCGTTTTGGGAGAGAGTTATTAGAGCTTGTTCATTGGTGTTGGGTGAAACACGGGCATTGAAACACTCATGGTGGTCGATGTTCCACTAAGGGATCCCACCTTGTTGGTAAGAGTAAAATGGAATGAGGGGGGTGTATATCCTTTTATAAAATGAAACAATAAATTACTAATGTAACACCCCAATAATTTCAAAATAAATTTAATATTGAATGTGTGAAACACTAAGTCCCTATAAAACATCACCTTGTTATAATCTATCCAGTAAACATAATTTTTCCACCTCTATGATTTGAAATTCTAAAAAATGACAAACACAGTTGCGTTCTGTAAGATATTTGGAGTCTGATAATAAAAACATAATTTTTGATGAATAGTAAAATACACTTATGAATAGTAATATGACTCTTATGAATAGTAATTAATATTATTATTTTATTTTCTTAAGGTTATAAGATAAAGAGATCTTGATTGATTTTTCAATGTGATATAAAACTAATTATAGTTTTAAAATTGTAATTTTTCGAATAAACTATGATTTTATTTAATAATAAATTAATAATATTTAGAAAATTATTTTCAAAAAATGGAGTTAATTTTTTAATTCTACACATTGAAAAATGGTTAGGGTGAATTTTTGGGATTTTTCTGAAATACTCAAATTTTTTATGAATAGTAAAATACGGTAATTTACCGTATATATACATTATCAGTTAAATTCACTATTCTTATAATCATGGATGATTTAAGAACACATAGATTGAACTCACATGCACTTATAATTATTATGGGTATCATGAATCAGCAATATTGGTTGTATTGAGGGAAATAATAAAATAAAGAATAAGATATTCAAAAAATACTCATCTCCTCCACTATAACCCCCCCCCCCCTCACTCCCTCTTCTCTTCATTTCTATAAGCCTTGAATCTCCTAAAATTTATTACCAAATACCATTCCCTAGTCACTACCCACATCCAAGAATCTCTTTTTCTTTCTTAAATATGAAAACCCCTTCCCTTAAAGATATTCTCAAGGAGGTGGATTCAAGAGGTAAATTCACATTCTATTTCTTTCAATTTCGTTTCAAGTTCCTTTTTATTGTTATTCTCTCCTAAACTCCTATATCCAATTTATACTTATAACTATATTATCATATATATACTGGAATTATACCATGTTAATGTAATAACCATTATCAATTTTCTTACTCTCCCTCTCTCTCTCTCTCTTATAAATGAAATCATCGTCTGTGAGGTTCCAAATTACAACCTTCATGGACGACGAGGTTTTGTTCTTCAATTTATCCTTAATTACTACTCAGGAAACAATTTTAATGGTTTAACCAGACTATAATATAATTATTATAACCTACTTAATATATAGGAACTAGTATATGTAAATATTATTAATTCATAGGACAAAACTAGTTCATAAATATCCAAATATCGCCAAATAATCTAAGTGATTGTCATGAATATTTCATCCAATGATTCATCCTCATACCATGTAAAAAATTTATATATATATAAATTAACACTTCTGTATTTACATAAATAATATATAGTTTCAATTATATAGAATTACATCCTTTCCACATGAACACCCATACTCATATACAAATATACCAATCATGAAAACCAAGGAAATGAACACTTTGGAATGATGGAATTCAATCTTATAACTTATCAATAAGGAAATAAAGAACTTAATAAAATTATGATAAAATGAATACATTCCTAATAGGTTCTTAGTTAGGTTATTAATAATTCTAATTTCATATTCCATGACCTTATGTTCAAGAGCATAACACATTCGGAATTAAGGTAAGGGTTTTCTAACTAAACCTCCATTTTCATTCGGGCTACTTTTATTATCTAATTACCTCAATTAAATTATTATTCATTCATTTTTACTCCTAATAATTTTTGTGTGAATTTTTTATATATGTGTCCCAACCAGAATCATACCTTCATTTATGGGTAGTTATATGTTTTTCTAAAGGATCTTTCAAAAAATCATCCTGAAATACAAGCTCGTTTCAAAGGAATTTTCCCAAATTCTTACCTTTTTTCATGGGCACTCTAAAACTTGTTATAAGCAACCAATATTTTCTAAAAACACTAATTTTATTATGAAAAAACTATATTTCTTCACTTCTAGTTTTAGACAAATATTTCTCACAAATAACTCTTCTTTTCAAAGTAAAATAAAAGTTATCTCAAGAATTACTCAATGATTTTATAAGAGTATCTTCATATGTTTCAATGCTTTTGATGATTATTATATACTATTAGGATCAATATTTAATGATATCATCAACCATATTTAATTTAATAGTTTATTATTATTTTTACTATGGATGTGCTATATTAAAACCATTCGCCAATTTACTCCAAATGGTTAGTGTTTATATTTAATGTTCGGGGAAGTTATTTAAATTTCATATGCTAGTTTCAATATGAATGTATATATTGTTTATGATTAACCTCATTCATATGAGGAATTAATTGGACTTATTATGTGATGGGTAGGACCCACTATAGCCCCTCGATGCATCGGTAGGTCTCATGAGACAAATAGATTTGGACTTGGCTGAGGCCTTACCTGTTTTGAGATATAGTTTTGGCCAAGGCCTTAATAATTATTGGAAATCTTGGCTGAGGCCATGAAAATATGTTTCATAATGTTTGAAATATTCACTTACCTCATTATGAATCTATAAATTGATAGTTAATATGGTTATTCGACTAGTAGAATACCCATGATAATGTTTTATTATGGAAATATTTACTCAACTCATATTCCTTCCATATTATGTTCAAGTTTATTTTTTAAAAGGAATGTGTTTTCAATTATTCTCCATGTATAATGTTTAAGTTATCTTCTGCTGTAATTTTTACCCTTACTAAGCATCTGATCTCACCCTTTCACATGTTTAATTTTTCCCAGGGCATGAAGAGGTATTTATGATTGACTTGCAGGGATAATATTAGAGTGGTGGATGTTTCTAGTGGAAATTTTATGTTGTTTTTATCATCAAGTTTTAATGTTAAACTTGCATTTGTATCTGGATTTCCAAATCTACTAAAATATTTATTCCTTCTGGATATTACTTTCTTTTAATCATACCAACGTAATGTAAAAAGCCACCAGCTCCGGGAAACTCGGGTCGGGACTTTATAGTTGGTATCAAAGGATATCTAGTAGAAAACATAGAAACTATATTTAGGATACATAGATTATGGGAAAACCCCTAAGATAGTCTTTGAGGATAAACATACAATAATATCTTGGTATTTTGGTCAAGAATAGATTATGTGGATCTTTCTAGAAAATACATCTCTATTTGGATACTACAAGTGGACGTGGTTCTGGCACAGATGTATATAGGAGTGAAAACTCTGACAAGGAGTTTTGGTCTTGTCCCAGGATATCCTAGTACATAACAACTGTCCTTATTACGCACCTGGTTTGACACTCCCAGGGGATACGCTAAGGATAATTCACATTTTCTTTACAAGCCATTATGAAGGATTTAAATGTAAATTTTTCCACACAAAAAAACTATGTATATGATAATGATATTTTCTATGATTTTTATTTTTCTATGTTGATATTATACATTATGATTTATAAACTAATATACTATATTCCATTATTTATAAATGGTTCCTAGTGGAAGTAATGGACACTTCATGAATGTGTGTGTAATGTGTAGGGATGTCCCTCTGATGCAAGATAATGATGTTGACTCTGGTGCTACAACTGGTGCTGAGCAGCTTATAACTATACTCGGATAGTTTACTCAGGTTATTAACAATAACCTTACTTTTATGGAGCATTTGGATCCATAACATGGAGGATCTAGGGTAGAAATATTTATGTGATAATAGCCTCCATCATTTAACGGGACTACAAACCTATTCGTAGAAGAGCAGTGGATAAGTTCATTAGAGAAGATATTTCTCGCATTAGGATGTAACAAAATAGATAATGTCATCATGGAGTTTTATCATATAATAGCAGATGTATATAATTGGTGTTCTATAATTCAAAACACAAATTATGAGGAATAAATAGAAGAAGTTTAATGGAGGGATTTTAAGGAAATATTCTTAGAAAAATACTTCCATCGTGAAAAATGAGCAGATATGGAAAGGTAGTTTATGAATTTGAGGAAAAAGAAAGATGAGAATGTTGCAAAGTATGAAGCTAACTTCACAAGGTTAGAAAATAATGTTGTGGACTATATACGTAATACAAATAGAAATATTGATCAATTCTTTGATGGCCTAAATCCATTCCTCTGATGGGCAATGGTCTCCCAAAGTTTCTCATCATATGAAGATATAGTTTCATGTACTATCAAGATGGAAAAGGAATTCTCTATGTATTATAAATTTAAGGGAAAGAAAGAGAATAATAGGGCTTCAGAAAACTCTGGAAATGGAAATAAGGAAATGGTGAAGAAGGGAAGAGTTGAATTTCCACCCTATGATAATTGTGGAAGGAAACACCCTAGTGCCTGCTTAAAAGGAAAAGAAGTATGCTAAAAATGTGGAATGAAATTACATCATGCTGGTGATTGTAATGGGAAGAAAGTAGATATTAATGTTCAATGTTTTAATTTTAGGGATATGGAACACTATGTTAATGATTATCCAAATCATCAAGGAAACATTTCATTGAAAAGGCCAAGGGAGTAGGTACAAGCTTATGTGATCCCAACTGCTGATATTTAAGTTCCTAATGATGTGGTGGTGAGTAATTTAATCATTTCCTCAAACTTATCCAATTATTTATTTGATTCTAGACCATCACATTCTTTAATATCTTCCTATTTTTCCATGAAAATTAGATATTTCCAATTTTATTTAATAAGGGAGTTTTCAATAAAAACTCTTAAGGAAAGTATCATTGCAAAAAAAGTTGTGTTGGGCAGTCCCCATTATAGAATATAAACATTATTTATCTACGGATTTTATTTTCATACCCATGATTGACTTTGATATAATCATCGGCATGGATTGGCTTTCGAACCATGATGTAAAATTTATTGCAAGAAGAAAGAGGTTACAATTTTTTAGGATGATGTAGAATCCTTTATCTTTAGGGCAGAAACATCACCATCTAATTCTCATCTAGATCCACCCCTAATACCTATATTGAATTCAATTATTTGGGAGGAAGAGAATAAAATAACTATGGGTGAGGAAAGTAATTTTCAAATATAGGATGTACCTATTGTGCAATAATATGTTGATGTGTTTCCAGAAGATTTACCTGGAATCCTACAGAGCGGGAAATAGAGTTTTCCATTGACTTAATTCCTGATTCAAGACCCAAATCAAATACCCATTATAGAATGGCCACTTTGGAATTATTGTAACTGAAGAAACTACTAGAGGAATTTAGTGATAATTGATTTATTCTCCCTAGTGTTTCTCCGTAGGGAGCCCTTGTTCTTTTCGTTAAGAAGAAACATGGATCTATAAGGTTGTGAATTGACTATAGGGAGATCAATTATATAAAAATAAAGAAAAAGTATCCCCTTACTCACATTGATAATTTATTTTATAAATATCATGGAGCTCAATATTTTTCGAAGATTGACCTTTGATCTGGATAACATCAGTTGCTTGTGGGGAAGGAATGCATTCCAAAAACAACATTTTGAACCAGTTATGGGCATTACGAGTTTATAGTAATTCCTTTTGGACTGACTAATGCACCCTCTATTTTCATGGATCTAATGAATATAGTTTTAAAGGAATATCCTGATGACTTTGGGGTGGTATTTATTGATGATATATTGGTATAATCCAAAAGCAATGAAAATCATGAAAATCACTTGTACACTATTCTAAAGACTCTTATAAGAAATGAATTATATGGGAAGTTTATCAAGTGTGAATTTTGGCTTCAATCAATTTCCTTACTTGGTCAAATTGTCTCTAAGGATGTAATATCTGTTGATTCGGTGAAGATAAAGGCTTTTCAAGAATGGTCAATTCCAACAAACATAATATAGGTATGTAGTTCTATTGGTTTAGCAGGTTATTATAAGATTTTTTTTCATAACTTCACCCATTTAGCCAACCCAATGACCAATATTACATGTAAAGGGGTTAAGTTCATATGTAAAAAATAATTTTAGGACTATTTTGAAGAATTGAATATGATATTAGTGAATTATTTGATCTTAACTCTACCATCAGGGAATGATGGGTTTGTGATCTATAGTGATGCATCAAAGAATGGACTTGTTTGTGTCCTTATGCAGAATGATAGAGTTATTACCTATGTGTCAAGGCAGTTAAAAATTCAGGAAAAAAAATATCTTACTCATGATCTTGAGTTAGAATTGGTAATATTTACTCTGAACATATGGATATATTATCTCTATAGTGAAAAATGTGATATATATACAGATCATAAAAGTCTAAAATATATCTTATCACAGAAAGAACTCAGCATTAGGAAAAGGAGATGGATTGAACTAATCAAGGATTATGATTTTTTTATAAACTAGCACCCAATAAAGGCAAACAAGGTAGTTGATGCATTGAGCAGGAAGGATCATAGAGTTCTCAACAAAATGAGGATTAAAAAATATTCTTTTTACATAGATCTAGTGAGGATGGATATGGAAATTATCAAAGAAGGTGAAACACCATTACTTTTTCAATTGTTTTCCCAACCATATTTATTAGAAAGGATGAAAATTTCTTATCCTAATGATGAGAACCTTCAAAAGAAAATTAATGCTATGAAAGATGGGAAGATGGCTGACTTTGTGTGTGAATATGGTGTTCTGAAATTTGGGAAGAGGATTTGTGTTCCAGATATACCTGAGATAAAAAGGGAGTTATTGGATGATTCCCATAGTTCAAATTTCACCATTCATCTGGGTAGCACTAAGATGTATAGAGATTTGAAGGAACATTTCTGGTGGGTTAACATGAAGATGGAAATTGCTGATTATGTATCAAGATGTTTAGTCTTTCAACAAGTGAAGGCTGAAAGGAAACATCCAAAAGGAGTCATTTAATATATACCCATTTTTTTATGGAAATGGGATGAAATCACCATGGATTTGTTTCATTGGATTACCCAAAACTCTAAGAAATAATGATACAATATGGGTAATTGTGGATCAACTTACAAAATCTACACATTTCCTCACTATATGGGAGAATTTTCAACTAGACCACCTACCAAGACTCTATATCAATGAAGTTGTGAGAATTAATAGGGAAACTCTTTCAATTGTGTCTGATTGTGACCCTTAATTTATATCAAAATTTTGGAAAGGTCTTCAGAAATCTTTGGATACTGAACTTTGATTGAGTACTGCTTATCACCCTCAAACTTATGGGAAATCAGAGGATGATCCAACCCTCAGAGGACTTGTTCAGATCATGTTCACTTGACTTTCAAGGTATGTGGGATCAATATTTACCTTTAGTGGAGTTTTCCTACAATAATAGTTTCCATTCAATTATTCAAATGGAACCATATGAAGCATTTTATGGGAAGAGATGTCGTAGACCAACATGTTGGGATGAGGTTGGTGAAAGGAAGCTTGTTATCCCAAAGATTGTGGATGAAACAAAAGAGAAGGTAAATACTATTCAAGTCCATATTAAAGTAGCTCAAAGAAGAAGAAAAAATATATGCTGATAATTGAATTAAGGATTTGGAGTTTCAAGTGGGATATCATGTTTTCTTAAAATTATCTCCATGGAAGTGTGTTATAAGATTTGGGAAGAAAGGGAAACGGATCCCTAGATACATAGGACCTTTTGAAATTATATAGATAATTGGATCTATTTAATATCATTTGGTTATACCACATAGCCTATCTAAAGTACACAATGTGTTCCATGTCTCATTGTTGTGTAAGTACATGCCGGACCCAACGCATTTCCTCACTTTTGAAGGTATAGAATTGGAACCTGGACCATCTTCCTATGAAGATCCTATCTGTATTCTAGAAATAAAGAACAAGTTTTGAGGAATCGGAAAAATTGACTAGTAAATATACTTTGGAGAATTTATAAAATCTAAGAGGAAACATGGGAGCCTAAGGAGGTTATGATGAAGTACTGCCCAAATCTTTTTTGGGGGTAACATTCTGGTAATTTCAAGGGATGGAATTTTCTTAAGGATTGAATAATGTAACACCCCAATATTTTGAAAATAAATTTAATATCGAATGTATGAAACACTAAGTCTCTACAAAACACCACTTTGTTATAACCTAGCCAGTTAAAATAATTTTTCCACCTCTGTGATTTGAAATTTGAAAAACTGACATACACAGTTGCGTTCAGTAAGATATTTGGAGTTTGATAAGACAAACATAATTTTTGTTGAATATTAACATAACCTTATGAATAGTAAATAATATTATTATTTTATTTTCTTAAGGTTATAATATAATTATATCTTGATTAATTTTTCAATGTGATATAAAATGAATTATAGTTTTAAAATTGTTATTTTTTGAACAAAATATGATTTAATTTCAAAATAAATTAATAATATTTAGAAAATTATTTTAAAAAAATGGAGTTCATATTTTAATTCTACATGTTGAAAAATGATTAGGGTGAATCATTGGGATTTTTCAGAAATACTCAAATTTTTTATGAATAGTAAAATACGGTAATTTGCCATATATATACATTATCAATTAAATTCACTATTACTAGCATCATGGATGATATAATCATACCTATACTGAACTCAAATAAACTTATTACTATTATGGGTCACACTAATCAACATTATTGGTTTTCTTGAGGGAAATAATAAAATAATGAATAATATATTCAAGAAATACTCCTCTCCTCCACTATAAAAACCCACGCACACTCCCTCTTCTCTTCATTCCTCTAAACCATAAATATCCTAAATTTTATACCTAAATACCCTACCCTAGTCCCTCCCCACATCCAATAAGCTATTTTTCTTTCCAAAATACCAAAACCCCTTCCCTTAAAGAGATTCTTAAGGAAGTGGATTCAAGAGGTAAATTCACATTCTATTTCATTCAATTTCGTTTCAAGTTCCTTTTTATCGTTATTCTCTCATAAACTACTCTATCCAATTGATAATTATAACTACAATATCATATATATAATTTAATTATAAAATGTTAATTTAATGACCATTATCAATCTTCTTACTCTCTCTCTCTCTCTCTCTTTTATAAATGAAATCATCGTCCGTGAGGTTCCAAATTACAACCTTCGTGGACGACGAAGTTTTGTTCTTCAATTTCTCATTCATTACTGGTTATGAAACCATTTTTATGGTTTAAAAAGAATATAATATATGTATTATAACCTAATTAACATCCAAGAAAAATTATATGTACATATTATTAATTCATATGACTAAACTAGTTCATAATAATCCAAATGCCGCCAAATAATCTATGTGATTGTCATGAATATTTTATCCAATGATTCATATTCATACCATGTAAAAAAATTCTCTATATAAAAATAAACACTTCTCTATGTTCATAAATAATATATAATATCAATCCAGGAGAATTATATCCTTTCCACATGAGCATCCATACTCAAATAAAAATATACTGATCCTGAAAACCAAGGAAATGAACAGTCTGGAATGACAGAATTCAATCTTATAACTTATCAATAAAAACATAATGAACTTAATAAAATTATGATAAACTAAATAAATTTATAATAGTTTCTGAATTAACTTATTAATAATTATAATTTCAAATTCCAAGACCTTAAGTTCAAGAGCGGAACACATTCGAACATAAGGTAAGGGTTTTCTACCTGAACCTCTATTTTCATTTGGGTTACTTTTATTATCTACTTACCTCAATTAAATTCTTATTCATTCATATGTACTCATGATAATTTCTATGTGAACATTATATATATGTTTCCCACCTATAAACATACCTTCTTTTATGGGGATTTATATGTTTTTTTAAAGGATCCTTCAAAATTTCTTCCCGAAATACAATCCTGTTTCAATGGAATTTCTTGAATTTTTACCTATTTTCAAGGGAACTCTATAACCTATTTTAAGCCAGAATTATTTTCTAAAAACAATAATTTTATTATTAAAAAACTCTATTATTTAACTTCTGGTTTTAGATAAATATTTCTTTCAAAAGAACTCTTTTTTTTCAAAGTAAAAGTGCATTTATCTCAAGAATTACTCGATGAATTTATAAGAGTATCTTCATCTGTTTCAACGCTCTTGATGATTCTTTTTTATTGTTGGGATAAATATTTTATGATATCATCTACCATATTTAATTTAATGGTTTATTATTATTTTGACTATATATGTGCTATCTTAAAACCATTCACCAATTTACTCTGAATGGTTAGTGTTTATGATTATTGTTTGGGAAAATTTATTTACATTCCATATATTAGTTTCAATATGAATGTATATGTTGTTTATGTTTAAACCCATTAATATGAGGAATACATTGGAATTATTATGTGACGTATGGGGAATTATATATCCCCTCTATTCATTGGTAGGTCTCATGAGACAAATAGATATGGACTTGGCTGAGGCCTTGCCCATTTTGAGATATGGTTTTGGCTGAGGCCTTAATTGTTTTTAGACGTCTTGGACGAGGCCTTGAAAATATGTTTCAAAATGTTTTTAATATGCACATACATCATTATGAAGCTAGAAATTGATATTTTATGTGGTTATTCGACTAGTATAATACCAATGATAAAGTTTTATTATGGAAATATTTACTCAACTCAAATTTATGCCATATTATGTTCAAGTTTATTTTTTAAAAGGAATGTGTTTTCAATAATTAACCATGTCTAATATTTATGTTATCTTCTGATATAATTTTTACCCTTACTAATCATCTGATCTCACACTTTCTTAATTTTTATTTTTCCTAGGGAATGAAGAGTTATTTTATGATTTACTTACAAGGATAATTTTAGAGAGGTGGATATTCCTAGTGGAACTTTTATGTTATTTTTCTCTTCAAGTTGTAATGTTAAACTTGTGTATGTATCTGGATTTCCAAATCTAATAAACTATTTGTTCCTTTAGGATATGAATTTCTTGTAATCATTCCAATGTAATGTAAAAAAGGCATCGGTTCCAGGCAATTGGGGTCGGGTCTTTACAGATAAGGTAAAATTCAAAACAAAATAATTTTTATATGAAAAATCAATAAAAATATAAATTTGATACATATTAAAGTTAATTTAAATATTAATTTAAGTTTTTATTCATATTTTAAACTAACATATCAAGTTTATGAAATTATTTATATCATATTTGGTTGATTAAAATCAAAAATTCACAGAGAGAGAAAACATAGTTGGATAAAGGAACTTTGGAATAGATCGATGTGATCCCCAATATCTCCTCACCTTGGGTTAAGAGGTTGTTATATTACTCCCATGATTTTAATGGAGATAAATAAAACCTTCCTACCTTGATTTTTAGTGGTTGTAAGAAGAAAACATCCACTCTACCTTTAATGGTCGTAAGTATCTGTCTCCCTTGTTTTTCATAGTTTGTAGCAAGAAAATTATTGAACAAGATAGGAGATAAGAATATAGATTTTATAATAAAAAATCTATTACAAAGTCACTCCATTTTATCACAAATATAAATATATAATTGAGAATAGATATATATAGGTAATGTGGTATGGGAACCTTTAGAGATTAAAAATTGGATTTGGATATTAGAGAGTATTTTGAGATTGGAATGAATTCATTAGAGATCTATCATTGAGGTGTTTCAAGTCCATCGGTTACTCTAGAGTTGATATTCAGGCCTCTAAGGTCCTCAATTTATATCCTCCAAAAGAGATAGTAGGGTTCTATAATTTTACATAGTCAGTAAAAATCATCAATGATTATTTAATAGCTATGGGGTCTATCAAAAATGACTTTTTTACTTTCTAGATTAAAGCCAGCAGCTAGTCGAATAATACCACTAGCTAGTTGATAGGATTACTAAGACTACCTAGCTATTTCCATCCTCACCATATGTCTAGTGAACTTCCTATAGGTTGGATATTCTATCCACATTCTACCAGATGGCTGGTAGATTTTCACTGGCTAGTCGGTGCTACTTTCATTGCTCCATACAAAACCATATACCTTAAACTTCCTTTTATGCCTTTATTTGACCATTTTATCTTCCTTCCATGACTCAATAACATCCATCGAGTCTTAAAAATATCTTTAATTCCTATTAAAATTCCTTTCAAGATATCAACAAAATCTTCATGTTTAATAATATTCTTTTATTTTTTTCATTAAGATCATTTTATGGAATCTTAACAATGTAACTATCATAAAATCAAATGAAATTGTTAGATATATAATTTAGTATTTGTGATCATGAAAACATCATGAGAGAGATATATACCCAACAATATCCCCCTTTTTGATGACCATAATCACTTAACATAAAAAGTATATCAAGTGAAAATCAAAATTGAGACATATAAATAAGTATTCAATATATTTTGAATAAGATATTCAATATTATCAAGGTATAAACATAAAAATAGATATTAAATACGCTTAAGATATAAACATAACACAATATATTTAATATTATCAAGAGGTAAACATAACACAATATATTCAATATTATCAAGAGATAATTATAACACAACTTAAACCATAAATAAATCCTCCTTTGTGAAACAAAGAAATGTTTCTCTCCCAAAAAAAGATAAAATAAGATTTTCATAATTTGATAAACTTCCCCCAATTATCTAAAAACTTCTCCACATTTAACCCAAAATCTATCACCATTTTGTATTATCAAAAAGAGAATAAGAACTGGGTAGAGAATATATTTATATCAAGTCTGTAATTTTACAAGTTAAAATAAAAGGGAAATTCAATACTATATCCCCCATAATTATTATTATAAGCTAAAAACCAATATTAGAGAAAAATACCTGTTAAAAAAATTACATTCATAAGATAGAAAAAATTAAATAAAAACATATGGATTAAAGATAAAATAAACATCATCTAAATGAAAAATATATTTATAGAAAATTATAAATACCAGGATATCTAATATAAATTCTTATATAAATAATTAATTACAAGATTAGAAAAGTAAAAGATTATATTGAATATTAAATATTTTAAAAAGATTAAAATATAAAATATTTGAAATATAAATTTTAAAAAATATTTTAAAAGTATATTTAATATATGGTAAAAATGATTAAAAATCAAGGGAAAAGAGATTAATTTTAAAATCAGATTCATCAGAAATAAAGAAAGTGAAAAATAAAAAAATAAAAAGGAAACAAGTCCTATTTTATGAAAAATAAGGAATAAACAACAGATTTTGAGAGATAAAATATATATAAAATAAATTAAGGGGGTGAATTTAAATCATACGAAAACCTATCCCCCATGAGATAAACTTCTCAGAAAGTAATGAGAGAGGCTCCCCCTAAATTAGTGAATTTAATCACTATGGATCGTCCATTTAGATAATGACCTAATTCAGTGTGGGATAATCATTTAATCAATTAGAAGCCATATATTTGATAAATCAATAATAACTAGTAGAACACACCAGTAAAATCCAAAAATATCTTTTTTTACCCCAGTGGATTTGAGTTCATCCTTATTAGCTAATAAACATTTTGGTGCCAAAATAATCTTATGTCTACTAAAATTGGCAAATAAATATTTTAGAATCCAAACTTATTTAGTATGATATTTCTTATGAGTTATATGATTTTAAAGATAATATATATTTTGGTCCTATATATATATCAATTTTTCAGATACATCTAAAAATGATATTCCTATATTTTTGAAAATAATTACAAAACTTATTTTATGAACTTCCCTTTAAAAAATTTATTATTTTGGAATTTTTATAAAAACCAATTACATAATTGTTTTTGGTAAAATTTTGAGATCCCAAAACCGTATTAATATATTTATCATTGTGAGTAAATTTCCAAAGATTATTTTTAAGTTCTTTGATTTGGGATTCTAAAAACTTAATTTTTGTTTGATCATAAATATTCAAGTATAATTCATCTTTTTCTTTGGAAAATAGACCTGTTTGATAAATAAATTATTTTTATTTCTTTGTAAGATCTCAATATTAAGAAATGAGTTCTTTAAAAAAAAATCTCAAGTTTATTTTATTTATAAAAAGAGTAATAAAAATAAAAGGAATGAGGGGAAGAGGATAAATGAGAGTGAGAGTGAGAAATATGATAATAAACCTCATCATCTACCTTGATATGTTCCATGAGGTATTTAATACTTTTGTTTTATAAGGATGTTTAGTCAAGGGATTCTTCACTAGCACTAAAGGTTGAAACATTAAGGGATTTATTAACTTTGATATTTTATTTTATATTACTTTTGTATGTGGGATATTCCATCCTGATATGACCTTCTTTTTTCCATTTCATAATACTTCCTATCCGTTTTTATTTTCCTTCTTAGTATGATGGGTTGATTTATTCTTTATGAGTTTATTCTACTTCTTAGTCAAATTTTAATTGTTATCTTTACTCATGGATGAATCTTCATCATCAATATATTTAAATGAAACTTTTCTTTTAGAATATTTGGCTTCATTTGTTTATTTTTCTTCTTTATTACCTTTTTCCTTTATAGTGATCTCATATGTCATGAGAGAGCCAATTAGTTCTTAGAGTGGTATATGTTTAATGTATTTCTCTTATTTTATAGTCATTACCTTGGGCTCCCAAGATCTAGTCAAGACTCAAAGAATATTATTCACTAAATTTTTGGTATCAAAAACATCACCAAGAGATTTTAAATCATTCAAAATTCCAGTAAAAAGTGTAAACATACCAGTAATAGATTAATTTGAATGTATATAAAATATTTCAAAGTATTTATTAAAAAATATGATACAGTGTATTTAACTTTATTCGTGCCATCATGTGTGACTTATAAGAGTTTATATATTTCATGGGTGGGCTTTCAAGTAGATATATGATTAAATTAATTTTGTTCAAGACCACAAAGGAGAGCACCCATGGATTTTCCATTAAGTTAAAATGTTGCAATATCTTGAGGAGTCCACTTATCTTCCTATTCTTTTATAGGAGTATATTCATTCAAAAATATTTTTCAAACAAAATAACCTATTCTACTAAGAAAGTTAAACATGTGAATTTTCCAATAAGAATAATTTAAACCATTGAAGAAAGGATATCATCCAAATGAATGACCTTCAAGAAAATTTTAAAAATAAGAGGAAGACTTCATCTAATAAAATAAAAAATTTAAACTGATTAAGAATTAAAATTCAAATATGACTCTCATAACAATTATTGGTCTGTGTAGAATGGTAATAGGGTCTTGAATTTCCTTTTAAAAATAAATCAATAAATGTTAAAGGAAAAAATAAAAAAATTATTTTGATATGACAAAGTGATTAAGTGATAAAGAATTAAATTTTTTACATATTAAAGTTAATTTAAATTTAAATTTTAGTGATTATTCACACTGAAAATGTATGTATCAAATTTATACAATTATGTATATCATATTTTAATGATGAAAATAATAAATTGAATGAGAAGGAAAAAATGTTTTGATAAATGAATTTGAAAATAGATCAATGTGATCCCATACATCTCCTCTCATCTAGTCGAGAGGTTTATATATTACTCCCTTGATTTTAAAAATGATGATAAACCCATCATCCCTTGATTTTTGTGGTTTTATCAAGAAACAAACCCTCACTTACTAAAATGGTAGTAAGAACCTATCTCAAATTCTTATCACCAATTGTAGCAAAAATCCTGTTATAGAAGATAGGTGAGAAGAATAGATATTTTCTAAGTGAAAATCAATTATAAATTTTCTCCCTTATCTATCAAAAAGAATTGTACAATTGATAAGTGAGATATATAGGTAATGTAGGATGATATCCTTTAGAGTTTGAGAATTTTATTTTTCTTTAAGAGAGGATTTTTAGATTGGATAAAATCTAGAGATCCATTGTTGAAGCATTTCAAGTCCACTAGTTATTGCACCAGAGATCTTCCAGACTCAAAGTTTCTATAATTTGATAGAGTCATTAATCATTGTAAATGAAAATTTAAGAGATGTAGAATTCACCAAAAAAATGAATTTTTTAATTACTAGATCAAATTTAATGACTAATTGGAAAATCCCCCTAGATAGCTGGTTGACTTACTAAGGTTGTATAGCTCTGTGCAACACCACTAGCTAGCCATTGGACATCCTATATGTTTGGAATTTTATTAACATACACTCGGCCGATTGGTGGCTTTTCACTTGTGAGTCAATGCTTCATTCATTACTCCATGAATAACCATGTCCATTCAACTTACTTTCATGCCTTTATTTGACCCTTTTATCTTCCTTATATGATTACATAACATCTATCAAGACTTAAACAAGATATTAAATGCCTCTAAAGATCCATTTTAGTATATCAACAGAATCTTTAAGTTCAATAATATTCCTTTATTGGTTTCATTAATATCAACATATATAATCTTAAAAAAGTAACTTACATCCACTTAAATGAAATAATTAGATACGTAATTGAGTTTTTTTATCATGAAAACATCATTAGATAGAGATATAGGTCCAACACAATAGTGTAAAATGGGCAAGGGAAAATTCTTAAGGCATTAGTTTTGTCAGTATGTGAGGGTATGGTGAGGTTGATCATGTGAGTGAGGGAAGAAATGGAGAGAAATGGTTCCATATATTATGGTATTTATCTTGGATTATTAAAATGGCTAAGTAAATACCACCACATCATAGCCTATTTCATATTGGTGTTCAAAGGTAAGTTTCATTTCTATATATAAGTATAATATATCATATTAGGGACTTTCATGTATAAATGGTTTATTCTTATATAAATGTCATTTAATGTGGGTAACTCTCTATTCCATGCATAAATAAAGGCTAAATAGGGTCCATGCCTCATTTCCTTTGGTCGCGTAAGGGTAGAACGAAATTTTACAATGTTGCATGCAGGTAGTCCATGTCTCATGTATCAGTAGGTCGATTCTTGTATAAGAGTCATCGAAAATGAGATGTTCAAGGGTAATTAAAATATAGCCTTACACAAGGAACACTCCTCACATAAGGTTATTTCTTTTAATCCAATTTTTCCATGTCTCCTTCCCCATGTGACCTATAACACATTTTCACAAAAAATAGTGGGGAAATTAAACTAAAAATCATGGATTTAAATTTTTTTCAAGGAATACGGATCTAAAAGTTAGATTTATTATCTTTAGGATATTTAAAATGAATCATGTTATGTAATTAAATTAAAATTTATTAATATGAGATAGAATATGGGAGTTTTATGAGTGTTTGAGAAATATCCGAAAACTGTATTTGTTTACTTATAAAGAGAAGATCCTTCCTCATTTTTGTTAATAGAGTTATTCTTTATGTCTGTGTGATTCAAAAATTTACATTAAATATATTTTGGTCTTCTTCCATCATCTTAATCCCTTCTATATAAGTTTCCAATCATGTTTTCATCCCACTCTAATTGGTTTTTGGGAGTCGTGTGATTTCTAAAATCTTATTCTAGGTAGAGGATTCAAGCCCTACTCTCTTATCTTTAGTTTAAGTTATGATTTTATAATTATTTTTTATTCACAGTGTAATTATTATAAAAAACTTAAAGAATATAAAATTTAAGAAGATTAAAATAAATAAAGGGGGTTATTTTGCCTGTATTTACTATATATCTCTGTGTTATTTTATATGTTAGTATTGTTGTCATTTTATCTAAAATAAAGTAGTATGAATAAACAATTAGGAATATTATAGTATAATAGATATGAAATTTATAGATATAATTTGGCATATTTATAATGGCCCTAGCCACTTACACATATTATTACATGATTTTAATCATAATTAACCATCAAATTACAGGTCAAGCATCATAAAGTCTAGTGTCATTGGAATATTAGGTACATAATTTTAAAACATGAAACCAAACTAAAAAATTATTTTATTTAATATCCATAATGATATAATAACTTCCATTATGAACTTATATCTTCATAGGATAACCTGGGGACTACATGAACAAAAGGGATGAGCTAAAAATCCTAGTAAGGGAATAAGCATAGGAATAAAACATAACACATGGGTCAGAAGGCGTAGAGGGATAACATAAAGGAATGTAACATGAATAAAAATAAGGAATAATAAGATTTAAAACATGGGAACATATAACCATGGCATCATAGTAATGTTTCAATAATGTATAACATGACATAAACATGAGTCAAGGCTGGCTTTCAAGACATGGTGGACAAAGTCCCATAAAGGAATCAGGTTCACTCCATATCCCAATATGAAATATCATGAGACTAAACATTACCCAATTAATTGGAGCACTATTTTGTCACACCCATCATATAATGTTCATGAATATGTGTTCCACATGAATAATCATACATAAGGAATCAAACAAAAACAAAAGGGTTACCCATGGAAAGAATTGTGTATCATAACCATGTCAAAAGGCATAACAAAATGGAATATCATAATGGTGTCCATGAAATAATGGATTTAAATAAAAAATGGAAAATAATAAGGTAAAATATCCTTAGATCATGATAAGTTATGTTAAAATTGAGTGAAAACATGAAAAAACAGTGTTTAAGAAACTTTAGAAATAAACCATTTTTTGTGTGGTTTAAGGAAAATATTAAAGAGTATTTAAAGAGGAAAAGGAATAATCTTTTATATAAAACCAAAAATTAATTAAGATATATTTTCATGATAAAATGAGTGATTTTATAAAAAAATGGTGTCTTAAAAAAGATTATTTATGGTACTTGAAGTGGGTAAGGATTTGGGAAGTTCCCTTTAATTGGGTTTGCTTATCAGAAGGATTTGAGAAGGGAGCCATTTTATAATATGTATATCTCTATAAAAAGGATGAAATGATATGTATACATTAATTTGGAACATATAAATATAATTTATAATAATTAAAAGAATAACAATGGAGTAAATAGAGATAAATAATAACTTGTAGGAAAAAATGGAGGTTTAGGGAGAATCCCTAACCTTATATCTGAAAGGGTTCTACACTTGATCTTAATGTCATGTATAACCAGATTAAATTAATTAATTAATTAATTAATTAATAACCTTTTATAAATTTATTTTATTTATTATAATTTTATTAAGTTCATTTACGTCCTTTTTGATGGGTTATGAGATTCAGTTTCATCATTTGGGAATATTGGTTTCCTTGGTTTTCATGATCAGTTTACTTGTATTCATGTATGGAAAATCATGTAAAATGATAATGGTTGTCTAGAATTAAAGTTGTATTTTATTAATTAACATCCATAATATTAAATGGTTATATAATTAATTTTGTAGTTTTAGGTGAGGATGAATCATTAGATAATATGTTAATGATAATTGTTTATATTATTTTGGAATTTTTTCAATCATCAAGCAATTGTTTTATTTTATTAATCAATATCATGTATATATAATGGTTACAGAACACTAAATAGGATTTAATAAATATGTTATAATATTTTTTAACCATAAAAATTATTTTATGAACATTCTTGAACTAGGTAATGTAAATTGAAAACTTTTTCATCCTTGAATGTGATAAATTAACACATCACGAATGATGTTGACATGTATATTCTCAAATATATATTCACATGTAATTATATTAATCAGCATTGTTTTATTTTTTGGTACTTTAATGTTATTCTAGCCCTGAGTGAAAATCTTGGCCCTTCACATGCCACTATCTCCTATAGGTAATTCCATGCTGGCATTGAAATGAATAATCTTGAAGAGATCTATCTCTTGGGAGCTAAATTTACTGGGTATAAAAAACATTATAATAGAATTGTGACCAGTAAACTTGATAGATCCTTCACCAATGTACATGCCCTGGATAAATAGGATAACATTTATAGAATTACTCTTGTGAGGATTGATTCTGATCACCACCCCATCCTGCTTTCCTTTTCTCATAAACCTAATAAACATAGGGCCCCTTTAGATATAACATTCCTTGTTCATCTAACCTAGAATTCATAAACATCATTTAGAACACTTGGATTAATATGTATGGCCAATTTTATCCTTTTTCTTTCCAGTGAAGTTAAAAATGCTGAAACTAACTCTCAAAAGCTGGTTTAAATCCAAGTTAAGTGAAATGGACAATAATATCAACCTCTTGGAAAAGGATCTTATTCAATTCCAAAATATTAATTCTACATAAAACTTTGCTCAAGACTCTCAACATTAAATTAACATATCCTCTAAGATTATCTCTTTTCTCAACATTAAATACAATCTTTAGAAGCAACTCTTTAAATCCAAATGTATTGATGATGGGGATAGGAATAATAAGTTTTATAATTCCCTTCACAGAATCAGAAAAGCCTATAGACCTTTAGCCTAAATTAGAGATGGGTATTAGATTCTTGATACTGATGAAAGTATTTCTAATCATACTGTTTCTCATTTTTATAATATCTTCAATGGTTCTAGTATTGACAAAAACGTTATACCAGACATCATTCCTACCCTAGTTACTAGTATTGATAACTCCTTGTTAAACAACATCCCCCTTGGCCATGAAATTAAAGACACCGTGTTTAGTTTAAATCTAGACAGTGATTCTGGGCCGAATGGATTTAATAATGGTTTTTATCAAAAACAATGGTATATTCTTCAAAATGATGTTTGTAGTGTGGTAAAATCTTTCCTCTCTAGAGGCATTCTCCCACGTGGGCTTAATTCCCAATTTCTTGTTCTCATTACCAAACCGGATATTGTTGATGACATTCAAAGATTCAGACCCATTGCTCTCATTAATTCTCTATTAAAAATCAACAACAAATTAATTTCCAACCGAATAGCTTCTATTAGTAATCACATTGTTTCCTAGAACCAATTTGGGTTCATAAAAGGCAGATCTATTCAATACTGCATCTATCTTTCCTCTGAAGCCCCCAATCTTCTTAATAAAAATAATAGAGGTGGGAATGCTGCTATTAAACTGGATATTGCTAAGGCCTTTGATACCATTGATTAGAACTTAAAGTATAAAGTCCTCAAGAAATTCGACTTTAATGAAAATTTTATTAATAGGATCCCATCTTTGTTTAATTCATCTTATATCTCTGTTCTAATCAATGGTTCACCTAGAGGCTATTTCAATTGTTTGAAAGGAGTGATATAGGATGATCCTCTCTCGGCTATTCTCTTCTCAATTTTTGAAGACTACCTAAGAAGGATAATCTCTCAAGTGATAGATAAAGGTTTTATAAATCCTATTTCTACTTCTAGAAACTTGAATTCTCCCTCATACCTTCTCTATACTGATGACATAATTCTCTTTACTTAGGGGGTAAAATAAAACTTCTGGCTCTGAAAACTACCCTTCTTCACTACCAGGAAGTCTCTGGTCAACATATCAACTTTAATAAATCATACATCTTTTTTGGAAAGGAATTCTCTTCGGGGAGGAAACTTACAATCACTAATGCTTTAGGTGTCAAAGAAGGCTCACTTCCTTTCAATTACCTTGGAGTACCTATCTTCTGGGGCATATCGAAAGTGAATTATTTTTATCTCATCACTAATCAAACGCTTCATCATCTTTCCTCCTAGAAGGGTAAAAATATTTCGATGGTTGGGAGAATTTGTTTGGTTAAATCTACCATTGTTTCTAAAATGATTTACTCTATGATAATTTATAAATGGCCAAAGATTCTTTTAAAACACATTAATGTTGATATTAAAAATTTTGTTTAGACTGGAAGTATATTGGAGAGAAAACTGGTGACTATCCCTTGGATATCTTGCTGCAAACCTATATATAAATGGGGGATAGGCATTAAAACTCTCTCTAATTTTAATGAATCTCTTCAAGCTAGGCTTACGTGGAATCTCATTCATAACACCTCTCCTTCTATGGATTTTCTTAGGGCTCATTTTCTTGATATACATAGAAATAACCATTATCACTTCCTTGTGTCCTCTATATGGCCCTCCATCAAAAGCACTTTCAATTCTATTTTGACAAACTCTATATGGATGGAAAATAAGGATTACAACTTAAATTTTTGGATTGATAACTGGACTGGTGTTCCTCTTATCTCTTTGATGGACAATAACTTTTCTCCTCCCTACTCTCAGGACTCTATTAAAACTGTCATGAATATGAAAAACCCCTATCTTCCTAATCATGTTAAACAAATTGTTGATAACTATCACTTCATTAATATGAATGATTTTATTATTTGGGAACCTTCCCATAATGGGATTCTTGATTCAAAAAATTACTATAATCATTTATTCAATAATGTTGAAAATAATTTTTCTTGGTGTAGTAACTTTAATAATGTCTGGTTAAAACCCTCTATATTTACATTAGTCTGGAGTATTGTTCATAATATAATTCCCATGGATACTTGTATAAAAACTTTTGGGATCATTCTATGTTCAAAATTCCACATGTGCAATCAGCATCGAGAGCATATAAATAAACTTTTTCTTTCTTGTGACACAGCAACTGCTCTTTGGAATTACATTCTTGACATTTTTGAGTGCAGATGGTTTCTTTTTTAATCCATTACCATGCAGATTCAACGATTCTTGGACTTATCTATCTCCCAGCAACTCAAAAATCTTTTGTTTGTTGCCTTAGCGGAGCTTCTTCATGTAATATGGTATGGTAGAAATGATTTGATTTTTCATAATAACTCATTTAAAATTAATGCAGGAAAAGTGAGAATCCTCATGGCCATTCGAGAAGTGACTTAGATCCAAAAAGATCATTGCAACAACTCGGTTCATGACTTTGATACTCTCAGATGAGTTAGGATGGAGGGTAAATATCCCCACCCTAATTATACTCTTGAAGTGTTTTGGCTCTCACACCCCCCCCCCCCAAGCTGGATTAAAGTCAATGTGCATGGAGCCTCTAATGGAAACACTGGACCAGTGGGTTGTGGTTCCATCTTCAGAAATCATTTAGACCAGATGCTTGGTTGCTTCTATGGCTCCTGCGGTTCCTCCACTTCCCTGGAAGCTAAGATGATGGCCTTCATTCATTCCATTTCCTTTGCAAAGATTTACAAATGGAACTACATCTGGATCGAGAGCGACTCCAATACCATCATTCAGGCTATTTGGAATGGTACCATCCACCTTGATTGGACTCTCACTTCACATTGGATGGATTGCTTGAACTCTCTAGCTGGACTCAGCTTCATCACCACCCACACCTATCGTGAAGCTAACAGGATTGTTGATGGGCCTTCCAATTTAGTTGTTACCCATGATCTGCATTGGAGGGATGATATTTCTCCATAGTTACTCCCACTTTATGTTAGGTATGTTAACAAAATTAAAAAATTTAGACTTGTGTAACCTCTTTTTTTAATAATATTTGGTGTTTTGGTCTTTGACCAGAACACTACCTTGGGAAAACATCACGAATGATGTTTTCAGTTTTAGTACAAAAGGAGAGGGGAAAGAAATGATGATGGATAATTACATTAGAATAATAAAATTAAATTATATTTTTGTTAATATAGTTATCCTACCATTTTTATGAGGATAAGTGAAGATAGAATGAGAAAAGAAAAGAACTTGAAATGAAATTAAAATAAGAGAAATAGGATTTTACCTCTTGAATCCTTCTTCTTGAGAACCACCTTTGGGGTTTTTTTGAGGCAAAAGGATCTTGGAAATGGGGAGGTTATTGGGAATATATTTTATCATAATTTTTAAAAGGATCAAATCTTCATAGGTGTGAGGTGAAGAGGTGGTGAGGGGTGGTATTTATAGTGGGGGAGAGGGATGTTTTCTCATTATTTTATTCATTAGTTTAATATTTTGGCTCAAGAATATGAATATTTTGATACTTACCACTAAATATATTAAAATAATGAATGATATTTTTATATTTTGGTCTTAAATAAGCCTTAAATAATTTATAACTAAATAATTCACATATTTAGATTTTATCATAAAGTATCATATTTTACTTTTCACCAAAAAATTCATGTATTTTAAAGAAAACCCAAAAATTCACCCTAACCATTTTTAAAGTGTAGAATTAAAAAATGAACTCTATTTTATGAAATAAATCTTATAAATATGAGAAATTAAATTTTTAATTAAATTTATCATTTACTTGGAAAATACCAATTTTAAAATTATAACATATTTTTTAACACCTTGAAAAATTAATTAAGGTCTCATAAAATTATATTATAATCATAAAATACAAAATATTAATTTATAAATATAGTTTATAGAAATAAATTATCTTTTAAAACTTTATATTAATTATAAAATTGAAAATAAACACTTATGTTTTATAAAAATATCAACACTTAATTAATAATTTTTATTATATTTTTATAATTATACTATGATATAATTATATCATACTACCATTTATAAGATGCATAAATTTTATTTATAATTTCATAGTTAAGGTTACTATTCTATTGGCCGATTTACTATTCATAAGGTTCACATTACTATTTCAAAGTTCAAGTTACTATTCTATTGGTATAAGTTCCTTAACTTCTAAAAATACCTCTTATTTCATTCATTATTCATTTATAATATTTGTATTGGGTTATATCTATGATTTTTACATTATTTATATTATATAACATAATAATAAGAATATAATTTTCATTGATAAAATTTTGGGTCATTATATTCTTCTCCCCTTATGAAATTTTTCCCTCGAAATTTCATTTTACAAACTAAAAAAGTGAGGGTACTTCTCCTTAATTACTTACTCTAGTTCCCATATTTCCCCTTTGTACTTATGGTTCTGCCAAATTACTTTGACTATATGAGTGGTATTATTGCGTAGAACTTTATCTCTATGATCTAAGATCTTTATTGTCTTCTCTTCGTATGAGAGGTCATTTTCCATTGATACCAATTTTGAATTCAGTACATGTGAGGGATCTGGTATGTACTTCCTCAAGAGGGATATGTGGAATCCATCATGTACTTTATATATGGTTGGTGGTCATTCTGGTCGATATTCCACAACATCGACACGATAAAGAATCTTGAAGGGGTCGATGTACCTGGGACTTATCTTTCCTTTTTTCCAAAATCTCATGATCCATTTAAATGGAGATATGTAGAGGAATATCATGTCTCCATCCTTAAACTCAAGGTCGCATCAAGAATTGTCTACATAGCTATTTTGTTGAATTTGGGTTTCCTTGATGTGCTGCTGAAAGTTTTTCATCTTCTCCACCATTTATTCGGCCATTTTAGGTCCTAGAAGATTTTGTTCATTGACCTCATTCTATAATTTTTGTGCTCTACATCTTTTCCCATAAAGGGATTCATATGGAGCCATTTGGATGTTCAATTGAAAACTATTATTGTAGAAGAATTAAAATATTGTAAGGTATTGGTCCCATCCTCCTTTAAAGTCCATAGAACATGCTCTAAACATATATTACAGTGTCTGAATATTTTGCTTATATTGGCCATTAGTTTGAGGATGATAGGTCGTACTAAAGTTCAACTCAATGTTCAGATAATTTTGGAGACTTTTCTATAACATAGTGGAGAATCTTGGATCTTGATCAGATACAATTTATAGTGGTATTCCATGTAGCCTTACCACTTATTTGGTGTATATCCATGCAATTTGATATAGTGATAAGTCCTCTAAAATTGTGATAAATTGATCCATCATTGTGAGATGATCTACAAAAACCCATATAGTAATGTTTCCTCTAGATGTCTTTGGAAGTCTGGTGAAAAAGTACATGGGGATGTTTTTTCACTTCCATATTGGTATGGGTAATGGTTTAATTATCCCTTTATACTTTTATCCTTTCATCATTCACTTTCTGACATACCAGGAACTTTGATGTATATTTAGTTATCTCCTTTTTCATATTGTCCTATCAATAGTTCTTGTGGAGATCTCAAAACATCTTTATACTCCCTAGGTGAATAGAGAAGGTGGAGCTATGAGTATCATCCAGGAGATCCTTATTTTTCTATGGATTAGATGGTACACATTGTTGTGACCCAAATCTCATGACTTTATCTGCATTGATCTTGAACTCAGAGGATTTCTGATTTCTCGTAGCTTCCACCCTTTTCTGAATTTCCACATTATTCCTTTAAGAATCCTTTATTTTCTCCATAAGAGATAGTTAAGAAATAATTTGAGAAAATATTTATGAGTTTAATTCTTTAATGATTCCCATGTCCATCCTTTTTAGGTCTAAGAAGATTGGATCCTTTTCAATTCTCATCATTGATAAAGATGCAGGATCCTTTCCTCTTAGAGCATCTGCCACCTTATTTTCTTTATCGGGTGGTAGTGGATTGACTAGTTGTAATACTTGATGAGATCTAACCATCTTCTCTAGTGAATATTAAGCTCCTTCAATGTGAATATATATATTTGATACTCTTATGATAAGTATATATTTCAAACTTCTCCCCATAGAGATATTACCTCCATATTTTAAATGCAAAGATCATAGCTTCCAACTCTAGATCAAGCATGAGATAGTTTTTCTCATTAATTTTCAATTACCTTGAGGTTTAGGCTATCACTTTATTATTTTGCATCAATACACAGAATAATCCCTTCTTTAAAGCATCATTTTATACCATAAAGGGTTCACCACTTGTCAGTAGTATGAGTATTGGTGCAGTGATAAGCCTCTTTTTTAATTCATTGAAGCAATATTTACATTCATTGTTCCAGAATAACATCACTCCATTTTGAGTCATCTTATTTATTGGGTTTGAAAATCATGATAAGTTAATCACAAATCTTTGGTAGTACCTAGCTAGACCAAGGAAACTATGGATCTCCATTACAGGTGTTGGAATGGGCCACTCTTTGATTTCCTTTATCCTAGAAGGGTCAATATATATTCATTTTCTGGTGATTACATGCCCCAATAATGATACTTCCTCCATCCAAAAATCAAATATTCTATAATTTTAATATATTTTCTACATTTTCAATTTTTTTAGCATAGTATTAAAATTCTCTTCATGTTCCTCTTTTCTATTGGAGTATATCATAATATCATCAATAAAGACTAACACAAATTGGTAAAGGTAATATCAAAAGAATCTATTCATTAAGTCCATGAAAATTGATGGATCATTAGTGAGTACTAAGGGAATCACTATGAACTCATAATTTACATACCTCATTTGAAAGGCATTCCAAGGAATATCTTCTTTCCTCACCTTTAATTAATGATATCCCGACCGAAGGTCCACCCTAGAGAAATAACGGGAACCATATAGTTGATCAAACAAGTCATATATCTGTGGCATGGGATAATTTTTATTTATCATTATTTTGTTGATCTCGCAATAATCAACGCATAGGCGCATTGATTCATCCTTCTTCTTGACTAAGAGTACTGGTTAGTCCCATTGTGAGGCACTTGGGTGTATAAAACCCCTGTCTAGATTCTCCTATAAGTGATTCTTAATTTCTTCCAACTTAATGGTGTCCATTTTATAAGTTTTATTTGATATATATAGATATACATGAATAATTTCAGTTGAGAAATCAACTTATCATTCATGAGGAATACCAGGAAACTCTTTGGGGAACACATCATTGTAGTCCCTCACAATGGGCATGTCTTTGAGCATGATTCTCTCCTTTGTCTCAATCATTTGAGATAGATATGCTTTCTCATAAAGAAACAATATACACAATTGAGATGATCATTCTAAAAGAGAATCATCTTCCTCCTTACACTTGTATAGAATTTAGGGATTCTTGAGGATATAAAGAGTGATCTCCCCTTCCTGACAGTTGATGTTGGATTTATATAAATATATTCAATCCATGCCCAATATAGCATAAAACTCTACCAAAGGGAGCATGATAAGATTTTTTGGGAGGTTTATTCCACAAATATTAACAAGTAAGGAGTTATAAACATTGGATGTAATAATTTCCCCATATAATGTTCTCACATATAACCCAACCTCCATATTTTTATATCGGTTTTTAATTGTTCTATTAACTCGCAAGATATGAAAGAATGTGTAGAACCAGATTCAAATAGTACATTTTCTATTCTTGAATGAATAATCAGTGTACCTATCACCACATAATTTTCAGGCTCAACATCAGTATTAGTGATTGAATATTCAATTTCTTACCGCCTTAGAGGTTGTTATTGTTGATTGCCACTAATAACCCTTGGCATGGGGAAATGGATTGAATAATTCCCATGTTCCTTGAAGTTGAAACATTACACTACAGGCTGATTTTTGATCTTAACCTTCCTTTATTCTTTCTCACTAGTGGTATTCTTCATATCACTTTAGCAGTTATTATCCATATACCCTTTACTTCCATATTTGAAGTATCTCTTGGTTCCCTTTATGCAGTTTCTATGATTCTTCTTCCCACACTTTTGACACATGGGATATTGGGTCTTCTTTTCATCATGGGATTTATTTGTTTATCCACCCATATTAAACTCCACTTTCCTCTTTTTTTCATCAGGACCATGAGACCATTGAGATTACGTGATCTCTATTTTAACCTTAAGGGCACAATAGAAAATCTCCTCATAATTTTTGAACTCTCAAATCACCAAAATTTTTCATAGACTTAGATTTATTCCACTAAAGAAGTGATCCACCTTTCTTTTGGTGTTCATGATAAATATAGAGGAATATCTTACAAGACTTATGAATTTTTCCTCATACACCCCGATAAACTCATCTTCCTTCTACTTCAGTCCAAGTAATTCCCCTTCCATATTGATAGGGGAAAATATTTATTGAAAAATATTTTCTTGAATTCCTACCAATCAATGGAATCAATTTCCTCTTTGGAATTTTTGTTCTTGATTATTTTCCACCACTGAACAGCTTCCCCATCAAAATTATAGACCACCGGAAAAAGTTTCTCCTCTTCTGAGCATTGGATGACAAACAATATCTTCTCAATGGAGTTAATCCATTGTTTTTTTAGGAGGGGATCAGAATATCCACTAAAAATGGGAGGCCTTTTCGCATGAATTATTTGACTGCAAATTTAAATTTCTTATGAAAAGGATGTTATTCCATGAAATTCAATTTATTATTCATCACTTGATCCAGTTGATCAAGTATTGTCATAAATTTTTGAGCACCCGTTCCAATCACATTTTTCATTTCATTAGGGAAATCATCAAATAGCCTATCACAATGATTATTGGCATGGGTTCTTCTATTTCCATTCATTGACCAAAAAAAATTTATAATTAGTGGGTATTTAATATTTATCTAATAATCAAATAAAGAAGAAACATTAAACATAAATTGATAAAGTTTTAAAGGACAATTATATCCTAACTTCTGATTCCCTATGTTTCAATCTAGGTTAACCATTGTGATATAATTATCCCTAGGGTTCTTAAAAAAAATTATCTATTACTAATCTCTAAAAAAACTTTACCTTTATATGATACCAACTATAGCACACCTATCCTTTTACAAATATTATTACAAGATTTTAATCATAATTAACCAGAAAATTACAAGCTAAGGATTGTAAAATCTAGTGTATTTGGAATATTAGGTACCTAATTTGAAAACATGAAACAAAACTAAATTTTTTTATTTAATATTAATAATGAGATCCTAACTTACATTATTCCCCTACATATGTATAGGATAACCTAGGGAATACATGAAAAAAATAGATGAGCTAAAAATCCCAGTAAGGGAATAAACATAAGAATAAAACATACCACATAGGTTAGAAGGCATAACATCATGACATAAAGGAATATAACATGAATAAATTTAAGGAATAATAACATGTATAACATGGGAACATATAACCATGACATCATATGAATATGGAAATAATATATAACATGACATAAACATAATTCAAGGCTATCTTCCAAGACATGGTGGACAAAGTCCCATAAAGGAATTAGGTTCACTCCTTGTCCCAACATGATGTAGCATGAGACAAAAAATTACCCAATTCATTGGAGAAACATCTAGGCACACCCATAATATCATGTTAATTAATATGTGTGACACATTAATAATCATACATAAGGAATCACACATAAACATAAGGGTTACCCATGGAAAGAATTAGGTATCATAACCATGTCAAATGGAATAATAAAAGTGAATATCATAATATTGTCCACGAAAAAATAGATTTAAATAATAAATTAAAATTATAAGGTAAAATAGTCATATATATTTATAAGTTATGTCAAAATGGAATGACAAGTTATAAAAATAGTGTTTAAGAAACATTAGAAATAAAACATTTAGTGTGGTTTAAGAAAAATATTAAAGAGCATTTAAAGCGTAAATGACATAATCTTTTATATAAAACCAGAAATGAATAAAGATAAATTTTCATGATAAAATGAGTTATTTTATAAAATTAATAGTGTCTTAAAACATATTATAGATGGTACTTTAAAATGGGTACGAATTTGGGAAGTTCTCTTTAATCGTGCTTTCTTATCGAAAGGATTTGAGGAGGGAACCTTTTTAAACACATATATCCATAAAAAAGGATGAAATGATTTAGATACAAGATTTTGAAACATATAAATTAAATTTATATGAATTAAAAAAATAAGCATTACATTGGGTTAAAGATAGAGAAAGAGTAACCTGAAATAAAAAATAGAGGTTCAGGTAGAATCCCTTACCTTATGTTTGAAACGGTTCTACACTTGATCATAATATCCAAGATAATCAGATTCAATATGTTAATTAATTAATTAAGAAACTTTTATACATGTATTTTATTTAGTATAATTTTATTAAGTTTATTTATGGCCTTTTTGAAGGGTTATTAAATTCAATTTCATCATTTGGGAGCATTGGTTTCTTTAGTTTTCATGATCTGTTTACTTGTATACATGTACGGAAAATCTTGTAAAATGAGAATTTTTATCCATAATTGATGTTATAATGTTATCAATAAATATAGATAATATTAAATTGTTATATAATTCATTTGGTAATTTGGAGTGATGATGAATCATTGGATAAGATGTTAATGATCAGTATTTAGATTATTTTGGTGTTTTTTCGATCATCACGAACTAGTTTTATTTTATTAATTAATATCAAATATATATAATGGTTAGATAAAATTACATATAATTTAATACATATATTATAATCGTTTTTAACCTTAAAATGGTTTTATTAGAAGTCTTTAAGTAGGTAATGGAAATTGAAAACTTTATCATCCTTGAATATGATAAATTAACACATCACGGACAATGTTTTCATTTTTAGTACAAAATTAGAGGGGAAAGAAATGATGGTGTATTATTAAATTATAAAAATTATATTATATTATATTTAAATTACTGTAATTATCATACCATTTTGATTAGGTGAGGTGAAGAGAGAATAAGAAAAGAAAAGAACTTGAAAATAAATTAAAAGGAGAGAAAGAGAATTTTACCTCTTGAATCCTTCTTCTTGAGAACCACATTAGGGGAATTGGTTTTGGTATTTTGTTGAGAAAAAAGTCTCCTAGATTTGGGTGAGGTTTTTGGGAAGATATTTGAGTATAATTTGTAAAAGTCTAAAATATTAAGAGGTGTAAGGTGAAGAGGTGGTGAGGGGTGGTATTTATAGTGGAGGAGAGGGTTGTTTTCTCATTATTTTATTCATTAATTTATTATTTTGGCTTGATAATATGAAATATATTAAAATAATGAATTATATTTTGATATTTTTTCTTACATAATCCTTACAACATCTATGATTCAATAATTCTTGTATTTATCTTTTATCATGAATTGTCGTATTTTACTATTCACTAAAAAATTCAAGTATTTTAGAAAAATCCCAAAAAATCACCCTAACCATTTTTCAATGTTTATAATTAAAAAAATTAAATCCATTTTATGAAAATAATTTTCTAAATATGAGAAATTTATTTTTTTTATTAAAATCATCATTTACGTGGAAATTAACAATTTTAAAATTATAACTAATTTTGTATCACCTTGAAAATTTAATTAAGGTCTCATAAAATTATATTATAATTATAATAAAAAAAAATATTAATTTATGAGAACATTTTATGGAAATAATTTTTCTTTTAAAGCATTATATTAATTATAAAATTGAAAATAAACACTTTTGTTTTCTAACAATATCAACACTTGATTAAAAATTTCTAAAACATTTATTTACTTAAACTATGATATAATTATATCATATTACCATTTATAATATGCCTAAATTTTTTTTATTCTTTCATAGGTGAGGTTACTATTCTATTGGATGGTTTACTATATATAAGGGTCACATTACTATTCTGAATGTCAAGTTTATATTCCACTGGTATTGGTACCTTAACCTCTATAAATTATTCTTATTTCATTCATTCTTCATTTATAATGTTTGTATTTCGTTATCAATGTGATGTTTATGTTATTTATACTATATAATGTAATTATAAGAAGGGAATTTTCATTGATAAAATTTTGGGTTGTTACAGTATGAAACTTGATATTTTTGAGATAGGTAATACTTCTAAATTTGAATAAAATTGTTATGTGATTGGCAATTAAGATAATTCCATTTTATGGTTGTAAACTGATTTCCATTCAATTTCTTCTTGTTATTAGGTTTAAATTTTGAGGATTTTTTAGATGAAATGTTTTTAGGTTTTAATGCTAGAATCACTTCATATAATTAAATAATAATTAAATATGTTAATTAATTTAGTTGTTTGAATAATCAGGACTTGAAGGATATTGATGTTGGACCATGTAATATAGATGCGTGAAAATATGTTTTTTGCTTATTGTTCTATGGTTGTGGGAGTGATAAATGATACAAAGTTATTTTATATTCTTGGTAGTGTTGAATGAGGCTAGAATAAATAAATAACAGAGTTTTAAATAAAATTTTATTAGGTGATATGGGATATAATTTAATAATGTGGGTTGTAAATTCATGTGAACTAATTGAATTAATGTTCTAATTTTTAATGAATGGTGTGTAAATTAATGTAGTCACATGTGGGGGATAATTAGAGTGTTTTTCATTAAATATGGGATTAATATTTTTTTAATTAATTAATAATGGAGGGTAACGTGATGATCTATAAAATGGTTGAATCATTGAATGTAATAAAGTGAAAAGTGGACTTTGTGTGGTCATTTTATAGGTTATTTTCATTTAGTTGTGTAAATGTTTTGTGGTAGTATATTGTAATATTTGTATGTTTTTTTATGGAAGACAAAGATGATAATGTATTAATTGGAAAACATTAGGACAATACTGTGTGTGTGTGTTTTGTTTTTGTATTTTCCTAATGATTTATAAACACACCCCACCTGAGTAGACTGATTTATAATCACAACACATTTTTTGGATCTATGTGTTTTCCCTAATATCTAGGTTGGTTAGGGTGGATGCCAGACTACCCCCTTTTCCCTACTCTCCATTTACTATTAGGCTAGCTGTGATGGATTTAGGTTGCTACAATCATGTATGGTGTGGGAGTAGCATGTGGTGTACCCAATAAGGGGGTGATGATTGTATGATGGTTATGTGGTTGGGATCATTCATGGTAGGATGAGGGAACATGGTTTATGACCTTTATGTTTATCATACCCCACTACTTGGGTCTAATGAGGTGATGGATATGGTGTGAGGTTGATGATAAGGTTATATAAATGATATTTTGTATTTAATTAATGATAATATGAGATTTTGGACCTTGAGAGCATTGGGATGGGTAGGTTTATTGACCGACCCACATTAAGCAAGAAGGTATGGGAGTAAAATATGTTTTGAATTGGGGTTTAGGAGAGGAAAACTAGTTGGAAGTTGTTTCAGGGAACATATAATTATATTCTTCTTATATTATATTATTATAATTGGATGAAATACTTGGTGGTTGAGACTTGGTGAGGTTGTAAATGGGTAGTTTACCTGATAGGTACATGTTTGTTCTTTTCTTGACTCACTAGAGCATTACTATAATTTTCTCTCATTGTCATGAGAGGTACCGAGGTGGATCCTATTGATATTATATGTTATGATCACCCAATTTAAATATATTCAATTTTTCAATTGTTTGGGAAGGTTTTAGTAAATGAGTTGGACTATGATAGCTTAGAACTTTAGTTGATGTTTAGGCCTACTTCTAAGGAGTGGATTTTATTTTATTTTGATGTTTTCTTCTGTATGACATGAAATGAATTATTTTATTTATTTTTATGGACCTTGTATTATTTTATATGATATGTTTTTGATTTGTGTTTTTCCTATTATATATTATCCTCAACATATTTTATGAGGGTAATGCCTCATATTGTATTTTTTATACACTAAATTCTAGTCACCAACCTAGGGCCAATTAGAGTTGATCTACGAGGGTCACTCGTTCACTTAATTTCCATCCCAAGAGGGGTACTGGTGGATGGGGGGTTACGAAAAACTCAGCTTATAATTTTTTCTTTGTTGTTGATTTAGTTAATATCTTCCTTCTGTACCACCATTGTGTCAAAGGATTAAAGTATAAAATATCTCTAGTGGAAATCTACACAATATCTATTAACCTTTGAACATCTCTATAGAATCACAAGGTTATTTCATGAATGATTCACATCACTTGTATATTTTTTGGTTGATCACAACAAGAATTTATTTTAGGTTAAGGGATTCTTTTAGTTCTCTTGAAGGCTTGAGAGGGAGGAGGGGGATTGGAGCTCTCTCTATTCTTGATAGATTTATTAAGGGTTTTTTCCATAGGTTTGAGAGGATTTCCTCAAGAGAGTGTTGTGTACAATGATTTTTCAACATCTAAACCTATAAATGATATAACTTATAATATATTGATCTAGGTTAATAAATGGTAATTTCACATAGGCCCTTAGTTAATACCGGAATCCTTAGATAACCCAACATCTATTATTATTATTATTATTATTATTATTATTTCCTTGATGGTATTATGTATCAAAGATAATATAAATATCAATAAGTAAATTAATATTTATTTAAATGGTATTAATTATATCATTATCATCAGTCTCACACCCTGATTTTTATTTTTGACCTTTGATCTGATTTGTCTTTTAGCCTTGGGTTTGATTCTCAAGTATTGGGTGTAACAGGATTAAATTTTGAGTTTCTGGGTGTTTTTCTCCTAGATCACAGTTTTGGTAAACCATGCAGCATGCTCCAAGAAACTGTGCAATATTTGGAGTGCTTATGGTTGAGGGTGCACGGCTCACACATGGTTAGTCAACCCATGCTTAAAACATGTGGGTAGCCACTATCTCATGATAAAACCATTCAGTATAGTAGGTATATGGTTTGGAAACTGTGCAGCCATCCCATGAAGGTTCCCAGATGTGTCCAGTGAGGGGTTCATGGTTTGGTAAACTGTGTTTCCAAACCATTCAAGCTTCCCAGGTCTAAAATTTTATGTAATTCCAACCCTACCCCTTTGAGGATTTTAAACCAAAACACCCCATTTTTCCTCCCTATGGTGCGTTAAACCATAAGGAGTCCCCTCCCTCCTTATCCAAGAATAATCCTTCCTCTATTGGTGTAGATCTAATATTCCTTCAAGGTTTTAGGGAAAATATCTCATGTTAATATCCTCTCTTCATCTCCCCCTTTCTATTTCTTTCATTTTCTCTTGATATCTATTTCTCCAATGGTGATGTGGATCTTGGGCTTGTGTTTATATTGATTTAAGTTGTGGGTTTTGTGTGTTTAGGGTTTTTCTTCATATATCTTTCCTCTCATAACCCTCATTATGCATTTTCTGGTGTGCATTGATAAAGCTTCGCAAGATTGAGGTATGTTTACCTTAACACTTTCCTTTATAATTTAAGATTAATTATTTTATTTTTTGCACCACCCTTTTATGATAAATATTTTTTTGTGATTATTTAAATGATTTTTTGGTTTGAAAAGTTGTTATTTATATCATGTTATGTGATACATGGTATTATTTTGTTAAAGTTTGCTCACCAAGTGTTCGACTAAATTCTTGGTTGGCTCTTTCCTGTGTTTTGTGATATCTAAAGCATGGTTTGGAGTTGTAAAATATATTTTTGGTTTTTGAAATGATTATTTTGATTCCTTAAATGGGTTTTCATGGTGTTTTTGTATTTAAATAAAATGTACATTTGTATTTTAATAATGATTTGGCATGTGGTGGTGGTTAATTGCATGTTTGGTGTTTTTATAAAAATGGAATTTGATTGTAAATGTTATGTGTGTGTTTTAAAGGAATTGTTTTATAAGTTACTGTGAAATAAAAAGTGTTTTCATCCTTTTTTGAAAGGGCAGTTTTGTTTCTTTAATAAGTTATGGCTTTTTGAAAAGAGCTTGAGGTCATTTGGAAAATTTGTGAAAATGGTGGAAGTGTTTATTATGAAAACCCTCCTTATGAAATCATATTTCCATGTTTATATATATATTTGTTTGGTGGGATAACCTCGCTATGGAATCCTTGTGACCCATTTACTTTTTATGGAATGGTAGATCATCGGTATGGACTCCTTTTTTGACCTATGAGTTATATGGAAAGAGATTGATCCTTGGGATGACTCATGTGATGCCTGTTGTGTGAATTACTATATATGTGTATGGGATTGGATACTCAATTGGCATTGGTTGTCTCACCATCTTATATAATCTTGACATGGAGAACATGGAATAGATATTTAATTTTCTGAGAATGGTTGATGCACTAGTTAGGTTACGCACTAGCTAGTGGCCCATAGCATGAGGATATTTGTTATTATTGTTATGGGATTTTCTCCCTTGTTTTGTACCATGTGGGTAGTCGCAAAGCATGTGGGAATATTTGATGTCATAGAGTGATGCATGCTCTCTGGGATGAGTCAAGATTTATAGTATGTTCTGTATTATTCACGATCTCCAAGGTTCCTCTAATGTTTATTGGAACAAGGTTACTTATGATAGATAATTGTTCTAAGTGATTGGTTGGTTACTCCTATGTGATATATTTCCATTTCCCTTATTATATGATTATTGTGTTTACTTCTTGATTAGTGTGGTTTCTTGTCAAAAGTGATGAAATTATTTCAATAGTTTCTTTGAAAAAGGTTTTGAAAATGTTTTACACTCTTTTTCTCCTTTGTAAATGAAATTTCAACTCCCTCTTATAAAAATAATATGGTTCCTTCTTGGAAAAAGGGGTTTTAATGTAAAAAAGGGAAATGGACCATGATTTATTTTAAAAGTGGAAAATGTGTGGGAAAACTTACTTTTATATATTTTATTTCAGACTTAAAGTTCATGTTTCTTTTATTTTAAAGAAATTGAATTGGGAATAGATTGTTCGGACCCACCTATTGAGTTTTAATACTCACGCCTATATTTTATTATTGTTTTTATCTTGTATTGCAGCCTCATCTTATTATTGATCACTATAGGTGATGGTCTTTCTCATTATCATATAGTTACCCTCTAGGTCACATAGATATGTCATTGTAGTCAGGTTTAGTTGTGGTTTAGTCTTTTAGTTTGTTGTATCCTTCAGCTTTTAAAGGATGTTAAGTTTTAATATTTGTATATATTTGGGTTGTTTTATTTATCTTTCCATTGGTTAGGTATTTATTTATTATTGGGAGAAAATCATTCCCTTTTTGTACTCTATTGATTACCAGCACTAGTTTCCAACCCATGGGGATTTGGAATGCTCTTCGGGTCATGCCACAGATCGGATTGGGTGACCAGTTCGGGATCGACTCAGGTTGGTTTGTGAAAAACTATATTAGAGAAAATCAATCTTTTGGATACTTTGCTTTCATAAATCCCTTTGTTATTTGGGGATGTCAAGGTAGATGGAGTAGGACTGTTAAAACCTCAGGGTATAGGTATGATATAGTGATTGGCCAAAACTTACTATGTCAATCTATGGGTTTCCATAGAAAGTCTTGTTTTATTTGGGATCATTGGTCCCTATGGATTATTTGGTGTTTACAATAAAAAAAGGAGTTGGGATAGTGGTATTTGTGAGCTATCAGGGCTTGGAAATCCATGTGGATCTGGGTATATATTCCTAGAAGACTCTTTATGATGGTGGTGTGATTAACATGTGGCCACCAACCATATGTCCAAGTCACCCATCAACACAAGTTTCCCTTTTTGAGTTTCTTTGAGTTCTTCATGATTCTAAAAATTGTTTTGAAAAATATTTATTTGGAATTGTGAGAACTGAATTTTGGAGTGGGAATGGTTTGATTTGGTAAAATGGAAAGTGATATTTCAGGTTTAATTTGAAATAAAGTCTTGGGAAAGTGAAATTTTGAAAAAATAATTTTTGATTGAATGGAATTTGTTGAGTTTCTAAAAATGTTTTGAATGAAAATAAATAGATCTTTGGATGTAAATTCATGAGATTGTATTTTTAATAATGATGCAATGGTTTGTAATATGGAATCTGAAAATGGTTTTTAACTTGGTAGTTAGTGAGATTTTGAAAAATTTTATAAATTCTGAAATCATAATTGGATTGAAAGTGTGAAAGTGTGGTTTGAGATTGTGAAAACTTTGGTGGAATGTTTTTTTTAATGGTAATGTTTTATTTTAACCTTTGGTGCTTTTTTGGATTCTCACATGCATAGATATGTGTGAGAAGTGGTTGGATGATGATGTGGGTGGATGAGTGCCTACTATGACATGGGTTGATGGGTGCTCTTGGTGGCACGTGAATGTGAATGTGATTGAGACTCTAATGAATACCATTAGTGAGTGTGAAAATCTACCAAGTTTTTTGTATTTTTGAAAGTGTTTTCAAGAGTAAAATTATTATATGTTGATAACTAGTGGTTGTGTGGCTTTTTTTCTTATGTTTGGGAAGTATCGCATGTGTAATGTTTTGAGTTTAAGAAATCATGTTCATGTTTTAGTTTTGATTGAACTCTTAGTTTTCTTGTTTCTTATAATTTTACACCATAGAGATTTGATGTATATTCATGGTGAAACTATGTTTGGTTCCCTGTTAGTAGGATTTAAAGTTGATCAACCAAGGTATTTTTATCTTGAGTTTTGAAAGTTAGATCCACCTCTCTTTTATGGTCAAATGGATTCTCTAGAAGTAGAGGAGTGGATGTGGGAGATAGAAAGTACCTTTAGCCTCATTGAGTTTCTTGAGTCGTTAAAGGTGAAGTTTTCTACATTTATGCTTGAAGTTTCACCCTATAAGTGGTGGAAGTCAGTATCTCAAAACAATCCTTGGGAAGATATTACCTAAGATTTCTTAAAGGATTCATTTATCTGTCAGTATTTTATTTAAATGATGAAGATAAGGAAGATAATGGAGAAGTGTTTTATGTAGTAGGGCGATGAGTCGGTGTTAAAGTTTTATTATTTCTTTTTAGACCTAGTTATATATGATATGGGGTATGTTGTGGATGATTCCTTGAAGGCTCAGGATTTCGAGTGTGGGATTCATCCTGATCTGTAGTCTAATCTGTTGGAGTTCAATATAACTCTTTTTGCATATGTGGTGAGGCAAGTTTTTTCATTAAAGATAAGATAGTAGGGATCCTTGAGGTAGTTAAACCTCTATCTATTCTAGGAAGCAATGAAGAGAATTATAGTAAGGAAGTGGGGAATCAGTCGGAGGATATTGTAGATAGTCGTGGAATTAAAAGGCCTCAAGATATTTCATCAACTTCTTTTGGGTGGGGAATTATGGTGTTTCATCAGTTTGAAAATATAGATCATAATAACTCCTTATGTCTGAGTGCATATAAGGAATTTTTTTCTTGTGGGTACCTAGGCCACTTGAAACAGTTCTTTCAATTTGTTTCCAAGAAGTGGTGTGGATCCAATTCACAGGAGTAGAGTGTTTTTTGGACTCAGTTCAAGCCCCTTTCCATTTTAATTCTTCCTTTTATTCTAGTGGTCATTCCCAGTGGTGTTATCTTTTTTTTGTGATGTAATGGGATGTTGTGGACCTCCTAATAACTTCAATTTATATTCAATTGTGTTATTCTATTAGAAATTCTGAATATTTATCCTTTTTAAATGGGGTTGTTTCCCATGTATATATTTTATACTCTTTTATTGGTGATCGGGGATTTTTTTTATTGTGAGGCAGGAGATGCCTCCAACATTAGGTAACCATCCATAGGCCCCGAAGTTATGCTCACATGCAGTTAGAAATCCCAAGGGTGTGAGAAACCTTATTCTTTTTTTATTTTCGGTGTGCGAATGGAGATAGTTTAAGTTTATCCACTATATTTTTCTTGATCATAGTTTAATTGCTTCTTGGCATGATTTTGTTTCAGAAAAGCCCCTTGTGGTGGGGTTTGTTGGACTGTTTGGAAGAATATTGGTCAGTCTACATTGGAATGTCATGTGGTGTCAGGCGTTATCAGTTCAAGCTAGTCGGTCTTAATGGTGGGGTTACACCCCCCCCAATGGGTCTCATCGAGTTTCCTCTTAAATATATTTTGTGCTAGTTGTTTTCTAATGTTAGGGAGTTTTTTCTAGCCTACATTGTTGGGAATGTGGTTTAATTTTGAATTTTTTCTTGTATAAGTGACTTCTTTTGATGTTGTTGATTTTGTGTTCTTTCAGTTTGGATGATCATTGGGATTTATTGGAGAAGGCCCAACAGACCTGTTTGAATCCTGGTTGTAAATTTTTTGGCTTGATCTTTCCATTTGTTTCTTGGGAAGTATTTTTAGTTTATTTTTCTGTTTCCTACAAGAGGCATAAGTTCTATTTGGTAGTGGACTATATGACCTTGTTTTATAGGTTGGATTATGTAGTTGTGAAATCCTTAATCTTTGATTGATCAAGTGGAAGATTTTATGGATTTATATGGGTAGAAAGCATTAATGGTGGGGAGAATTTTCGTATCTAAATTTTTATTTTTAACCTTTGATCTGGTTTATCTTTCAGCCTTGGGTTTGTCTCTTGAGTATCGGGTGTGACGGGATTAAATTTTTTAGTTTTAGGGTGTTTTTATATTACCGTATATTCAATGTATAGTTTGGGTAAACTATGTGGCATGCTTCAAGAAACCATGAAAGCCTTTGAGTGCTTCTGGATGAGAGTGCACAGCCTATACATGGTTAGTGGAACCATGCTTAAAGCATGTGGGTATCCACTGTCTTGAGATAGAACAATTTCACATGGTTGGTGCATAGTTTATAAACTGTTCGGCTAGCCCATGCAGGTGCACGGGTGTGTCTAGTGAGAGTCACATGGTTGGCACATATTTTGGTAAACCATGCGTCCAAACTGTGTGACCTTCCCAAATCAAAATTGTTTTGTAATTTTTTGGACTTTAACCCAAAATGCCCCATTTCTCCTCCCTATAGTGTGTACGACCCTAAGAAGGATCCTCCCTCTATCTCCAATCTTCCTTCTTCCTCCTTTTGAGTAGATCTAAGATTCCTTCAAGGTTTTGGGGAAAATATATCAAGGTAATCTCCTCTCTTCATATCCCTCTTTCCCTTTCTTTTATTTTCTCTTGAGATGTATTTCTCCTATGGTGATTTGGATCTAGGTCTAGTGTTTACCTTGATTTATATTGGGTATTTTATGTGTCTAGGTTTCCTCTTCATATATCTTAGTGCTTGGAACCCTCATGGTGCATTTTTAGGTGTGTTTTATTAAAGAACTGTATGTTTGAGGTAGGTTTCCATTTAAACTTGCCTTTTAATTTAAGATTCATTGGTTTCTTGATTTTTTCACCTTTCGTGTATCCTAAATAGTGTTGTGTGATTATTTAAATGCTTCTTTGGTGTGAAAAGTGGTGATTTATACCTTGTTATGTGATAAATGGAATTTTAAAAAAAATCACACCAAGTGTTTGACTAAATTCTTATTTGGATCTTGCATGTGTCTTGTGATATCTAAATAATGGTTTGGAGTTTTAAAATATATTTTTGTTATGTAAAATGATTATTTAAACTCCTTAAATGGGTTTTTAAGGTGTATTTGGATTTAAAGAAAAGTTTCATTTGTATTTTCATAATGATTTGGCATGTGGCATTGGTTAATGGCCCATTTAGCATTTTTATAAAAATCGCATTGGCTTGTAAATGTGACATGTTGTGTTTTAAAGGAAGTGTTCTGTAAATTATTGATAAATGAAAAGTTTTTTCATCATTTTTGAAAGTTTTGTTTTGATTCTTTAATATATTTTGGTTTTTTGAAAAAAGCTTCAGGTTGTTGGGAAAATTTGTGAAAATGGTGAAATTATTTATTATTAAAACCCTACTTGGACAATCATCTCACCTTGTTTATATAAATAATGGATGGGTGGGATGTCCTTGTTGTGGAATCCTTATGACCCAATTAATTTTATGGAATGGGAGATCCTCAGTATGGACTCCTTTGTTGACATATAAGTTATACTCCAAGATATTTATCCTTGGGTGACTCGGGTGATTCCTGTTATGTGAATTATTATATATGTACATGTGATTGGATGCTCGGTTGGCATCAGTTGGTTCACCCTATTCTATTCTCTTGGAATGGAGAACCTATCATAGATATTGAATTTTTCTGAGAATGATTGTTGCACTAGTTAGGTTATGCACTATCTATTTATAGCATCTCACCTTTTTATAACATAATCTTTCATTACATTACACAAAACTAAGGATCTTTGAGGTTTAGTGTCTTGGAAACCAAGAACATAATACATGAAAACAACATAAAAAATTATTCTTAAAAACTTTAAAGGTTTATCCTTAAGTTAATACTAGGTTCATTAATGCATCTCATAACCTGGGGACATACATCAAAAGAAAGGGTGAGCAGAAGACCCAGTAAGGGAAACAAGAGAAACATTTTACATGTGAACTTGAGATACTTCAATAAGGTCATGAAAAGAACTTTAAGGAATGAGAATGAAATCATGAGGCATTTAATAATAAAAATAACATTTTTCATAACTTAAAGATGTGGCTAAATCATTTAACATAGACAATCATGAACATATCACCAAGGTCTATCCCCAAGGTGTCATTTGAAAATTACCAAGGTTATTCACCAAGGTATCGTTAAAATTGTAATCTCTAGTGGTTACATAATTACCCAATGCATTGGAGAGATATCATGTAACACCCTTAAATTTTCCTTTATTATCATGTGAGACACATATATCAACATCAAAAATTTCATAAATAACCCATATAGCATAAAATAAATGGGTTTCATTTCATAATCATAACGTTTTAAAAACTGCTTTAAAGACATGATCTTAATGTCACTTTAAACCCACAGAAAGGGAAAGTGGGTCTCATGTATGTAAATCCAAGAATTTAAAATAGAAAATTTTGATATATATGTGAATACCCTTTTAGAAATAAGAGATTTGAGTATTCACTTTATAACATAAAATAATTTTGAGAAAAGAGAGAGGCATTTTGAGATGAAAATTTTGCAGCATAACGGCTATGTTTCGGGGTTTTAGAAAACATTGAAAGGAGAGGGGACATGGGTAAAACATTCATAAATGACCCATAAAACAGTATAGGGACATAATAAGAAGGATATATGAACATGGTAATGAAATTTGAAGGACATAACATTTGAAATGAAAAACATTGAAGGAAGACAAAAATTAGATTTCTCTTATGAAAATTCGGCAGCCTAACGGCGTCACTTAAACTTCAACAAAATGATTTGAAAAGATAAAATAGGGACTCTCATCATGTGAACGTAAGAGTTTCGTATGATAGATATATAGATCATACCCTGACATAATAAAAAAACTTGAAATACTTGACATGAAAGTAGAATTTTGAAAAGAATGAGAAGGGTGAAAGAATCCCCTTAAAAATTCGGTAGCCTAACGGCGTCACTTAAACATTATTAAAAAGAATTGATGAGAGAAAGAGGGGTTCTCTCATCATGTGAACATGAAAAGGAAATTAATATGAATATATAATAACATCCTCCAACATAAGAACCTGGAGTATAAAAGCAATGACATAAAAGAGATTACTTGAAAAGAAAGAGAGAGGTCGGATCCCTTACCTTAAAACGTAACTCTTAAAACTCAAAGGTTTGGACCTTGAGGGCTTGGGGGAACCTTGGGAGAACTAATTGGGAGGTAAGGAGACCAGAACTTCATTGGGGGAGAGTTTGGAGTGAAAACTAAAGGAGGAAAGGGTGGGTATTTATAAGGAAAGTGAGGGGACAAGGCATTAATGGCCAAGGGACACCTCACAAGTGCTTTTCTCAAAACCATGTGCTCTCTCATGGCATATACCATAAAGTTAGGCCACATGGGGCCCCCAATACAATAATTCATCACCTTTGTCCAGCCAACCCTTAAAATATCCCATGACATAGTTATGATGTCATTAAACATACTGAAACCCTAAAACTGCATCATTACTATTCACTGAAAAATTCATCTTTCTCAGAAAAATCCCAAAATTTCACCTTAACCAAATATCGATGCTCTAATTACATTTATGAACTCAATTTTATAAAAATAATTTTCTAAATATTTTTAATTTAATTTTTAAATAAAAACACTATTCATTGAGAATTCATTTTTTTCAGAAAAATCCCCAAAAATTACCATAACATAATATCGATGCTCTGAGTTCAAAAATAAAGTCCATTTTATAAAAATAATTTTCTAATTATTTTTAATTAAATTTTTAATTAAAAAACACTATTCACCCGAAAAAACTAATACTTGACTAATAATTTATGAAACCGTTATTTACCCATTTTATTGAATCTCATTACTTAATCAAGGTGTCTAAATTATATTAAAACTTTCTTTAAGTGAGATTACTAATCCATTTGGTCACATTACTAATCCTAAGCATAAAATCACTTTTCATAATTTACTATTCATCAAAAGTTAAGTTGATCTTATTAGACTCCAAATTCCTTACTGAACACTTTTTCAGAAGACCATTTTTTGAAAATCATTACACATCATTAATTATTTAAGGTTTACATAAATATTTTAAAATATATTTTTTTTTCCAAAATTCATCAATAAAATAAATCCCAAAATTATCCAGACATTTGAAATTTCTCAAACATCACTAAAGGAAGAAATATTAATTTATCCATCCCAAAGGATTACACAAAGAAGCTACAGTCTCATCACATAACCCATTATAACACCAGCATATGACCTAAGTGTAAGGTGTGCTATGGTGATAGAATCTGAGGGAGGCTCAGATAACATTTCCCTAGTAGTAATCTCTACTAACTTGAACTTCTCCCACAGGCGTTTCCGTTCAAGCTTGACATGCTGGAGTTCAGCTTGGGATTGGTCCAAAGCGAAGCCCAAATATGCCACCTCCTTCCCAAGCTCTGATAAGTGGGCTTCATAAGGTTCGAGTCTACTGGATGAAGCCATCGACTCCTCTTTCTGCATTAACCATTAGCATCTCTATTAAATCGTTAAGAGTAAGTTAATATACTATTTAAAAAGTTTGGGTCGTTACACTATTGGCCCATAGCAGGGGATATTTGTTATTATTGTTATGGGATTATGCCCCTCAGTATGTACCATGTGGGGTGTGGTTGAGCATATGGGTATATTTGATGTCATCGAGTGAGACATTCTTTCCAGGATAAGTCAATATATATAGTATGTTCTAGATTATTCAATATCTCCTAGGTTCCTCCCATGTTTATTGACATGTGATTACTTATGATTAATAATCGTGTTACATGATTGGTTGGCTACTCTTTTATGATATATTTCCATTTCCCTTGTTTTATGATCTTTGGGATTACTTCTTGAGTAGTGTGGTTTCTTTTCAAAAGTGATTAAATGTTTTCAAGAGTTTCTGTGAAAATGGTTTTTGAATTTTTTTACACTCTTTTACACATTTATAAATGAAATAAAATCTTCCTTTTATAAAAATTAAATAGTTCCTTCTTAGAAAAATAATGGGATTTTGATGGAAAAAGGGAAATGGACCATGATTGATTTTAAAGTGGAAAATGTGTGGGAAATTTTTACTTTTATATATTGTATTTAAAATTTGAAGTTTATGTTTCTTTTATTTTAATGGAAGTGCATTGGGAATATATTTTTTTGGGCATGCCTACTAAGTTTTAATACTCATGCCTATAGTTTTTTCTTGTTTTTATCTTTTGTTACAAGCTCATCTTGGTATCGATCACTGTGGGAGATGGTTGTTCTTGATATTGGAGAGTGACCCTCTAAGTCACATAGATATGTCATTATAGTCAGGTTCAGTTGTGGTTTAGTCTTTTAATTTTTTGCATCCTTCATCTTATAATGGATTTTCGGTTTGAATATTTGTATATATTTGGAAGGCTTTCTTTATCTTTCCTATGTTTAGTTTTTTTTTAGTGAAAATTGTTCCTTTTGTGTACTCTGTTGATGCTAGGAACTATTTTCCAACCCATAGGGGTCAGGAACGCTCTTCATGCCATGCCGTGGATAAGCTCAGGTGACTAGTTCGGGGTTGACCTAGGTTGGTTCGTGACAATCAGTCCCTTAACATAGTCCACCAATACCTTTAATCCTTCAAGTAATTTATTGAACCATGAATAACGACTATTTTTTAAAATAAATAAATATCACTACATTATTCATTCAATAAATAAATAAATATTATATTAAAAAAATCATGAATAAATATTTATTTAATATTTAACTCATATATATATTCTTTCAAATAAACTGTGACTAAATATTAGAAATCAACATAACTAAAATAATTATTATTCCCTATAACAAGAGGATAACAGTTATTATAATATTAAATTCCTATAGATTTTAACTAATTTTATAGATATACTTAGTGTGTGTCCCTTAAGGCTGTAGAACCTTAGGGCACCCTAAGAGGGGAGGGGTGAATTAGGGTATAAACTTTTTCTTTTAAAGTTATTGATCGTGTTACCACGTCAGTAGGAACTCGTTAAACATGTATAGTGGATATGATTAGTACTCAAACATTCACATGGAAATAGACAACACAATACTTTTACTTGGTTCACCACTAAGGGCTACGTCCAAGGAGCATACACTGAAAGTTTTTCGGTCGTACCAAATTCCACTAATCTTCACTAGTGGTGGGTTACAAAGGTTTTGGAATAGTCACTCAGTCTCAAGAACACTACCTTTACAAAGGTTTAGGGATAGTTCACTGCTTCCCTCAAATCACTTATGTTGACTCCCCCTCGCTCACTTCCTTGGTAGAGGTATCACTCAGTTTATCGACATGAAGGTGTCTTCAATAGATTTTCATTGAAGTCTTTATCTTAGTCCAACACGAGACACTACTTTCATCGAAGTCCTATATTGATTCCCTTGAAAGCACTGATCACACAAACAGAATATTCAAATGCTTGTTTGAAGTTTAACACTATGATTGTGTATAATACCTGAAATTGTGTGCATGATTTGGGATTTGTCATGCAAGTTGACTTTTGCACACACCCTACTTTTCATGCAACCCTTATCTTTCATGCAACTACACCGAATGTTTCACTTGGTATTTTCAGACTAAAGGAACACCTTTCATGAAATATTAACTCTTGTCAATTCTTTCACACAGCAGAGCAACCAGATTTTCATTGGAAAATTCTTGAGTCTTTCATGGGATTATTTGCCTATTTATAGGCCACGATGACCCTGCGTGAAAGTTCCTAATGCGTCTTCGTCATTTCATGCAAGATTCTTCCTGAGCACGCAAACCACTTTTGATGTCGCATTGAACACATAAGATTCTTCCACGCAACACAATTCTTTACAAACATTTAAGTCATGTGCGCACTTTTTTCCTTTTCTATATTTTATGCACTAATCCCAATACAATCCTTGTTTTAAAGTTTCTAAAAAACCTTCAATCTTGCGCGCAACTCCCTTTGTCAAAAACACTTTTCTCCATATTCTAATTTTTGGACCCAAAAATTTGAAAAACACTGGGAAAAGATGCCACCTTCATATTGTTTCCCACTTGAACTATATGATCCCATTCTTGGAAAACTTTCTGAACATCCAATGAGGATTCACAACAAACACAAACCATACGCCATTTTCAACATAGAACGGTCGTGGTCCCAACATAGTCTACTTTCTTAGTGGAATTAGGATAACTTGCCTAAATTCAAATATCAACATCTAGAAATACATTAAGGCACCCATTGATATATAAGTTAATTCCATAATGAAAACAACATCCTTTTGACATTTATTATACAATATAATCCTTTCTTCTCAATATATCATCAAGCAGGTTACATCGCATACATCATAAAACCACCTCAATCATGGACTTTAATTAGGATATTTGAACACTTTGTCATGAAACATCAAATTTATTATGTTTTTAAGGTTTATTTATAGTATTGGGAATACCCTAGGTCATATATCAAGGAGAGTTGGATGTTTAAACTGTTTATTTTTTAATAAATATTACTAAAAAGGGGGTAGTTTTTAAAACAGTTTTAAAAAAATGACTTAATTAAAGAGATTAAATGTTGATAAATAAATGTGATGTTTTAAGAATTGTGATATAAGTGGTTCATTTTAAGATTACCACACAACTTTTATATTTCATTGTTCTGAAAATTTCTCTTGGTTTAACGGAATTCTTTGGTGGAGTGTTGTCAAGCTCTTGATTCACCTATTGCCTCTCAAAATGATGCACAAAGAACCAACCCTTGACACACCAATTATGTTTCCAAGGTTTGGAGCTCAATCATAGAAACATTTCTACCAAATAATAATGAAATATATTTCATGTTAATGTGAAAACATATTCATGTGTTGTCCAATCAGACCAACCCAAGATCCCCACTTGAAATCTCAACCCAATTGGTGTTGAGATAAAAAGTGTCTCACTTGATTAAATAAAAACAAAGCATTAAAAGAAGAATCATGTTAAGATAAAACATAAATGAAGTATTTCAAAAAAAACTTACAGAAAAATATTACTATAACAAGTTCCTAAACTCCCTCCCATGTATGTGTACCTCCCTCTAGATGATTTCTCTCCATTTATCTCTCCATCGAGAGGAGGAGGAGGCTCGGGTGGAACTTTTCCTTCATACTTGATCCCCCTATAAGGATAGGGTACTTTATAAATTATTGGATTCATAAAGTACTCCTTTGGGTCTCAAAAATACTGGAGCTTTTTATCCTGGTTGAACTTACAAATAGGTTTCCCAAGGTATCATTTTATTGGCAAATTGGAAGGTGGTTTTGAGCCCCCATATTTAAAGAAACCACATAACCCATGGTTTTAGGCCTATATACAGTATTATCTTTCTTTTGATAAAATTAAAAAGTTACATCTACACCAATTGAACATATCCACCTAAAATTAGGCACTATTTGGACCACTATAGATCAATATATCAATAGATTATAGAACACCACTTTTAACTTTGTGCAGATTTGATTCCCTACATAGATTAGTTCAGATGGGCCTTTTAGTTGTAATGTTGTGATTGGGTTCCTTAATAAGAGTTATATCCCAATATATTGTGGATAATCCCACAAAATATCATCTCATTTGGATCTATAGTTTATTAGAATTGTTCATTTGAGTTCATTGGTGTGCTTGGAATCATGCACAGTTTAGCTCAATTTTCTTCCACTTCATCCTAGACCCTCCAAATCACCTCAACCTAAAATGTAATTATCAAAACAAGTAATATTACCGTTTTTAATAGTGATAAAAACAAAATAAATTAATAAACATTAATTGAAATTTTTTATTAAAATTTTAATTTATGATACAAAATCATTATAACACAACGGTAAAATGGTGAAGATGAAACAGTGAACCGTGGTGCGATCACTCCCCCACACCTGAATATGTTCACTTCTGGTCAAAGTAAAATTTTCAAAAAATATTCCTGAATATATTTCCAACTTCATAAATATTTAACATACATTTAATATTTAATTCTTGATAGCAATGTGATCAAATAAAAAGCCACACCAAGGTGTTATTCATAATTTTTATGGAAAAATGTGTCTCATAAATTGTATCAGAATGAAATTCAAGGAGATAAATGGTACTAATTTGAGATAATAATTCAAAAGTTAACCATGTCAATAATTCCACACATGTTTATGTGTGGTAACCATTTCATGATATTCTCCCACTTTCTATCTAGTAAATATATGTTATTTTAAAAAAAATATTCTTACATGATTCTATCCACCGAACATATCCTAGATATTTTTCAATAAAGTTTCAAGACCCACTCAATTAAGAATTAATATAATTCAAACCATGAGATACTGACCTAGATATCCCCATATGTTTTAAATTTTATCACTCCTCTTATTTATTATTATTTTTATTTTATTTTTAAGTTGAACTTAGAAAAAATCTCACACTCTTCTCTCAACCCTTTTTTGATCTACTCATGGCACTAATTATCATAGGTATAACAATATAAAAGGTTGAGGATGTGTGGTTTTTGAATTTCCAAATACAACCCATTTTTTTGCTTTTTTTTGAATTTTAGTTTTTTAGGGCGTACAACATTGGATAACAGGTACATATGCATAGGTCAATCTAATAAAGTAATAAAATAGATTTTATAAAGAATGAACATATGAAAAATAGTTTTTGTAAAGATGATAAATATTAAACTAACTTATATTTACCTTCTATTAAGTAATAAATATTCACACTTCAGTGTTTGGTGTAATAATTTGTGGAGAAATTAAGTGACACAATTTTCCCTTAAACTACTCACACAAAGGGTACCATTCTTCTCAAACGTTTCAAAATGATACAACCATTTATATCATCAAAAAACAAAAAAAATTCAAGAAAAAGTCACACATAGATGTTAAATTCATGATAAACACACACTCCATTAGTGAATCTTTTTTTGAATGTTAAAAAAACTTCAAATAGGGAAATTCATCATGCATGTTCAATAATTTTTATGACTAAGCGGGCATAATTTTCCATGATTAAGGGAGAAAAAAATGAATTATCTGACAAAAAAGTGAGGGGAATGAGGGGGAAGTGATAATACCATTTATCAATCCAAAAAAAAGAAAAAAGATGATGAAAATTTCTAACTAACCCAGGAATGTACCCATCCCCTCACTCCTAGAGTATGAAGTGTCCTCACTATAATAAAATAAAATGTGGGAATGAAGGATAAAACCTGGTGGGTTTCATTCATAGATTACTTCTTGAACATGGATTTCGTCTATTAGGGACTCCATAATGGATTCATTAAATTTATTTAGATGCTACCCATAGATAGTGAAGGTTTGTTTTGTTTCTTCATTTGTAACCTGAATAACAACAAATGGATAAACATTACTAATAATGAATGGACCAAACTAATGGGAACGAAGCTTACCTGGATAAAAATTCATACTTGCATTATAAAGGAGGATATTCTTCCCAATGTGGAACTGACAATGATAGATGAGGCAGTTGTGGGAAGCCTTGGTTCTCTCCTTATTAATCTGAGAGTTCTCATATGAATCTCTTCTCATTTCCTCCAGCTCCTGAATCTGTAACTTCCTTTCAAAACTGTCACGAACTAAATCTGGTCGCCATCAAAACTGGCACCCAACCCATCTCATGGAAAGTCCCAAAGGGAATTCACGATCCCCATGAGCTAGTACAAGTTCCAGGGTATCACAAAATGGAATTTTGGAATGATTTACCTGAGTTTATAAACATAAAACAACAAACAAATCCAACATAAAAAATATGGATTTTTTAAAACAAACCATCTTTTAAGAAAAAATTAGAATCTAATTACATAATTTAAAACAATTCTCATAGACTATAACAAATTAAGAAACCCAATATGGACATCCCAAGAACCTCCTCATGGCAAGAGGCATCGCCCTTAAGCCATCTCTACGGCACTGCACCAAGAACGACTGATAGAAACCTGAACCATTAGCATTAAAAGATTTACCCAAACCTACGCCCAAATAACCAAGTCTACTTACACGCAAAGGTGTAAGTAGGGTGTGAGACAAATCCCAGTAGGATGACACCACTAAAATATTTCATGTGATAAACATTCAAAGAAGAAAATATTTTAAGTTTTCATAAACATGAAATGATAATAATAATTTTAAAGAGATGAAACTTTAAATAAAAACAATTTTTAAGTGGGATACTTTAAGGAATAAAAACTTCTAAATAGAATGACAAAGCTACTGAATGTTCCATCCAAACATACCGTACACTGGCAGTAATTATAAATTATCTAATGAGCACAAGCAACGTGAAAATAACCCCTAGGAACTAACTTGTTATAGGTCCCAGGTACCTCGTATCTCCGTGAAAGTAACCATCAAAATATTTGTACTCGTGCACATGAGCCACTAGTAGGGAGTATACCCATAAACTAGTGGTTCCACAACATCATCATCATAATCATTATAATAGTTTAGTTAGTGTTTACATCGTCAAACATGCTATGTAAAACTGGGGCCAAACCCCACGAGATCACTAGCATACTATTACACGTCCAGCCACCTAGATACCCGGGTTTCCCTCTTGTGATCAAACAAGTTCAACAATCCATGAAATTTAATTTGCACATGAAAATACCACTTCCACATCACACACCCATCAAAAATCCCACACACATTTCATATAATACTCCTTTCACAAACAAAAATCATTTTTCACATCATACTCACAGAAAATAGCCCACAAACGTGTTTCGCACCATTCTTACAATTTGATAAAACATTTCATCAATTCATAAAACATTCAAAAAATGTTATATGTTTTAAATAACCACTTTACCTTTCAAAAATCCATCTTAGGTGAACACATTCACCTGAACAGAAGATGTACATTATTTTCCCACTTTGTTTAACTCAGTAAATCATTTACAATTTTCATAAAACAATCCCAAGGGGTATAACCATGTTTTGCACACAAAACCCATTTCAAAACCCTCTTTACAATCCAAAATAACACCAATACCAATCCAAAATAGAATTTTTAGCCCTAGAAACATTTATTAAACCACTCTCATGTGTTATAAAATTACCTCAAATAATACCACAAAAGATACGCATGGAAAACACACATTTTCAAACAAATATGAAACATTGAAACTAAACACTTAATCAATACAACAAAAAATTGTTCCCACACCAAAAAAATGTAATAAAAACATTATAAAAATATAAATGAAGAAAATATAACTCATCTTTGGATGCTTACACATGGAACAAACTACCATTTTTCCAAAAACTCTATACCATTGTATGAAACATCAATAGCACCACCGCCGCACCACAAGGAAGTGAAATAAATACCTAATACACAATATTTCAACAAAAAGACACAAAATTAAAACCTACCCTAGCTACTGGAAATTTTATAACCTCAATAAATGTGAAAGAAACCCTAAGAAAATGGGAGGAACACGAGAGGAAACTCACTTAATTGAGAGATCTTGAATAAAACACCCCAAATACACTAGTATATGAATTTCCAAATAGCCAAAAAATAAATTGAGGTTTGAATAAGGCTGAGTAGGTCATGTGAGAACTAAAATGGATGGAAAATATTAAAATTTGAAGGAGTTATGAAAGAAACAATTTACCTCATCAACTCTGGACTATTTGAGAAATCCAAAGTAATTTCACCTTAATTCGCAATGAATATGAGCTCCAAATATTGGGAGGATAGAATGGGAGTGCGCCTTGGGTAAGTGGGCTCGATTGAGAGTTAGAATTTCCAAAAACCTTAAAATTTGAATGAGATAATAAAAAATTAAAAAAATAAATAAATAAGTAAATGGGATTTCAGGCTGGCCCAACACCTTAATAAAAACCCAAATCCATCATTATTATGGATTCCTATGGGGTCCAAATTGAAATGTTGGTTTTACTATACCAAGGGATACCAATTGGGAAGTGTAATGGGTGTCAAATATTGAAAAATGAATGAGTTATAAAAGAAACAGAATTTATTTTTAAATCTGGAAATGGGCTCATGATTTGGCCTAAATTTTGAAAACCCACCATTTCAACCAACATGCATGGGAAACCACTAAAACAGAGAAAGAATGGAAATTAAATGAAAAATACCAATAAAATAATTCATTTATGTGACAAGAACCTTCACCAAAAATATTATAATTTCATTTTTTTATGTCCCAATATGACTAGTGCTCTATCTCAAAATGGAGGTAACAACTCTTTCCAAAAACTAGCTGATATGGTGAAATAATGATGGGAGTTTTGAAGGTGGTATGGTAAGCCCATAATTAATCATCGAGTCTAAGACTCTAATATTTTCTATTGGGGTGAACTATTTTTTTGAGAATTTGTTTTACCTATCTATTTGAAACCTCAAATTGACCATTGGTTTGTGGGTGATATGAAGTAGCCACTGGATGCCCAACACCATACTGATGAAAAAGTGATTCAATTATTCGATTGTAGAAATGAGAACCCTGGTCACTCTTGATGAACCTAGGTAATCCAAAACTATATAAAATTTCTGGTTCTGAGTAATTCCACAACTGTCTTGGAATCATCTATCCCTAGGGCTTCTGCCTCTACCCATTTTAACACATAATAAATTGCTAAAAGGATGTATGAGTTACCAAAGGAATTTGTAAATTTCCCAATAAAGTCAATAACCAAAACATAAAAAATGTCATAGAGGATCAATGGTTGTTGTGGAATTTCATTTCTTTTAGAGACATTCTCCATTCTTTGACAATAAGGACAAGATTTACAGAAATCATTAGAATCCCAAATTAATGTTGGCTAAAAGAGGCCATAATCGAGGACCGTGTGAGTAATCTATTGAGGACCAAAGTGTCACCACAAGAAGGAGTGTAGTATAACCTAAGGATAGACTAAAACTCGATATTGAGAACACATCACCTAAGTACTTGATCAATACATGTGTGTTAAAGGTAGGAATCTTCCAAAATGTACCAACAGGACTCATGTTTTAGATGGTTAGCTTAATTTTTATTGAAATTAGTAGGAATGAAAGATGATTCCAAATAATTTACAATTTCAGCATGCCAAGTAATAACGTCTTTTACTTGGTATAGTTTCTTATCAGAAAACATGTAATTTATGGGAATATAGGGGGTGATTCCGTTTCTGAGGATGGGATTATCATACTAATATGGTCAACCACCACAATTTCTGCTCCTTTTTATCCCTAATTTATAGATTAAATTCCTAAATAAGGAGAATACGGTGAATAAAATTTGGCTTGGATTCCAATTTCTTAAGGATATACTGAAGGGCTACATATTCTTAGAACACGATGACTTTGGACCCTAAAAGGTATGAACTGAATTTATCCAAGGAAAACATAATAGAAAGGAATTTTTTTCTGTTGTGGTGTAGTTTTCTTGGGTAGGTTCCAAAGTACGTGAGTCATAGGAAATGACATATGGAGCTCGATCAACCCTTTATGATAAGACTTCCCCAACTGCATAGTTAGAGGCATCACACATGAGCTCAAATGGAAAATTATACTGAGGTGGTTGTATTACCAAGAGTGATGTGAGACTCATTTTCAATTTATTAAAAATATTCCTCACATTATTTATCAAAAAACAAATTCTTTTTATTTTTGAAGTAAACAGAATAGGGGGAGTGGAATCTTACTAAATTTATGAATGAAAAAATGGTAAAATCCAACATGACTAAGAAATACCACACATCCCACACATTTTTGGGGAATGGTAAGGAAGAAATGACATCCATTTTGATTTATCTACTTGGATACCATCACATAAATGACATGAACAAGTATTATAACTTATCTCACCATGATATTCCATTTCTCATAATTTAATACAATATTTTTTTCAATACAGAGATGTAGGACAGAACTATGACTACTCAACTTTTCATCAAATGAGGATCCATAAATAGTGAAATCGTCCATGAATACTTCAATGAAATTCTCAAGGTAATCCAAAAAAATACTAACCATGCATCATTTGAAATTACCTGGATCATTTCAATGACCAAATGGCATCCTACTATAGTAAAATGATCCAAAGGGGCAAGTAAAGGTTGCTTTTTCTGATCCTCGGGGAAATATAGAACTGAAAGTATCGAGAATACCCATCAATAAAATAGTAATTGGACTTCCTTTCTAGCTTCTCTAGCATAAGTTCAATGAATGGTAATAGGAAATGATCCATCATATTGTGTTCGTTTATTATATGATAGTCTATGCAGACACGTCATCTATTCTGCACATGGGTTGGAACCAGTTCATTTTTTAATTTTTTATTATAATAAGATTTTTTTTAGGAAAAACTTGTACTGGACAAACCCATTGGTTATCAGTGATGGGGTAAATGATTCAAGCAGCCAATAATTTTGTTACCTTTTTTTAAAAAATTCTAGTATGTTTGGGTTCATTCGACATTGTGCATGCCTCACTAGTTTATCCTCATCATTTAACAATACATTATGTGTGAAAATTGATGGGATAATACCAGGAATTTTATCAACTGTCCGTCCCAAAGATTTTTTATACTCCCTCAAAAGTTCAGTGAGTCAGAATTCATGCTCTGGAGGGAGTGAACAAGCATTGATGACAAGAAACTTATTTCCATTCTCAAGATAAGAACATTTTAAATCTTTAGGTAGTTGTTTAAGTTCCAATTCAATAGGATTTTGGATTTATGGGAGTGAATTCAAAAATCATAGCTCAGTGATCTCATCTAATTTCTCAATGGTTTCATCCTCAAATGAGGAATTGGATTTTACAAGCTTAGGAGTATTATCGATGATCAAGGAATCCTCAGTGCTCAAAAAATCATAAATTAACAATCAAGCATGACATTTTTCTATATTGTTACAACATTCAATGCATCATTCCTTACCTAGCATTTATATTAAGGATAAAAACTAAAAAAGGGGATCAGGGAAGAGAAATGAAGTTTATGTGGAGGGATTACAACAATTATATTAACAAAGGTATGTTTTTTTAGGGGTGTTTCATGGAATCATGGATGTTTAAGTGGATAATGGAACCACCAAACTCCATAAATAATGTACCATTATGTAAATTAATTATGGTTTTGGAAGTTTTCAAGAAAGGTATCCCATATATAATTAGGTCATGTCAATTCATCATATAATATTCCATTTTATGTACATAAAAGTCAGTAGGAAAAATTAAGTTTTTCACCCTCACAAGAATATCCTCTAACACACCAGTGGGGTGTGTAGTACTATAGATTTCTAGTTGAACAAAAATTCTGGTGGGATTCAGTTCTCTAACCTTTAATAAATAGAAAGTGGAGTGAGTCATCACACTTATATAAGAACCTAAATCATACATAGAATTGGAAAAGGAATACTCCCCTATAGTGCATGGAATAGAGAATGTTTCAGGATCATTGCATTGGGTAGGAAGTGATGGATCTATATATTTTTATACGTTCCTCCCCAAGATCACCTTCTCATCGCCATGATGTTTCATTCAGTGTGTACACATCTCCTTCAAAAACTTGGCATATCTTGGAATTTTCATCATAGCATCAATCAAGGGGATGTTAACATGTACTTTTTTGAAAGTTTCTAAGATTTATTTATCAAGTTCAGTTTATTTTTGTTTTCTTGGTTGGGTGTCGCATTGAATAAATGTAATAGTAACGGTTGGGCTATGAGGCTCATCAAATGAAACATTATTTCTTATAGAATTTATTCTCTCAGCATAAGGTTTTTCCACATTTAAACTATTTTTAGTGGTTGGGATGGTGGTTTCCTTTAGAGGGGATGAAACTAATGGAGGATTCATTAGGTTTTTAATTTTTTTTCACTCCTATGGGTGATGAAACTAACATTTACCTTATCCTAATGGTTGACTAATGGTTGAGAAGGTAGTTTACCCAAACCGTGACTTTGGGTTTTCCCCACCGAGTTGGAAAGTTGGCCTAGTTTGGTTTCTAGGTCTTGTATGGATGCTTGAGTGGTTTTTTGGAATTTGAGTTTATTAGAATACATTTGTTTCAACATGTCCTCTAGGGTAGGCTTGGGTTTTGGAGGGATGGTTGTAAATTCATTTGTGGTGGTTGGGTATTTTTGGGTATTGGTGGTGGATGACTACTCGGCCCTGGTTGGTTCTATGGTTGTTGGTTTGAATACCCCCCATGCATATAGGCTTGGTTTTCTTTTTACCTAGGGTTGGATGGATAATATGGTTCTTTCCTACTGAGTTGATTATAAGGGTGGTTTGAAAATATTTCCTCATAAATCTCATATGTTTCTCCCAGTTGAGGGCATTGGTTGGAATAGTGGGTGTTAGAAGAAGAGATATCATAATGGATGGGAGGAGGAGATTGGGATTTCCCTTAGGAAAGAGAAAGTTGTTGAACAAGGGTACTTACCTATTCAAATTTATTTTCCAACTTCTTCTCAAATTAACTCACTAAAAAATTATTGGATTTTTCCAATAGTGGCATATCTATTGGTAAAAGTGCATTTTCTATTGGTAAAATATTTTACCAACAAAAAATGTCTTGTTTATTATAAGTAATACCAACAGTTAATATCTATTTATAAATTATATTTTAAATAACATATTATATATGGATATTCCATTAGTCGATGTTAAAATTTTATATAATATTCATTAAACTAATTGTATATACATAATAAATTCATTATATAATTATTATATAATTATCTTATAGGAAACTATGAGGATTTATTTGAAAAAAAATCAAAAAAATGTTACAAGAATGTTTAAACATGTTCAAAGTTAATAAAATTTACATAATACCCATCAAAATTCATATGTAATTATTCTCTCACACAGAAGGTGTAGACACCAACATACATGCATCTCTTGTTTTCCAACACCTTTAGCCTCTTCAGGAAATAGTCATGCCTCATCGAATCTTAGGTGAAAAAGCTGTCTGGGAACCTGCCTTCACACCGATGTGCAATCCACCCTACCCCATTAATCATGCTTCTCCACATGTTCCTTCCCAAAGAGGCATCAGTAGATATGGGGGTGTATCCATGTTAGGAGGCATTGGTTTTACAAGAGCTCAGGGCTTAGCTTTTGATATTGGAAGTGTAGTGGTACACAGGGCGGTGGATTCTATGATGGGGCCTTATACTATCTAGCATTAAATTGTTCCATTTGATGATTATCTATCCTATGTTCCAACTGTGAATAGTCTTGGTGTCCATAAAGACTAAGGAATTCAAATATTGTGTAAGCAGACATAGCAGTGACATATGAAAGTGAACCTAAATATGATATAATAGAGCTTGGGAAAAATGGATTCAAGTGAGAAAAAAAATATGGCATTCCTATGAAATGATAATTAATTTTAGAACTTTTAATATACAAGAATATCAATAATCAAACAATTTCAATCCATATTACAAGGGATACTCACTTAAGTGACAAAAAATCCTTGTTGTGAGTGTTACTACTCATGTAGTAGAAAATATAAAGATGCAACATAAGGTTTTCCACACCATATTATTTGTTCACATACAAGATGATTTGATCATCATAAATGATTACCCATTTCTACAAGAACCTCAATATGAACAATAAGAAAAATAACATATAACAAAATTAAAATAATAAATAAACATATGTAATGTAGGTTGTTTTAAAAAATGGTTGTAATAAATGAGAATATAAATATGTGAGTGAAACGAATACTAATTGAAATGAGAAAAAATAAAGAATAAAAAAACTTATAGTTGATGGTAAATATATAACCAATTTTCTTTTCATATACTTACTCTTTTATTGAATGATTAGGGAGATTCGGAATGGGGGATCTGTTGAGTTTGGCTAGTTCATAGTGCATAATGAGTGATTGTAGTAATGCTTTTCAAAAAAAACCGAAAAAGGAAAAAGATTTCATCCAACATTAACAAAAAGAAATAGGGGCTAATACCCTACCTCCCTAATCAGATTTCAAGGAATATTCCTTCTAAAATTTCCAGAATCTTCCCTTTTAACATGAAATTAGTTTCACTGCCTTGAAAAATCATGAGATATTTAATCTGATAATATAACTTGATGCAATAGAGGAATGGGTCTATATGTTGACCAAGGATGTAGATGAAAATCTGAATTAATCTACATATATTATTACCAATAAAATAAAACACCAACATTACACCCACTTATTTTTTTTCAAATAAGTTTTAACAATAGTCATAAGGAAGCATAATCTTTAATATTTTCTATAAGCATCTCAGTATGAAAAATAAGAAAAAGAACATATAAAAAATAAAAACAACAAATAAGAGTAAGTAATTAATTTTTGTTCCCAAATGTTTATAATAAATGAGAATAAAAATCAATTTACACAAATACTAATTAAAACAAGAAAAATCATATATAAAAGGATGAATAAAAACCCTTATATTTTAAGGCAAACATAGAAATATAATCCAAAGAAATATAATTATAAAAAGTATTTCAGTAAAAATAACACTTGTTATAAGGCATATGATGATTCAACTAGTATTAAACACATTTTCAATTACACAGTTTTAGGTTCAAAAAAATTTTTTAGCACACACAAATTAATTCACATTAAAAGAAGATAAAAACTAATATGAAAGAAAGAAATATCCCCTACTGGTAGTTTTTATTCTAATAATTGAATCAAAAAAATAATCCTCTTTCGTATCAAAGAATAAAAACAAGTTACTAAAATCAAAATACCTATTCATAAAAGATAATATAAAATATTAATTGCAACATTAGAGTTCAAAGTGCTCTAAAATGAGATTAATCGCCGGTGTGCTAGGTGGTTTGAATAAGTGAAAACTCTCATATTTTAACTATTTACAACCTTCCAAAATAATGTCATGAATTATTCAAGGTGAATATATAATTTCTTAGGTTGGATCCAAAACCCTATCAAAACCAGTTTTGGTGATCCACTCAAAGTGTCGGCCTCTCTATATGATGTGGTCTTGAATGCCTCATCTCTTTTAATTTGTCTAAAGAACCCTTTGAATTTATATCCATGTTCACACTCCTACATTTCAACCACTCAATTAATTTTGTTCAACAAAAACTCAATAACTATGACTACTTGTCATTTAATTAAATTATTGATATACTTCCTTTCTGACTTCCTACTTCGACTTAACTAGTTTAAGAATGGACCCGTCTTAAATAGCCTTGAGTGAGGACCCCCTCTATACACCATGTATGTAGCATATCATTTTAACTACCCTACGCATGGAAAATCAGTTTTAGTAAACAATACAAAGACTCCAGATTTCCATGAAATCAACCTTCCTTCAGTATCCACTACATTATCACTATCTGAGACATTAAATTGATCATTTACAAGGAAACTCACAAATAGAGTTTTAAAATTCCAATAACAACTCCAAAAAATCTCAGATCCATACGTGAACTGAACTATACAAATAAAAAAACATTTCCACCTTAAAACTACACACTTATACAAGAATAAGAAAGATTTCATAAATATCATCCATACAGCAGCAGCAGTAGTAATGAACTCATTTTAGACTTCAATCATTATCTTCTCAAATCACAGTCATCTAAATTATGACTTAATAGCAACCAGAACCTAACACAACCACCTTTTCTAGTCTCTATTTGATTCAAATATGTAGCATTATTCCATCAAACAAAGATTGTGAAAGACACTAAAAATAGATCTATAACAATTTAACCTATATAAAAATACTTATGTGTCACTTGACTCTATGACCTTTAACTATACTTGAACAACCAGGAGACTTGAAACCAATGGCTCCAGTGCCCTTTTCTCGAACCGCAAATGACATGAAAAATTTCTATGTATAGAAATAGTTTACCAACTTCAATTGGGATCCACCAAAATTGAACACTAAGGAATAGATCTAGTAATGACCCTAAGGTTAAAACTAATGACAACACAAACTAGTAGTGACTCCATGCTTGTGAACTCCTTTTAATATAAAAACTCCACTATATAAGTATACTTATGAAAATCTATTCCCTTAAATAATTTACAGAATATCTCTATAACCTAATAATTATAGAATAACTCCAGAAATCACTGCCATGTCCATTGCGGTGCTAAAACTAGACACTTTAAAATAATTTTTTATAACAAATTACATGTACTTATCTATATTATTACTTATTTAAGTTGATTTATTTTGAAATTTATGTGTAAAAAGATCCTTAACCCCTTTGGATAAGTCCAAAATTTATTCCATCTTTAATGAAAAACTTCCAACAAATAAATAATATATAAAAATAATATTCTTGAATACTAAAATGAACTATGATTCAATTACATGAAACACTAGTTTTTAATCACATGAACATATAATTGTGTTGTTCCAAATATAAATTCAATTAAATATTAACATCAACTACTACATGTATTTCAAGTAATTAAATTTATAAGGAATGTATTTTAAAAACACTTAATAGTATAGATTATAATTATCAAATTCAATAGTATATCAAAATATTAATGTATTAACCTGAAAAATTCCATGCATGGCCTATAAGAAACTCAATTAACATGAACCACAAATAAATCCCACAAAACTTCCAGAACATATTCCAAGGATCAACCTCTAGTAAAACTATAGAACCCCAATATGTCCATTACATTAACAAGAACCAGTACGACCCAAAAATATGAGGTCACTACCATTACATGAGCATCGTAGTTAGGATCTATTTTATAACACTACAAAATTAGTTCAATAAAATAATAATAATAACTTCTCTATATTATCACACATTTAAGATGACAATATAACCCTTAATATTTTTTACAAGCAGATCAATATGATAAAAAAAAGAGAAAAAAATGAAGAACAAAACCTTATTGTTGAAAGTAAAGAATCTAGAAACATGGAACTCTTCACTCACCCAGATCACCTTTAATTGTTCTTCTCAATAGTTACAATTCAATGATTCACAACATGAACACATAAAAAAGTACATGAATGGTCTATAAGCACCACAATTAACACGAATACCATAAAATCCCACTAAACTTGAAGAACAGATTCCAAGGATCGAACTCTAGTAAAACCATGGAACCCCAACATGCCCATTACATCAACAAGAACTGGAGAACAACCCAAAAATATGATTCCACTACCATAACATGTTAGGATTCAACAACATTTATAATCATGTAAACATATCATTATGATGTTCCAAATATAAATTCAATTCAATATAGATAATCAATTGTTATACATATTTCAAAAAAATAAATCTATATAGAATGCATTAAAAAAATCATAATAGTATGGACTCAAGATATTAAATTAAATATTCTATTAAAATTTTGATATAATAAAATGAGTATAATGCATTTACACATCACGAGGAAATGGAATCATATATTTATAATGAAAAGGCACATCATTTAGGTATTGAGTACACCAAATCAAAAATGAATTGTAACCTTGTACTAAATAAATTACCATTATTCACATAATTAAGAATTAGTCTCCATATAATATGATCATGAGTACATTTAAATGTTAAACATTAAATCTCTACTAATTTAAAATGTATAATTTCTAAGTTAATTGTATGATTCACTATAATTAAGAGATTGAAAATGTTTAAGTTCAATTAAAATTACATCTGGACCTATAATGAGACTTAAAAAGGAGTTTGTTCAATCTTCAAAATATGTGGGTGTCATCATTCACTAAACATTTGTAGCCTATAATGGGGAAATTATAGTAGAAATTTCACATTTCTTCACTTCCAATATGTTCTTTGATAGGGAGTGAGATCTAAGAACCAAGGGGTGATTGATTGAAGGGAATGTAACTAGTGAGGAATAGTGTGGCGATGAGACAAAGGGGGGTGAAAGGTTACCATATATTAGGGGTTCTTGAATGGTTACCAAATTTGGAGGGTGAGCCAAATGGAGATGATCATTATGGTGACAAATCAAAAGGATGAACCCTGTGGTGGTGAATGGAAAGGATGAACCATGTATCGACGAACCGAAAGGTTGGACCTTATGGTGACTAGCCAAAGTGGGATGAATATTGTGGCGATGAAAAAATGTATGATTTACTCAGTATTTTTAGGGTTATCGGGTTATGTGATTTGGGAATGGACTTCCCATGGTGGGGACTTGGGGAATGCATTTATTCATAGGATGATATCAATAAATATAAGATAATGATTATAATTATAAAAATTTTATATGTCTAAAATAAATTATTTATTGTCAATACATCCAATTCTATATTTTTTACTTTGTAAGTTTATAAGTTATTTGGATAGAATCAATATATAAGTTTGAATAATCCATTGGTAATTTTAAATTATATATATTAATTTCATACAACATTATTAAAATATCAATATTTTAATTCAATATATATGCATGTATTTTTATTGACAAATGACTTGTTTGTAATAAAAAATTAAAAAATATATATTAAATTATTAGTAAAATATTTTTTGATGTTGAATAATTTGTTGTAATGTGTTTGTTTAATGGTAAATTATTTTTCATTACTAATAAATAATAAAAATATATTCATTTGTTTGTAAGATGATTGTAGGTATTAATATAATATAGCGACAGATTTAATTAATAAAAAATTATATGTTGGTATAAGATATTTAATACTAAAAGATGTATATATTGGTAATAAGAGTTGTTGGTACTTATAAAAAATAACAACAAAATAATATATCTGTTGAAATTAATCATTTTTACCAATAGATATATTATCTGATGCAAAAATAAATTTGGTATATGTCACTTTTTTTGTAGTGAGTACTTTGCACCTCATGGACACATGGAATGGGTATATTGGATATTGAACTGAATTTTTGAGTGTTCTGTGACATGTTCTTAATGAGGTTCCTTACAGTGATTAGGGTTTATCAACTAGTGCACCACCTACAGCATCGTCGATCATGTTTCGATCAATAGGAATTAAACCTTCATAAAAATATTTTATTAAAAGTTTATCACTTAGTTGGTGTTGTGGGAAACTTGAAAAAATCCATTTAAATATTTCCAAGTATTCATGAAGTGTTTCCTACTAAGATTTTATTATCCTAGAAATTTCTTTCCTTATTGTTGCAGTTTGAGAGGTTAGGAAGTATTTTTCAAGAAAGATTCTTTTCATGTCCGCCTAGCCTCTAATTGGTGAATGAACATAGTAAATCCAATATTTTATAGTGTCTTATAATGAGAAATGTAATTCCCTAATCTTTAATTTTTCTTTATCCACATTTCTAGGTTTTAATGTTGAACACACGGTATGAAATTATTTTATGTTCTTATGTGGATCTTCCCCCATCAGTCAATGGAATCTTGTTAATAAGTGAATTAATCCGGATTTTAGTTCAAATTTTGGTGCTTCGTCTTGAATTTGAATATAAGTGGGTTGGATATCAACATTAGGATAGGCTAGTTATTTTGAAGTCCAGTTATTTTTAGACATATTATGAAAGTTTAATTCAGTTTTAATGTGGGTTTCAGAAGAGGAAGAAGAAGGATCGAGAATAGTTTCAATGTTTTGTTTGTCCTCCTTCAAAGGGCTATCCTGTGTGTCTCGGTGTTGCTAACATAGGATCCTCTCCAGTTCATGTTTGAAATGTGGTAAATCTCTAAGATTAGAATGAATCACGCATAAAACATATACAAGAAATAAATTAGAACACAAAAATATATATAAATGTATGTGATAAAACAAATAAATATTTACAAAATTTACAAAAAATATTATCAAAAACAAACACTAAAAACCAAAGTGCTCCCTGAAAATAGTGTCAAACGTTTAATAATTTGTCATTACTTGTTAAATTGATTATGTTTTTAAGGTTGATTTATTGTATATGGAAGATCCTAGGTCGTCATTCAAAGATCTTTGGATGTTTAAATTGTGTATTTTTAATAAATATTACTAAAAGGGGTTTGTTTTGAAGACATTTTAAAAAAAATGACTTAATTAAAGAGTATAAGAGTTTATAAGTAAATGTGGTGTTTTAATAATTATTAAACAAGGATATTATTTCAAGTTCACTAAAAAACTTGTATAGTTTATTATTCTGTTATCATAGTTTAATGGAATTATTTGGTTGAGGGTTGTCAAGATCTTAATTCCCCTCTTGCCTTTTAAAACGATGCACAAAGAACAAACCCTTTACACAATAATAATGTTGTCACGGTTTGGAACTCAATCATAAAACAAGGGCTAACAAATAATAATTAAATATTAAGCATGTGAATGTGAAAAAAGATTCTTGTGTTGTCCAATCGGATTAACCTAAGATCCCCACTTGAAATATCAACCTAATCAGTGTTGAGATAAAAAGTGTTTCACTTGATTAAATAAAAAACAAAGCATTCAAAGAAGAATTATGTTAAGTTAAACATCAATTAAATGTTTCACACAAAAAATACACAAAACTAGTTTCATAAAAAGTGTTGGTACTCCCTCCCAAGTATGTGTAGCTCCCTCAAAATGAATGTCCACCGTTTATCTCTCCATTGAAAGGAGGAGGAGGATCGGGTGGAACTTTTCTTCCATCCTTGATCCCCCTATGACGATAGAGACCTCAAAAACTTCTTGTATGAATATAGGACTCATTTGGGACTCCAAAACACCAAATATTTTCCTCCTGTTCGAACTTACAATTTGGTTTCCCAATGTATCATTTTATATGAAAATTGGAAGGTTGTTTTGATCCCCCATATTTTAAAAAACCCATGTGGCCCATGGTTTCAGACCTCCCTAAAGTATTATATCGGTTTTAATAAAATTTAAAAGTTTTATCCTCACCTCTTGACTATCTCTACAAAATATTTGGCACCATTTGGATGAATACATCTCAAGATATTGACAGAATACATAACACTACTTTTGACTTTATGCAGATTTGATTCCCTGGAAGGATTAGTTCAAATGGGTCTTACAGTGAAATAATTGGAATTGGGTTCCTTAATAATATTTTTAGACCACAAAATTCTGGATCATCCAATAAAATTTCATCCCATTTTAATGCATGGTTTATTAGAAGTGTGCATTTTTTTCCACTTGTGTTCTTCAAATCATGCACAGTTTGGCCCATTTTTCTTTCGCTTCATCCTGGGCAATCCAAATCACCACCACCTACAATGTAATTATCCAAAAAAGTAACATTTTACTTTTTAACAGTTATAAACACAAAATAAATTAAACATGAATTGAAATTTGTTATTAAATTTTTAATTTATCATACAAAATCAGTTTAACATAGTGGTAAAAGGGTGAAGAAGAAATAGTGAATCACGGTGTGATCAATGTTCCATTCCTATCAAAGGTTCAAAAATATATACTTCCATTAACATGGAAGGGAAAAATTATTTATTGAAATATTCATTAATTTCATATCACTCATGAAATACCCAACATATCATACCTCATCATGAGCATATGTCAAGGGTGTTTTCATCCATATGTCAATGTAAATAACTCATGATATTAAATAATAATAATATTGCGTCTAAGGAACAATAAATACCTGTGTGGCTAAGAATACCCAATAGCACATATAACTTCACAACCAAAAAACATAATTTTAGTTGTGTTTTCTCAAAACACAACTTCATTTTTATTTAGGAATGTTTTGTAGCCGTGTTTTCTAAAAAAGGAAAAATTTTAATATAGAAAATTTAACTACATAATAAAACATCTCTAATTTTTATTTTTGACATGTTTGTAAATGAGGCTAACTAAGTCGTATTTTAAAATGGGGCTAAATTAGCCACTTTTTAAAACTTGGTTAATTTAGCTTCATTTTCAAACTTGGTTGAATTAGCTACCTTTTAGCTACATTTTCATGTGTGTGTGTGTGTGTCTAATTTATACATATATAAAGACACACACACATATATATATATGAATATATTAATTTATATGTGTGTGTGTGCGTTAATTTATAATAATTTATTTATATATATATATATATTAAACCTTATATATATATATATATAATTATATACATAAATTGATTTCTATATATATTGATATATAGATATATATATATTAATATTTTAATATATAAATATGTATATAAACACATAAGTATTTATATACGTCACACACACAAATACATTAACATGTTGTGTATATATATAATCATGTTAATTTATACAAACATATATATATATATTAATTTATATATACATTTCTCAAAAAAAATTAATTTATATATACATAGATAAATATATTAATTAATATGTGTGTGTGTGTGGGCGTACGTGTGTGTGTGTGTGTGTGTAAATTAATATTTTAACATATAAATAAATATGAAAACTTATAAGTATTTATATACACACACTCAAATATATTAACATATAATATAATATAATATAATATATATATATATATATATATATATATATTTATTTATTTATTTATTTATACATATATATCTATGTGTGTGTGTGTTAGTGTTTGTGTTTCGACACACACAGACATATATATAATAATATTGTACAATATTAAAAATAACATATATGAATAATACATACATACATATATATATATGTATGTATGTATGTATATATATGTGTGTGTGTGTGTGTGTTTAAGTATGTATATATTATTCATATATGTTATTTTTTATATTATATAATACTATTATATTATATTACACAAAGAGATATTCATACATACATACATACATGTATAGAGATAGAGAGATGTAGATAGTACATATATAATAGTATTACATAACATTAAAAAAATATGTATATATATAATTAAAATAATTGTTAATAATTATGATTTAAAAAATAAATATAATTAACATGATAATAACTAAAAAATAAATGATTATTGATAATAATCATAAAAGTTCACATATTTATATATATATTAGTAATTAATTCATTAATTATATAATATTAATATTATTTTTTGTGCATTAGATTATATATTAATATATTAGTGTGTGTAAATACATTAATATATATATTAATATACATTTATTTATTTATAATATTAAATTTTATTAAATTTTATATATACATATATAAATATATTAATTTACATATATATATATATTAATATAGAAATTTATAAGTATACATCATCGTAGCAGTTTGGGGATAAATCCCCTTTATTAATAAAGAAAATGAAACCCCTTTATCCTAGGTTGAGAGAGATCTCATCACAAGGATAGTGGCTCAATCACTACCTAACCCATAGAGACCCAGGTAAAAAATCCCAAGGAAAATTGAAGTCATGAAATCCCCATATATCGATCAAAGTCTCAGTAGCCAAAAGACCAAGAAATAGCTTAGACATCGATACCAAAAATCCTAAAAAAAAGGAAACCATAAACCTCCCTATGAGCCACTGGCGGCTGACCATCGTAGCATGTCCTCCAAATCCCAGGAATGACCTGAGGTCACCACCGATATCCAACTTTGTGGCTGACCTACACCACAAATCCCACTCGTGCGACCTAAGAAACCACTGACACCGACTGAAAGCTCGACCAACACTTTTTGCAGTCCTCAAAAATCCCACCATCATCACCCCATCCACCGTCGACCATCCCACCCCATCCACCATCGACCTACTCAAAACTCTTTAGAACTCATCGACTGAGCTCCTCACCCATATCATATGCATGAACAGATCATGCTGAAAATAGGAGATGCTCGATCTGGACCATTTAGGGTCAGAACAGCTGCAAAACCGTAGATCTATGCCAACCCATTGGAAACCCTGTAGACAAAACACTGAATTTTGGAAAAGTAATATTCCTATCAATTTCATTTTATATTTCTTCATTGTCATTGTCCATCTCCTATGTTTCAAGTTTGGACTTCTATGAACATTAAATTTTAATAATTAACAAGGTGAAAATTCACACGGGACTTTTTGGTGGTGCAATCACAAACACAAACCTATAATAATAATATTACCCATATAACTGTATCATATAGAAAAAAATGAATATTATTTATATAAAACTAATACACACACATACATACATATAAACATACAAACACAAAAGTTATAATATAATTATAATAAATTAATAACAATTGAATAAATGATTATTAATATATATAAGAATATTTCGACTGATTTATTTATATTTGTGCTAATTTATATATTAATATATAACATATGATAACATAAAAACACATATATATATATATATGTAACATATAATAACATATATATTAATTGATACTAACATATTTAAATAATATATATTAACACACACACACACACATATATATATAACATATAATAACATATGCATAAATATATAATAACAAATATATATTAGTATATTTATTAATATATAACATATATTATTCTATATATTAAATTATATATATATATATATGTATATAAATTTATGAGTACACACATACACAAATATATTAACACATATATAAATATAATATATTTATTTATTTATTTATAAATTTATAATTGTAATTACACTAATTTATATGTATATATATATATAATAATATACATATATTAATATATTAATATATATATATAATTTTTATTTATATAAAAATTATGTTAACATTTGTATAGATATAGTGTAATACATAGGGTAAACATATGAAATATTTGACTGGGTTGGTTGTTTCGTCCATAGATTCAGGATACACTGGTCAGAGGTTCAATTCTTGTGACCTCAGTATTTTATGAAGGTGTAAGAGTTTGGGATGGATCTAGAATTTGGGATGACATAGGGGCACATAGTGTGCAAGAAAAAAGGTGAGGATAAGGGTCACTGGTAGGGTCAAGCACGAGTAGGAGGGGTCATCGGCAGGCACAATCTTGTGCAGGTGGGTGAAGGGATAATGTGTGCCAGCGGCCAAAGGGTGGGGTCATCGATGAGGTTGATCAAACATTGGAGGGTTCTCCAGTGGTCTCGGGTATGAAGGAGGGAGAAGGGGTCATTGGTAAGATTAAGAATGAGTATCATGTCATGGTTGGGGGTCATCAGTGGGATCGAGTACAAGCGGGAGGGTGGAAGGCTGACCTGTATAGGAGGGAAGTAGAACAAGGGAGTAAAAAACTATGTTATACAAAAAATGAAAAATTAATTAGTTACATGTGAAAGAGATCAATGGAGGGGGTCATCGATGGGGTTGATCACACATTGGAGGGTTCACTGGTGGGCATGAGTGTGAAGGATAGTGAAGGTGGGGGTTACTAGAGATCTCAAGAACGAGTAGGAGAGAATAGGTGGGGGTTGCTAGTGGGCTCGAGTACGAGCAGCAGGGTGGAGGGATGACATGTATAGGAGGTAATTAGAACAGGGGAGTATAAAAAAATATGTTATCTGAAAAATTAAAAACTAATTAGCTATGTGTGCAATATGCCAAGGGTGGGTGTTATCTATAGGGTTGAGCACACCTTGGAGGGTTCATTGGCAGGCTCGAGCATGAAAGACGGTGAAAGGGGGGTTTGCTGGCGGGCTCAAGAATGAGCATAAGGGCATGGGTGGGGGTCACTGGTTGGCTCGAGTATGAGCAGGGGGGTGGAGGGTTGATGTGTATAGGAGGGCAGTAGAAGAGGGGAGTAAAATAAACATTTTATCTAAAAAATGAAAAAATAATTACCTACTTGTGCAAGAGGCCAAGTGTGGGGGTCATCGATGGGGTTGAGCACACATTGGAGGGTTCGTTGGTGGGCTTGATCATAAAGGATGGTGAATGCATGGGTTGTAGGCTCGCTCAAGAATGAGCAGGTGGGCATGGGTGGGGGTCATTGGTGGGCTCGAGTACGAGAGGGAGGGTGGAGGGATGACGTGTATAGGACGGCAGTAGAACATGGTAGTACAAAAAAAATTTATCCAGAAAATGAAAAATTAATTAGCTACATTTATGAAAAACATAGCTATTTAATGGATCATTTACCCACATTTACATAGAATATGGGTAAACGGTGTGTTTTTAATTTATCATCATCAACAAATGTGACTACTTCACTCACATTTATAAACATAGGTAAATTAGTGACACACTATTTCTTGACATTTCTACAAAATGGAGGTAAACGAGTTCCCCATGTTTATAAATGTGACTAAAAACAATTTTTCCTAAATTGCATGTGGAATTCATATGGGCGGGTCTATTCTCAGAACCTCCTATCTTTATGATTACTAATGAAACACTTCATGAGAAGAAGTATCAATGCCTTATAAGACTCCTACCCCTGATGTCATGTATCATCTATCTCTAGTCAAAAAAATTTATCCATCCATAGAGCATGTATTTAATAATATTTTCATAACATGGTTCTCATCATAGTGGGGAACATCTATGAATTCTTGATGTGAAAAATACTCTAAGGAATTCTCACCTTAAATTTTACATAGAATAATAATCTTAATGCGAAAATATGTTTATTGATATTAAATATAATGAATATAAATGTAATGAAATAAAAAATTATTTGGTTCTAGGGAACCAACTCAAACAGACTCCCACTTGCACTAGATTCAACTGCTAATGACTTTTACTTTACAATCTCTCACATGATAAATATGTTTCTGCAGAGATAATTCTTTATTCAATAGGTCTTAAATGTTCTCTTCCATAGAAACACTTCTTGCTGTGACCACACTTCTTTGAGAAAAAACCTCTCATTAAGTGATACTTCTGAAGTACATGATTAATCTGTTGATGTGACCTTGTATCCTTGGAAGGAGTCATCGTTGTAGTATTATCAAAATACAATGTGATGATATCTTTACTTTTAAGCACCATGTAAAGTTTATGGACAAATTTTTGTATCCATACTACTTATTTAGCTGCATATGAAGCTGCAATATACTCAAGTTTTATAATAGAATTAGTGAACACTACTTACTTTGATCTCTTCCATCTCACAACTCCTCCATTGAGGGTTAATACCTATCCTAATTTCAATTTTAGATTATCTTGATATATTTGGAAACAATAATCTATATATACCATGATGACTAGATCCTCTTCCCCTCCATAGACCAAAAACATATCTTTAGTATGCATGAGATACTTTAGGATGGTCTTGACTACCATCCAACGGTGGCCTCCTAGTTCAGCTTGATATCTACCTACCATGATCAAATCATATAAAACATCAGGTTGGTACATATCATGGCATACATGTATGATCCAATAATCGATGCGTAAGGAATCCTGGTAATCTTTGTCTCCCCTCTTATGTATGGGAAAACATTTTCTTAGAGAGATTTATTCCATGTGAAATAGACAAAAATACCCTTTTCAATTTTCCCATACCAAATATCGATAATGTCTTATTAATTAATATACTTTGAATTAATCCATGTAGCCTCTTAGATCTATCATGAATGATATTGATCACAATAATGTAATATGCTTCACCTATGTCCTTCATAGAGAATCATGTGCTTAACAACATGTTAATTAACTTCACTATTGGTATTTAATTTCTAATAAGTAATTTTCCATTGACATACACTACTAGTTAAATAACCAAACTCCCACTAAACTACTTTTTAATATAGTTCTCACATTCATTCTTTATAAAAAAATTCCCTTATTTATTCATCAAAGAAAATTTCCAATGATCTGAATGCTTACTTAAATCCATAAATGGAACTTCATAACCTGAATACCTTATTGGTATATTTTATATTCACAAACCTCTCTAGTTATTTCATATAGACATGTTCCATTAGGTTTCTATTAAGGAAATAATTTTTGGAATTCATCTTACAAATCTCATAATCATAGAAAGTTATTATGGTAAAAATTATTATTATTGGTTTTAGCATTGTAATCGGTTAAAAGGATTCATCATAGACTATAATTTGGGGCTGTTTAAACATTTTATCCACTAGTAATGCCTTATTGGTCCTAAATTTACATTCATTTTCCTATTTATTTTTTAATTCCCATTTTCACCCAATATGATTTACATATATAGGTAGATAAAATGCAACCCAAACTTAGTTTAGATGCATATAATTCATCTCATAATTCAAGACTCGTTTCCATCTTTCAACTTTTAATCTTATTACTACATCCTTTTAGGACAAATGTTCATAATTATCAACTAATAATGAGTCTCCATATTCTATGATTATAAAAACATATCTCTATAATTCTCTAACCACTTTAATGATCCTATACAATAACTATATCTTTAAAATAATATCTTCCATGGGGTCTTGAAAAAATTATTTATGTTACAAATATTGTGTTTCTTGAGCATCAACTTCATTGAATTCAATGTTGATCCTGCTATCTCTTTTGGATATGCTCCCCATCTTAAGGAATATAGCTTCTCATGAAACTATTACCTTATTTTTTAATGGGTCGTATATGTAATATCACCTTGTTTCCTTGGGATATCCTATAAAGATACATTTTGTTCCTTGGGGTGATAGTTATTTTCCAGTGAAATACTTAACAAATTTTTGGAATCCCCATGCATGAGTATGCAACAAAAGTAATTTCTTCCAATACATTAAATTTTCTGGAATACAATTTTCTAGATTAGTTGACACTCGGTTTAGTATAGATATTGTATCCTATAATTTATATTCCCAAAAGTATAATAGAATTTGTTTATGACTCATTATTGGCCTCACCATGTTAATAAATATGAGGTTACTCCTTTCACTTACATCATTCCACTATGGTATATAAGAAGGAGTGATTTGGGATAGAATCCCAAACTCCCATAGATAATTAATCAAATCTTAGTTAAGATGTTATCCACCTCGATCGGGTTGAAGCTTTTTTATCTTATTTCCAAGTTGATTCCCTACTTTATTATTTAATTCCTTGAATTTGTCAATGTATTATGACTTATACCTCATTAATTAGACACTTCCATATCTACTAAATTCATTAGTTAAAGTTATGAAGTATGAGTATACATATCTAGCTTCAACTTGAAAAGGTCCACACACATCAATGTGTACCAATTCTAAAAGATCATTGTCCTTTTTGTTGGGATATTCCCTGAATCCTAAATTGATATATATATATATATATAATATCATTCTATATGATATACATGAATGTTAGAATATGACCAATATCTAGAAAAAATTATTTTCATGCCTATGGACATATAGGTTGAGTGATATTATATGATTGAAAAGTAGTGATAAAACATACATAAGCATCCCATTCATGAAATAATATTTTATGAAATTATTATTGATTATCTCTTTTCTCATGATACATGAATTTATAGAGTATGACTGGTTAAGTTATATTGAATCACGTATACCACTGATTATGGGTGGATGAATAATCTCCCACTGAAAGGATATTATTCAATTAAGTGTTTTATATGATAAAATGAATAAGGGGTCAAATTCTTGTGATGCATGAAATGACCAAGGTATAAAATTCTATGATATATCAGATCACTTCATACACATAATGACTTAAGTATGTCTTCTAGTTATATATAAACACTACTATTATTGTCACATATCGACCTAGGTGCAATGTACCAGTGCCCTGATCTAGTTGGTTATGTGACCTCAGGCGCGGTCCCTATATGCTAGAGCCTACCGACTAGTAGTGAGGATCTAATATTAGTCATAGGGAGACTATACTATCTTTTTCATCAGATTAATACACCAGTGGAAATAAATAACAATAACAACTAAATAACCAAATGATATCATAATCAAAACAATACCATTATAACAGGATAGCCAAAACTCGAATAAAATATAAAAACTAAACAGTAGATATGCTATGTCAAAATACATGTCTAGTGTCAAATGAAACTCAAGGTAAGGACACTAAAAACTCCCAAGTGGGTCCTGAACCACGTTTAGTTCCCTCATCTATGCTCCATCTTGACTTAGCCACCTAACACAGGGCCCTTGCCCTAATCCTATCTTGTAACCATGAAATTTATTCAAGTATCGATCAGGTAGCCCAAGTAGGGTGTGAGTACAACTCAGTAGGTCCCCACAAATGGTGTCTGAAACAATATCCAATCAAATAATAGGGTATTCAGTTGTATAAATAAATGATCACAATACACAAATAAATAGTTATCACATTGTCAAATTATTATTTATTTACCCACATAAATTTCCCAAGTTTTGGGACACCTAAACCTCAATACCTTTTTCATCCCAAAAAAGAGTCTAAACTATCCCCAAGGCATATCATGTCCTAGATTTCCACTATTACCATTCTATATCTCAAATTAATCTCAGAACCCCATTTTTTACCATTCTAGATCTCAATTATCATATGAATGTCATCGTTAACATTCATCATTCATTAATTAATTTAACAGTTAATTAATCATCTCAATATCATTAATTAACTCAATAATTAATTAATCTTTTCAATCTCATTAATTAACTCAATAATTAATTAATCTTCTCAATCTCATTAATAAACTCAACTATTAATTAATCTCTCAATTTCATTAATTAACTCAAAAATTAATCAATCTTATCAATCTCATTAATTAATAAAATAATTAATTAATCTTCTAAATCTAATTAATTAACTCAATAATTAATTAATATTATCAATTCCATTAATTAAATCAACAATTAATTAATCTCTCAATCTCATTAATTAACTCAATAATTAATTAATCTTCTTAATCTCATTAATTAACTCAATAATTAATGAAACTTATAAATCTCATTAACAAATAATTAATTCATCACTTAAGTATTCAGATTCACAAACTCGATATCCTATAATTAATTCACTAATTAATTATGAAAAATCACAATCTCAATATCCTATAATTAATTTTCCAATTAATTACCCAAATCAACATTCTCAAATCACCTAATTATTTACACAATTAATTACTCAATTCAAAAATCTCAAATCCCATAATTAATTCCACAATTAATTACTCAATTTAACAATCTCAAATCCCTAATTAATTAGACAATTAATTATTCCAGATCTATAATTCCAATATTCCCAGTTCCACAATTTCCCTAAATTAATTAAATAATAAAATTAATTAATTTTATTAAGAACTCAATTATTAAACATATAATATAAATTCTTAAATTACATACATGTCATCTAAATCAAGACTTTGGGATTTTAATCATAGATCACCTACCTCATTTAGTTGACAAACGATCACCCAATGAAAATTCCCAAAATTTGAGCATCACAATGACGTATAACATAATCCGAATCTAAATACCTAAATAAAGATTGAACAAATCAAGATTCTTCAATTATATATCTATATCTATAATCCTAGATCTATATCTAATCAAAATAAGAAGATCAACCCTTTCTAGGATGGGAGAAGAAAGGAGGACGAATGGGAAACCAAGTGGGATAGGATTCTCTTATTGGGAGTGGTGTAGATCTTCGATCCACAAAAAACAAAGGTTAAGAAGGTTTGGAATCCATTTAGAGTGCTCAAAAATCATGAAAGAGATGCTCTGGTTTAATGGGGTTCTACATGGGATTAAAATAGGGGTTTACTAATTAAAAATATAATTTTCAGGTTAATTAATTTATCATGAATGGTTTGCTGGGAAAGGGCACACGATTTTTCCTAACCATGTGTCTATACCACACACCTCATTTATAGGGATGCACAGTTACTCCTAAGAGGCCACACGGTATGAAAAAACTATGTTCCAACCATGAAAATCCCCACTCTCCAAGGTTTCATGATTTTATGGGTTGGGACGCACGGTTTTCCCTAACTATGCTCTAACTGTGCACTTCCCTCTTTCTTTCATTTTTCTCAAATTTTCACTCAAACAAACCCCAAAATAAATCCCAAACAAATTATGATCAATTAAAGAAAAGAAATAATACCTAAAATAAATCCCAAGACATCTCCAGAAAAGTTCAGGATCATAAAATCTCCCCACCTTATTATATATCATCCTCGAGCTGTACTCATAATTATATCTAAGATTCTAAGAAAAAAATCAAGCCACTGATCCATCATATATGCTTCTCTCTCCCAAGTTTCATTTTTAAGACATCCATGTTTCAACAATACAAAACTATGGGCGAGGTATTTTCCTATAACACTTTCTCAATACAATTCATCACATGTATCGGATGATCCTAAAAGAACACATTTTTCTCAAGCTCAACATCATCTACATCAATCACCTGAGAAGTTTTGGGTTGATACTAATGAAGTTACGACACATGGAAAATGTTAGGCATAATATATTATTTCTATGGAAGATCCAAAAAATACACCATCGACCCAATTCTCTCTATAACGTCAAAAGTTCTAATGAACTTGAGTACCATCTTTCCTTGTCTTAGTATCCTAAGGTGACCCAACCTTGGAAATAGCTGATGGAAAATGTGATCATCCTCTATAAACTATAGGGGTCATCTATGTCTATTAGCATAAAACTTCTATATACTCTAAGCCATATCCATACATTTCCTAATCATCTGAACCTACTATGATGTCTCCTGTATAAGACTCGGTCCCAACAAATATGACTCACCAGCCTCCAACCAGCATAGAGGTTATTTACATGGACTACAACAAAGATCCTTTTATGGTGACATCTGTATAATTTTCTGATAAATGTTGTTATAGGAAAACCTTACTAAATCCAAGGGATTCACCAGCCAAAGACTAGGAAACACACCCAAAGAATATTCTAAATCATCTATTTAGTACACTTTACCTGTCTATCTGTCTATGGGTGGAATGTAGTACTTATTAAAACCTATGTGCCCAGCTCCTTCTATAAGCCCAGCCAGAAGTGTGAAGTAAAACATGATTCCTGATCTGAAACTACAGTCCATGGCACCCCATGCAGATAGAAAATCCCTTGAACGTATGATTATTCAAACTAATCCATTTGGATGGTCTCTCGTATAGGAAATAAATACGCTACCTTTGTAAAATGGTAAATAATCAACCAAATAACATCATTATTCTGAGTCATCCTTGAGATACTCACCACAAAGTTTATTGTAACATCATCCCACTTCCACTCTATAATAGACAACGGCTGTAGAAAATGTCTAGGTAATTGATGCTCTACCTTCACCTACTGACAGGTGTAACATCGTGTCATAAACCCTGCTATCTCCTTTTTTATGCCTGACCACCAAAACTATCGTCATATGTCATGGTATATTTTGGTCACACCTTGATGTACTACGCACTTAGAGGCATGAAATTCTTTCATCAACTCCTCATGTATACTCAAAACTTGATTATTGACATGGATGATATTTTCCTCATCTTCAACAAATTTGAATGTGACTCCCCACCTTCAAGTATTTACGTAAAGGTCAAGAATTATATATCCACATATTGTATGTCCCTGATCCGTCTCAAAATTTTATACTCCACTGAAACTGAGACCAAGTTCATCTTCTCTTAACTCTCTTTAACCACAACATGCATCTCAACTAGTAGAGTCATCATCTTCAACTTAGTACTAGACTCATGAATAGCCTGAGTCTGAGTTTTTCTGCTTAAAGTATCAACAACAATCTTCTTATTCCCGAGCATATATTCTAGTTCAAAATCAAATGACTACATATACTCAATCCATCTCTACTTCTAAATATTCAAATCTCTTTGTAAGAAGATATACTTTAGGCTTTTATGATCAGTAAATAATATAAATTTATCTCTTAATAGATAATTCTTCCAACACCTCAAAGCATAAACCACCATAGCCAACTCGAGTTCATGTGTATGGTAATTAAATTCATGTAGACACAAATTTTGATACCCATATGCTATAACTCTATCTCCTTGAATCAACACAACTCCATTCCCTATACCAGAAGCGTCAAAAAAACACCATTTACTCCTAACCTGGCTTGGGTAGGATCAATATTAATGTCAATGTCAAGTGCTTATTAAAATCTTGTAAAACATTCTTACAAGCTTCTGACCATTCAAAAATTATCCCATTTTTGGTTAATACCAAAAGTAGTGATTCCAAATGGGAAAAGTCTTGAATGAATCTCTGATAATATCCAGATAATCCTAGAAAGTTACGTATATTGAAAAAAATCATGGATTGCTACCAAGAAACCATTGTCTTCACCTTCTATGGGTCCACATACACACCTTCCATTGAGATTATGTGTCCTAAGAAGTGTACGTGATGAATGCAAAAATTGAACTTAGATATCTTGGCTTATAGATGATGATCTCTCAGTGTACTCAGGATGATGTCGAGATGTTGGGAAAGATTGTCATGAGTCTTAGAGTACACCAATATTTCATCCAAAAACACCACCAAAAACTGATCTAGGTATATATGGAAGATCTTTTTCATCAAGTCCATAAACATTGATGGTGTGTTTATCAACCTAAACAGAATTAGGATGAACTCATATAGGCCATAAATACTTTTGAAGGCTATCCTTGGTATATAAGATGGTAAAAATCTCAAATGATGATACCCTAATCTCAATTCAAACTTATAAAAGACACATGCTCCTCTCAAATGGTCAAAAAGATCATCGATGCGTGGAAGAGGATACTGGTTATTCACTATCATCTGGTTAAACTTCTTTTAATTAACACGCAAGTGAAAACTCCCATCATACTTTTTTGTAAACAACATTGGTAATCCTCAAGGTTATGTAATCAAACTGATAACCCCTTATACATCAACTCCTCTAGCTGAGTCATGAGCTCTTGAAGCTTTGTAAGCACCATTTTTATTGTGAAATAGAAACTGGTTCAGCTTTTGACATGATCTAAATAGTAAATTCCACATATATACTAGGTGTAATATATAATAATTCCTTAGGGAACACATCCTGAAACTAGTCCAATATTGGTAGAAATACATCTTTCCTTGATCTGCATCATCCATAAATAGACTAGAAACTTTGGCTATGATCTCTCCCAAATGCTGAGTAATTGGCCCTGCTCGTCCTGTCTAGATATCCCACTCTCCATGGTGAATATAGATGTCACACTTAAAAGATGTAAAAGTAACCCTACTCTGGTAATAATAAATATGAGCTCAGTATGATACTAACTTTTCAATACCTAGAATTAGTTCAAAGCCTGAAATTTATAGGATGTAGAGATCCAACAGAAAATGATACTCACCAACTTTGAGGGAACATCCCTTGCATAAGTAGATTTCCCTAGACCACATTCTCAATGGTGTGTTTATCATTAACACCCCATCCACAAACAAAACTGCAAGGATGAAACCATTCAAAAGTTTTTTAGAAATAAAGGAATGAGAGGAACTAGTATAAAATAAAGTAAAAACTAATATAGAAGCTACAATAATAGTACCTATCAATGTTGATGGTCTAGACTCACTTTCCACCAGTGTAGGATGAACCCCATGAAATTGTCCTACCCCTCTTTCTTGTGATTTAGTTTGAATCCCCTGAGCTACACCACTCAGATGATATATGAGATCTTTCCCAAAAGTACCATGTCCACTATCTCTACCACCATGACCAGTAGAACTCCAATTTACAGCCTGATAAGGAGTAGAAGACCCCCTACTACAATATGATTATGTCTAGATACCCTATTATTAACATTTTGTTTTGGGTTCTTATAAAACTTTTTTAGATTTCCCATGTTTCCTCAAGATAAGTATTCCACTTGTGGTCGGGGATATTGTCTAAAATAATGGCTTGGCCTACCGCACTAGTGGAAAATCACTAGATAAAGGTCATGTGTGACTGACTTTTCCCCCTGGCCACTCTGTTTTCCACTACTCTAGATAATGTTCTCATAATGCCACTTCCTGCTCTGAGAATACATACCTCAGGATCATATAGCAACAACCATCTATTCTTAATTGTAAGACTCCTTCGGGTTCCCTTCATCTATGAGATCCTGATTCACCACCTATAAAAACTTCTTCATCCTGAATATGTTCATCTAGGACTTAATTTCACACTTAATTAATTCTTGAAATCATTTTTCTGAAGTAGACTCATCTAATGGAAACACTAGAGAAAAATTCTACAAATCTTTAAAGCATCCAATATTTTCCATCACATACTTACTCCCTGAATTCAACCTCATGAACTCATCCAATCTATCCCACCTCAGTGTCTTTTTATAGAAGTTCTCCAAGAACCTCTCTAAGAATTCTTTATATAACATAAAATTAGCATGTTCAGTCAGATTATGAATTTCTCGCTAGCGCTTCACAAATCCTCATATCATATATGCAACCAACTTGACCCTCTTCTTAATAAGAGTCTCCAACTGGTGAAGTGTAGTCTAGATAGACTCCATACATAAATCATCTCCCACAGTTCCACCCTCTCCAGTAAAATTCAAAGGGTGATACAACCAAAACTCCCTCATCAAGTCAAACATGCTATTATCAACCTTCCCTAGGTCCCTTTCTATGAATTGCATGAACCAAACAAAGTTCTCTTGGAAATTCTATCTAATTTCCTCTCCTTGAACTATTGGTCCCTTAGGTTTCACTATTGGAGGATAATCCCTTGCCATGTACACCTATTTCACTCTCAACAAGATTTATCATAGAGTCATAACTATACAATACAAACACACCTAAGGATACTTTTCTCATCATTAATACATTTACGGGAAACATAAAAATTCACAACAAGTCTTTTTCCCTAAACCCCACCACATGGTCAAAACTAAGGTTCCAACACTACCCTTAACCATATTATATCTAGGTCATGTTTAAAAAAGGTTAATTAATTTTAATTATTCAAATTTATCATTTAGTAACCCAATTATTCTCATCTTTCATCATTTTAACACTTTCAATTTCATATGAGGTTTCATTTTCAATTCAATTTTACAATCAAGGAAAAAAGTTCAAGTTTAACAACTTACTCAAACCCCACTTTCCATGCATACCTGAAATAACGCATGTCACAAAATAATCCTAAGCACCTAGTATGATGCATGAAAACTCAACTCTCATGCCACTTCATTCTACAAGTCAATTCTCAGAAAATCATAGAAAAAACAATCACATCACACCACAAGTGAGTCACCCAATGTAAAATAATAATCAACTATAACAGCAAACAACAATAACAATAATCTAACCCTAGTACTTGGTTTCTTCATCATATATGGGTTAGCTACTCCCATTCATGAGCTCGTAACCAAGGTACAACTCTTCGCAGTATTCTATCTACCTTTCCCAAATAGTATGAAAAAAGAAAAAATAAAATAAAATTGGCTATGATACCACTTTGTAACATCCCATCCTAGGTGTCGCACATTAGTGCCCCAATATGGTTGGCTATATGACCTCGGGCACACCTTACCATATTCTAGAGGCTTCCGATTAGCATCTAGGATCTAATATCATTCATGGGGAGACTATACCCTATTTTTCATCATAGTAATACACCATTTGAAATAAATAATAATAACAACAGAATAACCAAATGATATCATAACAAAAACAATACCAGTATAACAAGATAACCAAAACATGAATAAAATATCAAAACTAAAGAGTAGATATGTTGTTCCAAAATACGTTTCCATGGTCAAATGAAATTCAAGGTAAAGACACTAACGACTCTCAAGAATGCCTAGAACCATGTTCAGTTCCCTCATCCATGCTTCATCCCAACTTTTCCACCTAATATAGGGCCTTTTCCATTATCCCATCCTGAAACCAAGAAATCTTTTTAGGTACTGATTAGGCATCCCAAGTAGGGTGTGAGTACAACTTAGTAGGCCACCACCAATGATTTATAAAACAACATCCAGTCAAATAATAGTGTATGTTGTTGTCAAAAGAAATAATCATAATACATAAATAAATAGTTATAATATTATCAAATTATTCTTTATTTAACAATGTAAATTTCCCCAATTTTGGGACACCCAAACCTCAATACCTACTTTTTCCCATGATAGAGTCTAAACTACCCTCAAGGGATATCATGTTTTGGAATGGAATTATCATCATTCTATATCTCAAATCAATCTCAGAATTCCATTGTTACCATTATGGATCTCAATTATCATATGAATGCCATTGTAACCATTCATCATTAATTAATTAATTCAAAAATTAATTAATCATATCAATATCATTAATTAATTAAACAATTAATTAATATTCTCAATCACATAAATTAAATCAAAATTAATTAATCTTCTCATTATCATTAATTAACTCAAAAATTAATTAATCTCTCAATCTCATTGATTAACTCAAAAATTAATCATTCTTCTCAATCTCATTAATTAACTCAAAAATTAATTAATCTTCTCAATATAACTAATTAATTATAAAATTAATTAATCTTATCAATTCCATTAATTAACTCAATAATTAATTAATCTATAAAACTCACTAATTAACTCAACAAATAATTAATCTTCTCAATCTCATTATCCAATAATTAATTGATCAATTAATTATTCAAATTCACAAACTCAATATCCTATAATTAATTATCTAATTAATTATGAAAAATCACAAACTCAATATCCTATAATTAATTCTCCAATTGATTACCCAAATCAAAAATCTCAAATCCCCTAATTAATTCCAAAATTAATTACTCAATTCAACCTTCTCAAATACTATAATTAATTCTATAATTAATTACCCAATTCAATAATATCAAATCCCTAATTAATTCCATAATTAATTATTAAAATCTATAATTCCAAAATTCCCAATTCCACAATTTAATTCAATTAATTAAATCACCAAATTAATTAATTCTATAAAGAACTCAATTTCTAAACATATAATAGGAATTATATAATTATATAAACATAGTATAAATCAAAACTTTGGGGTTTGAATCACTGAACAACTACCTAAATTCATTTCCAAATGATCACCCAATAGAAATAAACCAAATTTGAGGAATACAATGACATAGAGAAAGATCTGGATCTACATCCCTAAATTAAGATTGAAAAAATAAAGATCCTTCCATTATAGATCTAGATATTCAATCCTTGATCTATATCTAATCAAAATAAGAATATAAACTCTTTCTATGATGGTTGAAGAAAGGTAGATGAATGGGAAACACAACTGGATAGGATTCCCTTATTGGGAGGGGTGCAAATATTCGATTTAGGATTCGATTCATGAATAACGAAGGTTCGGAAGGCTTGGTATCCATCTGGAGGGCTGAAAAATCATGAAATAGAGTCACTGGTCAAATGGGGGTCTATTTGGGAATAAAATGGGAGTTTGAGTAATTAAAAATCTATTTTTAGGGTAAATTAAATTCCCACACATGGATTTCTAGGAAGGGTCGCATGGTTATCTCTAACTGTGCACCTAAAATGTGAACCTCTTTTTAGGGGTTCACAGTTACTCCTAATAGGGTGCACGGTTTGACAGTTCATGTGCCCATCATGTAAAACCCCATTGTCAAAGGTTTCATAGTTTGTTGGGATGCGGTGCATGGTTTTCCCTAACCCTGCGCCAACTGTGCACTGCCCTCTTTATTCCATTTTTCTAAAATTTTCACCCAAACACACCCCAAAGTAAATCCCAAATAAATTATTCTCAAAGAAAACAAAAAAAGAATACCTGAAATCAAGCCCGATACATCTCTAGAAAATCTCGGGACCTTACAATTATAAAATGGTGGGTGTGGGGATGTTGTGTTTCATCAATATTCTCTTCTCCCTCAACTCTCATCATCCTCATCCTTTACATCAAAATATTCTTTCATGTCATGGTATAAGTGGTAATCATGTTTTCTGAATTAAAATGATTCTTTTAGCTCATGGAAAATTATGAAGGTGGGAGATTTTTGTCTATTACTTTAGTAATCTACATCAATCATATTTTAAGGTGTTTTAGTGGCTTCTATAAAGAAAGTTATTATTGAAAAGGTTTTAACATTCTCTGTTATTCACTGATTTATTATCTTCTATGCATGGATATTATGGGATAGGTTTCTTATATATATTTTTGTGTACATTTAACCCAATAAATCCAATAATGGTATTAGAGAAACACTTCCATTCATATTATGAAATTTTATTTTGAGATTAAGCAAACTCGTAGCGTTTTTTAAGCCATATAATACATTCTAAAGAAAAAACAAGTATCCTTTTACCTTACTCTATGTTTTATTGAGTAAAAATGAAGTGGGAATCAAGATAGATATGTGTTAATCTAACCTCAGTATCAATCATGTAATTAATAGATATACCATTACTCAATATTACTATGAGTGTCAATATAGTGTTAAGAGTTGACATCGAGTGTGGCATACAACAAGAAAACAACAGTTTGTTATATGAATTCTTTATTGATGAATAGTTCCTTCTACCGAGAAAGTCCCACATCAGACTTTAACATGGTAGGGAACCACTTTATTAACCATTTCAATCTTACAAGGTCAATGAACTCCCATGTAGTTTCCCCACTACATGGATACTTTCCATGTGTTGCCCCTATGAGTCTCTTTCTTAGCACACCCAGTTCTCTTCTTGAGATGACCCACCCTGGTTCTATTGATCTTCTTATGGCCTTCCTACCTTCAATGAGTTGATGTAGTGTTTATAAAAAAATAATTTTATAACTTATAAATTTATTGTTATTAATAATTATTTATTTATAAATTGGCAGAGTAATTATGGGAATACATTAATTATAAAATGTTTATAATTTAATCAATATTCTCTAATTTTAAAAAGTTATCATTAACTACCGTTTCAATATTATATGGAATACTATATAATTTTTTAAAAAATAGTTTATTTCATATTCATAATAGGTTATTTATAAATAATTAATTCATAGAAAAATGAGGCAAGATAATGATTTTTTATATTTAAGAATATTATAAAATGTTCATAATAATTTGAAATGTTCAAATTAAATATGTAATATTTGAACTAATTTAAACATCATCAAAAATAATTGTTATGGTGGATATGACCAAATATTTAAAGTCTTTAAATTATTTATGTAATGTCCATAATAATTAAATCTTAATTATAAATTTTTATAATTATGTTTTATTTATGAATTGCTTATAAATGGTTGTCTCATGTTTAAATCTTTGAAATGTTCATTTATTTAAAATCATTCCCTTGTTTATTATTCATGAATATAAAACTTTTTATATACTTTTAAAATGTGTATGAATTAGTTTAAGATATTAAATAAATTATTGTGAAAATTTTCAGCCTTTTATTACATGCTATGAATGTCAATAAAGATTTCGTTTTTATCTACCTTAGCCTTGATTTGGTATTTTGGTTATTAAATTGAATTTAGTTATCTAGAATAGTTTCAAAATATTAGTTTTTAGAATTATTATGATTTGAATTATATTTTGAGTAAAGCCTCCCTAAGGAGAGGGAATTAAAGCTAAACTATCCACTATCCTAGAGGTTTATTCCTTGTTTTGGATATGAATAAATATATTTGGGTCCTATATTTGGGTGAGTAATGAAAACATGTGGGTCGTGTACAGAGTTACATGCCAATATGGATTGACATTTTTGATTTTGTGGGGGAATATGATTCCAAAACTAAATCATCAGAAGCATGGATACATAAAGGGAATAACATTAGATAATATGGTGAGATTAAATCCCCTTCCAACTGCTAAGTGTTATATTCCTTCCAAAGCAACACTTGTTATTGAGTCCAAGAGGTTTTGAGGTCCTAAGAAGAAGCTGGATAAGAAGAAAGAAGGTTTTCATGAGTATTTACATTTTTTTTCAAACATAAATCACTTTAAAATGTTTATCATACCTTAAAAAGGTGAACAGATTAAGTCCAACACAGTGAGTTGATCAAACAAATTTGAATAGGATGAGTTGATTTAATGGAGTCCAATGAACTAAAGTGATTCGATGGAGTGTGGTACTAAATAATTTTTTGATTATATTCATAGTTACATTAGAAAAGGTTGTTTAATAAAGTAAAATCCGGTGATTCTTTTCTAATATTTAAAGTAATAAAAATAATTTTTATAAGAAGATACTCATGGTTTTAGCTAAATAATTTTAAAGGAAGAAGTCAATAAGACTTGGTGGAGCTAATTTTTTTGGGTGTTATTAATGGAAGAGAGATTAAATATATTCTATGTTAAGAAACATGGAGGTTGTGAACAAAGTTATATATAATTGAAATATGCATGAAGGAAATCCAGTTGAACATTTTTTATTTCATCAGACATAAGGAAAAATTTTGTATTATCATACTGAGGTTTCCTAAAGAGGTTATTAATTAAAGGCTTACAAATGATTGGATTACGGTTTCCTAAAAAATTCATCAAAAAAAGGAAACATGTGAATATTATAGGATTGATAATTTGTTGAGGAATCTCTAGATATAATAGAAGTTTAAAGAAGTATCAGATAGAATTTAACGAGTAAAGTTAATAAATAGAGGTCTCTGAACTAAGTAATTATAAAGAAGTGTTCATGTAAATTTATTAGAAAGATACATTGGACTAAGTAACTTGAATGGATTTGGACAAAGGACTACAAGTCATCAGAAAAATTATTTCTAATGAATCCATCAGATAGTGTGTTCTAGATAGAGGCCATCAAGTAAAGAAAGATCTTAAAAAGTTATAGCAGACAAAGGCCACCAAATGGAGAAAGTTCTTATGTAGATATACCAGATGAAGTTTTGGGGATCTTGTAAAAGTATTTTGTGAGGAAATTAAATATAATGATGTTGATCTGTTTATTCAACTCTCCAATAATCATAAAGTAAGAGTTGTGATTTTATCCACTATTTCAAGGAGTCTTTAAGAATGTTGACATTGATATCTTAATAAATTATTATCAATGAATATTAGCTTTAATTTCCTCGAAGGGTTAAAGTTGGTCAAACATAAAAAGATTTTAGTGGGATATTAAATGTTTGATTGGGAACATTGAATATAAATTCTATGTTAATCCCTAGATTTTTAGATAAATGTTAAGTATATAAAGGGGATAAAGTGCATTGAAAAATAATTGATGTTATTATTGTTTGATAATTTGCGGAAGAGTTGAGTTTCCAACTGAAGAGGTTAACAGATATTATATAGAAGTATTAGACACAATAGTTCCATATGATGTGATAATAGATAGAGTCTTTCTATCAATTGGTATTAGACAAATAAATTTAAGAGACAATCAGACAAATAAGATGAATAGAAGATTAGAAAAACAAGGAATCTATTTGTATTAGTTGAACATGGTACCAAAAATAGGGTATCGGACTGAGTATAATACAATAAGAATATCATAAATAGAGTATAATACATGTATGTCTAGGTGAATAAGTTGATACTAAATCTATCTCTCATTATTATGAAATAAATTTTAAATAATTAAGAATAACGTGAAATAAGGAAAGTTTGAAGAAATTTCAAGAAGCACAGTTTCAATGTTGTATCCTATTGGTGAAGGTTCATTTATTATTGTATAAATTATTATATCATATTTTTTTGTGAGGAGCACATTCACTTTCTAAGGACTATAGTGATATGAAATTTATGGATATTCCATGATTTTGTAAACACTATAAGGATTTGTTTTATATTGATTGTGTGGTCTTGGATTATTTATAAACTATTCCAAGGGCTAGATACTATTATTTAGTAGTGAGCCTAGTAAATACCTATGTTCCTATGAGTTTGTTTAGTTATTATTTTCTAGGAAAACTTTTCTCACTAAATGAAGGTGAAGGTTTTTTCTTTAACTAAGAAAACATAAAAAAGATAAGATCATTAATTCACCCATCCCCCTCTCAGTGATCACATAGATCCAGATTTTTATTTTCAATTGGTATTAGAGGGAGGTTCCTTCATTGAATTTTATTTAAAGATTTAAGAAAATGAAATATTCCATGTATATTTATAACAATTTTAATAGTAAGGGGATTTATATAATTGATGAGAGAACTATCATATCTAAAAGTATTGAATGTTACCTTATCTTTTATCCATTGGATATGAAGTTCTTGAAGCTGCTACAGATGGTATACCTCCTCCTGGTGAGGGAAATTCCATAATAGTTACTAACAATAAGAATTTATAAAATGATGGGTAAGTTAGAAATGTTATACTTTCCTCACTCTTAGAAAGTTAATTTTTAAGGGTTGATGTAATTGGAATAGGTAAAGGCATCTTGGACAAGTTGAATAATATGTATGAAGTAAATACAAAAATGAAGAAAGAAATGTTATAGATCTAAAGATTCAAGTATAAAGATCTTAAAATGGATAGTAATAAATTTTTTGGTGATTTATTTACAATAGTTAATGATATTATAAGCACCATATGATGATTCAGTGAGAAATTGGAACATTCAAATATTTTTGAAAATATTCTAAGAGTTCTTCTTGATATATTTTAAACTAAGGATTTATTGTTATAAGATATAGATCTGAAAACTCTACCTATATATATAATTTACATATTATTATCACCACATATGAAATGATAATAGAAACTACTATAAAAAATAAATAAAATGTTGATTGGGGAATCAATTTTAAAGATGAAAAGAAAGTAATGTCTAAGAAAGTCCTCAATAATTTATTGGATTGACACTAAAGATGTGGTTACTGAAAAAATTATGAATTAAAGTATTTTTTATATAAATGTTAAAATATGAATAGGTAAGTATAAAAAAAAGTTATCATTGAAGTTCTTTGGCTTCAGGTCTATCGGACATTTTACCAAAAACTATATAAGATTAAAGAATGATGAACATGGTGATGAAGATGATAAAAAATCAAGAAGAAATCTGATAGAACCAATATTTTCATCATTTTTTATATTTATTTAAATGATTTAATCCAAAAAAATTTATCAATATGTGCTTATTGCATCAATTTTTCATTTATAGTGTGTTTTGAGAAAAATTGGGAAAATTGATTAATTTTGGAAATTTAACAGATTTTAATCACAAGGGTATTTGGGGAATAACTTTTATATTATTAATCCAATTTGAGTTATTCTTTTTTTTCTGGATTTTTTTATTTATTTTATTCAACATTTTCCTCAGGACTAAAATATGATTCGAATATCTAGAGTCCTAAAAAATCCATGAAGTTGGAAAATATTCTAGGTGGACAGCATGGACCCCACCTCCATTACTGAAGCATAACTTGGGTTACATATCTCCAATTGAGTTTATTCAACTTGTAATTGAATTAGGACATATATCCGTGTTTATCCAATGAATTTAATGGAGTTATGAAACAATTGAGGTGTCCATTGAATAGTTTTCTTTGAAGGAAGCTTCTTGGAATTCTCAGACAGAAAAAGTCATAGTCAATAATAATTTTATAACTCCATATAGTCACGTACAATTACTGTAAAATTTGGAGGTAATATATGAAATCCAATTTTTAAAAACCTATAATAAGGGACCTTGGGATCATTAGAATATATGGTGTTCCAAACAGGAGCCAACTTTCAGGAGATAGATTCTGGAGGGGAAGCTGTTGCACCGATTTCTTTTATTTTTTATTTTTATTTTTATTCTTTTCACTTTAGTTTTATGTTAAATTAATTTTTATTTTGACTATTTTAGCAAGTTATTCTATACTAATAATCAAAGTCTATCTTAGGGTAATGTTCTCTAATCATAGTTTTTTTCTAAATCTAGTTTCCAAAGTTTTTACTAAACTTCCTCTAATACCAATTGTAACGCCCTGACCCCAGTTACCCAAATTCGGTGCTTTATTACATAGAATTGGCATGATACAAGGAATCATATCCCGAAAGACTGATCAGTTTAGCAACATTGGAAACAATATATTTAAATAAGTTCAACATTACAACTTGAGAATAAATACATCACTATTTGATTCCATTAGAAATATCCAAGCCTCCTAGATTATGCCTGCAAGTCACCCATAACAAACCTCTTCATATCCTAGGAAAATAAAACATAAGAAAGTGGTGAGATCAAACACTCAGGAAGAGTAAGAAATACAGCGAAAGATAACATAAACATTAGGTATGGTGAATAATTGAAAACACATTCCTTTACAAATAATAAACATGAACACTTTATGGAAGGAATATGAGCTGAGTAAATAATGCCATAATAAAACATAGTCATGGGTATTCTAATAGTCAAATAACCACATGAACCATCATTACTATTTTCATAATGAAGGAATGTATAATGTCAGACATTCTAAATCATTTTGTTAAGGCCTCGGCCAAAATGCCTAAAATGATTAAGGCCTCGACCAAAACCATATATCAAAATGTAAAAGGCCTAGGCCAATTCCACGTCTAATTATCTCATGAGACCTACCGATGCACTGAGGGGTCGAGGCCGGAATTGCGAGTCGAGTCAATGGCTAACGACTATCACGCAAGGTCGGAAATGACTCGAATCAAGCACGACATGTCCACAATTCGGCAACTAATAGGGGTGAACTATATAGGGTCAAGTACCGTAGATCTGACCCTTTCTCAACCAAACCGAATAGGTTTTAGTAGCCGAGTTCTAAACCCTTATAGATGAAGTAGACCTTAGGGTGAGGTTTAAAGATCTGACCCTTTCTAAATTCAAGGGTCAGGAAGCCTCACTATTCCTATTTCCTATTCTAAGGCTTCATTATTCTAAGGACTGAATGAACTATTCTAAGTGTGGAACTGGATTCACTATTCTATGTTCAGTGACTCTCGGGTATCAATTGGGTAGATAGAACCATGAGCATTGTGAACCCATCTCTAAACTCAAGCTCTTGTTGTTCTTCCATTCCCGCTCGAAAAAAAGCAAGTAAAGAAGTTGAACAGAAAAAGAAAGAAGAAATAATCAAAAGAAGAATACTTTGATGTGGGGGGATTGCTTTTCATAGTTATGTTTCGTACCCTGGTGATTATACTTTCCTTTTTTGATGGAGAGAATGCATTGGTATAGAATCTAGCAGTAATCCATACCCTTTAGAAAGGGTCAGATCTTTGAACTCGACTACTGAACCCTATTCGGTTTAGAAAGGTGCTACTGAATATATATATATATATATATATATATATATCAAGGGTTTAGAACCTTATGTTATCTCGATCTGTATTTTCGTGATGCTTTCAAGGAGGATCCCTGCTCTTCGTGCCTCTCACTCAGTCATTTAGGAAGCAGCACCTTGGGCCCGGTTCACCAAGCCCGATCTCGATGTGGAAAGTGCCTGCGAACGCTAAGCCGTCTGTCTCGCTTGCTACGGCTGCTCTGTAGTTTCGGTATAATATATGTAGTAGCTTTTTTACTTGGCCTCAGTTCCCAGGGCCCCCGATTGACCAGCAGAAAGAGAAGTGAGAGAGGACCTTGTAAGCTAGGTCCCTTTAAGTTCTTTCTAAATCAAGTTCCAAGTCTATTTCCCAAGCTCAAAATGAAAGCAAAGTCAATAGCCCCATCTCTTTTCCAGCAGCTTAGGCCCTTCCTATATAAAACCAGGTAAACCGTATCCTTCCTTTCATTGTGTCAAGCGCCCTCCAGAGGAGTTTCTTCCTACCTTTGCAAGGCCTGGTACTATTTCATTCAATTCATATGATCCTATAGTAATCAAATGACTATTTGCGAAGAAATCCCTACTTGACTGGTGCCACTTAGCTGATAGTGAAAGCCGGAGTGCCCTCACCCTATCTTGCATCACCTATTATCCTTTCCTAATAGTCTTCCCTTCCCTCCCAACCATCCAATCTCAAAAGTACTCTATAAACAGAGATGCGCTTCCTCGAGTCCGGGTGCGAAAGATTCTATTTGCCGAAGGACAAGGCCTGAAGGAAGAGGTATTACAGAACCAGATTCCTTGATCTTTAACTATGGATCAAACTACGCAGGCATCAAGTACTCTTCTAATAATGAGTACTCTAATCTAATAGTCGCTGAATCGATCTTCGCTATCCGGGCCTAACAAATCTCCTGACTGGGGCCACTAGTCAAAAGTAGTCCTATAAGGAATCGTTATCTGCCTTAAGCTCTCAAATAGGCCTCACCAGTCCTACTGAGCCATCTAGGAAACACAACAGTAGTACGATACATCAGCCGCCTCTGACCCCGGTTCCACTGAATATGGGATTTCCATGCCTGGGCATGAAAAGGGACGGAAGAAAGCCTCTCAAAAGAAAGGGGAGAGCAGTACTCTACTCTAATAGTCACAGAGGCAAGATCATGACTCAACTACCCATAAGAAGTGTCTTCTTCGGCACCCGCTACGTCAGCATCCTATGACATTATATGATAAATACCAAGTTGAATCTAGATTGGCTTGGTCTGACATGTAGCGTACTTATTTATCTGCTGATCTGGTTTGAGTGGTTGATGAAGGGGCATGGCCTAGCATCTATTGTTCTATTTGAAAATCGATATCAGTATAATATAGGTAGTAGAATGACCTTCCAACCTTCTCTTTTCCACTTAGGCACCTGGGCCTCCGTTTGATAGTTATGTTCCGGTACCTCAGTTTTCTTGCCTTGCTCCTCTACACCTAACAGAATGCGGTCTCCTTTGCAGGCACTTAATGAAGTTGAATAGGCATTGCAACAGATACAGTCGACTACTATACTACTGTAACTTTAAGCTAAATGAATATGAATGATAGTTCCGTCCCCGGACCATGTCTCACTATCCCCCCATTCTATACTGTCTGCCCTCAATTCCAACGATACTTTTCCTATATAGTGCGGTGAAAGGGGACCAAATAAGCAGCCAACGGATGAGCACCCTACCTGATCTACGACCACCATTTCGCGTTAGCCCGGGTACTCTTCTTATATGGACACTATTAGAAGAGTACCATGGTGGGTGGGGAGGTAGGTAAAGGCCAATAGAAAGCAGTGAAAAAGGCAAAGGTACCATATATTGACCCTTCGTATGATCGATGCCCTCGTCCCAGTCACTACACTACATGAAAGAAGCAACTGGGAATCAAAGATCAAGTATGATTCTTGCTGCTATATTGGAATTCTCTTTTGAAAATATGATCCCTCACAGAACACTTGCTACCATGGCCTAAATTCTACGCACCTTCTACGAGGATATCTAGGAACGTGATACTTTATAAAAGACCGGGATTTGGAGCAAAGGATTCAATACACTTGTCCCCTTTTTTATTTGTGATTGGCTTCACCCTATTATATAAGACAACCTCTTCTGTGATGGAGAGATCGAATTCTTAGCATGAATGTGCAATTCTCTTCCCGACATCTTTCAATAGCTGCTGGAGAAAGAAAGTGTAGGGTGTGGTCTCTCAATAGACTCAATTAGGTAGTCCCCTTTTTTAGGGCCTCTTAGTCGAGCTCTTTTATTAATAGATCCGGCCCCAAAAGCATAGGGGGTACCTTTATCTCAAATTTCAGTACAGGGCATCTATCCATAGCCTACCTAACAATATCCCAAACCACCCCTATTTATTAGTGTGAATAACAACAGCAGATCCCCCTATTCTAAGGGCTCGGAGAAAGCTACTACTAACAACTGCAAGCGAGAAAGAGCTGGAAGAGCTAGTCGCCTGAGTCTTGATTGGGACTTTTACCCCAGTTGGTCCAATCAGAAACTGGTACCACGTATGGAGCTGTAAGAAATTAAGGGCAATCTTGACCCCTCTAGTTAGGGGTCAAGAACAAAGGGAACGAAGGATCTGTAGGCAAATATCTATTTATATAAATGAATGCGCGGGCATGGACGCAAAAGAAAAAGAACCCCTAAACAAGCAATGGATTGAGTGCACGTTATTAGTGCAAAATCCAACAAGAAAAGGTAAGGGGCTCGAAATCCGTTGCGCGTTAGGAGCTAACACACTGCCGTTTTTACACTAGCGGCGTGTTATGGTGAATAAAGTATCCGCTTGCAAGCGTTAGCACATCCGTTTTCTTGCTGGAATAGAACCAGGCCGATATGCTTCAAGGGCTGAAATCCCCCTCAACCCTTAAGGAAGGTCGATTCCCTTTCCCTGACCTTATCTATATGGATGGAGATAGTGAGTCCCTCCCTCCATGCCTGAAGTTACTACCTTACTTACCTTATGGATGGTAGATAGATACTAAGGGGCCTGCCTGAGATCTCGTTACAGGACCGTTGCGACAGGAGTGGACCCTACCTATTCCTATTTGTATCCCAAGATTGGATGCTCTTTCTATTATTCTTCTTTCCTTTTGGAGTAGAGCTAAATTTTTATTCCTTTTCTTTAATAAAGCCTCATAGCTTGGTTTCTTTTGAGTTTTCTCTTTATTTGGTTATATCAAGTAAAGACAGATAATAATGGTATTATATCCCTCATTTGTTGCTAGGCGAAGAAAGAATATCTCTTAGGGATAGGACTTCCTTAGAGTGCTGGTAGTTGAGTAAGGGTAGTGCAGCGAAGTTCCTCCTATCTATAGATAGGGACTCGCATAAGGTCTAAGGGTTGCCTTTGGTTTCTCTTTCCTGTAGGATGTAGCTCCACTTTCTAGGGTTAAAGGACGATGGATTGAATTAGAACCCATTATATCGAGTTCCTGTAGCTCTGTAGCTAGTTTTGACTTCCTATCCGAGTATCTATTAGCTCGTAGCTCTCTTCTTGTAGCTAGGTAGCTAGTGGTTAGGTTGTTATAGAGGAGCAGACGAGAAGACCCTTATAGCTTATGGGCATGGTCTTATCCTCTTTAATCTTTTTATCTTTCTGTTGTTTAAGATAGAATATCCAGGATTAGCTAGCGATAAGAATAAAAACCTTCCTTTAGTAAGTAGTATAGTGAGTCCTTCCATTGGATGTAAGCCTGGTGGGTTTGGTAATGAACTACCTAAGTAAATCTCCTTCTACTGCAGCGACCTTTCCCCTTATTAGTTATCCAATTGCTTCCCCCGATTATATACACACTAGGTTGGGATCCTGATCTTCTTTTTCTACCTAATAATAGAAGATCTCATAAGGATAAGGCTTTCTCTCCCCCTTGTATGGCAGCTGATACCCTGCGACTCTATTGATGACACCTTCTGGGTTATGGAATGAGGAATTTCTTTTATAATTTAAAATTGATAAGGGCTCACTTTTATCAAGAGGAATGCTGAGGCCATATTAGGAGTACCTTTGAGACTGCAACATCTCCAGGACACATGGGTCTGGCATTATGACTCGAAAGGTTGAAATGTTGGAGGTTGGTTCTGGTTCGAATTCTCAAAAAGTATGAAGAAGTACTGGAAGAGGATATATATGGGCTATGTCGATTCCAGCCAAGATGAAGATGTTTTTGTGGCGTGCTTAGCATGAGATTCTTCCATGCAAAGCTAATCTATATCGATGTAAATTCTCTGTAGATGCTATGTGTCCTAGGTGTGGTAAGGCTGCTGAGACTACCATTAATGTGTTTTTTGAATGTGAACATGCAAAGAAAATGTGGGCTCTCACCCTACATTGTTCAGTTCTTCCAATGTGGAAGGAGCCTAGTTGTTGTGACTTCATAGAACATGCCAGTTAGATGCTATCCAAAATGTAAATGGATCCATTTTGGTACGTTGTTTGGGCATGATTGCAATTGAATAGTTCATGATCAGATTTCTCAAGATGCGGTAACCTCCTTTGAGTGTACTATGAGGCTGTATGAAGAGTTCTATAAAGCTAATAAGCCAAATGGGAAGTCTCGCATGTTGGCAAGAAAGCATTCACTAAAGGTTCTAAACCCTTATAGATGAAGTAGACCTATGGGTGAGGTTCTAAACCCTTGATATATAAGTAGCACCTTTCTAACACTTAGATATAAAGTAGCCAAGAAAAGAAAAGGTTTTTATTCCAGCTATAGCCAATTACTGACCCCCCCTAAGCCCCTTTCCTTTGGAGAACTGATGAAACAAAACAGCGATATGACCCTAACTCGTAGGCCCCTTTAGGTTTAGGAAGGAGAATTTCATTACCTATATCATGCCAGAGGCTAATGGAGGGTTTTAGATTACCAGTACTCTTTTTAGGAAGCAATGACCGACTTCGGAGCTCAGCTGGGATCAGGCTATTGTATTCTAATAGTTGACGCTAGGAATGGGGAAGCTCAAAGCAGCACAGAATAAATATGTCTATAGAATTGACACAGAATTGTCTTAACTGGTTATGACCCTGGTCGAATTCAATGATTGAAAAGTTTCCCAAGAAACTCAGCGAGAATATGGATCAGCAGCCTCGGAGCAGATCGAAGGCTATCAATTTGATGGCCAGTTCAGTGTAACAATAGAGAGCCATGAAAGCATCTCATGTGAGGGACCCTAATGTTTCTCAAATCAACTAGCTAGAGGCTTGATAATGGGGTTTAGGAAGATAGGTACTTTGTATATATAGTAAATTACACTATATAGAAGAGTACCTGAGACTAGCCTGAGGTCATGCTAATGAATTGAGAAAGCTACCTTGAGCTGATTGGAATGGTGGACTTTGACACTATATAGATAGAGTACCTGGTTTTGTCCATTCGATTGGCTAGTCCGTCTTTCCACCTTTCTCTTAGTTCATGTGTTGACTGCCCTTCGATTCCCCTAATTTTTAATAGGGTCGGCCCACTAGATCAAGAAAGTGCGTGTATTGCCTTGGCTTCCCCTACCCCCAGTTCGTGGTTTGGGAGTCAATGAAGACTCAGACCGAGAAGATGGAATGAATATCCCCACTATTAGAAAATAATAGTGTCATTTAATTTCTCTGTATCAAAAGAGATACTTTGTCACACCGAACTCATCCCTCCTTAGGGGTTCGATAAAAGGGCTGAAAACGGGTACAGCAACCACCTTCAATCCCTGGCGAATACGGATAAACATCAGTGTTCTTCCACCCTTCGACATCATAGAAATACCACCCATTCATAGTGTTTGATTCGGTATAATATAGATAGTAGATGTTTATTGGCATTCAATCCTGACCCCCAACACCATTTACATTCCAGTGTCCAGCATCGACTCATTGGTGACTCGATTGGTATTGCAATGTAGCCAACAACCAGGTATTCTATCATATAAAGTCCAGAGCATCCGCCAAAAAACCCCAACCCCACCAATTCAAAGTCGTACCTTCTCACCTTCCATTCTCAAGTACTCTACTCTAATAGTCACCACCAACTCCATTCCAATAGATCCATTGTTGCCACCACCCATTGATCCATCGATGCCGTAGTTGCCCCCCCCTGTACCGCTTTTTCGTTCGACCGCGAGAAGTACTACTATTGATTTGATTGGTATTGGACCAGTACTCTACTATATAGTATAGGATAGGCCACTCTACCCCAAGGATGAACTCAATCCAGGCTCAACCCCCACTCGACGAGCTACCCCATTCGATCTTCGAAAAAGGAAGGAATCAGCAGTCTTGTTTCCAGAACGAACAATAAAAAGGCAGTGCAGGAGGAAAGGGAAACATTCGACCAGATGGGACGGTTCATTGGATCATGTATTGTTGTACCAGAGCAGTTCATGCTATCTGGTTGATGCGATGTATTCCACCAGTTGATGAAAGAAGTGAGTAATGGGAGATCAATCGTTCTAGCCAGTAGTGAGAAAGGGCCCGGTGCGACAGGTAGCTTTTGAAGACACAGTGAACCCAGGGAAATGAGGAACGAGAGAAAAACAGAGGTCATACGAGCATCCCAATTCCAATAGGATCCATTCCATTTCAAAACCAACCCTCGAAACCAACCAGTAAATAGGACCAACCCCGTAGACCAAGCAACCAATGCAGTACCGGACCGAGCTGATAGCAGAACCAAAGGATGTTTTGTAACTACCAATAAAAAAACCGAAGAGGCAGTCGTGCAATAGACCCCCAGGATTATCCGAGAAGTGGTAACATGAACATAAGGAATACAAGCAAGTTCACCTTGTTGAAGATCGAGTGGTGCGTCCAACAACCTAGTCATGAGACAGGCAGGAGTTCCGATTAGTACTAGAGCAAGCAATGTGGTGACGCTCGAGGCCGAAGGTGACATCACATAGGCAGGTCGGAACGATTGGTGGATGATCATTGGTAGCTAGTAAAAATGTACTGGGCTAGGAAGGTACGGGACGGATCGACTAGGTTTTGCGGTTCATTGGATATCACTATTAGAAGAGTACTGAAATTGCGACGTCTTTTGACCATTTTGATTTCCACCGGTCTACTTGACTTCTTGGTCCCCAGGTTTTTGGAAGACCGACTACTCTTATTCATAGCTAGTTGAGTTATGTGTTCCATTGGATACAATACGTCGACTGCCACCACGAATTTTAGTTGGTCCCACGTGCTACCCTAAATCAATCCTACTACGAACTAATAGAGGATGGAGCAAGATCGGTCCTCAAGTACGTATTAAAGCAACTCTTATTCTGTCCATTTCCAATGCTAAAAAGGACTGTACGAACTATGCCTAGAAAAAAGAGTCATTCATGTCAGCAAGCGAGCGAGTGAGACTTACGTGGGTATACTGAAGACAAACCAATTCATTTCGTATAGAAATACTCATACTAGTTTACCTATATGCTACACACACGCAATTCCGGACTATTTCAACTTAATCCATTCCATATCCACTCTACAAAGGTCAGAAAGATAAAGGTTATAAACCCTTGATATAATATATAAGTATCACCTTTCTCAACCTGAAGTAGCCGAGTTCAAAGATCTAACCCTTTAGAAAGGTTCAGGCTTTTAACTCGGCTACTGAAACCTATTCGGTTTAGAAAGGGTCAGATCATTGAACCTCACCTAAGAACCTTGTAGCCGGTTACCATCACCCCTCAATAAGCCCTTTTGAAATAGAAATAGGGACAGACAGAATCAATTAAGTAGCAAGGAGGCTTAACATACTCGTACTACTCTAGAGATAAGTCTTATTAGAAGATTGATTCATTCGACCACTATAGATATAGATGTGATTGGACTATTTTCTTTCATTTATAAAGTCCTGACCCTTTAGAAACTTATATATAAATAAGTAGCAGACTTATATATATCCTTATATAAAAATAAGTAGCATAACCTTGGATTTCTCTTTCATTCCTTCTGTTTGAGTGGGAGAAAGCTTAGCTATAGTGAAAGTGGTAATCTAAGTCCTAAGGTCTTCCCAGCTTCCAGCGGTTTGAGATCCATTTGTTGTCGGGCTTGTGGAAGTTTCCTTAGATGGGTTTCATACGAGCGGTCTAGGCCAGTTGAGTTTGCTAGTGTTTTAATTGCAGTTCCAGCAATTGGAATTTCTTTCGCGAACAAAAAGGGCTTTCATAACATAAGGGTTTTACGGTCTCTGGGTAAGAAGTTTTCCACCGTAATAGTGGGATTTCATCTCCTATTTCCATTGTATCACTCATGGGAGAAAGCTAAGGATCTTTGGGAAGCAAGCCCAATTGGAGTGCTTAATAAGGTCTTCACCTGGAGTTCCCCTTTGGAAAGCCCTGTAAATGTAGGGCCAGTTTCCTGTAAGGTAATGGAAAATCTAGTACCTATTGCAGAAAAATACATATTCCTGCCATCCCACAGGTACTCTTATATATAGTTTAAGTTCCAGACTATATAGACAGAGTACCCATGGTCGAGAGTCCTAAGCCCTGGGAGCAGTCCCAGGGTAAGCCCCATAAGTTGCAGCAAACAAGTCAAATGGAAAAGCAGGAAAGACGACAAGTAGGTGTCTAAGAGTAAAAGTACTAGGGCTTGATGTTCAAAATATTCTTTCCATGTCTAAGAGTCCTCCCAATAATACCAGCAAGGGTGGATATTTACAAATGAAATAGCTTACCTGATTTTCCAATTTATCGACTCCTGCTACCTTTGCTAGTGAATTCCCTGCAGTTGTTGCACTTCTCTTATCCGGTCTTGGTTTAGGAAGGGTTTAGAAAGCACTCTGAGTGAAGAACATGGCACTGTCGGCATGTCAGAATAACCACTCTTTTCTCTTTCGACTTTTGATTACCCAGCTCGAAAGGAAGCTACTCTCTCTCAGGTGCAAACAAATAGGAAGAGAATTCATCACAAATTGACTAAGAGGCAGCATAGCCGATGCTGTCAGAATTCCTAGTCAAGGGCCCTGCTGTACTCAAGAACCAGAAAAGATCTGATCTAAAAATATCCAATTCCAACTATGATGTAATAGAGGATGGAGAAAATCGTACTTCCTTATCAATGCCCATCCAATGCTGACTTTTAGGCATAGCATTAGCCTATATTCCACGAGTCAGAAACCCTGATCCGTGTGCTGATCCTTCTATAGTAGGAAGACAAGATCGCAAGGGAATCACTAGTTCCATGCCTTCTACTTAGGCAAACTAAATCTGCATATACCTACTCTATCAAGAGAGAAAACTACCAATGAATCCTTCCACTTCTGTAACAGAGGATAAAAGGTGCGAATGAAGAAAGCTTGTTTGGGCTTTTAAAGGTTTCGAACCTACTTTTTGTGTCTCCCGTCATAAGACAATCGGCCGATATGAGGGATTGACTTAGGCGCAATAGTTTGTTTGAATAGAATTGTAAAAGAAACCTTTATATCGCTACACCTGATCTGTTTACTTACTCTTACTTAGCTAACGCTACCTTTTTCAAACAAGAAACTTCCGATGGTTGCTTGCTTCCGCTTCCAAAGCCCTAAGCAAGAGGTCCCATACTATCCTGTCCTGAACTAGAACAACTAACTCAGACTCAGGGGACACTTCTGACTTGTTAGATACAGGTACGAACGTAGAGAGTTTGTTATGTCCCATCCGGTCTACAAAAAAGAGAACTATAATGTGAACTTGGCTTGACTTTTTAGCTATAGGGACAGTTTCACCGACCTAAGAGCCAAGGTATTCAGAAATTTCCCATTGATTGAATGTCTATTTCATATTCCTGTCATGTAGGTAATAGATCCAGAACAGTCGTAAGGCCTCTGTTTGGTCATTACGCCGACAAGTAAGGAAGGAAATAGTCAAAACGCTATGCCCCAATGTTAGGACTTTAGTAGCAGCAGTAGCAATAGGATAAGTCACGCCTAGTAGGATGTGGGGGCTCTTTCTTTTGTGGAACCGACGAGGTTTTGAAGGCAATAGAAGGCAAATCATTTCACTGAAACAAGGATAAGACCACGGTTCCATTCTTATCTTAATGCCCTAAGATCGGTAATAACTAGCATATATAAGATCGATCTTCCTTCTCAGACACTTTCGAAAGGACTAGGCTTCTTCTCAACCAAGTAGCCCCTTAGTGGTATAATCGAGTAACCCAAGTAAAGCTGCCGCTTGTCCAAAGTCATTTTAGGGAGTCAAAATACAAGAAGGGCACACTATTAGATTAGAGGAGTACTGATTATAGACTTACTGACTGAATTCTTATATTATAATAAATGAACTCTCTGAAACAAGTCAGTCAATCCCTCCGGCTGTCCCTCTTCCCATTGGACGAGATAGTACAGCAGGGGGAACCCAATACTCTCCTCAAAAGCTAACTGTAATTGAAAGACTATTCTTGTTTAAGGTCCTAATGAATGTTTCAAGTAGCTCTTTTTGTCTACCTCTATGATTGAAGGCACAACTACTGATGAACACACTTCTAACCCAGATATTGTGCAAGGGAGACATTGAAACCACAGTTATTTGATATTCGTTTATAGTGACTAGCGAGGACCATGTAAAAACATATAGCAGAATCCTAGCACCGAAAGTAGCTAGATCGGGAAAGTCAATCCCTTGTTCAACCCTGCGGAAGGATTGTATCGAATGATGTTAGTAGAAAAGAAGCCACATCTATCTTTTCCAGGAAGAGAAGAAAGACATAACATATCTCTTTCCTGACCCTATTTGGGTCAGATATTTTAGAACCTCACCCTTTAGAAAGGGTCAGATCTTTTAGAACTCATCTACTAAACCCTATTCAGTCCCTAAAGGGTTCCTAATTCATCTATAAGGGTTTAGAACTTGGCTACTAAACCCTATTCGGTAAGGTGTCAGATCTTTTAGAACCTTTGGAGCCCATATTGTCATTGTGGAAGGGGGGTTCATCATACCACAGCTGTAGGTGTTCTATGATTCAACTTCGAAGAACGATTGGAATCTGGTATTGAGTTGAGAGCGAATGGGTGGATGCGATTCATAAAGAGTCTATAATGGAGGTTGGGATGCGAGCAAGAAGTCAGTTGAGTTCCCATATCCGTTTTCAGAATCGTCGTTGGTGGGTGGATCCGTTGAACAAAGGTGTCATGGGGTTGGTTGTGATCGATAGTCGTAGTAGTATCAAAATGATAGAGTGTACTCGAGTGGCGGTGTTGAACTGCGAACGAACTGCCTATGAAGAAATACGGTTCTTCGGATCCAAAATGTGGACTGTTGGATGGTCCGAAGGCAATATGAAGAGATGACCTGACCAATCATAACCAACCGATCATGCGATGGACACCCCGAAACGTTTTGAGTAGCCTAGACCATTCAGTGATGGTGCTAGAATAGTGGAAATAGGGGTGCTGCCCCACATTATCAATGAGTATCAAGCCTATGCTTTCTGTTGCCAATTGAGTATAGATGGCTCTCCGGAAGGTCAATTCAACTCGAGCTAAACTAGAAATGATATCTCCTGGCCCAATGTGCTGAAATGGCTTCTTGATTCGAAACCCATTCACCAATATGAAGTTTATGACCTGCTTCCTTGCCTGCGGAATGGAACCACAAAACAGGAAACGAACCAAAAACATGTCCAATCTGGTTTCTTTCATTCGATGACATTGGATAGTCGTTGATTCACCTTTTTGCAAAAGGTGGGAATGGTGAAGGTATTTCAACTGGACCGCCAATTCCACTCGATCAGTCAGGTGTGTTTGTTGTGTGTAGTAGTTGTGATCATTGATGTCCCGTTTTTAGCTCGTTTGATATCTCGTTGTCCAGTTCGCTCTCTTATTGTGCCGCAATTGTGATAGTAGTGGGCATTGGAAGATGTTCAGTTCTCTGTTCCAAACATTCCCTTGCAGTTGACGACACCGTTTAAATCGTAGTGCAACCACCAATGAGTGCATTCAGTACTCTACTCTAATAGTCCTTCTCCCATACCTCGAATGGAGCGAGTTGACCTACAAAATTTCTCTTGAGTGGATGAACTCGAAGGCCCGTATGACACTATTATAAGAGTACTTGTGATGGTCTGTTTATACTCGGTATAATATAGGTAGTAGGCCCAACACACAACTCTCTTCAGGGACCGTTTGGGGACTTCCACTATACACAGGATGCCAAGCGACTTCCAATGGAAATGTCATGGGTCAAAGTTGTACCACCTGGCAGCAACTTGAACTTGAACCCTTCGGCATATTGGTGACACTGAAATTGTAGCATTGTTGGCAGTTCGCATTCCATCCACCATACACTCCGAACTGCATCACTCTCCCCTCTTTCACCTCCAGGTGGCTGGGGGACTCTTCGACCATGGGGATCGTATCACCCCCGGCTCACGGATCGTTTCGGATCATGCTACCCTTTCGACCCACCTGCACCCGACCATCAAGACAACCACCAATGGAGTGGAAAGAGGTACCCAATAAATAAGAGTAGTAGGGGTGCCAAAATCAGTACTCTACTCTAATAGTGAATAGTTTGGACCATCTCCTTACCCTTTCTTTAGAAGGGTCAGATATTTTAGAACCTAACCCTTTACTTTAGAACCCGTAGATATCAGTAGCAGATACTGATATCTAAATAGCCTACCTTATCAGTCGAGTTACTTCATACCTTTGACTACTCCTGAGACATAGTGGAAACATTTTGTTATGGTGGAACCTTGAAACATAAGAGTTTACTGTTCCTATGCTTTTAGTAGACTAAGACTCGGACTAATGAAGTTATTAGCACTACAAGGGTAGGAATATTCATATTCAACTATTGTAATACTAAGAAGACTTTTACTTTCTAATATACTATAAAGAAAAAACATTAAATCAAAGTACCCTTGAAACTAAGAAAGTTAGTAAAGTTATTGACTATGATTCATACATAGTTGGTACACAGGACCTTTGTTTGTGCTAACAAGGTGGCACAAGACAAGAATTCTCCTTATGCAGATACCCCTATTAGATTAGTCAAGCTTGGCAGCCCCTACCAAACTTTTTGAAAAAATGAAAGCATGAGACCTAGAAGAGCTTAAGTCTACCACGTGATATTGGTTGACACGTGGGAGAGGAGCTTTGCTAGCACATGGAGTATAGCTACTACTACACGAGTCCCACACACCACTCCAGAGCTCTAGGCTTTCAATTCAAGATTCATCAGCTACAAGACAATCAAAATCAATAGCTGCTATAAGATTGAATCAGCTTCAGGCTTTCAAGAAAAATAAGCGTCTACCAACGGGAAGACTTTCATTGAAAGGGTAAAATCCTGTTGTTATACTTGGTCTAGAGGCGCTATTTACACCCAACCTTTCACTCTACGAAACCCAACTCATAGTAATAGGCAGGACAAGAGATGACTATGTTAATGCGAGTTAGGCTCCTTGATTGCATTCTCAATTGATAAAATGCATTCCCACCCACTATCCCAAACAAGGAAGGGGAAGGGAGGGGTATAGGTCTCGAGATACTGCATATGCGACTGGGTTACCCGGGTGCATGGGGAGACTTCCTCTCGATGAGACAATCTCAATGGAAAAGAAGAAAGAGTCTTCAAGCTTGCAACGAGGCCTCTTCCTGCCTATACTGCCTTCCTATCAGGCTATGGTATGCCAAGAGGTGCTAGTTTCTTGCTACTTCTGCACGTGGTACAACCAGATTTCCTTTATTGTTCACCTCAAGAGTGTAGATCACCCCTCCGAGAGTCAAAGTATCAAACTGGTTGGTGGAATGCGGGCAATGTATCATTCCATCCAATAGAAAAAGCAGGCTTGCTCATCTGTTGGCTTTCTTTCTGGGGAATTTCCTTTTATAAGATCAGAGAGGGAATACCGAGAGGGTCACTACCTTAGAGGGTCACTCAAGTGGTTGGTTGGCTGCTCAATTCGGTCTTTCATGTGGAGCAGTGAACTCTGTCTTAGCGGGTGCTCTTGTCCAATCCCGAATCCTATGCTTGTTGAATGTAGTTCCGAAAGGTGGGTTCAAGGCCAGAGTTTGGCTCTACCGACCAATAGGTAGAGGTAGAATGTGCTTAAGGATGCAACTTCAGGCAAGCGTGCTTATGGGCTGGAGTTGTTGGCTGACCCGGACTCCATTCCATCTCTATGCCTCAAATTCATGTTGAGGGAGAAGAAAATTCTTGCTTTGAACGACCGCTTTGTAAAGTAAGTTTCCACAGTGGAAGTATGCCTCTCAGATCGGAGTGGGGTTAGATATTTTGTAGTCTGATCCCCCCCCCCCTTATGTCAGTAAGAAGGTTGCGCCGAATCCTCTTTGAAGGTCATCTAGGACTGGTTGGACCAATTGCTTGCTTCTGTCTCAAATATCACTTGATTGAACTTACCTCCACTCACTCTGGAATTATGGAAGCACCCTCGGAGGATACAGGGAGGGACGGTGAAGGAAACTGTACGGGAAAAAACCTTTAGGAGGGAATTCTAAGGTGGGGGAGGATGGGAAAGTAGCACTGCACCTTAAAGTGTAACCCTTTTGGGGAAAGAAATAAGTATGGGAGACTCATTTTCAGGTGAGAAATATTAATTCATCATTGTTACTAGGGCATTTGACTCAGCAGAAAGAGCAGCAGACGATCTTGCAGATGATGTTGAAGACTACTTTACCAACTCAGCTATTTGGGAATTCAGGCAGCAAAGAAGCACCTGTGAAGTTAATTAGTGGGGAAGCAGATCAGAAGATATGATATTAGTGAGTGAGGAACTTTGAGCTCTAGCTCGCCCCTTACCGAAATACCAGACCAGATTGAATGGAGCCAAGCTAAGGCCCCATCTCAAATAGGACAGTTCAAAAATTTGCTTCAAGTCGCAACTAGGATGTTCCCAATGTGGGTAACAGTTCAAGAGATCTAATCTCATTCATAGCTGCTTGCAAGTCGTAGAGTAGTCTAGTAGTAGGAACTTCTAGGCCCCTTCCCCTTTACCACATGCCGAGCACTCACTCTTTGACTAAGGCTTGATAAACAGGGGCCCCACTGTGCTGGTAGACAATGATAGGGAATTCTAAATCTGCAGCAGGTAATAAAAATTCTTGGTCGATTTGAGGAGCTACTTATGTTACAGTAGAGTAGGTTGATCTAGTTTTATCTCTAGAGTAACTTTCTGCTTTACTGGACTCTGCCTGCCAACGGTTATCATTGCTACTTCTAGGAAATATTCTTCGTTCTTCAATTGCAAGCGGAGCCTGGCACTAGTAGGTGCGATGGGGTACCGTGGAGTGAATTCTCTCTGTGGGGTGCTGATTACATCCTTTGATGGGTTCCAAATCTTCTGATCAATGAGGTCTTGAATCTTATGCTTAAGGTCGTAGCAGTCATAAGTCTAATGGCCTGCTCCTCCCATGTGATATTCACGCCTAGTATTAGGATTATGATTCCTGGGAGGTGGATCTGATACTGGTCTGGGAGGTATGGGTGTAACCAACTTGGCTTCCAGTAGTTGTGGAAGCAATTGTGATAATGATAAATGAAGAACTTGGAATTTGGAGATTAAGACCTTTATTAGGATATGAATAGCTTATATTCCATTACTATATCACCCCCGCCGGGGGCAGAACTAACTCGATAAGATCAAGATCCATTGAATCCTTGTGTAATCAGTATGTATGAATCTGTCCTCCCACGATGTACGAATTGTAGGTAGTCATCATAAACATCATCATCTGGTAAATCCGCTAGTGATTCAATCCATCCAATGACTATGGACAGATCGTCCGATGAGATAACCCTGAAGGAAATAATTACTTGTCTTCATATGAATGAGAGGTTCATTGGTGCAGCTCTTGCAAATTTTCCAAGAGAATTGATGGCTTTGTTTCCTCCATCATCTGTGCTGGAAATTTTATTCTAACTCGGTGACAGTAGTTGATTCCAAGCTCTCTTATTCACTTCCCGTACTATCTGAGTACTATGATTTACTGGAATCTTATGACGATCCACATGCTTGTTGCACATCGCCACTATCATTCCCAGCGGCTAGTTTCCTTATTCTTCTCTCTTTCCCGGGGGTTGTAGGAGCGAGAAATATTCTCTGTCCCTTATCTCAACTCTCTCTCGCGCCTTTCTTCAGCTTGTTCTTGTTCATCTATTCGGGATGGGTTTTCCCACATACATGAAGAGAAGAAGAGAGGAGACCTGATATTAAGGTGTCAAGGTGAGAAGGCCACAAGTGGAAGCAACCTGGTCATTCAGTTGACTCCACCAGTCTGTGCTTTCTATCATGCTGGTCATTCTTTATCCTTATCAGTGTATAATATATGTAGTAGGGCCTGTTTTACCTACTATTGGATTTGAACCAATGACTCTCGCCGTATGAAAGCGATACTCTAACCGCTGAGTCAAGTAGGTCAGTATGAGTCAAGTAAGAGAAACAGGTACTCTTCTATCACCATATATAAGAGTACCAGAGAAATCCGCGCAACCAGAGTTCCCCTTACTATACAAGGGGGGGCGGGGCGCTAAGAAAGAGAAAGCGTTATCACTATACAAAATTAAGTAGTGGCTAGCACGCTAAGATCAACTGAAACCTTTCACATTGTTATAACGTGATTCCTTGCTTAATGTATTAAAGATAAATATAGTCAATGTATGTTAGTTACTGGTTCTCTTTAATGCTTGTTGTTGTTTTAAGACCGTTGCTTGCTTTCAAGGTGCTCTCGAGTCAACGGGAGAATTGATCAATCACCACAGGTCTCAGGCCATTTATAAAAGGTTGACCACCATCCTTTTCTTGGTTTAGGGATTAGGGTAGTGTGATCTATGAATGGGAGTCTTTCTTGTTCCAGAAGGAAAGTAGGTGATTCCAATTCATGTGTATAGTAAAGATGGAGTCGGAACCCTCCGCACCTATATTCCTCCCTTTATTGAAGTCGGATCAAGTGATAGAAGACCTGATCGTAGACCATGGTGGATCCGCAATTCTTTATAATATACCACACTTCTACGCCATTTAGTAGTAGCTAAATCCCGATATGTTCCCTCTCTTCTTCATTGCATCCAAGCCTATAATCCGCTGACAGATAATAGAATATCCTTTCAGCAGATTCAAGTATGCAACGAGAATCACCGACTAATGCGAGATTGACAACCCACCCTTCAATAAAAACAATTTTCACTCTTGTTCCTGAAGTTTTTGCTCTTTCCTGGAAATATTTATTTGTTTTTGACAAACCAAAGCCCTCGGCAGTGCTGCAACCCATTCATATCTATGGTCTTTTGGGGATAAATCAAAGTTCTCTTTGATTTCTCCCCAAAATACCATCAAATGCATAGCGAGGTTCTTGAGGTATTGGCCAACAAAGAGAGGATCAGACAAGCGAGAAAGTTGACGTATCGCCTTACAAAACAAGAAAGAGAATAGCGTATAAAGAGGAAAAATACTCCTTGTTAAAGATCTAGTGGTGCTACCCAAAGGCTTAAATGAATAGCCATCGCTGTTAAGAACACCCAAGATCCAATGAGAATTTGCACGTAGCTTTTGTTCTTTGAAATCAAAAAAAAGGGTTGTAATAACGAAATGGACATCGTGTGAGATAGAATCGACTACTATGAATGGGTAGTTGAAAGATGAACCAACAAAGCACACAATAAGTGAGATGAGCCTGCCGAAGTAGCTTCTTCTTTTGTTGGATTTCCTGATTATTCTCTTATTTAAGCCGTAGTTACATTGGGATTTCCTTCTGTTTACCAGTAATATCAATGATTACCCATCATCGACAACATCAATCAGTAGAGAATTCAGCACATCTTACCCGAACCAAAGGAGCATCAGCGGCACCCACATGGATAGAATTGTTTCCACCCCACCAACAATCTATCCCGTCGAGGCATCACATTCAACGTATCCCCAAGGATTGCATTGGTTTTGTAGATGTTTGCAGTGGAAACCCACCAACTCACCCACCCAACAAGTAAAGAGGAATTAGTCCAAGTGTAAGTAGCCACAACTACTGAATGAATGCAACATCAGATTGATCTCGGTTAACCCCAAAAATCATACATGTGTTCCATCAAAAGGCATTCATCGTTCATAGTAGTGAGATGGGCGGTAAGGGAAGAAAGAGCCCACCAAAGTGGATCGATCTGATTGTAAGCCACCTAGCTCAGCTCTGAAGATTGACGAGACCCTCCATTTTCTGATCACTCTCCGGGGTCCGGACCCCTACAAAGGGGGAGGGAGTCGACTGAACATCTCAGCCATTGGCGGTTTCATCAAGGTTGCACCCCATTTCCCAGTGTGAGCCTTCTTTTTTAGGTTCCATCTATGATAGAATTCCAATGAGTTGTGTTCTCATAAGACCTTCATCTAAGTAGACCGTCCAACATAGGGTGATTCACCTCTTTAAGCCCGACATTGGGTGTGTGGAACATGGATTAGCATTATGTCATTCCCACAAGTCATCCCCCATCCAGGATTGGATTCATCCGGAATAGTAAAACAATTTTTTATGGTACTAGATATTGGATGGGCCTTATGGTTTTCAGTCATTCATAACATCGTTCGATTGTACACTTCTGGGACTGGTACGGATTCTCTATGGTTGTGCATCCCCAAATTCTTGATTTCATCTGGTGCACCTCTATACCGGGAACCCCCATCAAAAACTAAAAAGGGTCTGAATAGACCTATAGTGAATACCCAACCTTGAATCCTGTTAGTTTGAGGTCCTATCTAGTATTCATAGTTTGCCTCGATTTGGTACCGCTCTCAGTTCAGATTCGGCCACACCTTCTTTAGCATTAACAAAATCATTTAGCCTATAAGGAGATAACCTTGTTCAAATAACCCGCTTTCAGCGAGGTGGATCGAGTAGGTAAGGAGTTGATTCTTGTTGGCAGTGTAGTAGTACTACTTGTTGATAGAGTTTCCTCAGCCGACCTATTAATAACAGATACTCCTTTTGGTCTAAGCTAGCACTTGGATTTAGCTAAAGGTATTCTGAACCTATAGGAACTAGATGACAGCCCTACCTGAGCTAGAATATCGATAAGGGGCCGGGATTGGTATCTATTTCTGGTTGAGCAGGAACTCCTCTTTATCATCGATGATCATCCCTATTTTAGATGGCTGACATGGTACTTGTTGAAAGATCTCTCTGTCATCTTCTTGTGTGGATGGCCACTGGTGTTCCATGAAGGATACGCGATCGAACCACCACCAGGGTGATATCGACTTAGTAAACAACAAGATCAATCTACTATAGATTAGTAAATGTAGGATGATTAAGACCTTAAATCTTGGATTTAATCTCATATGTTGTTGTTCATTACGCTACTTCTCTTGTTCATTAATTACTCGACATCATTCTACTTCTCCTTCCATTCGGCCGAGGCCTTCGGAATTGAAAAAATAGGAGTTGAATCGTTGTCTATCAATGAAGAACCGAGAACCGCCCTACGAGATCCAAACTGCAGGACTTTTCCGGTGGCAGCGGGTCGGCATGAAGTGATTCATCATGCTCAAACATGAGATGATCATTCGTTAGGGATAGTTTATAAATCATCAAATTACCACAAATGGAATGAGAAGTGGGTCCATGTAAATGATCGAGACCTCACAAACAACAAATCTCCTTCCCTATATGGAGTTCGGAACCCAAAGGCAATCGTTGAGTGAACTTTCACTTCTTTGTGTTAGTTGACCTAAGCTGCACCATTACCGCTGGGGTGGGGCTCGACCCCCGAACAGTACGTGATATTTTTTTCTGCCTCATACAGCTCGGGCAAAAGACCAGTGGAATTTTAGGAGAGATGGGAAAACCTAACAGCTGTCGATCGGGGCGGTCCCATCAAATGGCGTTTTTCTCCACATAAGTCGTCAAAGGCTCGGCTAATTTTTTTCCTTCGGCTACGCCCCCCTCATAGCCCATTGGTATAAGCGATAAAAGAGTGTATCTGTATGGGAGCTGTTTCTGTGGAATCTCGCCCTAAATGGACTGAGTTACGCTGCGCCCCTCCCCAAGTCCGCTTTTCTCTGCCCGCAACCCCAGTCCCACCGGTCCCGTAACGCGTGTTAGCACGAACATGAGATGAACGGCAGCACGATGAAGCAAGAAAAACTCCAATAATAGCATAGGAGCGTGCGGAGTCGGGTGAAGGGACAGGAAAAATGGAACTGGGAGAGGCAGAGCCAGGGAATAAGGTGTTCATTTTGAGGCTGCCATCCCATTTTTAGGGTTTTTACTGAGACAATTTCCTCAAGATATTTATAACCATGCTGCTGAGGCCCGCCCCAAGAATACAAGGCCATCGGTCTAAGCTCCTTCTCCTTATCAAAGAGTTCATCGATATTCAATAAGAGCTATAGGAACTGGCTTAGATTATGTAAGGAGATACCGCTAAAGCTGTTTCCAATAACCACAACCATAGAATAGCTACTGCACGGAGAATGATCTCCCCCAGTAGTCAGTAGGTGGTGCCAGGAGGAGGAATGACAGAAAGCGTTGTTGAACGAGGATGACCGGATGAATGACTGCTCGCCGTGGACACTTTTTATCATTGATGCAGTCGGGCCTGAGAGTTCATAGTGAGGTGAAGGTCATCATATTTGGTGACGAATTCCCAGGACAAATGTAACCAAATAAAGGACATCCCATGTTGAAGACCAATTTGCATGGGACCTCCCGCTAACACCAGATCCCAAGTTTGGTATGGAACCCTTATAGGGAGGGAGCATCGTCTATCATTGGCAATGATTGACCACAAGCAAGCAAATATGTGTCATTTTGCTTAAGTTCTCCCCGCATGGGCCCAGACCCCTTTTGACTATTATTCTTCGACGACCCTTGTCCTAGATACTTTTGAACAATTTACTAGTTTTTATTATGTGGTATAGCTAAGCTTCCCCTCTCCAGCCTCCTTCACATTTTATTTTTAGCTCGATGACTTCGAACAGACCAAGGCCAGCAACCTATCGGAAACCAATGAGTCTGGTCCCGGTTAGCAGTTTTACCCATCTGCTCCACTCCGGGTTCCCCACCATCAGATTGAAAGATAATGCTCCATGATTAGTCATGTTCCAACATATCCACGAGCCAATTAAGAAGGTAAAGGAAGATAGCATGGTTATAGCATGGGCAGGAAATTGCATGTTAGCGAATTTCTATCTGTAACGGTAGAATCATTAGTCAACCATCTTCCATAGTAGCAGTATCCTTCCCTACTCCTTATACTTATCAAGCCTTTACTTTCAATATATATCAGTACCGTTGCTCCACTTTTCCAGTGCTTTCCTTTTATCTCGGGCTATCTGTCCACGTATACACCATCCTTAATCTTTTCCGTGAGCTACACACTATATATATAAGTACCTATCTTTGAAACCCTTTCTGTATTGTATCACTGATAAGGTAAGGGTAGCATCGGGAATTGGGAAAGGGCTGGCACAATCAAATCAGTACATGATTTCCTTCTTTATAGATTCAGTACGATTACGATTCCCCTTGCTTTCCCTGCTTGGTAGAACTGTTCCCTCCCCAACCCCTTTGGCATAAGCAACAGCCAGAAAACAACAGCGCTGGTAAGGAGAAACCACATGCAGGCCCACTACTGTCAATGTAGCCCCAAGAGCTTAGCTTCCTAACTCAGAAGACCGATAGCTACTATCTTTGAAAAGAGCTACAAGCGGATTTTTTATCACATCTTTATCTTTTTCACTCAATATGGCAGTAGGAAGTCCTAACGGTATTTCAATAGGCCTTCATTTTAAAAGGATGAAAAATTCCCTATGATAGAATATAACTCATAAAGGGGGAGAGTTAGTAACCAAAAAAACAAGCGGAGTGCTAAACCAGCTAACAACTAACTCCTTTATAACTCCTTTAGGGCGTTGTGTTCGCTAAGAAGCCCCATTCCTAGATCCAACCGAATCACCTCGTGAGCCAAGCTAGGGCACGGTCGATTGATCCCACCCTTTCTCGTCCCTATATTGATTTTTTTTTCTTTCAATTAAATTATATTCATATAAATCTAATCCATCTGCTAGTCGTACTTGAAGCTTTTAGTCTTGTAATCCATCATATCAGAATCTAGTCTTATGCTCCGTGTAGTCAAATTGGACTCAACTATTAGAATATAAGGTTTTCCAAGGTGGTATTCCAACTCATTGCAGGAGGAAGGAACCGATATCAGGAAGTGAATCAAATAAGTAGTAATACAAATCTGATTCATCAGATAAAGGATGGATTACTCGATAACAAGAATCCATTCTATTGATTTTAGCTAGAAAGAACAAGCAGCCGATGACCCGGATTCCAATCGTTGTGACATATGTATGAATTCATGAAATCTCTTCATATCGATCTCTCGATTATGCCTCCCCAGACCCAAACTACCCATCCATTCCGTTTACAATGACAATATATATCAGTACCAGTCTCCCTGAACCGGATGGAAGCGAATGAGCAGGCACCATCTTCTTCTCATTACTCTTCACCAATGGGGAAGCGAGTCCACCAATTCTTGACCAGGGCCTTTCAACCATATCTTTCTCTCTCCTGGATGCTAGAACCAACTGGCTTAACCCTACCTTTTATCTCTTCTGATGCTAAGGCACAGATATCAAACTCTACTACCTATATTACCTTGTCCCAAACCCGTGCTCGTCGGCTGACCTCAAGCAATCTTCTTCCCATTCATCCATCAAGGAGTACGAACCAGTGGAGCAATGACCTAGATCCAAGATCTTGACCTCCTTTCGCACCAGTCCTTGAATCTGATCTCAACTATTAGAATATAAAGTCTTACCCCTATTCGTTTGTTCGTTTCTATGCCTAGCCTTGGGAGGCAGTAGGCACAACTAATGAATATTGTCTCTGGCTTCCCATTTCACCCCTTTCACGTTGATTTCTGGTCCCCATCCCAGACCTTCCTGCTACCGCCCAATCTCTTATCTTCCCCTCATCAGGACCAAGAGAGATGTCAAGGCAGGAACTATATAGGAAGAGTACCCGACTCTACTCTAATAGTCCAGTAGGATACTTCATACATAAATGACTTCGACATTCCCAGCAGACTTTGACAGGTGTTTTAGGACCGGTTGTTAATAAGTATTAGCTCGGAAACCCTTGAATCTTATATACCATCTCTAATAAACGGGGGTGAACCTCTAATCTGAAAAGCTGTAGATTCATTGATAGAAATACAAGAAACCGAACACCCGAGAGATGAATACAAGGGGGGACAAGTGATAGAACACTCGACCACTGCCCCACCTCCCTAGGAAGTATATAGAGATCTTGACCCCTCTGTTCCTTTATCGCTCTCCTCAATAATATTCCCGATCATTTGTCCCTTATACTGTTAGACCCACTGGAACACAAGGCCAACTATTCCCACTTCCCTGTATTGATGAGGCTACTCAAGCAGTTCAGTCAACTGAGGCGGTGTTAGGCATTCTTTCACCTATCACTGACAAAGACCCCTCCATGGTCAGAATGTTACACCATACGGTTAGGCATCCTATCTCGATCAGACACACACCATATTAGGGAAAAACCCACCGAAACCATGCTAACACAACGAAATAACAACACCTACCTCTTTGGGAAAGAGCAAAGGGACGAAGACCCTAGCTATTATTTTCTAATAGCCACTAATAGAAAATAATAGGCCAATCTCTCTTTGTTCATTAAACCAGATGTAGCTAGAGATTGAGTGTGAATCCCTCTCATGCTGGTTCAGGAACTCCTCCCCCCCCCCCTATGGACTCTAAAGCCCTGACCTATTCTCTAAGGGATGAGGGAGCATCCATTCTACTCCCAGATCACCCCCTATTCTTCATTATTACCTTCCAAATAGGGTCATTCTACTCGCAAAAACAAGTTGCATCTCTCCCATGGGTAAGAGTGTTCGACAGGAAGGGAGGGTGACTTCTAGTGTCAATTCCTTTTTATTATATTCATCTGATGATGATGATCAACCGTTATTCTCCTACAATTTTCGTCGAAAGGGAGTAGGGAGTAATGCTTACTACCTTAGGTCATCACTCAATCCATCAGTCTTTCTAGCGATGGTATTTTCCTAAGTCGACTATGGAAACGCTTGTAGGTCGAATGAAAGAAAGACTGCAAAAAGAATCAGAACAAAGGAGGAAGAGTAGGAAGAGGTATTTATAAACTAAGATCTGAAAGCAAGGAATTATTATTGCTTAGCGCTTGTGCTAAGGAAGAAGGGATACCATTTGAAGACTAAGAGTGAGTAGTGATTCTCCACTATCCATTAATATTTGTATAAAGGCAGTCTACTTAAAAGGGATAAGAGCCCCCAATCTTGCGACAACTAACAGAAAATATACTATTGTTATAGCTACATATGTTGCAGAAGATGGGGCGGGAGCTCAAAGAAAGAATAGAATCAGAACAAGAATCCGAAGGAAAATGACACTAGATAACCATATGCCATTCTACCTGCCTGCCTCTAGGTCTGAACATCTCCAATGGTACTTGAACCTCTTATCACTAAGGAGAAAGTGCCCTTGTTGTTCATGTTCCACCTTACCGAATCCTGCCTCGGTGTTGACTCCATTTATTTATGCATGTATCTGGTAATAGAAGAGGGCGGACCTTTATTATAAGAATATCTGAGTTTCCCTTACCTTGATAATCAAAACACTTCTATTTGTATAATAGGTGACTTCCAGATAAGGTTCACCAGAGGATAGATATTCAAAAGTGATAGGTATGTGACGAAGGTTCCGACATATGTTTGAAAGTGGGGATTCTGGGGCCCAGAAGCCTAGGAACATTGAATGAAAAACTATGAGTCATATGATGGGACTTTCCGATGTATTGGTCGCGGCTTTTCTATGTACACAAACTAATGGTTCACTTATTTGGGAACGAAAGTTTTAAAGTCATCTACGACCGACGGAATAATATGCTCAATTTCTTGATACCATACTTATCCCGAGTGGTGGACAGGCCAAGTACTGTGTGGAATTGTTTGAGAGAGGATGCGAATAGTAGTATAGTAACTACCTCAGACTTGTTCCACTCTTATGTGCTTTTGTTACACAATCAGGGGAGAGTTTAGATGAAAGAAGGAAGGTGACCCTCGCTGAAGCCCTCAGTTCAACTCGAGTCTCCTTCGGACCCTCATTATTCTGAACTCTTGATTGACTGACATTCAATCTTGCCACTTTATACTCATATCTGACAGTTAAGGAGAAAGGTGACCCGACCTAATATATCCTTCTAAGGAGGCCACACTAGACATCACTCTGAGAAACAGTTCCCCTAGACCTATGTTCATGTTGTGCAATCCTCAAATCCTCAAGGATGAGATAATTCTTTATTGAATTGAACCATGGGAATGAATCTACAGGGCAAGGGTCCGAAGGAGTGAATGGATTGTCTCCTTTAATACTTTACTCACCTTAGTTGGGTACTATAAGAAGAGACAATCTAATCTAGTCAACTATTTCCTTCTATGGACATATATCGGCTAGAGTGCTCCGACGTAAAGTGCTTGACAAAAGCGATATAGGAAACCATACAATCGAAGGCTAGTAGATAGGGCTTACTGACTTATGTTATGTGTGCAGATGTAGCGTCGGTGAGGGAGTTAGTGGATGGGGGAATATCTATAGTAAGTCCACTATTAGAAGAGTACTTGTCTTGCAGGGTGACGTTGGGATGATGAAGAGTTGTAATGAAACCATGTTTAGGCCTCGAATTGCTTCTCAGGTGGTCCAAACGAAGAGACCGATAGGAGATCAACTATTAGAATATAATAGGAGCTTCTGCGAATAATTCGGTGGATAATTGGAAATGATGATAAGCGCAGCAAGGCTGTGATCCGGGGGAGACAGATGGATCCCTTGTTGAGACTCAGTGATGAAATAGAAAAAAAACATTCGGTAGCTAAAAGAAAGTCATCTAAAGAGCGAGATAGAAGCGGATCGCTAAAGATAAAATGTTAATGGGAAGCATACGCAACTAATAGAAAAAACAACTACTAGACTAGTAGTTGAGTGCCCCATTAATCTGGACCACTGTCACTATAACTGGAAAAAATTAGTCCACAAAGCGGTCTCGACGAAAGAGCTTTACAAGTGGCATTGATGCAGTTATTGAACCGATTCACTAAGTTGTTCGCCTTTTGATCATACTTGGAAACTCGTTCTATTTCCTTGTCCTTCATTTGCTCTGTCCAAGAAATGATTACTAGAATGTGTACTAGAGCAGCTGAGTCTTGGGGATAAGGAGTCCTATTCTTTGAGGTATTTACTATGATATATATATATTGGGACGGTGTAGCTCTCAATAGGTTTCTAAAAAGAAGAACTAAAGGAATGGAAAGAGGATTGTGCACCGAAGGGGACAACATAGCAGATGGTGAGCGGATAAGGATAGAGCTGGTGATTGATTGCCTTAGGAAGTAGGTTTGTCTTATGAGGGATCAGTATTTGATATAGATAGGAGGTATTACACGAGGGGAAAGCCATTAAGGCAGAACGAGATGACCCTTTCTTATTCATACCTTTTCTTCCATAAGACACATGATTCCGAGAACTAGTCACCTATTTCTCTGGCGGAAAAACTGTTGTAACCACCACCTGAATGGATTCATCACTGACTTGAGATTCCCCTCCCATCCACCCTATTTAGCGCACCACTTTCTTGAAGCTGGTTCTTCCCATGTGAAATATTATTCTTTGATTCCCCTCCCCTCCATCATTCAAATCCATTCCTTTCTGAAGCCTCTGTTTTTTCGGCTGACGGATGTGTCTGCGTCTTTGGATTCATCCGTAAATGATGCTAGAGCGGAGGGTCCGAAGGAGATGGATCTGATTGCCATCCAGATCCTTCGGACCCTCTCTTCCTCGATCGGGAACATCCCTCATTCAGAGCAGTCTCTGGTTCAAGGTTGACTGCTTAAGCGGGGGCAGGGGCACCATGGGATGGAATTTCATGATTGATGCAATTTCTCAATAAACCCCTATATCCGAAATGAAAAAATTATAAATATTTCAGATTTTAACTGTATAATAAGGAGATTCTTGTCCGTACATTTATGTCCTGGATTCCACTTACCATCACAATGGTAGCAGAGTCCCTTGGAACTTCTTTCTTCAATAAGGCCACAAACCTTGATTTCCCTAAAATTCATTGCAGATACATTTCTATATGCTCGAGTGGTCTTTAGGCCTAATTGATTCATCACTTTCAGGAACATCACATTGGTGGAAGCTCCTGAATCAAGCATTCAATTGTACAAAAACATATCATTTCTCCTTAGAGTGATGTAGAAAGGGCTAAAGCTACCTTTCTTTCTATCCTGATTCATTGCCTGTAACACTACTGGACAATATTCATTCATATCCTTCACTTCTTACGTAAGCCCAAAAAAATTTCTGACCTGTGAAGGGATCTTATCCAATTCTGACAGTGGTTTTATTTTTTCCAATTCACTCTCCAGATCTATATTTCAGTCAACATAAATAACAGGAGATACAACTTCAGCAAAAGCTACTTTGGTGGCTCCAACTGCGGGATTATCTTGTTCTTGCCTCGGCGGCCTCTGAAACACCTGTTTGTTTTTTCCATTATATTGCTGCTTCCCCAACATCCTGCATTCATACACCACTGGAGAGAAAGATTCGGATTTTTCCACAATCTCTTTAGGTGTAGTTTCTGACCTAAAGAAATCAGTCAGTCTAGCCCGACCAGTCAAAATCGGTATTGTCAGTAGACGCAATGAGAATCAATTGATCTTCTAGGCGATCGAATGAATGAAACCTGCTTCCAGAATGAGTCAAAGTGCCTTCTTCTACGTTTGGGAGAGTCAACCGAGAATAAGAGAGCAAGAGTGAAAGGATAAATTCAAGTGAAAGGTTTCTGTTAACGGCTGTGTTAGTTGAATGAAATGAAAATCCAGAGAGAGATAGGCCTCAAGATTTTTTTCTTGGGACTTCCCCTAGGCTAGGGTAAAGTAGGAAAGGGGGAAGGAAGGGGTAGAAAAATAGAAGATTGAGTGGCTGTACTGAACGGCTTGACAAATTCATTTTCCCTTTCTAACATCACTATTATATTCTAATAGTTGACTCTCATCACTAGCTTCTATAAATATATATAAGTACCAGCACGTGATTACCTCCTCTTCTACTTTAGTCACTACTCACTAGCTCGTAGGTCACTAGCCCCTCTCGTACTTTCTTCTCATCGTATGAAGAGTTTTTACTTCTCGTATTAGGAATCAGAATATGCACAAAAGCAAAGAGTCACACACACCTGGTGATATTGTCCGCTTGGCTTTAGCTCATCTTTCTTCTCCGCTGGTGCGTAACTTAAATCTTTCAATCAAGTCTTCACGATAGTATCCTTCCACTAAGAAGTCATCAAGATGCTCCAAAATCCATACCTGAAGCAAAGCTGCACATCCAAAGAAAGTTCCATGCTTCCGGGATGAGCAATAAGACAAAGAAAGGATAGTCTCGGCAAGTATCATGTGCACCACTGACACTTCCACCTTCATTTTCTACACCAAATAAGTGAGCCAACAATCAATAATTCTGGGCTCACCAGGAAAGACAACACTCCCAAAGATGGCAAAGGCCAAGGCATTGATTGACCAGGCTAAACTAAATAGAAGGGCTCGACTGAGTTTTCCCCTCACCTATAGGAGTTATGGATCGATAGACTCTTCCTGCGGCCAGGCATCAATTCGAAAGTGAGGACACCATCCCTCTTATCTGGAGCTATCTTTCCTCGGTCTCTGAATATATAGGAAGAGTACCTATCCCGGGTATCATATGATTCTGCCATAAGATTCTCTTTCTTTTTTATCGGTGGAACATCTTCAACTATTTCGGACTTTTGAATGCCCCTCCCTTCCTGACCCTAAGGTGTCAGATATTTTAGAACCTTACCCTAAGGTGTCAGATCTTTTAGAACCTTTATTAATTACTGGGCTAAGGGTGTCACTCCTAGTAGCAGGTTGACTATGTTCACAACTGATTCTTTCCCATAAGAGGATAATAGTTGATAGTGGGTGGGCCTAAAGGAAATTAAAAGTCCCCGCTAACTCCGAACTATATAGATTCAGTACTTTCCTACGAAATGGGTACATAGGCACTAAAGACCAGTCCTTTCCACAACTTATCTTTGTAACACCCTATTTTGAAAGAATTTGTTGTTGAATAAGATAGGGGGAGACTCCTTCTCGTAGGTATCAATAACTGTATTTTAGAGTACAAGTCAGACGATGCAGATGCAACGCTATACCTAGAGTCTGATTTGTTTTCACAGTTGATTGAAATCCTACACAGAACCTCCATAGGGAAGGGAATCTATCCAGATCGAGAAAAACCTTCAAATGATATAACTAGATTCGGGAGCCGCATAGATAGGCACGATAGAAGGAAAAAAAGGCCTTCCTTTTAGGACCTATGTCCCTTACCCTTTCCCTTTGGGTAGGGAATCCATAGGAAGAAGCCGGAAATCACCTGAGGAATGCCTCTATTTATGCCTAGCCGCAGTAGGAGCCAACTTCTTTCTTTTACCCCTCAGAGGAAAGAGGCACTTATTCCACTAGGACCATTCCTCTATTTAGGAACAATACCAACCTACTCTGTTAGCAGTTTGCAAGATCAAACAAAAAAGATGTTATTGACTAGGTTCGGAATTCTAGTGATAGTTATCCCAGGTTTTTTTCTTAATTAGGATTTCACCCAGCAGCAGCAACTCAAGCAGTAGTGGCTAGGCTTACAGCTCTTACGAGAGAATCCTATTAAGATAAAAGGGGGAGCTGGAAGTCAGGTACTCTGTCTATATAGTTTGACGATGCAAAAGGGATCCATACAGTTTTCAGGGTTCTCTCTATTGTACTACAAAAAAACTTAGTGATCACCTAGGGCTCTACTTAGATAAAAGGAAGGGATTGATAGTCCACGAGTGACTATTTGGGAATTATAAAGGAGTAGAGAAAGCCTCAATTTGATATGCAAGGCTTTCGGCTTTGGGGTGAGAGGGGTGAAAGTCAGGGTTTTGGGTTAATGCCCCATTTCGAAAGGGTTCCGAGCACAAGAAAGATATGGGTGATAGCACAAGGCATAGGAGTGTCAGTTCCTGATTTAGTAGATGACCGTGCGAACATCGCTATCGGTTCTTTCTCCTGTATTCCTGGTCAAATATTAGAATATAATATCTATACTTTTACTTCCTTCTTTCATGCGCTTCCAGGCCACTACTGATTTAAGGGAGATATTTCTGGTTCCTGCTGATTCCGATAGGGCCTATTATGGGGATCAGTATAATATAGGTAGTATCCAAGGCATAGGAAAAGTTTGATGTAAGTCAAAGATTAGAGATGTACTTGAAGTTACAGATTGAGGTGATTTGGGTTAGAATCAGATTCTGGTTCCTGTATTGGGTTTCGTGCGAGTCTACGTCTTTGTCTCTGTTGAAGAGAGAATATGGCTTTCCGGTCTCAGAGAGAGTGAATATCGGTTCTTTTCTATAGTGCATGGTCTAAGAGACCTTATCAGTGATTGGCTTCCTTTCACTTCTTCTGGTTCCTTGATCGCAAACAGAGCTTTCTGTTCTTTCTGTTCTAGAGATAAGTGCTTCCGATAGGGACTGTGGTAACTCTAAGCTCAGCCAACGAATAGCTTTCCAGAGCTAACCAATGAAGAGAGATACCCTAGATTCATTACTTGTCTTGGATAGTGGGGGGTGATTTCAACCTACTAATAATAGGGGTTGGAACCCTCTAAAAAATAGGGGATCTAGGATAGGCGGAAGTGGATAAGGGATAGAAGATCCCATTCTCTAGCCAATGAATCCCCAGGGGAAGAAGAAGAAGAGTAGTTCCCCCAACTGCCTCTGTTCTCCACCCAAGTCATCCAATTCTAGTCTTTTTCCTGAGGAGAAAGACTTTTTCCAGCTATCCTTCGAGAAAAGTAGAATCTTGTTCGGTTTGCCTTTATCCTGGAGAAACATAATGGGAAGGATTGGCCGCCTCTTTCCCTTCTTATGGATATCAAATAACCCGGGTGGATTTGATTGGGAAACGGAAGCAGGGTCATCGTGAGTTAGGTTTCATAGATAAGGCAAGGTTGATCTATTCTATATAGATAGAGTACCTAGCCCAAGGGTTTCGAAACTAAAGATGGAAACCCCTACCTAAAGGCATCATCCTCGGGACTGCCTATCCACAAGGTCCCTTCATCCATGGTTCCAATACCGAAGTGAAGGAACTGAAGATCCATCAGCAAGAAAGGTAGAAGAATTACTGGAGAAGTGAAGGGAAGGTGAAAAAGAAGTGGACGATCCTGCCATATGATGAGTGGCACCATAATCGATAATCCATGGTAGAGTAGATTGACTTTAGAGCTTGTTAAAAGAAATACATGTAGCATTCGCAGTAGGAGCTAAAATATTACCAGAATTTGAATCTCTAGTCTTCATGTTCAAGGTATGTTATATGATGTCAATAGGTACATTGACTAATGGTGCGACAGTAGGTGAAGGCCTATACTATAGACCGATTGACTAAGTAGCAGAAATATTCCCGTCTTCAGAATGAGATACTGCACTGGCCGATGTAGATGAAGACTTGTTCAGAGGATGGAATATATCTGCAGAGTGACCTGTTTTCAACCACCCTTATTACCACTATATAGACAGAGTATCATGCCTCTTCCCTCCTATTCAATAACCTTATATTATAAGAATACCCAAATTGTGGGTCAAACCCCCTCGAGATGATACATTGAGAGCAGCATGATCTGATGCACTATTTACCGGATTACTCATAGCTTTCTGGCCATTGAGAAGGATGGGTTATACTTTATTGATCGATTGTAGATAATCATTACCCATTTGAATATATTAGAAATCATGTCGAAGACCAGAAAGTAAACGAAACACTTTATCCTTCTCTATTTCTGCAAAAAAAAAAGACAAAATTTGAAATAAAGACAACTTCCTCTAAAAAGAGAGGATCATGACCCCACATGAACAAGTGGAAATAGGTTGATAGAATGAAAGTTCTTCCCACAACGTTCGTAAAGAGGTGTAGAAATAAGTGACACTACTATCTCACTACTTCATGGTGGAAATCTATTGTTGAAGTTGGTAAATACATGCATCATGACCTTTTTCTTTCTGCAACTTAAGGAGAGAGAGTCAACCTTAATGTCAGTGATAAGTGATAATAGGAAAGGCTTGAAGGAATAGACAGAATCACAGATGGTCTTCAGGATTCTACAAAAGAATCAAAACAATAGTTGTGAGGCTTAACAGACAAAGAAAACGGGATCCCACTGATACTACTGATCGCCCTCCAAAAAAAACAACCTGAACTATATGTGACAGGGTAGGCCAAAAGCTAGCAAAAAAGGTATTATATAATTTTTTTATTTGTAGTTTCCCTTTATGTGATAGTGGTGCTTGCTGGAAAAGAAATTTGGATGAAGGTATTCAACACTATCAGACTGAAATTCATCTTATCTCTTCCAAAGGTGACTCAAGGGGAGGGTTGACAAACACTGACTTCATTTCCCCTGGGAGTCCGTAGGTCCTTGGTTGGCGAGTGGAAGGAAGTGACTCAACCAGGTGCGAAGAACAAAAAGGAAAGGAAGAAAGGAGAACCCTAAGAAATAAGCAGGAGGGTTTTCAAAAAGAGAAATACCCTCTATTCTCATCAAAAAGACTAGTAATTGTATGTGATTCCTCACTTGAGTCACCTTTCATTTAAGGAGAGGAAAGCACTTTTGAATGAACGAAAACAAAACCTTGGGACTGACCACTTGGCGACTTTTGTTTGCTAGTTTAGTTAGGTAAGCTGACCAATGTACCAGTTTTGTAAACAGGTGTTTTATCTACACCGGTGGCCATATTCGCTTGATGAGCTCTTTGCTTAGTTAGCCGCCTTCGTCCCTTCTCGCGATAAAGCGGTTTGCAGTGGATTCTAGGATCTGGGCGATTCTGGCAACCTTCTCTGAAGGGGTCCTGCAGTGCAATTGTGATCCTCCTCGCCCGGTTGCTCCGGATCCCGCTCCTGTCCATGAAGAGATTCCAGTTCTAGAGCATGGTTCGTTCTAGTCAAACTAGCGAGAGGCTTTTTCCTCTATCTCTAGTAGAACCATACGTAAATCCAGAGTTGATGAGAAAGCTCTGGAGATTGCGCCCGGGCCAGAAAGTCAGTCCATTGAACATGAGACGAGTTGGCATGGACCTGTCGAGTTCTGGAACTTCAGTCTTACCGTGAGGTTTCCCCCTATCTCTTAAAGACTTCTCAAAAACCTTATGCGTTCTTGATTAGTATTCAGGGGGCCGATCTATCTCATCAATTTGATATACATGGCCAGACCTCTCGCTTTTAAAGCGATAAGTGTCACTGCAACGCCATTCTATGATCTTATAGTTGAGAGATAAGAATGGGATAAGCTCCTGGCTTCCCCCTTTTTGATTCATAGGCAGTAAGAGAGTACCAGGGAGACTCTGGTTTCATCCTGAATCCCTGGATTTTCTACCAAAACAAAGAAAGTCATGATTATAATCGGTCTTTGTCTTTGGCTTCGCCATCCTTCCCCCCTTTCCTTAAAAAGTTCAGGTCAACCTGGTCCATGCTCCCCTAACTACAGCCCTCTCTGGGGCCTTTACTGGAAAGGCAGCCATCTTCTTCTTGAATATGACTGCCTATTCAGACAGGCCTTGCTATGGGATATGGTCTACTACCTATATTATACCGATTCTTATCAACTGCACAGTGACAGGATAAGTTGAGAGTTGGGGGGGCACTACCCGGAGAACCGCTCACAATGATAGGGGGCGACTCTATGAGTGGGTTTCAGAGCCTCTAAATATTTTAAACTCTTCATGGAAAAAAGGGGTCCACAAACAAGGAAGGAGTTTCATGCTTCCTCACATTTTTATTATTGACGAAAATAAAAGACCTCTCTTCTGGCTGAGAGAAGAGTGAAAGCTCCTGTAGTATACTGAATTCATTATAGTTTTTTGTGATCCTTTATAGGAAGGAGTCATTCGTCAGTACTCTTCTACATGTACTCTTATATATAGTGATATAGATGATATTGGTTTAGTGGTGTTTTGTTATGAACGGGAGGTTTCTATCAGAACTGACCCCATGGAGGCGATCCAGACGGTACTAATATATATTGACCCAGACCAGGATTGGTCAAAATCGTTCAATATATATATCAGTACCAGCCCTTTCTTTAGTATAATCCCCAGCCCCAAATGCCTACTCAAAACGTTGATGGGGTAGCCACCAAGAAGAATGAAATCTCGAAGGGGTCCAACCTTTCAAGTCATACAGGGATGGACTAATACTCTAACTCCCAATGCAGGAGCAGGAATATAAATGAGGAGGAGGCTTTCGAAAGGCATTAAACCTCCCAATCGTAAGCTCTCAGACTCTCGGGTCTCTAAGGTCTTGAGCTATGAGCTAATGCTTCAGGAATGGTCCTAGCCTAGGGGTGTAAACAAGGGACTCGGGACCCACTGGTACTGATATATATTGCCGGAACAAACAATGGAAAATTACCTGGTTGGTTAGAGTGAAGAAAAAAGGGACTACTAGCTAACACCTAAGAGCTCACTAGCATCATAGGAATGCATCGGGGAACAACCAAACAAAAATGTCCACAGAGAATAACCAAACAACAAGGGAGAGCTATCCATTCGACGAGGATAGAGAGGTGATCGAAAGGAAGTCGAAAGAAGAGCATCAACTTGCTAACGACTTCTAGGGTGGAGGCCTTACTCCATTACCGGTATGGAAGAGAGCCTCAACCCGACTTAAGAGAATATAAAGGGGAACCGCTTCCTTCATCTCATTGTTATGGGTTCGAGTCAGCAAGGACAGGTGGAAGGTTTGACGTGAGTTGAAGATCCGGTCCTGGTGCTATGGATCCACTCGACAGAGAGTCACCTATGCTTCACTCTCTTGGGCAAGTCCGACTGGTGTATCGCCTTCCATCCATTATTGGGCCAGCTAGTTCATACCCGCCTCGCCTCTATCAGGAATTGGAATGAGTGGTTTAGCTTCCCGGATGAAAGGAATGGTGATGAGCTGGGGTTGTTCAACAGTTGTCAAACTCCGAAGATCATGTGGAGTCGGTTATGGAAGGGATGAGGAATATCGGGATAAGTGTTTATAGCATCCCGCCTTTTTATCACATAAACTTTCATTACATTTTACAAAACCGAGGATCTTTAAGGTTTAGTGTCTTGGAAACCAAGAACTTAAAACATGAAAACATAAAACATTATTCTTAAACACTTGAATCGCTTCTCTTCATGTTCATACTAGGTTCATTACTGCATCTCATAACCTGGGGACATACATCAAAAGAAAGGGTGAGAAGAAGGTGCAGTAAGGGAAACAAGGGAAACATTTAACATGTGAACTTGAGATACATCAATAAATTCATGAAAAGAACTTTAAGGCATGAGAATGAAATCATGAGTCATATCATAATAAAAATAAAATTTTTCATAACTTGAAGATGTGGCTACAAAATTTAATATTTACAATCATTTCGTTTCACCAAGGTCCATCCCCAAGGTGTCATTAAAAATTACCATGGTTATTCACCAAGGAATCAGTCTAAAAGGCCATCTCTAGAGATTAAGTCTTTACCCAATGCATTGGAGCGCTATCTGGGCACACCCTTGACATGTCTTTATTATCATGTGAGACACATATATCATCATAAATCATTTAATAAACAACCCATATAGCATAAAAGAAATGGGTTTCATTTCATAATCATAACGTTTTAAAAACTAATTTAAAGACATGATCTTTATGTCACTTTAAAACCGTGGAAAAGGGAAAGAGGGTTTCATGTATGTAAATCCCAGAATTTAAAATAGAAAATTTTGGTATATATGTGAATACCCCTTTAGAAGAAAGATATTTGAGTATTCACTTAATTATATAAATGTACTTTAGAAAAAGAGGGAGATATTTTGAGACGGAAATTCCACAGCATAAAGGCTATGTTTCGAGGTTTTAGAAAACATTGAAAAAAGAGGGGACATGGGTCAAACATTCATAAATGATCCATAAACCAGTAGGGGTACAGAATATAAAGGATTTGAGAACATGGTAATTAAATTTGAAAGATATACCATATGAAATGAAGAACATGAAAGGAAGACAAAAATAAGATTTCTCTTATGAAAATTTGGCAGCCTAACGGCGTCACTTAAACTTCAACAAAAAAGGAATTGACGAGATCAAATAGGGTATCTCATCATATGAACATAAAAGTTCAGTATGATAGATATAGAGATCATACCCCAACATAATAAAAAGTAACATGAAATACTTTACATGAAAATAGATCTTGATAACGAGAAGGGTGAAAGAATCCCTTAAAAATTCAGCAGCCTAACGGCGCCACTTAAACTTCAACAAAAACGAATTGACGAGATAAAATAGGGTATCTCATAACATGAACATAAAAGATAAGTATGATAGATTTAGAGATCATACCCCAACATAATAAAAAGGAACTTGAAAGACCTGACATGAAAATAGATCTTGAAAATGAGAAGGGTGAAAGAATCCCTTAAAAATTCGGCATCCTAACGGTGCCACTTAAACTTCAACAAAAATGAATTGACGAGATAAAATAGGGTATCTCATCACATGAACATAAAAGATAAGTATGATATATTTAGAGATCATACCCCAACATAATAAGAAGGAACATGAAAGACATGACATGAAAATAGATCTTGAAAACGAGAAGGGTGAATGAATCCCTTAAAAATTCGGCAGCCTAACGGCGTCACTTAAACTACAACAAAAATGAATTGAAGAGATTAAATAGGGTTTCTCATCACATGAACATAAAATATTAGTATGATATATTTAGATATCATATCCCAACATAATAAAAAGGAACTTTAAATACTTGACATGAAAGTAGATCTTGAAAACGGGAAGGGTGAAAGAACCCCTTAGAAATTCAGCAGCCTAACAGCGCCACTTAAACTTCAACAAAAATGAATTGATGAGATCAAATAGGGTCTCTCATCATATGAACATAAAAGATCAGTATGATAGATTTAGAGATCATACCCCAATATAATTAAAAGGAACTTTCAAGACTTGACATGAAAGTAGATCTTGAAAATGAGAAGGGTGAAAGAACCCCTTAGAAATTCGGCAGCCTAACGGCACCACTTAAACATCAACAAAAATGAATTGATGAGATCAAATAGGGTCTCTCATCATATGAACATAAAAGATCAGTATGATAGATTTATATATCATACCCCAACATAATAAAAAGAAACTTGCAAGACTTGACATGGAATTAGAACTTTGAAAAAGGAGAAAGGTGAAAGAACCACTTAAAAATTCGGCAGCCTAACGGCGCCACTTAAAACTTCAAAATACTGAATTGAAGAGATAAAATGGGGTATCTAATCATATGATAATAAAAGATAAGTATGATAAATTTAGAGATCATACCCCAATATAAAAAAAGGAACTTGAAATACTTTACATGAAAATAGATCTTGAAAAATGAGAAGGGAGAAAGAATCTGTTACAAAAATTTCGGCAGCCTAACGGCGCCACTTAAAACTTCATAAAACGAAATAATGAGATTAAGAGGGGATCTATCATTATATGAACATGAAAAAGGCAGTAAGATTTGTATAAAAGAACATCCTTTAACATAAGAACATGGAGCATAAAAGAAATTACATAAAAGATATTTCTTGAAAAGAAAGAGAGAGGTCGGATCCCTTACCTTAAAACATAACTCTTAAAACTCAAAGGTTGGGACCTTGAGGGCTTGGGGGCACCTTGGGAGGACTCCTAGGGAGGTAATGATACCATAAATTCGTTGTGGGAGAGTGTGGAGTCGAAATGGATGAGAGGATGTCTTGGTATTTATAGGGAAAGTGAGGGGACAAGGCATTAATGGCCAAGGGACACCTCAAAAGTGGTTTTCTCAAAACCATGTGCTCTCCCCATGGTATTTCCCATGGAGTTAGGCCAAATGGGGCCCCCCATAAAATAATTCATCACCTTTGGTCTACCATCCCTTAAAATATCTCATGGAATCATCATGACACGGTTATGATGTCATTAAACATACTGAAACCCTAAAACTGTATTTTTACTATTCACTGAAAATTCAACTTTCTCAGAAAAATCCCAAAATTTCACATTAACCAAATATCAATGCTCTGATTTCAAAAATTAACTCCATTTTATAAAAATAATTTTCTAAATATTTTTAATTTAATTTTTAAATAAATACACTATTCACCAAAAATTCTTTTTTTCTGAAAAAACCCCAAAAATTACCTTAACATAATATCGATGCTCTGAGTTCAAAAATGAAATCCATTTTATAAAAATAATTTTCTAAATATTTTTAATTTAATTTTTAATTAAAAAACACTATTCACCTGAAAAAAACTAATACTTGAATAATAATTTATGAAACCGTTATTTAACCATTTTATTGAATCACATTACTTAATCAAGGTGCCTAGATTATATTAATACTTTATTTAAGTGAGATTACTAATCCATTTGGTCACATTACTAATCCTAAGCACAAAATCACTATTCATAATTTACTATTCATCAAAAATTAATTTGATCTTATTAGACTCTAAATTGTGTACTGAACATAATTTTAGAAGACCATTTTTTGAAAATCATAACACATTTTTAATTATTTAAGGTTTACATAAACATTTTTAAAATATCATTTCTCTAAACATCATCAAAAATATGCATACTATATTTATCCGGACATTTGAAAATTCATAATCTTCAACATAAAAAGAAATCAAAATTTTTATTTAAAACAAAGGATTATACAAGGCAGTTATAGTCTCCTTACATAGCCCTTTATCACACCATCATAGGACCTAAGTGTAAGGTGTGCTAAGGTGAGAGAATACGAGGGAGGCTCGGCCAACATTGCATGAGTAGTAATTTCTATCAATTTGAACTTCTCGTGAAGCCGATTCCGTTCTAGCTTCACACGATGGAGTTCAGCTTGGGTTTGGTCCAGAGCAAAGCCCAGTGGTGCTACCTCCTTCCCAAGTTCTGTTAGATGGGCTTCGATCGGTCCAAGACTACTGGGTGAGGCCATCGAATCTTCTTTCTATATTAACCATGATCACTTGTATTTAGAGACAATAATCGAAATGTTTAGTTTCCAACGGTCATATTGACCAATAGTCATATGACAGTAAAAACCCAACGGTCTCATTTTAATTATACTCATGTTATCAAATGAAACATTTTTGTTGAGTATAAAAATAAAATAAAATAACACATAAAATTAGGAAATAAGATTTATTCAAAATTTCGGGTCGTTAGTGGTGTTAATAGAGAAATTAGGGGAAACAAGGTTCTAAAAGATCTGACACCTTAGGGTAAGGTTCTAAAAGATCTGACCCTTTCTTAACCAAACCTAATAGGGTTCAGTAGCCGAGTTCTAAACCCTTATAGATAAAGTAGCAACCCTTTCTAAACTGAATAGGGTTTAGTAGCCAAGTTCTAAAAGATCTGACCCTTTCTAAAGGGTGAGGTTCAAAGATCTAACCCTTTAGAAAGGGTCAGGAAATGAGACTCTTCTTTTAATCCCCATCAAGACTACTTGGTAGGTGGTATGTAATACCCTAACTCACTCATGCTCTGTTTTTTCAAAGGAGACAATCAGACAAGAAGACGATTATCGGAAGATCGTCTTATCGGGTTATCGTCTTGTATAGTCTTTATATTTGCATACAATAAGACAATAAATAATATATCATCTAATAGTGACAGAAACCCGAGTGATCGACCATTAGTTTCCTTCGCCCACACAACTTCTGGCCGAATTGCTTAAATGTTGTGGGGTGTATTTAGCATATAAAGTCCACCCTCGTCTTTTTGTCCTCAAGACAGATTCCACTCCTAGTAGTTCAATCTGAAGTGTTCTGATTTAGGAAACCCCGTCTTTTTGTCCTCAACTGCTAAGAGATAGGAGAGAAAGATTCCATTATCGATGGACACATCATGTCCACTATATATATAAGTACCTGGCACTCCTTGCTTCTTTCAAAGCTACACTTGCTTCCTTCCTTCATAAGCTAATAAGAGATTCTATTATTCTAAACTGTAATATAACCGTATTGCTTGTCTTTCTTATCCTAGTTATTTCTCTACCAGTTATGTCTGAGATGTTTGCTAAGCTCTTTATGAACGAAGTGAGACTATTATGGTCAGGTAGAAGCACTAACATTCTGTCTATTGGCCCGTTGAGGAGGTTAACGACTACAATGAGTGAGTAGCCCCCGCTAGGAGGAGAATCAGAGCTGCTTGGCATCCCTCATGGTTGAATTATTGAACTCATGCTTTCATGACTGATTGGAGCTCATTGGCTCAGCAGGAGGAGGAGGATCGAGAATCTTAACTTACAAAGAATTGTTGAAGAGAGAGGGGATTCAACTATTAGAATATAATAGCTATCTCTATTCATTTAGTCGTAATCCTTAGGCGTATACTTTACTCATTAAGTTTGTGTGTCGGGGTAGGCATAAAGACTTAGCTTAGGTGCATCAAGCTCGTTGCATCTAAGAATAGTACTGACTTTCCTGAAAGCTTAGTAAGGAGATTCACCCTTTGCCATGCATTGTAGTTGATTTCTCTTTTTATCTTAGTTACCACCCCGTGGATCCTTCAAATCAGGCTATCTCCGACAAATCCGATCCGATGATCCCAGATCACACAAGGTGTGAAGCCTTGACTCATTCTGTAACATTGGGGTGTAGCGGATTGACTATCGGGATAACTTTCAGGGCTAAGAAGATTACAAAGGATTACTACAAGTGCTATGATGAGATCTGTATTTCGTCTTGGTCGATCAAAGAGTAAGAGTTAGCTCTCCTCTGTCTCTAGTAGACTAAGCCTGATCCTACTTTGCGGGTGAAGCAGGTCTAGGACTATATAGAAGAGTACCTGTTTTTCGTCTGAGGGAACGTGGTAGCCGCTAAGACTTTAGATCCAATTCTACCTCATTATGATCTCGTTATGAGGGAAATAGGTGAGGCGAGGCTAAGACAACATATGGGACTTCCCGCGCTAAGTTGTTCCAATCTCTGTATGATGTAACTAAACTCGGAAATGCTGTTATGAGCTAGATTTGCACGTACAAGGGTAACGAAGTGAACAGGGCTACCTTTCCACTAGAAATCCTATACCTGAGTTCTATTTGATCAGAGTGAGTTGTAATTGAGCTTGATTTAGTTTCTCTCATATTGAAATGATTTTTTAAGTATGTGGGTGACTCATCGTTGTGAGATCAGTTGGTACCCTCCATAAGGAAGGTTGGTGAGGAGGATCACAGGTGCGGAATGTCAAAGGTCAGTTTCAATCTTGTATTGTGGGCAGAAAGAAAGTGAAAAATAAAAAATGGAATAACTTCAGCAGACAATCAGATAAGAAGACGATTATCGGAACATCGTCTGATCACCTGATCATATTTTATAGTCTTTATAGAGCAGAGATCTAGCATTATAGGAACACTATATTAGAAGAGTACCTGGGATTGACCATGTGACTATTCGTAGAATGGACTTTGTTAGGGTGATCTCTCTCTATCTTAAGTCTATCATTTCTACCGACTCCGGGTCACTTCCTTTACGAAGGAAAGAAAGTCCCATCGATTGAGCTGTTGATGGAATGAATGGAATAACCTTGTTGTTGAATGAGTACCCGATTTAAAACCTGAAATAGGTCTACTATTAGGGTAGAGTACTGAGAATCGGGCTAGGAGCAGCTATTTAATTTTTTGATGGCGGTGTGATAATTCCAGTCGATGATGGGTGGAACAAGCCTCTCGATGATGGTGTTTTTGATCTTCAAACCCATCGGTTGATTCACTGTAATGGGTTTGGTCATCTACTGTGTATTAATGGAATTGAAGGAGGGTCTAGGTATCTCTACGGTAGATAAATCATGGATCTTTGGGATCAAATCTGCACAAATCTCCAGACCCGGTAATGAAAATCCCTTAATGGCTTCTTTTTATAAGATTTTTCAGGTTGAGGATGTGTCGAAAAAGTCCACATGGGCATGCTACTCAGGTTTCTTCATGGGGTTGGGTACGGGCATCCGTGGTTCGGTAGATGGGGGTACAGATTCTGCCATGGAATCTTTGGAGTGACCGAAAACAATTACGACAGAGCAATCGAAATTATTACAATATATATAAGTACCAGTGAACTTGATAAGATCATCCAAGATTTCAGTAACACGAGCCGATGTCAAGCAAGTCATTTGTTATTACGAGTGAGACCCAATTGATCACAATCAGAGATCTTCTTAGAGTCATGCTGACTCTCAAATCCCCATATCCTGCATCGATCATGGATACCGCTCTTTTCTACTCCTTCAAGACTTTCAACCCCTGAAAAACAAGCGAGAGAAAAATCTGTGAAAAAAATGAACTACTGCTATCGCGATTGCAGATGGCCTGCAAGAAGATTAGAATATGCAGCACGAACATTGAAAGAAAAGCGCAAATATATATCAGTACCATCCCATCTCGACAATTTTAGGAAGAGTCGACAGGAAGTGCAAGAGGCTTCAAATTGGTGATACGATACCATAAGGTTGAAGTACCGAGTGCTGAAATCAATGAACAATGTCATCGTTGGAAGTCACATTATCTGTACCATAAGGTTGAAGTACCCACCGGGGAATACACGATTCATGAGCTTGGTAATTTCCTAGTGACTGGTACTGATATATATTGACCACAATGAACTGGAACCTGAAATAGTTCCTGAGCCACTTCCAGTACCTGCTCTAGTGCCTCGGGATGATGTTTACAGTGATGTCGTCTACTTGTATACAAATGTATTATTGGGTATGGGAGGGAAGTGGGACTGGTACTGATATATATTGACGGTCAGCATGATAAGTGGTACGTGACACCAGTGATCAAGCACCACCACTGATATATATCAGTACCAGCCCCCATATTGTCTGTGCACACCATGGGAAGGTCCTGGTACTGATATATATTGTACGAATCAGCTGGTCAAGTAGAAGTTTGATGACGAATCGCTTATTTCTAGACAAAAGCTAGTGTTTGTTGAAACACTCTGAGAAGTTGAGGTACAGTGTGGTGCAGAAATAGCGTGGGAAAGCTTTTTATCAAGTCAATTTGCCATCACATTGACTCTGTATAGGCATAAGAGGTGGCTGGCATGATATGGATTGGAAGTCATGCGGTACATTGGAAGGTCCACGGTGCCATCAGCACGAGTCGAAAGGTTCGGTACTTCAACCGATGGTAGTGGGAAGCTAGTTGAGAACAGTATGGGGTTGGTACTGATATATATGGTCGATGTGACTAAAACAAGTCTTTGAGCCAGGTTGTTCCAACTATATAGGAGGAGTACACGAACTCTACTCTAATAGTGTGTCAAGAGCTTGAAAGGTGAAAACATGAACATAAGGTTTAAGTAACGATTGAGTAGTGGAGCACAATCTCAAAGAAATCACAACCTAGACACACACCAGTCGGCACTGTAGATTCAAGGCAACAGGTACTCTTCTATATAGAGGTACATTTGGAACCTGTCCAAACGTTCAGTCCAGTTTCAAAAGGGAAGTTATGGGGTCATGCTAATACAAACCAGTAGGTAGGGGGTAGCCGCAGGTGAACAACAAGGACGAAGTTCGGATCAGCAACAGTGGGATTGATCATGGAATTGGAAAACTATATAGAGTATAGGTTCATCAATCAATATCTGAAATCATGGTGCGAGGACCACTCAAGCACAGGTTCTCTATTGGAATTGTTATGGGGGGTTTGGTAGGTGTCATCAATAAAAAAGTGAAGAGTGTTGGGGTGTCTGAAATTGGTCCCTGAATGATCTGCATCATGATGAGAGCGTTTGAGAAACCATTCATTATCAACCGAGTTGGGTTGGTGGGGCTATTCGACTTGAGAACCTTACCTGTACCACTGGGAGTACCTGAAAAATGAGTCAGATATGCACTATTACGATCACCTTTTATCGATAAGAGGTCCAGACAACATTTTGACCTCGAAGTGCATACCAAAGTGCTGGAATACACTCCAAGCAAAGGGGCACATGAATCGAGCCTGATAGTATGGGGGTTCAAACGTCATTCGACTTGTTGACAGCCATCAAACCATATATTGTTGATTAGATCAATACTTTATTCTATATATCCGGCTATTAGAAGAGGTTTCGTTACGCGATATGACTCGGTACTCTACTCTAATAGTCAGTACTCTACTCTAAACTATATAGGAAAAGTACTCGGATCTACTCTAATAGTCTCGGCCCAGGGTCAATCCCACGTGAACTGTATGTTAGAATATATTGGTGGCATTGAGGTACTGGATGCTCTTATGCGATGTTGGCAACTCGGCAGGGCTAATTTGATTTGGGTGCCGGGAATGCTGAAACTGCTATTGGGAAACATGTGGTGACGCTGCGTGATCCGATCAAAAAGAGTCGAGTAGAGTGGAATGGACATGTTTTAGAGTCGAGGCCCAAGATTGTTTTGTTGCTGCACTAGAAGATATTCATTCAACTACTGCTCATTTGGCATCTTCTGAGAACTGGAACAAGGAACCAAGATGCCCACTATTGGATGCATTGACGTTCCACATTGGGCATTGATGATCCAATCCGCATTCAGTATAATATAGGTAGTAGAGTCGTCTGGAAACTCCACACCATCAGTTCTCGGTATAATATAGGTAGTAGATCCAGGTGGACATACCTCTACTACTTAAACTATATTATAACGAACTCTATCTCTATATAGTAGGGTGATGGTAGGTGTACGTAGCGACATCATGCCTCGGGGTTCCATGGTGGATACCTAGTGGTTCCAATGAAACTGGTACTAGTAGCGTGACTTGGATTGGTGGTTTAGCTGTGGAATGAATGTGAGATCAGATTGAATAGTTGGGGTATCGCGCAGCTTAATGGGGAATACTCTACTATCTATAATATACCGACAATATATATCAGTTCCTCGGGCCACCTAGAAATGATCGATATAAACGGGAGAAAGGAAAGATGAACTTCCCCTATAGCCCCTTGCAGATGAAATGAACGTTCGGTTATTCAAATGCCTACAAACCAACCATATACCCCCAACTGTAGGTACCCACAACATATGCTTTGGATCTCAATCCATTGTCCGGTGTTGTTTCAAGACCAGTTTCGGATGAGTCGATTCCGATATTGCTCCTCTCGGCTGATTTAGCAAGAGCTCTTAAACAAAATAGTTAATTGAATGATATTTTCATAATATAAGTCCCTGAGTTCATAGACAATTCGGTTACAGGAAAAGCAAATACTACTGCGAGTGACCCATAGCATTCGTAGATAGGCTACTATTATATCACAATTGCACATTCCTCCCTTCTAGCTATTCTTCTTTTAGTACTCTTCTAGTAGTGTCATTACTCTACTCTAATAGTGGGATCTTCTTAAACAGGATTGAACTAGATGATGTTCTAGGTAGTAGAACCTGCCCCCTGATCAACCCAGCTGCAATCTTTCCATTGGGATTAATGAAAATAGTTGTTACTTATATATATTTACGGACTCCTCACTATTAGAGTAGAGTACTTACTGTTAGAGTAGAGTACTGAGCAGCTTCTCTTCCCTTCCTTCTGAGCGCTACGTGAGAAACAGCAAAACGAGGTCCTCCCTCCTCTTCCTATGGAGTCGGGTGTGGGTACGACCCTTATAACTGGTCCTTATTACAGGCCCTTATAAAATGAATACCTGTTATAAGGGCCAGTTATAAGGGCATGTGTCCAAAACCCCACAAAAGAGAAAGTCAGTACTCTACTCTAATATCTAATAGTTTTGATAATGCTCCTGACCCTTTATTTAGAAAGGGTCAGATCTTTGAACCTCATCCTTTATTTAGAAAGGGTCAGGAAAGGTTCTTTCATCAAATTCACCTCTCCCATGCCCAATATTTACATTAGTGGATGGGAGCAGATCAAGTCAAGTTAGCCCAGTTCTCTTTGCATAGACCTAGACCTATAACCTATGGGGAATTTAATGAGCTAGAAGAGAATGCAGAAAGCCTATAAGTTGTTCATCCCTTGATTGATTCATCCTTTCTTGACCTAAAGATATAAACGTCTCATCAATCAGTCATAGCCTAAACTGAGGCATTGGAGGGAAGTACGCATGATAATTTACAGTATGAAGAAGGTGCGCATTTTGATTTGGTCAATCTCATCTCTTTCTTCTCTGGTAAAATCCTAGAAGTGAAAAGGAAGTCAAGAGATTTGCTTTCCATCATTATTCTTCTGTTTGGATCGAACTCCAAGGGTTTCCATTCTACTAAGTAAGAATAAATTGAACTCGCAACAAAATCTAAGTATCAAGGGGTACGACATTCAGTCAGCTTGGTGAAAGAATTTCTTTGTCTAATTCCATAGTTCTTTCAAGAGGAATAGTAAATAGAAAGTACCTGGGATCAAACGAGAAGGAAGGTACGACATTGTCAAAATGATTGGAAATCTTCCACGTTTTCCCTTCCTTAGTCGGTAATGATAGATCTATGTCTAAAAGGAAGTCATGTTGGCAAGAAATCTTTCACGAAAGGTTATAAAACCTTATAGATGAAGTAGACCTTAGGGTGAGGTTCTAAACCCTTGATATATAAGTATCACCTTTCAAACCCTTAGATATAAAGTAGCTGAGAAAAGAATAGGTTTTTATTCCAGCTATAGCCAATTACTGACCCCCCTAAGCCCTTTTCCTTTGGGGAACTGATGAAACAAAACAGCGCTCTACCCCTGACTTGTATGCCCCCTTAGGTTTAGAAAGGATAATTTCATTACCTATATCAATCCAGAGGATAATGGAGGGTCGTAGATTACTAGTACTCTTTTTAGGAAGCAATGACCGACTTCAGAGCTCATCTGGGATCGCGATATTATATTCTAATAGTTGACGCTAGGAATGGGGAAGCTCAAAGCAGCACAGAAGAAATATGGATATATAATTGACACAAAATTGTATTCACTAGTTATGACCCTGGTCGAATTCAATGATAGAAAAGTTTCCCAAGAAACTCAGTGAGAAGATGGATCAGCAGCCTCGGAGCAGATCGAAGGCTATCAATTTGATGGCCAGTTCAGTGTAACAACAGAGAGCCTTCAAAGAATCTCACGTGAGGGACCCTAATGTTTCTCAAATAGACGAGCTAGAGGCTCGAGAATGGGGTCTAGGAAGATTGGTAATCTTTCTATATAGTAAAGTACACTATATAGAAGAGTACGTGAGACTAGCCTGAGGTTGTGATAACGAATTGAGCAAGCTACCTTGAGCTGATTGGAATGGTGGACTTCGACACTATATAGACAGTGTACCTGGTTTTTTCCATCCAATTGTCTAGTCCGGCTTTCCCCCTTTCTCTTAGTTCATGTGTTGACCACCCTTCGATTCCCCCAATTCATAATAGGGGTGGCCCACTAGATCAAGCAAGTGCGTGTATTGCCTTGGCTTCCCCTTCCCCTAGTTCGTGGTTTGGGAGTCAATGAAGACTCAGACCGAGAAGATGGAATGAATATCCCCACTATTAGAAAAGAATAATGTCATTTCATTTCTCTGTATCAAAATAGAGACTTTGGCGCATTGATCTCATCCCTCTTTAGGGGTTCGATAAAAGGGCTGAAAACGGGTACAACAACCACCTTCAATCCCCGGAGAATCCGGATAAACATCAGTGTTCTTACACCCTTCGACATCCTAGCAAGACCACCCATTCATAGTGTTTGAGTCAGTATAATATATGTAGTAGACATTCATTGTCATTCAATCCTGACCCCCAACACCATTTACATTCCAGTGTCTAGCATCAACTCATTGGTGACTTGATTGGTATTGCAATGTAGCCAACAACCAGGTATTCTAGCATATAAAGTCCAGCCCATCCGCCAAAAAACCCCAACCCCACCAATTCAAAGTCATACCTTATCACCTTCCATTCTAAAGTACTCTACTATAATAGTCACCACCAACTCTATTCCAATAGAGCCATTTTTTCCACCACCCATTGATCCATCAATGTCGTAGTTGCCCCCCCCCCCCCGTACCACTTGTTCGTTCAGCAGTGAGAAGTACTACTATTGATTTGATTGGTATTAGACCGGTACTCTACTCTATAGGATAGGATAGGCCACTTGACCCCAACGATGAACTCAAGCCAGGCTCAACCCCCACTCTACGAGCTACCCCATTCGCTCTTCGGAAAAGGAAGGAATCGGCAGTCTTGTTTCCAGAACGAACAATAAAAAGGCAGCGTAGGAGGAAGGGCAACATTCGACCAGATGGGATGGTTCATCAGTTCATGTATTGTTGTACTATAGTGGATCATGATACCTGGTTGATGCAATGTATTCCACCAGTTGACGGAAGAAGTGAGTAATGGGAGATCGATCGTTCTAGCCAGTAGTGAGAAAGGGCCCAGTGCGACAGGTAGCTTTTTAAGACGTAGTGAACCCAGGGCAATGAGGAACAAGAGAAAAAAAGAGGTCATACGAGCATACCAATCCCAATAGGATCCATTCCATATCAAAACCAACCCCTGAAACCAACCAGTAACTAGGACCAACCCCATAGACCAAGCAACCAATGCAGTACCGGACCGAGCTGATAGCATAACCAAAGGATGTTTTGTAACCACCAATAAAAAAACCGAAGATGCAGTCGTGCAATAGACCCCCAGGATTATCCGAGTAGTGGGAACATGAACATATGGAAGACGAGCAAGTTCACCTTGTTGAAGATCGAGTGGTGCACCCAACAACCTAGTCATGAGACAGGCAGGAATTCTGATGAGTACTAGAGCAAGCAATGTGGTGACACTCGAGGTCGAAGGTGACATCACATAGGCAGGTTGAAACGATTGGTGGATGATCATTGGTAGAAAGGAAAAACGTATTGGGCTAGGAAGGTATGGGACGGATCGACAAGGTTTTGCGGTTCATTGGATATCACTATTATAAGAGTACTGAAATTGCGACGTCTTTCGACCATTTCGATTGCCACCGGTCTAACTGACTTCTTGGTCCCCAGGTTTTTGGAAGACTGACTACTCTTATGCATAGATAGTTGAGTTTTGTGTTCCATTGGATACAATACATTGACTGCCACCATGAATTTGAGTTGGTCCCACGTGCTATCCTAAATCAATCCCACTACGAAGTAATAGAGGATGGAGAAAGCTCGGTCCTCAAGTACGTATTGAAACAGCTCTTATTCTGTCCATTTCTAATGCTAAAAATGACTATACAAACTACGCCTAGAAAAAAGAGTCAGTCATGCCAACAAGCGAGCGAGTGAGACTTACACGGGTGTACTGAAGACAAACCAATTCATTTCATATAGAAATACTCATACTAGTTTACCTATATGCTACACACATGCAATTCCGGACTAGTTCGACTTAAGCCATTCCATATCCGCTCTACAAAGGTTAGAAAGATAATGGTTCTAAACCCTTGATATAATATATAAGTAGCACCTCTCTCAACATGAAGTATCCGAGTTCAAAGATCTGACCCTTTAGAAAGGGTCAGATCTTTGAACTCGGCTACTGAACCCTATTCGGTTTAGAAAGGGTCAGATCTTTGAACCTCACCTAAGAACCCTGCAGTCGGTTACCATCACCCCTCAATAAGCCCTTTTGAGAGAGGAATAGGGACAGACATAATAAATTCAGTAGCAAGGAGTCTTAACACACTCGTGCTACTCTAGAGATAGGGCTTATTAGAAGAGTGATTCATTCGACCACTATAGATATAGATGTGATTGGACTAGTTTCTTTCATTTATAAAGTCCTAACCCTTTAGAAACTTATATATAAATAAGTATCAGACTTATATATAACCTTATATATAAATAAGTAGCATAACCTTGGATTTCACTTTTTTCCTTCTATTTGAGTGGGAGAAAGCTTAGCTACAGTGAAAGTTGTAAGCTAAGTCCTAAGGTCTTCCCAGCTTCCAACGGTTAGATATCCCTTTGCTGTCAGGCTTGTGAAAGTTTCCTTAGATGGGTTTCATACGAGCGGTCTAGGCCAGTTGACTTTGCTGGTGTTTTAGTTGCAGTTCCAGCAATTGGACTTTATTTCGCGAACAAAAAGGTCTTTCATAACATAAGGATTTTCCAGTCTCTGGGTAAGAAGTTTTCCACCGTAATAGTGGGATTTCTTCTCCTATTTCCATTGTATCACTCCTGGGAGAAAGCTAAGGATATTTGGGAAGCAATCACAATTGGAGTGCTTAATAAGGTCTTCACCTGGATTTCCCTTTTGGTAAGCCCTGTAAACGTAGGACCAGTTTCCTGTAAGGAAATGGAAAATCTAGTACCTATTGCAGAAAAATACTTATTCCTGTCATACCACAGGTACTCTTATATATAGTTTAAGTTCCAAACTATATAGACAGAGTACCCATGGTCGAGAGTCCTAAGCCCTGGGATCAGTCTCAGGGTAATCCCCATAAGTTGCAGCAAACAAGTCAAATGGAAAAGCAGGAAAGACGGCAAGCGGTGTCTAAGAGTAAAAGTACTAGGGCTTGAAGTTCAAAATAGTATTACCGTGTCTAAGAGTCCTCCCAATAATACCAGACAGGGTGGATATTTACAAATGAAATAGCTTACTTGATTGTCCAATTTATCGACTCCTGCTACCTTTTCTAGTGAATCCCCTGTAGTTGCAGCTCTTCTCTTATCCGGTCTTAGTTTAGGAAGGGTTCAGAAAGCACTCTGAGTGAAGAACACGGAACTGTTGGCATGTCAGAATAACCACTCTTTTCTCTTTCGACTTTTGATTACCCAGCTCGAAAGGAAGCTACTATCTCTCGGGTGCGAACGAATAGGAAAAGAATTCATCACAATTGACTAAGAGGCAGCATAGCCGATGCTGTCAGAATTCCTATTCAAGGGCCCTACCTTATTCAAGAACTAGAAAAGATCTGATCTAAAAATATCCAATTCCAACTATGTTGTAATAGAGGATGGAGAAAAGCGGACTTCCTTCTCAATTCTCATCCAATGCTAACTTTTAGGCATAGCATTAGCCTATATTCCGCGAGTCAGAAACCCTGATCCGTGCGCTGATCCTTCTATAGTAGTAATACAAGATCTCAAGGGAATCACTAGTTCCATGCCTTCTACTTAGGCAACCCGAATCTGCGTATACTTACTCTAGAAAGAGAGCAAACTTCCAACGAATCCTTCCACTTCTATAACAGAGGCTAAAAGGTGAGAACGAAGAAACTTTTTTTGGGATTTTTAAGGCTTCGCACCTACTTTTTGTGTCTCCCATCATAAGACAGCTGGCCGATACGAGGGATTGACTTAGGCGCAATAGCTTGTTTGAATAGAATCGTAAACGAAACCACTCTATCGCTACACATGATCTGTTTACTTACTCTTACTTAGCTAACGCTACATTTGTCGAACAGGAAACTTTCGATGGTTGCTCGCTTCCACTTCCAAATCCCTAAGCAAGAGGTCCCATACTGTCCTATCCTAAACTAGAACAGCTAACTCAGACTCAGGGGACACTTCTGACTTGTTAGCTGCAGGTACAAACATAGAGAGTTTGTTAGGTCCCATCCGGTCTACAAAAAGAGAACTAGAACGCGAACTCGTCATGACTTTTTAGCTATAGGGACAGTTCCACCGACCTAAGAGCCAAGTTAGTCAGAAACTTCCCATTGATTGAATGTCTATTTCATATTCCTGTCATGCAGGTAATAGATCCAGAACAGTCGTAAGGCCTCCGTTCGGTCGTTACGCCGACAAGTAAGGAATTAAATAGTCAAAACGCTATGCCCCAATGTTAGGACTTTAGTAGCAGCAGTAGCAATAGGATAAGGCATGCCTAGTAGTATGTGGGGCCTCTTTCTTTTGTGGAACCGACGAGGTTTTGAAGGCAAGAGAAGGAAAATCATTTCACTGAAACAAGGATAAGACCCTGGTTCCATTCTTATCTTAATGCCCCAAGATCGGTAATAAATAGAATATATAAGATTGATCTTACTTCTCACACACTTTCGAAAGGACTAGGCTTCTTCTCAAACAAGTATCCCCTTAGTGGTATAATAGAGTAACCCAAGTAAAGCTGCCACTTTTCCAAAGTCGTTTTAGGGAGTCAAAATACAAGCAGGGCACACTATTAGATTAGAAGAGTACTTATTATAGACTTACTGGCTGAATCCTTATATTATAATAAATGAAATCTCTGAAACAAGTCAGTCAATCCCTCCAGCTATCCCTCTTCCCGTTGGTCGAGATAGTACAGCAGGGGGAACCCAATACTCTCCTCAAAAGCTAACTATAATTGAAACACTATTCTTGTTTAAGGTCTTAATGAATGTTTCAAGTAGCTATTTTCTTCTACCTCTATAATTGATGATAGAACTACTGATAAGCACACTTCTAACCCAGATACTGTGCAAGGGAGACATTGAAACCACAGTTATTCGATATTTGATTACAGTGACTGGCCAGGACCATGCGAAAACATATACCAGAATCCTAGCACCTAAAGTATCTATATTAGGAAAGTCAATCTCTTGTTCAACCCTGCAGAAGGATTGTATCGAATGATGTTAGTAGCAAAGAAGCCACATTGTGATTTGTCAAGAGGAGAATAAAGACATAACATATCTCTTTCCTGACCCTATTTGGGTCAGATCTTTTAGAACCTCACCCTTTAGAAAGGGTCATGTCTTTTATAACTCGGATACTGAACCCTATTTGGTCCCTAAAGGGCTGCTACTTCATCTATAAGGGTTTAGAACTCGGCTAATATACCCTATTCGGTAAGGTGTCAGATCTTTTAGAACCTTCAGAGCCCGTATTGTCATTGTGAAAGGGGGGTTCAGCATACCACAGTTGTAGGTATTCTATGATTCAACTCCGAAGAATGATGGGAATCTGGTATTGAGTTGAGAGCGAATGGGCGGATGCGATTCATAAAGAGTCTATAACGGAGGTTGGGATGCAAGCAAGAAGTCAGTTGAGTTCCCGTATCTGTATTCAGAATCGTCTTTGGTGGGTGGATCCGTTGAAAAAAGGTGTCATGGGGTTGGTTGTGATCGATAGTCGTAGTAGTAGCAAAACAATAGAGTGTACTCGAGTGGCGGTGTTGAACTGAGAACGAACTGCCTATCAAGCAATACAGTGCTTCAGATCCGAAAGGTGGACTGCTGGATGGTCCGAAGGCAATATGCAGAGATGACCTGACCAATCGTAACCAACCGATCATGCAATGGACACCCCGAAACGTTTTGAGTAGCCTAGACCATTCAGCTATGGTGCTAGAATAGTGGAAATGGGGGTACTGCCCCACATTATCAATGAGTACCAAGCCTATGCTTTCCGCTGCCAATTGAGTATAGATGGCTCTCCAGAAGGTCAATTCAACTCGAGCTAAACTAGAAATGATATCTCCTGGCCCAATGTGCTAAAATGGCTTCTTGATTTGAAACCCATTCACCAATACGAGGTTTCTGACCTGCTGCCTTGCCTATGGAATGGAACCACAAAATAAGAAACGGACCAGAAACACGTCCAATCTGGTTTCTTTCGTTCGATGCCATTGGATAGTCGTCGATGCACCTTTTTGCCAAAGGGGGGAATGGTGAAGGCATTTCAACTGGACCGCCAATGCCACTAGATCAGTCAGGTGTGTTTGTCGCATGTAGTAGTTGTGATCGTTGATGTACCGTTTGTTGCTCATTTGACATCTTGTTTTCTAGTTCGCTCTCTTCTTGTGACGCAATCGTGATAGTTGTTGGCATTGGCAGATGGTCAGTTCTCTGTTCCGAACATTCCTTAGCAGTTGATGACACCGTTTAAATCGTAGTGCAACCACCAATGAGTGCATTCAGTACTCTACTCTAATATTCCTTCTCCCACACCTCAAATGGAACGAGTCGACCTACAGAATTTGTCTTGAGTGGATGAAATCAAAGGCACGTATGAAACTATTAGAAGAGTACTTGTGATGGTCTGTTTATACTCGGTATAATATAGGTAGTAGTCCCAACACACAACTCTCGTCAGGGACCGTTTGGGGACTGCCACTATACACAGGATGCCAAGCGACTTCCTATGTCAATGTCATGGGTCAAAGGTGCACCACCTAGCAGCAACTTGAACTTGAACCCTTCGGCATATTGGTGACACTGGAATCATAGCATTGTTGGCAGTTCACATTCCATCCGCCATACACTCCGAACCGCATCACTCTCCCCTCTTTCACCTCCAGGCAGTTGGGGGACTCTTCGGCCATGGGGATCGTATCACCCCCAGCTCACGGATCGTTTTGGATCGCGCTACCCTTTCAACCCACCTGCACCCGACCATCAAGATAACCACCAATGCAGTGGAAAGAGGTACCCAATCAATAAGAGTAGTAGGGGTGCCACAATTAGTACTCTACTCTAATAGTGAATAGTTTGGACCATTTCCTTACCCTTTCTTTAGAAAGGGTCAGATCTTTTAGAACCTAACCCTTTACTTTAGAACCCTTAGATATCAGTAGCAGATACCGATATCTAAAGAACCTACCTTATCAGTCGAGTTACTTCATACCTTTGACTACTCTTGAGATATAGTGGAAACATTTTGTTATGGTGGAGAGTGTGGAGTGAAAAGCCAATTAAGCAGAGCATGAATCGGAATCCACTTATATTAATAAAGAATACCTCCACATTCACAAAACGGTTGATCTTAGCGTGCTAGCCGCTTCTTCATTTCGTATAGTGATAACGCTTTATCTTTCTTAGCACTCTTCCCCCTTGTATAGTAATAGGAACTCTGGTTTCTTGGCTTTCTCCAGTACTCTTATATATGGTGATAGAAGAGTACATGTTTCTCTGACTTGACTCAGCTTGACCTACTTGACTCAGCGGTTAGAGTATCGCTTTCATACGGTGAGAGTCATTGGTTCAAATCCAATAGTAGGTAAAACCAGCCCTACTACCTATATTATACACTGATAAGGATAAATAACGACCAGCATGACAGCAAGCATGGACTGGCGGAGTCAACTGAATGACCAGGTGGCTTCCACTTGTGGCCTTCTTGCCTTGACACCTTAATATCACGTGGGATCACCGCCTCTTGCGGCCATGAAAGACCAACCACTTTGCGTAGGTCTGGGATTGAGCGATCTCTTCACATCAATATTGCTGCTACTGTTGCGTGCTCCTTTTAGTACTTTTTATCCACGCGGGAGGAGACCCAAGAAAAGTAGTGAGAACCCCCTATGCTATGCTACCATCATTTGCAGTAGCTTTACTCCACACCCTGATTGAGATAGAGAGATGTCTCCCTATTTAGATAGATAAGGGGGCGGGAAGATCCTAAACAAGTGAAACGCCAAGTTCCGGGAGAGGCCGACAAAGTAGATACGACTTGGAACTCGTCCATTCGTTGGGTGATCCCTTTCTCTCATGTTTGGGTGTTTGATCATCGTTTAGGCCAGCGAGTTAGATTTCTTCTCATTGCAGTCACCTCCGGGGTTCTTCACACCTGGATAGTACTAGGACCCTTGTGCCCTGGCCCTCGATAAGATAAAGCTGCCCAACCTATGACCCACAACTCAAAATGAGCCTTGCGACGAGATGCGGACATTCCCCATGCTGTGTTTCCCTCTGGTCCGTTCCTGGGTTGGGTTAGGGGAACATCTGAGAGCGATTTCCTTCACGGATCCAAACACGCTCACAAGGATCACAATAATAATAAGACCAATAGATACTTCATAAGAGACCATTTGAGTTGCAGATCGTAATGCTCCTAGAAAGGCATATTTCGAATATAGAGGACCCAACAATCAACGAGTTGATCATATACTTCTATGAACCATAAGCGCACGTCCTCTGTCACCCCCCCCCCACCACGCTTACGGCTCTATACCCCAACCCACTAGCCCCCAGTACTCCCTTTCTATTCCTCATCGCCGGCAGGGAAGAGATTAAACCATGGTTCCTCCTCTCCGCATTCGCTTTGCTCATTTTTGGGTGGATGGGATTCATTCCCTTGCATTCCTGATAGCACTACAAAAAGCTCCAGTCTTAACGCCCCTATTACTACTATGCAGCCTTTCCTCGGGTTCGTAGAGTCGGGTTTCCCATTTACCCACAACGGAGGAGCCTCCCCCACCAGGCAGGTGGCCACGGGTCATCACACACTCTTCAAACAACAAATCCACTTTGAGGTTTACTTATTTTCTTGGATAATTGTCAGAATGTGTACGAGATACCATAAGGGCCCAATATCTCAATAGCACCTTTTTCTAAGGCTTCAAATGATACTGAATATCCGAAACATAGGAACAATCTGACTAGAAATTCATTCAAAACTTGATCAAAGAACCAGCATTTATTGAAGAAGCTATAGAGTCGATTCCAAAAAGTACTAGTTTGAAAGGCTTGTTCGAATTGATCCACTACGGGATTTACATTATACGCAACAAAAGCACCTGAAGTACTAAACAGAATAGGTATGATTTTGGTAATGGTTGGATTAGCAAACTCGGATTTGGCAAGAATCTCATTTTTTGGTAGTATGAAGGGGGAATTGGCCCAAAAATTGGATAGGGGTCAAGTGGGCACCGGCGGCTGACTCAAGTGCCCCCCGAACCGTGCGAAATGGTCACCTATTACACGGCTCATTCACTCTGACTGGGCAATAGACTTTGTGAAATATGGGCATCAAATGGGAGAGTTTCAAACCCTCACTAAAGAAAGAAACATGATTATCTCGGTGATAAAGAGTGAACGAACTTGGGCTAGGTGGAAAGGGTCGGCTTGCTAAAGTGACAGAAGTAGAACACCCGTGGGTTCTCGCGTCATTTTCTTGATACTTTATGAAAGTCGGTTCTCCTTGATTTGATGCTAGATGAATTATTGATCTTATTCTTATGATGTCTCCTGAGATTCCAAAAATTGCTGTTTGGGTACCCGCTGACAAGGAGATGTGAGGTGACCTTGAAGCTGTTGGGCAGTTCCATTCTGTAGAATCGATGAAGTACGGATTGTTCAGTGAAAATACCTTTTTCACATGGGTCGTTCATTCTCTTTGCCTCATTGGCCATTCGTTCGCTGATCGCTATCTCTTCTTTCCACCACAACTTGCAAATAATAATGAGATTGAGAATGGTCCAATAAACTTTTCTCCATTTTCTGGGTCATCTCTTTCCTCTATGGAGGGCAATCATCGAAGGTTAAAGAAGATCCCAAGACTTCCAAAGATACCCAAAGATAGATAAATGAGTTATTGGTCCTACGGTGAAGCAGTCAAAGAGATCCCATTATTTGTGATCGGCTCGGAGGGATGTCTTGTCCGGCAAGAAGACTCATGGTATCGGAATTTAGAAACACATATCAAATATTTGGAGGGTCTTCGCCTCTTCCTCAGAGCTGCCCATTGAAGTTGCATCATCCTGTCCTGGCCACTAATAGAAGAATAATCTCTTGGGAAGTCCTGGTAGCGTAGTCCATTGTTTGGGTCGGTTCACTTGACTCCTTCTCATAAGGGCGGGTAGAGTCTCAAAGAGTGCTTCTAAGTTCCGGAGATTCTTCCGAGAAGCTAGGTCAAGGCTATCTGGCAGAAAAGGATTCGGATGGCACAAAGCCATTGTTCTTCCCCCGTTTCCCCGATCTTAGCTGGCTACTCAAAGGGCTTGATCCTTTCTTTTTCTCGAGAGTCCATCCTGGAAATAGAAATGGGCTAGAGATCCCAGTCGTTTCTAAGTAATTTCCACCTTTTGGATCGCACTAGGAATCATACATTCGCTGAATGACTCGACAACCAGGTATTTCACTTACCTGCACATAAGCTTCCTATATTCTCTAGAACATCCCATCTCGTTTCATAGAGCCTGCTTCCCGAAAAGATAGACTTCCTATCAAATCTTTCACAGTCCCTAGAGATATCCATCTGGTGGTCCTTCACTCCCTCGCTTTGTCTTCCCAGCTATCCTTTACATGCAGGTAATATCAGATCGAATGCTCATTCTGGCTTCTCATCTAGCTTCTCTCCCACTACTCAACCCTATTTTTTATTATTTCATTATTTTAGTATTTTATATTGAAGGGGAAACTTATGCTTCTAATAGATTCCTAGCTAGATAAGATGCATCTACGAGAAGCTATTTTTTATGTAATATTACATTATATGAAAAAGGATATCAAGTAGCGATTAAACAAGATCGAATTATAGCTCGTTAAAGATATAGGAATAAGTGGGATCTCTCTAATATATGAAAGCTAATAAGGACTAGCACGTTACCAATCAGGTAACAAGGTCTGTCTCTACTTTTTTCTTCGACCTAGAAGCGAGTAGAATGTTTCGATTTGAATTTGAGACTCAACACAGGGTCTGACCTAGACTCATATAGCCTGAGTACTTAGACATAGTACCTTAACACTTAAGATGCATGGCATTGGTAGAACCCTCAAAACCCTACCTTCACTTCATGTTTTCTAAAAGTTGTTATGGAAAGAGATCAATCAGATGACAAAGCCTACCATGTCTCCAAGAAGATTGAAGTTCTCACTCAAGCTCAAGATTCTCAGTCTAGTCTTATACCACCTAATCGGTTCAATGGAATGGGAATGAAAGGGGATATTCTTCTTATGGAGATCTGGTAGTACAGTAGATGTCCCTCCATGGCTTGAATACGGAAATAAAGATGATTCAACCCTTTTATGATTCAATCTGTTCTCTTGAATGAAAACAAGTCTTAAGGGTTTCCCCTGATTCAGAAGAACACAATTCTAATTGAAAGAGTCTTTGGAAAAGGCCCTCTGCTCTTCCTTTGGTTATATACCAAATCACCTACCTGTATCAGTGGATTCTCCTGATTCTTAGAAATTGAGGCCTCGTACAGATTGCTTTCATAAATCATTAATGTCTTTATTTTCAAAATTCTCCTTCTTCCTTCCTTATTTGAGGATTCAGCCCTGGTTGATAGTTTGTTTCAGTTGAAGGGCAGAGATGAGGTTTGTAAATAAACCAATTCCTTCTATCGTGTATTCCCAATTCATGCATCCTTAGATGCTTCAATTATCAATTTTAGTATTGAGCGAAAGGTTACACCTATGGATTATTTATTGTAGGCCAACTCTACTCCACTAGTACCAATAGGCGGCATAGGGGAAAAATCACTATGCCTAGGAAATGAAAAATTTGTTATAAACCTTATCAGGATCGGGATAAAAATGCTTACCAATGGAAAGGGAAATCTGTCCAAAACGAAAAAGACTTGAAGTGGATCCAATACCACGACGCCTTTAGAGGCACTGTTCAGTGAGTTTAGTAAAGAATTTGAATGAGAAGAAGGTTGTAAGGCAGTTTCCACTCGGTAGTCTTCTTGGAGCGGATAGCCAGCTCCACCAAGGCAGAAGGGGAAGTCTTTCTAGTAGTGAAAGAGAGACCGCTGATGATGATAACTTGAAGATGAAAGAATTTCTTTATTGAAATATCAGATCGAGAGAATATTTGTAATTGAATCATCCCTAGAAGGATTTTGGCACCCATGCAGAAGCGAGACCCTTGATTGAGAACTGTGAAAGGGCTGCTTTGAGAGAAAAAGCAAATATTTGGCTTGTCTCTGTTTTTCACCCAAGCAAGCCATGAATCAAAGAAGTGGAAGCAGCATCCATTCTTCCACAGTCATAAGATAGAGAGGAAAGAAGAGAATCCTAAAAATCTTATCAAGGTACCTTTTTTTAATGGGGGTAGTGTGTTCCACCACACCCACAGCATAGTGAAAAGGAAAATTGATTCCCCGGGGTTTACCACTGCATGACCGAACCAGAAATGGAAAGTAAAGACAGATCGCAGTTCGAGAAAAAGAGCTATATGCGGTACCTAGAACAATGTCTCAATCCAACCTAAGCACCTATACTGTTTGCTAAACATTTGGGAAGCTCTCGCAACTCACCTGGAACTATTATACATATATAATTCCAAAGAAGGCTTTGCTAATCATAAATACTGAAATGAAAGCAAAACCACTCCTCTCCTGAGGAAACGTCTTGTCTATAGAGATTCATTCCTAAGTTGCGGTAAGAGTGATTCATCTAATTATGGTTGATACAACCCAGCCTTTTCTTTCTAGAGGTTTAGGGGCGCATAGCTTGAGACCTAAAAAAACCGCATGATAGATGTCAGTCAAGCGGATCGATCAGCATTCATGTTAAGAGAAGGGTAGCGAGTTTTGTTCCTCTCTTTGTGTCGTGGTCTGTCCCCCTTCTAGTTGTGGTAGAGGCAGCAGAGGATGAAGTGGCCAATCATGGTGGGATAGAAGACCTCTTTTTATCTGCCTTCGCCAGGTTCGTGAAGAAAAGTCTGATGGTTAAGAACCTTATTATAAGAAAATGTTGGATCAACTACATTACCCCAAAGGAACTATGATGCCAACATCATGAAAAGAATAAAGTAGTGATAATTACCGGGTCTGGCTTGGTGGTTTGACCCCCGCTGGATCTCACTAAGCCTTTTCCAGGTCTATTCCCAACATATCATACTCAGCTAAGTTTCAGGGTTGGAACACTTTGTGTTGATCGACGCCTAAACTCGGGGTAAGTCCTTTCTTTGCATCCGATCTCCTCATCTCAGGCCTTCCCTATCTCCATTCTCTTCACCTGGTCTGGCCCTTTGATTCACTAGACTTTTGGTGCTTAAAAAACACCAAGTGAGATCCCAACTAAACCCACTCAATTCAGAAAGATTCCAACTAAATGATTGACTTCATGCGCACTTCTCACATATTCTAATCGATGGACTATGGATACATTCTTCACATATGGTAAGGGACCACTCCAAGTGACATACAGGTTCACTTCTCAGATTGACTACAGGCGCCCTATGATTGACTACAGAAAACCACTCTGCATGGCTACTTTTTCCATGATGACGGGATCACTCCATATTCGATTCGCGCTTTGAGTGTGCAAGAAATTTGAAGACTACCAAATCTGACCTCTAGTTTTGGTGCTTTGGACCCCTTTTCTTTTCTCCATCAGCATTTTGAATCTGTGGAATGCATCCTTTATTGACTCTTTCTATACATACTCGTAAGAGAAGAAAGATCAATCAAAGGTCAATATCAATCAAAAATTAGAACCTTCACTCGTGGTGAACTCGGCCAACGGTTGGGTTGATTGAGGAGTCTAATATGATGGTTGAATCAAGAAGATTGGCACTAACTATCAGAAGGACATGGGATATGAGGGGAGCCTCATCTAGATCCCGAAGTGAGTAGCCGACCCGCTCCCTGGCACTTTAGTTCAAGTGAACCCGCCCACTGAATCTTTGTTATAGCCTCACTACCTAAAACATATTTTATTAGTTGGGATTCCCTATTAATTTCATATTTCTTAAGCTTTAGAGTGTATTGGCAGGCACACTATCGTACTTCTGCTTATTCTTAGAAGAGAAGAAGAGGAATAATGTCAATACCGCTCTAAATCGAACATCTGGTGTAGGGCATAGAGACTTCAATTCTTCCATAACTGACTCCTTACTTAGCCTTTGAGCTCTAAATAATATCTACCGCCACGCTACTATATCATATTACTTCGCAAACATGCTAGATAAGGACCTTGTAGCTACATCAACAGGGCCGAATACCTAAAAAGTTGACAACCAAGACTTGATTTAGGCCATGAGGCCATAGGAGAGGAGAAACCACCGAGAAAAACCAAATTCCAAGGCTTAAAACCAACACAAACCCATGAAGAAAGAAAGCATGTACCTCTATCCGAAGGCAAAGGAAAGGGGCTCCTAAAGAATAAAAGGAAAAACCTCAGTATTTAGTTACACTATACCAGAGTCCTCATGCAGGATGCGACCCTTCTTAGCCCACCGGGCACTCCGGTTCAATTTCCCTTTTAGGAGGGAGATGACATGCCAGAATGTTATATGATAATCTAGCTTACTATTCACACCTCAAGATAGAATATGAATTTCAGGCGCAACCTAAGGAAACTTAAAATGAGCTCTAGTTAGAAAAGGCATGAGATTTCAAGCCCAAGCGGAAGGAAATCACTCTGCAGACATTGCATGAAATAGATCAGCTCGATGATGCTGAAGCCTTGCTTCTCAGAGACCCCTTAGGAAATTTTGAATATCTTGTCCTTTACCTAAGAATGGTCTCTAGCTCCACCTCCAATGATACCTCATCCACAGTGGTCCACTGACCCTCCCACTGGGCTGGGCCCCGTGATGCGTCTACTCACAGAAGTTACCGCGGCTTCAGTATTCAACTCTATACATTGCAAGTCAGTGGAAGAATCATCTCCAGATTACCCTGACCAAAGCTATCTCATGATCGAAATGAAAGAGTATATGGAGCGGCAATGCATGAAGCAGAGAAGGGAATACTATCGGGATTTCATCATTTCACATGAGTGCAAAGCTGATGAAGTGGCATCCTCTGGTAACAGAGCCCGAAGTAGGAAAGGTCCATCCCAACTCATTACACCTCTGTGAACTCGTGTTTAGCTAAATATTAAGGAGGAATAATATTTGCCTTAAATCTCCATGATAACCTCAGCAAAGTCGAAGGCAACAAAACCATGGGAATAGGTTCCAGTGGAAAACATTTTCAAACATGGCCCTTCAACTCCTCAAGAGACAGAGAAGCACTTTCCATTGAAAAAGAGACTTGGAATGCTCAGTCCTCATCCATATCTGTCACATGCTCAAAGGGAACATAATCCGCTCCCATCTTGGGGAGGTAAGGGGCCCCTAAGCAAGAGGAAATGTCACTCTAATCCTCCTCAGAAAACCATTTCCTTAAACACCTGGCTTCAGAAACATGATCGTGAAGGGACTCAAAAGCTAGTTCATGAGCACGATTTCCCAGAAGTTTCCATTATCTCTTTAGGAATTCCAAAAAACAGGCCCACCACAGAAGAGATAGTTGCTAATATTGAACAGCTGAAGCGTCAGTTGAAGGTGGTAATGCAAGTAACATCAGCCTCAGCACGCATGAAAGCAGAAGGAATCCAGACGGCGACCATCAAGATGATAAGTGGCAGAATCCGTGCATGGGAAGAGATGGGGAAGGTCAAAAGTAGATCAGGAAGCCCCCGCCCTCTATGCTCTTTATCAAGAAGGCATTCATTCATTGAATAATTAGGCTGAGGCTGAAAGATCTCCTGCTAGATCGCTACACAGGCCACCGCCCAGAGACCTGCCCACTTAGTGTGACTGACATAAAAAAAGAAGCTCCCCAGCAAGAGGATGCGCTAACGCACGCTCAATTCGTTTCTTGTTGAGTGATGACGCTTCAGTTCGAAGGGTTAGGATCTGGGTCAAGTAGTAACTCGTTTTTATCTATTGCTCAAGCGAATTCCATTCAATCTAGTCCCGAGTTAGCTTCCCCATATCAAGAGTTGTTTCATGTCGAAGGTATAGTATAAGCACCTAGGTTTCGGAAAATTAAGTAGTTGTTAGCCCTCTGTTTCAGTTCGAAGGTCAATATCAAGTAACAAGCTAGGAGTCTTTAGTAGCTAAAGTTCTTTTTCAAGTACCGAGTTGGTCTCTACGGAAAGAGCTCAGGTATTTATGGCATCTATGTTAGCTCTGATCTCTGAACTGTTTGCTATTAGCTCAGGAAGCTAGTAATCTATTTAGATATTAATTGGTATTATTGGAAGCTATGAGATGGAAGCTGTTGGGCTAGGTTTTAAGAGCTACGATCTGTAAGATCTAAGCTCTAGTGTGTTCTTTTAGGTTAGCTGGCAGCTCTTAGTCAATCTGTAGCTAGCCGGTAAGAGAGATATTAGTGTTGTTGTAGCTTTGACCCTTTAGGTATTTACTCTATTATCTAGAGTAGCTATCAGTCCAGTAGCTATGGTATCTATGAGTTTGGGATAAGATCTATAAGTGGTTTTCTCTAGTATCTAGGGTCGGTAGAAGCTTTTCCTTTCATCCCCTTTTGAAGCCCTCTTTCATTTAAATATCCATCATCAATGGGGTTCCCCTCAAAGCATCATTACGTCACTGGTTGTACCGTATTTCCCTCCCCTGTGGTGAAGCTACTAAATGAAATTCCTAAGTAGGGGATGGAGCAAGTAACCAAGACAACAAGGTATCTAGCCTCTAAGGAAGCTCTGGTATCTAGTAGCGAAGGTAGCTAGGAGTTTGTATTAGCTAAAGGCTCAGTACAGAGGATAGGCTGGTTCTTTTGGAATCAAACAGGAAGAATGAATGTTGTGCCTTCTGTAATGGGGAGGAAATCCATAATCACATATTCTTCAAATGCCCCTACTCTTCAAAGATATGGGTGGATATACAGAAAAAGATTCATGTCAATTGGCCGGATAAACCTTGATGAGAATACCAACCCTCTCCATCGTCACGACTTGGATTCGAACCAATACCTCTGGGACCCGTACTCAGTAAAGAAGGGAACTACCTTTATCGTGATTTTTGGTAACGCGGTTCCGCCAATCATTCTATATGGCCTAGTTCGTGGGCAGAATCGGATGTCAGCCGGGGGATCAGTCCTCACCCATCCGAATTACTTCTTCCTCTGCCCCCCTTACCCAACAAGCAATGAATTGAGCGTGCGTTAGCTAAAGCTGCTCTTTTTTAAGCAGGCAACGGTGGTGTTGCATTGTTTGCACAATCTTCATAACAACACACTAGCGCGACTTCAACACCCTGAAAACAAGTCACGAAAGCCTAGATAGAACAAGCAACGACTCATTAGATGGGCAGGCTACCGTTTGATTCTCATCTCAAATCAATTCCAACGGCAACACGCTAAGCAGAATCATCCAGAAAACATCTTTGAGGTGGAGCACCATGAATAATCACAAATAGGCCAAGAGCAACATGCGGTGAAACGAGGTCAGGAAATGATCTTCCAACATTTCTGCCAGCCCCAACCAATAGTGAAAAAGTGAGAGTTTGAGTCCTAGAACCGTTGAATCGACCTTGTTTCTGAAAACCACCACTGCCATTTTCTCTATTGACCCAGTGTATTTGAGCAGATCACCTCAATGATCCAATTCCAAAAACCAACTATGGATATTACTCTACTACACTACTATAGTTTCTGTGCGGTGTATTTTAGTAGTTCTAATTACCCCCAACCTCCCCACCAATATACTGAGACAAAGAGGATGACCCGAACAATGTCTACAAAATGCCAGTACCATGCTGCCGTTTCAAAGCCAACGTGATGCGCCCTGCCGAACTGCCCTATCGATTGGCAATAACAACATATGCTCGAGTATAGCGTACCAATGATCACATGCAACCCATGACACCCGGTTGCTAAGGAAAACGTTGAACCATATATACTATCCGACAAAGATAAGTAGTTGTTTTCATATCACAACCCTTGCAACCCAGTGAAAATGAGAGCCAGTGAAACGGTAGCGAGTAAAGAGAAAACAGATCGATGGTACCTGCTGTTCAGTAGATCATGATGAGGCCAAGTGATTGATGCTCTAGACATTGGGGGAATCAGGGTATTCAGCATTGGAAGCTCCTGAGGATCGAAATGCAAGATTCCTTGGGGTGGCCAGATCAATCTGACCTCTACCGCTGGCGCCAAAGCAGAATGATAAGACGCCCAAAAGAGAGAAAGAAGGAACATCACCTCTGAGACTATGAACAACAAAATCCATATCTCAGTCCATTTTTTACTACTGGGGTATGCTGCCCTACCTTCGCTTCACGTAGCACATCACGCCACCAAAGGAACAAGGTGTATAGGATCACCACTAGCCCCATCATACCAACTGTGGAATACCCGCGACTTGGATGCATGTACAAAACACCACCAACTGTATTGGCCCCAGCGCCAATAGCTCCCAACATTGTCCATGGACTTGGCTCCACCAAATTATAGGAATGCCTCAGTGAATCAAGCATGTCTTAACATCCCGAGAGGTTTCATGAACCATCCATGCCACCCCATCCACTCCAATATAGTAGGTCAGTAGTGGTATACGTAGTGTTCGATCTGATCAGGCCCCATCACCAGCTGTCAGTTTTCCTTCCACACCTGCCCTAAGTACTCTACTCTAAACTATATAGGAAGAGTACCCATGAATTTACTCATGACCGTTCCTTAACACCCCCCCGTCGGTCACTTCATCCTATCCCCCATGAATACCTCATCTCTATCATCATATATAGTCTATAGTCGTCATACGGCTTGATATGCTGCTGTTAGTGGTACTCCAATAGCCCAGTTGAGTTGCAGCACCTTGGTATCTTGCTCTGCCATCGCCCCGAAAAACCTCATACGATGATAGAGAACCGCTGAGGTCGAACATAGTTGCTTTGCGTAACACTTTTTATTCAAATATTCCATGGTTTATGGTCATAACCTTTCATATTGATTTCTTATATAATCATCCTTCGGTGATCGCTTGACTCACGATCTACTAAAGGGAAAGTAGCTTGATGTTGGTTCGAATCCAGCTCGTGAGATCCACTATTGTAGTTCATATTCAAGTCGGTTCAGTGTTTCTTCTGTGGATTTAGGTCTATTGTCGACCCGTTGTTTATCCACTGTCGTGCTTCTTCTCAGTGTTCCCATTGGGGCCCCCTTTCGATTCTATTAGTACTACGCTCGCCCGACCCCACTGGCGGGATATGCTGATGAATGACTACTGGGAATCGTGGGTGCCATAGAGCTTATCATAGAAATACAAAAAACGTATCGCCCACTTCCTACAATCCAGCCTGAACCTTTGGGTAGGCTCTGCAGGATCAACAACAATAGCTGCACATAGTACGGTAGTTCATAATGAAAAGCTACTTGAGGAAATAATGGAACATTGTTATGTAGATCCCAACTAAGGAAACTCGAGCATAAGGTCTGGCTATATGCGAAGAAGTTATCATGGACGAGCCACATGCAGGGAAACTTACACGTGTGGTTCTGGCCGGGCACCTCAGTATACTGTACTAATATGTGTAGGTACCCATCATTCAAGTGATATTGTCATGGCACAAAAGCAGATATGGTCTGGTATTACCTTGTTCCCTGTATTGGTTATGTTCTTCATTTCTCGTCTAGCAGAAACTAATCGAGCTCTATTTGATCTCCCAGAAGTGGAAGCTGAATCAGTTACAGGCTATATTGTAGAATATGCGCGGGATGTGATCCTTAATAGTACACTGTTGGAAGAATCCATTGTCCTGGGGTCCTGGGGACTCATTATGACTGAAACAAGGGGCCACTACGTCATCATTGGAACCTATATCGAGTTGTTCCAAGAAGATCCAGTGTTATGTTCTTATAAAAGGGAATGAGCTTCAGAACGTGGGTAGCTGGCGCCAAAAGACGAAAGCCAAGCGAGCATTTATATGGTAATTCGGTGATTTCCAGCTCATATCTGAAGTGATATTCCTATCTATCTTATAGGAATGACATAATGATAATACATGTTCCACACGCCCAAGCTACAGATTTTCATATGGCCCTCATTGGTTTCATGCATGAAGCTCAGGAATATGTTTATTTGCTAATATGATGTCCGATCATAGTTCAGTAAAGATTTTAAGTGGGTTCTCTTGGACAGAAAAGAAGCAGGGCCACCAGAATAAGTTATTTGGAAGGGCATAGGTCCTTCACACTGGCTAAACAATATACATTCACTTTTTCATCATTCGACCTTTTACCGGTTCGAGCCTTTCAAGTTACATCCTCCGACACCATCGACTGGTGGTCTTTCACACACTACATAGGATCCAGGGCCAGCTGCACGAGATAAGGCAAAAAGCCAAAGATAAAGGGGCAGTAGGAGCATAGTATGGTCGAAGCATCATTAAGCATTCTCAATAATGGGGTGGGACGCACGGTCATACCTGATAGCATAAGACGGGGTGCAAGTGGGCCCGATACTCCCGCTAGAAGTCATCGCGGTCGTGAGAGGGTATTATCGGGATCGTAGATCGGACCTTCTAAACCACCCCATTCATCCAAAAGAGAAGGGAAGAGGCCTATGTATTTCCATGACCCCTGCTGATTTGACCCTATCTACACCCACCCCTAGTGGTCCTGCCACCACGCCGCAGAATGGGAGCTCGTGTGGGTCGCTCAAAGCACCTTTGTTGTTCCCTCGGTGGGGCCCACCGATCGACAGAGCTCCACGACCAGAAAAAGAAGTGCAGTTTGAAATCCATATGATAGGTGGTAACTATCTTGTATGGTTCGAGGGGTAATCGGCATACCCAGGTAAACCTGGTGGCCTTCGGCTCCAGGGGGAATCTTTGGCTCTATCGAACATACAGGGAATTGGAGGAAGCATTCTACCGATGTCAAGTCATGGACTGGTTTCTTTAGCCCTTTTTCTATGTGTGAATAGGTGTAAGTTCCTACTATTGGAGGATCTAGAGGAAGAGTAAAGATTTATTACCTGGCCCACTGTGGTAAGAGAATAGAGTACATCCGGATACCGGGCATTGTAACGACCCAAAATTTCATTAATGGAAAATCCCTCTTGATCCAGTTAAATGTTTCTTTATGAAAAAAAAATGTTTTTATAAGATGTAAACTTCTTTAGTTTAACGTTAATATTTGTGACCGTTACTTTTATAGCCGTTGAACAGTGATCATCTGGGTAGTTTAAATATAAGGCTTTAACGAACCAATTTTCTACTCAGACAAAGGAAGCGATGGCCTCATCCAGTAGAATTTCCCCTTACGAAGCCCATTTGTCGGAGCTCGGAAAGGAGGTGGCGTCTTTGGGCTTTTCCCTTGACCAAGCCCAAGCTGAGCTTTATCAAGTCAAGCTCGAACGTGATCGTCTACGGGAAAAATGGAAGTTGATAGAAATTACCACTCGAGCGATGTTATCCGAGCCGCCCCAAGAGTCTGTCACCATCGCACACCTTACCCTTAGGTCTTATGCGGCTATTTTAAGGGGTTATGTAACAAATAAGTAGCACCATGTTCATGTAAATTATTTTTGTATATGATAATGAATATAATTTCTAGTCATTTTTGATACATTGTAATTAGTTTTTAAAGTACAAATGGTGTTTTTAGTTATTATTTAATTAAGAATTATATTTTATTAAATTAAAGGATTTTTGAATTAAATAGTATTTTAATAAAATATTATTAATAATATTAAATTAATTTTTTATTAAGTATAAATGATCTTATAATTTTATGAATGCAATTAAAATTTTTATTAAGGTTTGAAAGCCATTTCTGTCAAAACCCGTGATTTTTTTATGTCGGTTTTTATTTTAAAAGTGAAAATTCACATATTTAGAAAATTATTTAGATAAAATAAATATTATTTTTGGAATCAGGACGTCGAAATTATCCAACAATGAATTTTTCATAATTTTCTGAGACAGTCAAATTTTTGGGTAAAAATTAAATACCATTTAAATATATAATGTGTTTTATGACATCATAATGACCCAATGGTGATGTAATAAAATACCATAATCCTTATGTTCGGCCAATATATGTTTTATCATTAAAATAATGAGGTTTTGGGTTTGTTTGACTCACTTTTCAAATCATTAATGGAGCCCTCAAGACTTATTCAACACTTTGCCTTTTTAAATTAATTTCCATGGGAGTGTGACTCACCTCCACATAAGCAACCCTAATTTTTTAATAAGTTCGGACCTTGGACTTGTAAAATATTATTTTCCTCTTTCCTTTTCCAGAAACCATGGGAAAATACCATGGGATGGTTTGTGGTTTGGATTATTTTAATATAAGGGGTCCCAAACCTAAATAATAAAGAATTCTCTCACCTTTCCTATATAAACCCACCCAAGCTCCCACTTCCTCCTCACTCAAAGCCTTTGAAGTTCGTCTAACCTCTGCCCTACTCTCTCTAGAATCCTCTCAAGGTGCCCCAAGCTCCCAAGAAGCCTCTCACAAGCCTCTCTCTAGCCTTTGGAAGCACACTTCCAAGTAAGGGTTTTTCTTCCTTTCTCATTTTTGTCAATTTTCTTTAAGTTGTATTGCCCTTTTAATTTCATTTATGAATGTTGGGGTATGGTTTCGCACCTCTCCCATACTTCCATCTTATTGTTTGAATGATGGTATACCCCTTTCTCTCTCATTAAATGCCTCCCATGTACACCCGTTACTATGCCGAAATTCCGAAAGGAACCTTTTTCTCCTATTTTATATTCAAGCAATACTTTTGTATCATGAATCTAAATTACTTTTCAATTGTTGGGACATGTATCTATATGACCTTCTTACTGTCCATTACATGTAAATATGATGAGGAACCCCTTTCTCTCTCATCAGACTTTTTTATGAATTCTTATGTCACGCCGTTACGCTGCCGAAATCACACCGATTTTCTAAGCCAATATCATTGTGTAGTGAATACCATGCCAATTTCTCCATCAAGGGTATTCACCTTTATGCACATTTACTTATTGATTGTAAAGTTTCATGTATGAATTCAACATTCCTTTATCGTGGAATAAATGATTATGTTTTATGAATCCATGTTTTATGATCCATGTGGCACACTTATGCATGAAATGAAATGTTTAAGAAGGGTGCGCCCTGATAGCGCTCCAATGCATTGGGTAAAGTATAGTATCATGATACGTCATGTGCAATGAGTGTTGACTCATTCTAATTCAAGTGCAATGAGGGTTTACTCATGCTTCAAGTGCAATGAGGGTTTACTCATGCTCCATGTGCAATGAGCCTTGGATCATGCTAATTCAATGTTAAGTGTTATTGCCACATTTCCATGTTATGATTATCATGCTTTATCATGCCTTTATGTTCATGTCTCTCTTATGCTATATTGATATTCCTATTGCCTAAAATGTATTGTACTCCTCATGTTATTCATTGTGTACTCCCTTACTGGGCTTTATAGATCACCCTTTTCTTATGCATGTCCTCAGGTTATCCCATGCAATGCTAAGTATGAAGAAATGTAGTGGTCATGTAAAGGCAGTTTTCAATAAGGATGTTGTATTTCAAGTTTGAAGTTTTTATGTAATGATCCTAATCCCCAAAGACACTAAACCTCTCGATATTCTTTGTTGTATCAAGTGAAGTTTTATGTAATAAAGCATGTTTAAGTTGTAATAAAAAGCAGGGTTGTCATAGTTGGTATCAGAGGATAGGTTTAGTTATTTTTGGGATTAGGAAACCCTAGTAAAGCCTTAGATACAAGACTAATCATAATAAAAACATCCCTAAATTTTGGTAAATACTAATTAAGTGGTTTATCAAACAAATACAACCCTGTCTGGATACGACCAGGTAGAGGCGGCTCTGGCACAGATGTATCCTAGGGGTAAAACCCGAAAACACCGCTTTGAGCTAGACTCGAACGGGAACTGGTGCACGACAACGGGCCTTGCTGCACTCTTGGTTACGACACTCCCGGGGGATATGTTTTGATAAATTCACAATCTTAGTATGAACCCTTATTAAGGGAAAAATGCCCCTAAGGATATATGTTAGAAGGAAGATCATGAAAAGCCTGGATTGAATCCTATAGACTCATGAGTTAAAGAGATTATAGTTTATTTAAAAGTCATCAACTTTTGTCTTTGGATTACCCTTTAAGTGTTACCCCTAACTTTCTTTTATTCCAGCCAATGGCCGGTAATAGGAGAACTCGGGCTAACAACCGTTGTGAAGATCAGTGTGATGATTGTACTTATGAGATGCCCAATCCAATGGGAGCGGGAATCATGAACTTTGTCACGCTTCTCTCTCAGCTAACTCAAGTTTTGAATAGAAACACTGGTCAAGAGGAACGTTCAACCCCCCCTAAGAAAGAACAAGTCGCTATTGAAAGCTTCATGAGACAAAGGCCTCCTACTTTTAGTGGATCATCTGATCCCACGATTGCTGAACAATGGATCAACTCCATTGAAAAGATATTCTCCATCCTCCAATGCTCTGAAAAAGAGAAGGTTCTCCTGGCGGCTTATCGTATGGAGGGTGAAACTGATCAATGGTGGACGTTGATCAAAAATACGAAGCCTGAGGAGGAGATCGAGGCTTTGGAATGGAAGGTATTCCGGAAGATGTTTTTCGATAAATATTTTCCACGCACCCTCCGTCTTAAGATGGAAAGGGACTTCCTTTCCCTCAAGCAGAAAGATGAGGATTCTGTGGGAGCGTACGAGGAAAACTTCACAAGGCTTGCACGATACGCTTCCAGATTTGTCGTTACCCCCGAATGCAAGGTTGACCGCTTCTTTGGTGGGCTGAAGCCTAGCTTGCGGAAAGCATTAGCGATCCGTGACTTCGACAGCTATGAGGAAATTGTCCGATGTGCCCTCAAGGTTGAAATGGAGATCGGAGAATCACAGGGGTATCATGGGGACAAGAAGCGGAAGGTGGACTTCAATGCTGGTGGTCCGATGGATAAATCCAACGGCGCCAAGAAATTCCAGCACCCCACTTGCCAAAAGTGTGGAAAAAAGCACCCTGGAAATTGCCTTAGGGGGACAAGAAAATGCTTCAAGTGTGGAAGAGAAGGGAAACTAGCTGTTAACTGTCAGCAAGAAGGACCCGCGGCTGCGACGGAGGGGAGGAACGCTCCGTTTGAACCTCAACGCATTGTTCAATGCTTCAAATGAAAAGAACCGGGTCATTTTGCGAATCAGTGCCCTAATCCAAGGGTTATCGGAGGCAATCAACAACCTCCAAGACAGAAAGGAAGAGCTTTTGCCATCACTTCTGCCGAAGTGAACCCCGACAACGAAGTGGTGACAGGTACGCTAGTTATTCATTCAAGAATAGCGAACGTACTTTTTGATTCAGGTTCTACGCATTCTTTTATATCTCAAAAGTTTAGTAGAACAATCCCTGCACCACCACAAATCATGGAAGTAAAGATGTCGGTGAGTACGGCAAATGGGGCAATCATTGCATCCCATGAGTATAAGTCCTCCCCTGTTATAATCTGTGGATTGAATTTCCCGGCGAACCTCATCATACTCCCTTTGGTGGAATTTGATGTAATTCTTGGCATGGATTGGCTTTCCTTATATAGAGCCAACATAAATTGTCGGGAGAGGGAAATCACACTCCATATGGAGAATCGACCCCCGATTCTTTACAAGTGTCAGGAGGAAGATGAATCTCCTTTAGCTCCATCATCTCAAGCATGGATATTACTGCCTTATGAGCACGCATATCTGGCTCAGATGATTGAGTCCAAGGAAGAAACCACCCTTGAAGAAATGCCTATTGTGAGGGAATTCGCTGAAGTATTTCCCGAGGAACTTCCTGGTCTTCCTCCAAGAAGAGATGTTGAGTTCTCAATTGAACTTATACCTGGGGCGCTACCAATATCCAAGACTCCATATAGAATGGTTGTGGTTGAGCTTGAAGAACTGAAGAAACAACTACAGGAGAATCTGGATAAAGGGTTTATATGCCCAAGTGCATCACCATGGGGTGCACCAGTCCTCTTCGTCAAGAAGAAGGATGGGTCAATGTGGCTTTGCATCGATTATCGTGAACTTAACAAAATCACGATAAAGAACAAGTATCCTCTCCCAAGAATCGATGACTTGTTTGATCAGCTATGTGGAGCACAATACTTCTCCAAGGTCGACTTGCGGTCAGGATATTATCAAGTAAGGGTGAAGAAGGAAGATATCCCCAAGACTGCTTTTCGTACAAGGTATGGGCACTATGAATTCATAGTAATGCCTTTTGGACTCACCAATGCTCCAGAAATATTCATAGACTTGATGAATAGAGTCTTTAGAGATTACCTAGATAAATTTGTGGTAGTCTTTATAGATGATATTCTAATATACTCCAAAATGAAGGAGGACCATGAGGAGCATTTAAGAACTGTACTGGAGACTTTGCGCAAGGAGAAGCTCTATGCCAAGTACAGCAAGTGTGAGTTCTGGTTGAAGGAGGTCTCATTCTTGGACCATATCATCACAAGCAATGGGATATCTGTGGACCCCTCCAAAACAGATGCAATTGAGGGATGGCCGAGGCCAACATCGGTAACTGATATCCGTAGCTTCTTGGGGTTAGCTGGATATTATCGACGATTTGTGAGAAACTTCTCACGATTGTCCAACCCTCTTACCAAGCTAACTAGAAAGGGAGTAAAGTTTGCTTGGAGTGATGAATGCGAAGAAAGCTTCAAGGAGTTGAAAAGGAGGCTTATCACTGCACCTGTGCTCACTTTACCCACAAGTGGGGAGCTTTCTGTGGTATTCAGTGATGCTTCGAAGAAGGGCTTAGGATGTGTGCTGATGCAGAATGATAAAGTGATATCCTATGCCTCAAGATAGTTGAAAATCCATGAGCGAAACTATCCAACGCATGATCTGGAGTTGGCGGCGGTGATCTTTGCCTTGAAAATCTGGCGGCATTATCTCTATGGAGAGAAATGTGAGATATATACTGACCACAAGAGTCTTAAATATATATTCACACAGAAAGAGCTTAATATGCGCCAGAGAAGATGGATAGAGCTCATAAAGGATTATGACTGTTCAATACATTACCACCCTGGGAAGGCGAACAAGGTGGCGGATGCCCTAAGTAGAAAGGATCCAGCAATTCTATCAATGATAAGAATTGAGAAGGATCCAATCTTCTTAGACTTGATGAAGATGGACGTGGGAATCATAATGAAGGGAACATCATCAATCCTTTCACAAATGATTGCTCAACCATCTCTTTTGGAAAGGTTAAAGGATGCTCAAAAGGATGATACGAGAATCCAAGAAAAAGTGGAAGCTATCAAAAAGGGAAAATCCTCAGAGTTTAATGTTAATGAAGAAGGAATTGTGCGGTTTGGGAAAAGACTATGTGTCCCATCAAGTTCGGAGCTGAAGAAGGAACTTTTGGATGATGCACATAGTTCAAATTTCTCTATTCACCCAGGGAGCACAAAGATGTATCGAGATCTCCGAGAAAACTTTTGGTGGGATAATATGAAGAAGGAGATCGCCGAATATACATCAAAGTGCCTGGTGTGTCAGCAAGTGAAGGCAGAGAGGCAGAAGTCTAAGGGGATGATGCAACCATTGCCCATACCAGAATGGAAATGGGAGAACATCACCATGGACTTCGTCACTGGACTTCCAAGGACATCCAAAAGCAACAATGCAATCTGGGTTATTGTGGATCGTCTTACAAAGACTGCACACTTCATTTCTATTCGAGAGGATTTCTCTTTGGATCAACTGGCACGGATATATATCAGGGAAGTGGTGCAGTTGCATGGAGTACCACTATCTATTGTGTCTGACCGAGATCCAAGATTTACCTCTAAGTTTTGGAAGAGTCTTCAACATGCTCTGAATACTGAACTGAACTTCAGTACGGCCTATCATCCTCAAACTGATGGCCAATCCGAGCGGACTATCCAAACACTTGAGGATATGTTGAGAGCATGCTCAATGGACTTTAAAGGAGGATGGGATCAACATCTTCCTCTAGTTGAGTTCTCTTATAATAATAGTTTCCACTCGAGCATCCAAATGGCACCATATGAAGCCCTGTATGGGAAAAGGTGTAGAACACCGGCATGTTGGGATGAGGTCGGTGAACGTAAGCTGCTTGGACCAGAAATGGTCGAAGAAATGGTGGAGAAGGTGAAAACCATTCAGCAGCATATCAAGGCAGCCCAAAGTCGACAGAAGAGTTATGCAGATAATCGTCGACGAGACCTCGAGTTTAAAGTCGGAGACATGGTGTTTTTACGCATATCTCCATGGAAGAAGGTCATGAGGTTTGGAAAGAAAGGGAAGTTAAGTCCAAGGTACATCGGCCCCTTCGAGATTCTTGATCGTGTTGGGGTTGTGGCCTATCGACTATCACTTCCACCTACTATGGCCAAGGTGCATGATGTCTTCCATGTATCCCTCTTAAGGAAGTACATACCAGACCCTTCACATGTACTCTCTTCTGAGGTGGTACAATTAGAAGATGATCTTTCTTATGAGGAGAAACCAGTGAAGATCTTGGATCGTAGAGAAAAAGTTCTACGAAATAAGACAATGCCCCTCATCAAGGTGTTGTGGAGAAACCACAAGTTTGAAGAAGCAACTTGGGAGTCGGAGGATATGATGAAGCTAAGTTACCCACATTTGTTTTAGTGTGGGAAAAGGAAAATTTCGAGGGCGAAATTTCTTAAGGGGGGAATGTTGTAACGACCCAAAATTTCATTAATGGAAAATCCCTCTTGATCTAGTTAAATGTTTCTTTATGAAAAAAAAATGTTTTTATAAGATGTCAACTTCTTTAGTTTAACGTTAAGATTTGTGACCGTTACTTTTATAGCCGTTGAACAGTGATCATCTGGGTAGTTTAAATATAAGGCTTTAACGAACCAATTTTCTACTCAGACAAAGGAAGCGATGGCCTCATCCAGTAGAATTTCCCCTTACGAAACCCATTTGTAGGAGCTCGGAAAGGAGGTGGCGTCTTTGGGCTTTGCCCTTGACCAAGCCCAAGCTGAGCTTCATCAAGTCAAGCTCGAACGTGATCGTCTACGGGAAAAATGGAAGTTGATAGAAATTACCACTCGAGCGATGTTATCCGAGCCGCCCCAAGAGTCTGTCACCATCGCACACCTTACCCTTAGGTCTTATGCGGCTATTTTAAGGGGTTATGTAACAAATAATTAGCACCATGTTCATGTAAATTATTTTTGTATATGATAATGAATATAATTTCTAGTCATTTTTGATACATTGTAATTAGTTTTTAAAGTACAAATGGTGTTTTTAGTTATTATTTAATTAAAAATTATATTTTATTAAATTAAAGGATTTTTGAATTAAATAGTATTTTAATAAAATATTATTAATAATATTAAATTAATTTTTTATTAAGTATAAATGATCTTATAATTTTATGAATGCAATTAAAATTTTTATTAAGGTTTGAAAGCCATTTCTGTCAAAACCCGTGATTTTTTTATGTCGGTTTTTATTTTAAAAGTGAAAATTCACATATTTAGAAAATTATTTAGATAAAATAAATATTATTTTTGGAATCAGGATGTCGAAATTATCCAACAGTGAATTTTTCATAATTTTCTGAGAGTCAAATTTTTGGGTAAAAATTAAATACCATTTAAATATATAATGTGTTTTATGACATCATAATGACCCAATGGTAATGTAATAAAATACCATAATCCTTATGTTCGGCCAATATATGTTTTATCATTAAAATAATGAGGTTTTGGGTTTGTTTGACTCACTTTTCAAAGCATTAATGGAGCCCTCAAGACTTATTCAACACTTTGCCTTTTTAAATTAATTTCCATGGGAGTGTGACTCACCTCCACATAAGCAACCCTAATTTTTTAATAAGTTCGGACCTTGGACTTGTAAAATATTTTTTTCCTCTTTCCTTTTCCAGAAACCATGGGCAAATACCATGGGATGGTTTGTGGTTTGGATTATTTTAATATAAGGGGTCCCAAACCTAAATAATAAAGAATTCTCTCACCTTTCCTATATAAACCCACCCAAGCTCTCACTTCCTCCTCACTCAAAGCCCTTGAAGTTCGTCCAACCTCTGCCCTACTCTCTCTAGAATCCTCTCAAGGTGCCCCAAGCTCCCAAGAAGCCTCTCACAAGCCTCTCTCTAGCCTTTGGAAGCACACTTCCAAGTAAGGGTTTTTCTTCCTTTCTCATTTTTGTCAATTTTCTTTAAGTTGTATTGCCCTTTTAATTTCATTTATGAATGTTAGGGTATGGTTTCGCACCTCTACCATACTGCCCTCTTATTGTTTTAATGATGGGAGACCCCTTTCTCTCTCATTAAATGCCTCCCATGTACACCCGTTACTATGCCGAAATTCCGAAAGGAACCTTTTTCTCCTATTTTATATTCAAGCAATACTTTTGTATAATGAATCTAAATTCCTTTTCAATTGTTGGGACATGTATCTATATGACCTTCTTACTGTCCATTACATGTAAATATGATGAGGAACCCCTTTCTCTCTCATCATACTTTTTTATGAATTCTTATGTCACGCTGTTACGCTGCCGAAATCACACCGATTTTCTAAGCCAATATCATTGTGTAGTGAATACCATGCCCATTTCTCCATCAAGGGTATTCACATTTATGCACATTTACTTATTGATTGTAAAGTTTCATGTATGAATTCCACATTCCTTTATCGTGGAATAAATGATTATGTTTTATGAATCCATGTTTTATGATCCATGTGGCACACTTATGCATGAAATGAAATGTTTAAGAAGGGTGCGCCCTGATAGCGCTCCAATGCATTGGGTAAAGTATAGTATCATGATACATCATGTGCAATGAGTGTTGACTCGTGCTAATTCAAGTACAATGAGGGTTTACTCGTGCTTCAAGTGCAATGAGGGTTTACTCATGCTCCATGTGCAATGAGCCTTGGCTCATGCTAATTCAATGTTAAGTGTTGTTGCCACATTTCCATGTTATGATTATCATGCTTTATCATGCCTTTATGTTCATGTCTCTCTTATGCTCTATTGATATGCCTATTGCCTAACATGTATTGTACTCCTCATGTTATTCATTGTGTACTCCCTTACTGGGCTTTATAGCTCACCCTTTTCTTATGCATGTCCTCAGGTTATCCCATGCAATGCTAAGTACGAAGAAATGTAGTGGTCATGTAAAGGAAGTTTTCAATAAGGATGTTGTATTTCAAGTTTAAATTTTTTATGTAATGATCCTAAGCCCCAACGACACTAAACCTCTCTATCTTCTTTGTTGTATCAAGTGAAGTTTTATGTAATAAAGCATGTTTAAGTTGTAATAAAAAGTAGGGTTGTCATAGGCATATAACTCCAAGAGCCCCGAATCAGCTGGTAAACCAAGCATTCCCCTGTAGTACTGGTGATAAACAACTGAAGTAACATCTTCTATAGCAATGGAAGAGGGAGGACAGCTAGAGGACGGGGAAACAGCTTTTGAATCCGAGGAAAAGAGCACATTATAGCCGTATATGATATAACCGCGTCTGTTCCAGATGCTACATAGTATGATGAAAGGCCAGAAGTATCTGGTGATGCTATTAGTATGTCTGTCATTAGGACCTGAAGATCCGAAACAACCTAACATGGAATCCAGTGCATACCCAGTAGCTAGTGGATGAATCATATTTATAGTGACTACGGTGGTACATCCAATCTACAATAATTCAGGATTTAGGATATTTCTAGCTAGGTCCGCCTTCAGCTTCCCTACTTCATATCATTTATCCATGTCTATTCACAATTTTTGGTCATCTGATCATTTATGGTTTGTGCTTCTTGGCCTCTATTTGGCATTGAGTGGGATCTATAAATCATTGAAAGGTTATTTTTGTTTGGCTCCAAATGCGTTTCATTCCTTGCATACCAGATCTAGGAGTTCTAGCATAGCCGCCAACGATCTAATTCATCCATGGTAAACAAACCCTGCCATCGGTAGAATCACTTCTATAGACTCGGGAACTACGCAATAATCTGAAATCAGAAGATGTAGCTGAACCCATATGGTAAACAACATTTGTACCAGAAGTAGAATCATTATAAACAGACCAGGACGTAATACCTAGTTCCTGGTAGTACAACTAGTATTGGATTTGATTCATCTGTGGCTTTTCTTATTATCGTAGACCTACGCCGATACCAACAGAATTGATACCAGACGGGTAATCCGGTCAACAAATAGATAGTGCCTATAGCTATAAGTCATTTGGCACCGTAGAATGAGTAGTTTAGGTGTTAACACCAGATATATTCTTAAAGTAGTGCCTGTGGTCTTATCTCGATTATAGGACTTACCATATGCTTTTCTAGGTATTGTCTAAACTTCTCTATTCTTCATTGTATTCCTCGGAACAGGGTCTTGAGACTTGGTTTCATATAATTCTACAGATACAATTACATAATAACCAAATATCTGGTGTGGAACTCCATGGGAAACTAACTCTAGTACAAAAACATGAATGGTCAGGTGAGGACCCGTGGGATATAGATTACCACTTCGATACGCTAGCATTACGGCTAACATTGTACAAGTTCTGCGACCATAGTCATAGTCACTATTGAATTCTTCCCCTTATCCAATAAAAAATGATTTCAAGGATGGAAAAACCCAATAAAAAACAGGTACCAAATCAACGAGGAAACATAGAAGCCAACTGCGGGTTCTGGGGTTGGAATAGGAAATTGGTCACTGAATCCAAAGTAATATGGAAAGGAATGACTCTTCTTCGCCGCATGACCTGACCACGAGAGAGGTGGAAAGTTGCACTACTACATATTGACACGTTGTTTCACTAATGTGACTTGCGACAGGTATGGTCTCGCGATCACGTGGGATCACCGCCCCTTGTGGCCATGAAAGACCACACACTTTGCGTAGGTTCAGGATTGAGTGCTCTCTTCACAGCAATATTTCTGCTACTGTTGTGCGCTCCTTTTAGTACTTTTTATCCACGCGGGAGGATATCCAAGAAAAGCAGTGAGAACCCCCTACGCTATGCTACTAGCATTTCCAGTAGCTTTCCTCCGCACCCTGATTGATATAGAGAGATGTCTCCCTATTTAGATAGATCAGGGGGCGAGAAGAGCCTAAACAAGTGAAACACCAAGGTCCAAGAGAGGCCATCAAAGTAGATACGACTTGGAACTCGTCCATTCGTTGGGTGATCCCTTGCTCTCACGTTCGGGTGTTTGCTCGTCGTTTAGGCCGGTGAGTTAGATTTCTGCTCATTGCAGTCACCTCTAGGGTTCTTCGCACCTGGATAGTACCAGGACCCTTGTGCCCTAGCCCTTGATCAGATAAAGCTGCCCTCCCTATGACCTACAACTCAAAATGAGCCTTGCGACGAGACACGGACATTCCCCATGCTGCGGTTCCCTCCAGCCCATTCCCGGGTTGGGTTAGGGGAACATCCGAGAGCGATTGCCTTCGAGGATCCAAACACTCTCACAAGGCACACAATAAGAATAAGACCAATAGATACTTCATAAGAGACCATTTGAGCTGCAAATCGTAATGCTCCTAGAAATGCATATTTCGAATATAGAGGACCCAACAATCAACGAGTTGATCATATCCTTCTATGAACCGTAAGAGCACGTCCTCTGTCACCCCCCCACCGCGCTTATGGCTCTATACCCCAACCCACTGGCCCCAAGTCCTCCCTTTCTATTCCTCAGCGCCGGCAGGGAAGAGATTACACCATGGTTCCTCCTCTCCGCATTCGCTTGCTCATTTTTGGGTGGATGGGATTCATTACCTTGCATTCCTGATAGCACTACAAAAAGCTCCGGTCTTAACGCCCCTATTACTACTATGCAGCCTTTCCTCAGGTTCGTAGAGTTGGGTTCCCGTTTACCCACAATGGAGGAGCCTCCCCCACCAGGCAGGCGGCCACGGGTCATCACACACTCTTCACACAACAAATCCATTTTGAAGTTTACTTATTTTCTCGGCCAATCGTCGGAATGTGTACGAGATACCATAAGGGCCCAATATCTCAATATCACCTTTGTCTAAATCTTTAAATGATACTAAATATTCGAAACGCAGGAATGATCTGACTAGAAAGTCATTCAAAACTTGATCGAAGAACCAGCATTTATTGAAGAAGCAATAGAGTCGATTCCAAAAAGTACTAGTTTGAAAGGCTTGTTGGAATTGATCCGCTACGGGATTTACATTATACGCAAAAAAAGCACCTGAAGTACTAAACGGAATAGGTATGAGTTTGGTAATGGTTGGAGCAGCAAACTCGGATTCGGAAAGAATCTCATTTTTTGGTAGTACGAAGGGGGAATTGGCCCAAAAAATGGATAGGGGTCAAGTGGGCGCCGCCGGCTGACTCAATTGCCCCCCGAACCGCGCGAAAGGGTCGCCTATTACATGGCTCATTCACTCTACCAGGGAAATAGACTTTGTGAAATATGGGCTGCAAATGGGAGAGTTTCAAACCCTCACTAAAGAAAGAAACATGATTATCTCGGTGCAAAAGAGTGAACGACCTTGGGCGAGGTGGAAAGGATCGGCTTGCTGAAGTGACACTAGTAGAACACCCGTGGTTTCTCACATCATTTTCTTGATAATTTATGAAAGCCGCTTCTCCTTGATTTGATGCTAGACGAATCATCGATCTTATTCTTATGATGTCTCCTGAGATTCCAAAAATTGTTGTTTGGGGACACGCTGACAAGGAGATGTGAGGTGACCTTTAAGCTGTTGGGCGGTTCCATTCTGTAGAATCGATGAAGTACGGCTTGTTGAGTGAAAATACCTTTTTCACATGGGTCGTGCATTCTCTCTGCCTCGTTGGGCATTCGTTCACCGATCGCTAGCTCTTATTTCCACCACTACTTGCAAATAAGAATGAGATTGAGAATGTTCCAATAAACTTTTCTCCATTTTCTGGGTCATCTCTTTCCTCTATGGCAGGAAATCATCGAAGTTTAAAGAAGATCCCAAGACCAACAAAGAGACACAATGATGAATAAATGAGTTATTGGTCCTACGGTGAAGCAGTCAAAGAGATCCCATTATTCGTGATTGGCTCGGAGGGATGTCATGTCCGGCAAGAAGACTCGTGGCATCAGAATTCAGCAACACATATCAAATATTTGGAGGGTCTTCGCCTCTTCCTCAGAGCTACCCATTGAAGTTTCATCGTTCTGTCCTGGCCACTAATAGAAGAATAATCTCTTGGGAAGTCCTGGTAGCGTAGTCCATTGTTTGGGTCGGTTCACTTGACACCTTCTCATAAGGGCGGGCAGAGTCTCAAAGAGTTCTTCTAAGCTCCGTAGATTCTTCCGGGAAGCTAGGTCAAGGCTATCTTGCATAAAAGGATTCTAATGGCACAAATTCGTCGTTATTCCCCCATTTCCCTGATCTCCGCTGGCCACTCGCAGGGATTGATCCTTTCTCATTCTCGAGAGTCCCCTGGAAATAGAAATGGGATGGAGCTCCCAGTCGTTTCTAAGTAAATTCTACCTTTTGGATTGAACTAGGAATCATACATTCGCTGAATGACTCGACAACCAGGTATTTCACTTACCTGTACATAAGATTCCTTTATTATCTAGAACATCCCATCTCGTTACATAGCACCTGATTCCCAAAAAGATAGACTTCTTATCAAATCTTTCACAGTCTTCAGAGAGATCCATCCGATGGTCTTTCACTCTCTTGCTTCGTCTTCCCAGCTACCCTTTACATGCAGGTAAGATCAGATTGAATGCTCACTCTGGCTTCTCGTCTAGCTTCTCTCCCACTACTCAACCCTATTTCTTATTATTTCATTATTTTAGTATTTTAGATTGAACGGGCATCTTATGCTTCTAATAGATTCCTAGCTAGCTAAGATGCATCTACGAGAAGCTATTTTTTATGTAATATTACATTATATGAAAAAAGAGATCAAGTAGCAAGTAAACAAGATCAAATTATAGCTTGTTAAAGCTATAGGAAGAAGTTGAATCTCTCTAATATTGGCAAGCTAATCAGGACTAGCACGTTACCAATCAGGTAACAAGGTTTGTCTCTACTTTTTTCTTCAACCTGGAAGCGAGTAGAATGTTTCAATTTGAATTTGAGAGTCAACATAGGGTCTGACATAGACTCATACAGCCCGAGTACTTAGGCATGGTACCTTAACTCTTAAGATGCATGGTGTTGGTAGAACCCTCAACACCCTACCTTCACTTCATGAATTCTAAAAGCTATTATGGAAAGAGATCAATCATATGACAAGGCCTACCATGTCTCCAAGAAGATTGAAGTTCTCACTCAAGCTCAAGATTCTCAGTCTAGTCTTATACCACCTACACAGTTCAATGGAATGGGAATGAAAGGGGATCTTCTTCTTTTGGAGATCTGGTAGTACAGTAGATGTCCCTCCACGGCTTGCATATAGAAATAAAGAATGATTCAACCCTTTTATTATTCACTCTATTCTCTTGAATGAAAACAAGTCTGAAGGGTCTCCCCTGATTCAGAAGAAGACAATTCTGATTCAAAGAGTCTTTGGAAAATGCCCTCTGCTCTTCCTTTGGTTATATACCAAATCACCTACCTGTATCAGTGGATTCTCCTGATTCTTAGAAAGTGAGGCCTCTTACATATTGCTTTCATAAATCATTAATGTCCTTCTTTTCAAAATTCTCCTTCTTCCTTACTTATTTGAGGATTCATCCCTGGTTGATCGTTTGTTTCAGTTGAAGGGCATAGATGAGGTTTGTAAATAAACCAATTCCTTCTGTCGTGTATTTCTGATTCATCCAGCCTTAGATGCTTCAATTGTCGATTTTAGTATTGAGCGAAAGGTTACACCTATGGATTATTTATTTTAGTCCAACTCTACTCTACTAGTACCAATAGGTGGCATAGGGGAAAAAGAACTACGCCTAGGAAATGAAAACTTTGTTATAAACCCTATCAGGATCGGGATAAAAATGCTTACCAATGGAAAGGGAAATCCGTCCCAAACAAAAAATACTTGAAGTGGATCCAATAACAAGACACCTTTAGAGTCATTGGTCAGTGAGTTTAGTAAATAATTCGAATGAGAAGAAGGTTGTAAGGCAGTTTCCACTCGGTAGTCATTTTGGAGCGGATAGCCAGCTCTACCAAGGCAGAAGGGGAAGGCTTTCTAGTAGTGAAAGAGAGACTACCAATGATGATAAATTGAAGAAGAAATAATGTCTTTATTGAAATCTCAGATCAAGAGAAGATTTGTAATTGAATCATCCCTAGAAGTATTTTGGCACCCAGGCAGAAGCGAGACCCTTGATTGAGAACTGTGAAAGGGCTGCTTTGAGAGAAAAAGAAAATAGTTTCCTTGTCTCTGTTGTTCACCCAAGCAAGCCATGAATCAAAGAAGAGGAATCAGCATCCGTTCTTCCTCGGTCAGAAGATAGAGAGGAAATAAGAGAAGCCTGAAAAGCTTATCAAGGGACCTTTTTTTAATGGGGCTAGTGTGTTCCACCACACCCACAGCGTAGTGAAAAGGAAAAGTGAATCCCCGGGGTTTACCACTGCATGACTGAACTAGAAAGGGAAAGTAAATACAGATCACAGTTCGAGAAAAAGAGCTATAAGCAGTACTTGGAACAATGTCTCAATCCAACCTGAGCACCTATACTATTTTCTAAACGTTTGGGAAGCTCTCGCAACTCACTTGGAACTATTATACGTATATCATTCCAAAGAAGGCTTTGCTAATCATAAAAACTGAAATGAAAGCAAAACCATTCCTCTCCTGAGGTAACCGCTGGTCAATAGAGATGCATTCCTAAGTTGCGGTAAGAGTGATTCATCTAATTATGGTTGATACAACCCATCCTTTTCTTTTTAGAGGTTTAGGGGCGCATAGATTGTGACCTAAAAAAACCTCATGATAGAAGTCAGTCAAGCAGATCTATCAACATTCATGTTAAGCGAAGGGTAGTGAGTTTTGTTCCCCCCTTCGTGTCGTGGTCTGTCCCCCTTCTAGTTGTGGCAGTGGCAACAGAGGATGAAGTGGCCAATCAAGGTGGGATAGAAGACCTCTTTTTATCTACCTTCGCCAGGTTCGTGAAGAAAAGTCTGACGGTTGAGAACCTTGTTATAAGGGAATGCTGAATCAACTACTTTACCCCAAAGGAACTACAATGCCAACATCATGAAAATAATAAAGTAGTGATAATTATCGGGTCTGTCTTGGTGGTTTGACCCCTGCTGGATCTCACTAAGCCTCTACCAGGTCTATTCCCAACATATCGTACTCAGCTAAGTTACAGGGTTGGAACACTTTGTGTTGATCGACGCCTAAACTCGGGGTAAGTCCTTTCTCTACATCTAATCTCCTCGTCTCTGGCCTTCTCTATCTCCGTTCTCTTCACCTAGTCTAGCCCTTTGATTCACTAGACTTTTGGTGCTTAAGAACCACCAAGTGAGATCCCAACTAAACCCACTCAATTCAGAATGATTCCAACTAAATTATTGACTTCAGGCACACTTCTCACATATGCTAATTGATGGACTATGGATACATTCTTCACATATGGTAAGGGACCGCTCTGAGTGACATACAGGTTCACTTCTCCGATTGACTACAGGGGCCCTATGATTGACTACAGAAAACCACTCTGCATGGATACTTTTTCCATGATAACGGGATCACTCCACATTCGATTCGCGCTTTGAGTGTGCAATCAATTTGAAGACTACCAAATCTGACCACTAGTTTTGGTGCTTTGGACCCCTTTTCTTTTCTCCATCAGCATTCCAAATCTGTGTAATTCATCCTTTATTGACTCTTTCTATACATACTCGTAAGAGAATAAAGATCAATCAAAGGTAAATATCAATAAAAAATTAGACCCCTCACTCGTGGTGAACTTGGACAACGGTTGGATTGATTGAGGAGTCCGATATGATGGTTGAATCAAGAAGATTGGTACTAACTATCGGAAGGACATGGGATATGATGGGAGCCTCATCTAGATCCTAAAGTGAGTAGTCGGCCCGATCCCTGGCACTTTAGTTCAAGTGAACCCACCCAATGAATCTTTTCTATAGCCGCACTACCTAAAACATATTGTATTAGTTGGGATTCCCTATTCATTTCATATTTCTTAATCTTTAGAGCAGATTGGCAGGCACACTATCGTACTTCTTCTTATGCTGAGAAGAGAAGAAGAGGAATAGTTTCAATACCGCTCTAAATCAAACATCTGGGGTAGGGCATAGAGAATTCAATTCTTCCATAACTAACTCCTTACTTAGCCTTTGAGCTCTATATAAGATCTACTGCCTCACTAATATATCATATTACTTCGCAAACAGGCTAGAGAAGGACCCTGCAGCTATATCAACAGGGCCGAATACCTAAAAAGTTGACAGCCAAGACTTGATTTAGGCCATGAGGCCATAGGAGAGGAGAAAGCACCTAGAAAAACCAAATCCCAAGGCTGAAAACCAAAACAAACCCACGAAGAAAGAAATCATGTACCTCTATCAGAAGGAAAAGGAAAGGGTCTCCTAAAGAAGAAGAGGAAAAACCTTAGCAGTTAGTTACACTATACCAGAGTCCTCATGAAGGATGTGACCCTTCTCAGCCCACCGGGCACTCTAGTTCACTTGCCCTTTCAGGAGGGAGATGACAAGCCGGAATGCTATATGATCAGCCAGCTTACTATTCACACCTCAAGATAGAATAGGAATTTCAGGCGCAACCTAAGGAAACTTAAAATGAGATCTAGTTAGAAAAGGCATCAGAGTTCAAGCCCAAGCGGAAGGAAATCAATCTGAAGACATTGCAGGAAATGGATCAGCTCGATGATGCTGAAGCCTTGCTTCTCAGAGACCCCTTAGGAAATTTTGATTATCTTGTCCTTTACCCGAGAAGGTTCTCTAGCTCCACCTCCAATGATACCTCATCCACAGTGGTCCACTGACCCTCCCACTGGGTCGGGCCCCGTGATGCGTCTACTCACAGAAGTTACCACAGCTTCAGTATTCAACTCTATACCTTGCAAGTCAGTGTAAGAATCACCTCCAGAAGACCTTGACCAAAGCTATCGCATGATTGAAATGTAAGAGTATATGGAGTGGCAATGCATGAAGTAGAGAAGGGAATACTATCGGGATTTCATCATTTCACATGAGCGCAAAGCTGATGAAGCGACATCCTATGGTAACTGAGCCTGAAGTAGGAAAGGTCCATACCAACTCATTACACCTCCACGAACTCATGTTCAGCTAAATATTAAGGAGGAATAATATTTTCCTTAAATCTCCATGATAACCTCAGTAAAGCCGGAGGTAGAAAAACCATGGGAATGGGTTCCAGTTGACAACATTGTTAAACATGGCCCTTCAACTCCTCAAGAGACAGAGAAGCACTTGACATTGAAAAAGCAACCTCGAATGCTCAGTCCCTAGCCATATCTGTCACATGATCAAAGGGAACATCATCCGCTCCCATCTTGGGGAGGTAAGGGTCCCCTAAGCAAGAGGAAATGTCATTCTAATCCTCCTCAGAAAACCATTTCCTTAAACACCTGGCTTCAGCAACAAGATCGTGAAGGGACTCAAAAGCTAGTTCATGAGCATGATTTCCCAGAAGTTTCCATGATCTCTTCAGGAATTCCAACAAAAAATCCCACCACAGAAGAGCTATCTACTGATATTGAACACCTAAAGTGTCAATTGAAAGTGGTAATGCAAGTAACGTCAGCCTCAGCACACATGAAAGCAGAAGGAATCCAGACGGCAGCCATCAAGATGATAAGTGGCAGAATACATGCATGAGAAGAGATGGGGAAGGTCGAAAGTGGATCAGGAAGCCCCCACCCGCTATGATCTTTATTAATAAGGCATTCATTCATTGAATAATCAGGCGGAGGCTGAAAGAGCTCCTGCCAGATCGCTACACAAGCCACCACCCAGAGACTTGCCCACTTAGTGTGACTGACATAAACAAAGAAGCTCCCCAGTAAGAGGATGCGCTAACGTGCGCTCAATTCCTTGCTTGTTGAGTGATGATGCTTCAGTTCAAAGGGTTAGGAGCTGGGTCAAGTAGTAACTCATTTGTATCTGTTGTTCAAGAGAATTCTGTTCAATCAAGTCCCGAGTAAGCTTCCCCATAGCAAGAGTTGTTTCATGCCAAAGGTATAGTATAAGCACCTAGGTTTCGGACAATTAAGTAGTTTTTAGCCCTCTGTTTCAGTTTGAAGGTCTATATCAAGTAAGAAGCTAGGAGTCTTTAGTAGCTAAAGTTCTTTTTCAAGTACAGAGTTGGTATCTGTGGAAAGCACCCAGGTATCTATGGAATCTATGTTAGATCTGATCTCCAAACTTTTTGTTATTAGCTCAGGAATCTAGTAACCTATTTAGCTATTAGTTGGAATTGTTGGAAGCTATGAGATGGCAGCTGTTGGGCTAGATTTTAAGAGCTATGATCTGTAAGCTCCGAGCTCTAGTGTGTTCTTTTAGGTTAGCTGGCAGCTCCTAGTCAATCTGTAGCAAGCTAGTAAGAGAGATATTAGTGTTGTTGTAGCTTTGACCCTTTAGGTATTTACTCTGTTATCTAGAGTAGCTAACAGCCCAGTAGCTATGGTATCTACGAGTTTGGGCTAAGATCTGTAAGTGGTTTTCTCTAGTATCTAGGGTCGGTAGGAGCTTTTCCTTTCACCCCCTTTTGAAGTCCTCTTTTATTTAAAATCCATCATCAATGGGGTCCCCCTCAAAGCATCATTACGTCACCGGTTGTACCGTCTTTCCCTCTCCTATGGTGAAGCTGCTAAATGAAATTCCTAAGTAGGTGCTAGAGCAAGTAACCAAGACAACAAGGTATCTAGCCTCTAAGGAAGCTCTGGTATCTAGTAGCGAAGGTAGCTAGGAGTTGGTATCATCTAAAGGCTCAGTACAGAGGATAGGCTGGTTCTTTTTGGCATTAAATAGGAAGAATGAATATTGTGCCTTCTGTAATGGGGAGGAAATCCATAATCAAATATTCTTCAACTGCCCCTACTCTTCAAAGATATGGGTGGCTATACAGAAAAAGATTCATGTCAATTAGTCGGATAAACCTTGATGAGAATACCAACCCTCTCCATCTTCACGAATTGGATTTGAACCAAGACCTCTGGGACCCCTACTTAGTAAATAAGGGAACTCCCTTTCTCATGATTTTTGATAACGCGGTTCCACCAATCATTCTATATGGCCTAGTCATCGGATATAATCGAATGCCAGTCGGGGGATCAGTCCTTACCCATCTGAATTACTTCTTCCTTTGCCCCCTTACCCAACAATCAACAAATTGAGTGTGCGTTAGTGAAAGCCGCTCTTTTTTAAGCAAGCAACGGTGGTGTTGCATTGTTTTCACAATCTTCATAACAAAACACTAGCGCGACTTCAACTCCCTTACAACAAGGCATGAAAACCTAGCTAGAACAAGAAACGGCTCGTTAGATGGGATGGATGCCATTTTCTCGCTTGCAAGCATTAGGTAAAGCTTCAATTTTCTTTCTAGAATTGTTAGCGAATCCATTTTCTTGCTGGGTTTTCGTTGAAATCTTTGAAGCAATAGATTTTCCACTCTCTGTGCATGTTCAGTAAGATTGCAGATCGATAGAAATTGATATCTATGATCACTTTTTCTAAGAGAACAGCCTTGTACTCTAGGCACTTTTCTTTCTTTGTGTACTAAACCCCTTTTAAGGACTTGTAAGTAACAAGAGTTTCTCCAGCACTCAGGGTTTTGAAAGATTCATTTTTCTGGATCTAGGTCGTCTAGAATGAAGTATCCTTCGGAATCCCGATAGTCAAGGCAAAGATCATTGGGTGTCGTACTCAAGAAGGCATAGGGAGAATAACAGACTCGCCTTCTGACGCAGCCCCACAAGGTGGCAATGAGTCTTCCATCATCCAGATCTGGTATTTGGGATAGGTACTCTTCCTATATAGTGCAGTCAGATGAACCTGGATCTAAAGGGGTTCAGATCTGTGCTGTCAGCGCTAGCTTCCAGGGAAGCCACAACCACTACGAGAGGTGTATTTCCTTTTTTATGAATGATCCGGGGCATACCTAAGTAAGGGATTCAAAGATTCACACATTTCGCGATTACTCCTATTTCCTATTAGTTTAGTGCGAGGGGCTACCCTATATTCCCTGCTATTGGCACAAAGTAGTTGTCTCTTTAGTCTAGTGGTTGAGCTTCTTTTGGGGGACCCATAAGTAAAGGAAGAGTGGCCGACAAGAGAGGCACTCAATCCTGGGGAAAACATTCTATTCCCTGACTGGTTACGAAGCTAGAAAAGGTAATCAGGACTTGTCTTTCAAATCTTACATGAGTCGAGTCGGATGACGAAAGAAGGAGTCTAATCGCCTCATTTAAAGCTTCGTTCTCAGTCTGGATGCGTCGTCAAGAGGCCCGAATAGGGATTAAGGGCGGAATAAATGCCCACTGGATGAATCTTAAACATTGGAGAAGGTTCCGAAAGACACGTTGGTGAATCATTCATGCCAGCTGTGGGAAGGGAAGGTGATGGGGATTTTTGACAGGAATTGATATAAAAGTCCTATGTTTCGGGGTCACAATCTGCTAGATGAAGGCAAAAAAAAATTGAATGGACTACTTGATGAGAGCCAAATTCAACATCGGCTGTGGGAGATTGGGCCGACTCTACTAACTCCAGTTTCGCCAAGGCTGGTTAGACCCTTCTATTTGATAGCAGCTATTGTTTTGTTTCGGCCTCGCGAGCCTTCATCAAATCAGTCATGCTTTGCACTCAAATATTTCTAGTGTTTATTCGAGTCGAACCATCAACTAGTAGATCTTACAGATGAGAAGACCCACGCTTTACCAATGAACCTATCCCAAGTCGAAGGTTGGATCGGTTGCTCTTATCTGCTATTAAATAAGTTCCTTTTCCATTTTCTCGGAAGGGCCCAGTTTTAAGCCCCACCCCACTCATATTATGTTCGGGTTGGTCTACTTAAGAAAGAGTACAATTGGTTAGCCTAGCCGCTGTTGGATTTCTTTCTTAATATGTTTGTTTTATCTTACGAAGCCGCTGAACAAAGAGCAGATCGAGATCCGAATCAATATCAAAATTGGAACGGAGCACGAATGACGCTCTTTTTCTAGTGTCGAATTACTTGAATTTCCTTATAAGGTAGCAAGTGGGTAAGGTTCATCAGTAAGAATCGGGCCTGGGGAAATCTCACCTCTGTCCCTATGATATGGCTTTTTCCTCTCAATAGTCATGTTTCACTCAGCTTATGACCCACCATCCCACGAATAAAAGGGTAGAGAGCGAGATTCCATTCGATCGAGGTGCCTAACCATATCTAATGCTTGCTTCAACCCACATGAGATTGCCAAAATATCAACCTGTCTTGGGAAGGAAACGCCGGCTAGAGGAATGTCTTTTACCACCACAAATTCCTTTTTGTAATTTCGTAACACAACTCCAGCGCCACCAACTCTACTTTTGGGTGAAAAAAGCACCATAAAGACCCCATTACTAAAGAGGCCACTAGGCGGAGGAATCCAGTGTTGCTGCACCGCTCTAGGAGACTTCCCATTTGGCTTATTAGCTTTATAGAACTCTTCATATAGCTGCATAGTACACTCAAAGGAGGTTACCGCATCTTGATCAATCTGATCATGAACTATTAAATTGCGATCATTCCTAAACAACGTAAAAAAATGGATCCATTTCCGTTTTGGATAGCATCTAACTAGCATGTTCCATGAAGTCACAACAACTAGGCTCCTTCCACATTGTAAGAACTGAACAAAGCGGGGTTAGAGAACACATTTTCGTTGCATGTTCACATTCAAAAAACACATGAATGGTAGTCTCATCAGCCTTACCACACCTAGGACACAAAACATCTACAGGGACTTTACGTCGATATAGATTAGCTTTGCATGGAAGAATATCATGCTAAGCATGCCACAACAGCATCTTCATCTTGGCTGGAATCAACATAGCCCATATATATCCTCTTCCAGTACTTCTTCATACTTTTTAAGAATTCGAACCAGAACCAACCTCCAACATTGCAACCTTTCGAGTCATAATGTCAGACCCATGTGTCCTGGTGACGTTTCAGTCTCAAAGGTACTGCTAATATGGCCTCAACATTACTCTTGATAAAAGTGAGACCTTATCAATTTTAAATGATAAAAGAAATGCCTCATTCTATAACCCAGAAGGTGTCATCAATAGAGTCGCAGGGTATCAGCTTCCATACAAGGGGCAGAGAAATCCTTATCCTTATGGGCTCTTCTATTATTAGGTATATAAAGAAGATCGGGAGCCCAACCTAGTGTGTATATAATCGGGGGAAGAAATTGGATAACCAATAAGGGGAAAGGTCACTGCAATAGAAGTAGATTGCCTCAGGTAGTTCATTACCAAACCCACCAGGCTTACATCCGATGGAAGGACTCACTATACTACTTACTAAAGGAAGGTTTTTATTCTTATCGCTAGCTAATCCTGGATATTCTATCTTAAACAACAGGAAGATTCAAAGACGAAATAGGATAAGAGCGCACCCATAAGCTATAAGGGTCTTCTCATCTTCTCCTCTATAACAACCTAACCACTAGCTACCTAGCTACAAGAAGAGAGCTACGAGCTAATAGCTACTCGGATAGGAAGTCAAAACTAGATACAGAGCTATAGGCACTCGATATAATGGGTTCTAATTCAATCCATCATCCTATAACCCTAGAAAGAGGAGCTACATCCTATAGGAAAGAGAAACCAAATGCAACCCTTAGACCTTATGCAAGTCCCTATCTATAGATAGGAGGAACTTCGCTGCACTACCCTTACTCAACTACCATCACTCTAAGGAAGTCCTAGCCCTAAGAGAGATTCTTTCTTCGCCTAGAAACAAATGAGGGATATAATACCATTATTATCTGTCTTTACTTGATATAACCAAAGAAAGAGAAAACTCAAAAGAAACCAAGCTATGAGGATTTATTAAAGAAAAGGAATAAAACTTTAGCTCTACTCCAAAAGGAAAGAAGAATAAGAGAAAGAGCATCCAATATTGGGATACAAATAGGAATAGGTAGGGTCCACTCCTGTCGCAACGGTCCTATAAAGAGATCTCAGGCAGGCCCCTTAGTATCTATCTACCATCCATAAGGTATGTAAGGTAATAACTTCAGTCATGGAGGGAGGGAATCACTATCTCCATCCATATAGATAAGGTCAGGGAAAGGGGATCGACCTTCCTTAAGGGTTGAGGGGGATTTCATCCCTTGAAGCATATCGGCCTGGTTCCATTCCAATAAGAAAACGGATGTGCTAACCCTTTCAAGCGGCTGCTTTATTCACCATAACACACCACTAGCGAGAAAATGGAAACGTGTTAGATCCTAACGCACAATGGCTTTCGAGCCCCTTGATATTGCTTGTTGGATTTCGCGCTAAAAACGTGCACTCAATCCGTTGCTTTTTTAGGGGTTCTTTTGATTTTGCGTCTGTGCTCGTGCATTCATTTATATAAATAGATATTTTCCTACGGATCCTTCATCCCCTTTGTTCTTGACCCATAACTAGAGGGGTCAGGATTGACCTTCATTTCTTACCGCTCCATAGGTGGTGCCGGTTGCTGATTGGTCCAGCTTGGGTAAAAGTCTTAATCAAGACTCAGGAGACTAGCTCTTCTGGATTTTTCTCGCTTGCAGCTATTAGTAGTAGCTCTCTCCGAGCCCTTAGAATAGGGGGCTCTACTGTTGTTATTCACATTAATAAATAGGGGTGGTTCGGGTTGTTGTTAGGTAGGCTATGGATAGCTGCCCTGTACTAAAATTTGAGATAAAGGTACCCCCTATACTTTTGGGGCTGGATCTATTAATAAAAGATCTCGGCTAAGAGGCCCTAAAAAAGGGGGACTACCTAATTGAGTCTATTGAGAGACCACACCCTACGCTTTCTTTCTCTATCAGCTAATGAAAGATGTCGAGAAGATAATTGCACATTCACGCTATGACTTCGATCTATCCATCACAGAAGAGGCTGCCTTATATAATAGGTTGAATCCAATCACACATAAAAATGGGGACAAGTGTATTGACTCCTTTTCCCCAAATCCCAATCTTTTATAAAGTAGCACGTTTTTGGATATCCTCGTAGAAGGTGCATAGCATTTAGGCCACGGTAGAAAGTGTTATGTAAGGAGCAGGGGGACTAAGAGAATAGGCTCTTTGCCATGTGAATCATAATAGGATGCTATTAGCATGTGAGTTTCCTCTTACCTGACCCTTCTTACTGGATTTCTAGTCTTTCCTGATGGTGAATAAGCACTGTGTAGATGAATTAGCAGGTAACTCAATATTTCATAAAACTGGTAGAGTAGAAACCTTCCCTAAACTGTGTGGAAAATAAAATAATGGATTAAAGAATAGTCTTAAGGCTGCATTGATCAAATATATGACTAAGGATTAGAACTGATAGCAATTGAATCATCTGTTGATGCAATAGAAGTAGAAGGTCTTTCTGCCCCCTTCTCTCTCCCCTCGGATCTTTCTCCTCTCCTCAACACGATGTATCCTAAGGTTTCATCTACTTGGCCTTTGTTCTCTTCTGAGTCCACTCCCTTCAAAGGGAGACGATATAGAGCTGGACCTTATAAAGACCCTTAACCCCCCGCTTCGAGATCTCGATTGGGCTAACAATGGAATCCAGTATATAGACTCTCCACCTATTATTGTCCACCGTTATCCTTAACGGGAGGTACCAGTTATCCCTGTTACATTGCTTCTTTATCACTTTCAGATGCAAGCCTTAGTGTGTGACTCATTTGTAGGGCAAGCCTTAGTTGGGAACACTGGCCCCTGAGCGTGGGGCGTTAGTAAACCAAGACGAGACCTCTCGAACCTGGTGGACGTACCACCGCCCTGGTAAACAAGAGCATTGGAGAGGGCTCAACCAACATGAATATCTAATGGATCAACTCGTGCTTATGCGAGTATCAAGCCTCTCTTATTTAAGCTAGGAAATGAAATCTCTATTCTTGGGTCAGTGATCACTATGCCTTCTTCTACTTTGGTCATTAAACTCATCTCGTCTAGTTGGGAAAGTAATCGAGAACTCAGGAAGAGCCTTCCAACTCATGTTCTGGTCTAGATCCCCAAATATGACTCGACCATTCATTATTGCCTATCCAGATCAGTTAGGGAGATAGATTCCCTCTATAGAGTTTCACATAGCCTTTGGGAAGGCTCGGAGCAGAGGTCAAGACTTTCTCCGATAATCGATAGGCGAGGAGGATTGATTCTTCTCGTCCTGGCCCTAATACCTCTTTTAGTGTGTTATACACTACGATGAGTTGGGTGAGGGAGAGGATAACTATTGATGCCTTGAACTCAACTCCTCCTTCCAAGGGGAAGGGGATATGCTTTGTCCTAACCATTACTTGCAAAAAGAAAGTCTTTAAAATAAGTAATAGCGGATTTTTTCAAATTCCAGAAAAAGAGTGAAATACCTTTGACTCCTCCTCCATATAGGGGATATAAGACTGTAAGGGATGCCGTAAATATATATAAGTACCAGGGAACAGTATCCGTGCCTGTCTAGGTCAAGATCCAAAGCCATCACCTATAGGGGTTCCTTTTCCATATCCCGTTGGAGTTCAAGCAGTAGGAGGAAAGGTTACGAAGTAAAGAGATGCCCCCTCTCATTCAAGAGTATACCTGTAGCTCTGTCATTACATCTCCAAATCAAAAATGAGTAGTTAAATGGGGAATTTGAAGTAGGTCAATCGAACGGACAAGAAGTAGAGTCTAGTGTGTAAAATAGTTACGTCCATCAGTCGGAGCTAGCTTAGCTCTCAGTTCATATCTCTTGAGTGAGAAGCCAAAACCACTCGAAAGGCGTATTCAGTAAAGATATGAGATCTGTATATTTCTTTCTCTATTATAGGAGCACATTCTATCGTATCAAACGGGATTCAAGCATGGTGGTAGCGGTATCCTATATATGTATGGTTGGTATGGTACCGGAACCGGGTATCCTAGCTTTTCATGAAATCAAAGCAAAAGAACTCGTTCGTTAGCGGTTACAATCTAAACTGTACTTTAATCTACTCATATAAGTACAAAGGGATCTTTAATCATAGTCTCACTTCCCAGAGGAACATAGAGTTCTGATCGCATCTAATAGGAGGGATGCCTGCCTTCACTAAAGAAAGGAGAAGATGAACCCCCGAAAGTATGCTTTCAGAGTTCCTTTTCAATAAAGAATTTTTTGTGTTCAGTTAGTAGGAACCAGACGTATCCCCCTTCAAAACTATGGGATGTGTTGGAAATTCGTATGTGATGCCAGACCGACCTACCTATCTTGAACGTGCTACGAGATTAACAATCCATCTCTAAGGCAATCTTCAAGGTGGAGAAACCGGAGTTTAGCTAGCCTGATAGTGCCAGAGGAGAGTTCTCCATGTCTTAAGCAGCTTTTATTTTAGTGGAGATCCTCAAGGCCCTACTTATGATGGGGCACAGCTTAAACAGTTCATTTTTTACTAGGGGATCATTTGAGAGGCTAGCGTAAAACCATGTCGTGCTTAACACCAAGAAGTCATAAACCTCTATATAATGCCCTTTAAAGCGCTGGCTCAATATAGTCTAGGTGAAATCCATATTTGCCTCCATGTAAAGTTCCTCACTCAAATCCTTACGCCGAAGAAAGAAAACAAAAAGGATGTAAAGACCTGATTCCTATTCACTTTACTACTTGCTTGGTGACTCACCTACCAAACCTACCCAATCATACGTAGCTCCTTCATCCCTTTCGTCTATTTCAACCCATCTGTGAAGTTAGTTGATAAGGTCTTTTAGAACCTGACCCTATTCGGGTCAGATATTTTAGAACCTTAACCTAAGAGGTGTCAGATCTTTTAGAACCTTAACCGAAGAGGTGTCAGATATTTTAGAACCTTAACCTAAGAGGTGTCAAATCTTTTAGAACCTTAACCTAAGAGGTGTCATCTCTTTTAGAACCTTGTTCGGGTAGCGATGCATTCCCTTATCTCATCTTATTCATTATTGATTGCTTGTAAGCCTTGGAGGGGTTGACGATAGCTTGATCAGCGGCCTAAATAACGGGTTTCCTTCTTTCCACTAGGAGTCAAAAGACTGAGATTCGGCAACTAATGGATTTCTTCATCTTTCAATTCATCAAGAGTCATAGTCGCACTTTGGGATTGAATTTGAGTATCGTCTCCTCGCTGAGTCCCGCCCTATAGTAAAGGTTGTTCTAAGAGGACGTTTCTGCCTTTGGCTTTCTTCTATTCTAGATACACACTTTCTGCCTCCTAGTTCACTATGCTATGGATTGATCCCTCCTATGAGATGTGGATCTGGCCCTTCCCGTATCAGCTTGTACTGCTTTCTCTTTCACAATGGACAGAGATTGGACTATTGAATGAGTTGCCGGAGACGGAATCGATTTGCAATATAGTCGAAAAGAGCCCCCTCCTTTTCAGTGAATTCCAAGGGCTTCTTTGAAAGCTTCTTCTTTTCCCTACTAAACAAGCAACGGCATTATAGACAAGGCACACTAGCGCGAAATCCCTTACGAAGAGAACAAACATCGGACTGAGCACACGTTATTAGCGTGAAATCCAACGTTGCTTATAGATGATTGGTTGATACGGTAAGGGGATCGAAAGCCAAAATTGCTTATAGATGATTGGTTGATGCTTATATAGGAAATCCTTTGCGCGTTAGGTAAAGCAACCGCACTAATTCTAACAAGAGTTAGCACATGCAGCCGTTTTCTCGCTTGTTAGATGGGCTAAAAGAGCAGCCGTGATAATTCTAACAAGCATTAGCACACGCATCCGCTTTCTAGCTAACAGGCATCCTCTTGCTGGGGGAAGACGTTAAGTTTCCAGTTCCGATCGAAGGCATAGGGGACAAGGTGCTCGACCAACTCATCAGTATTGGGGAGAACTAATCTAACTATTAGCTAAAGGTAGATTTCTTTCAAGCTACTCGGCTAACTAGGATCAGAGTGGAATTAAGACTCCCCTCTTATAGTTTCACTGTGAACAGACTTAGCCCTTCACTTCTTTCTTTCCGTCACATTTACCTCACATCAAAGAGAGCACTCTTAAAGAAATTTGAGAAGCATCAATGATTCCTTGTTCTTTGGAAGGGAATCCACTTCTCCTCCTGCCGAAGACTTAAGAGTAAACCTTGCATTCATTCTATAAGGATTCACAAGGTTAGTAATAGGCTATAGGCTCGACTGCAAGGAGAGAAGGAAGCATCTTGACTTCTTTCATTCTTGATTTATTCTTCCTCCTCATGTGAATCGCCTCATCCTTCGTTGAGAAATAATAGTATAGTACGCTATTCTTCCGTATTAATACAAGATCTTTGGTTGAAGGCTAGATAGACGAAAGAATTGTATTTTACAAGGGATTGATTCTGATTCAATTGCTCTCATTTCTGCCCTGTCTCATGCAAAAAATTTAAACCGATGCATCAACTATGTAAGTTGCTTTATTTGATCAAGTGGTATTACCTTATGCATAGTAAGAAGTTATTCGCTGCAAGGGTTGCTTCACTTCATGCGAAGCTGATTCTCTAACAAGAAGAGCGGTAAGATCAAGAGGGTATTTTCCTCCAACTTGGCCTGGGATACCTTGATTATCTAGCTATTTTATGTGTCAAAGAGCGGATTCTCAGCACCTGGACCTCGATATCACTCTTATTGAATCCCTGGGCCTTCGACACCTTGTACCAGGAGAGGATTCAATTTCATGCTTCCTTATGCGTCCTCCCTACTCAATGGGGATCTTCATACAAAATTGAGCCACATTCTTATCTTATCTTAGGAGATAGAATAGAACCTTTGCTCACATTTGAATTCGAACTACCCTTATCTAGTCTTATCCCCTTCCTTTCTCATAGCATGTTGCCTAGATTGCCTTCTCTTAATATAGGATAGTGATCATCTTGTCCGAATCGAATCTATTCCATCGTCGACGATTCACTATCAATCCTTATAGTCAATTGAGCCGCTCGAACAAGAAAACCTTTCAAAAAATGACTTCTTGCCTCCCTCCCCCAGGCCATCTCTTTTCCGCTTTAACTGGTATTGGTGACCTGGTTTTTTGAGTGTGAATCTCATTAGCTAAAGAATAATTTTCTATGCTACTTTCTTTGATAATATATAATAGAGCTAGACTCATTGATTCCAATAGCCAATAGTAGTTTCCTAGTCTATATCCCCAAAATCTAGCGCATCTTTCTTTCTTCTGGTAATGCAAATGGAAATTCTCGTTATGATGGATCATCTCGCTTTTTCTTTGCAGTTACTGGTTGGTGGATAGGGCGCTTATCCCCATATTCTTTCCTATAAAGAAAGATCCTGCCCTTGAGCAAGACAGTCCTACCGCTATAGAGTGAGCTTCCCTTCCATCTCCTCTTGTTCGATACTGCTTCCCCTCCTTGTAAATATCCTCTCTTACCGCTCTTATGGATCAATCGGTCGAGCTGTATCGGTCAACTGTCAGAAACTGACCAATTGCTATCAATTGGTATCAACCACAAATCTATTGTTTGCTTTATTTATAGCTGGAATTACTTAAATAGGAGTTCGCTAGCTCAATCGGTGCACTGGAGTTCCGTCCTATAAGCTAGGGAAGCGCTCTTCGGGCGGAGGTCCAATTTCTCTCGTAGACTTTTTGTAGAAAGAAAGAATCAATCACAATCAACCAATCATCATATAATAAATAATATAGATGAGTTGGTTGAAGGGCTTCCCTTAGTACAGCAAGGTGGGAACCCAGCCGATCGAGAAATGTGTGTCACAAGCCGTATGCTTCACACATGCAAGTCGAACGTGATTTTCGGGGAAAATCTAAGCTTTGTCAAGAAAGGTCGACCTTTCTTTGTTGTCTAATCGAAAGGATAATTCGCGATAGATGACTGGGCGAGATAGAAATGGAGGTCATGGCCAAATTGGGTTCAATTCCCATAGCCCCCATGTGGCAAAAAGCGGTGACTTTGACTAACCTTTCATTGATTGTCATGTTCTACTGATCTTTCTTTCCTGGGTGGGACTAATCGCTTCCCTGTGCTTCCAGCTTCCTAAGTGAGTTTGTTTCTCTCTCCTAGGATCGAGAGACCGGGTCGCTCCTCTTTCCTAAACTCCTAAAGGCATAAATGCATAAATATAGGCATAAATAGAGGCATTCCTCTTCTACTATTATAGTGTATCCAACATACTCATCCTAAGAAGAATAGTATATGTAGAAGAATAGGACTAGCTCTTCTCCCTGGATGAGGGGATTCTTCTCCTTCGTTGCCTCTTAGTTTGATTAAGGGTTCTTTTTCTTTGCCTTTGGGCTAGTGTGAAATTTAATCCTGATGCCAGCTGATCCCAAATCATTCTTCAACCTTCGTCCAGGTGCCTAACTCGAGTGATTCCTCTTCTATTAGCTAGTACAACATCAGGTGATGTGGCAGATAGACGTATAGGATGAGTACGCAAGTCTGGACTTCCTTCCTAATCATAGGCATCAGACGATCCGATCCAGACGTTATATCTCTTTCGTCTTCATCATCTGTATGGTCTGATATGTATGATAAAATGGAGTTCTGGAGCTTCTGCTATTAGCTATAGTATCATCCGGTGTATAGGAGCTTGTCTTTTTCATCCTTGATGCCTGATTGACTCTAAGTCGAGATAAGGGGTTTCACCCCAAGGTTTATAAAATTCAAGTATAACGAAGTAACCCGATATGTCTAGCTCCCTAACTGAAGTATTATATTTTAGAGAAGTAGTCCTATGGTTGTTCTCTCTGACCACAAGGTTTAGCTGGAGCTACTTTCTTTGTTTTTGTTTAACAAACAAGGGTGATCCCTTAAGACTATTAGAGTAGATTACGCTCGATAAGGTAGGTTGCCTCCGCTTCCCTCCTCTCTGGATCTCTCTCATTACTTCAATCACATCTTTGAATAACTGGCTCTCTATACCCTCTCTAAGGATTTGATTATATAAGTTAAAAATTTGCGGCCAATTCCGACCATCATTCTGAGACACGTCCCGTACCACCCGCTGCGGACTTTCGTAGGGTATAGAGGACCACTATAGGTAAATAACCGCATCCACCAGGTCCATTATTCTATTTATAAGAGACCTTATGATCTCATCATAGAGAAGAGTATCGTCGTATTTTTTTACCATTATCACTAGTATTAGTACCACTAGAGCTCGCGGCAGGGAGGGGGGAGGGTTTCCGCCTTGTTTTCAAATTTTTTTCTGTCAAATTCAAAATACAGAAAGACCTATAAGACAAAATTGAAATAAAGGGAGTTTTACATATAGTAGCATTTGAGTGAAGTGATTTGATTGTTACGAGGAATTAAAAGGAGAAATATAAATATTTGAGCTGATACTTATATATATTGGAAGATAGAAAAACAAATAGGATTCGTTGTCTGACATAACATTCCAAGAGACTGACTCTCTTTCTATTTACTTACAAAATCTCTTTAAAAGTAGCAGAGTGACTACTGATTTCTTCTCATACTTCCTCTCTAAAAGATGCTTTTTCTTCTTTTTATTGACTCCCAAATGGCTCAAAGGAAGACAAGAAAATCCACGGACTTGCTCGACCTTACCTATTCTATTATGAATTGGTGGACTCAAAAGGCATTCAAGACGCAAACTAAGAGAAAGTGGTCAAGACGCCAAGGTAACGGGTGCTCCTCATATCCTCATCAAATGGATAGCTCTCCCTTATTTTTTGGTTATTCTCTACGGCCTTTCTTGTTTGGTTGTTCTCCGAATCATTCCTATGATGCTAGTGATCTCTTAGTTGTTATCTAATAGTCCCTTCTTTCTTCACTCTAATCGACCAAGAAATTTTCCATTATTTGTTCCAGCAATATATATCAGTACCAATGGGTCCCGAGTCCCTTGTTTCCACCCCTAGGATAGGACCCTTCCTGAAGAATTAGCTCATAGCTTAAGACCTTAGAGACCCGATAGTCCGAGAGCTTACGATTGGGAGGTTCAATGCCTTTCAAAAGCCTCCTCCTCATTTATATTCCTCCTCCTGCATTGGGAGTTAGAGTATCAGTCCGTCCCTGTATTAATTGAAAGGTTGGACCCCTTCGGGATTTTATTCTTCTTGGTGGATACCCCCTCAACGTTTTGAGTAAGCGTTTGGGGTCAGGGATTCTACTGAAGAAAGGGATGGTACTAATATATATCGAACGGTTTTGACCAATCCTGGTCTAGGTCAATGTATATCAGTACCGTCTGGATCGCCTCCGTGGGGTCAGTTCTGATAGAAACCTCCCATTCATAACAAAACACCACTAAACCGGTATCATCTCTATCAATATATATAAGAGTACCTGTATAAGAGTACTGACGAATGACTCCTTCCTATAAAGGATCGCAAAAAACTAAAATGAATTCAATATACTACAGGAGCTTGTGCTCTTCTCTCAGCTAGAAGAGAGGTCTTTTATTTTCTTCAATAATAAAAATGTGAGGAAGCATGAAACTCCTTCCTTGTTTGTGGCCCCCTTTTTTCCAAGAAGAGTTTCAAATATTTAGAGACTCTGAAACCCACTCATAGATCCGCTCCCCTATCATTGTCTGCGGTTCTCCGGGCAGCGCCCCCCCCCCCAACTCTCGGCTTATCCTGTCACTGTGCAGTTGACAAGAATCGGTATAATATAGGTAGTAGACCATATCCCACAGCAAGGACTGTCTGAATAGTCAGTCATATTCAAGAAGAAGATGGTTGCCTTTCCAATAAAGGCCCTAGAGAGGGCTGCAGTTAGGGGAGCATGGACCAGGTCGACCTCAACTTTATAAGGAAAGGGGGGAAGGACGGTGAAGCCAAAGACAAAGACCGATTAGAATCATGGATTTATTTGGTTTGGTAGAAAATCCAGGGATTCAAGCTGAAACTGGAGTCTCCCTGGTACTCTCTTACTACCTATGAACCGAAAAGGGGGAAGTCAGGAGCTTATCCCATTCCTATCTCTCAACTATAAGATCACAGAATGGCATTGTAGTGACACTTATCGCTTTAAAAGTGAGAGGTCTGACCATGTCTATCAAATTGTTGAGATAGATCATCCCCCTGAATACTAATCAATAACACATAAGGTTTTTGAGAAGTATTTAAGAGATAGGGGGAAACCTCACGATAAGACTGAAGTTCCAGAACTCGACGGGTCCATGCCAACTCGTCACGTGTCCAATGGACTGACTTTCTGGACCTGGCGCAATCGCCAGAGCTTTCTCATCAGCTCTGGATTTATGTAAGGTTCTACTAGATATAGAGGAAAAAGCCTCTCTCTAGTCTGACCAGAATGAACCATGCTCCGGAACTGGAAGCTCTTCATGGACAGGAGCGGGAGCCGGATCAACCGGGCGAGAAGGATCACAACTGCACTTCAGGACCCCTTCGGAGAAGGTTGCCAGAATCTCACAGATCGTAGAATCCGCTTCAAACCACTTTATCGTGAGAAGGGCCTAAGTCGGCTGACTAAGCGAAGATCTCATCAAGCGAAGAGGTCCACCGGTGTAGATAACGCACATGTTTACAAAACAGGTACACCGGTCAGATTACCTAACTAAACTAGCAAACAAAAGTCACCAAGAGGTTAGTCCCAAGGTTTCGTTTTCATTCATTCAAAAGCGCTTTCCTATCCTTAAATGAAAGGTGACTCAAGGGAGGCATCACATACACTTACTAGTAGGCATCCGAAGGTGCCTTTAATCCGCAAGGGGCTATAGGGGCAGTTCATCTTTCCTTTCTCCCATTTACATCGATCGTTGCTAGGTGGCCTGAGGTACTGATATATATTGTCAGTTTAATATAGGTATTAGAGTATTCCCCATTGAGCTGTGCGATACCCCAACTATTCACTCCGATCTCACTTTCATTCCACGACTAAACCACCAATCCAAGTCACGCTACTTGTACCAGTTTCATTGGAACCACTAGGCAGCCACCATGGAAACTCGAGGTATGATGTCGCTACGTACACCTACCATCACCCTACTATATAGAGATAGAGTTCGGTATAATATATTTTAAGTAGTAGAGGTATGTCCACCCAACTCTACTACCTATATTATACCAAGAACTGATGGTGTGGAGTTTCCAGACGACTCTACTACCTATATTATACCAACTGCAGATTGGATCGTCAATGCCTGATGCGGAACATCAGTGCATCCAATATTGGGCATCTGGGTTCCTTGTTCCAGTTCTCAGGAGATGCCAAACGAGAAGAAGTTGAATGGATATCCTCCAGTACAGAAGCAAAACAATCTTAAGCCTAAACTCCAAAACATGTCTGTTCCACTCTACTTGACTCTTTTTGATCGGATCACACAGCGTCACCACATGGTTCTCAATAGCAGTTTCAGCATTCCCAGCTCCCAAATCAAATCAGCCCTGCCAAGTTGCCAACATCTTATAAGAGCATCCAGTCCCTCAATTCCACCAATATAGTCTATCATACAGTTCACGTGGGATTGACCCTAGGCCGAGACTGTTAGAGTAGAGCTGGGTACTTTTCCTATATAGTTTAGAGTAGAGTACTGACTATTAGAGTAGAGTACCGAGTCGTATCGCGTAACAAAACCTATTCTAATAGACGACTATATAGAATAAAGTACTGAGCTAATCAACAATATACAGTTTGATGGCTGTCAATGAGTCTAACAGTGTTCGAACCCCCATACTACCTGGCTCGATTCATGTGCCCCTTTTCTTGGAGTATATTCCAGCGCTTCGGTATGCACTTCAAGGTCAAAATGTTGTCTAGACCTCTTATCGATAAAAGGAAATCGTAACAATGTATATCTAACTCATTTTTCAAGAAATCCCAGTGGTATAGTTAAGGTGATCAAGTCGAATAGCCCCACCAACCCAACTCGGTTGATAATGAACGGTTTCTCAAACGCTCTCATCACGATGCAGATCATTCGGACACCAATTTCAAACACCCCAGCACTCTTCCCTTTTTTATTGATGACACCTGCCAAACCCCCCATAACAATTCCAATAGAGAACCCGTTCTTGATTGTTCCCTGTACCATGCTTTCAGATATCGATTGATGAACCTCTACTCTATATAGTTGGCCAATTCCATGATCGATCTCACTGTTGCTGATCCAAAATTCACCCTTGTTGTTCACCTGCGGCTACCCCCTACCTACTAGTTTGTATTGGCACAAACCCATACCTTCCCTTTTGAAACTGGACTAAATGTTTGGATAGGTTCCAAATGTACCTCTATATAGAAGAGTACCTGTTGCCTTGACTCTACAGTGCCAACTGGTGTGTGTCTAGGTTGTGCTTTCTTTGAGATCGTGCTCCACTACTCAATCGTTACTTAAACCTTATGGTCATTTTTGCACCTTTCAAGCTCTTGACACACTATTAGAGTAGAGTTAGGGTACCATTCCTATATAGTTGGAACAACCTGGCTCAAAAACTTGTTTCAGTCACATCGGCAATATATATCAGTACCAACCCCCATACTGTTCTCGACTAGCTTCCCACTACCACCGGTTGAAGTACCGACCCTTTCAACTCGGGCTGACAGCACCGTGGACCTTCCAATGTACTACATGATTGCCAATCCATATCATTCCAGCCACCTATTACACCTATGCAGAGTCAATGTGATGGCAAAATGACCTGAAAAAAATCTTGCCCACGCTCTTTCCACACCGCACTGTACCTCAAATTCTCAGAGTGTTTTAGCAACCACTAGCTTTCGTTTATACATAAGCGATTCATCATCAACCTTCTACTTGACCAAATGATTCGTACAATATATATCAGTACCAAGACCTTTCGATGGTGTGCACAGACAGTATGGGGGCTGGTACTGGTACTAGTATTGAGACCTGAGTCTTTAGACCTGAGTTTTGAGACCTGAGTCTTTAGACCTGAGTCTTTAGGTGTTTGAGGTCTCAATACTCAGGTCTCAATACTTTTTTTAGAGCTACGACTTGGCTAGTGCTTGTAGACTAGTACCAAGGGTGAGGTTCTTCCGAGGGCAGGTATATCATAGTTCAGTCAGCAGGTGGTATCGCCCTAGCCAAACGATATCGATAGCATCGCAGCACCAATCATAGGTGTCCATTTCAATAGAAAACCATAGAAATGGCATGCATGACCAGTCATATGATTCTAAGACTTTTTTCCATCCGATAGACCGTTATTGACATAGCCCCCACTGATTCGATCCTCCCCCAATGGATAAAGGAACCGAACACCTCAATTCGGCTACCTGTTGTTCGCTACTGCATCCTAACCAGCCGCTTGTTGTTGGCTAAATGAGAGGCATGTCCTCGACGAAAGAGCTTTACAAGCGGCATTGATGTAATTATTGAACCAATTCACTGAGTTGTTTGCCTTTTGATCATACTTGGCAGCTCGTTCTATTTCCTTGTACTTTCTTCGCTCTGTCCAAGTAATGATTACTAGAATGTGTACTAGAGCGGCTGAGTCTTGGGGATAAGGAGTCCAATTATTTGAGGTATTTACTTTGATATCTATATATTGGGATGGTACAGCTCTCGATAGGTCGCTAAAAAGAAGAACTAAAGGAATGGAAAGAGGACTGTGCACTGAAGGGGACAACAGAGCAGATGGTGAGCGGCTAAGGATAGAGCTGGTGATTGATTGCCTTAGTAAGTAGGTAAGTCTTATGAGGGATCAGTATTTGATATAGATAGGAGGTATTACACGAGGGGAAAGCCATTAAGGCAGAACGAGACGACCCTTTCTTATTCAAACCTTTGCTTCCATAAGACACATGGTTCTGAGCACTAGTCACCTATTTCTCTGATAGAAAAACCGTTGTAACCACCACCTGAATAGATTCATCGCTGACTTGAGCTTCCCCACCCATCCACCCTATTTAGCACACCGCTTTCTTGAATCCAGTTCTTCCTATATGAAATATTATTCTTTCATTCCCCTCCCCTCCATAGTTCAAATCCATTCCTTTCTGAAGCCTCTTTTGTTTCGACTGACGGATGTGTCTGCGTCTCTAGCTTCATCCATAAATGATGCTAGAGTGGAGGGTCCAAAGGAGATGGATCTGATCTCTATCCAGCTCTTTCAGACCCTATCTTCCTCGATCAGGAACATCCCTCATTCAGTGCAGTCTCTGGTTCAAGTTCAACTGCTTAAGCGGGGGCAGGGGTACCACGGGAGGACTTTCATGATTGATGCAATTTATCATTAAAACCCTAGATCCAAAATAAATGAATTAGAAATATTTCAGATTTGAACTATATAATAAGGAGCTTCTTGTCGGTACATTTATGTCTTGGATTCCACTTACCATCGCAATGGTAGTAGAGTCCCTTGGCCCTTCTTTCTTAAATAAGGCCACAAACCTTGATTTCCCTGGAATCTATTGCACATACATTTCTGTATGGTCGAGTGGTCTTTAGGCCTAATTGATTCATCAATTTCAGGAACATCACATTGGTGGAAGATCCTGAATTAAGAATGAAATTGTACAAAAACATATAATTTCTCCTCAGAGTGATGTAGAAAGGGATAAATCTACCTTTCTTTCTGTCCTGATTCAATGCCTGGAACACCACCGGACAGTATTCATTCATATCCTTCACTTCTTACGTAAGACCAAAAAAGTTTCTGACCTGTGAAGGTATCTTATCCAATTCTGAAAGAGGTTTTCTTTTTCCCAATTCACTCGCCAGATCTATATTTAAGTCAACATAAATAACAGGAGATACAACTTTGGCAAAAGCTACTTTGGTGGCTCCAACTGTGGGATTATCCTGTTCTTGCCTCGGCGGCCTCTGAAACAACTGTTTTTTTCCCATTATCTTTCTAATTCCCCAACATCTTGCATTCATACACCACTGGAGAGAAAGATTCGACTTTTTTCTCAATCTCTACAGGTGTAGTTTCCGACCTAAAGAAATCAGTCAGTCTAGCCCGACCAGTCAAAATCGGTACTATCAGTAGTCACAATGGGAATTAATTGATCTTCTAGGCGATCAAATGAATGAAACTTGCTTCCGGAATGAGTCAAAGTGTCTTCTTCTACATTTGGGAGAGTCAACCGAGAAGAAGAGAGAGAGAGTGGAAGGATAAATTCAAGCAAAAGGTTTCTGTTAACGGTTGCGTTGGTTGAATGAAATGAAAATCCAGAGAGAGATAGGCCTCAAGATTGTTTTCTTAGGACTTCCCCGAGGCTAGGGTAAAGTAGGAAAGGGAGAAGGAAGGGGTAGAAAAACCGAATATTGATTGGCTACACTGAAGGCTTGCCAAATTCAATTTCCCTTTTTAACATCACTATTATATTCTAATAGTTTACTCTCGTCACTAGCTTATATCAATATATATAAGTACCAGCTGGCGATTCCCTCCTATTCTGCTTTAGTCACTGCTCACTAGCTCGTAGGTCACTAGCCCCTCTCGTACTAGCTTCTACTCGTATGAAGAGTTTGTACTTCTCGTATTAGGAATCAAAACAGGCACAAAAGGAAAGAGTCACACACACCTGGTGATATTGTTCGCTTGGCTTTAGCTCGTCTTTCCTCTCTGCGGGTGTGTAAATTAAAGATTTCAATCAAGTCTTCACGATAGTATCCTTCCACTCAGAAGTCATCAAGATGCTCCAAAATCCATACCTGAAGCAAATCTACACATCCAAAGAAAGTGCCATGCTTCCAGGTTGAGCAGTAATACAAAGAAAGGATAGTCTCGGCAAGTATCATTTGCACCACCGACACTTCCGCATTCATTTTCTACACCAAAGAAGTGATCCGACAATCAAGAATTTCGGGCTCGCCAGGAAAGACAACACTCCCAAAGATGGCAAAGTCCAAGGCATTGATTGCCCAAGCTAAACTAAATAGAAGGACTCGGCTGAGTTTGCCCCTCACCTACAGGAGTTATGGATCGATAGACTCTTCCTGCGGCCAGACATCAATTCGAAAGTGAGGACACAATCCCTCTTATCTGGATCTATCTCTCCTCATTCTCTGACTATATAGGAAGAGTACCTATCTCAAGTATCATACCATTCTACCATACGATGTCCTCCCTCCTCTTCCCTTCCTTCTGAGTGCTACATGAGAAATAGAAAAACGAGGTCCTCCCTCCTCTTCCTATTGAGATGGGTGTGGGTATGACCCTTATAACAGGTCCTTATAACAGGACCTTATAAAATGAATACCTGTTATAAGGGCATGTTATAAGGGCATGTGTCCGAAACCCCACGAAAGAGAAAGTCAGTACTCTACTCTAATATCTAATAGTTTTGATACCACTCCTGACCCTTTATTTAGAAAGGGTCAGATCCTTGAACCTCACCCTTTATTTAGAATGGGTCAGGAAAGGTTATTTCATCAAATTCACCTCTCCCATGCCCAATCTTTACATCAGTGGATGGGAGCATAGAAAGTCAAGTTAGCCCAGTTTTCTTTGCATAGACCTAGATCTATAACATATAGGGAATTGAATGAGCAAGAAGAGAAGGCAGAAAGCCTATAAGTTGTTCGTCCCTTGATTAATTCATCCTTGATTGACCGAAGGAGATAAAAGGCTCATCAATCAGTCATAGCCTAAACTGAGGCATTGGAGGGAAGTACGCATGATAATTTACAGTATGAAGAAGGTGTGCATTCCGATTTGGTCAATCTCATCTCTTTCTTCTCTGGTAAAAGCCTAGAAGTGAAAAGGAAGTCAGGAGATTTTCTTTCCGTCATTCTTCTTTTGTTTGGATCGAACTCCAAGGGTTTCCATTCTACTAAGTAAGAAGAAATCGAACTCGTAGGAAAATCTAAGTAGCAAGGGGAACGACATTCAGTCAGCTTGGTGAAAGACTTTCTTTGTCTAATTCCACAGTGCTTTCAAGAGGAATAGTAAATAGAAAGTACCTGATATCAAATGAGAAGGAAGGTACGAAATTGTCAAAATGATTGTAAATCTTCCACGTTTACCCTTCCATAGTCGGTAATTATAGGTCTATGTCTAAAAGGAAGGCATGTTGGCAAGAAATCATTCACCGAAGGTTCTAAACCCATATAGATGAAGTAGACCTTAGGGTGAGGTTCTAAACCCTTGATATATAAGTAGAACCTTTCTAACCCTTAGATATAAAGTATCCGAGAAAAGAACAGGTTTTTATTCCATCTATAGCCAATTACAGACCCCCCTAAGCCCCTTTCCTTTGGGGAACTGATGAAACAAAACAGCGCTCTGCCCCTGACTCATATGCCCCTTTAGGTTTAGGAAAGAGAATTTCATTACCTATATCAAGCCAGAGGCTAATGGAGGGTCGTAGATTACCAGTACTCTTTTTAGGAAGCAATGACTGACTTCGGAGCTCAGTTGGGATCAGGCTATTATATTCTAATAGTTGATGCTAGGAATGGGGAAGATCAAAGCAGCACAGAAGAAATATGGCTATAGAATTGACACAGAATTGTCTTAACTAGTTATGACCCTGGTCGAATTCAATGATTGAAAAGTTTCCCAAGAAACTCAGCGAGAAGATGGATCAGTAGCCTTAGAGCAGATCGAAGGCTATCAATTTGATGGCCAGTTCAGTGTAACAACATAGAGCCTTCAAAGAATCTCATGTGAGGGACCCTAATGTTTCTCAAATAGACGAGCTAGAGGCTCGAGAATGGGGTCTAGGAAGATAGGTACTCTATCTATATAGTAAATTACACTTTATATAAGAGTACCAGAGACTAGCCTGAGGTCATGCTAACGAATTGAGCAAGCTACCTTGAGCTGATTGGAATGGTGGACTTCGACACTATATAGACAGAGTACCTAGTTTTGTCCATTCGATTGTCTAGTCCGGATTTCCCCCTTTCTCTTAGTTCGTGTGTTGACCGCCCTTCGATTCCCCCAATTCGTAATAGGGGCGGCCCACTAGATCAAGCAAGTGCGTGTATTACCTTGGCTTTCCCTGCCCCCAGTTCGTGGTTTGGGAGTCAATGAAGACTCAGACCAAGAATATGGAATGAATATCCCCACTATTAGAAAAGAATAATGTCATTTCATTTCTCTGTATCAAAAGAGAGACTTTGGCGCATTGAACTCATACCTCTTTAGGGGTTCGATAAAAGGGCTGAAAACGGGTACATCAACCACCTTCAATCCCCGGAGAATCCAGATGAACATCAGTGTTCTTCCACCCTTCGGCATCATAGCAAGACCACCCATTCATAGTGTTTGAGTCGGTATAATATAGGTAGTAGATGTTCATTGGCATTCAATCCTAACCCCCAACACTACTTACATTCCAGTGTCCAGCATCAACTCATTGGTGACTCGATTGGTATTTCAATGTAGCCAACAACTAGGTATTATAGCATATAAAGTCCAGCCCATCCGCCAAAAAACCCCAACCCCACCAATTCAAAGTCATACCTTATCACCTTCCATTCTAAAGTAATCTACTATAATAGTCACCACCAAAGCCATTCCAATAGAACCATTTTTTCCACCACCCATTGATCCATCGATGTCGTAGTCCCCCCCCCCCCTGTACCACTTGTTCATTCATCAGCGAGAAGTACTACTATTGATTTGATTGGTATTAGACCAATACTCTACTCTATAGTATAGGATAGGCCACTTGACCCCAACGATGAACTCAAGCCAGGCTCAACCCTCACTCTACGAGCTACCCCATTCGCTCTTCGGAAAAGGAAGGAATCAGCAGTCTTGTTTCCAGAACGAACAATAAAAAGGCAGTGTAGGAGGAAGGGCAACATTCGACCAGATGGGACGGTTCATCAGTTCATGTATTGTTCTACTAGTGTGGATCATGCTACCTGGTTGATGCGATGTATTCCACCAATTGACGGAAGAAGTGAGTAATGGGAGATCGATTGTTCTAGCCAGTAGTGAGAAAGGGCCCAGTGCGACAAGTAGCTTTTTAAGACGCAGTGAACCCAGGGCAATGAGGAATGAGAGAAAAACAGAGGTCATATGAGCATCCAAATACCAATAGGATCCATACCATTTCAAAACCAACCCCCAAAACCAACCAGTAACTAGGACCAACCCCGTACACCAAGTAACCAATGCAGTACCGGACCGAGCTGATAGCAGAACCAAAGGATGTTTTGTAACCACCAATAAAAAAACCGAAGAGGCAGTCACGCAATAGACCCCCAGTCTTATCCGAGTAGTGGGAACATGAACATACAGAAGACGAGCAAGTTCACCTTGTTGAATATCGAGTGGTGCACCCAAAAACCCAGACATGATACAGGAAGGAGTTCTGATGAGTACTAGAGCAAGCAATGCGGTGATGCTCGAGGCCGAATGTGACATCACATAGGCAGGTCGGAACGATTGGTGGATGATCATTGGTAGCTAGGAAAAACATACTGGGCTAGGAACGTATGAGACGGATCGACTAGGTTTTGCAGTTCATTGGATATCACTATTAGAAGAGTACTGAAATCGTGACGTCTTTCGACCATTTCGATTGCCACCAGTCTACTTGACTTCTTGGTCCCCAGGTTTTTGGAAGACCAACTACTCTTATGCATAGCTAGTTGAGTTCTGCATTCCATTGGATACAATATGTTGACCGCCACCATGAATTTGAGTTGGTCCCACGTGGTATCCTAAATCAATCCCACTACGAAGTAATAGAGGATGGAGAAAGCTCATTCCTCAAGTATGTATTGAAAAAGCTCTTATTCTGTCCATTTCCAATGCTAAAAAGGACTATACGAACTACTCCTAGAAAAAAGAGCCAGTCATGCTAGCAAGAGAGCGAGTGAGACTTACGAGGGTATACTGAAGACAAACCAATTCTTTTTGTATAGAAATACTCATACTAGTTTACCTATATGCTACACACATGCAATTCCGGACTAGTTCAACTTAAGCCATTACGTATCTGCTCTACAAAGGTCAGAAAGATAAAGGTTCTAAACCCTTGATATAATATATAAGTAGCACCTTTCTCAACCTGAAGTAGCCGAGTTCAAATATATGAACCTTTAGAAAGGGTCAGATCTTTTAACTCGGCTACTGAACCCTATTCGGTTTAGAATGGGTCAGATATTTGAACCACACCTAAGAACCCTGCAGCCGGTTACCATCACCCCTCAATAAGCCCTTTTGAGAGAGGAATAGGGACAGACAGAATCAATTGAGTAGTAAGGAGGCTTAACATACTTGTACTACTCAAGAGACAGGGCTTATTAGAAGAGTGATTCATTTGACCACTATAGATATAGATGTGATTGGACTAGTTTATTTTGTTTATAAAGTCCTAAACCTTTAGAAAATTATATATAAATAAGTAGCAGACTTATATATAACCTTATATATAAATAAGTAGCAGAACCCTGGATTTCTCTTTCTTTCCTTCTGTTTGAGTGGGTGAAAGCTTATCTGTAGTGAAAGTGGTAAGCTAAGTCCTAAGGTCTTCCCAGCTTCCAGCGGTTTGAGATCCCTTTGTTGTTGGGCTTGTGGAAGTTTCCTTAGATGGGTTTCATATGAGCGGTCTAGGCCAGTTGACTTTGCTGGTGTTTTAGTTGCAGTTCCAGCAATTGGACTTTCTTTCGTGAACAAAAAGGGATTTCATAACATAAGGTTTTTCAAGTCTCTGGGTAAGAAGTTTTCCACCGTAATAGTGGGATTTCTTCTCCTATTTCCATTGTATCACTCCTGGGAGAAAGCTAAGGATCTTTGGGAAGAAAACCCAATTGGAGTGCTTAATAAGGTCTTCACCTAGAGTTACCCTTTGGTAAGCCCTGTAAATATAGGGCTAGTTTTCTGTAAGGCAATGGAAAATCTAGTACCTGTTGCAGAAAAATACTTATTCCTGCCATACCACAGGTACTCTTATATATAGTTTAAGTTCCGGACTATATAGACAGAGTACCCATGGTCGGGAGTCCTAATCCCTAGGAGCAGTCTCAAGGTAAGCCCCATAAGTTGCAGCAAACAAGTCAAATGGAAAAGCAAGAAAGACGGCAAGCGGGTGTCTAAGAGTAAAATTACTAGGGATTGAAGTTCAAAATAGTCTTACCATGTCTAAGAGTCCTCCCAATAATACCATCCAGGGTGGATATTTACAAATGAAATATCTTACATGATTGTCCAATTTATTGACTCCTTCTACCTTTTCTAGTGAATCCCCTGCAGTTGCAGCTCTTCTCTTATCCAGTCTTGGTTTTGGAAGGATTCAGAAAGCACTCTGAGTGAAGAACATGGCACTGTCGGAATGTCGGAATAACCACTCTTTTCTATTTAAACTTTTTATTACCCAGCTCAAAAAGAAGCTACTCTCTCTCAGGTGTGAACGAATAGGAAGAGAATTCATCACAAATTGACTAAGAGGCAGCATAGCCGATGCTGTCGGAATTCCTAGTCAAGGGCCCTTCCGTATTCAAGAACTAGAAAAGATCTGATCTACAAATATCCAATTCCAACTATGTTGTAATAGAGGATGGAGAAAAGCATACTTCCTTCCCAATGCCCATCTAATGATGACTTTTAGGCATAGCATTAGCCTATATTCCACGAGTTAGAAACCCTGATCCGTGCACTGATCCTTCTATAGTAGGAAGACAAGATCCCAAGGGAATCACTAGTTCCATGCCTTCTACTTAGGCAACCTGAATCCGCATATACCTACTCTAGCAAGAGAGAAAACTACCAATTAATCCTTCCACTTCTGTAACAGAGGCTAAAATGTGTGAACGAAGAAAGCATGTTTGGGATTTTAAAGGCTTCACACCTACTTGTTGTGTCTCCCATCATAAGACAGTCGGCCGATACGAGGGATTGACTTAGGCGCAATAGCTTGTTTAAATTGAATCGTAAAAAAACCACTCTATTGCTACACCAGATATGTTTACTTACTCTTACTTAGCTAACGCTACCTTTGTCAAACAGGAAACTTCCAATGGTTGCTTGCTTCCGCTTCCAAAGCCCTATGAAAGAGGTCCCATATTATCTTGTCCTGAACTATAACAGCTAACTCAAACTCAGGGGACACTTCTGACTTGTTAGCTGCAGGTACGAACATAGAGAGTTTGTTAGGTCCCATCTGGTCTACAAAAGGAGAACTAGAACGTGAACTCGGCTTGACTTTTTAGCTATAGGGACAGTTTCACCGACCTAAAATCCAGGGTATTTAGAAACTTCTTATTGATTGAATGTCTATTTCATATTTCTGTCATGAAGTTAATAGATCCAGAACAGTCGTAAGGCCTCCGTTCGGTCGTTACGCCTACAAGTAAGGAAGGAAATAGTCAAAATGCTATGCCCCAATGTTAGGACTTTAGTAGCAGCAGTAGCAATAGGATAAGGCATGCCTAGTAGGATGTGGGGCCTCTTTATTTTGTGGAACCGACGAGGTTTTGAAGGAAAGAGAAGGAAAATCATTTCACTGAAACAAGGATAATACCCTAGTTCCATTATTATCTTAATTCCCCAAGATTGGTAATAACTAACATATATAAGACCGATCTTCCTTCTCAGACACTTTCGAAGGGACTAGGCTTCTTCTCAAACAAGTAGCCCCTTAGTGGTATAATCGAGTAACCTAAGTAAAGCCGCCGCTTGTCCAAAGTTGTTTTAGGGAGTCAAAATACAATAAGGGCACACTATTAGATTAGAAGAGTACTAATTATAGACTTACTGACTGAATCCTTATATTATAATAAATGAACTCTCCAAAACAAGTCAGTCAATCCCTCCGGTTGTCCCTCTTCCCGTTGGTCGAGATAGTACAGCAGGGGGAACCTAATACTCTCCTCAAAAGCTAACTGTAATTGAAACACTATTATTGTTTAAGGTCTTAATGAATGTTTCAAGTAACTCTTTTTGTCTACCTCTATGATTGAAGACACAACTACCGATAAGCACACTTCAAACCCAGATACTGTGCAAGGGCGACATTGAAACCACAGTTATTTGATATTCGATTAAAGTGACTATCCAGGACCATGCGAAAACATATACCAGAATCCTATCACCGAAATTAGCTAGATCAGGAAAGTCAATCCCATGTTCAACCCTACGGAAGGATTGTATCAAATGATGTTAGTATCAAAGAAGCCACATCGATCTTTTCCAGGAAAAGAAGAAAGACATAACATATCTCTTTCTTGACCCTATCCAGGTCAGATCTTTTAAAAAATCACCCTTTATAAAGGGTCAGATCTTTTAGAACTCGGCTACTAAACCCTATTGGGTCCCTAAAGGGCTGCTACTTCATCTATAAGGGTTTAGAACTCGGCTACTGAACCCTATTCAGTAAGGTGTCAGATCTTTTATAACCTTTGGAGCCTGTATTGTCATTGTGGAAGGGGGGTTCAGCATACCACAACTGTAGGTGTTCTATGATTCAACTCCGAAGAATGATTGGAATCTGGTATTGAGTTGAGAGCGAATGGGCAGATGCGATTCATAAACAGCCTATAATGGAGGTTGGGATGCGAGCAAGAAGTCAGTTGAGTTCCTGTATCTTTATTCAGAATCGTCGTTGGTGGGTAGATTTGTTGAACAAAGGTGTCATGGGGTTGGTTGTGATCGATACTCATAGTAGTATAAAAACGATAGAGTGTACTCGAGTGGCGGTGTTGAACTGCGAACGAACTGCCTATGAAGCAATACAGGGCTTCGGATCTGAAAGGTGGACAACTGGATGGTCCGAAGGCAATATGCAGAGACGACCTGACCAATCGTAACCAATCGATCATGCGATGGACACCCTGAAACGTTTTGAGTAGCCTAGACCATTCAGCGATGGTGCTAGAATAGTGGAAATGGGGGTGCTGCCCCACATTATCAATGAGTACCAAGCCTATGATTTCCTCTTCCAATTGAGTATAGATGGATCTCCAGAAGGTCAATTCAACTCTAGCTAAACTAGAAATGATATCTCCTGGCCCAATGTGCTGAAATGGCTTCTTGATTCAAAACCCATTCACCAATATGAGGTTTCTGACCTGCTGCCTTGCCTACGGAATGGAACCAAAAAACCGGAAACGAACCAGAAACATGTCCAATCTGGTTTCTTTCGTTCAATGCCATTGGATAGTCGTCGATGCACCTTTTCTCCGAAGGGGGGAATGGTGAAGGCATTTCAACTAGACCTCCAATGCCACTTGATCAGTCAGGTGTGTTTGTCGCATGTAGTAGTTGTGATCGTTGATGTCCCATTTGTATCTCGTTTGATATCTTATTGTCCAGTTCACTCTCTTATTGTGCCGCAATCGTGATAGTAGTTGACGTTGGCAGATGGTCAGTTCTCTATTCCGAACATTCCCTGGCTATTGACGACATCGTTTAAATCGTAGTGCAACCACCAATGAGTGTATTTAGTACTCTACTCTAATAGTCCTTCTCCCACACCTCGAATGGATCGAGTCGACCTATGGAATTTCTCTTGAGTGGATGAAATCGAAGGCCCGTTTGACACTATTATAAGAGTACTTGTGATGGTATGTTTATACTCGGTATAATATAGGTAGTAGGTCCAACACACAACTCTTTTCAGGGACCGTTTGGGGACTGCCACTATACACAGGATTCCAAGCGACTTCCTATGGAAATGTCATGTGTCAAGGGCACACCATCTGGCAGCAAATTGAACTTAAACCCTTTGGTATATTGGTGACTCTGGAATCATAGCATTGTTGGTAGTTCGAATTCCATCCTCCATACACTCCGAACCGTATCACTCTCCCCTCTTTCACCTCCAGGCGGTTGGGGGACTCTTCGGCCATGGGGATCGTATCACCCCTGGCTCACAGATCGTTTCGGATCGCGCTACCCTTTCGAACCACCTGCACCCAACCATCAAGACAACCACCAATGGAGTGTAAAGAGGTACCCAATCAATAAGAGTAGTAGGGGTGCCACAATCAGTACTCTACTCTAATAGTGAATAGTTCGGACTATCTCCTTACCCTTTCTTTAGAAAGGGTCAGATCTTTTAGAACCTAACCCTTTACTTTAGAACCCCTAGATATCAGTAGCAGATACCGATATCTAAAGAACCTACCTTATCAGTCGAGTTACTTTATACCTTTGACTACTCCTGAGATATAGTGGAAACATTTTTTTATGGTGGAGAGTGGGGAGTGAAAAACCAATGCAGCAGATCATGAATCTGAATCCACTTATATTAAGACAGACGACCTCCACGTTCTCAAAACGGTTGATCTTAGCGTGCTAGCCACTACTTCATTTCGTATAGTGATAACGCTTTCTCTTTCTTAGCACTCTGCCCCCCTTGTATAGTAAGGGGAACTCTGGTTTCACGGCTTTCTCCGGTACTCTTATATATGGTGATAGAAGAGTACCTGTTTCTCTGACTTGACCCAGCTTGACCTACTTGACTCAGCGGTTAGAGTATCGCTTTCATACGGTGAGAGTAATTGGTTAAAATCCAATAGTAGGTAAAACCGGCCCTACTACCTATATTATACACTGATAAGGATAAAGAACGACCAACAAGATAGAAATCACGGACTGGCGGAGTCAACTGAATGACCAGGTTGCTTCCACTTGTGGCCTTCTCACCTTGACACCTTAATATCACATGGGATCACTGCCCCTTGCGGCCATGAAAGACCAACCACTTTGCATAGGTCCGAGATTGAGCGCTCTCTTCCTAGTAATATTGTTTCTACTATTGTGCGCTCCTTTTAGTACTTTTTATCCACGTGGGAGGAGATCCAAGAAAAGCAGTGAGAACCTCCTACGCAATTCTACCAGCGTTTCCAGTAGCTTTACTCCACACCCTGATTGAGATAGAGATATGTCTCCCTATTTAGATAGAGCAGGGGTGGGAAGAGCCTAAACAAGTGAAATTCCAAGGTCCGGGAGAGGCCGGCAAAGTAGATATGACTTGGAACTCGTCCATTCATTGGGTGATCCCTTTCTCTCACGTTCGAGTGTTTTCTCATCGTTTAGGCCATTGAGTTAGATTTCTGCACATTGTAGTCACCTCTGGGTTTCTTCGCACCTGGATAGTACTAGGACCCTTGTGCCCTGTCCCTTGATTAGATAAAGCGGCCCGCCCTATGACCCACAACTCAAAATGAGCCTTGCGACGAGATGCGAACATTCCCCATGCTGCGGTTCCCTCCAGTCCGTTCCTGGGTTGGGTTAGGGGAACATCCGAGAGCGATTGCCTTCGCGGATCCAAACGCGCTCCCCAGGTGCACAATAAGAATAAGACCAATAGATACTTCATAAGAGACCATTTGAGCTTCAGATCGTAATTCTCCTAGAAAGGAATATTTCGAATATAGAGGACCCAACAATAAATGAGTTGATCATATCCTTCTATGAACCGTAAGAGAACGTCCTCTGTCACCCCCACCCCCCACCGCGCTTACGGATCTATACCCCAACCCACTGGCCCCCAGTCCTCCCTTTCTATTCCTCAGCACCGACAGGGAAGAGATTACACCATGGTTCCTCCTCTCCGCATTCTCTTTGCTCATTTTTGGGTGGATGGGATTCATTCCCTTGCATTCCTGATAGCACTACAAAAAGCTCTGGTCTTAACGCCCCTATTACTACTATGCAGCCTTTCCTCAGGTTCGTAGAGTTGGGTTTCCCATTTACCCACAACGGAGGAGCCACCCCCACCAGGCAGGTGGCCACGGGTCATCACACACTCTTCACACAACAAATCCACTTTGAAGTTTAATTATTTTCTTGGCCAATTGTCAGAATGTGTACAAGATACCATAAGGGACCAATATCTCAATAGCACCTTTGTCTAAAGCTTTAAATGATACTGAATATCCGAAACGCAGGAACAATATGACTAGAAAGTCATTCAAAAATTGATCAAAGAACCAGAATTTATTGAAGAAGCTATAGAGTTGATTCCAAAAAGTACTATTTTGAAAGGCTAGTTAGAATTGATCTGCTACGGGATTTACATTATACACAATAAAATCACCTGAAGTACTAAATGGAATAGGTATGATTTTGGTAATGGTTGGAGCAGCAAACTTGGATTCGACAAGAATCTCATTTTTTTGGTAGTACGAAGGGGTAATTGGCCCAAAAATTGGATAGGGGTCAAGTGGTCACTGGCGGTTGACTCAAGTGCCCCCCGAACCGTGTGAAATGGTCGCCTATTACACGGCTCATTCACTCTGCCTGGGCAACAGACTTTGTGAAATATGGGCTGCAAATGGGAGAGTTTCAAACCCTCACTGAAGAAAGAAACATGATTATCTCGGTGCTAAAGCATGAACGACCTTGGGCAAGGTGGAAAGGATCGGCTTGCGGAAGTGACACTAGTAGAACACTCGTGGGTTATCGCATCATTTTCTTGATACTTTATGAAAGCCTCTTCTCCTTGATTTGATGCTAGATGAATTATCGATCTTATTATTATGATGTCTCCTGAGATTCCAAAAAATGCTGTTTGGGGACCCACTGACAAGGAGATGTGAGGTGACCTTCAAGCTGCTGGGCGGTTCCATTCTGTAGAATCGATGAAGTATGGCTTGTTGAGTAAAAATACCTTTTTCACATGGGTCGTGCATTCTCTCTACTTCGTTGGGCATTCGTTTGCCGATCACTAGCTCTTCTTTCCACCACTACTTGCAAATAAGAATGAGATTGATAATGGTCCAATAAACATTTTTCCATTTTCTGGGTCATCTCTTTCCTCTATGGCGGGAAATCATCAAAGGTTAAAGAAGATCCCAAGACCGCCAAAGAGACCCAAATATGGATAAATGACTTATTGGTCCTATGGTGAAGCAGTCAAAGAGATCCCATTTTTTGTTATTGGCTTGGAGGGATGTCCTATCTGGAAAGAAGACTCGTGGCATCGGAATTCAGCAACACATATCAAATATTTTAAGGGTCTTCGCCTCTTCCTCAGAGCTTCCCATTAAAGTTGCATCGTCCCATCCCAGCCAATAATAGAAGAATAATCTCTTGGGAAGTCCTAGTAGCGTAGTCCATTGTTTGGGTCGGTTCACTTGACTCCTTCTCATAAGGGCGGGCAGAGTCTCAAAGAGTGCTTCTAAGCTCTGGAGATTCTTCCAGGAAGCTAGGTCAAGGCTATCTGGCAGAAAAGGATTCTAATGGCACAAAGCCATCGTTATTCCCCCGTTTCCCCGATCTTCGCTGGCTGCTCGCAGGGATTGATCCTTTCTCATTCTTGAGAGTCCCCTGGAAATAGAAATGGTCTAGAGCTCCCATTAGTTTCTAAGGAATTTCTACATTTTGGATCGAACTAGGAATCATACATTCGCTGAATGACTCGACAACCAGGTATTTCACTTACCTGCACATAAGCTACCTATATTCTCTAGAACATCCCATCTCGTTTCATAGCGCCTGCTTCCCGAAAAGATAGACTTCCTATCAAATATTTCACAGTCCCCAGAGAGATCCATATAATAGTTGTTCACTCTCTCTCTTCGTCTTCCCAGCTATCCTTTACATGCAGGTAAGATCAGATCGAATGCTCATTCTGGCTTCTCATCTAGCTTCTCTCCCACTACTCAACCCTATTTCTTATTATTTCATTATTTTAGTATATTAGATTGAACGGGCAGCGTATGCTTCTAATAGATTCCTAGATAGCTAAGATGCATCTGTGAGAAGCTATTTTTTATGTAATATTACATTATATGAAAAAAGAGATCAAGTAGCGAGTAAAAAAGATCGAATTATAGATTGTTAAAGCTATAGGAAGAAGTGTGATCTCTATAATATAGCCAATATAATAAGGACTAGCACATTACCAATCAGGTAACAAGGTCTGCCTCTACTTTTTTCTTCGACCTGGAAGTGAGTAGAATGTTTCGATTTGAATTTGAGACTCAACACAGGGTCTGACATAGACTCATATAGCCTGAGTACTTAGGCATAATACCTTAACTCTTAAGATGCATGGTGTTGGTAGAACCCTCAACACCCTACCTTCACTTCATGTCTTCTAAAAGATGTTATTGAAAGAGATCAATCAGATGACAAGGCCTACCGTGTCTCCAAGAAGATTGAAGTTCTCACTCAAGCTCAAGATTCTCAGTCTAGTCTTATACCACCTAAACGGATCAATGGAATGGGAATTAAAGGGGATCTTCTTCTTATGGAGATCTGGTAGTACAGTATATGTCCCTCCATGGATTGCGTACAGAAATAAAGGATGATTCAACCCTTTTATGATTCACTCTGTTCTCTCGAATGAAAACAAGTCTGAAGGGTTTCCCCTAATTCAGAAGAATACAATTCTAATTCAAAGAGTCTTTGGCAAAGGCCCTCTGCTCTTCCTTTGGTTATATACCAAATCAACTACCTGTATCATTGGATTCTCCTAATTCTTAGAAAGTGAGGCCTTGTACAGATTGCTTTCATAAATCATTAATTTCCTTCTTTTCAAAATTCTCCTTCTTCCTTCTTTATTTGAGGATTCAGCCCCGGTTGATAGTTTGTTTCAGTTGAAGGGAAGAGATGAGGTTTGTAAATAAACCAATTCCTTCTGTCGTGTATTCCCAATTCATGCAGCCTTAGATGATTCAATTGTTGATTTTAGTATTGATCGAATAGTTACAACTATGGATTGTTTATTGTAGGCCAACTCTACTCCACTAGTACCAATAGGCGGCATAGGGGGAAAAGCACTATGCCTAGGAAATGAAAAATTTGTTATAAACCTTATCGATATTGGGATGAAAATGCTTACCAATGGAAAGGGAAATATGTCCAAAATGAAAAATACTTGAAGCAGATCCAATACCAAGATGCCTTTAGAGGCACTGGTCAGTGAGTTTAGTAAATAATTCGAATGAGAAGAAGGTTGTAAGGCAGTTTCCGCTCTGTAGTCTCTTTGGATCGGATAGCCAGCTCCACCAAGGCAGAAGGGGAAGGCTTTCTAGTAGTGAAAGATAGACCGCTGATGATGAGAACTTAAAGATGAAATAAATTCTTTATTGAAATCTCAGATCGAGAGAAGATTTGTAATTGAATCAGCCCTAGAAGGATTTTGGCACCCATGCAGAAGCGATACCCTTGATTGAGAACTGTGAAAGGGCTACTTTGAGATAAAAAGAAAATAGTTTCCTTGTCTCTGTTGTTCACCCAAGCAAGACATGAATCAAAGAAGCGGAAGCAGCATCCATTCTTCCTTGGTCAGAAGATAGAGAGGAAAGAAGAGAAGCCTGAAAATCTTATCAAAGGACATTTTTTTAATGGGGCTAGTGTGTTCCACCACACCCACAGTGTAGTGAAAAGGAAAAGTGATTCCCCGGGGTTTACCACTGTGTGACCGAACCAAAAAGGGAAAGTAAAGACATATCACAGTTCAAGAAAAAGAGCTATAAGCGGTACCCGGAACAATGTCTCAATCCAACCTGAGCACCTATACTATTTGCTAAACGTTTGGGAAGCTCTCGCAACTCACCTGGAACTATTATACGTATATCATTCCAAAGAAGGATTTTCTAATCATAAATACTGAAATGAAAGTAAAACCATTCCTCTCCTGAGGTAACGACTGGTTGATAGAGATGCATTTTTAAGTTGCGGTAAGAGTGATTCATCTAATTATGGTTGATACAACTCAGCCTTTTCTTTTTAGAGGTTTAGGGGCGCATAGCTTGAGACCTAAAAAAACCTCATGATAGACGTCAGTCAAGCGAATCGATCAGCATTCATTTTAAGTGAAGGGTAGTGAGTTTTGTTCCTCCCTTTTTGTCGTGGTCTATCCCCCTTCTAATTGTGGCAGTGGCAGCAGAGGATGAAGTGTCCAATCAAGGTGGGATAGAAGACCTATTTTTATCTGCCTTCGCCAGGTTCGTGAAGAAAAGTCTGATGGTTGAGAACCTTATTATAAGAAAATGCTGGATAAACTACTTTACCTCGAAGGAACTACGATGCCAACATAGTGAAAAGAATAAAGTAGTGATAATTAACAAGTCTGGCTTGGTGGTTTGACCCCTGTTGGATCTCACTAAGCCTCTTCCAGGTCTATTCCCAACATATCGTACTCAGTTAAGTTGCAGGGTAGGAACACTTTGTGTTGATCGACGCCTAAGCTCGGGGTAAGTCCTTTCTTTTCATCTGATCTCCTCGTCTCTGTCCTTCCCTATCTCCGTTATATTCACCTGGTCTGTCCCTTTGATTCACTAGACTTTTGGTGCTTAAGAACCACCAAGCGAGATCCCAAATAAACCCACTCAATTCAGCAAGATTCCAACTAAAGGATTGACTTCAGGCGCACCTCTCACATATGCTAATTGATGGACTGTGGATACATTATTCACATATGGTAAGGGACCACTCCGAGTGACATATAGGTTCACTTCTCTGATTGACTACAGGCGCCCTATGATTGACTACAGAAAACCACTCTACATGGCTACTTTTTCCATGATGACGGGATCACTCCACATTCGATTCACGCTTTGAGTGTGCAAGCAATTTGAAGACTACCAAATCTGACCTCTAGTTTTGGTGCTTTGGACCCCTTTTCTTTTCTCCATCAGCATTTTGAATCCATGGAATACATACTTTATTGACTCTTTCAATACATACTCGTAAGAGAAGAAAGATCAATCAACGGTCAATATCAAAAAAAATTAGACCCTTCACTTGTGGTGAACTCAGCCAATGGTTGGATTGATTGAGGAGTCTTATATGATGGTTTAATCAAGAAGATTAGTACTAACTATCGGAATGACATGGGATATGAGGGGAGCCTCATCTAGATCCCGAAGTGAGTAGCCGGCCCGCTCCCTGGAACTTTAGTTCAAGTGAACCCGCCCACTAAATATTTTCTATAGTCGCACTACCTAAAACATATTGTATTAGTTGGGATGCCCTATTCATTTCATATTTATTAAGATTTAGAGCGGATTGGCAGGCACACTATCATACTTCTGCTTATGCTTAGAAGAGAAGAAGAGGAATAGTGTCAATACCGCTCTAAATCGAACATCTGGGGTAGGGCATAGAGACTTCAATTCTTCCATAATCGACTCCTTACTTATCCTTTGAGCTCTAGATAAGATCTACTTTCACGCTACTATATCATATTACTTCACAAACATGCGAGAGAAGGACCCTTTAGCTACATCAACATGGCCGAATACCTAAAAAGTTGACAACCAAGACTTGATTTAGGCCATGGGGCCATAGGAGAGGAGAAAGAACCGAGAAAAACCAAATGCCAAGGCTGAAAAACAACACAAACCCATGAAGAAAGAAAGCATGTACCTCTCTCAGAAGGCAAAGGAAAAGGTCTCCTAAAGAAGAAAAGGAAAAACCTCAGCAGTTAGTTACACTATACCAGAGTCCTCACGCAGGATGCGACCCTTCTCAGCCCACCGGGCACTTCGGTTCACTTGCCCTTTCAGGAGGGAGATGAAAAGATGGAGTGCTATATGATCAGCCAGCTTACTATTCACACCTCAAGATAGAATAGGAATTTCAGGCGCAACCTAAGGAAACTTAAAATGAGATCTAGTTAGAAATGTCATAAGAGTTCAAGCCCAAGCGGAAGGAAATCACTCTGCAGACATTGCAGGAAATGGATCAGCTCAATGATGCTGAGGAATTGCTTCTCAGAGACCCCTCAGGAAATTTTGATTATCTTGTCCTTTACCCGAGAAGGGTCTATAGCTCCAACTCCAATGATACCTCATCCACAGTGGTCCACTGACCCTCCCACTGGGCTGGGCCCCGTGATGCATCTACTCACAGAAGTTACCACAGCTTCAGTATTCAACTCTATACCTTGCAAGTTAGTGGAAGAATCACCTCCAGAAGACCCCAACCAATGCTATCGCCTGATCGAAATGCAAGAGTATATGGAGCCAAATTGCATGAAGCAAATAAGGGAATACTATCGGGATTTCATCATTTCACATGAGTGCAAAGCTGATGAAGAGGCATCCTCTGGTAACAGAGCCCGAAGTAGGAAAGGTCCATCCCAAATATTTACACCTCTTCGAACTCGTATTCATCTAAAGATTAAGGAGGAATAATATTTTCCTTAAATCTCCATGTTAACCTCAGCAAAGCCGAAGGCAAAAAACCCATGGGAATGAGTTCCAGTGGACAACATTGATAAACATGGCCCTTCAACTCCTCAAGAGACAGATAAGCACTTGCCATTGAAAAAACGACCTGGAATGCTTAGTCCCCAGCCATATCTATCACATGCTCAAAGGGAACATCATCCGCTCCCATCTTGAGGAGGTAAGGGGGCCCTAAGAAAGAGGAAATGTCACTCTAATACTCCTCTGAAAACCATTTCCTTAAACACCTTTTTTCAGCAACAAGATCGTGAAGGGACTCAAAAGCTAGTTCATGAGAACGATTTCCCAGAAGTTGTGATGATCTCTTTAGGAATTTCAACAACCAGGCCCACCACAAAAGAGCTAGCTGCTAATATTGAACAGCTTAAGTGTCAATTGAAAGTGGTAATGCAAGTAACGTTAGCCTCAGCATGCACGAAAGGAGAAGGAATCCAGACAGCGGCCATCAAGATGATAAGTGGCAGAATCCATGCGTGAGAAGAGATGGGGAAGGTCGAAAGAATATCAGGAATCCCCCACCCACTATGCTCTTTATCAAGAAGTCATTCATTCATTGAATAATCAAGAGGAGGCTGAAAGAGCTCCTATGAGATCGCTACACAAGGCTCCGCCCAGAGACCTGCCCACTTAGTGTGACTGACATAAACCAAGAAGCTGCAAGAGGATGCGCTAATGCATGCTCAATTCATTTCTTGTTGAGTGATGATGCTTCAGTTTGAAGGGTTAGGAGCCGGGTCAAGTAGTAACTCGTTTGTATCTATTGCTCAAGCGAATTCCATTCAATCAAGTCCCGAGTTAGCTTCCCCATAGCAAGAGTTTTTTTATGCCGAAGGTATAGTATAAGTACCTTGGTTTCAGACCAGTAAGTAGTTGTTAGCCCTCTGTTTCAGTTTGAAGGTCTATATCAAGTAATAAGCTAGGAGTATTTAGTATCTGAAGTTCTTTTTCAAGTACCGAGTTGGTCTCTGCGGCAAGATCTCAGGTATCTGTGGCATTTATGTTAGCTCCGATCTCTGAACTGTTTGCTATTAGCTCAGGAATCTAGTAAGATATTTAGCTATTAGTTGGCATTGTTGGAAGCTATGAGCTGGTAGTTGTTGGGCTAGGTTTTAAGAGCTATGATCTGTAAGATTTGAGCTCTAGTGTGTTCTTTTAGGTTAGCTGGCAGCTCCTAGTCAATCTGTAGCTATCCGGTAAGAGAGCTATTAGTGTTGTTGTAGCTTTGACCCTTTAGGTATTTACTCTATTATCTAGAGTAGCTATCAGTACAGTAGCTATGGTATCTATGAGTTTGGGATAAGATCTGTAAGTGGTTTTCTCTAGTATCTAGGGTTGGTAGGAGATTTTCCTTTCATCCCCTTTTGAAGTCCTCTTTCATTTAAAGATCCATCATTAATGGGGTTCCCCTCAAAGCATCATTACGTCACTGGTTGTACTGTCTTTCCCTCCCCTGTGGTGAAGCTGATAAATGAAATGCCTAAGTAGGGGCTGGAGCAAGTAACCAAGACAACAAGGTATCTAGCCTCTAAGGAAGCTCTGGTATCTAGTAGCGAAGGTAGCTAGGAGTTGGTATCAGCTAAAGGCTCAGTACAAAGGATAGGCTAGTTCTTTTGGCATCAAATAGGAAGAATGAATGTTGTGCCTTCTGTAATGGGGAGGAAATCCATAATCACATATTCTTCAACTGCCCCTACTCTTAAAAGATATGGGTGGATATATAGAAAAGGATTCATGTCAATTGGCCTGATAAACCTTGATGAGAATACCAAACCTCTCCATCATCACGACTTGGATTCGAACCAAGACCTCCAGGACCCCTACTTAGTAAAGAAGGGAACTCCCTTTCTCGTGATTTTTGGTAACACGGTTCCGCCAATAATTCTATATGGCCTAGTCTGCGGGTAGAATCAGATGCCAGCTGGGGGATCAGTCCTCACCCATCTTAATTACTTCTTCCTCTGCCCCCCTTACCCAACAAGCAACGAATTGAGCGCACATTAGCAAAAGTTTCTCTTTTTTAAGCAAGCAACGGTGGTGTTGAATTGTTTTCACAATCTTCATAACAACACACTAGTGCGACTTCAACACCCTGACAACAAGGCGTGAAAGCCTAGATAGAACAAGCAACTGCCCGTTAGATGGACAGGATGCCATTTGATTCGCATCTCAAATCAATTCCAACGGCAACGTGCTAAGCAGAATCAGCCAAAAAACATCTTTGAGGTGGAGCACCATGAACAATCACAAATATACCAAGAGCAACATGCGGTGAAACGAAGCCGGGAAATGATCTTCCAACATCTCTACCATCCCCAACCAATAGTGAAAAAGCGAGAGTTTAAGTCCTAGAACCTTTGAATCGACCTTTTTTATGAAAACCACCACTGCCATTTTCTCTATTGACCCAGTGTATTTGAGCATATCACCTCAATGCTCCAATTCCAAAAACCAACTATGGATATTAATCTACTACACTACTATAGTGTTCGAGAGGTGTATTTTAGTAGTTCTGATTACCCCTGACCTCCCCACCAATATACTGAGACAAAGAGGATGACCCGAACCACGTCTACAAAATGCCAGTACCATGTTGCTGTTTCAAAGACAACGTGATGCGCCCTACCGAACTGCCCTATCGATTGGCGATAACAACAGATGCTCAAGTATAGCTTACCAATGATCACATGAAACCCATGACACCCGGTTGCTAAGGAAAACGTTGAACCATATATACTATCCGACAACGAGAAGTATCTGTGTTCATATTCCAACCCTTGCAACCCAGTGAAAATGAGAGCCAGTGCAACAGTAGCGAGTAAAGCGAAAACAGATCGATGGTATCTTCCGTTCAGTAGATCATGATGAGCCCAAGTTATTGAGGCTCCAGACGTTGGGGGAATCAGGTTATTCAGCATTGGAAGCTCCCGAGGATCGAAATGCAAGATGCCTTGGGGTGGCCAGATCAATCTGACCTCTACTGCTGGTGCCAAAGCAGAATGATAAGACGCCCAAAAGAGAGAAAGAAGGAACATCACATCTGAGATGATGAACAGAAAAGAGCCATATCTCGGTCCATTTTGTACTACTGGGGTATGCTGACCTGCCTTCGCTTCACGGAGCACATCGCGCCACCAAAGGAACAAGGTGTATAGGATCACCACTAGCCCCATCATACCAACTGTGGAACAACCGAGACTTGGATGCATGTACAAAACACCACCAACTGTACTGGCCCCAGTGCCGATAGCTCCCGACATTAGACATGGACTTGGCTCCACCAAATGATAGGAATGCCTCGGTGAATCAAGCATGCCTTACCAGCCCGAGAGGTTTCATGAACCATCGATGTCGCCCCATCCACTCCAAGCTAGTAGGTCAGTATTGGTATACGTAGTGTTTGATCTGATCATGCCTCGTCACCAGCTATCGGTTTTCCTTCCACACCTTCCCTAAGTACTCTACTCTAAACTATATAGGAAGAGTACCCGTGAATGTACTCGCGACCGTTCCTTAAACCCCCCCCCCCCCCCCCCCGTCGGTCGCTTCATCTGATCCCCCATGAATACCTTATCTCTCTCATCATATATAGTCTATAGTCGTCATACAACTTGATATGCTGCTGGCAATGATACTCCAATAGCCCAGTTGAGTTGCAGCACCTCGGTATCTTGCTCTTCCATCGCCCCGAAAAACCTCATGCGATGATAGAGAACCACCGAGGTCGAACATAGTTTCTTTGCGTAACACTTTTTATTCTAATATTCAATGGTTTACGGTCATAACCTTTCATATTGATTTCTTATATAATCATTCTTTGGTGATTGCTTGACTCACAATCTACTAAAGGGAAAGTAGCTTGATGTTGGTTCGAATCCAGCTCGTGAGATCCACTATTGTAGTTCATATTCAAGTCGGTTCAATGTTTCTTCTGTGGATTCAGGTCAATTGCCGACCTGTTGTTTATCCACTGTCATGATTCTTCTCAGTGCTCCTAGTGGGGCCCCCTTTCGATTCTATTAGTAGTATGATCGCCCGACCCCACTGGCGCGATATGCCGATGACTGACTACTGGGAATCGTCTGTGCCATAGAGCTTATCATAGAAATACAAAAACGTATCGCCCACTTCCTACAATCTGGCCTGAACCTTTGGGTAGGATCTGTAGGATCAACAACAATAGCTACACATAGTACGGTAGTTCATAATGAAAAGCTACTTGAGGACATAATGGAACATTGTTATGTAGAGCCCAACTGAGGCAACTCGAGCATAAGGTCTGGTTGTATGTGAAGAATTTATCACGGACGAGCCACATGCAGGGAAACTTGCACACGTGGTTCTGGCCGGGCACCCTGGTATACTGTACTAATATGTGTAGGTACCCGTCATTCGAGTGAGATTGTCATGGCGCAAAGGAAGATATGGTCCGGTATTCCCTTGTTCTCTGTATTGGTTATGTTCTTCATTTCTCATCTAGAAGAAACTAATCGAGCTCTGTTTGATCTCCCAGAAGCGGAATCTGAATCAGTTGCAGGCTATAATGTAGAATATGTGCGGGATGTGATCCTTAATAGTTCACTGTTGGCGGAAGCCAATTTTCCGGGCTCCTGGGGACTCATTCTGACTGAAACAAGGGGCCACTACGTCATTATTGGAACCTATATTGAGTTGTTCTGAGAAGATCCGGTGTTATGTTCTTATGAAAGGGAATGAGCTTCAGAACGTGGGCAGCTAGCACCAAAAGACGAAAGCCAAGTGAGCATTTATATGGAAATGCGGTGATTGTCAGCTCATATCCGAAGTGATATTCCTATCTATCTTGTAGGAATGACATAATGCTAATCCATGTTCCACACACCCAAGATACAGATTTTCATATGACCCTCATTGGTTTCACGCATGAAGCTCAGGAATATGTTTATTTTCTAATATGATGGCCGGTCATAGTTCAGTAAATATTTTAAGTGGGTTCGCTTGGACAGAAAAGAAGCGGGGTCGCCATAATAAGTTATTTGGAAGGGCATAGGTCCTTCACACTGGCTAAACAATATACTTTCACTTTTTCATTGTTTGAGATTTTACCGGTTCGATCCTTTCAAGTTACATCCTCCGACACCATCGACTGGTGGTATTTCACACACTGCACAGGATCTAGGGCCAGCTGCACAAGATAAGGCAAAAATCCAAAGATAAAGGGGCAGTAGGAGCATAGAATGGCCGAAGCATCATTAAGCGTTCTCATTAGTGGGATGAGATGCGCAGTTATACCTGATAGCAGAATACGGGGCGCAAGTGGGCCTGATAATCCCGCTAGAAGTCATCGCGGTCGTGAGAGGGTATTATCGGGACCGTAGATCGGACCTTCTAAACCACCCCATTCATCCAAAAGAGAAGGGAAGAGGCCTATGTATTTGCATTCCCCCTGCTGATTTGACCCTATCTACACCTACCCCTAGCGGTCTTGCCACCATGCCGTAGAATGGGAGCTCGTGTGGGTCGCTCAAAGCGCCTCTGTTGTTCCCTCGGTGGGGCCCACCAATCGACAGAGCTCCATGACCAGAAAAAGAAGTGCAGTTTGAAAGCCGTATGATAGGTGGTAACTATCTTGTACGGTTCGAGGGGTAATCGGTGTACCCATGTAAAACTGGTGGCCTTCGGATCCAGGGGGAATCTTTGGCTCTATCAAACATACAGGGAATTGGAGGTAGCATTCTACCGATGTCAAGTCATGGACTGGTTTCTTCATCCCTTTTTCAATGTGTGAATAGGTGTAAATTCCTCCTATTGGAGGATCCGGAGGAAGAGTAAAGATTTCTTACCTGGCCCACTATGGTAAGAGAATAGAGTACATCTAGATACCGGGCATAGAACTCCAAGAGCCTCAAATCAGCTGGTAAACCGAGCATTCCCCTGAAGTACTAGTGATAAACAACAGAAGAAACATCTACTATAGTAATGGAAGAGAGTGGACAGCTAGCAGAGGGGGAAACAACTCCTGACTCTGAGGAAAAGAGCAAATTATAGCCATATATGATGTAACCGCATCTGTTCCAGATGCTACATAGTATGAAGAAAGGCCAGAAGTATCTGGTGGTTGAATCCTCTGGGAGAATTAGTTGAACTCATATTTTGATAATCCCAATTATGCTCACTCGTATTATGATAATCCCAATTATGCTCAATTATGGTTTGATAATCCCTGTATTTATTAATGGTTAATTACTTATTTCTATATTTCTGTACACCATGCACATATTCATATATTATAATATTTATATTATCTTTAGAGAATTTGGTTACTGGATGAATATATATTCTAACTTAACCCATTCTGCCAGTAGAATGATTAAACAAACAAGTGGTCACCGATACATCAAGTCTACCGATACATCAAGTCTATCGTTATGTGAAAGCCTACCGATACATAAAGTCTACTGATACATCAAGACTACCGGTACAGACAAGTCACCGTTATGCAAGTCTACCGATAAGTGAAGGTCACCGATACAGACAAGTCACTGTTATGCAAGTCTACCGATACGTGAAGGTCACCGATACAGACAAGTCACAGTTACTAAAGCTTACCGTTACAGACAAGTTTCTGAGGAGAGTCTACCGATACACTAAGGAAGTCTATCGGTACATGAAGGCTACCGTTACACAAAAGGTCACCGGTACATTAAGTCTACCTCTACCGATCAAGTCTACTGACAGACATGAAGTCTACCGATATAAAGGCTACCATTACACAAGAGGTTACCGATACACAAGGCTACCGATATCCAAAGCTACCATTCCAGAGAATCCGATGCTGCCTTAATTTCTTTATCTTTATTTAATCTAACAAACGGTCATATCAGATATATTTTAATGCTCTGTCATTTATTTAATGAAGGTTATTGGATGTCAGGGAACCGTACCTCGTACCTGCAAAAAGAAATCATTTCTTTTGCCGGATCTCGTTCCATAAATACAAGAAGTCCCTGTTGCTGCAAAAAAAACACATGTGAAAGACACGAGGAATATACAAGGGACATAAAGGAGCGATACATGCATGACCAAGAAGACACAGAAGCTCCTACACACTCAAGATTACTCAAGAAGAGTTCATTACATTCACAAGGACTTTTAAGAACTTCATCGACTACATCTTCACTGTCTCTGAACCTGGATGTCAAGAATACGACACTCTGTTTTTTAGACAAAAACCCGAAGAGGACTCAGAACCATTTATAATCAAATTCGAAGGATTCCTGAGCTACACTGCAATCACTAGAGTCATTCTAAACTCTATATCTTACTCAGTGATTTATTATTTACATTACAAGCATTGTATGTCATCTGTTTTAATTTACACACACACTGTCTCCTAAACCTTAACTGGAGGATCTTTAAATCCTCATTCAAACTCCTTACATCTTCTATTTCCCACTGGGGATTGTGGTAGAGGTTGTGTGTGACCTGGACAGCTGTATTTGCTATTGTTTTTGTTTCCCATGTAGAAATGTGGTAGATGTCTTTGACCTGGATAGTTGTAAACTGTTGTGAACCCCGATCCAGGGTGTAGATATAATTTATATAAATTTTTGAGAGGAAAAAGTCTCAGCTTGAGACTGAACCTCTTGGTCATATCTACTGTGCTCTATTTAGTTTTATCTAAAACCTTTTATTCCACTGCCAAGTTCTTTAAAACTTAAACTGTTTTTCAAAGTTACTCTGATAATTTAATTAGCAAGTGTTTTCATTATTTGTAAATCATTATGTTAGTTTCAAAAGCTAATATGATCTTCTGATTAGATTAACTGGGAAGTAATCAATCCCTTGAGAACCTAACTAAAATTTTTCTTTAGTTCAAATTCACTACAATTCAATTAGTATTTTAAATTGGGGGATTTTGGTAAAGGATTTTAAAACAGAAATTTTAATTGGAACTCAATTCACCCCCTCTTGAGTATCCACTCCAACCAAAATTTGGTATCAGAGGAATTTAAAATATTTTTTGAAGTACTCTGTTTTTAAACTGTGATTTTAGTTGTATTTTAAAGTTCTTAAAATTTATATTATTTCTAAATTTTTATCTCTTTAAAATTTTTATTTTAACCTAGTTATCATGGATTACAGACTTGAAGGTGTTGATACTAATAGACCACCATTTTTCAATGGAAAAAATTATTCTCAGTGGAATATTAAGATGAAAATTCATTTAGAAATCATGGGTTTTGATATTTGGACTTCCATAGAATCAGAATATAAAATTCCCACTACTGTTAGATCAACTTGGAATGAAGCTACTAAGACAGCCTACAATAATAATTACAAATCTATGAATGCTCTGTATTGTGCTTTATGAGATGAGGAATTTAATAGAATATCTTCTTATAAGACTGCACATGAAATTTGGTATACTTTAAGTGTTTCTCATGAAGGAACAACTAACATAAAGGAAATGAGATTGAACACCTATACTATTAAATATGATAATTTTAATATGAAGCCTGATGAACCCATTTTTGATATGTATCTTAGGTTTAAAAAAATTCAACACTATGATCTCCCTGGGAAAGGATGTTCCATCAAAGGAGCAGATCATGAGAATTTTGAGATGCCTACCTGAAAGATGGAGGGGAACTTCTGTTTCAATCAGAGAATCTTGTGATATTGGTGAACTGCCAGTTAAGGAACTGATTGGTAAGTTGATGATGTATAAAGAAGAACTTAAGGTAAACAAAGAAGAAGAAGTTGAACCAAAAAGGAAGCCAGTTGCCTTCAAGACATCTAATTCAAAGAATAAGGATATGGAGAAACTTCAAGTTGTAAGTGATAGCTCATGTTGTGAAAAAAGTGAAAGTGCATCTGACAGTGTTGCAGAAATGGATCACATAGCCAGAAGATTTAAGAAGTTTTATTGGAAGAATAAGTTTTTCAGAAAATCAAATTACAAAGGTAAGTATGAAAACAAGGGACACTGGAAAAAGAACTGGAAGAAATCTGACAAATCTGATGAAGTTGTCTGCTATGAATGCAAAATAAAAGGACATATAAAAGTGGACTGTCCAAAGCTGAAATAAAAGAATAAATATGAGTATATGGATAATAAGTATAAGAAAGTCATGAAGGCTACATGGAGTGCTTCTAAGGATATCTCCAGTGAATCTGAAGCTTCTGAGACTGAAAATAGAAATAAGGCAAACATGTGTTTTATGAAAAACACTTCTAAGGTAACATATGAAACTCCTACTTTAAATTCATATTATTCTGGAGATGATTCCGATTCTGAAAATATGTCAAAATCTGAACTGTTTGAATATTGTGATATGTTGGAAGAAACCTGTAATGAGCTGAAAGAAAAATACAAAGGTTTAAATAAATAGTATGCTTTAACTATTAAACATAAATCTGATCTTGACATAGAAATGGAAAAGAATTCTCAGTTACTTAAAGAATACACAGAACTGAAATTGTCAAATGAGCAACTTAGGAAGGATTTAGAAAAGTTCAAAAATGGAAAAGATACTCTTACTCAAATTCTAGGTAAGTAGATTACACTTAGATATACTACTGGTATAGGATACCAACCTGGAGAAATAAAAATTACCAAAACTAGATTTATTCCTAAATCTAGACAGAATGTAGATAGTTATAGTTCTGGAAGTTCATATGCTTCAACTAGTTATATTCATAGTTACAGATCTAATAAGGTTTATCTATCTAAATCTGTTGATTCTGCAAATTTTATGAGACCCATAAGACAAATTTGGGTACCTAAAGTTTTATTGGCTAACCTGTCTAGACCCAAGAAAATATGGGTACCAAAATCATTTCCTATCTAAATCTGTTTTGTAGGGAACCTACTTAAATAGCTCCTGTAGAAAGACCTAGTACTTGGAAAGTGGATGTTCAAGACATATTTCAGGAGAGTTATCATGCTTTAAAATCTTAGTCATAGTTGATGGAGGTTTTTTCACTTTTGGTGATAATTCTAAAGGGAAAATCATCGGCTTAGGCCAAATTGGTAACACTGACTCAGTATTAATTTCTAAAGTTCTATTTGTTGATGGACTTAAGTATAATTTACTAAGTATTTCTCAGTTATGTGATGATGGTTTTAATGTTAAATTTAAAAATTATTCTTGCAATGTTTTTAATTCTAAAAATGCTTTAGTATTTTCTGCCTTGCAAAATGAAAATGTCTATGTTGTTGATTTAAATTCTTTAGCTATGAAAAATATTACTTGTTTAAATGATTTTCATAAAGAGTCTTGGCTTTGGAACAGAAGATTAGGACACTGTAATGTACATTCTCTTAGAAAACTTACTAGGAATAACTTAGTTAGAGACCTACCAAAACTTAAATTCCCAACAGATAAAGTTTGTAATCCCTGTCAAAAGGGAAAGCAACATAAATTTTCTTTCAAATCAAAGAAAGAAGTGTCAACTTCTCAACCTCTCAAGTTGGTTCACATGGATTTGTTTGGACCTTCTAGAGTTTCTAGTTTAAATGGGAAGCACTATGTCTATGTTCTAGTAGATGACTATTCTAGGTATACTTGGGTATATTTTCTAGCTCACAAAAGTGAAGCTTGTTCTTACTTTGTTAAATATTCCAAGTCTACAGAGAACCTTAGTGGTCTTAAGATTAAAACCTTGAGAAGTGATCATGGTTGTGAGTTTGAAAATCACGAGTTTGAATCCTACTGCTCACACAATGGCTATAGTCACAATTTCTTTTCCCCTAGGACACCTCATCAAAAATGGTGTAGTAGAAAGGAGGAATAGAACCCTTCAGGAAATTGCCAAAACCATGCTCAATGATTATGACCTACCTATTTATTTTTGGGCTGAAGCTATCAATATAGCTTGTTATATTATCAATAGAGTCTTGATCAGACCTATTCTTAAGAAGACCTCTTATGAGTTGTGGAACCATAGGAAACCTAAGGTTAACTACTTCAGAGTTTTTGGTTGCAAAGTCTTTATTATTAATGCCAAAGATAATCTTGACAAGTTTACATCCAAGAGTGATGAAGGAATTTTACTAGGTTACTCTATTTCTAGTAAAGCCTATAGAGTTTTCAATAAGAGAACCAAATGTGTGGAGGAATCTGTTCACATCAAATTTGATGAAACTGATCCACATGAACCTAAGACCTCTCTTGAAAATATTGAAGATGATCTCTCTGTTTTGAACCTTAATGATAAAGACAGTGGACCTATAGTTAAAACATACAGTTCTAGAAATTTTCCAGAACCTGCTTATGTTGATTCCCAACCTGTTGATGAACCTAAAATCTCTAGCCCTACCTTTTTGAGACCGACTAGGATTCTAAAAAACCATCCCTTAGATGTTGTTGTAGGTAATCTAGATAGAGGAACACAGACTAGAGCTTCTCTAAGAAATCAGGTTGAACATCAAGATTTTCTTTCATAGTTAGAACATAAAAATATCAATGATGCTATCAATGATGAATTTTGGGTAATGTCTATACAAGAAGAACTAAATCAATTTGAAATAAATAAAGTCTGGGAATTAGTAGAAAGACCTAAAGACACTTTAACCATAGGCACAAAATGGGTGTTTAGAAACAAAGTTGATGAATCTAGAAACATCATTAGAAACAAATCTAGACTAGTTGCATAAGGTTAAAATTGAGAAGTAGGAATTGACTATGAGGAAACCTTTGTACCTGTAGCTATATTAGAGGCAATTAGGATCTTACTTCCCTTTGCATCACATCTGAATTTCAAGTTATATCAAATGGACATAAAAAGTGCTTTTCTAAATGGTTTTATTGTTGAAGATGTTTTTGTAGAACAACCACCTGGTTTCTCAAATCCTCACTTTCAAAATCACGCTTTTAAACTTTCTAAAGCTTTATATGGTTTAAAACAAGCTCCAAGAGCTTGGTATGAAAGACTTAAAAATTTTCTTATTTCAAAAGGATTTACAAAAGGAATTTCTGATCCCACTCTTTTTATAAAAATAATCTCAAAAGATGTTTTAATAGTAAAAATCTATGTTGATGATATTATTTTTGAATCTTCTAAAAATTATCTATGTACTGAATTTTCAAAGGTTATGTAAAATGAGTTTGAAATGAGCTTAATGGGAGAGCTTAAGTACTTTCTTGGATTTCAAATCTTTCAAACTAAAGATGGTATTATTCTAAATCAAAGTAAATATACTAAGGACTTATTAAAATGTTTTGATTTGCATAGTATTAAGGGGAGTGATACACCTATGAGTACCACCTGTAAATCAGATATTGATGAAACTGGTAAACCAGTAGATCAAACTAATTATAGAGGTATGATTGGGAGTTTACTTTATCTTACTGCTAGTCGACCTGATATTATGTTTAGTGTATGTATGTGTGCTAGATTTCAAGCTAACCCTAAAGAGTCACACTTACTTGTTGTTAAAAGGATTTTAAAATATCTTAAATATACTTTTAATTTGGGACTATTTTACCCAAAAGGAAAATCATTTGATTTAATAAGTTATTCAGATGCTGACTTTGCTGGATGTAAGTTAGACAGAAAGAGCACATCTGGAACATGTCATTTACTTGGAAAGTCCCTAGTATCATGGTGTAGTAAGAAACAGAACTCGGATGCATTATCTACTGCTGAAGTAGAGTATATAGCTGCTGGTAGTTGTTGTGCACAGATTATGTGGATAAAACACACTTTATTGGACTATGGATTTGTTTTTAAACATGTTTCAATTAACCGTGATAACACTAGTGCGATCAACATCTCAAAGAACCCTGTGTCTCACTCTAGAACCAATCACATTGATGTTAGACACCACTTTCTAAGAGATCATTATCAAATAGGTGATATAACTATTGAATTTATAGGCACTGAACTCCAATTAGATGATATTTTCACTAAGACATTAAATTCAGAAAGATTAAGTTTCATTAGACATGAATTAGGAATGGTAACTTACTCTTAAACCGTTAGGATAGACCTCACCATTAGGATAGACCTCACCATTAGGATAGACCTCACCGTTAGATAAAACCTCACCGTTAGGATATACCTCACCGTTAGATAAAACCTCACTGTTAGGATAGACCTCACCGTTAGATAGACCTCACCATTAGATAAAACCTCACTGTTAGGATATACCTCACCGTTTAAGGACACCTCACCGGTACATCTCTCGCGCTGTTTTAAATTTTTATATTAAGGCCAATACTCTGAATATTTTTTTGAGATTTATTTTATATGTGAATCCTAAATGATATTAAACCCGACTCCAGACTTCACTCAATCACCATGAACCCGTATGTTCGAATCCCTCCTACCTAAACCTCTCAAGATCACAAAACCCTAAGCCTTAGAATCTGAAATGGCCCGTGTGAAGTGACCCTCAGTGGATGAAGGGAGTGATGCGTCGCAAGCTAAGAAGTATAAAGTAACCAATGCTGGTGCTAGTGGAAGTAGTAGAGGTGCTGTTTGAAGTAATCCTGTGAATCTGCATTTATCGAAGTGAGAAATTGTAGTGGAAAATGAGTTATGTGCGGAATGGCTGTTGGAAAGCAAGTCCTTGATTATGAAGATCTTACAAGAGCAAGGATGGATCAAGTGCTTCACGAACAATAATGGACCGTATTATCTAGTACTGGTAAAAGAGTTCTATGAGTCTGTCTATTTTGAGACATCAGAAGAAGAGAATAGGATGATTTCCTTTGTGAATGGTCAAAAGTTTTCGTTTTCATCAGTTGAATGGGCTGAGAACCTTAGAGTTCATCATAGTGGTTATTATGTATTTTATTCAAAATCCATACCTACTGCTAGTTACTTTTTCAAATATGAGGATGCCTTGTTGGAATTGACAGGAAATGGAACCCCTAGAAAGGTCATTACTGTAGAAATGGCTGGGGAGGATAAACTACTTTTCAAGTTCATTCAGCATGTGATTAGTCCAATGAGAGGATATTTTTCTACCCTCAGATTTCAGGATATTTATTTGTTGTATCTATTAAATCATGGAATAAAGGTGAACTTGTGTAGATTGCTAATGATTCAGATTGAGGATATGACTAGACCAAAGTCTAAGTCCAATGCACTTTTCTTTTCTAAGTTGATTTCTATTCTGTTGAAGGAAAAGGATGTAGCTGGACCTCAGGATGAAACTGTTGTGGTTAAGGATAACTTTTGCCTCACCAGGACTGTTTGTAAGTATATGAAAGTTAGCTGAAACCCTTAGAAGAAATCATGGGTTAATAATGAAGGTAAAATCTATGAAAAGTACACTCCCGTGGACCATCCTTCTAGACCAAAGGATGTGAGGGATCCTGGTCTTGGACCAGATGAGCCAGAACCGGTCTACAGTGATAATGAAGCCAAAGCTGAGGAGGAAGAGACATCAGTTGAGGAAGGAGGAGACCCAGATTTACCTCCTAGTCCTCTGCATCAAAATATTTCCTATGGAGCAGCTAGCCCTCCAAAAGAACTACCTATGAGAGAAACTATTATGAAGTACAATGATACTGAGACCATAGAAGAAGAAGAAGAAGCATATCAGTATGTTGTTGAGGACACCTCTGAAGAGGATGAGGCAACTGAATCCGATCATTTTTTTAATGGAGAAAATGAGGCTGCTTTTGAAGAAAATGATGAGGAAAATGAAGAAGAAGATCTCAGTTTGATCCCTCTGATAGATAGTACAATCCAGATAGTGCCTGATCAGGAAGCAGTAGTGGGTCCTACTGTCATTACTGAGAGAGTCATTGATGACTCAGAAAAGGATAGGACTAACCCTACTGTTGAACTATCAGAGAAAATGGTTATTGAATCTGCTGAAGTTGTAGAGGAGGTTGTAGAGATACCTAGAGAAGAACCGTTAGAGGAGATTCCTCAGGAGAATGCTCTAAGTGAGGGGGAGCATCTTGGTTCAGTTTCTATGTTGTATGACATTGAAGGTTTGACATCAGATCCAGGATATATGGTTCTTGGACTTAATTATGGATATTCTGATGAGGAATACCAGCCCCAAAGGGATTCAGTTATCCTACCAGTTGTGGCTGACAATTTAGCAACCAAGGAGGACCTTGAGTCCTTAAAGGATGAAATGAAAGAAGCACTGAGAGATTCAATGATAGATTTGAAGAAAAGCCTGGTTGAAGAGATGAGGAGTGTGGAGAAATCCCTAGATCTATCTCTGGGATGTGCTATGTCTAGTCCAGTAAAAGGAATGTTGGATGAAGTTAAAGTATTCCATACTCAAATTGATAGTTGGACAGGAGCTGTGGTGGCTCTAAGACAATCAATTGCTTCATTAACTGCCATGAACAGTTCTCAAACCCAAGTGAATACTGATATCAGATATATCAAAGAAGTAGTCAAGCAGTTTTTGGAAGTATTTGAGGCTTTTAAGACATCAGTCAAAGAACATTTGAACAGTCAAGATGAACTTGTTTAGAAGGTGGTTAGTAATCTGACACAATCTTTCAAGGAGACAGTAGCTTTCTCAGTTAAACCTCTTCCCTCATCCAGCTCCACTGTGATCCTTGACCAGATCAGAACTGTTATCCAGGAAGAGTTGGCTAAGGCCAGTACCAGTGGCACCTCGGATACTCAGATTCTTTCTACCACTAGGGAAGTTAATATTTTTGTTCGTGATCACCTAAAGACAGCTACATCTTCTCAAGGGGCAATTAAAAATAAGTTGGATTCTTACTTTGAGAAGATCTATACCAAGCATCAAATGAAAAACCATTTCAAGCTCTTGATGGAGAATTTTATGTTGCCTACAGTGACTCAAGATTTCAGAGAACAGGTTATTATGCTCAGGGAGCTTACTCCTGCCTTGGATAAATTCATTGAAAATTGAGATGATTTTGTGTCAGCAATGGAGAGAGGAGGGAGTATTATTATGGATTTCAGGAACCTGTTGCTATCATTCTTGCATGTCGATGCCAGACCTATGATTGTACCTCCTGTACTTCCTGCCTCTGCCTCTAGGAGTACACCTTAGTTGACTCCAATTCAGGATATTCGAAGCTTGACACCTATGATCCCACAGAAGAGAACATATTTCAGATCCGGTACAGTTTCAGTGGCTGACCCTCCAATTGTTCTTTCATCTATTCCCAAGCCATCTACTCAATCTGACCCTGCACCCTCTTCTGATCCTAAGGGAAAGACTCCTGTTCAAGAGGACGATTGAGTGATTCTGGATGTTTTTGATAGGATTCACTTGTATTTTTTTAATACTGACTTTCTCAGTTTGTATCTTTTGTGACTTAATGGAAATTTACTCTTACATTCTCCACTTTACTGTGTTTATGTTTCCTTGCAATTTTTTCTCTTTTTGTCTCTACATTTCTATGATTTTACCCTTCTTTTTTTTAATCACAAAGGTGGAGAAAATGAAACAAATGAGAACTGGGAGTACAATTGAAAAGGGGAGAAAAATGAGAACTTTGTTTTAAAAGTTTTGCTTAGGAAATTTTTCCTCTGACACTATTTTAATTTTCTTAATACTTTGGCATAAGTTGTTATTATCAAAAAGGGGGAGATTGTTGAATCCTCTGGGAGAATTAGTTGAACTCATATTTTGATAATCCAAATTATGCTCACTCGTATTATGATAATCCCAATTATGCTCAATTATGGTTTTATAATCCCTATATTGATTAATGGTTAATTACTTATTTCAGTATTTCTGTACACCATGCACATATTCATATATTATAATATTTATATTATCTTCAGAGAATTCAGTTACTGGATGAATATATATTCTAGCTTAACCCATTCTGCCAGTAGAATTCTTAAACAGACAAGTGGTCACCGATACATCAAGTCTACCGATACATCAAGTCTACTGTTACGTGAAAGCCTACTGATACATCAAGTCTACTGATACATCAAGTCTACTGGTACAGAAAAGTCACCATTATGCAAGTCTACCGATAAGTGAAGGTCATTGATATAGACAAGTCACCGTTATGCAAGTCTACCGATACGTGAAGGTCACCGATACAGACAAGTCACCGTTACTCAAGCTTACTGTTACAGACAAGTTATCGAGGAGAGTCTACAGATACACTAAGGAAGTCTACTGGTACATGAAGGCTACCGTTACATGAAAGGTCACCGGTAGGTACATTAATTCTACTGCTACCGATCAAGTCTACCGACAGACATGAAGTCTACCGATAGAAAGTCTACCGTTACACAAGAGGTTACCGATACACAAGGCTATCGATATCCAAAGCTACCGTTCCAGAGAATCCGATGCTGCCTTAATTTATTTATCTTTATTTAATCTAACCAACGGTTATATCAGATATATTTTAATGATCTGTCATTTATTTAATGAAGGTTGTTGGATGTCATGGAACCGTACCTCGTACCTGCAAAAAGAAATCATTTCTTTTTCCAGAGCTCATTCCATAAATACAAGAAGTCCCTGTTGCTGCACAAAAACACATGTGAAAGACACGACGAATATACAAGGGATATACATGAGCGATACATGCACGACCAAGAAGACACAGAAGCTCCTACACACTCAAGATTACTCAAGAATATTTCGTTACATTCACAAGGACTTTGAAGAAATTCATTGACTACATCTTCACTGTCTCTGAACCTGGATGTCAAGCATACGACACTCTGTTTTTCAGACAAAAACCCGAAGAGGACTCAGAACCATTTCTGATCAAATCTGAATGAGTCCAGAGCTACACTACAATCACTAGATCCATTCTAAACTCTATATCTTACTCAGTGATTTATTATTTACATTACGAGCAGTGTGTGTCATCTGTTTTAATTTACACACACACTGTCTCATGAACCTTAACTGGAGGATCTGTAAATCCTCATTCAAACTCCTTACATATTCTATTTCCCACTGTGGATAGTGGTAGAGGTCGTGTGTGACCTGGACAACTGTATTTGCTATTTCTTTTGTTTCCAACGTAGAACTGTGGTAGAGTTCTTTGAACTGGACAGTTGTAAACTGTTGTGAACCCCGATCCAGGGTGTGGATCCAATTTATATAAATTGTTGATAGAATTAAGTATCGGCTTGAGACTGAACCTCTTGGTCATATCTGTTGTACTCTATTTTGTTTTATCTAAAACCTTTAATTTCGCTTCCAAGTGAATTAAAACTTAAACTGTTTTTCAAAGTTACTCTGATAATTTAATTAGCAAGTGTTTGCATTATTTTTAAATCATTAAGTTAGTTTCAAAAGCTAATCTGATCTTCTGATTAGATTAACTGGGAATTAATCAATCCCTTGAGAACCTAACTGAAAGTTTTTCTTTAGTTCAAATTTTCTACAATTCAATTAATATTTTAAATTGGGGGATTTTGGTAAAGGATTTTAAAACAGAAATTTTAATTGGAACTCAATTCACCCCCCTCTTGAGTATCCATTCCGACCAACACTGGTGATGCTATTAGTATGTCTGTCGTTAGTACCTATGGATCAGAAACAACCTAACACGGAATCCAGTTCATACCCAGTAGCTACTGGATGAATCATATTTATAGTGACTATGGTGGGACATCCAATCTACAATAATTCAGGATTTAGGATATTTCTAGCTAGGCCCGCCTTCGGCTTCACTACTTAGTATCATTTATCCATGTCTATTCACAATTGTTAGTCATCTGATCGTTTATGGTTTGTGATTCTTGGCCACTATTTGGCATTGAGTGGGATCTAGAAATCGTTGAAATATTATTTTTGTTCGGCTCCAAATGCGTTTCATTCCTTTCATACCGGATCTAGGTGTTCTAGCATAGCTGCCAACGATCTACTTCATCCATGGTAAACAAACCCTGTGATCGGTAGAATCACTTCTATAGACTTGGGAGCTACGCAATAATCTGAAAACAGAAGAGGCAGCTGAACCCATATGGTAAACAACATCCATACTAGAAGTAGAATCATTGTAAATAGACCAAGTCGTAAGACCTAGTTCCTAGTAGTACAACTAGTATTGGATTCGATTTATCTGTGGATTTTTTTATTATCGTAGACCTACGCCGATACCAACCGAATCGATAACAGACGGGTAATCCGGTCAACAACTAGATAGTGCCTATATCTATAAGTCATTTGGCACCATAGAATGAGTAGTTTAGGTGTTAGCACCAGATATATTCTTAAAGTAGTGTCTGTGGTCTTATCTTGATTATAGGACTTACCATATGCTTTTCTAGGTATCGTCTAAACTTCTCTATTCTTTATAGTATTCCTCAAAGTAGGGCCTTGATACTTGGTTTCATATACTTCTACAGATACAATTACATAATAACCGAATATCTGGTGTGGAACACCATGGGAAACTAACTCTAGTACGAAAACATGAATGGTCGGGCGAGGACCCGCGGGATATAGATTACCACTTCGATACGCTAGAATTACGGCTAAAATTGTACAAGTTCTACGATCATAGTCATAGTCACTATTGAATGCTACCCCTTATCCAATAAAAAAAGATTTCAAGGATGGAAAAAACAAATAAAAAACAGGTACCAAATCAAAGAGGAAACATAGAATCCAACTGCGGGTTCTGGGGTTGGAATAGGAAATTGGTCACTGAATTCAAAGTAATAGGGAAAGTAATGGCTCTTCTTCGCCGCATGACCTAACCAAGAGAGAGGTGGAAAGTGGCCCTACTACATATCAACATGTTGTTGCACTAATGTGACTTGCGATGGGTATGGTCTCGTGATCACATGGGATCACTTCCCCTTGCGGCCATGAAAGACCAACCACTTTTCATAGGTCTGGGATTGAGTGATCTCTTCACAGCAATATTGTTGCTACTGTTGCGCGCTCCTTTTAGTACTTTTTATCCACGTGGGAGGATATCCAAGAAAAGTAGTGAGAACCCCCTATGCTATGCTACTAGTGTTTCCAGTAGCTTTCCTCCACACCCTAATTGAGATAGAGAGATGTCTCCCTATTTAGATAGATCAGGGGGTGGGAAGAGCCTAAACAAGTGAAATGCCAAGGTCTGGGAGAGGCCGGAAAAGTAGATACGACTTGGAACTCGTCCATTCGTTGGGTGATCCCTTGCTCTCACGTTCGGGTGTTTTCTTGTTGTTTAGGCCGGTGAGTTAGATTTATGATCATTGTAGTCACCACCGGGGTTCTTCGCACCTGGATAGTACCAGGACCCTTGTGCTCTGGCCCTTGATCAGATAAAGCTGACCACCCTATGAACCATAACTCAAAATGATCCTTACGACGAGATGTGGACATTCCCCATGCTGTGGTTCCCTCTAGTCCGTTCCCAGGTTGGGTTAGGGGAATATCCGAGAACGATTGCCTTCACGGATCCAAACGCGCTCACAAGGTACACAATAAGAATAAGACCAATAGATACTTCATAAGAGACCATTTGAGCTGCAGATCATAATTCTCCTAGAAAGGCATATTTCAAATATAGAGGACCCAACAATCAACGAGTTGATCATATCCTTATATGAACCGTATGAGCACGTACTCTGTCACCCCCCCCCCACCGCACTTACGGCACTATACCCCAACCCACTGCCCCCCGGTCCTCCCTTTCTATTCCTCAACGCCGACAGGGAAGAGATTACACCATGGTTCCTCCTCTCCGCATTTTCTTTGCTCATTTTTGGGTGGATGGGATTCATTAACTTGCATTCCTACTAGCACTACAAAAAGCTCCGGTCTTAATGCCCCTACTATAGCTATGCAGCTTTTCCTTGGGTTCGTAGAGTCGGGTTTCCCATTTACCCAAAATGGAGGAGCCGCCCCCACCAGGCAGGCGGCCACGGGTCATCACGCACTCTTCGCACAACAAATCCACTTCAAAGTTTACTTATTTGCTCAGCCAATCATCGGAATGTGTACGAGATACCATAAGGGCCCAATATCTCAATAGCACCTTTGTCTAAAGCTTCAAATGATACTGAATATCTAAAACGTAGGAAAAATCTGACTAGAAAGTCATTCAAAACTTGATTGAAGAACCATCATTTATTGAAGAAGTTATAGAGTCGATTCCAAAAATTACTAGTTTGAAAGGCTTGTTGGAATTGATCTGCTACGAGATTTACATTATATACAACAAAAGAACATGAATTACTAAACGGAATAGGTATGATTTTGGTAATGGTTGGAGAAGCAAACTCAGATTCAGCAAGAATCTCATTTTTTGGTAGTACAAAGGGAGAATTGGCCCAAAAATTGGATAGGGGTAAAGTGGGCACCGACGGCTGACTCAAGTGCCCCCGAACCGCGCGAAATGGTCGCCTATTACACGGCTCATTCACTCTGCCTGGGCAATAGACTTTGTGAAATATGGGCTGCAAATGGGAGAGTTTCAGACCCTCACAGAATAAAGAAACATGATTATATCGGTGCTAAAGAGTGAACGACCTTGGGCGAGGTGGAAAGGATCGACTTTCTGAAGTGACACTACTAGAACACCCGTGGGTTCTCACGTCATTTTCTTAATACTTTATGAAAGCTGCTTCTCCTTGATTTTATGCGAGACAAATTATCGATCTCATTCTTATGATGTCTCCTGAGATTCCAAAAATTGTTGTTTGGGGACCCGCTGACAAGGAGATGTAAGGTGACCTTCAAGCTGCTGGGCGGTTCCATTCTGTAGAATCGATGAAGTACGGCTTGTTGTGTGAAAAGAACTTTTTCACATGGGTCGTGCATTCTCTCTGCCTCGTTGGGAATTCGTCCTCCGATCGCTAGCTCTTCTTTCCACCACTACTTGCAAATAAGAATGATATTGAGAATGGTCCAATAAACTTTTCGCCATTTTCTGGGTCATCTCTTTCCTCTATGGCGATCAATCATCGAAGGTTAAAGAATCTCCCAAGACCGCCAAAGAGACCCAAAGATGGATAAATGAGTTATTGGTCCTACGGTGAAGCAGTAAAAGTGATCCCATTATTCGTGATCAGCTTGGTGGGATGTCCTGTACGGCAAGAAGACTCGTGGCATTGGAATTCAGCAACACATATCAAATATTTGGAGGGTCTTCACCTCTTCCTCAGAGCTTCCCATTGAAGTTTCATCATCCCGTCCCGGCCACTAATAGAAGAATAATCTCTTGGGAAGTCCGGGTAGCGTAGTCCATTGTTTGGGTCGGTTCACTTGACTCCTTCTCATAAGGGCGGGCAAAGTATCAAAGAGTGATTCTAAGCTCCAGAGATTCTTCCGGGAAGCTAGGTCAAGGCTATCTGGCAGAAAAGGATTCTAATGGCACAAAGTCGTCGTTCTTCCCCCGTTTCCCCGATCTCCGTTGGCTGCTCATAGGGCTTGATCCTTTCTCTTTCTCGAGAGTCCCCTGGAAATAGAAATGGGCTAGAGCTCCCAGTCATTTATAAGTAATTTATACCTTTTGGATTGAACTAGGAATCATACATTCGCTGAATGACTCGACAACCAGGTATTTCACTTACCTGCACATAAGATTCCTATATTCTCTAGAACATCCCATCTCGTTTCATAGTGCCTGCTTCTCGAAAAGATAGACTTACTATCAAATCTTTCACAGTCTCCAGAGAGATCCATCCAATGGTCTTTCACTCTCTCACTTCGTCTTCCCAGCTATCCTATACATGCAGGTAAGATCAGATCGAAGGCTCATTCTGGCTTCTCATCTAGCTTCTCTCCCACTAATCAACCCTATTTCTTATTATTTCATTATTTTAGTATTTTAGATTGAACAGGAAGCTTATGATTCTAATAGATTCTTATCTAGCTAAGATGCATCTACGAGAAGCTATTTTTTATGTAATATTACATTTTATGAAAAAAGAGATCAAGTAGCGAGTAAAAAAGATCGAATTATAGCTTGTTAAAGCTATAGGAAGAAGTGGAATCTCTCTAATATAGGAAATCTAATAAGGACTAGCACGTTACCAATCAGGTAACAAGGTTTGTCACTACTTTTTTCTTCTACCTGGAAGTGAGTAGAATGTTTTGATTTGAATTTGAGACTCAACACAGGGTCTGACCTAGACTCATATAGCCCGAGTACTTAGGCATAGTACCTTAACTCTTAAGATGCATGGTGTTGGTTGAACCCTCAACACCCTACCTTCACTTCATGTATTCTAAAAGATGTTATGGAAAGAGATCAATCAGATGACAAGTCCTACCGTGTCTCCAAGAAGATTGAAGTTCTCACTCAAGCTCAAGATTCTCAGTCTATTCTTATACATCCTAAGCGGTTCAATGGAATGGGAATGAAAGGGGATCTTCTTCTTATGGAGATATGGTAGTACAGTAGATGTCCATCTATGTCTTGCATACAGAAATAAAGGATGATTCAACCTTTTTATGATTCACTCTATTCTCTCGAATGAAAAAAAGTCTGAAGGGTTTCCCCTGATTCAGAAGAAGACAATTCTGATTCAAAGAGTCTTTGGTAAAGTCCCTATGCTCTTCCTTTGGTTATATACCAAATCACCTACCTGTATCAGTAGATTCTCCTGATTCTTATAAAGTGAGGCCTCGTACAGATTGCTTTCATAAATCATTAATGTCCTTCTTTTCAAAATTCTCTTTCTTCCTTACTTATTTGAGGATTCAGCCCTGGTTGATAGTTTGTTTCAGTTGAAGGGCAGAGATGAGGTTTGTAAATAAACCAATTCCTTCTATCGTGTATTCCCGATTTATGCAGCCTTAGATGCTTCAATTTTCGATTTTAGTATTGAGCGAAAGGGTACACCTATGGATTATTTATTGTAGGCCAACTCTACTCCACTAGTACCAATAGGCGGCATAGGGGAAAAAGCACTACGCCTAGGAAAGGAAAACTTTGTTATAAACCTTATCGAGATCGGGATGAAAATACTTACCAATGGAAAGGGAAATCCATCCAAAACGAAAAAGACTTGAAGAGGATCCAATACCAAGATGCCTTTAGAGGCACTGGTCAGTGAGTTTAGTAAAGAATTCGAATGAGAAGAAGGTTGTAAGGCAGTTTCCGCTCGGTAGTCATTTTGGAGCGGATAGCCAGCTCCACCAAGGCAGAAGGGGAAGGATTTCTAGTAGTGAAAGAGAGACCACCGATGATGATAAGTTGAATATGAAATAAATTCTTTATTGAAATCTCAGATCGAGAGAAGATTTGTAATTGAATAAGCCCTAGAAGGATTTTGGCACCCATGCAGAAGCGAGACCCTTGATTGAGAACTATGAAAGGGATGATTTGAGAGAAAAAGAAAATAGTTTTATTGTCTCTGTTGTTCACCCAAGAAAGCCATGAATCAAAGAAGCAGAAGCAGCATCTGTTCTTCCTCGGTCAGAAGATAGAGAGGAAAGAAGAGAAGCCTTAAAATATTATCAAAGGACCTTTTTTTAATGGGGTTAGTGTGTTCCACCACACCCACAGCGTAGTGAAAAGGAAAAGTGATTCCTTGGGGTTTACCACTGCGTGACTGGACCAGAAAGGGAATGTAAAGACAGATCGTAGTTTGAGAAAAAGAGCTATAAGCGGTACCTGGAACAATGTCTCAATCCAACCTGAGCACCTATACTGTTTGATAAATGTTTGGGAAGCTCTCGCAACTCACCTGGAACTATTATACGTATATCATTCCAAAGAAGGCTTTGCTAATCATAAATACTGAAATGAAAGTAAAACCATTCCTCTCCTGAGGTAATGGCTTGTTGATAGAGATGCATTCCTAAGTTGCGGTAAGAGTGATTCATCTAATTATGGTTGATACAACCCAGCCTTTTCTTTCCAGGTGGGAGATGACAAGCCGGAATTCTATATGATCATCCATCTTACTATTCACACCTCAAGATAGAATAGGAATTTCAGGTGCAACCTAAGGAAACTTAAAATGAGATCTAGTTAGAAAAGGCATGATATTTCAAGCCCAAGCGGAAGGAAATCACTCTGCAGACATTGCAGGAAATGGATCAGCTCGATGATGCTGAAGCCTTGCTTCTCAGAGACCCATCAGGAAATTTTGATTATCTTGTCCTTTACCCGAGAAGGGTCTCTAGCTCCACCTCCAATGATACCTCATCCACAGTGGTCCACTGACCCTCCCACTGGGCCGGGCCCCGTGATGCGTCTACTCACAGAAGTTACCACAGATTCAGTATTCAACTCTATACCTTGCAAGTCAGTGGAAGAATCACCTCCAGAATACCCTGACCAAAGCTATCACATGATCGGAATGGAAGAGTATATGGAGTATAAATGCATGAAGCAGAGAAGGGAATACTATTTGGATTTCATCATTTCACATGAGCGCAAAGCTGATGAAGTGGCATCCTCTGGTAACAGAGCCCAAAGTAGGAAAGGTTCATCCCAAATCATTAAACCTCCGCGAACTCGTATTCAGCTAAAGATTAAGGAGGAATAATATTTGCCTTAAATCTCCATGATAACCTCAGCAAAGCCAAAGGCAACAAAACCATGGGAATGGGTTCTAGTGGACAACATTGTTAAACATGGCCCTTCAACTCCTCAAGAGATAGAGAAGTACTTGCCATTGAAAAAGCGACCTGGAATGCTTAGTCCCCAGCCATATCTATCACATGCTCAAAGGGAACATCATCTTCTCCCATATTGGGGAGGTACGGGGCCCCTAAGCAAGAGTAAATGTCACTCTAATCCTACTAATAAAACCATTTCCTTAAACACCTGGCTTCAGCAACAGGATCGTGAAGGGACTCAAAAGCTCATTCATGATCACGATTTCCCAGAAGTTTCCATGATCTCTTCAGGAATTCCAACAAACAGGCCCACCACAGAAGAGCTATCTGCTGATATTGAACAGCTGAAGCGTCAATTGAAAGTGGTAATGCAAGTAACGTCAGCCTCAGCACACATGAAAGTAGAAGGAATCCAGACGGCGGCCATCAAGATGATAAGTGGCAGAATCCGTCCGTGAGAAGAGATGGGAAAACTCGAAAGTGGATCAGGAAGCCCCCGCCCTCTATGCTCTTTATCAAGAAGGCATTCATTAATCGAATAATCAGGCGGAGGCTGAAAGAGCTCCTTCCAAATCGCTACACAATCCACCACCCAGAGACCTGCCCACTTAGTGTGACTGACATAAACAAAGAATCTCCCCAGCAAGAGGATGCGCTAAAGCGTTCTCAATTCGTTGCATGTTGAGTGATGACGCTTCAGTTAGAAGGGTTAAGAGCAGGGTCAAGTAGTAACTCATTTGTATCTTTTTCTCAAGATAATTCCATTCAATCAAGTCCCGAGTTATCTTCCCCATAGTAAGAGTTGTTTCATGCTGAAGGTATAGTATAAGAACCTAGGTTTCAGACAAGTAAGTAGTTGTTAGCCCTCTATTTCAGTTCGAAGGTCTATATCAAGTAAGAAGCTAGGAGTCTTTAGTAGCTAAAGTTCTTTTTCAAGTACCGATTTGGTCTCTACGGAAAGAGCCTAGGTATCTATGGCATCTATGTTAGCTCCGATCTCTGAACTGTTTGCTATTAGCTCAAGAAGCTAGTAAGCTATTTAGCTATTAGTTGGCATTGTTGGAAGCTATGAGTTGGCAGCTGTTGGGATAGGTTTTAAGAGCTATGATCTGTAAGCTCTGAGCTCTAGTGTGTTCTTTTAGGTTAGCTGGCAGCTCCTAGTCAATCTGTAGCTAGCCGGTAAGAGAGCTACTAGGGTTGTTGTAGCTTTGACCCTTTAGGTATTTACTCTGTTATCTATAGTAGCTATCAGTCCAGTAGCTATGGTATCTATGAGTTTGGGATAAGATCTGTAAGTGGTTTTCTCTAGTATCTAGGGTTGGTAGGATCTTTGCCTTTCATCCCCTTTTGAAGTCCTCTTTCATTTAAAGATCCATCATCAATGGGGTTCCCCTCAAAGCATCATTACGTCACTGGTTGTACCGTCTTTCCCTCCCTTATGGTGAAGCTTCTAAATGAAATGCCTAAGTAGGGGCTAGAGCAAGTAACCAAGACAACAAGGTATCTATCCTCTAAGGAAGCTCTGGTATTGAGTAGCGAAGGTAGCTAGGAGTTGGTATCAGCTAAAGGCTCAGTACAGAGGATAGGCTGGTTCTTTTTGGAATCAAATAGGAAGAATGAATGTTGTTCCTTCTGTAATGGGGAGGAAGGCCATAATCACATACTCTTCCAATGCCCCTACTCTTCAAAGATATGGGTGGCTATACAGAAAAAGATTCATGTCAATTGGCTGGATAAACCTTGATGAGAATACCAACCCTCTCCATCGTCACGACTTAGATTCGAACCAAGACCTCTGGGACCCCTACTCAGTAAAGAAGGGAACTCCCTTTCTCGTTATTTTTGATAATGTGGTTCCGCCAATCATTTTATATGGCCTAGTCCGCGGGTAGAATTGGATGCCAGCTAGGGGATCAATCCTCACCCATTTGAATTACTTCTTCCTCTGCCCCCCTTACCCAACAAGCAACTAATTGAGCGCGCGTTAGTGAAAGCCTCTCTTTTTTAAGCAAGCAACAATGGTGTTGCATTGTTTTCACAATGTTCATAACAACACACTAGCGCGACTTCAACACCCTGACAAAAAGGCGTGAAAAACTAGCTATAACAAGAAATGTCTTGTTAGATGGGTTGGTTTCCGTTTTCTTGCTTGCAAGCATTAGGTAAAGCATCCATTTTCTTGCTAGAAACGTTAGCGCATCTGTTTTCTTGTTGGATTTTCGTTGAAATCTTTGACGCAGTAGCTTTTCCACTCTCCATGCATGTTCAATAAGATTGCATATCGATAGAAATTGATATCTCCGATCACTTTTTCTAAGCGAACAGCCTCGTACTCCAGGCACTTCCCTTGCTTTGTGTACAAAATCCTTTTAAGGACTTGTAAGTAACAAGAGTTTCTCCAACGCTCAGGGTTTTGAAGGCTTTGTTTTTCTGGATCTGGGTCGTCTGGAATGAAGTATCCTTCAGAATCCCAATAGTCAAGACAAATATCATTGGGTGTCGTACTCAAGAAGGCGTAGGGGGAATAACTGACTCACCTTCTGATGTAGCCCCACAAGGTGGCAATGAGTCTTCCCTCATCCAGATACGGTATTTGGGACAGGTACTCTTCCTATATAGTGCAGTCGGATGAACCTGGATCTAAAGGGGTTCGGATCTATGCCGTCAGCGCTAGCTTCCAGGGAAGCGGCAACCACTACGAGAGGTGGATTTCCTTTTTTATGAAAGATCTGGGGCATACCTAAGTAAGGGATTCAAAGAGTCACATTTCACGGTTACTCCTCTTTCCTATTATTTTAGTGCGAGGGGTCACCCTACATTCCCTGCTATTGGCGCAAAGTAGTTGTCTCTTTAGTCTAGTGGTTGAGCTTCTTTTAGGGGACCCATAAATAAAGGAAGAGTGGCCAACGAGAGAGGCACTCGATCCCGGGGAAAACATTCTATTCCCTGACTGTTTACGAAGCTAGAAAAGGTAATCAGGAATCGTCTTTCAAAGCTTACACGAGTCGAGTCGGATGACGAAAGAAGGAGTCTAACCGCCTCATTTAAAGCTTCGTTCTCAGTCCGGATGCGTCGTTGAGAGGCCCAAATAGGGCTTAAGGGCGGAATAAATGCCCATTGGATGAATCTTAAACATTGGAGAAGGTTCTGAAAGACACGTTGGTGAATCATTCACGCCTGCTGTGGGAAGGGAAGGTGATGGTGATTTTCAACAGGAATTGATATAGAAGTCCTATGTTTCGGGGTCACAATCTGCTAGGTAAATCCAATAAAGAAACTGAATGGACTACTTGATGAAATCCAAATTCAACATCGGTCTAGGGAGATTGGTCCGACTCTACTAACTCTAGTTTCGTCGAGGCTGGTTAGACCCTCCTATTTGATAGCAATTATTGTTTTGTTTCAGCCTCACGAGCCTTCTTCAAATCAGTCATTATTTTCACTCAACTCTTTCTAGAATTTATTCGAGTCGAACCATCAACTAGTAGATCTTCCGGACGAGAAGACCAATGGTTTATCAATGAAGCTATCCCAAGTCGAAGGTTGGATCGGTTTCCCTTTTCTGCTATTCAATAAGTTCCTTTTCTGTTTTTTCAGAAGGGTCCGGTTTTAAGCCCCACCCCACTCATATTATGTTCGGGTTGGTCTACTTAAGAAAGAGTACAATCGGCTAGCCTAGCCGCTGTTGGCTTGCTTTCTTAATATGTTTGTTTCATCTTACGAAGCTGCCGAACAAAGAGCAGATCGAGATCTGAATCAATATCAAAATCAGAATGGATCATGAATGACGCTCTTTTTCTGGCATCGAATTACTTGAATTTACTTAAAAGGTAGCAAGTGGGTAAGGTTCATTAGTAAGAGTTGGGCCTGGGGGAAGCTCACCCCTGTCCCTATGATACGACTTTTTCCTCTCAATAGTCATGTTTCACTCATCTTATGACCCACCGTCCCATGAATAAAAGGGTAGAGAGCGAGATTCCATTCCACCGAGGTTCCTAACCATATCTAATGCTTGCTTCAACCCCCACAAGATTTCCAAAATCTCAACCTGTCTTGGAGAGGAAATGCCGGCTAGAGGAATGGCTTTGACCACTACAAATTCCCTTTTGTAATTTCGTAACACAACTCTAGCACCACCAACTCTACTTTCGGGTGAAAAAAGAACCATAAAGACCCCATTACTAAAGAGGCCACTAGGTGGAGGAATCCATTGTTGTTTCACCGCTCTAGGAGACTTCCCATTTGGCTTATTAGCTTTATAGAACTCTTTATACAGCCACATAGTACACTCAAAGGAGGTTACCGCATCTTGAGCAATCTGATCATGAACTATTCAATTGTGATCATGCCCAAACAACGTACCAAAATGGATACATTTCTGTTTTGGATAGCATCTAACTTTCATGTTCCATGAAGTCACCACAACTAGGATCCTTCCACATTGTAAGAAATGAACAAAGCGGGGTGAGAGACCACATTTTATTTGCGTGTTAATATTCAAAAAACACATGAATGGTAGTCTCAGCAGCCTTACCACACCTAGGACACAGAGCATCTACAGGGACTTTATGTTGATATAGATTAGCTTTGCATGGATCTCATGCTAAGCACGCCACAGTAGAATCTTCATCTTGTCTGGAATCGACATAGCCCATATATATCCTCTTCCAGTACTTCTTCATACTTTTTGAGAATTCAAACCAGAACCAACCTCCAACATTGCAACCTTTCGAGTTATAATGCCAGACCCATGTGTCCTGGTGACGTTGTAGTCTCAAAGGTACTCCTAATATGGCCTCAGCATTCCTCTTGATAAAAGTGAGCCCGTATCAATTTTAAATGATAAAAGAAATGCCTCATTCCATAACCCAGAAGGTGTCATCAATAGAGTCACAGGGTATCAGCTGCCATACAAGGGGGAGAGAAAGCCTTATCCTTATGGAATCTTCTATTATTAGGTAGAAAAGGAAGATTAGGAGCCCAACCTAGTGTGTATATAATCGAGGGAAGAAATTGGATAACCAATAAGAGTAAAGGTCACTGAAATAGAAGGATATTGCCTTAGGTAGTTCATTACCAGACCCACGAGGCTTACATCCGATGGAAGGACTCACTATACTACTTACTAAAGGAAGTTTTTTATTCTTATCACTAGCTAATCCTGGCTCTTCTATCATAAACAACAAGAAGATGCAAAGACGAAAGAGGATAAGACCGCGCCCATAAGCTATAAGGGTCTTCTCGTCTGCTCCTCTATAACAACCTAACCACTAGCTACCTAGCTATAAGAAGACATCTATGAGCTAATAGCTACTCGGATAGGAAGTCAAAACTAGATACAGAGCTACAGGCACTTGATATAATGGGTTCTAATTCAATCCATCATCCTCTAACCCTAGAAAGATGAGCTACATCCTACAGGAAAGAGAAACCAAAGGAAACCCTTAGACCTTATGTGATTCCCTATCGATAGATACGAGGAACTTCGCTGCACTACCCTTACTCAACTACCAGCACTCTAAGGAAGTCCTAGCCCTAAGAGAGATTCTTTCTTCGCCTAGAAACAAATGAGGGATATAATACCATTATTATCTATCTTTACTTGATATAACCAAAGAAAGAGAAAACTCAAAAGAAACCAAGATATGAGGCTTTATTAAAGCAAAGGAATAAAACTTTAGCTCTACTCCAAAAGGAAATAAGAATAAGAGAAAGAGCATCCAATCTTGGGATACAAATAGGAATAGGTAGGGTCCACTCATGTCGTAACGGTCCTGTAACGAGATCTCAGGCCGGCCCCTTAGTATCTATCTACCATCCATAAGGTAAGTAAGGTAAAAACTTCAGGCATGGAGGGAGGGAGTCACTATCTCCATCCATATAGATAAGGTCAGGGAAATGGAATCAACCTTCCTTAAGGGTTGAGGGGATTTCATCCCTTGAAGCATATCGGCCTAGTTCCATTCCAGCAAGAAAACGGATGCGCTAATGCTTGCAAGCGGCTGCTTTATTCACCATAACACGCCGTTAGCGAGAAAATGGTAGCGTGTTATCTCCTAACGTGCAACGTCTTTCGAGCCCCTTACCGTTTTTTGTTGGCTTTCACGCTAATAATGTGCACTCAATCTGTTTCTTGTTTAGGGGTTCTTTTGCTTTTGCGTCCGTGCTCGCGCATTCATTTATATAAGCAGATATTTGCCTATGGATCCTTCATCCCCTTTGTTCTTGACCCATAACTAGAGGGGTCAAGATTGCCCTTCATTTCTTACCGCTCCATATGTGGTGATGGTTGCTGATTGGCCCAGCTAGGGTAAAAGTCCCAATCAAGACTCAGGAAGCTAGCTCTTCCGGCTCTTTCTCACTTGCAGCTATTAGTAGTAGCTCTCTCTGAGCCCTTAGAATATGGGGCTCTACTTTTGTTATTCACACTAATAAATAGGGGTGGTTCGGGTTATTGTTAGGTAGGCTATGGATTGCTTCCATGTACTGAAAGTTGAGATAAAGGTACCCCCTATGCTTTTGGGGCCGGATCTATTAATAAAAGAGCTCGGCTAAGAGGCCCTAAAAAAAGGGGACTACCTAATTGAGTCTATTGAGAGACCACACCCTACGCTTTCTTTCTCCAGCAGCTAATGAAAGATGTCGAGAAGAGAATTGCACATTCACACTATGACTTCGATCTCTCCATCACAGAAGAGTTTGCCTTATATAATAGGGAGAAGCCAATCACATATAAAAAAGGGAACAAGTGTATTGACTCCTTTGCCCCAAATCCCAATCTTTTATAAAGTAGCACGTTCTCGGATATCCTCGTAGAAGGTGCGTAGCATTTAGGGCACAGTAGAAAGTGTTCTGTAAGGAGCTGTGGGACTAAGAGAACAAGCTCTTTGCCACGTGAATCATAATAGGTTGTTTTTATCATGTGTGTTGCCTCTTAACTGACCCTTATTACTGGATTTCTGGTCTTTCATGATGGTGAATAAACGCTGTGCAGATGAATTAGCAGGTAACTTAATATTTCATAAAATTGGTAGAGTAGAAACCTTTCCTAAACTGTGCGGTAAATAAAATAATGGATTAAAGAACAGTCATAAGGCTGCATTGATCGAATAGATGACTAAGGCTTAGAACTGAAAGCAATTGAAACAGCTGTTGATGCAATAGAAGTAGAAGGTCTTTCTGCCCCCTGCTCTCTCCCCTCAGATCTTTCTCCTCTCCTAAACACACTGTATCCTAAGGTTACATCTACTTGGCCTTTGGTCTCTTCCAAGTCCACTCCCTTCAAATAGAGATAGCACAGAGCTGGACCTTATAAAGACCCTTAACCCCCCGCTTCAAGCTCTCGATAGGGCTGACAATGGAATCCAGTATATAGACTCTCCACCTATTACTGTCCACCGTTATCCATAACGGGAGGTACCGGTTATCCCTGTTACATTTCTTCTTTATCACTTTCGGAGGCAAGCCTTAGTGTGTGACTCATTTTTAGGGCAAGCCTTGGTTGGGAATGATGTCCCCTGAGCGTGGGGCATTAGTAAACCAAGCAGAGACCTTTGGAACCTGGTGGACGTACCACCACCCAGGTAAACAGGAGCATTGGAGAGGGCTCAACCAACATGAATATCTAATGGATCAACTCATGCTTATTCGAGTATCAAGCCTCTCTTATTTAATCTAGGAAATTAAATCTCTATGCTTGGGTCAGTTATCACTATGCCTTCTTCTTCTTTGGTCATTCAACTCATCTCGTCTAGTTGGGAAAGTAATCGAGAACTTAGGAAGAGCCTTCCGACTAATGTTCTGGTCTAGATCCCCAAATATGACTCGACCATTCATTATTGCCAATCCAGATCAGTTAGGGAGATAGATTCCCTCTATAGAGTTTCACATAGCCTTTGGGAAGGCTCGGAGCGGAGATCAAGACCTTCTCCGATAATCGATAGGCGAGGCGGATTGATTCTTCTCGTCCCGACCCTAATAGATCTTTTAGTGTGTTATACACTACGATGAGTTGGGTGAGGGAGAGGAAAACTATTGATGCCTTTAACTCGACTCCTCCTTCCAAGGGGAAGGGGCTATGCTCTGTCCTAACCATTCCTTGAAAAAATAAAGTCTTTAAAATAAGTAATAGCATATTTTTTCAAATGCCGGAAAAAGAGTGAAATACCTTTGACTCCTCCTCCCTATAGGGGATAGAAGACTAGAAGGGATGCCATCAATATATATAAGTACCAGGGAATAGGATTCGCGCCTGTCCAGGTCGAGATCCAAAGCCATCACCTATAGGGGATCCTTTTCCATATCCCGTTGGAGTTCAAGCAGTAGGAGGAAAGGTTAATAAGTAAAGAGATTCCCCCTATCATTCAAGAGTATACCTGTAGCTCTGTCATTACATATCCTAATCGAAAAGGAGTAGTTAAATGGGGAATTTTAAGTAGGTGAATCGAAAGGAAAAGAAGTAGAGTTTAGTGTGTAAAATAGTTACGTCCATCAGTCGGAGCTAGCTTAGCTCTCAGTTCATATCTCCTGAGTGAGAAGCCAAAACCACTCGAAAGGCGCATTTAGTAAAGATGTGAGATCTATCTATTCCTTTCTCTATTGGAAGAGCACATTCTATCGTATCAAACTGGATTCAAGAATGGCGGTAGAGGTATCCTATATTTGTATGGTTGGTATGGTAACAGAACCGGGTATCCCAGCTTTTCATGAAATCGAAGCAAAATAACTCGTTCATTAGTGGTTACAATCTAAACCGTACTTTAATCTACCCATATAAGTACAAAGGGCTCTATAATCACAGTCCCGCTTCCCAGAGGAACATAGAGTTCCGATCGCATCTAATAGGAGGGATGCCTACCTTCACTAAAGAAAGGAGAAGATGAACCCCTGAAAGTATGCTTTCAGAGTTCATTTTCAATAAATAATTTTTTGTGTTCAGTTAGTAGGAACCGGGCGTCTCCCCCTTCAAAACTATGGGATTTGTTGGCAATTCGTATGTGATTCCCGACTGACCTGCCTATCTCGAATGTGCTAGGAGATTAACAATCCATATCTAAGGAAATCTTTAAGGTGGAGAAATAGGATTTTAGCTAGCCTGATAGTGCCAGAGGAGAGTTCTTCGTGTCTTAAATAGCTTTTATTTTAGTGGAGATCCTCAAGGCCCTACTTATGATGGGGCATAGCTTAAATAGTTCATTTTTTACTAGGGGCTCATTTGAGAGGCTAGGGTAAAACCATGTCATTCTTAACACTAAGAAGTCGTAAACCTCTATATAATGCCCTTTAAAGTGCTGGCTCAATATAGTCTAGGTGAAATCCCCATTTTCCTCCAAGTAAAGTTCCTCACTCAAATCCTTACGCCGAAGAAAGAAAACAAAAAGGTTGTAAAGACCCACTGCCTGTTCACTTTACTACTCGCTTGGTGACTCACCTACCAAACCTACCCAATCGTACGCAGCTCCTTCGTCCCTTTCTTCTGTTTCAACCCATCTGTGAAGTTAATGGATAAGGTCTTTTAGAACCTGACCCTATTCGGGTCAGATCTTTTAGAACCTTAACCTAAGAGGTATCAGATCTTTTGGAACCTTAACCTAAGAGGTGTCAGATATTTTAGAACCTTAACCTAAGAGGTGTCAGACCTTTTAGAACCTTAACCTAAGAGGTGTCAAATCTTTTAGAACCTTGTTCGGGTAGCGATGCTTTCCCTTAGTTCATCTTATTCATTCTTTTTTGTTCGTAAGCATTGCGAGGGGTTGACGATAGCTTGATCAGCGGCCTAAAAACAGGTTTCCTTCTTTCCACTAGGAGTCAAAAGACTGATATTCAGCAACTAATGGCTTTCTTCATCTTTCAATTCATCAAGAGTCGTAGTCGCTCTTTGGGATTGAATTTGAGTACCGTCTCCTCACTGAGTCCCGCCCTATAGTAAAGTCTGTTCTAAGAAGACGTTTCGGCCTTTGGCTTTCTTCTATTCCGGATACACGCTTTCTGCCTCCTAGTTCACTATGCTATGGATTGATCCCTCCTATGAGACGTGGATTTGGCCCTTCCCATATCAGCTTGTACTAATTTCTCTTTCGCAATGGACAGAGATCGGAATATTGAATGAGTTTCCGGAGACGGAGCCGATTTGCGATATAGTCGAAAAGAGACCCCTCCTTTTCAGTGAATTCCAAGGGCTTCTTTGAAAGATTCTCCTTTGCCCTACTAAATAAGAAACGACATTATAGACAATTCACTCTAGCGCGAAAGCCCTTACGAAGAGAACAAACAACAGACTGAGCGCACGTTATTAGCGCGAAAGCCAACGTTGCTTATAAATGATTGGTTGATATGGTAAGGTGCTCGAAATCCAATGTTGCTTATAGATGATTGGTTGATGCTTATATAGGAAATCTATTGCACGTTAGGTAAAGCAGCCGCGCTAATTCTAACAAGCGTTAGCACACGCAGCCATTTTCTCGCTTGTTAGATGGGCTACAGGAGCAGCCGCGCTAATTCTAACAAGCGTTAGCACACGCATCCACTTGCTGGCTAACGCGCATCCTCTTGCTGGGGGGCAGACGTTAAGTTGCCAGTTCTGATCGAAGGCATAGGGGACAGGGTGCTCGACCAACTCATCATTATTGTGGAGAACTAATCTAACTATTATCTAATGGTAGATTTCTTTCAAGATACTCGTCTAACTAGGATCGGAGTGGAATTAAGACTCCCCTCTCGGAGTTTCACTGTGAACTGACTTAGCCCTTCACTTCTTTCTTTCCCTCACATTTACCTCACATCAAGGAGAGCACTCTTCAAGTCATTTGAGAAGCATCAAGGATTCCTTGTTCTTTGGAAGGGAATCCACTTCTCCTCCTGCCTAAGACTGAAGAGTAAACCTTGCATTCATTCTCTAAGGATTCACAAGTTTAGTAATAGGCTATAGGCACGACTGCAAGGAGAGAATGAAGCAGCTTGACTTATTTCATTCTTGCTTTGTTCTTCCTCCTCATGCGAATCGCCTCATCCTCTATTGAGAAAGAATAGTATAGTACGCTCTTCTTCCGTATCAATACAAGATCGTCGGTTGAAGGCTAGAGAGAGGAAAGAATTGTATTTTACAAGGGATTGATTCTGATTCAATTGCTCTCAGTTCTGCCCTGTCTCATGCAAAAAATTTGAACCGATGCATCAACTATGTAAGTTGATTTATTTGATCAAGTGTTATTTCCTTATGCATAGTAAGAAGTTATTCACTGCAAAGGCTGCTTCACTTCATGTGAAGCTGATTCTCAAACAAGAAGAGTGGTAAGAGAAAGAGGGGGTTTGCCTCCAACTTGGCCTGGGATACCTTGATTATCTAGCTATTTTATGTGTCAAAGAGCGGATTCTCAGCACCTAGACCTGGATATCACTCTTATTGAATCCCTGGGCCTTCAACACCTTGTACCAGGAGCGGATTCAATTCCATGATTCCTTATGCATCCTCCCTACTCAATGGGGATCTTCATACAAAATTGAGCCACATTCTTATCTTATCATAGGAAATAGAACAGAACCTTTTTTCACATTTGAAGTCTAACTACCCTTAGCTAGTCTTATCCCCTTCTTATCTAATAGCCTATTGCCTAGATTGCCTTCTCTTAATATAGGATAGTGATCATCTTGTCTGAATCGAATCTATTCCATCGTCGATGATTCACTGTCAATATTCATAGTCAATTGAGTCGCTCGAACAAGAAAACCTTTCAAAAAATGACTTCTCGCCTCCCTCCCCCAGGCCATCTCTTTTCCGCTTTAACTGGTATTGGTGACCTGGTTTTTTTGAGTGTGAATCTCATTAGCTAAAGAATCATTTGCTATGATGCTTTCTTTCAGAATATATAATATATCTAGACTCATTGATTCCATTATCCAATAGTAGTTTCCTAGTCTATATCCCCAAAATCTAGCGCATCTTTCTTTCTTCTGGTAATGCAAATGGAAATTCTCATTCTGATGGATCATCTCACTTTTTCTTTGCAGTTACTAGATGGTGGATAGAGTGCTTATCCCTGTCTTCTTTCCTGTAAAGAAATATCCTTCTCTTGAGCAAGATAGTCCTACCGCTATAGAGTGAGCTTCCCTTCCAGCTCTTCTTGTTTGATACCGCTTCCCCTCCTTGTAAATATCCTCTCTTACCGCTCTTACAGATCAATCGGTCGAGCTGTATCAGTCAACTGTCGGAAACTGGCCAATTGTTGTCAACTGGTATCAACCACGAATCTATTGTTTGCTTTTTTTACAACTGGAATTACTTAAATAGGAGTTCGCTAGCTCAATCAGTGCGCTGAAGTTCCGTCCTTTAATCCATGGAAGCGCCCTTCAGGCGGAGGTCCAATTTCTCTCATAGACTTTTTGTAGAAAGAAAGAATCAATCACAATCAACCAATCATCATATAATAAATAATAGAGATGAGGTGGTTTAAGGGCTTCCCTCGGTACAGCAAGGTGGGAACCCAGCCGATCGAGAAATGTGTGTCACAAGCCGTATGCTTCACACATACAAGTCGAACGTGATTTTCAGGGAAAATCTAAGCTTTTTCAAGAAAGGTCGACCTTTATTTGTTGTATAATTGAAAGTCTAATTCATGATAGATGATTGGGAAAGACAGAAATGGGGGTCGTGGCCAAATTGGGTTCGATTCCAATAGCCCCCATGTGGCGAAAAGTGGTGAGTTTGACTGACCTTTCATTTATTGGCCTGTTCTGCCGATCTTTCTTTCCTAGGTGGGACTAATCGCTTCCCTGTGCTTCCAGCTTTCTAAGTGAGTTTTCTACTCTCTCCTAGGATCGAGAGACCGGGTTGCTCCTCTTGCCTAACCTCCTAAAATAATAAATGCATAAATATAGGCATAAATAGAGGCATTCCTATTTTACTCTTCTAGTTTATCCAATGTACTCATCCTAGACGTATAGGATGAGTACGCAAGTCTGGACTTCCTTCCTAATCATAGGCATCAGACGATCCAATCCAGATGTTATATCTCTTTCGTCTTCATCATCTGTATGGTCTGATATGTATGATAAAATGGAGTTCTAGAGCTTCTACTATTAGTTATAGTATCATCTGGCGTATAGGAACTTGGATTTTTCATCCTTGATGCCCGATTAACTCTAAGTCGAGATAAGGGGTTTCACCCCAAGGTTTCTAAAAGTCAAGTATATGGAAGTACCCCGATAGGTCTAGCTCCCTAACTGAAGGATTAGCTTTTAGAGAAGTCGTCCTACGGTTGTTCTCTCCAACCGTAAGGTTTAGCTGGAGATACTTTCTTTGTTTTTGGTTAACAAACAAGGGTGATCCCTTAAGACTATTAGAGTAGAGTACGCTCGATAAGGTAGGCTGCTTCCCCTTACCTCCTCTCTAGATCTCTCTCATTACATCAATCACATCTTCGAAAAACCGGCTCTCTCTACCCTCGCTAAGGATTTGATTATATAAGTTAAAAAGTTGATGCCAATTCCGACCATCATTCTGAGACACGTCTCGTACCACCCACTGTGGAATTTCATAGGGTATAGAGGACCACTATAGGTAAAGAACCGCATCCACCAGGTCCATTATTCTCTTTATAAGAGAGCTTCTGATCTCATCACATAGAAGAGTATCATCGTCTTTTTTTTACCATTATCACTAGTAGTAGTACCACTGGAGCTCGTGGCAGGGCGGGGGGAGGGTTTCCTCTTGGTTTCAAATTTTTTTCTGTCAAATTCAAAATACAGAAAGACCTATAATACAAAATTGAAATAAAGGGAGTTGTACATCTAGTAGCATTTGAGTGAAGTGATTTGATTATTATGAGGAATTAAAAGGAGAAATATAAATACTTGAGCTGATAATTATATATATTGGAAGACAGAAAAACAAATGGGATTCGTTGTCTGACATAACATTCCAAGAGACTGACTCTCTTTCTATTTACTTACAAAATCTCTTTAAAAGTTGTAGAGTGACTACTGATTTATGCTCGTACTTCCTCTCTGAAAGCTGCTTTTTCTTCTTTTGATTGACTCCCAAACAGCTCAAAGGAAGACAAGAAAATCCACAGACTTGCTCGACCTCGCCTATTCTATTATGAATTGGTAGACTCAAAAGGCGTTCAAGATGCAAACTAAGAGAAAGTGGGAAAGACGCCAAGGTAATGGGTGCTCCTCATATCCCTGTCCAATGGATAGCTCTCCCTTGTTGTTTGATTATTCTCTGCGGACTTTCTTGTTTGGTTGTTCTCCAAAGCATTCTTATGATGCTAGTGAGATCTTAGGTGTTAGCTAGTAGTCCCTTATTTCTTCACTCTAACTGACCAGGAAATTTTCCATTGTTTGTTCCGGCAATATATATCAGTACCAATGGGTCTCGAGTCCCTTGTTTCCACCCCTAGGCTAGGACCCTTCCTGAAGAATTAGCTCATAGATCAAGACCTTAGTGACCCGAGAGTCCAAGAGCTTACGATTGGGAGGTTCAATGCCTTTTGAAAGCCTCCTCCTCATTTATATTCTTTCTCATGCATTGGGAGTTAGAGTATCAGTCCATCCCTATATGACTTGAAAGGTTGGACCCCTTCGGGATTTCATTATTCTTGGTGGCTACCCCCTCAACGTTTTGAGTAGGCGTTTGGGGTCAGGGATTCTACTGAAGAAAGGGCTGGTACTGATATATGTTGAACGATTTTGACAAATCCTGGTCTAGGTCAATATATATCAGTACCGTCTGGATCGCCTCCGTGGGGTCAGCTCTGATAGCAACCTCCCGTTCATAACAAAACACCACTAAACCGGTATCATCTATATCACTATATATAATAGTACCTGTAGAAGAGTACTGAAGAATGACTCCTTCCAATAAAGGATCACAAAAAACTATAATGGATTCAGTATACTACAGGAGCTTGCGCTCTTCTCTCAAAAAGAAGAGAGGTCTTTTATTTTTGTCAATAATAAAAATGTGAGGAAGCATGAAACTCCTTACTTGTTTGTGGCCCCCTTTTTTCCAAGAAGAGTTTCAAAGATTTAGAGGCTCTGAAACCCACTCATAGAGCCGATCCCCTATCATTATGTGTGGTTCTCTGGGAAGCGCCCCCCCCCCCCAACTCTCAGCTTATCCTGTCACTGTGTAGTTGACACGAAACGGTATAATATAGGTAGTAGACCATATCCCATAGTAAGGCCTGTCTGAATATGCAGTCATATTCAAGAAGAAGATGGTTGCCTTTCCAGTAAAGGCCCCAGAGAGGGCTGCAGTTAGGGGAGCATGGACCAGGTCGACCTCAACTTTATAAGGAAAGGGGGGAAGGACAGAGAAGCCAAAGACAAAGGCTGATTAGAATCACAGCTTTATTTAGTTTGGTAGAAACTCTAGGGATTCAAGCTGAAACCGGAGTTGCCCTGGTACTCTCTTACTGCCTATGAACCAAAAAGGGGGAAGTCAGGAGCTTATCCCATTCTTATCTCTCAACTATAAGATCACATAATGGCGTTGCAGTGACACTTATCACTTTAAAAGCGAGAGGTCTAGCCATGTCTATCAAATTGCTGAGATAGATCGGCCCCCTGAATACTAATCAAGAACTCATAAGGTTTTTTAGAAGACTTTAATATATAGGGGGAAACCTCACGATAAGACTGAAGTTCCAGAACTCGACGGGTCCATTCCAAATCGTCTCGTGTCCAATGGACTGAATTTCTGGCCCTGGCGCAATCGCTAGAGCTTTCTCATCAGCTCTAGATTTACGTAAGGTTATACCAGAGATAGAGGAAAAATCCTCTCACTATTCTGACTAGAACGAACCACACTCCGGAACTGGAATCTCTTCATGGACAGGAGCCGGAGCCGGAGCAACCGGGCGAGGAGGATCACAACTACACTATAGGATGGCTTCAGAGAAGGTCTCCAGAATCGCCCATATCATAGAATCCGCTGCAAACCGCTTTATCGCGAGAAGGGCCGAAGGCGGCTGACTAAGCAAAGAGCTCATCAAGCGAAGAGGGCCACCGGTGTAGATAATGCACCTGTTTACAAAACAGGTACACCGGTCAGCTTACCTAACTAAACTAGCCAACAAAAGTTGCCAAAAGGTCAGTCCTAAGGTTTAGTTTTCATTCATTCAAAAGTGCTTTCCTCTCCTTAAATGAAAGGTGACTCAAGGGAGGCATCACACACACTTACTAGTAGGCATTCAAAGGTGCCTTTCATCTGCAAGTGGCTATAGAGGTAGTTCATCTTTCCTTTCTCCCGTTTACATCGATCGTTGCTAGGTGGACTGAGGTACTGATATATATTGTTGGTATAATATAGGTAGTAGAGTATGCCCCATTGAGCTACGCGATACCCAAACTATTCACTCCGATCTCACTTTCATTCCATGACTAAACCACCAATCCAATTCACGCTACTAGTACCAGTTTCATTGGAACCACTAGGCAGCCACCATGGAACCCCGAGGCATGATGTCGCTACGTACACCTACCATCACCCTACTATATAGAGATAGAGTTCGGTATAATATAGTTTAAGTAGTAGAGGTATTTCCACCCGGCTCTACTACCTATATTATACTGAGAACTGATAGTGTGGAGTTCCCAGATGACTCTACTACCTATATTATACCGACTGCGGATTGGATCGTCAATGCCCGATGCGGAACGTCAGTGCATCCAATAGTGGGCATCTGGGTTCCTTGTTCCAGTTCTCAGGAGATTCCAAACAAGCATTAGTTGAATGGATATCCTCCAGTGTAGCAGTAAAACAATCTTGGGACTCGACTCCAAAACATGTCCGTTCCACTCTACTCGACTCTTTTTGATCGGATCACGCAGCGTCACCACATGGTTACCAATAGCAGTTTCAGCATTCCTGGCACCCAAATCGAATCAGCCCTGCCGAGTTTCCAACATCACATAAGAGCATCCAGTCCCTCAATGCCACCAATATAGTCTATCATACAGTTCACGTGGGATTGACCCTGGGTCGAGACTATTAGAGTAGAGACGGGTACTTTTTCTATATAGTTTAGAGTAGAGTACTGACTATTAGAGTAGAGTACCGAGTCGTATCGCGTAACGAATCCTCTTCTAATAGCCGACTATATAGAATAAAGTATTGATCTAATCAACAGTATATGATTTGATGGCTATCAACGAGTCGAACGGTGTTTGAACCCCCATACTACCTGGCTCGATTCATGTGCCCCTTTTCTTGGAGTGTATTCCAGCACTTCGGTATGCACTTCGAGGTCAAAATATTGTCTGGAACTCTTATCAATAAAAGTTGATCATAACAGTGTATATCTGACTCGTTTTTTAGGCAATCCCAGTGGTACAGGTAAGTTGCTCGAGTCGAATATCCCCACCAACCCAACTCGGTTGATAATGAATGGTTTCTCAAATGCTCTCATCACGATGTAGATCATTCGGACACTAATTTCAGACACCCCATCACTCTTCACTTTTTTATTGATGACACCTTCCAAACCCCAGATAACAATTCCAACAGAGAACCCGTGCTTGAGTGGTCCTTGTACCACACTTTCAGATATCGATTGATGAACCTCTACTCTATATAGTTGGCCAATTCCATGATCAATCCCATTGTTTCTGATTCGAACTTCACCCTTGTTGTTCACCTGCGGCTACCCCTTGCCTACTGGTTTGTATTGGCACGACCCCGTACCTTCCCTTTTGAAACTGGACTGAATGTTTGGACAGGTTCCAAACGTACCTCTATATAGAATAGAACCTGTTTCCTTGACTCTACAGTGCCGACTGGTGTGTGTCTAGGTTGTGCTTGCTTTGAGATCGTGCTTCACTACCCAATCGTTACTTAAACATTATGGTCATGTTTGCACCTTTCAAGCTCTTGAAACACTGTTAGAGTAGAGTTTGAGTACTCTTCTTATATAGTTGGAAAAACCTGGCTCAAAGACTTGTTTCAGTTACATCGGCAATATATATCAGTACCAGCCCCCATATTGTTCTTGACTAGCTTACCACTGCCACTGGTTGAAGTACCGACCCTTTCAACTCGGGCTGATGGCACCATGGACCTTCCAATGTACCGCACGACTGCCAATCCATATCATTCCAGCCACCTCTTACACCTATGAAAAGTCAATGTGATGTCAAAGTGACCTAAAAAAAGCTTTCCCACGCTCTTTATGCATCGCAATGTATCTCAACTTCTCAGAGTGTTTCAGCAACCACTAGCTTTCATCTATACATAAGCAATTCGTCATCAACCTTCTACTCAACCAGCTGATTCGTACAATATATATCAGTACCAGGACCTTCCCATGGTGTGCACAGACAGTATGGGGGCTGGTACTGGTACTAGTATTGAGACCTGAGTCTTTAGACCTGAGTTTTGAGACCTGAGTCTTTAGGTGTCTGAGGTATCAATACTCAGGTCTCAATACTTTGGTCTCAATACTTTGTTTTGGATCTATGAATTGGCTAGTGCTCATAGACTAGTACCAAGGGTGACGTTCTTCCAAGGGCAGGTGTATCATAGTTCAGTCAGCAGGTGGTATCGCCCTGGCCAAATGATATCGATAGCATCGCAGCACCAATCATAGGTGTGCATTTCAATCGACAACCATGGAAACGGCCTGCACGAACAGTCACATGACTCCAAGGCTTTTTTACATCCGATAGACCGTTACTGCCATAGCCCCAACTGATTCGATCCTCCCCCCATGGCTAAAGGAACCGAACACCTCAATTCAGCTACCTGCTGTTCGATACCACATCCTGACCAGCCGCTTGTTGTTGGCTAAATGAGAGGTTTTTTCTCGACGAAAGAGCTTTACAAGCGGCATTTATGCAGTTATTGAACCGATTCACTGAGTTGTTCGCCTTTTTATCATACTTGGCAGCTCATTCTATTTCCTTGTCCTTCGTTCGCTCTATCCAAGCAATGATTACTAGCATGTGTACTAGAGCGACCGAGTCTTGGGGATAAGGAGTCCTATTCTTTGAGGTATTTACTATGATATCTATATATTGGGATGGTGCAGCTCTCGATAGGTCGCTAAAAAGAAGAACTAAAGGAATGGAAAGAGGACTGTGCACCGAAGGGGACAACAGAGCAGATGGTGACCGGCTAAGGATAGAGCTGGTGATTGATTGCCTTAGGAAGTAGGTATGTCTTATGAGGGATCAATATTTGATATAGATAGGAGGTATTACACGAGGGGAAATCCATTAAGGCAAAACGAGACAACCCTTTATTATTCAAACCTTTTCCTCCAAAAGACACATGGTTTCGAGCAGTAGTCACCTATTTCTCTGACAGAAAAACCGTTGTAACCACCACCTGAATAGATTCATCGCTCACTTGAGCTTCCCTGTCCATCCACCCTATTTAGCGCACTGCTTTCTTGATGTCAGTTCTTCCTATGTGAAATATTATTCTTTCATTCCCCTCCCCTCCATCATTCAAATCCATTCCTCTCTGAAGCCTCTGTTGTTTCGGCTGACGGATGCGTCTGCGTCTTTGGCTTCATCCGTAAATGATGCTAGAGTGGAGGGTCCAAAGGAGATGGATCTGATTTCCATCCAACTCCTTCGGACCCTCTCTTCCTCAATCGGGAACATCCCTCATTTAGAGCAGTCTCTGGTTCAAGGTCGACTGCTTAAGCAGGGGCAGGGGCACCACGGGAGGGACTTTCATGATTGATGCAATTTCTCATTAAAACCCTAGATCCAAAATGAACGAATTAGAAAGATTTCAGATTTGAACTGTATAATAAGGAGCTTCTTGTCTGTACATTTATGTCCTGGATTCCACTTACCATCACAATGGTAGCAGAGTCCCTTGGACCTTCTTTCTTAAATAAGGCCACAAACCTTGATTTCCCTGGAATCCATTGCACATACATTTCTATATGGTCGAGTGGTCTTTAGGCCTAATTGATTCATCACTTTTAGGAACATCACATTGGTGGAAGATCCTGAATCAAGCATGCAATTGTACAACAACATATCATTTCTCCTCAGAGTGATGTAGAAAGGGCTAAAGCTACCTTTCTTTCTATCCTGATTCATTGCCTGGAACACTACCGGACAATATTCATTCATATCCTTCACTTCTTACATAAGCCCAAAAAAGTTTCTGACCTATGAAGGGATCTTATCCAATTCTGACAGAGGTTTTATTTTTTCCAATTCACTCTCCAGATCTATATTTATGTCAACATAAATAACAGGAGATACAACTTCGGCAAAAGCTACTTTGGTGGCTCCAACTGTGGGATTATCCTATTCTTGCCTCAGCGGCCTCTGAAACACCTATTTTTTTTCTCATTATCTTCCTACTTACCCTACATCCTGTGTTCGTACACCATTGGAGAGAAAGATTCAGCTTTTTCCACAATCTCTGCAGGTGCAGTTTCCGACCTAAAGAAATCAGTCAGTCTAGCCCGACCAGTCAAAATCGGTACTATCAGTAGTCACAATGGGAATCAATTGAACTTTTAGGCGATCAAATGAATGAAACCTGCTTCCAGAATGATTCAAAGTTTCTTCTTCTACGTTCAGAAGAGTCAACTGAGAAGAAGAGAGTGAGAGTGGAAGGATAAATTCAAGCGAAAGGTTTCTGTTAACGGTTGCGTTAGTTGAATGAAATGAAAAGACAGAGGGAGATAAGCCTCAAGATTGTTTTCTTAGGACTTCCCCTAGGCTAGGGTAAAGTAGTAAACTGAGAAGGAATGGGTAGAAAAACAAAAGATTGAGTGGCTGCACTGAACGTCTTGCCAAATTCATTTTCCCTTTCTGAAATCACTATTATATTCTAATAGTTGACTCTCGTCACTAGCTTATATCAATATATATAAGTACCAGCTGAAGATTCCCTCCTCTTCTGCTTTAGTCACTTCTCACTAGCTCATAGGTCACTATCCCCTCTCATACTTTCTTCTAATCATATGAAGAGTTTGTACTTCTCGTATTAGGAATCAAAATAGGCACAAAAGGAAATAGTCACACACACCTCGTGAAATTTTTCTCTTGGCTTTAGCTCGTCTTTCCTCTCCGCGGGTGCGTAACTTAAAGCTTTCAATCAAGTCTTCGTGATAGTATCCTTCCACTCGTAAGTCATCAAGATGCTCCAAAATCCATACCTGAAGCAAAGCTACACATCCAAAAAAAGTGCCATGCTTCCGGGTTGAGCAATAAGACAAATAAAGGATGGTCTCGGCAAGTATCATGTGCACCACCGACACTTCCGCAATCATTTTCTCCACCAAAGAAGTGAGCTGACAATCAAGAATTCCAGGCTCGCCGGGAAAGAAAACACTCCCAAAGATAGAAAAGTCCAAGGCATTGATTGCCCAAGCTAAACTAAATAGCAAGACTTGGCTGAGTTTTCCCCTAGCCTACAGGAGTTATGGATCGATAAACTCTTCCTGTGGCTAGACATCAATTTGAAAGTGAGGAAACCATCCCTCTTATCTGGATCTATCTTTCCACGGTATCTAACTATATAGGAAGAGTACATGTCTCGGGTATCATACGATTCTACCATACTATTCTCTTTCTTTTTTATTGGCGGAACATCTTCTACTCTTTCGGACTTTCGAATGCCTCTCCCTTCCTGACCCTAAGGTGTCAGATCTTTTAGAACCTTACCCTAAGGTGTCAGATCTTTTAGAACCTTTATTAAGTACTGGGATAAGTGCTTCACTCCTAGTATCAGGTTTACTATGTCCACAACTGATTCTTTCCCGTTCTGCAGTCAGTATAATATAGGTAGTAGAGTCGTTTGGCAACTCCACACCGTCAATTCTCGGTATAATATAGGTAGTAGAGCCGGATGGACATACCTCCACTACTTAAACTATATTATACCAAACTCTATCTCTATATAGTAGGGTGATGGTAGGTGTACATAGCGACATCATGCCTCGGGGTTCCATGGTGGCTGCCTAGTGGTTCCAATGAAACTGGTACTAGTAGCGTGACTTGGATTGGTGGTTTAACAGTGGAATGAAAGTGAGATCGGAGTGAATAGTTGGGGTATTGCGCAGATCAATGGGGCATACTCTACTACCTATATTATATCGACAATATATATCAGTACCTCAGACCACCTAGCAACGATTGATTTAAATGGGAGAAAGGAAAGATGAACTGGCCCTATAGCCCCTTGCGGATGAAAGGCACGTTCGGTTATTCGGATGCCTACAAACCAACCATCTACCCCCAACCGTAGGTAGACACAACGTATTCTTTGGAGCTCAATCCACTGTCTGATGTTGTTTAAAGACCAGGTTTGGACGATTCGATTCAGATATTGCTCATCTCGGCTGATTCAGCAAGAGATCTGAAACAAAAGAGTGAATTGACTGATATTTTCATAATATAAGGCCCTGAGTTTGAAGTCGATTCGGTCACAGGAAAAGCAAATACTACCGCGAATGACCCATAGCATTTGTAGATAGGCTACTATTCTATCACAATCGGACATTCCTCCCTTCTAGATATTCTTCTTTCAGTACTCTTCTAATAGTTTCATTACTCTACTCTAATAGTGGGATCTTCCTAAACAGGATTGAACTAGATGATGTTCGAGGTAGTAGACCCTGCCCCCTGATCAACCAAGCTGCAATATTTCCATTGGGATTCGTGAAAACAGCTATTACTTATATATATTGATGGACTCCTCACTATTAGAGTAGAGTACTGACTATTAGAGTAGAGTACTGAGCAGCTTCTCTTCCCTTCCTTCTGAGCGCTACGTGAGAAATAGCAAAACGAGGTCCCCCCCTCCTCTTCCTATTGATCCAGGTGTGGGTACAACCCTTATAACAGGTCCTTATAACAGGCCCTTATAAAATGAATACCTGTTATAAGGGTCTGTTATAAGGGCATGTGTCTGAAACCCCGCAAAAGAGAAAGTCAGTACTCTACTCTAATATCTAATAGTTTTGATACCGCTCCCGACCCTTTATTTAGAAAGGGTCAGATCTTTGAACCTCACCCTTTATTTATAAAGGGTTAGGAAAGGTTCTTTCATTAAATTCACCTCTCCCATGCCCAATCTTTACATCAGTGGATGGGAGCAGAGCAAGTCAAGTTATCCCAGTTCTCTTTGCATAGACCTAGACCTATAACCTATAGGGAATCGAATGAGCTAGAAGAGAAGGCATAAATCCTATAAGTTGTTCGTCCCTTGATTCATTTATCCTTGCTTAACCGAAGGAGATAGAAGGCTCATCAACCAGTCATAGCCTAAACTGAGGCATTGGAGGGAAGTACGCATGATAATTTACAGTATGAAGAAGGTGCGCATTCCGATTTGGTCAATCTCATATCTTTCTTATCTGGTAAAATCCTAGAAGTGAAAAGGAATTCAAGAGATTTGCTTTCTAGAATTCTTCTTTTTTTTGGATCGAACTCCAAGGGTTGCCATTCTACTAAGTAAGAAGAAATCGAACTCGCAGGAAAATCTAAGTAGCAAGGGGTATGAATTTCAGTCAGCTTAGTGAAAGACTTTCTTTGTCTAATTCCACAGTGCTTTCAAGAGGAATAGTAAATAGAAAGTACCTAGGATCAAACGAGAAGGAAGGTACAAAATTGTCAAAATGATTGGAAATCTTCCACGTTTTCCCTTCCTTAGTCGGTAATGATAGATCTATGTCTAAAAGGAAGGCATGTTGGCAAGAAATCATTCACTGAAGGTTCTAAACCCTTATAGATGAAGTGGACCTTAGGGTGAGGTTCTAAACCCTTGATATATAAGTATCACCTTTCTAACCCTTAGATATAAAGTAGTCGAGAAAAGAACAGGTTTTTATTCCCGCTATAGCCAATTACTGACCCCCCTAAGCCCCTTTCATTTGGGGAACTGATGAAACAAAACAGCGCTCCACCCCTAACTCGTATGCCCCTTTAGGTTTAGGAAGGAGAATTTCATTACCTATATCAATCCAGAGGCTAATGGAGGGTCGTAGATTACCAGTACTCTTTTTAGGAAGCAATGACTGACTTCGGAGCTCAGCTGGGATCGGGCTATTATATTCTAATAGTTGACGCTAGGAATGGGGAAGCTCAAAGCAGCACAGAAGAAATATGGTTATAGAATTGACACAGAATTGTCTTCACTAGTTATGACCCTGGTCGAATTCAATGATTGAAAAGTTTCCCAAGAAACTCAGCGAGAAGATGGATCAACAGCCTCAGAGCAGATCGAAGGCTTTCAATTTGATAGCCAGTTCAGTGTAACAACAGAGAGCCTTGAAAGCATCTCATGTGAGGGACCCTAATGTTTCTCAAATCAACTAGCTAGAGGATCGAGAATGGGGTCTAGGAAGATAGGTACTCTGTCTATATAGTAAATTACACTATATAGAAGAGTACCTGACATTAGCCTGAGGTCGTGCTAATGAATTGAGCAATCTACCTTGAGCTGATTGGAATGGTGGACTTCGACACTATATAGACAGAGTATCTGGTTTTGTCCATTCGATTGGATAGTCTGGATTTCCACCATTCTCTTAGTTCATGTGTTGACCACCCTTCGATTCCACCAATTCATAATAGGGGCGTCCCACTAGATCAAGAAAGTGCGTGTATTGCCTTGGATTCCCCTGGCCCCAGTTCATGGTTTGGGAGTCAATGAAGACTCAGACCGAGAAGATGGAACGAATATCCCCACTATTAGAAAATAATAGTTTCATTTCATTTCTCTGTATCAAAAGAGAGACTTTGGAACACCGAACTCATCCCTCCTTAGGGGTTCTATAAAAGGGCTGAAAACAGGTACAGCAACCACCTTCAATCCCCAGCGAATCCGGATGAACATCAGTGTTCTTCCACCCTTCGGCATCATAGCAAGACCACCCATTCATAGTGTTTGAGTCGGTATAATATAGGGAGTATATGTTCATTGGCACTCGATCCTGACCCCAACACCATTTACATTCCAGTGTCCAGGATCGACTCATTGGTGACTCGATTGGTATTGCAATGTAGCCAACAACCAGGTATTCTAGCATATAAAGTCCAGCCCATCCGCCAAAAAACCCCAACCCCACCAATTCAAAATCGTACCTTCTCACCTTCCATTCTCAAGTACTCTACTCTAATAGTCACCACCAACTCCATTCCAATAGAGCCATTATTGCCACCACCCATTGATCCATTGATGTCGTAGTTGCCCCCCCCCCCCTCGTACCACTTGTAGAAGTACTACTATTGTTTTGATTGGTATTGAACCAGTACTCTACTCTATAGTATAGGATAGGCCACTCGACCCCAAGTATGAACTCAAGCCAGGATCAACCCCCACTCGACGAGCTACCCCATTCGATCTTTGAAAAAGGAAGGAATCAGCAGTCTTGTTTCCAGAATGAAAAATAAAAAGGCAGCGCGGGAGGAAAGGGCAACATTCGACCAGATGGGACGGTTCATCGGTTCATGTATTTCTATACCAGAGTGGCTCATGATACCTGTTTTATGAAATGTATTACACCAGTTGATGGAAGAAGTGAGTAATTGTAGATTGATCATTTCAGCTAGTAGTGAGAAAGGGCCCAGTGTGACAGGTAGCTTTTGAAGACGCAGTGAACCCAGGGAAATGAGGAACGAGAGAAAAACAGAGGTCATACAAGAATCCCAATTCAAATAGGAGCCATGCCATTTCAAAACCAACCCCCGAAAACAACAAGTAACTAGGACCAACCCCATAGACCAAGCAACCAATGCAGTACAGGACCGAGCTGATAGCAGAACCAAAGGATGTTTTGTAACCACCAATAAAAAAACTGAAGAGGCAGTCGCGCTATAGATCCCTAGGCTTATCCGAGAAGCGGGAACATGAACATACGGAAGACGAGAAATTTCACCTTGTTGAAGATCGAGTGGTGCGCCCAACAACCCAGTCATGAGATAGTCAGGAGTTTCGATGAGTACTAGAGCAAGAAATGCGGTGACGCTCGAGGCCGAAGGTGACATCACATAGGCAGGTCGGAACAATTGGTGGATGATCATTGGTATCTAGGAAAAACGTACTGGGATAGGAAGGTATGGGATGGATCTACTAGGTTTTTCGATTCATTGGATATCACTATTATAAGAGTACTGAAATCGCGACGTCTTTCGACCATTTCGATTTCCACCGGTCTACTTGACTTCTTGGTCCCCAGGTTTTTGGAAGACCGACTACTCTTATGCATAGCTAGTTGAGTTCTGCATTCCCTTGGATACAATACGTTTACCACCACCATGAATTCGAGTTGGTCTCACGTGCTATCCTAAATCAATCCCACTACGAAGTAATAGAGGATGGAGCAAGCTCGGTCCTCAAGTACGTATTGAAACAGCTCTTATTCTGTCCATTTCCAATGCTAAAAAGGACTATACGAACTACGCCTAGAAAAAAGAGTCAGTCATGCCAGCAAGCGAGCGAGTGAGACTTACACGGGTATACTGAAGACAAACCAATTCATTTTGTATAGAAATACTCATACTAGTTTACCTATATGCTACACACATGAAATTCCGGACTAGTTAGACTTATGCCATTCCATATCCGCTCTACAAAGGTCAAAAATATAAAGGTTCTAAACCCTTGATATAATATATATGTAGCACCTTTCTCAACCTGAAGTAGCCAAGTTCAAAGATCTGACCCTTTAGAAAGGGTCAGATCTTTGAACCTCACCTAAGAACCCTACAACCGGTTACCATCACCCCTCAATAATCCCTTTTAAGAGAGGAATAGGGACAGACAGAATCAATTGAGTAGCAAGGAGGCTTAACATACTCGGACTACTCTAGAGATAGGGTTTATTAGAAGAGTGATTCATTTGACCACTATAGATATAGATGTGATTGGACTAGTTTCTTTCGTTTATAAAGTTCTGACCCTTTAGAAACTTATATATAAATAAGTAGCAGACTTATATATAACCTTATATATAAATAAGTAGCAGAACCTTGGATTTATCTTTCTTTCCTTCTGTTTGAGTGGGAGAAATCTTAGCTACAGTGAAAGTGGTAAGCTAAGTCCTAAGGTCTTCCCAGCTTCCAGCGGTTTGAGATCCCTTTGCTGTCGGGCTTGTGCAAGTTTCCTTAGATGGGTTTCATACGAGCAGTCTAGGCCAATTGACTTTGCTGGTGTTTTAGTTGTAGTTATAGAAATTGGACTTTCTTTCGTGAACAAAAAGGGCTTTCATAACATAAGGGTTTTCCAGTCTCTGGGTAAGAAGTTTTCCACCGTAATAGTGGGATTTCTTCTCATATTTCCATTGTATCACTCCTGGGAGAAAGCTAAGGATCTTTAGGAAGAAAGCTCAATTGGAGTGCTTAATAAGGTCTTCACCTGGAGTTCCCCTTTGGTAATCCCTATAAATGTAGGTCCAGTTTCCTGTAAGGAAATGGAAAATCTAGTACATGTTGCAGAAAAATACTTATTCATGACATCCCACAGGTACTCTTATATATAGTTTAAGTTCTAGACTATATAGACAGAGTACCCGTGGTTGGGAGTCCTAAGCCCTGTGAGCAGTCTCATGGTAAGCCCCATAAGTTGCAGCAAACAAGTCAAATGGAAAAGTAAGAAAGACAGCAAGCGGGTGTCTAAGAGTAAAATTACTAGGGATTGAAGTTCAAAATAGTCTTACCGTGTCTAAGAGTCCTCCCAATAATACCAGCCAGGGTGGATATTTACAAATGAAATAGCTTACCTGATTTCCCAATTTATCGACTCCTGCTACCTTTGCTAGTGAATCCCCTATAGTTGCAGCTCTTCTCTTATCCGGTCTTGGTTTAGGAGGGGTTCAGAAATCACTCCAAGGGAAGAACATGGCACTGTCAGCATGTCAGAATAACCACTCTTTTCTCTTTTGACTTTTGATTACCCAGCTCGAAAGGAAGCTACTCTCTCTCGGGTGCGAACGAATAGGAAGATAATTCATCACAAATTGACTAACAGGAAGCATAGCCAATGCTGTCGCAATTCCTAGTCAAGGGCCCTACCGTATTCAAGAACCAGAAAAGATCCGATCTACAAATATCTGATTCCAACTATGCTGTAATAGAGGATGGAGAAAAGTGGACTTCCTTCTCAATTCCAATCCAATTCCAACTTTTAGGCATAGCATTAGCCTATATTCCATGAGTTAGAAACCCTGATCTGTGCGCTGATCCTTCTATAGTAGGAAGACAAGATCGCAAGGGAATCACTAGTTCCATGCCTTCTACTTAGGCAACCCAAATCCGCATATACCTACTCTAGAAAGAGAGAAAACTACCAACGAATCCTTCCAATTTTGTAACAGAGGCTAAAAGGTGCGAACGAAGAAAGCTTGTTTGGGATTTTAAAGGCTTCACACCTACTTGTTGTGTCTCCCATCATAAGACAGTCGACCGATATGAGGGATTGACTTAGGCGCAATAGCTTGTTTGAATTGAATCATAAACAAAACTGATCTATCGCTACACCTGATCTGTTTACTTACTCTTACTTAGCTAATGCTACCTTTGTCATACAGGAAAGTTTTGATGGTTGCTCGCTTCTACTTCCAAATCCCTATGCAAGAGGTCCCATACTGTCCTGTCCTGAACTAGAACAGATAAATCAGACTCAGGGGACACTTCTGACTTGTTAGCTGCAGGTACAAACGTAGAGAGTTTGTTAGGTCCCATCCAGTCTACAAAAAGAGAACTAGAATGCGAACTAGGCTTGACTTTTTAGCTATAGGGACAGTTTCACCAACATAAGAGCCAAGGTAGTCAGAAAATTCCTGTTGATTGAATGTCTATTTCATATTCCTGTCATGAAGGTAATAGATCCAGAACAGTCGTAAAGCCTCCGTTCGGTCGTTACGCCGACAAGTAAGGAAGGAAATAGTCAAAATGCTATGCCCCAATGTTAGGACTTTAGCAGGCGCAGTAGCAATAGGATAAGGCACACCTAGTAGGATGTGGGGCCTCTTTATTTTGTGGAACTGACGAGGTTTTGAAAGCAAGAGAAGGAAAATCATTTCACTGAAACAAGGATAAGACCCTGGTTCCATTCATATCTTAATGCCCCAAAATCGGTAATAACTAGAATATATAAGATCGATCTTCCTTCTCAGACACTTTTGAAAGGACTGGGCTTCTTCTCAAACAAGTAACCCCTTAGTGGTATAATCGTGTAACCCAAGTAAATCCGCCGCTTGTCCAAAGTCGTTTTAGGGAGTCAAAATACAAGTAGGGCACACTATTAGATTAGAAGAGTATTGATTATAGACTTACTGACTGAATCCTTATATTATAATAAATGAACTCTCCGAAACAAGTCAGTCAATCCCTCCGGCTGTCCATCTTCCCGTTGGTCGAGATAGTACAGCAGGGGGAACCCAATACTCTCCTCAAAAGCTAACTGTAATTGAAACACTATTCTTTTTTAAGGTCTTAATGAATGTTTCAAGTAGCTCTTTTTGTCTACCTCTATGATTGAAGACAGGACTACTGATAAGCACACTTCTAACCCAGATACTGTGCAGGGGTGACATTAAAACCATAGTTATTCAATATTTGATTACAGTGACTGGCCAGGACCATGCGAAAACATATACCAGAATCCTAGCACCGAAATTAGCTAGATCAGGAAAGTAAATCCCTTGTTCAACCCTGTGGAAGGATTGTATCGAATGATGTTAGTATCAAAAAAGCCACATCAATCTTTGCCAGGAAGAGAAGAAAGACATAACATATCTCTTTCCTGACCCTATTCGGGTCAGATCTTTTAGAACCTCGTCCTTTAGAAGGGGTCAGATCTTTTAGAACTCGGCTAATAAACCCTATTCGGTCCCTAAAGGGCTGTTACTTAATCTATAAGGATTTAGAACTCAGCTACTGAACCATATTCGGTAAGGTGTCAGATCTTTTAGAACCTTCGGAGCCCGTATTGTCATTGTGGAAGGGGGGTTCAGCATACCACAGCTGTAGGTGTTCTATGATTCAACTCCGAAGAACGATTGGAATCTGGTATTGAGTTGAGAGCGAATGGGCGGATGCGATTCATAAAGAGTCTATAACGGAGGTTGGGATATGAGAAAGAAGTCAGTTGAGTTCCCGTATCCATATTCAGAATCGTCGTTGGTGGGTGGATCCGTTGAACAAAGGTGTCATGGGGTTGGTTGTGATCGATAGTCATAGTAGTATCAAAACGATAGAGTATACTTGAGTGGCGGTGTTGAACTGCGAACGAACTGCCTATGAAGCAATACGGTGCTTCGGATCCGAAAGTTGGACTGCTGGATGGTCTGAAGGCAATATGCAGAGATGAACTGACCAATCGTAACCAACCGATCATGTGATGGACACCTCGAAACGTTTTGAGTAGCCTAGACCATTCAGCGATGGTGCTAGAATAGTGTGAATGGGGGTGATTCCCCACATTATCAATGAGTACTAAGCCTATGCATTCCACTGCCAATTGAGTATAGATGGATCTCCGGAAGATCAATTCAACTCGAGCTAAACTAGAAATGATATCTCCTAGACCAATGTGCTGAAATGACTTCTTGATTCGAAACCCATTCAAAAATATGAGGTTTCTGACCTGCTACCTTGCCTGTGGAATGGAACCACAAAACAGGAAACGAACCATAAACACGTCCAATCTGGTTTCTTTCGTTCGATGCCATTGGATAGTCGTCGATGCACCTTTTCGCTGAAGGGGGGAATGGTGAAGGTATTTCAACTGGACCTCCAATGCCACTCGATCAGTCCGGTGTGTTTTTCGCATGTAGTAGTTGTGATCGTTGATGTCCCGTTTGTAGCTCATTTGATATCTCGTTGTCCAGTTCGCTCTCTTCTTGTGCCGCAATCGTGATAGTAGTTGGCATTGGAAGATGGTCAGTTCTCTGTTCCGAACATTCCCTGGAAGTTTACGACACTGTTTAAATCGTAGTGCAACCACCAATGAGTGCATTCAGTACTTTACTCTAATAGTCCTTCTCCCACACCTCGAATGGAGCGAGTCGACCTACAAAATTTCTCTTGAGTGGATGAACTCGAAGGCCCGTATGAAACTATTAGAAGAGTACTTGTGATGGTCTGTTTATACTTGATATAATATAGGTAGTAGTCCCAACACACAACTCTCATCAGGGACCATTTGGGGACTGTCACTATACACAGGATGCCAAGCGACTTCCTATGGCAATGTCATGGGTCAAAGGTGCACCACCTGGCAGCAACATGAACTTGAACCCTTCGGCATATTGGTGACACTGGAATCGTATCATTGTTGGAAGTTCACATTCCATCCTCCATACAATATGAACCGCATCACTCTCCCCTCTTTCACCTCTAGGCGGTTGGGGGACTCTTCGTCCCTGGGGATCATATCACCCCTTGCTCACGGATCGTTTCGTATCATGCTACCCTTTTGACCCACCTGCACCCGAACATCAAGACAACCACCAATGGAGTGGAAAGAGGTACCCAATCAATAATAGTAGTAAGGGTGCCACAATTAGTACTCTACTCTAATAGTGAATAGTTTGGACCATCTCCTTACCCTTTCTTTAGAAAGGGTCAGATCTTTTAGAACCTAACCCTTTACTTTAGAACCCTTAGATATCAGTAGCAGATATTGATATCTAAATAAACCGCCTTATCAGTCGAGTTACTTCATACATTTGATTACTCCTGAGATATTGTGGAAACATTTTGTTATTGTGGAGAGTGGGGAGTGAAAAACCAATGTAGCAGATCATGAATCAGAATCCACTTATATTAAGATAGACGACCTCCACGTTCTCAAAATGGTTGATCTTAGCGTACTAGTCGCTGCTTCATTTCATATAGTGATAACGCTTTCTCTTTCTTAGCGCTCCACCCCCCTTGTATAGTAAGGGGAACTCTGGTTGTGTGGATTTCTCTGGTACTCTTATATATAGTGATAGAAGAGTACCTGTTTCTATGACTTGACTTAGCTTGACCTACTTGACTCAGCGGTTAGAGTATCGCTTTCATACGGAGAGAGTCATTGGTTTAAATCCAATAGTAGGTAAAACCGGCCATACTACCTATATTATACACTGATAAGGATAAATAATGACCAGCATGACAACAAGCATGGACTGGCAGAGTCAACTGAATGAACAGGTTGCTTCCACTTGTGGCCTTCTCCCCTTGACACCTTAATATCATGTCTCCTCTCTTCTTCTCTTCTTTTATATGGGAAAACCCGTCCCAAATAGACGAATAGGAACAAGCTGAAGAAAGGCTCAAGAGAGAGTTGATACTCACCCCTCTTCCATAATTAGGTGAAGACCAGGTCCTCACTGAATGCCCCGACCTGGTAAGGCCTGAATGTTGTTCCTCCTGTTTACCCAAGGGTGAGACTTGACAAACTGCCTATAGATCAGACTCACATGAGGAAAACCTGCATGGAAATCACTATTAGAAGAGTATTGATGATGGCACTCGTAGAGAATCACTCAAAATCCACCTTCAATCATATCATATCATATCATATCATACCATACCATATCATATCATATCATATCATATCATATAAGTAGAAGTTCAGGGATATCACATCGGCCTTTCACATGCTACTTGGTTGACCATGGATTCACTCAGCTCAGCAGGGGTTGTTCCCTCTATAGCTCCTATCTCTCCGATAGGAGAGGAGGCTTAGACCGAATGGGAGTCCCGCCAGTATTCTTTTTTTTCCTTAAAGTTTCATATGAGCGGCAATATCGAGGACTTTCATCTCCATAATCTACCACTTGGAACAGATCGAAGCTATAGTATTCCCGCTATTTGATATCTTACAAGTGGATGACGATGCTGATCATTTATCTCAGCTCATTGTGATGACCAAAGGAAAGCCAGAAGGTAAAAGTCTGATACATCAACAGCTCAACTGGGAAAACAGTACTCTTAGAGCTATAGACGCTTGGGGTCCAGACCCATGTGATGATGTCTCTCAGCTGAAGGCTGTTAAAGTTCCATGTCATCAGAATAAATTGACCAATTGAGATCGATAGTGATCTCGACGAGCCTGACAGAACGAAATCCAATATAAGGAAGACCGAGTCAAATGGAAAAGCTACCTTGAAGTTCCAGGAATCATCCATCCCTATCCTTTTCAAAGGCCCTCTGACCAGAAGCCGGAATCGTCTTCTGCTACAACAAGACAGGGTGACATGGGAATTGAGATAAGGTACGGAGAAGCTTTCTCACTCCTACCACCCCTCGGGAAAGAGAGAAGAATTAGGCAACTAGCCACTGGGAATGATAGTGGCGATGTGCAGCAATCATGTGAATCGTCATCAGATTCCAGTAAATCATAGTACTCAGATAGTACGGGAAGTGACGAAGAGAGCTTGGCATCAAATACTGTCACCGAGTCAGAATAAAATTTCCAGCACGGATGATGGAGGTAACAAAGCCATCAATGCTCTTGGGAAATTTGCAAGAGCTGAACCAATGAACCCCTCATTAATATAAAGACAAGTAAGTCTTTCCTTCAGGGTTCTCTCATCGGACAATCTGTCCATGGTCATTGGATAGATTGAATCAGTAGCGGATTTACAAGATGCTGATGTTTATGATGACTGCCTACAATGCATACATCGTGGGAGGACAGAGTCATACGTACTGATTACACCGGGATTCAATGGATCTTGATCTTATTGAGTTAGTTCTTCCCCCTGCGGGGGTGATAGGGTGATGGCATATAAGCTATTCATATCCTAACAAAGGTCTTAATCTCTAAATTCCGCGTTCTTCCTGTATCATTATCACAATTGATTCCGCAGCTGCTGGAATCCAAGTTGGTTACACCCATACCTCCCAGACCAATTTCAGATCCACCTCCCAGGAATCATAATCCTAATACTAGGCATGAATATCACATGGGAGGAGTAGTCCATTAGACTTTCGACTGCTACGACTTTAAGCATAAGATTCAAGACCTCATTGATCAGAAGCTTTGTAACCCATCCAAGGATGTAATCAGCACCCCACAGAGAGCATTCGCTCCATGGTACCCCATCGCACCTACTAGTGCCAGGCTCCACTAACAATTGAAGAACGAAGAAGATTTCCCAGAAGTAGCAATGATAACTGTTGGCAGGTAGAGTCCAGTAAAGCAGAAAGTTCCTCCAGAGATGAAACTGGATCGACCTGCTCTACTGTGACATCAGTAGCTCCTCAAATCGACCAAGAATTTTTATTACCTACTACAGATTTAGAATTCCCTATCATTGTCTACCAGCATAGTGGGGCCCCTGTTTATCAAGCCTTAGTCAAAGAGTGAGTTCCTGGCATGTGGTAAAGGGGAAGGGGCCTAGAAGTGCCTACTACTAGACTACTCTATGACTTGCAGGAAGCTATGAATGAGATTAGATCTCTTGAACTGTTACCCACATTGGGAACATCCTAGTTATGACTTGAAGCAACTGTTTGAACTGTCCTATTTAAGACGGGGCCTTAGCTTGGCTCCATTCAATCTAGTCTAGTATTTCGGTAAGGGGCGAGCTAGAGCTCAAAGTGCCTCACTCACTAATATCATATCTTCTGCTCTGATTCCCCACTAATTGACTTCACAGGTGCTGCTTTGCTGCCTGAATTCCCAGATAGATGAGCTGGTGAAGTAGTCTTTAACATCATCTTCAAGATCGTCTGCTGCTCTTTTTGCTGAGTCAAATTCCCTAGTAACAATGCTGAATTAAGATTTCTCACCTATAAATGAGTCTCCCATACTTATTTCTTTCCCCAAAAGGGTTACACTTTAAGGTGCGGTGCTGATTTCCCATCCTCCCCCACTTTAGCATTCCCTCCTAAAGGTTTTTTCCCATACAGGTTCTTTCATCGTCCCTCACTGTATCCCCCGGGGGTGCTTCCATAATTCCAGAGTGAGTGGCAGTAAGTTCAATCAAGTGATATTTGAGACAGAAGAAAGCAATTGGTCCAACCAGTCCTAGCTGACCTTCAAAGAGGCTTCGGCGCAACCTTCTTACTGAAATAAGGGGGGATCAGAATACAAAATAGCCAACCCCACTTCGATCTGAGAGGCAAACTTCCACTGCATAAACTTACTTTACAAAGTGGTTATTCAAAGCAATCATTTCCTTCTCCCTCAACATGAATTTGAGGCATAGAGATGGAATGAAGTCCGGGTCAGCCAACAACTCTGGCCCAGAAGCACGCTTGTCTGAAGTTGCATCCTTAGGCACATTCTACCTCTGCCTATTGGTCGGTAGAGCCAACTTCCGGCCTTGAACCTACCTTTCGGAACTACATTCCGCAAGCATAGGATTCGGGATTGGACAAGAGAACCCGCTAAGACAGAGTTCACTACTCCACATGAAAGACCAAATTGAGCATCCAACCAACCACTTGAGTGACCCACTAAGGTAGCGACCCTCCTGGTATTCCCTCTCTAATCTTATAAAAGGAAATGCCCCAGAAAGAAAGCCAACAGATGAGCGAGCCTGCTTTTTCTATTGAATGGAAAGATACATTGCCCACATTCCACCAACCAGTTTGATACTTTGACTCTCGGAGGGGTGATCTACACTCTTGAGGTGAACAATAAAGGCAATTTGGTTGTACCACGTGCAGAAGTAGTAAGAAAATAGCACCTCTCAGCATACCATATCCTAATAGGAAAGCAACATAGGCAGGAAGAGGCCTCATTGCGAGCCTGAAGACTCTTTCTTTTTTTCCTTTGAGATTGTCTCATCAGGAGGAAGTCTCCCCATACACTCGGGTGACCCAGTCGCATATGCAGTAGCTCCAGACCTATACCCCTCCCTTCCCCTTCAATTTTTTGGGATAGTGGGTAGGCATGCGTTTTCTCAATTGAGAATGAAATCGAAGAGCCTAACTCGCATTAACGTAGTCATCTCCTATCCTGCCTATTACTATGAGTTGGGTTTCATAGAGTGAAAGGTTGGGCGTAAATAGCGCCTCTAGACCAAGTATAACAATGGGATTTTACCCTTTAAATGAAAGTCTTCCCGTTGGCAGACGCTTATTTTTCTTGAAAGCCTGAAGCTGATTCAATCTCATAGCAGCTGTTGATTTTGATTGTCTTGTAGCTAATGAAGCTTGAATTGAAAGCCTAGAGCTCTAGAGTGGTGTGTGGGACTCGTGTAGTAGTATATATACTTCGCGTGCCAGCAAAGCTCCTCTCCCATGTGTCCACCAATATCTCGTGGTAGACTTAATCTCTTCTAGGTCTCATGCTTTCATTTTTTCAAAAAGTTTGTTAGGGGATTCCAAGCTTGACTAATCTAATATGTGTATCCGCGTAAGGATAATGCATGTCCTGTGCCACCTTGGTAGCACAAAAAAAGGTCCTGTGTACTAGCTATGTACGAATCATAGTCAATAAATTTACTAAATTTCTTAGTTTCAAGGGTAATTTGCTTTAAAGTTTTTTCTTACAGTATATTAGAAAGTAAAAGTCTTCTTAGTATTACAATAGTTGACTATGAATATTTCTACCCTTGCAGTGATAATAAATTCATTAGTCTGAGTCTTAGTCTAATAAAAGCATAGGAACAGTAAACTCTTATGTTGCAAGGTTCCACCCCAACCAGTAATAATCCCTAAACTGAACTCTATAAGGATAGACTGGGTGATTACTCACTCACTAACAAAATCGATAGGTGTTTAGGATATGAAAACATCCTTCCATTTATGCCCGACCCATTGAGTAAATAGAACGAGAATTGTAAAATTTTTATATTAGGGAACGGGGTGGTATATTTTAGTGCACCTATTAACTCCTTGTTAAGACCTGACTAACTAAATAGAATTGAATCTCCTTCTTCTAGGCAACCGGGTCTGAGTCCCTTTCCCTAGTCTGAGTGTTAGTAGTTTAATTAGAGAAAGATCATCAGTGTTAGGGTTTTTATTTTCTTGCTTACCTTGTTGTTAGGTGGGAAAGTACACAGTTTCATAGTATAATTCCCAACCTAGTGAGTTGATAGAGACAACCCTGCCAACCAGTAGTCCGTAGCCAGTTCCAAAGCATAGGAATAGGTAGAGTAGGTTACTCACTTTTATTTCAACACAAACAAGCAAGCTTTTGGAGCAGTATTAAAATAAAATAATAGTAGGTAGAGTATTCAAAAACAAGAATAGGAACTGGTGCTTACGATTAATAAGGAAGAAACCTCACTTAAGAAGAAGGACACAGGGCAATTCACCAATACAAACAAAACAAACGGAGGATTTGAAATAGATATAAAGGAGTCCAATCTAAGCAAGCGTAGTGGAGGGAGAAACAATCCTACAAGTAAGAAAGTAGTTGTAAGTGAGGAATTAGTCCATGCTCTGCTATTATTAGTTGGTGTTACTTTATCATAAAAAGGATTGTGGCAAGCAAGAGAAACTAAAGTGAGTTTTAGGGTGCAGCGTGAAGGCCCCCTCGAATGTACCTTGAGTTGACGTCACTAGGACATCTACCGTGAGGATCTGCTTCAGCAAGTCTTCTCCCAAAGGCTACTGGTCATTAACTCCTTTCTATTCTCTTTTGTCTATGGTTCCTCCTGCTATCGCAGGATCAGGTGAAATTCTGTTTTTTCATGAACCAATGAGTTCAGTCGTGTTGCGTCATGAATTTACAAGCCTGCGAAGGTCCTCTCTGATCAACTCATGAGGCCTCTATAGCAGCCTGTTGAGATCTTCCATGGCTTTCCTTGTTGCTGATCGTGGCTCCCATCATGAGACCCACAAGCTTATTTCTTCTCAGATCTAACGTGATACCACAATCAAATGGGCCAAGTTGATAGATTGCCTCGATACAAAAATGTAAAAGATAAAAAGGAGAATGAGATCAACCTACCTATTTAAAAGATAAAAAGTAGATGTGCAAACCCCTCCATTTGGTCAACTACTGGCCATATGGAGCGGAGGGGTAGAAACACTCATTTCATTCTAGTGGGACCTAGAGGATCTTAAAAGGTACGAAGTGTCTTTCTTCCTTTCCTTATTATTTATTCTTTTTTTGCTTGAATGACTTTCTTACATTATTCCTTTCCTAATTACCTTGCTTTATTCCTTTCTACCTTTCTAGTAGAAGTAGGATTTGTTGTATGCCTAACTTTTCTACCTAGGAAGAAATACCTCTTGCTTCTTCCTCCCCTACCCTAGTCTTAGATCTAGGAACTGGGAAAGAGTAAGTGATAGCCCTACTACTCCTAGTCACTGGATACTTGACTACGCTATTCAAAGCATCGAAGATAGTGTTGTACAAGCGCACTCTCTCTGGGCTTTCTGTGTTGTAGTAGGGATTTTATTTCTGAAGAGATGGGCGTGATCGTCTTTATTTGAGGAATAGGCATAAGTGACATTCTATTAAATATAGTAAGCAAAGGGCAAGGCCTACCATTAGTGGAAAGAGAATAAGGCAGAGTGAACTAAGAAGAGAGAAGTTGGAACTAGTGCAAGTGAGGGAATCCGCTCTGCTAGGTCGAAGCAAAGAAGGAAGAAAGATTATTCCACTCTAAAGGTAGCTCCTACCTCGAGGCAATAAAATTTAGGAGTGACAGGCCGGATACTATATAGGCGCTCGTAGATAAAAGCAATATTTGCGGCTAGTTGCTTTCTCAGAAGATAGAGTCCTTCCTTTACGATTACAATATACTTGTTTTAATATAAAATCCTTAAGAACGGCTCCACAGCATCCATAAGGTTAGATTCCCAACCCCATGACCTAAATGGAGAAGGAGCTGGTAGCGAAGGGGAAGAGGATACCGATTCTTTAGCATAAGGCTGAACCTCCCGATTCTCATTCTCCTCTTCTCCAGCCGCAAAGGCTATTATTGGAAAACCTAAAAGAGATAAGAATAAACAAATAATAATTGGAAAAGCATTAGAAAGACATTCCAGTTTCAACTGGATTCCTTTAGAACTATGAAACCAAGTGTGAAACTTGGCGAAGATAGAAGAATGAAACTGTTGCAAAAACTGGTATTTTAGTAGTAGCTGCACCCCCTAGATCCCTCGTAATGGGGAAAAAAGATTCTTCTCAGAATAGTCTAGGGTCAAAGGCAGCACTAAAAGCGGGTATTCCCAGGTTGGAATGAATTCGGAACGGAACTGAACTAGGAAAGAACAGAACTTCAACCACCTCAAGTAGAACCCTCAAGCTTTCTATGTCTGTCCATCATCGTACTTGTGTTGTGAAGCCGGTTCTAAACCTCAAGAGTTAGGAAAGACAACCTGCACCAGAAATTGCACCTCAAGATGAACCTTGACTCTGAGCTGGGTAAGGCAATCAAGAAAGTTAAGTAAGGTCTTTAAGGCAAGCCAGAAAGAAGGGAGCTAGCAAGGAAAGGAAGGAAAGAAAGCTAGCAGGAGCCAAAAGCAGACCTGTAAGCCAGACTAGTTTACGAAGGAAATCCAATCTGTTGAATCTGACTTGAAGTAAATTCCCGCAAACATGCCTACCCGCACCTGAACCAGTACTAGAACCAGAACTAAAAGCTAGTGAAGGGCATCTGACTTGTGAAGCTGACAGGGTTTCATGACACGTGTAGATTCCAATCTTACAAATTGATAAAATCTTGCCCTTATACCGTACCGGAACCTGTACCTGAACCAGTACCAGTACCAGAACTTCTAGATTTTGAAGCCCACTAGAAAACCAGAATCATACTTGAAGGTAAATCCCTCACTCGCTGCTACTATCTCCCCCCAAGAAAGATAGAAAGACGGTAACGAGAAGGGGAAACCATAAGAACTTCACCTTAACTGAACCTCAACCTAAACCTCCTAGGCAGGGAACCAACACTGTAAGCTCGTGAAGACCAAGCCAGTTTATGAAGCCAGTAACAGCCAGAACTGAAAGCAGAATGTAATAGCTCGACCTCAAGGGGGGAATAGCTCGACTTAAAAGGAGATGAGGAGCAGAACAAAGGACACTGGAACTGAAATCTCGGGCTCGGGAAGTCAATCAGACTGTAGAAGGAACTTGTCCAGCTTGTGAAGGCAAATATAAAGAAGTAGGCCCTTATTTCATGAATTCATTTAGTAACATCCATAAAGTCATCCCGTACTATTGATCATGCTGTTTCAAGCTAGGGAGCTGACAAGGAAAGGAATTATTCCCCTCCTCATCTCTATCTCTCCCCACCGAAAACATGGTCACACCATGGGCACCAAGAGAAAGCGAACCCTCGGTCAATCAAAGTGCGTCTAAGCATGTCATGAACAGAGTTCCGAGTCTCTAAGACCCTCCCTACTCTAATGAATATAATGCTTCCTTCACATCTTCTTCTTAAAGGGATCTATTTATGGAACTAAAAAGCTAGGTACTTGACCCTATATAGTTTCGCCCTGGGTGTGGGAGATCCCATCTACCGTTCCTCCAAGAGTGGTTATGCTGATTCTTGCAAAATCCATTATCTTTCCTACACTATATAGAAAGAGTACCGACTCCTCTTGCTTCACTCTCCCTTCTTTCTTTCTTCAAGAGTCAGATAAGAAAGGGGTGACTTAGCCTACCAGCTAATAGGGATTTTTTCACTCAAAGTTCTTTCTTCAAGACCTTGAGGCAGTGAATGTAATGGAATGTCCACAGATTCGGCTTAGTGAAAATATCCCTAGTTTGATCTTCTTCCATATAAGACTTTGTAATTCAATCGATTCCTAAAAGGATTGGAAATGGTCTTAGTAAGCCTCCTTCATTTCATCTTCTCAGTGATGGAAGCATGTGTTCACATATGATCCTTCCTGGGATTTGAACAGCAGATTGGTACTTATATATATTGGGCATTCAAACTTGAGAGATGCCTTCTTCACTGTCCAGTCATAGTGGTCTGGTCCCTGCTTTCCCGAGAAGAGAGGGTGAGGTTAAATAAATTTTCTTTTCTCTTTAGAACCTAGAAATATATATATGAAGTACCTGATCCCTCTAAGTTGGAAGTCTAGTTCTTTCAGAGGGCTTTCCCGATGCTGATCTATATAGGTAGAGTACTAAGGCCTTTGGCCTAAACATCATAGGAACTGAGATTCTATCTAGTAGGGTACTATCCAAGACAAGTTTTGTTCCTTTCTCTGCCTTCCTTTCCTCACTAGGACATGAAGGGTTTCACTTTCTCTTGCTTATCATTTTACTTTTCTTTGTCTGGAAGCATCTCTCATTTCCTTCTTTCTACTTTCTGCCATAGAGGTTGGGTACTCTTATATATAGTTTCAGCTCAGTCCAATATCTTTAGAGTTGGAGATGAGTCCCTTTTGGGTCTATCGCTTTTCCTGAACCAAATTTAAGGAATGGTTGTCGTCCAGACCCACTTTTTCTTTCATATACTTATTTTCTTTTTCTTTTTTTGGCAGTGTGGAGCCCGCTCATTGGGATTCTCGCCTTCTAATATTAAGATTCAATATTTTTGCAGAGTTTCTTGAGTCACTTTCTTGTAATAAATTACGTCAGCTCGACTTGATAAAGCATATGTGGAAATCAACCTTGATCTGTCTAGTTCCTCAGAAGGCAGGAACCTCAGGCATCCTCCAACTCTGAACACACACTTCCTTTCCTCATGCATCTGTATCTTCCTCTTTCGTAGAATTCGTCTATTATACCATGTATTCTTCTTATACATTCACCTTATTTCTAATTTGGTATATATAATATAGTAGACCATCCCCAACAATCTCAAGAGCCTGCCCCGTGAGACAGCTCTAAGGTCAATAGGTATTTTCACTTCCGATCGAACAAAGTAGCTCGACTGGTAAGGAAATGTACCCGAAGGAGTGTACTCGGACTCCCATTTTTTCTTGACCTGAAGCTTGAGAGATAGACCAACCTCTCGTAAACCTGGGCAACGAGAAACATAGAAAACTAATAATCTCTAGGGACTATATCTTTTTGAGCTCCGACCTGGAATTTCAATATCAAGCGCACCCTTATACACCTATTCTATTGCAACTATCAATAACCTTTGCTGGGGGCAGGTTCTGACCACACGATGTACCAAGAAGACATCACCTATAGACTTATTATTCTCCTTTTATGGGTATAGGGGCATTCACGAAAAAGCATTCCTTATATTCACTCTATATGTAAACAAATGAAATCCAAAACCACTCACCCCTAGGGATTGAAAATTATTATTCATCATAGCAGTCATCACTAGCTTCGGCCCTTTCCCTTTCTTGGATTTCCTAAGAGCTTGGAAATGGCTCTAAGCCTTTTTTGAGGCCTTCACCCGCACTAGAACCAGTATATGGACTCAAAAGCCCGAACACAAGAAAGCTGACCTTATTATTATGAAAAGGGGAAAGGGGATAAAACCAAAGCTAAGGCTGTGAGACTAGGAGAATAGGAAAGACTTGGTATATAATTCGTGCCTTCGTTCCAGCTATAGTCCATTAGTAAGCGAGTAGGGGACCATGATTTTCCTATGGGAAAAGGATCTCTATGTTTATTTCCCGTTTCAAAGACTTCATTAGGTTTATGTTGGCGTGGAATCTTGATTACTTCTTGCTTTGCTGGAAACACAGTATGATTAGAGTACTAGTGCTCTATGGTTGAGCGGCTGGACACTCCTTTCATTTCCCATCCATTAACCCGAAATCCAGACTATTGAAGACATGAAGTGATGTAGCTTCTGTTCAAAATTCCTCTCTTTTTCCATTCCCCACTTCAATGAGATACATTGGAAAAAGGGATGTCAGAAACTGAGGAGAGTTCGTGCGTTAAATTTCTTTGTTGAATGAAGGTGAGTTCAAGGATCGGGACGGGTATTCTTCCTATATAGTCACTTATTTTGTTGTCGTTAACCCACTGACTTCAAGATTTCCCTTTACGCTTCTCTTTCATAAACTTCCCTCATTGGGATTGGTCAAGATCCTTCACTTATTGCTCGATCAGATAACACCTTTTCTTTCTATTAGTAGGTCTTCTTGCCCGTTCAGTGGTAGTCTAGTTGTAGTTTTGAGCGAGCTTCTGAAGCCTCTTTCCACACTAGTTATGAAATGCCCTGGATACTCGTTATGAGTGACCCAATCTTACCCTACTATACGTATAGTCTTTCTAGGACCGGTTAAAGAAAGAAGCCATATTTCTTCTGTCTTAGTCGATCGACCTTTCTCAACCCGGTAGAGGGTGACCCCATTTCCACAAATCCTGATTCCTTCTGATTCTCTTTCTTATCTTTCTAATGCCTCTGCTACTTAACTTTCTTTGAAGCTTTTATCCGCTCATCATATCATACTTTGGAGCTTCTAAATAGCCATTGGTCAAGTTGCTTCACCCCTATCCCTATTAGCTTAGTGGATCATATGGTCCCCTTCTTCTCCCCGACTTTGGTCGAGGTCGATCTAAAACTTCCCTCTTCGTTCGACCCGGGATATGGCACCTCACCCTATATTCTTGGATTCATCTCTCTCCCTTTCGTCGAGTAAGGGTTCCCACCTTCTTCGAAGGTCACCTCAAACATTTCTTATCAAACAATTCTTCTTCTTCCTTTGGGCCTATCTTAGAAGAAAAGAAGGTAGTTTCTTTCTTACCTGAGTGGTCTAAGGGACTATATAGAAAGAGTACCGGCTAGGAGATGGATCTTTTGCCTCCTTGAAAGTGTCCTTTCTACACTATATATATATAATATCGAATGTTATAGGTTTTATGAGCATTTCATAGTGGGTTGTGAACTTATACCTATTCTTCGGGTAATCAAATATCCTCTTTTTTAGTAGATAGAGCTCCTTTCTGGCATTCATAGCCTTGAGTGAGAAAATTTCCTTTTGTTTCCAAACCCTCCTAGTCTCGTTGGTCCCCGCTCCCCCTATTTGATTAGGAAATCAAGTACCAATACAAAAAAATCCTTTAGGCGGTCGAGAAGCTTCCTCTTATTCATTAGATTAGTCAAGGAACAATCAGATCTCTCCTTCTCCTGCACAGGTAGCCGAGTACCTTTCGTTCCTAAGCTATCATTTCTCTCCTCCCCCCTCTACTCTAAAAAAAGGAGGTTTCCGACCTTGACAACCTTGGCACCTTTATTTCAAGTATATCTTCCACCTAAAGGGTACTAGGTTTTTGGTACATACTCTCCTCTATTCGATTCGAGGAGTGACACGTTCCCATGATTCTGCTACAACTATGAATAATTCAAGATTCTATTCTGAAAATCTTTCCACTGATGGCACTTGAAAGGTCATAACTTTCTTTTCTTCTGTGACTTCTACCTCTACCTGACGATTAGAGATTCTCTCCCTTTAGTCTCACTCAAGCATCTACAATTGACTATCCCATGACTTCACTCATAAACTCCGATCCTAGCTAATCTAAGTGCTAAGAGATTTTCAGTTCAACCACTATATCATAGTCTAGATCACTTTATTTCCTCTCCCACTATTAGAAAATATAGGTTCAAGTGAAACAATGAAATACATAAAGTAAAAGTAGAAGACTTTCCTCTCCCCCTCCTATCGTCGAGCTTGTCCCTCCGTTCCTTGGGTTCACTTCTCCCTCCTTTATTATTATTAGTAGGACTTCTGAACTTCTAAGCGTTGAGATCCACTACAAAGGAGAGAGTTACTTTAGTTTAGTTAGGAAATAGGTTCAACGTGGGATTCTAGGTAGGTGCCTTCGTAGTTGGCTTACTATTAGGTTAGGTAGGTGCCTTCCTGGCTTGACTCTCCTTCCTAGCTTGCATCTATTAGGTAAAAGAGAGCCCTTGAACCCTTCCTGCATTTGTAGTAAGGGTGGTAGGATTAAGATTAGGAGATTGATTGAGTGAAGGTGAAATATGAAATAGAAGTAGGACATCCTTTGTAAAGTCAAGTATGCCAGAACTCATAGCCTTGTTAAACCTCTTTCTTACCCCTAAGAGGAAGGTCTCGACAGGTACTCTTCTATAACTATATATATAGAGTACATGTATGACTCTAAAAGAATAGGACTTATTATACGACTGGACTCCTTGTCAGGAAGAGATAGACCTGGATTCTCTCTATCGCCTTCTCGATGCATTGCTTGGGTCTTAATTGGGCACTAGTTGCGCACTAGCTCTTTGGTGTGAATAAGAAAGTGTCAAGTGATTGAGTCTTTAGAAGGTGTGGCGGTCAGCTGTAAACTCTTGTTCGGGTTAATGACGGTACTCTTCTATATAGTGGTGGCCAAAGGCGAAAGAACACACACACACAAAGGAGCTCACTACTTCTTGACTTTATCATCTACATACCGAGAAGAAAAGACCTTGTCCTTTGTTCTATGTCTTGGAGCCGAGGGTTCATCTTCAGGTTGTGCTGTCATAACCTTTCAAAGGAGGTCTTGCAGGTGATCTTCTTTGTCTCGGATCTTGACTGCAAGGTTGTCCACATAACATTCGACCGTCTTATGAAACATGTCCTTGATGATCTTGGTCATGGCCCTCTGGCCTTATCACATAAGGCGCACCAGCATTATTGATTCCAAACGACATTACTGTTTAGTAGTCAACACGTATGGAATGAGGTTGTAAGCTCATAACCAAAAGTCTTTTTATCATTATTTCTGTGATGGGTGAACACACATCATTTAGGTTACTGAAGTCTATAAAAACAAGGAGGTTACTGTTATTCATAGTGACTGGGACTATGTTCGCCAACTAGTCTGCCACTATCTATATTATACCCATCTTCACGGATGAAGCCTACATCCTTCAGATTCTGGAATTCCTTCTCGATCTTCTACATGATCGTCGGGTTGCTTCACTGGCTTTGTATCTTCCCTGATATTCAGACGATGCATCGCGACCTCCTCCAGGCATTTCCACATAGCTCCATGCGAATACATCGGAAAACTCCTATAACAAGCACATGACTATATAGAAAGAGTACCGTCTTTCTTCCTGGTTGTGTTCCTAGAACTTCATCTTCAGTTGGAAGGATAGGGTTTGATTCCTGTTCTGTCACTTCTTCGATGAACTCGTACACTTCATCTTCCTCATTGAGGGTTCATCTACCATTCACTGTACACCATTTTAAGAACTTAAGGCTTGACCTTTCGCTATGATTGTACTTCTTCATCTTCGTCTCCACTCAGCTATCTCATGAAGCTTGGTAGGGTAATATCCGACCCCCAACTTGTGGTAGTGGAAGAAGGGAAAGCTTCCCCAACCTCACTGACTTCGCTGTCGCTTTTGGAGGTAGCATTATAGATAATTGATACCCCAATCCATACGGGCGAAGGTCAATGTATCCTCCGAATTCCATCGCCTCCTCTTGGTCTTTTCTTAGGTAAGGCTTTAGGGGTGTAGTTATGCCTTTTCCCCCTATTCAAGCCCATGGGGTACTCAAAGTCGTACCCCATGTTTTTCATGATTATCTGAAGGGAAGTATGTGAGTTTGGGTATTTCCTGCGGTGCCACTCCAACCCTCCTTGATATGACCTGAATGGTGTGTCAGACCACCTAAATAATATGATTTGTTTTTCACCTACAATAAACACATTGAAATCTCTCGAATCTAGAGATATTGGGGGAACTATTCTTATTCGACCACTCCATCTTTCCTTCTACATCCTCTATCGGAGGTATAGGAGTTTCAAGGGGAATTACATTGACAACGAATTTCTTCATAGGTTGGGACCTAGGGACTTCGATAACATCATTTATATGGATGACATATTTTCCTTTTGGACCTGACCACTTCCTCAAGGGCTTCGTTTTTCTTCATCTTCCGGGTCACTGGCGTACATCTTTGCAATAGGCTTCAACCCCCTTAAGCTTCTTCTCTGCAAAGACTCTTTGTACTTTACCATTCTTGTCAACTTACTTGAAACACTGGTGAAAATTTGAAGGTACAATGCAATCCACGGCCTTCCCATCCGCTGTTGGAAGTCTCGTTCTCGATCACATAGCAAGTGACTTTTGTCTTAAGATCTGCAATCAGGCCCCATAGCTTTCTGAGACTCAGTGTTGTACCCTGGGTCTTAGTGCTACTCAGCTTCCTGGTGGGGATCCCGAGCTTCCTTACCATTTTTAGGGGTAGTGGTATAACATTTAGGGTTGCACTTGGTGGAGTTTGACTTCACCAATATATCCTGAAAGGTACAGTGGACGATTATGGTGAAGATCCCCTAACAACAAGTCTCTCGAGAAAATGTGAGTTCCGGCTCCTCTGCCATCATCTTCTCTTGTATGCCTCGGTTCTCTTCTTGAGGTACATCATTCAATTGTATCTAGTGTACATGGGGTGCATACTGATCATCTTCTGAAAGATCCTTGACAACATCTTGTCAGATGTCAGGTGAAAACCTCAACAAGTCATACATGGTCATTCTAGCTGGGACATTAGCTAGTTGTGCTAAAAAAGAATAATCTAAAGGCTCATCTAAGTCGGGTCTTCACCGTGGGGACTACTGTCTCAGGGGTGGTAATCAAGCCTTCATTATACATCATTTACACTGACTAGGGTCGGTGTCTCTTTAGAATCAGACTTTTAAGCGTCCTCAACCCCAGGATAAGGAACACTTACCATGTTACAGGACTGTACAAGTGACATAGGCAAGAAATCTCCAAGTGTAATAGGGGTTTTAGTAGTGCCCCCTGTACTGTTTCCTTATCCGAGCTATCAGTCAGTTATTGTTATCCTACAACAATCCAGTTGTAACCAAAATCTTCTTGGTATTTATGACCGAGATCTTTCAAAGGTCCCCTCACGGGCCTAGCTAGCTCCTTGTCAGGATGCTGCTATTTTTGCAGTATTTAGAACGATCAGATTCATCAAATGTGGTGTATGTCGCTGTTTCTGATGGCACATCCTTATGGATCCCCATTTCAAATAAAAAGTGAACGGTCTTTGGCTATCTCGGAATGGTATATGCCATGATTAGTATTGGTGTTCTTGGCTCTCTGGTTCGGGTGCATCATATGTTTACTGTTGGGTTAGACGTCGATACCCGTTCATACTTCACTGCTGCTACCATGATAATAGTTGTTCCTACTGGCATTAAAATCTTTAGTTGGCTCACTTCCTGGTGGGGTGGTTCGATCATGTACTTCAAAACACCCATGTTGTTTGCTATGGGGTTCATCTTTTTGTTCACGATCGGTGGACTCACTAGAATAGTACCGGCTAATTTTGGGCTTGACATTGCACTTCATGATACCTATTATGAAGTGGTACATTTCCATTATGTACTTTCAATGGGTGCCATTTTTGCTTTATTTGTTGGATTTCACTATTGGGTTGGAAAATTCATAGGGTTGGTCAACCCAGAACGCTTAGGGAAACTCCATTTTTGGATCACGTTTTTCAGGGTGAATCTTACCCTCTGTCTAATGCATTTCTTAGGCCTAGCGGGCATGAAACATCGCATTCCAGATTTTCCAGATGCTTTTGAGGGTTGGAATGACCTGATCTCCTATGGCGCATATCTATTGTTTGTTGGGATTGTTCGTTTCGTAGTGGTAGTGACGATCACATCTGCCAGGGCACCTACTCGATTTTCGAGTCCGACTATCGAAGTTGAACGGACTCCAACCACACCGGAATGGATTCTTCCGAGTCCCTCGTCCTTTCATATGTTTAGTGAACTTCCGCCTATTAAGGAGACAAGATGAATTGGATTAATACGACTTCCTACATTAAAAAAAACAACAACTTGAGAATATGGAAGAGAAGGGGGTATTTTGCTACTACGATTGGTTCATTCATGGGGTTGTTGGGATGCCGACATTGAACCGGTATGCATCTCATCAGGTACCCAACCATGGATGCCCCAGGATCTGAAATCGTATACCGGTTGTTCCAGTGCATCCTTTCTCAATTGAAGCTTGTCTTCCATCTTCTTTGATGATTCCAATGACTGCCCAACCACTTTCACGTCCACTTCCATGAGTGATATATTTTAGTACGGGCCCTCAGTACTCTACTCTAATATTACTATATAGGAAGAGTACCCAATCCTCCTGAACCCCCCAAAACACGTATCTTTCTTCCATTCCACTACTCTGCGATCCGTATCAAGATAATGAATCAACTGATATGACCATTGACTATGCATTCCAGTGTCCGATGAACCACACTATACACTTTCGAGCATCAATAGTATGGTCAGAGCAGTGGGATCCTTGCAACAACCAACCGAGCGACCATTCCACACTGATAGGGATAAGGTTCTACCTTACCCTAAGGTTTCAGATCTTATAGTTACTTATCCCTATCAGTCTTCCAATCGAGCTATCGACCGGTCACACTATTAGAAGAGTACTGAGGCCATGGCTAGTGCACTGTGGATTTCCAAACACACACACACAGGTTCTATAGGTAGTAGCCTATAATTTCTTTCCTTTTTTCCCCTCTTGGATTAGTTAGCTCTTTCTTCAGGTGTAAGTGAAGTGAAAAATATCTCTTCCTTTTCAGTATGCTTAGTACTCAAGGGAGGTGGTACTTATATATATGAAGTTCCAATCTTTACGTTGGGATAGTGGTATCTGTTTCTGTATCAGCTTCATCTAGTGAGTGGACTTCTTCATTGAGTAGACGGGAAAAAACCAAACCAAATCCGTTTTTTACCATAAGTCTTAACTCCAAACGAATCAGAAACACGTTCAGCAGACAGATCAGAAAAGAGAGATCGCTAATTTTAGCTCAGTACTCTTCTAATAGTGAACTACTGCCCTGAATAAAAGAAACAAGTCAGGGCATTGCTTGTTTTTTAAGAGATAGTTAGGAAAGGATCTAGCATAGTTTATGTTCTAGTGGTCGTATACTAAAGAGAATGATTGGGGTTTCAGATTTTTTTTAAGGGAAGGCTTAAAGAGAAGGAAGCTTTATGGAAGGTGGTGCTTGAGGACAGAGAAGAGATAGGTTGTCGGCTATGGAGATAGAGACAGTGGCTTTCTGTATTTTGAGATCAGATCTGCTTTTTATTCAGGGGAGGAGAGGTGGTTGATTGAAAAACTATCTCTGTCCCATCTCGACACACGACTAGTGGTGATTATTCTTCCTTGTCCATGCTCAGTATTTTTTATGATATCACTAAAAAATGAAAAGTGGGGGAAGCAGAAGTTGTATGGATATATATCCATTTAAATATCCGGATTATGCCGCTGACGCAACTACCGGTTCCCATGCCTCTACCTCCCTCCCTTGGAACCCATGTTGCAGGTTGGATATGCGCTCAGATCTCCACCACCTATTGTTAATCCAAGTCGATAGAACGAATCTCAAAGACCTAGAATTCTAGTTTCCCCACCGCTCCACAGTTTCGAAGCTTCGTCGTGACCACCTACTCAATCAAAACTGAGGCTTTCCGCAGTCACCTGCATCGAAAGCTTTCAAGAAGATTTCCTTGTCGCGACTATGGTCCTCCCCCTTAATGTCCGGGATTCCTGTGCATGCTCCTGAGGATCAATAGGTCTGGTTTTTTCCTCACCTCTAAGGGTGCATTGGCCTTTTATGCCCAATCTATTCACCATAATAGCCAGCCGGAGGGAGCGATGGACACTGCTGAAATCGATCAGATTGAGCCGGTATGTGCAACACCATAAAGAAACCACCCACCGCCCCCTCAATAAAGTCGAAAATAGATGGTTTATCTGCGAGGGGCCCACTCACACTTCAATCCGGACCCTACCATTCAAGCTTCCAAGACTTTTGGCAAAAGGAGAAGGCTAGGAAAAGACCCTCATCAAGCACCGGAGCTTAGGTCGATTTCTTCCAAATCCTTTCCCTGAATAACCAACTGAAGGTGATTTCCTGGTTGACGACTAGCAGCGCTTGTCCGTGAGCTAGATGCGTAATCGAACTATAAACCGAACTAGTGACAAGCAGGTAGGAGAGTGACCAAGCCTGATATCAGTACTAATTCATGACCACTTGAATCAGTACCGAGATTGGCCCCAACCCATCAATATATATCAGTACCAGTTCTCCCTCTCCCTCCTGACCCTTTCTAACTAAAGGGTCAGATAGGTGCTACTAAATATATAATATAAGGGTTTAGAACCTTAACCTAAGAGGTGTCAGATCTTTTAGAACCTTTTTCCATCTACTGGTCTGTATAATATAGGCAGTAGTACTATTAGAGTAGAGTACTCACTATTAGAAGAGTACTGACATCCTAACAAATTCCAGAGCGCGATTCACCTTGCCTCACTCTTATGCATCACTTTAGCCATAGGTCGTATTTGACACCCAAGAACAAAATGCATTCCCATCCACTGCTTCGACGACGATCAATTAGGTGAACGAGGCTGCCTACCGGACCTCTCAAACAGTAGTTTAGCCGTATTCTGCTAGTACTACTTGTACTTCAAGACGTGGGGTCACCGCCATGCGCCTATTCCCACTACCACCAACTCTCAAAGAACCGGATATTCTTTCAGTACTCTACTCTAATAGTGTCGGTATAATATAGGTAGTAGACTTCACACAACTACTCACACTATTGAATTGGTGGTGAAATCGACAATGACAATGCCAACCCATCTCAACTCCAATGCCAGTAGATATGGCCTTTTCTCTATGAAACCATGCGGGCGATCGAGTGCATTCAGTAGCCAAATCAATGACAACACTCTTTCTTGAACATGGTGGTGGCGTCGGGGAACCAATACTACCCCCATGGATAACTTTCATATAGTCATGAAACATCCACTCGTCCTATTGATGCTCGGTTTATGGAAATGGTAGCTATTCTTGTAGTATGAAGGGCCCCATGAGCTCGCTCTGAACCATAAATCACCCCAGTTCCTAGGCAACTCACCACTAACTCTATCGCCCCATATCGTCATGGCATACCTGACCCATAAGTACTATACTCTAATAGTCATGTTCGTTCCGCTTCATCCTACCTGTACCCCCACCCTTCGGGCTCATCGTACGAGTGGGTCATTCTACCACCTCGGTGCTATGCCAACTGAGGCCCCATATCCATTCCATGGCCTTTCGGTTCACTCGGTAGGTTTGGTGTGGTATATGTGCCTTCGGCCTTGACCAACCTTAGTAGTAAGAACACAACCACCACTCCATGATCCCCCCACCATATCTATGACAATCAAATGATCGGACACTAGATAGACAGAGTACCTGACCCCGTTTCAGGTTCCAATTTGTCTGTCTGGAGTTAGACTCATGAGCACACTATTAGAAGAGTATTGACAATTGATAGATATATAGTCGTGGTTCTACTACCTATATTATACCGACCTTTTTCAGATAGAGTGGCTATCGGCATCAATAGTCTATGGTTGTTTGACTAGACACAGTGGGGAAGCCAGGCGGGTAGTCTTCTACCTATATTATACCGACGTGGAACCATGTGAGGATAGTGGCAATGGAAGACCTCATCTTCCCGTGCCACGCTGCCCCATGCGCCATCTGGAAAGTCGGGCAACTAGGTGGCCTAGGTTGCTCGAGCCCCCAACTCCACTCCAACCGTTGAGTTGGTATAATATAGGTAGTAGAACAGACGGGAACACGCTTGAGCATATCCAGCTCCCGGGCACAGCAGATACAGAATCAATTGAGTAGCGGGGTTGACCATTCACTCGGAACACCGAAAGTGTATCACCCGAGCACCACCAACTCCATTCCATCATCTCTTCCATTTACCATATCCTACCGGGTTCATATCATATCATATCATAGTAGTACGACCGATCAATCGACTGGGCGACATAAGCATGATAGTACCTTATGCAGTGGGGGAAAGGTACTCTTCTAATAATGGAATTCTTGAGCCCCATGGGAAAAAAGGGTTTGTTGGCTGAGATGTTCGATCAAATCACTATTCAAATAGAGCTGGCTTCGCCCACACTCGGTTGCTACTTGATGCCCTCCATTGCCCCACCCACTCCACTTCGAGTTCTTTATCCTTATCAGTATCACGCATACCCGACAATCTAGACCTTGAGGACACTATTAGATTAGATATAGTGTGGTATTGGCGTTCTACGCTATACGATTTGACGTTACAGTATTGTTTCCCCCTTTATGAAACCACTGAGATATCCCATAATGGCACAAGCCATTGGCCCCTCCAGCATTGAGCTACGCCTAGTTGGAGTGGAAAGGTAATATTTTTTTTCTAGGTGTGATAGATGCCCCATCCTCCCTTGTCCATTCGGGCTATGGCTTCTCCGTATATAGTCTAGTTGGCCGTACCACCTCGATTCCCACTGACCGTACCGTTCGAGACCATTCCACTAACTAATACTTGTTTTGTTTTGTTTTGACAAAACAAAACAAGTAGTAGCTATTTAGTCAAGTTACAATGAATCATATGACATGTGCGCATGATAGTGGAAGGAATCCACATGGGGTTGGACTTATAAGGATAAATAACTAATGGTGCTGGCGGTGTGGTTTGGACTAGCCGGCAGGTACTGGGTGAGGTTCCCGGGCAAAAGCATAAAGGCATGATTTGTTCCACAAAGCTCACTGCACTGACCATAGTATACTCCACCGCGTAGTATAAATGTGCTCAGTTGATTTAAATTCCCCGGTACTGCATCACATTTCAAGCTGGAGGAAGGCACAACCCAACTATGAGGAACATCAGCTGCTGTGACTAGAATATAGATATGCGTTTTTGCTGGTAGGATAAATCTATTGTCTACTTCTAAGATACGTGATTTCCCCATTGCTGGATCGGATTCTGGAATCGGATAACTATCAAAAGTGAGAGTGTTGTCCGTTCCGTCGAAACAGTCTTAATACTCATAAGGGTGGAAAACCAACCCCAAACCGTACTGGCAGCATTGAACCGCATACAACTCTCACAGCCACCTATGAACCACCACTACGGGGAATTCATGAGGGATCTCTTCCCTTTACCTATCTTGGGGTTCCTTTGTTTTGGCTAAGACCGAAGGCCTGCTACTTTTCTTCCATCATTAGCAATATCCGAAGGCAACTCTCTTCCTGGAAGGGAAAGTCCCTATCCATGGCTGGCCGTGTTTGTTTGGTGAAATCAGTTATTACTTCCAAGTTGGTTTACTCCTTTATGGTTTATAAATGGCCGAGTTCTATCATCAAAAGCATCAATATCTCAATTAGGAACTTTTTCTGGAGCAGTATCATGACCGAAAGAAAGATTGCTACTATTTCTTGGAACTCTTGCTGCAAGTCTTATGACTTGGGGGGATTAGGAATTAAGAATCTTGGACACTTTAATGACTCTTTGCAGGCCTCTTTTTTGTAGAAGCTCATGAATAGTAATTATGAATCTCTTGGGTTTCTCTGGGATAGATTTCTGCATAAACTCAAGATAGGAAACTACAACTACATCTGCTCCTCGGTGTGGCCTGATTTTAAGTCTGTCTTTGCATCTATTGATTCTCACTCCAGATGGCTTGTTTCCAGGGACTCTTCTCTCCCATTTTGGAAGGGGAATTGGATTGGCACCCCCTTATTAACTCTCTTGTGGGAGAGTAAAATAATCTGAATATGGACATTTATATAAAGGACCAGCTATGCAGTATGGAGAACCTACCAGATCACATTGTTTACATTGTGGAGAAATATGTTTTCTCATCCAGAGATGATTTTTAGGATTGGTAACCTTCTGTAAACGGGGTCCTCACGTCCAAACTATTTTATAGGCACTCTAATTGCAACTCTCCTGACTTGAAGTGGCTTGGAAACATGAATAGGAATTTTATCAGGCCGTCACGTTCCATTCTTGTATGGAGACTGGTGCATGGGAAGTTTCCCACGGACTGTTTTCTTCAAGAATGTGGAATCTAGATGGGTTCCCGATGTTCTCTTTGTCATCAACACAGATATGAAATCAATCATATCTTCCTAAGCTGTGCCACTGCTTCTTCAATGTGTAAAGTCGTTGCTGATATTTTTAAAGTGAGCCTCCCACGGGTTTTTTCAATTCGTGAATTTATAATGAGTTGGCAGGGGCTTGCGCTCTCACCCCTTCTCAAGAGTTTGTTTAAGGTTGCTGCGGAGGAACTTATTCACTTCTTATGGTCCGCAAGAAATAAAGTACTCCATGACAGTTTTCATTTCACTGCTGCAGCTGCTATTTCCACTATCCTTGCTGTTGTTCGGGACTCCAGGCTTCCTTTGAAGCACTACTCCTCAAACTCAATTCATGATTTCACTGTCCTCAACAGGATTGGTGTTAGAGGTAGACCTCCCCCCCCCCTCGGTATGTTTGAGGTCTTTTGGCAGCCCCCCTTTGTGGGATGGATTAAAGTCAATTCTGATGGCGCCTCGAGAGGTAATGCTGGTCCCTCTGGCTATGATGCCATTTTCAGAGATAACAAGGGGGTTGTCCTTGGCTATTTATATGGTTCTTGTGGACTTGTTTCATCTCTTGAAGCTGAAATGATCAGTATTATGTCAGCGGTGGAGCAAGCTTATCATCATGGTTAGAACAATATCTGGCTTGAATGCGACTCCACCACTATTGTTCTCGCCATTAGGAATGGTTCCTCTCACCTATCTTGTAATCTTACTAATCGGTGGACCAAATTATTGGATCTTCTTTTATCCATGAATTATTTCATCACTCATGTCTACAGGGAGGCGAATTATGTGGCAGATGGTCTTCAAATAAAGGCGTCAATGGCATTGACTTCTTATGGTGTGATGTGATCCCTGATGACCTTCTCCCTTTTATTCAGAGGGACCAATGTAAACTTCCTTTCTTTAGACTTCTGTAAGTTTGACATTATTTTTTGCTAATAAAAGAGGCTTGCCCTCTTGGGCAAGTTCTCATCTTAAAATTAAAAAAAAACACATCTAAAGTAAAACATATCACAAAACCTTCAATACAATATGGAAGATTTGTATCATAATAGATCAACTTCAAATAAGTTTAAAATCCATCAAAGGATGTTGACATAGATGAAAGGAATATTATTTGATAGGAATATATCTTTCTATTTTGAAATAATTTAAAAGTCATGTAATTATAAAAGAAAACATTTATTTTGAAACTATTCTTATAATCTTTTAATGGAAGCTTCGATGATGTTATAATGGTGGAAAATAGTTTCACCTGTCTTATATGTTAAAAAAACATTCTTACCTTAATTTTGTCAAAAAGGTCATAAAGTACATTGTTTGGAAAACGAAAAAAAGATTCCATTCAAAACATATAAGGTCAAATAAGGGTATAAATGACTTTACCCATAGTCTAGTAAATAGTAAAAATGTTTTGAAATACATTTTTAAGAAAACACGAATGTGGATGATAAAGAGGTCCCAGTAGATACTTACGTAAAAACAACCTCGGATAATAAAGAGATTGTGAAATTAACCATTACCTTGTACTTTTCCTTGTTCGAGGGTACATTAACCTCCTATATAATATTTAAATCATTTTTATTAAATTATACAAGAACCATATACATAAATATTATATCATATATGATCTTATAATATTGCTTTGTTAATAATATTTTAGTATTATCGTCGTTTCGGGTGTTAACTGATTCATTTTCCTTTATATTCATTGTTACGTAAGTCATTTTTGTTATGGATGGGATGTATCTTATTCATATACATAATGGTATCAAGTCTTTAAAAATTATTTTTAATCATCAAATTAAAATTAGTCTTTAAACGTTATGATGGGGAATGAATCTCATCGCGTTCGTGGAGACGTTAATCTCTACGTACGCACGAGAAACAATATCATTCTTTTGATATTAAAATAGTATGTAAATAGATTTTATATCATATATAAAGAATCATTATCATGTTATATTTATTATTTACATCAATTATACACCATTATTATACCAATCCAAAAATAATGTATTGAATAACAACTACCCCACGACGTGGATACAGTAAGCCGTACATACGCACGTATGGTGACTTTGTCATTCATATGATGAATAGAATAATAAATATGGTTGTACCACTTTTATAATAACATAAAAGTATATATAATATATTGGATTTATTATTTTAAAATCGAAATAACAAAGAAATAGGAAGTGGAAGAAGAAAATAACTTGAAAGAAGTGATGAAATATTTACCTCTTCTTCAGCTTCTTCCTTTGGATTTGATCAAAAGGGCTCCTTAGGTTGGATTTATGACCAAAGAAAGGCCTATATGATGAAGGTATGATAGTTTAGAGGATATTTGGGTAGGTTTTTGCTGAGAAAAATGGCTTTGGAGGTGTGAATTTGAGAGAAGGGAAAGTTCCCTTTTGTAAGAGAGGTGAGGGGCACCTTAGGAAAAATTGAAATATTATTTTATAATAAAATCATTTTTGGTTTCTAATGGCTCAAAAATTATTTATTTCTAGTCTAAGGTTTGTATGGGTGGAAATAATCTTAACCAATAGGTTCTAGATAGGTTTATTTCACCATATTAACCTTATCATTTAGATTTAACTCTTAGTTAAATGGTTTGACATTTACCATGTCTCTTTGTATTTTTTTATTATATGGTTAATGAAATTACTATAAACTGCCAAAAGAACCCCAAGTGGTTCATTAATGATATACCTATCATTATTTAAGTCCTTTTACTGAACCTTAGATTTTTAGGAATATTATATCAATTAATAATATAATATTTGTTTTAAAAACTCTTTTATGAAATTTTGACACTATTTAGTAATTGATTTTTGTTAAAGTCCTAAAAAAATTATTAATTAGAAATAAATTCATTTAATCAATCATAACATGTCATATTAACCTATAAAATTCGTATAATTCATCCAAAGTCTCAATTTACATTTATTTGGATATTTATAATATCAATTATTTTAATATTTCATTAATAAGGTAATTACTGCATCATCATTGTGTAATAAATAAATTACAATATTTAACATCTAAAAATTATAAATAAAATACCATTATGTAGGAAATATCTTTATCTTTTTAATGAATATTTATAGTCGAATTGATCTTATGTATAACCCTATATTAAAAAATGGTTGAATTATTAAACTTTGAATTTAGCACTTTTAACTCTTCTTTAAATAAAATTATAATAAATTTTCTAATCTAACCCAAGTGAACCTAAAGGATCATATTTTATTCCTAAGGTTGTATTTTTTCGAAATAAACTTATAAAATATAATTAGGATATATGTTAGGGTAATAATAATATCATTTTTACCTTTAATTACCCTATTTACTTTTAATTGTGGTAAATAAAAGTCAAAAGTTGCTATTTACCAAAAATTATTTTTATCTTATTGAACCAAATTTTACTTAATTATATCAACTGTGACTCTCAAATTTTCAAAATTGAACTCACAAAAGCGGCAAAATTAAGTTTTATGCAAATTTTCAAATGCTCATAGGAGGTGGGTAAAAGACGGTAAAAAGTTCAATAAAATTTTATATATCTTAACTTATTATAAAATGGCTACAATGAATTACATTTAACTTATATATTTATTATTTATATATTTTTACCTATATATAAATTTAAATAAAATAAATAATTATTTAAATAAAAAGTCAGTTTTAACTAATAACACAATATTTTTCACTATTCAACAAAAATTGAATGTTTTCAGAAAAATACCAAAAAATCACCCTAAGATAATTTTTATATTCTGAATTAAAAAATGAATTCTATTTTACCAAATTCAAAACATATAATTTACATTAATTAATTTAAAATTAATTCTCGTTGTCAAAATAAAAAGCGTGTTTTTAAGAAATAATAACTATCAAAAGATTGACACTTGTTTATGTCCAGTTTAAATGTGAAATTATATAAAATTACCTAAATTGGATTAAATGGTAAAAATATAATATAATTATACTTTAAAACCACTCAAAATTATAATTTAACAATAGAAATTATTTTGATTAAAAAAGTTGTTTATAATTAAAATTTAGTATTTTTCACTATTCATCAAAATATGAAAGTTATCAGAAAAGTACCAAAAATTTATCCAAACTAAATTTTTATATCCCGCTCCTAAAGAAGATTTTAATTTCATTAAATTGAATATATAAAAGTATAAAATATTGGTTTTAAAAAGGGTTCACCATTAAAAGCTGTAAAATTGCATTTTTTGAAAAATACTTTTTTTATCTGAAAAAAATGAATTTGTTCTTATATTATGTCTAAGAAACACATAATATGGGTTCTAAAATTATATGTAGTATATAAAATTCAAACTTTAGTTAATAATATTCATAACCTATTTTTGAACAGCTAGTTTGGTAAGTAGTGGTGCGCTCGAATTCGGTGTTGCGTGCAACGCAAGTTATTGAATTACTTTGAAGAAATAATGTAATATGAAATCTTAAAGAGTTACATTCTATCATCCTTAAATAAATTGTGTCCTCTCAATTTGAAATTGTTCTTCTAAAATAAGAGGTTAAAATAGGAAAATGCATTTGTGGAAAACCCACATTGGAAATTGGGTTAATAAAATTTAGTCTTAATAAGTGGGAAACAGAAATGAAAAATTCACCACCAAATTATGATCTCTATTAGGAGAACATTGGTGGAAATTAGAGACACATAATTAGAGGAAAAACGTAAATATTTATAGGGAGTGATTGAGTTCATCAATCACAAACAAGTGTAAAATTGAGGGCATCAAAGCTATCAATCTTTGATGATTTAAAATATCATCAGTTCAACAGAACATAAGTTATTAGGATAACACATTTTTAGTTTTAAGATCCCTTCCCTAAAGTTTAAGAATTAATTTATTCATAGAATAATGGAAAAAATACTTGACAAGTAGAGTTTCATCCTTCAACTAATTCCTACCACAAACTCATCTTTCACTTCAAAAGATAGTAGAATTCAAAAATATTCTATTTATCGTAATCGTATAGGGTTCCAAAAATAATAAATTTATAATTCATTTTAAAGACTATTTAAAAAAACTACATTACACAAACTAGGACATCGCGTAGGCCAGTGGTAGGTGATGCACCCCTGTCACCATTTGGTTGTAGGTTTAAGTCTCGCGGCCTTTCCAGACACGACGAGTTGTTGCCCGACCTCTGGGTTGTCTTTTTTATAACAATAGAAAAATAATCTTATAAAATGCTTTAAACTTAATTATAGTATGCAATGTCAAACTTAATCCATTCCAACCTTTAGACTTATCTAAAATACTTTTTTCCAAATTCACAGTCCAAAATTTATAAGGTAAACACAATGAAGATTCTTTTTGACACCTAATAACATGTGAATACCTTCATCGTGTATTCTTTTAAAACACAGTAACACCCTGAATTACCATAAAACCATATTTATGATCCCTTATTCTTTATAGAATACTGTATATAATTTTTATATCCAAAAATGTTGTATACTCTAACAAAAATGTAATAAACAAACAATTAATTAGTTTCAAGGTAGTCAAGAATATAGAATATAATTTATCCAAATCAATCATATTTTATTACAAAATCACCACTTCAATATCAGAACCATATTAAGGTTTACCTTTCCTTAAACCATGTATTTTCCAAAAAAGTTTAACTTGTTTTTGAGTAACTTTTCTTAGAACCACATAATCTCAAATCCTCAATGATGTAGTACTGCAGTACAATCCTTATTTATTTCCATAATTCATATAACCAGTACATCGTTGATACAACACTCAAATGAAATAATTATTTAATAACAACATAAGAAAAATAGTCATTCCTCTTCATCTGTGATAGTATCATAACTTGATTATTATCAAATATAATCATTTGGGACATACTCTGATGATTTGGACATTGATTTGCGTAGTGTCCCAACTCCTTGGAGATGAAGCATTGTACATTTGAAACCTTTTTCTTACCCTTACAATCACATACTTGGTGTCCTTTTTCTCCACACTTAACAAACTCTCATTCCCTTCAAGAATTTACCAAGGTGATTCTTTCCACAATTATCACATATAAGAAAATCCTTCTTTCCCCTCTTCCCTTTATCCATCATTCTCTCTACCATCCTTTTCTTCTATTGCTTCCCTTCAAAGCCATAGGACTCAAAGAATTATTTGTTTATTTTATTAACACATGATATTATTTCTTCATATGATGAGAATACATGGGAGACTATTTCAATTATAAATGTTGTCTTAATACCATGAAAGATATGATCATTCTTACTATTTGGATCATGCGTATTGGTGGAGTTCTAATTCCTTCTACTGGGCACCATTTCTAAACAATGGCATACACTAGGTCAGTTTATGAATCACAATCCATAATTCCAAACTTGTAAAATACCTAACATAAATTGAACAGTTTATGAATATAATCCATAATCATAAAAATGTTTTCTTTGAGGAAGTATTTACTCATAAATTCTTCATAATGTTTTGTAAAGAAAATATAAATTTATCCTAAGCATATCCCCTAGGAGTGTCGTAACCAAGAGTGCAACAAGGCCCGTTGTCATGCACCAGTTCCCATTCGAGTCTAGCTCAAAGCAGTGTTTTCGGGTTTTATCCCTAGGAACATTTGTGTCAGATCCTCCTCTACTTGCTCGTATCCAGACAGGTATGTACTGCTTGGAAAACTCACAAAATATCTACATTACCAAAATTTTAGGAAGTTCCTATATACTAATCCTCAAAGTCTATCTTAGGGTAATGTTATCTAATTAGAGTTTTTCTAAATCTAGTTTCCAAGGTTTGTACTAAACTTCCTCTGATACCAACTGTAACACCCCAACCCCAATTACCCAGAGTCGGTTCTTTATTACATAGCATTGGCATGATATAAGGAATCATGTCCTGAAAGACCGATCAGTTTAGTATTATTGGAAACAAGATACATACATAAGTCCAACATTACAACTTGAGAAGAAATACAACACTAATTTATTCCATTAGAAACATCCAAGACTCCTAGATTATGCCTGTAAGTCACTCATAACTAACTGCTTCATATCCTAGGAAAATGAAACATAAGAAAGGGGTGAGCTCAAATGCTTAGTAAGAGTAAGAAATACAGCGGAAGATAACATAAACATTAGGCATGGTGAATAATTGAAAACACATGACTTTAAAAATAATAAACATGAACACTTTATGGCTTGAATATGATCTGAGTAAATAATTCCATAATAAAACATAGTCATGGTTATTCTATTAGTTGAATAACCACATGAACCATTATTAATATTTTCATAATGAGGGAATGTATAATGTCGGACATTCTAAAAGATTTTGTCAAGGCCTCGACCAAGATGTCTAAAAATTATTAAGGCCTCGGCCAAAACCATATATCAAAATGGGAAAGGCCTTGGCCAATTCCACGTCTAATTGTCTCATGAGATTTACCAATGCACCGATGAGCTATAGCGGGCTCCACACATTACTTACTAAGTCCAATACATTCTTCATATGAAAAGGTTTCAATATAACATAATCATTCGTATTAAAACTAGCATAAGAAATGTCAATACTTAAACCATAAACCACGAATGGTATAAAAATAACACATCCATAGTAAAACATATCACAAAGCCTTCAATACAATATGGAAGATTTGTATCATAATATATCAACTTCAAACAAGTTTAAAATCCATCAAAGGATGTTGACGTAGATGAAAGGAAAATTATTTGATAGGAATATCTCTTTCTATTTTAAAATAATTTAAAAGACATGTAATTATAAAAGAAAACATTTATTTTAAAAATATTCTTATAAGATTGTAAGGGAAGCTTTGACGATATTATAATTGTGGAAAATAGTTTCACCCGTCATATAAGTTAAAAAACATTCTTACCTTAATTTTATCGAAAAGGTCATAAAGTACCTTGTTTGGAAAATGAAGAAAAGATTCCATTCAAAACATATAAGGTAAAATAAGGGTATAAATGACTTTAAACATAGTCTAGTAAATATTAAAAATGTTTTGAAATACATTTTTAAGAAAACACAGATGTGGATGATAAAGAGGTCCCAATAGATACCTTTGTAAAAACAACCTCGGATAATAAAGAGATTGTGAAATTAACCCTTTCCTTGTATTTTTCCTTGGTCTAGGGTAAGTTAAACTACTTTATAATATTTAAATAATTGTTATTAAATTATACAAGAACCATATACATAAATATGATATCATATATGTTCTTCTAATATTGCTTTGTTAATAATATTTTAGTATTATCGTCGTTTCAGGTGTTAACTGATTCATTTTCCTTTATATTCTTTATCACATAAGTCATGTTTGTTATGAATGGGATGTATCTTATGTATATCCAGAATTATATCAAGTCTTTAAACATTATTTTCAACCATCAAATGAAAATTAGTCTTTAATGTTTACGATAGGAAATGAATCTCATCGTGTTCGTGGAGACAATAATCCGTACGTACGCACGAGTGATGATATCATTTTTTGATATTAAAATAGTATGTAAATAGATGGTATATCATATATAAAGAATAATTAACATGTTATATTTATTATTTAAATCAATTATAAATCATTATTATACCCATCCAAAAATAATGTATTGAATAACAACTACACCATAACGTGGAGACGGTAAGCCGTATGTACGCATGTATGGTGACTTTGTCATTCATATGATGGATAAAATAATGAATATGGTTGTACCATTTTTATAATAACATCACATTATATATAAGATACTAGATTTATTATTTTATAATGGAAACAACAAATAAAGAGGAAGTGGAAGGAGAAAAAAACTTGAAAGAGGTGATTAAATATTTACCTCTTCTTCGGGTTCTTCCTTTTGATTTGATCAAAAGGGATCCTTAGGTTGGATTTATGACCAAAGGAAGGCCTCTAGGATGAATTGAGGATAGTTGAGAAGATATTTGGGTAGGGTTAGGCCGATCCAAATGGCTTTGGAGGTGTGAATTCGAGTGATGGGAAAGTTTCCTTTTATAAGAGAGGTGAGGGGCACCTTAGGAAAAGATTGATATATTTTTTCATAATAAAATAATTTTCGGTTTCTAATGGCTCCAAAATTATTAATTTCTAGGATAAGGTGGAGATGGGTCTAAATATTCTTAACAAATAGTTTTTATATAGGTTTAGGTTACCATATTAACCTTATCATTTAGATTTAACTCTTAGTTAAATAGTTTGAGATTTACCATGTTTCTTTCTATTTTTATATTATATGGTTAATAAACTTACTATAAACTACCAAACGAACCCCAAGTGGTTAATTAATGATATAACTATCATTATATAAGTCCTTTGGCAGAACCTTAGATTTTTAGTAATATTATATCAATTAATAATATAATATTTGTTTTAAAAACTCTTTTATGACAATTTTGACACTATTTAGTAATTGATTTTTTTTTAATTCTTAACAACTTTATTAATTCAAAGTAAATTCATTTAATCAATACTAACATGTCATATTAACCTATAAAATTATTTTAATTCATCAGAAGTCTCAATTTTCATTTATTTGGATATTTATAATATTAATTATTTTAATATTTCATTAATAAGGTAATTACTGCATCATCATTGTGTAATAAATAAATTACATTATTTAATGTCTAAAAATTATAAATAAAATACCATTATGTAGGAAATAATTTTATCTTTCTAATTAATATTTATAGTCAAATTTATCTTATGTATAACCCTATATTAAAAATGGTTTAGTTATTAAACTTTGAATTTAACACTTTTAACTCTTCTTTAAATAAAATAATAATAAATTTCCTAATCTAACCCAAGTGGACCTAAAGGATCATATTTTATTCCTAAGTATGTTTTTGGTCTAAATACACTTATTCAATAGAATTAGGACATGTGTTAGGGTAATAATAATATCATTTTTACCTTTAATTACCCTATTTACTTTTAACCATGGTAATTAAAAGTCAAAAGTTACTATTCAAAAAATTATTTTTATCTTATTGAACCACATTTTACTTAATTATATCAATTTTTCTCTCTGATTTTTAAAATTCAACTCACAGAAGCAGTAAAATTATGTTTTATGAAAATTTGCAAATGCTCCTTGGAGATGGGTAAAAGACGGTAAAAAGTTCAATAAAATTTTATATATCAAAACTTATTATAAAATTACTCCAATGAATTACATTGAACTTATATAGGTATTATTTATATATTTTTACCTAATATAAATTTAAATAAAATAACTAATTATTTAAATAAAATGCCAGTTTTAACCAATAACATAGTGTTTTTCACTATTCATCAAAAATTGAATGTTTTCAGAAAAATACCAAAAATTCACCCTAAGCTAATTTTGATATTCATAATTAAAAAATGAATTCTACTTTACCAAATTCAAAACATAGAAGTTGCATTAATTAATTTAAAATTAATTCCCATTGTCAAAACAAAACGCGTGTTTTTAAGAAATAATAACTATCAAAAGATTGACACTTGTTTGTGTCCAGTTTAAATGTGAAATTAAATTCAATGACCTACATTGGATTAAATGGTAAAAATATAATCTAATTATACTTTAAAACTGTAAAGACCCATAAAATTCAAGGGAATTTTTTTTTTCTTAATTTTCTTTGGAATTTTACAAGAACGCAGTTTCTGATGGAACCTAATTCCGAGGCCCGGTGTGCCCGGAATCTTTTTCCGAAGTTTAGCTCGGGTACGTTCAGTGAACGAACGAGCGGGTTTTTCTAACTTTTTGAACGGTGCTCGGAATCGAATTCCGAGGGCACCGATGGAATCACAGCGCCGGTAATTGCTTAGAAACACCTTTTCCGGAGTTGCGTTTGCTCGGGTGTTGTTTTTAATTTTTGGGGTTAAGGAATAAAATAAAAGTGGTGTGACCAATTTATTTTATTTTTCTTAACTTAAGTTAAGTGGATGATGTGGTACCCACAATATCCTACCCACTCGATAGGATATTTGTGAGGTGGGGCCCACACGAGCCCCACCATTTCTTTTCTTCCTAAAACCCCTCCTTTAATTAAGTAATGCACCCACACCCCCAATTAATGAAGTCAACCCTTGCGTTTTTTCTGGTTAATAAACGCCTCATTAATTTGGAGATTTAAGCATTGAAATTAATTCACTTAATTGTTTGATTCGTTTTTGAATTTTAAAACGCTTGTATTGAGAAATAAAAATAATACAACTCTTATTTTTATTATGCTGGTGGTGTTGAGAGGGTTTGGGAGAAAGAGGGGAGGCTTGAAGATCTTCATCTTCCTCGACGAAGAACGTGAAGAACGCGAAGAATGCCGTCCTCCAACGAAGGTCGACAAGAACGTCGGATCCTCGGAGATCGACGACGCGACGTGACGAATCCTTTCTCTGCGACGCGACGACCCTTCTTCTGTGACGCTTCTTCCATGACGTTCCTTCTTCCGTGACGTGCAATTCCGCGACGAACCCTCACTCGATGACGCTTGAGGTAGGGGTTTTTGTTCAATTTAATCTATGTGATTATACCCTCGACATGTGTTTAAAATTTGTCGGAAGCCTTTTTAAACCGCTAACGCGGTGGGTGCGGACCAACGAACAAGTCTGAACCCACCGACTCTTCGTTCTTGGTGTGTGGATTGGTGGGTGACGATGAAGCAGGCCGCACGGGCGTTGTGAGGTCCTTGTAGTGAAGGACCGATCCCGGGAGGGCCGTTGGCGAAGATGGCAGGAAAATCCGACCAGCAGAGCTCGTCCGGTGGTCCGTGGAGCACTCTGCTGGCGCACCTCGCCGGCACGATGGCGCCGGCGGCTGGAGGCGGCGGCGCCCGGCGCGCTGCCGGGATGGGCCGCCGAGGCTGAAGTCGCGGTGGCAGGCCGCTGGTCCCGCGACCGCGCGGGACCGAATGAGGCAGGACGTGTTGCTCAGCCGCGTCCATTGACAAGGAGCAGCCCCCCATGGGTGCTGCGGTTTTGAGCTGGCGGGGGGCAGCGTGCCACCCCGCACCACCATCCGCTCGGCTGAAACGGCTGAGCCACCTGGCCCTGGCCAGTGCCAGTAAGCCAGGCTGCACCCAGGCCGGGCCGAACCGCGCCCATGTCGGGCCGGGCCGCGCCAGCCGGGCCGGGCTGTAGAGATCCGTATCTTGACGTACATTGACATTACATTACTTTTGCGGAATACTTAGTACATAACAAAAACACACACACAAGGATCGTAATAGTTTAGTGTCTTTGGAAACTCAGAATATAATCTTCTAATCGTGGTGAAAGATCTTCAAAATCTCCCATAAAGATCTTCCTTTTTTTTACCTAAAACCTTTCTTTATATCCTGGGGAAAAGAAAACATAAAAGGGTGAGCTCAAATGCTCAGTAAGGGTAAACAAAAGAAATATCAATCACATCATATACATAAGAACATAGCTTTTGGAAATCTTAACCTGCAAAAGAGCTCATAATATCATAACATGGGATAAATCATAGAAGTGAAAATGAGATCCCCATAATCATAACATGAAACTTGAAACTTTGTGGCATGCACACATAATCATAGAAAATCATTTCTTGTTAGTCATGAATCATTGACAAGACTATCTTAGTGGACAAAGTCCCTTTCTGAATCGAGTAACCCTCGTTTCAGTCCTGTTTCACTGAACCGGTATAACCTACCATTCCAGCCATGTCTATCTCATGAGATATAAAGTCTTTACCCAATGCATTGGAGGGAGATATAGGTCCCACCCATCTCATAATGATACCATTCTTATGTGTGCCACATAATCATAAATCATACATCATAGCGTAACCCATGTAATAAAAATGGGATTCTTAAACAACATGACATCATAAAACAATTCATATAAGATAAAGGAATTCATAAAAATATTTCCATCACAACATAATAAAATCCATGTAATAATAGGGATAAAAACAGAACCCTTTTATTATCTTAGATGGAAAATAATTTTGATAAAATACTTGAACTTTATTCTTGAGGAAAATATCCTTTCTACTTCAAAAACACTTTTCCTTTCTTAACATGTCATGCAATTTTAAACTAAAAGAGGTTGATTAAAAATAAACTTGAATACTTATAAAGTAAGCTTCTTGGAAATAATGTTTTAGAAATCCATTCATGCCGTATAAGTTAAAAAAAACTTTCTTCGTACTTTTGTCGGAAAAGTCAAAAAATCACCTCGTACGAAAAAGCGACAAAAGATTCCTTTCATATTCTTTACTAAAAACTCACCGAAGGGTAAAAATGGATTTAAACAATTGTAGGTGGATGGAAATAATATTACATATTGATGAAACATGGATGTGGATGATAAAATACACCCCAGTAAATACTTACGAATAAACAATCTCGGATAAAAATGAGATTGTGATATTTCCCTTACCTTAAGTCCAATTTGCTTTGTACGTGTCCGAAGCTCCTGTATAATGGTTTAAATAATGTTATTGACTTATTCCAGAATCATACATATTTATATTATATCATATATTTTCATATTCTTAGCTTCTTGATAGTAATATTTCATGGTTACTTGTTACTCGGGTCTTTATTGCCTTTTGTTCTTATGCATGTTTTGCCGAATACATTCTTATTCTTCTTTTAAGGTTATAGATTCCTTATATACAGAATGATATTAGTGTAACATATATCATATTTTTTCATTAAATTCATTTATATAATCATTATGAAATGAAGATCATGTAGAACGAGTCGCATCACATCGTGGAGACGGTATTCCGTACGTACGCACGAGTGATGATATCGTTCATATGATCATGGAATTGTATTGGAGTATATATATATATTATTTCAGTATCAATATTACTTCATAATAATCATATATAGTTACTCATTACACCATTATACCCATCCTTGTAAGGTGATGGTGGAAAAATAGATTACACCACGGCGTGGAGACGGTATTCCGTACGTACGCACGCGCGGTGATTTCATTTTTCCATAGGATAGATAGATGGTGAAATAGGGTTGTTTCATACTTATAATAACATATCAGTATATGAGTGATACTGATGTTATTACTTCATAATGAAACAACCTAATAAGAAGAAGTGGAAGAAGAAATAAAGATGAAAGAATTGGTAACGGTAATTACCTCTTCTTTGAAGCGCCTTTTGGAGACCTCCTCTTAGGGAACTACAATTGGTCTTTGAGGAAGACCAGAACCTCTAGGATGTTTCTAGGGAAGTGGAGAAGAGATTTTGGCAGGGGTTGGCCGATCTTGAGTGCTCAAATTGGTGTGAGGAGGAGGGGGAGGAGGTGCCCTTTTATAAGGGAGGAGAGGGGCACCTTAGGAATATCTCAAAATATTATTTTATATTAAAGTCAAAATCGGTTTATAATGGTTACAAAGGGTCTTATTTAGAAGATAAAGTGGGGATGGGTCTAAATCCTATCAACCAATAGGATTTAGACAAGTTTAGGTTCTTATTTTAACCTTATCAATTAGATTTAACTCTAAGTTAAATAATTTAACTTTTACCGTGTCTTTTTGTTTTCTTTCACTATATGGTTAATACACTTACTATAACATGCCAAACGAACCCCAAATTGTTTATTATTAATATATATATCCTTATCTAAGTCATTTGGCCGAACCTTAGATTTTTAGGAATAAAATAACAATTAATAATATAATATTTGATTTAAAAACTATTTTGTGTCAATTTTGACACTATTTGATATATGATTTTTGTGAAAGTCATAACAGAATTATATGTTCGAACCAAGTTGATTAAATAAACACTAATATATCATAGTAACCTATAAAATTAGTGTAATTAATAAAAAGTCTCAAATTACATTCATTTGAGTATTTATAACATCAATTATGTTAATATTTCCTTAAAAGGGTAATTACTGCATCATCGTTGTGTCATAAATAAATTAAATTATTTAAAGTCTAAAAATTATAAATAAAATTTCATTATGTAGGAAATCTTTTTAGCTTTCTAATGAATATTTATAGTCGAATTTATCTTATGTATAACCCCATATTAAAAATGTTTTAGTTATTAAACTTTGATTTTAACTATTTTATCTATTCATTAAATAATATAATATTAAATGTCATAATCTAATCCAAGTGGACCTAAATGGTCATATTATATTCATAAAGTTGTTTTTGGTCGAATTACACTTATCCAATAGAGTTAGGACATGTGTTAGGGTAATAGTAATATCATATTTACCCTTAGTTACCCTATTTACTATTAACCGTGGTAAAAAAAGTAAAAAGTTACTATTCACCCAAAAATTATTTTCATCTCATTGAACCACATTTTAGTCCTTGATATTAACCGTGTCTCTCGGATTTTCGAAATTCCATTCACAGAAGCGGTAAAATTATGTTTTATGCAAAATTCAGTTTTTAACCTACCACTTAGTAGTTTCACTATTCATCAAAAATTGATGTTTTTCAGAACAATGCCAAAATTTCATCCTAAGCTATATTTTATATTCCAAATTCAAAAATAAAGTCTATTTTACCAAATTCATAACATAGAAGTTGCATTAATTAATTTTATAATTAAATTCCACTGTTAAAACAAATAGCGTGTTTTTAAGAAACAATATATATCAAAAGATTGACACCTGATTATGGCTGGTTTAAATGTGAAATTACATCCAATGACCAACATTGTATTAAATTGTAAAAATATATTCTAAATATACTTTAAAACAACTCAAATTAATAATTTATCACTATTAATTATTTCGATTAAAAAAGTTGTTTTTAATTATAATTTAGTAATTTTCACTATTCATCAGAATATGAAAGTTATCCGAAAAGTACCAAAATTTCACCTTAGGCTAAATTCGATACTCCGAATCCAAAAATGAAGTTCATTTTGAAAAATTAGATTTACAGAGTTTTAAAAAGTGGTTATTACTATTCATAACGGCTAGTTTTAATAATATTTTAATATCATATCGTTGTTTAGTGAAACTCGGTATTGCGTATTACACACGCTATCGAGGAAGGTCGTGATTGCGTGTAATGCAAGGAAAGTCAAGGATGCGTGTTGTGCAAGCTCCTTTTGGTGTAGCGTAAAACACAAGACTTTAATACAATTAATTAAAAAAAAATTTATAAAATCTTGGGCTGTTACATTCTACCCCCCTTAAAATGAATTTCGCCCTCGAAATTCGTCGGGGTTATGAATGGTTTACTATTTGAAAGTTTCTTTAATAGAAACCCACATCGTAAAAAGGAATATCAAAACCAATCTTTAAAAACAAAAGTATGAAACGCAACGGTTACCCAAATAAACTAATCATTGGGTTTCCACATAGGTGAAAATATGGATATGGAAGAGAAATCTAACCATCATGTTCTGATGGAGAGTGGTAGAGAACATGGCTATGGAAAAGCCAATAATCACAAATCCATAAATTTGTGACGATCTAAGGTACCATCCGATTCATCAGGTATAAGATCACTAGGACAACATTTTTGGTTTTCAAGATCATTTCCCTAAAGTTGAAAATTTGAATTGGAATAAATACTTTCTTTATTTTGGTACAATCTCACTATTGTTCGTGCCTAGAACAATTTCCACTTCATATCTTAAATAAATGAAGTTGAATTTGTTATTCGTGAAGTGTTAGCAGATCATGTGATAGAATGACGGGTCATTCCATCTGTCTCAAACAAAAGGTTAGCAAAACTTATATACATAAGTCGATCTATAGTGAGATTAATCATATATAGTTCCTAAAATGGACTTATACTTCATATATCATACTGCTTAATATAATAAAACTAGTTTCTACTAAACAGGGACTTCCTGTAGGCCAGTGGTAGGCGATAAAGGCCAGTCGCACTTCGGTTGTGGGTTCGATTCCCACAGCCTTGTCCGAAGCGATGGACTGTCGCCCGTCCTGCAGGTTGTCCTTTTTCTAAAACTATATTACTATAACATCCCATAAATAATATCGAAAAAACTTCTATCCTTAAACAATACTAACTTATGTCCAACATAATCCATTCCAATCTTTAGTCCTATCCATAATACTGCAGTCCATTCTCATAACATAGTGAAAACGATTACCAGAGATTTAATACCATCGTTGATCCCCATATATCATAAGATATATCATGTTGGACACATTCCAAACATTCAAAGGCCTTAATCTTGTACTCTCTTGAATACCCATTGAACCTTAGTGAAAACTTGAATGCAGTTAAAAGTTAACACTTTCCACATACCAAAATCCTCAAAATTCTATATACTCAAACCATGATATCACTTAGTCCTTATATCAATCATGAGATCATGAATACTGTTAAACATTTCATTTTCTCGTTTTCCCTTCATTATGCGCATAATATCTCAATCACTTTGAATACCACATTAGACCAATACATAAATATTCCAATATTCCATGATACAACATTATTTTGGAATCCCATTACATAAAAACTTAATCATTCCACCACATCGTTGTCATATTCAACATTGCCAATAGTGATCGCATGTGACTTCCCTTTGTCCTTTGCCTTAAGCGGTTGCTCATGTCGATCATCACTAACCCTTGGATTAGGGCATTTATTGGCATAATGTCCCATCTCCTTGCACTTGAAGCATTGAAGTGTTGGTTGTGCGTTCTCTGCAATGTTTGCTTTATTCACTTCATTAGAACCCCTTTTTCCATTACTTCGACACTCAGCTGCTCGATGACCTTCTTTTCCACACTTAAAACATTTTCTAGTCCCTTTAAGACAATCTCCACCATGCTTCTTTCCACACTTTGTGCATAAGGAAACATTCATCTTCTTTTCACCATTATTCTGAGATTTCTCCTTGAACTCCATCTTTCGTTTCTTGTCAAAACCATGAGATGGATATGTAACACCAACTTCCATTTCTACCTTGATAGCACAACGCACAATTTCTTCATAGCTACTGAAGTCTCTTATAGCTAATGCCCTTCGAAGACTTGGTTTTAAGCCACTGAAAAATCGATCAACTTTACTTTCAGGTTGGATGATAATGCCAGATGCATACCTTGCAAGTCTTGTAAAATTTGCTTCGTATATACCAACAGATTCATCATCCTTTTGCTTTAGTTCAAGAAACTCCTTCTCCATCTTCGTTCGAAGAATACGAGGGAAGTACTTACTGAAAAACAAGTTCTTGAACTCGTCCCATTCCATGGAATCAATTTCATCTCTTTGCCTCGTATTCTTGATAAGATTCCACCATTGATCAGCTTCACCTTCCAAACGATATACTGCTAAGATGAATTTATCATGTTCAGAACATTGAAGAACTGAAAATATCTTTTCAGTAGTACTAATCCATTGTTCAGCAACTAATGGATCAGTAGACCCACTGAAAGAAGGCGGACGCTGCCTCATGAAGGATTCAACAGAATGTTGCTCCTTCCTTTGCTCGTTTGGAAGTCCTGCATGATTCATAGCTTGAGAAAGTTGTGTGAGCATGGCTATAAGATTTTGCATTCCAGCTCCCATATCGTTTGGTTGCTCAGGGGGACAATCATTGCATTGTCCATTGCATTGATCAACACGGTTCCTTCGGGTTCCAGCCATCGTCTAAAACCCCAAAAGAATAGTGTGAGAGGCAAAAATCATGCTAGGGAAAACAACATAATAAAGGGGTAGTACCCTCAATATCTAACATCTTAGGTTAAATTCTAAGATCGTTAGAGCAATTCTAGGACTATAAACTATACGTATACTTAACCTTAGAGACATCCCTAGACATACCTTAGAAATATCTCTAGGGATCTCACTAACGTTTTCGCATCCTAGTTTCCAAAGGTTGACTAAACCTTTCCTCTGATACCAACTGTAGAGATCCGTATCTTGACGTACATTGACATTACATTACTTTTGCGGAATACTTAGTACATAACAAAAACACACATACAAGGATCGTAATAGTTTAGTGTCTTTGGAAACTCGGAATATAATCTTCTAATCGTGGTGAAAGATCTTCAAAATCTCCCATAAAGATCTTCCTTTTTTTTACCTAAAACCTTTCTTTATATCCTGGGGAAAAGAAAACATAAAAGGGTGAGCTCAAATGCTCAGTAAGGGTAAACAAAAGAAATATCAATCACATCATATACATAAGAACATAGCTTTTGGAAATCTTAACCTGCAAAAGAGCTCATAATATCATAACATGGGATAAATCATAGAAGTGAAAATGAGATCCCCATAATCATAACATGAAACTTGAAACTTTGTGGCATGCACACATAATCATAGAAAATCATTTCTTGTTAGTCATGAATCATTGACAAGACTATCTTAGTGGACAAAGTCCCTTTCTGAATCGAGTAACCCTCGTTTCAGTCCTGTTTCACTGAACCGGTATAACCTACCATTCCAGCCATGTCTATCTCATGAGATATAAAGTCTTTACCCAATGCATTGGAGGGAGATATAGGTCCCAACCATCTCATAATGATACCATTCTTATGTGTGCCACATAATCATAAATCATACATCATAGCGTAACCCATGTAATAAAAATGGGATTCTTAAACAACATGACATCATAAAACAATTCATATAAGATAAAGGAATTCATAAAAATATTTCCATCACAACATAATAAAATCCATGTAATAATAGGGATAAAAACAGAACCCTTTTATTATCTTAGATGGAAAATAATTTTGATAAAATACTTGAACTTTATTCTTGAGGAAAATATCCTTTCTACTTCAAAAACACTTTTCCTTTCTTAACATGTCATGCAATTTTAAACTAAAAGAGGTTGATTAAAAATAAACTTGAATACTTATAAAGTAAGCTTCTTGGAAATAATGTTTTAGAAATCCATTCATGCCGTATAAGTTAAAAAAAACATTCTTCGTACTTTTGTCGGAAAAGTCAAAAAATCACCTCGTACGAAAAAGCGACAAAAGATTCCTTTCATATTCTTTACTAAAAACTCACCGAAGGGTAAAAATGTATTTAAACAATTGTAGGTGGATGGAAATAATATTACATATTGATGAAACATGGATGTGGATGATAAAATACACCCCAGTAAATACTTACGAATAAACAATCTCGGATAAAAATGAGATTGTGATATTTCCCTTACCTTAAGTCCAATTTGCTCTGTACGTGTCCGAAGCTCCTGTATAATGGTTTAAATAATGTTATTGACTTATTCCAGAATCATACATATTTATATTATATCATATATTTTCATATTCTTAGCTTCTTGATAGTAATATTTCATGGTTACTTGTTACTCGGGTCTTTATTGCCTTTTGTTCTTATGCATGTTTTGCCGAATACATTCTTATTCTTCTTTTAAGGTTATAGATTCCTTATATCCAGAATGATATTAGTGTAACATATATCATATTTTTTCATTCAATTCATTTATATAATCATTATGAAATGAAGATCATGTATAACGAGTCGCATCACATCGTGGAGACGGTATTCCGTACGTACGCACGAGTGATGATATCGTTCCTATGATCGTGGAATTGTATTGGAGTATATATATATATTATTTCAGTATCAATATTACTTCATAATAATCATATATAGTTACTCATTACACCATTATACCCATCCTTGTAAGGTGATGGTGGAAAAATAGATTACACCACGGCGTGGAGACGGTATTCCGTACGTACGCACGCGCGGTGATTTCATTTTTCCATAGGATAGATAGATGGTGAAATAGGGTTGTTTCATACTTATAATAACATATCAGTATATGAGTGATACTGATGTTATTACTTCATAATGAAACAACCTAATAAGAAGAAGTGGAAGAAGAAATAAAGATGTAAGAATTGGTAACGGTAATTACCTCTTCTTTGAAGCGCCTTTTGGAGACCTCCTCTTAGGGAACTACAATTGGTCTTTGAGGAAGACCAGAACCTCTAGGATGTTACTAGGGAAGTGGAGAAGAGATTTTGGCAGGGGTTGGCCGAGCTTGAGTGCTCAAATTGGTGTGAGGAGGAGGGGGAGGAGGTTCCCTTTTATAAGGGAGGAGAGGGGCACCTTAGGAATATCTCAAAATATTATTTTATATTAAAGTCAAAATCGGTTTATAATGGTTCCAAAGGGTCTTATTTAGAAGATAAAGTGGGGATGGGTCTAAATCCTATCAACCAATAGGATTTAGACAAGTTTAGGTTCTTATTTTAACCTTATCAATTAGATTTAACTCTAAGTTAAATAATTTAACTTTTACCGTGTCTTTTTGTTTTCTTTCACTATATGGTTAATACACTTACTATAACATGCCAAACGAACCCCAAATTGTTTATTATTAATATATATATCCTTATCTAAGTCATTTGGCCGAACCTTAGATTTTTAGGAATAAAATAACAATTAATAATATAATATTTGATTTAAAAACTATTTTGTGTCAATTTTGACACTATTTGATATATGATTTTTGTGAAAGTCATAACAGAATTATATGTTCGAACCAAGTTGATTAAATCAACACTAATATATCATAGTAACCTATAAAATTAGTGGAATTAATAAAAAGTCTCAAATTACATTCATTTGAGTATTTATAACATCAATTATGTTAATATTTCCTTAAAAGGGTAATTACTGCATCATCGTTGTGTCATAAATTAATCAAATTATTTAAAGTCTAAAAATTATAAATAAAATTTCATTATGTAGGAAATCTTTTTAGATTTCTAATGAATATTTATAGTCGAATTTATCTTATGTATAACCCCATATTAAAAATGTTTTAGTTATTAAACTTTGATTTTAACTATTTTATCTATTCATTAAATAATATAATATTAAATGTCATAATCTAATCCAAGTGGACCTAAATGGTCATATTATATTCATAAAGTTGTTTTTGGTCGAATTACACTTATCCAATAGAGTTAGGACATGTGTTAGGGTAATAGTAATATCATATTTACCCTTAGTTACCCTATTTACTATTAACCGTGGTAAAAAAAGTAAAAAGTTACTATTCACCAAAAAATTATTTTCATCTCATTGAACCACATTTTAGCCCTTGATATTAACCGTGTCTCTCGGATTTTCGAAATTCCATTCACAGAAGCGGTAAAATTATGTTTTATGCAAAATTCAGTTTTTAACCTACCACTTAGTAGTTTCACTATTCATCAAAAATTGATGTTTTTCAGAACAATGCCAAAATTTCATCCTAAGCTATATTTTATATTCCAAATTCAAAAATAAAGTCTATTTTACCAAATTCATAACATAGAAGTTGCATTAATTAATTTTATAATTAAATTCCACTGTTAAAACAAATAGCGTGTTTTTAAGAAACAATATATATCAAAAGATTGACACCTGATTATGCCTGGTTTAAATGTGAAATTACATCCAATGACCAACATTATATTAAATTGTAAAAATATATTCTAAATATACTTTAAAACAACTCAAATTAATAATTTATCACTATTAATTATTTCGATTAAAAAAGTTGTTTTTAATTATAATTTAGTAATTTTCACTATTCATCAGAATATGAAAGTTATCCGAAAAGTACCAAAATTTCACCTTAGGCTAAATTTGATACTCCGAATCCAAAAATGAAGTTCATTTTGAAAAATAAGATTTACAGTGTTTTAAAAAGTGGTTATTACTATTCATAACGGCTAGTTTTAATAATATTTTAATATCATATCGTTGTTTAGTGAAACTCGGTATTGTGTATTACACACGCTATCGAGGAAGGTCGTGATTGCGTGTAATGCAAGGAAAGTCAAGGATGCGTGTTGTGCAAGCTCCTTTTGGTGTAGCGTACAACACAAGACTTTAATACAATTAATTAAAAAAAAAATTTATAAAATCTTGGGCTGTTACACGGGCCGTGCCCAGGCGGGGCCGGGCCTCGCCCAAGCGGGCCGGACCCAGACCCGGGTCGGGTCGACCCGGTTCGGGCTGACCTAGGGGGAACCGGGCCGGGTCGGACCGGGCCCGAACCCCCTAATACCGGACTTTTTCGGTCTGTTGCCTATAACTTGGGCTACGGACCTCCGATTGATGCACCGTCAGTTGAGTAGAGATCCTTGGATCGAGACGGTCGTTTTGGTATATTACACTCAAGGTTTTGGAGTACTTTTGGTTCGGCCGGGTTGGTTCGTACACGAAACCAACCGGACCCTCGGAGCAGAAACACTTATAACTTGAGCTCCGGACGTCCGATTGACGTGTCATCGACTTGATGGATTCCTCTTAGTGAGACGGACCTTTTGGCTTACTCTGCTTGAGGTTTGGATGGAGTTGGAGTACGGTCAGGTTGGTTTTGACTTAAAAACCAACTGGGCCCCTAGAACGAAAAAGCCAATAACTCTCAGACCGGGCGTCCGATTGACGCACCGTCTGTGACGTTGAGTTCCTGTTGATGATACGGAACTTTTAGATACATCAAATCCAGACTATGTGTCAGTTGATGTATCAGCCCCTCGGCTCATGGAGCGGACCCTCCCAAACGAGCTTGGTGTGTGCGGGAACCCTAGAGCTGGCTGCGAATGCGACGACGATGACGACTGTAAAAAAATCCTCCATGGATTCGACGGCAATGACTACGGCACTCAGCGATCCTACGTGGATCAGTGCTACCGATCCTGTGTGGGTCAGCGCTCAGCGGTCCTGTGTGGGCCAGTGCCTACAGATTTTGTGTGGGTCAGATCCTGTGTGGGTCATATCCTGTGTGGGTCATTGCGGGGGTTAGTACCTATCGATCCTTTGTGGGTCATTGCGGGGGGTTAGTACCTATCGATCCTATGTGGTTCCGACGGCTTAGATGAATCAATGGCTATATCTGATCATCTCTATCATCATACGAAGAAGTATACTTGTGTGAGCTGAATCTTGACTTGCTTTCTTATGTGGATTCTGTTGTGCTATCCTGTGTGGATGTGATCGAACTTGGGCTCGGATGTTGGAGCGAACTGGAATTGATGACTTAGGTATATGTATGGGCATATACCTAAGTAGTGTCAGATGTTACTTCATGATTATATCTTTCCTTTTTGGATTATCCTTTTTGGATTCTGGGAGACATTCGGGGGTCTCGGGGTCCCTACTGAGTAGCTTATACTCACCCCTGCACGGGCTATGCCCGCACTAAGTTGTGTTGGTTGCAAACGACGGACAGCGCTGATCGTGGTTGAGGCACGAGGAGCATATCAGTACCCGGAGGTGGACCACTGGGCGGGACGTACTCGGAGCGGACGGCTGGACCCAAGGAGTTGTGGAGGCTATCTGTACCCACCCTTCAGGTGGGACTTCCAGTGGATGGCTCGACGCTACGGATTTACTTTTCAGCTGTACTTTACTTTCATTTTGGGTTTGTATTCTGGCCCACATACTTTACCACACTTTCTATTGTACCCAGTTTTTACTTAGTGTTTATTTCTGCCTGCTTGCTCTGTGGTGTTTGTTTACTTTATAAAGGCAATGTCTTCCCTTTTTACCGGGAATTATGCCTTGGTGATGGTCGCCATCCCATGACCTATGGAAGGTGGGCATGGGGTAGTCACGGCACGGGCCCCGAGGATGGGTCATGACAAATTGGTATCATAGGAGTTCGGTTCTACCGCAGAACTCAGGACTCTGATCTTTCTTATATGTGAAGAAATAGTGTTAAGCATATTGAGTGTGGTTATCTATCCAAGGAGTCCACTGTTGGTGCGGCGGCCGACGTATCCGTACACCAGGACCCTAACTTCTGATTTCTGAATTAATGCACGAGAACATTGATTGCATATATGTTTTAAGTTTTCTTTGTGATTAATTTGTGTCAGCTCACCAGGTATATTGTTTAACCGTGGTGCACCTGTTTCTTTTCAGGATGGCCCCACAACAGCAAGCAGCTAGGGTTACGAGCGTTGTGCATGACGACAGCCCACCGAGCGACGAGGCCTCGGTACAGGGCCCTTTGACAGTAGAGGCACCAGCGGTAATGCTACCTGCCGAGCCACCGATGCTACCAGCCCCAGCTGCTGACGATGCACGTCACCTTAGTGCACTGCACGGGTTTCAGTGCCAGCGACCACCCAGGTTCCATGGGGAGACGGACCCCCAGGTAGCTAAGGGTAGTTGTATGGGTTTTCAGCTTTGTGAGGACACCAGTAGACCTCATGGTGATCCTCGCAGTGAGCCTACTGCATGCGACAGCAGGCAGATGGTGGAGCTTGATGATCCAGGTGCACGATGAGGAATCTCTCCTCTGGATGGACTTTGAGAGCCTCTTCCGATCGGAGTTCGTTCTAGCCACCCTCCATGCGGTGCGCATCCAGGAGCTTCTACAGCTGCAGCAGGGCATCCTGAAGGTCACCCAGTACTCGAAGAGATTTACAGATCTCTCGCGCTATTCGACGGACATGGTACGAGACCCATTCTTCTGGGCCCGAACCTTTGAGCAGGGATTGAGGCATGAGATCAGGGCATCGCTGATCTCCCTCAGCATTCTGACACAGGCAGGGGTACTGGAGAGAGGCCTTATCATCGAGAGCTTCCTTGTTGAGCCTACTTCAGCAGCGAGACCTGCCGCAGGGCGGCACGTAGTAAAGTCTTCTGCAGCAGGAAGTTGATGGATGACTCATGGGTCCAGAAAGACTAGACCCTCAGGAAGATGACCACCGGACACTGGCTCAGTGGTACGGGGAACATAGCTCAGAGCCAGTCTTTCGAGAGGCAGACAGTGCTACGCATGCGGCGGGCAGAGCCACATGGCTCGTGACTGCCCGACCCGCCGTGGTGAGGAGCAGTAGACGGTTGAGGGACCACCAAGGCAGAGGCAGAGGGTCGATCGTGGCAGTCCACAGGGAGTAAGCGGACGAGGAAGAGGAGCTGGCCGAGCAGGAGGTGGTGGGAGACTCTTTGAGGCTCTACCACCACCACCACCAAGAGGTCCACCCCGACAATAGGGAGCTGGTGGGCAGAGACAGACACAGCTTCAGGCAGCGGAGGCCTACGACCACGGCACACCCGAGATGATTCGAGGTACTATCTGTGTCTATTCCACCCTTACTGCAGTTCTTATAGACACATGAGAGAGTCATTCTTTCATAGTCGCTGCCCTTGTTCAGAGCTCGGAGATTTCGACAGAGCCGTTGGCTCGATCCTTACGGCTAGAGACTCCTACGGGAGCAGACTTGATGATTACGCACTGGTTCCGGCAGTGTGAGCTTACTATAGGAGGCGAGATATTCGGCTAGGATCTTCTTGTAGCGTCGTTGAGACCTTACGACGTCATCTTGGGCATGGATTGGTTATCTACAGTCCATGCTCAGATTGACTGTATTAGGCGCAAGGTGCGGTGTGTACGCACCGACAGGTGTAGGTTCACCTTCACCAGCGAGAAGGGAGCTCTCGTAGCACAGGATGGACTCTCGCAGAGGAGAGGACATCCCATCACTCATCAGTTGGCTAGCCTCATCCTAGGAGCAGTTGACGTGCGAAGTCATAGTTTTCCTACAGTAGTGGATCAGTATGCGGACGTTTTCCTCGATGATGTTCTAGGACTACCTCCTCATAGAGAGGTAGAATTTTATATTGATATGTACCCTGAGACAGCCCCGATATCCACTCCAGCATATCGGATGGCTCCTGCCGAGATTCGAGAGCTACGGGTACAGTTGGAGGACTTGCAGGGCAAGGGATTCATCTGACCCAATGTTTCACCCTGGGCTTCCCCGATATTGTTCACCAAGAAGGCGGATGGGAGCTTGCGACATTGTGTCGACTATCATCGCATGAACCAGGTGACAGTGAGGAACAAGTATCTGTTACCGAGGATTGATGAACTCTTCGATCAGCTCAAGGGAGAACGGTGGTTCTCAAAGATAGACCTTAGATCAGGTTATCATCAGCTCAGAGTTCGGGACGAGGACGTGCAGAAGACGGCCTTCAGATGTCGGTATGGCCACTATGAGTTCTTGGTTATGCCATTCGGTGTAACCAATGCTCCATTAGTGTTCATGGGCCTCATGAACAGGATCTTTCAGCTATACCTCAATTGATTTTTCATGGTCTTCATCGATGACATTTTGATATACTCAACCACTGAGGAGGAGCACGCCTACCACTTGCGGCTTATACTTGACACACTCCAATAGCACCAACTTTATGGAAAGCTCTCGAAGTGTCAGTTCTGGATACGTGAGGTCCACTTCTTGGGACACGTCATCTCTGTGGCAGGAGTTGCGGTGGATCCTGCGAAGATTGAGGCAGTGCTAGCTTGGGAGCCACCCAGGAGCGTGACGGAGGTGCGGAGTTTCTTGGGACTAGCTGGGTACTACCGGAGATTTGTGCCAGACTTCTCCAGAGTTGCGGCACCACTCTCATCCTTGAAGAAGAAGAGGAAACCATTTGTGTGGTCAGACAGATGTCAACAGAGCTTCCAGGAGTTGAGACAGAGATTGACTAGCGCGCCTATCTTGAGGCTACCGGAGGAGGGAGTTGGGTACGTAGTTTACTGTGATGCATCAGGGACCAGACTCGGATGTGTCCTAATGCAGGAGCGAGCCGTGATCTCCTACGGATCATGTCAGTTGAGGCAGCATAAGCAGAACTACACTACCCATGACCTAGAGTTAGCACCGGTGGTCTTTGCTCTGAAGATGTGGTGACACTATCTGATGGGAGAGTGCTTTACAGTCTATTATGACCATCAGAGTCTCAGGTACATATTCTCGCAGAAGGACTTGAACCTGAGACAGTGGCGATGGCTCGAGTTCCTCCAGGACTATGAATTTGAGATAGTCTATACTCCTGGGAAGGGGAACGTAGTAGCCGATGCTCTCAGCAGGAGGACGGGCATTCAGCTACTTGGGGAGGCGACAGAGCAGCTAGCTGCTTTGCAAATATCCTTTGTGGATATAGATGGAGCAGCCTTCCTTCAGTCACTCACAGTCACTCCTCCACTACTGCAGCGGGTTAGAGAGGCACGGCATGGGGATGCCGATTGTGAGATGTGGCGTGCGCAGGTATCCTCAGGACATGCACCTGATGGTTTCTCCTTAGGAGGATAGTACAACATCCTTTTCAGAGGACGTACATTGGTACCAGTTGCTTTACGGGAGGAGGTGCTGAGAGAGTTTCACACTTCCCCTTTGGCGGTACATCCTGGAGTGGCGAAAATGTACCAAGATCTCAGATGACATCACTTGTGGCCGGGCATGAAGAAGGTTGTGGCAGAGTTCATTTCTCGATGCCTCACCTTCCAGCAGGTGAAGGCAGAGCACCAGGTACCAGCAGGCTTGGTAGAGCCCTTGGAGGTCCTGGAGTGGAAGTGGGACGACATATCTATGGACTTCGTGACTGGACTTCCACGCACTTCCATAGGTCACGACTCCATTTGGGTGATTGTTGACCGACTCACCAAGTCGGCTCACTACTTACCCATCAGAGAGCAGGGCTTAGTTGAGAGATTGGGATGTCTCTACGTTCAGAAGATTGTATGGATTCATGGGGTGACATCATCTATCGTCTTCGATCGAGATGCTCGCTTTACTTCCCGGCTTTGGAAGGGGTTGCATGAGGCATTCGGGATGCAGCTACGTCTGAGCACCGCCTTTCACCCTCAGACGGATGGTCAAACGAAGAGAACCATTCAGACTCTTGAGGACATGCTCCGCGCATGTGTCCTCGACTTTGGTCGTAGCTGGGAGGACCACCTACCCTTGGTGGAGTTCACGTACAACAACAGCTACCACTCCACCATCGGGATGGCACCATACGAGGCGTTGTACGGGAGACCTTGAATATCACCATTGTGTTGGACAGACCCTGGGGAGTCAGCACTTGTGGGAATGAAGATGGTCCAGGCCATGATAGAGAAGGTACAAGTCATCCAGGAGCGGATGAGGACAGATTAGAGCCGGAAGAAGTCTTATACTGACAGGAGGCGGAGGCCACTTGAGTTCGAGGATGGCGACCACGTCTTCTTGCGGGTCTCACCTCGACATGGATTATGAATATTTGGCTGAGGCGGCAAGTTGTCTCCATGATTCATCGGACCATTCCAGGTCCTCAGCAAGATTGGCGAGGTGGCTTATCGCCTCGCTCTACCACCTCAGTTGAACCAGGTGCATGACGTCTTCCACGTATCCCAGCTGAGGAGATACGTGCACGACCCAACGCATATCATTGACCATGGGGAGCTGGACATTAATGATGGGACGACTTTTGCAGAGGTCCCGGTGGAGATTGAGGATCAACAGGAGTGGGTCCTGCGTGGACGGTCGATTCCTATAGTGCACATCAGATGGCAGCACGGGAACCTCCAGGAGAGCACTTGGGAGCGGGAGGCTCAGATGCGTGCTCAGTACCCACATTTGTTACCCTAGTTTTTGATGTATCTTTACGGGGACGTAATGTCTTGAGGTGAGAGTGATGTAAAGACCCATAAAATTCAAGGAAATTTTTTTTCTTAATTTTCTTTGGAATTTTACAAGAACGCAGTTTCTGACGGCACCTAATTCCAAGGCTCAGTGTGCCCGGAATCTTTTTCTGAAGTTTATCTCGGGTACGTTCAGTGAATGAACGAGCGGGTTTTTCTAAATTTTGAACCGGTGCTCGGAATATAATTCTGAGGGCACCGATGGAATTGCAGCGCCGGTGATTGCTTAGAAACACCTTTTTCGGAGTTGTGTTTTCTCGGGTGTGGTTTTTAATTTTTGGGGTTAAGTTAAGGAATAAAATAAAAGTGGTGCGACCAATTTATTTTATTTTGCTTAACTTAAGTTAAGTGGATGATGTGGGACTCACAATATCCTACCCACTCGGTAGGATATTTGTGAGGTGGGGCCCACACGATCCCCACCGTTTATTTTCTTCCTAAACCCCCTCCTTTAATTAAGTAACGCACTCGTACCCCCCAATTAATGAAGTCAACCCTTTCATTTTTTGTAGTTAATAAAAGACTTAATAATTTGGCAGTTTAAGCATTGTAATTAATTCACTTAATTTTTTGATTTGTTTTTGAATTTTAAAACGCTTGGCTTGAGAAATAAAAATAATACAACTCTTATTTTTATTAGGTCGGTGGTGTTGAGAGGGTTTGGGAGAAAGAGGGGAGGCTTGAATATCTTCATCTTCCTCGAAAAAGAACACGAAGAAAGTGAAGAACACGAAAAACGCAAAGAACGTTGTCCTCCATCGAAGGTCGACAAGAACACCGGATCCTCGGAGATCGATGACGCGACGCGACGAATCCTTTCTCTGCGACGCGACGACCCTTCTTCCGCGACACTTCTTCCGTGACATTCCTTCTTCCGCGACGTGCAATTCCGCGATGAACCCTTGCTCGACGACGCTTGAGGTAGGGGTTTTTGTTCAATTTAATCTATGTGATTATACCCTCAGCATGTGTTTAAAATTTTTTGTAAGCCTTTTTAAACCGCTAACGTGGTGGGTGCGGACCAACGAACAAGTCCGAACCCATCGAATCTTCGTTCTTAGTGTGCGGATCGGCGGGCGACGATGAAGCAGGCCGCATGGGCGTTGTGAGGTCCTCGCAGTGAAGGACCGGTCCCTGGAGGGCCGTTGGCGAAGACGACAGGCAAATCCGACCACCGGAGATCGTCCGGTGGTCCGCAGAGCAATCAGCCGGGATGGGCCGCTGGTCCAGCGACCGCGCGGGACCGAAGGAGGTCGGACGCGGCACTCGGACGCGTCCGTTGACAAGGAGCGGCCCCCCATGGGGGACGTGGTTTCGAGCTGGCGGGGGGCAGCATGCCACCCCGTACCACCATCCGCTCAGCCGAAACGGTCAAGCCACCTGGCCCTGACCAACACCAGCAAGCTGAGTCACGCCAACCGGGCCGGGCCGCGCCAGCCGGGCCGGGCCACGCCCAAGCGGGCCGACCCAGGGGGTACCGGGTCGGGTCAGACCGGGCCCGAACCCCTTAATACCGGACTTTTTCGGTCTGTTGCCCATAACTTGGGCTACGGACCTCCGATCGATGCACCACTAGTTGCGTAGCAATCCTTGGATCGAGACGGTCGTTTCGGTATATAAAACTCGAGGTTTAGGAGTACTTTGGGTTCGGCCGGGTTGGTTCGTACACGAAACCAACCGGGCCCTCGGAGCGGAAACGCTTATAACTTGAGCTCCGGACGTCCGATTGACGTGCCATCGACTTGATGGATTCCTCTTAGTGAGACGGACCTTTTGGATTACTCCGCTCAAGGTTTGGATGCAGTTGGAGTATGGTCGGTTTGGTTTTGACTTAAAAACCAACCGGGCCCCTGGAACGAAAAAGCCAATAACTCTCAGACCGGGCGTCCGATTGACGCGCCGTCTGTGACGTTGAGTTCCTGTTGACGATACAGAACTTTTGGATACATCAAATCCGGACTATGTGTCAGTTGATGTATCAGCCCCTCAGCTCATGGAGTGGACCCTCCCGAACGAGCTTGCTGTGTGCGGGAACCCTAGAGCTGGCTGCGACTGCGACGACGATGACGACTGTACAGAAATATTTCGTGGATTCAACGGCGACGACTACAGCACTCAGCGATCCTACGTGGATCAGTGCTACCGATCCTGTGTGGGTCAGCGCTCAGCGGTCCTGTGTGGGCCATCACCTACAGATCCTGTGTGGGTCTGATCATGTGTGGTTCATTGCGGGGGTTAGTTACCTATCGATCCTGTGTGGGTCAGATCTTGTGTGGGTCATTGCAGGGGTTAGTACGCATCGATCCTTTGTGGGTCATTGCAGGGGTTAGTACCTATCGATCCTATGTGGGTCCGACGACTTAGATGAATCAGTGGTTATATCTGATCATCTCTATCATCATACGAATAAGTATACCTTTGTGAGCTGAATCTTGACTTGCTTTCCTATGTGGATTTTGTTCTGTTATCATATGTGGATGTGATCGAACTTGGGCTCTAATGTTGGAGCGAACTGGAATTGATGACTTAGGTATATGTATGGGAATATACCTAAGTAGTGCCGGATGTTACTTCATGATTATATATTTCCTTTGTGGATTATCTTTTGTGGATTATAGGAGACCTTCGGGGGTCTCGGGGTCCCTACTGAGTAGCTTATACTCACCCCTGCATGGGCTATGCCCACACTACATTGTGTTGGTTGCAGACGACGGACAGCGCTGATCGTGGTTGAGGCACGAGGAGCAGATCGGTACCCGGAGGTGTACCACTGGTCGGGATGTACTCGGAGCGGACGGCTGGACCCAAGGAGCTGTGGAGGCTATCTGTACCCACCCTTTAGGTGGGACTTCCAGTGGACGGCTCGACGCTGCGACATTACTTTTCAGTTGTACTTTACTTTCAGTTTGGGTTTGTATTCTGGCCCACATACTTTACCGCACTTTCTATTGTACCCAGTTTTTACTTAGTGTTTACTTCTGCCTGCTTGCACTGTGGTGTTTGTTTACTTTACAAAGGCAATGCCTTCCCTTTTTACCAGGAATTACGCCTTGGTGCTAGTCGCCAGCCCCTGGCCTATGGAAGGTGGGCTTGGGGTAGTCACGACATGGGCCTCGAGGACGGGTCGTGAAAAAAACCACTCAAAATTATATTTTAACACTAGAAATTATTTTTATAAAAAAAAGTTGTTTTTAATTAAAATATAATTTTTTCACTATTCATCAAAATATGGAAGTTATCAAAAAAGTACCAAAAATTTATCCAAACTAAATTTTTATATCTTTCTTCTAAAGATGATTTTTATTTCATTAAATTTAATATATAAAAGTGTAAAATATTGGTTTTAAAAAGGGTTCGCCATTAAAAGGCGGTAAAATTGTATTTTTTGAAAAATACTTCTTTTTTCTGAAAAAAATGAATTTGTTCTTATATTATGTCTAAGAAATACATAATATAGGTTCTAAAATTATATGGATTATATAAAATTCAAAATTCAGTTAGTACTATTCATAACCTCTTTTTGAACGACTAGTTTGGTAAGTCGTGGTGTGCTCGAATTTGGTGTTGCGTGTAGTGCAAGTTATTGAATTACTTTGAAGAAATAACCTAATATGAAATCTTGGGGAGTTAAAGTGGATCCATAATGAGGAATACTTTCCTGTTGAGCTACATGTGGGAGATCAACAAGATCTGAATGAATTCTATATTGAATATGAAGTACAACATGGTCTCCTTAATCCATGTGAAGTAGAACAGGCAGTACCTTTGCATGTCACTCTATCCATGGAAGAGGAAGACACCACCAATGTGGTGGAATTTGAAGAAAAGATAGAGGATCCCGACTACCTACCTCCATCAAATGAGATCTATCTTCAAGAATAACTTATCACTGAATAACTGATTGAACCAGAACTATATTAAGGAGATGATCGTTTCTTAAACTCTGTCTTTTCTGATTTCATTAAATCTGATTTCTGTATAACTCCTTATGGTTTTAAATTTTTTTATTTGGTCAATACTATCTTTTCCTTATAGGATGATGAAGAAACTGGACCTGCACCTATTGAGGAATATGTGGAGCTCCCTAGACATGTTGAATATTTTTTGAAGGAAGTTCATGAGGATATCCAAGTGAATTTTCTTAAGGAAACCAAGCCAAAAGTTTCTTACATTGATGGGGAATAATTTGATATTGATACTTCATGTTTTAATTCTATTCAAATAGATTTACACTTTGACTTCCCATTTGATTATTTTTTTGATACATTATACATTAACGAACCACTAGAATTTAAAGAATACATTGCACAAGTAGAAATGAAGGAGTAGGAGTTTTCATACTTCATCCTACCCCCACCATGAAAACTATACTACATTTTTAATGTGGAGGATATGGTATGCTCTATACATTTAATTATCCTCAATAAAAACAAATAAATAGATTCTAGGAAAATCCGCATATGGTGGTTCATGTAAAAGAATCCCCAACCACTATCAGACTTTGGATAACAATTGGTACTGCCCTCTGGAGGCAGTAAAAATTCAAGGCCCACTTGGAGGATTATACCAAGATTAATCCTTTACTTTATTTCTAGTACTTTCATTTTTAATATTAGGAATTTATATTTCAAATTCAATCTTAGGAATTAGTCTAGCATGCAGCCCACTCCATCTTGTATTTTTGAGATTAAATGAATTGTTCCTTGTGATTAATTAAGTAATTTTATTTTTAGGTTCATGATGGAAAAATAAAGCACCAAATAGCCAAGGAGGAAAGATTACTAAGATTTATTTCATAAGGGATTTCACTTTTAATTTTTATCTTTTAAACTCCTTATATTTTTTCGGAGATTCTGATTTGAACATTAAAGAGAAAATTGCATGCCCACACTTGAATTATAATTTACTTGACTAATATATGAGACATGAGTTTCTGAGGAATCCAGTGATGACATGTTTTATATTTCAATATTAATTAAATTTAATGAGTAAAATGAATAATTGGATTATTAAAATGAAGCATGGATATTGAAATGATGACTCAGGATTTGATGTAATTGATTGATTCATGTAAATGAAATTTCCCAACCATTTTTCTTGCTTTGAATTTATGAAATTTATGTTAATTGATTTTTTATTATTAATCATGCCTTGAGTTATTTTTCAATATCATATATATCATTCTCAAGAGTATTTCTAGACCAATTACTTCCTATTTATCTTGAGCTTATTTCTTGAGTGATCTTGGGACATGTCACATTCCAGAACTTTTATTCAAACTTGTCAAAGCTATGACTGTGAAAAAACACATTTAAAATGATGAAGGTATGTTTTTAAAATCCCTTATCCTTAAACACCACCTTTACATTAATCCCTCTTTATCACATAGATAATATTAATGACCTTTATTGGGATGATCCATATTTCAATCCACTTTTATTCATACCTACCCTACTCTTGGTATTTGCAAGGTAGAAGGAATCATGGGGGTAGGGATGCATATATTATAAGGAATAAGTTTGGGGGGTGCTATTTTGGGTAATTAGAAACATAATTTGATTAATTCATTTTAATATTTATTGTTTTTCCCTCTTTGATAAAAATTTAAAAAGACCAAAAAACCAAAAAAAATGATAAAAAAAGGGTTATGATTTGGGAAAACCAAGAATCACCATTATTATACCTATTATTTTTATCATAAATGATAAGGTGGTGTATGTGACGTTTATTCTAAAGAATAACTTTCAAAAAAGAAAAAAAATTGAAAATATTCATTGAAAAAAATGTATAAAAGTAAAAAAAATTAGGAGGGTGCAAAAATCATTCATTATGATTTACTGTGATCATGACCTTACTTTGAGTTTGGGGAAGTGGGAGTTTTTACTTTGAAGAGGACAATTTCATTTCACATTTATTTTTGATATCAAGTACTGTACTTAAGAGATAAACCTCCTCCTTGATCCTTAATTTTTAAAGCATAAAATCCTACAAACCTTAAGCCTTAGAGTCATTTGAACCTTTATTGTAAAGTCCTCATGATTTTATGTGTCTTTTGTCTTTACAAAGTGAATAAAGTATCTACTTTATAATCCTATGGATAAGGAACATGTTCTCATGATATTATCATAAATCTACTTGAATTTTATCATTAGAGATGAGAGAAAAGAATAAAAAATGAGGTAAATCATGACTTGGCATATTTAGAAATAATAAATTGAGAATCTTGAATGAATGAAAGGATAAGTTCCATCATTTTTAAAATGGAAAAATTAAAATACCTGAATTGATTGTTTCTTTGAGAAATGGGAAATTAAATTTATATTTTATGTTTATTTTTGAAAGTTTTGTTTTATATTGAATTTTTTTTGATTTTATTACTTTGGAATTTGAATAATAGAAACATTAGTGTCCTCTGAATTCCATGTTGATATTTTATGCATGAGGACAAGCATGATTTAAGTATGGGGGAATTGATAGATCCAATATTTTCATATTTTTTAATATGTTTTTAAATTATTTAATAAAAACTAATTTATCAATATGATCTTATTGCATCAATTTTTTATTTATATTGTGTTTTGAGAATTTTTTTGAAAATTGCCTAATTCTGAAAAATTGACAGATTTTAATCGTAAGGGTGTTTTGTGAATAACATTTAAATTATTAATAAAATTTGAGTTATTATTTTTTTTGGATTTCTTGATTTATTTTCTTCAACTTTGTATGTATCACTAAAATTTGATTCGAACATCTAGAGTCCCAAAAAAATCTATGAATTTGGAAAATATTACGGGAAGACAGTGTGGACCCCACCTATTTAACTGAAGAATAACTCAGGCTACACACCTCCAATTGAGGTGATTCCATATTTAATTTAACTAGCAGAGATATCATCATCTCTTTAATTAATTTCATGGAGTTATACAACCATTAAGGTGTCCATTTAATGTTTTTCTTTGAAGGAAGCTACCTGGAATTCTCATCCATAAAAATTCATATTAAATAATAATTTCATAACTCCCTATAGGTGCATCCAATCAATGTAAAATTTGTATTTAATATATTAAATTAAATTTACAACAACCTATAATAAGTTAACTTGGGATCATTCACAAATATGGTTTACCAAATAGGATCCAACTTTTGGGAGATGGATTCTGGAGGGGAAACTGCTGCACCGATTTCTTTTCTTCTTTTATTTTTATTTTTATTCTTTTCACTTTAGTTTTATTTTAAATTTTATTTTATTTATTTATATTAAATAAAATATAATTAATTCATGGTTTTTATTTTCATGTCTTCTTCCACACACACCCCTTATTTTCTAATTTTATTTTCTTCTCTTTCTTCCTCATTCAACCTCTCTCTTCTACACTGTGATCTCTTATACTCATGATCATGAGTAACTAACCAGAGGATGTTCCAGGGGTATCCATCTAGTTTTGTACCCAATTAATTTATCTTTCATGTTTTATGTTTCTTATTTTCTTAGATTTAGGCCGAGGGGGATCTTAGTGGGTAAGGCGTATCTGTGTCTCCACTTTCCACCTGAGGCTTGACTTTCTCTTCTGTAATATTTCCCTCGACCAAAAAGGTGGATATGTGGTCTCTCGGTGATCGTTGAGTTCACTATATATTCACAACCATAGTTAGAAGAGGATATTCACACATACTATGGATCATGATTATTAAGAAAATTTGAAACTAATAATGAGATGATGAAGGTTCACTCTAGGTAATCTCCTGGGAGAATCTACTTTCTGTCTGACATAATCCCATATGCATTAATTTTTTCCACATTGAATTATATTATATATATATATATTAATATTTCATCCATATTTAAAACCCATATTTTTATACTATTTAGTTTTATATTAGTTAAAATATAAATAGTGATAATAGATTTTTGGTGTCGTGTGAGATGCCTGCTTGAGATTGACTTTGAGTGTGCATTTTATTACATGCTTAAGTAAATATAATATTGATTAGGGATTTGTAAAAAATCCTCGAGCATCAATATATTAAAAATAAGGCATATAAATAAAATCTCTATTTATAGGTAAAGGATAAGAAGCTCTCTAAATACAAAATTTTTTTTTGTCAAAGTATGAGGAAGATAATGATAGTGAAGTGGAAGCTAAAAACTCCAGTGATGATGTTGTTAAAAAATTACTTATTATAAAAATGAGTGATGAGAATTTTACCAGTGATGAACATGGTATTTTTAAATAATAATAAAATGAGACTCATATATATTTTATGATTAAAAGATATTTAAGACAGTGTCTCACATATATTGTTAAACTTGAAAGATATAACAAGAAGTTAAAGAAATAAGATCTTTTAGAAAATAATCAAGAATCTATTCTTGAAGAAAAATCCATGTTGCTAGAATATATTGATAATCTGAAGAAGTTACTTGATGAAGAGAAAATCTTTAACATTAATCTTGAATATAATATAAAATTGAAGGAGAAATAATTTGATATTGTTCAAAAAAACATTTTAAAGTTGATCAAGGAATTGAAAACTTCCAAAACTTAGTTTCAAAACATAGTGAACGTTATAAGAAGTGTAAATCATAGAATTATCTACAAATATAATCCTCATAGGTTGAAAACAAGGTTAAATATGTTCATAAGATTAATTATTTCAAGAAGACCTTGTATATATCCAAAACAAGTGGAGTTAAAATTTCTAAAATTCCTAAAGAATCAAAGTCTAAAGAAGAAACTTCTACAACTAGAGACTCTGTTAATGGAGAGAAAAAGCCTAAGTTAATTAATAGTTTTTATAAGGATACCAAAACTTTATTTCATAATAAGGAACCAATTTTATGGTAATAAATATAATGGAAAGTAGGTACATAGTTTTGGATACAATATAAGTTATCAAGGAAGTTATGATTTATATGGATATTACTTGTACTATGGAGGATTTGTACATACAAAAAAATGTGATTGTTCAATCATAAACACTAAAATGACTCCAGAAGTTACTGGAGGAAAATTTTTAGGGGGATTTAACCCACTCAAATAATATAACATGATAAATCTAGTTTAAATATTGAAAATATATTTCAACCTCTGGAAACAATTTGTGAAATATATGATCAGCCTTGAAATATTGCTGAAGGATGCCTTATTATTCTATCTATTTAAAAATGTTTTTATAAAAAATCTCATAACACACATGTGAAAAAAGAAAATATCAAAGAGAAATACTTAGAGGTTTAAAAATCTCTCAAAACTATAAAAGGAGAAAGAACTTAGTTATTGGACAGTAGGTGTTCCTCACATATGACTGAAGATTTAATGTTTTTTAAGGTTGTGAAATAATAAAAATAAGAGATGGTGACTTTTGAAAATTTTTAGTCCCTCATAATCAAAAGAATTATATCTAAACTCATTAGAAAATAATGGTTAAAATCCAAATGGGGTTTATTTATTGATGGGATGAAACACAACTTGTTATGTTTTTCACAAATTTGTGATGAAGGAAATGAAGTTGTGTTTAGAAGAGATAGATTTATTGTTAAAAGGATTAAATATTGGAAAGTTTTAATAAAGGGAAATGAATCAAGGGAAACTTGTTTCAAGTTATTCATTCATAGGATTCATGCTATCTGAGCATGATAGAAGAAAATTGGTTATGGAAAATGAGGCTTTGTGATATATGCTAGAGGAATATAAGAAATCTGAAATGATAGAAAGTATTCATAATATTATTTACTTGATGGGAAGAATATATTGTTGTTTCTAAATATTTTAGAAAGATAATATTATAAATTTAGTACATAAGAAATTTTAGATACATTCAACTCATCCCTTGGATCTTATACATTCTAACATATACGGGCCCCTGAGAAAACAATTGAAAAAGAGAGACAAGTAATTTATTTCCTTTATTGATGATTTTATTCATATGGAATGTATTGTGTTTTTTAAATATAAATCAAAGGGTATAAAAAATTTTAAGATTTTTTTGGATAAGTGCTGAAAAAGAATTTGGATATCATGTGAGGAAGATTAAAACTAATAATAGTGTATAATATACAAATGGTAAGTTCAAAAAAAACTTTAAAAACATGGAATTTTTCATGAACTTAGTGCACCATACACACCACAATAGAATGGTGTTGGTGAAATAAAGAATACAAATTTGGTTGAGTTGTATTTAACTATACTAATTGAATGTGATACTTCTTGATTATTTTGGAGGAAAGATATTATCCTAGAATTTCATATTCATAATTTATTTTTCTATAGGAAAAACTCTGATATGAATCCTTATGAGATGTATTAAAAGGAAACCTAAAATTTTAAGTACCTAAGGGTGGTTATAATTCCTTGAATTATCAAAGTCAAGGGTGAGAATATTAGAAGTTTGATCAAAGAGGAGTTGATGGTATGTTTCTTGGCTACCCTCCTAGTGGTTGAGGATATAAGACTTATAATAAAGAAACTAAAAAATGACTCTAAATAGGTGAAAGTAATGGAAAATTATAATAGAAAGTTCTCACAATCAATGGAAAATATAAGATAAAGTAAATATGAAGTTGTTACTGTTAAACATTATAAAAAATTTCTTAATATAAGTGAAAATATATAAGCTATATAAGATAAAGATTTTGACTCTTCTATTTTATGTGATGAGGGAAAATATTTTTAATCTCATCCTATACTAATAAAATTTCTTTAAGTCCAAAACATCATTTGAGATCAAGGGAAATAGTTTCGAACTAGTAGAACATCAAGGATAGTCTCACATGCCTCTTTGTATTCTCAAATTCATCCAAGAGATGTGCAAGAATATTAGGAGCATTATGAGTAGATTAATTCCATCAATAAAGAATTATATCATATTGAGAAGAATGATACATGGTAACTTATACCCAAAATATAAAATAATAATGTGATTGGAACAAAATGGGTTTTCTAAAACTTGTTTAATGAAAAAATGTGAAGTAATAAGACACAGGGCATGACTATATTGTAAAGGATAATCAAAGGTTAAAGTAAATGATTTTGATGAGTAATTTTCCCCATAAGAAAGACTTGAAACCATTATAATCTTTATTTTTATTACTACACAACAAAAATATAGGATATTCTAGATGGATGTCATGTCATATTTTCTTAATAGAGAGATTGAGGAAGTAGTTTATATTGAGAAACTGTGTGTATTTGTTCTTGGTCAAGATGAAATATATGTGTTCAAGTTGAAGAAGTATTTTTATGGGTTAAAGCATGCTTTTAGAGCTTGGTATTATAAATTGGATACTTTCTTAAGGAAGTTTAATTTCAAGAAAGGAAGAGTTGATATTAATATCTACATAAAATAAAATCAAGAGGTTTCCCTCATTTTAATTGTTTTTTTATGATATCATATTCAAAGTGAATGATGAAGTAATGTGTGAAAAAATTTCTGAGTATATGAAGAAGTAATTTAAAATATCCATGTAAGGAGAAATGAAATAATTTCTTGGATTCCAAATCTCTTAGGATAAAAATTATGTTTTCCTTTCATAAGAAAAGTATGATAAGGAACTCCAAAGGATGTTCAACATTAAAGATTCAAATCCAATTTACACACCTATTTTAGTGGTAATTAAGTTACAAATAGATGTTCAAGGATGGTATTTGATCCTAAAGAATTTAGGAAGTTGGTTGGAATCCTATTATATCTCACATATTCAAGGATAGATATATTGTATTTTGTTACACTTTTTTATAGGTGTCAAAGTTATCCAAAAGAGAATATGAAAATACCATAATGATTGATATGTTAGTTTACATAGATTTAGATTGGGAAGGTTGTGTCCATGATAGAGAATACACATATAGTGGAGTTTTCTTCATAGGAGAAATATTTCTGAGTTGGTATACAAAGAATAAAAATTTCATGACTCTTTTCAGGATATAATTGAGTTTTTATATATCACACAAGCTACAACACAATTAATGTGTATGAATACACAACTAGAATCTTTTTTAGTTGATGTAAAGTTTCCCTTTATCTTGGATTGTGATAATTAAAGTTCTATAAATATCACTAAGAATCCAGTACAATATTCTCAGTACAAGAACATTGATATTAAATACCACTTCATCAAAGAGAATGTGGAGTGAGAGGAAATAATGTTTGAGTTAATTCCTATAATGAAGTAACATGATGATATCTTCATTAAACATCTACTATAGGAAATGTTTTATAATTTTAGGTTGATCATGGGCATACAACCTCACTCTATTCAAGGCTAAGGTATGTGATATCTATCCCCTCTCTCATATTTTATTTGGATAGTGTTTTCAATGGGGTTAAATATGTAATAAAAATATATCCATTAGTATGTTATCATGAATCCCTTCCCCTAAAGAGTACCCCACCTTGGATAGAAATGAGGGAAGCGAGATGGTGATCGCCCGAAGTCCACCTCCAATAAGCCATGGGTTTGTGAGAAGAAATGAGGGTATAATGAACATACAAATGGGTTGAATTTTACTATAATAGAACGTGTGGAAGGTATATATAAGATAGATAACAAATAAAATCCAACTCATAAAGATAAATTAAATCCCACGTACATACATGTAATGTTATACAAAACTAAAACAACTAGAAATGAAACTACAAGAAGCAAAAAAGGTAAACTTGGTAGTGACCACAAAGCCCAAAAATCTCCTAAAAAACCATGAAATAGTAAAATCTATCCTAATATCCAAGATTATCCTACTGAACTACAAAATTTATATATAAGTGTTGTGATAATCATAGGTATACTATGAAGGATCCTCCCCATAGCCTCTCATTCAAAAGATAAAGAAATAATATTAAAACCTATTGAACAAAAGGTGAATCAAAATCATCACATAAATAGGTATAATAATTTATCAACCTCACCATGGTCATCTCTCACCAAGTATCATATATGAGAGATCATATATTATAGTAATAAAACAAGGGTACCCTACTACCTATTCCCCACTGGTTTTCCTCTCTGCCCTAACATCGTATATACTAATCCATATCTCTCTAAAAGAAGTTATCCCAAAGACATCTGGCATAAGAATAACATGAATCTCATGTATCACAATGTCTAATCATCCCATTCACATCTTATTATTGTAACCAAGTAGTTTTTAGGATCCACCACAGCATGTATGTCATGTATTATACATCAAGTATTGTACCTCAATCCATCATATCCCAAACACAAAGTATGTACCTCAATCCATCATAGCCCATACACATCATACGTATAATAACCCTTATTATACTATATTTATACTTACATGTGTATTAAATAACCACAAAAAATTATAGACCTCAACACACATATATGGGGAAACCAATTTTCATGCATATTGCATATAATACTACCAAGATAAGGGAGCAGAGCTAGATGGGGTAGTCATCCATCCATCCCTCGCCAACTTGAATGTTGGGGAAAACCCCTTGCTATAGTACATTGGGTTTCAGTTTCCCAACTGATATAGGTGGGTTAGTGTCTGAAATCACAAAACATATAGGATATAATATATCTCATAACCACAATATGGGCATATCCTAGTCCTATGATCAACTGCACCTATCATCACTCAGACACCCAACATCTACTATTAGGGAATAGATATCCTTTGAGCACACAATCATTTTAGAAGAATTACATTAAATTAATTATTTCCATTTTTTAATCATTTAACCTTATGTTAATTAATTCATTATCCAATAATTAACCATTAACATTAATCTGAGTTACGTTTCACTAAACAAAAAAGTGAAGTACATGCCCTCCCAGAATAATCAAACCAAGTCCATAGTTTCTTAGGATTATCAAAAAATTATTCCAAGCACAAACCCCATGGTTTTAACATTATTACACATTATTATCATTCTATAGTTCCAGGTACTCTAGGAAAACATCCTAATCTACCATCAAAGAGATTCATACCCAAGTTCATCCATCTACCTCAACTAGTGGGGAAAGGAATGTAGATAAAAAAGAAACCCGACCATCTGGCCATTAAGAAGAATATTAATAAACAAACACCTCAACTTTTAGAAAAAAAATTAGTAAGCCTAACTTCAACCTATTCCATTATCTTGGGGTCATCCCCAACACCATCATGCATGTCACCATGCATCTTATTGTCATTGGAATCGACTATTTCCATAACATTTGTTCTTCTGTACCATATATCATCAACCATCCTAGGATCATATCACATTGCATAGCAAGGATAACATCATGAGAATAAAAAATGCATCAAGAAACAAACATAGTCAATAGGGAGACTTGGCCCTATAAATAAGGTATTTATCCTTTATATGAAAATGATATCACTTGACCTCAAACAAAAGGAATTCATCCTTCATAAGAAAATGGGAACTCTCAACCCAAAACCATTATCTTTATCAAACAACTAGTTTTTATTCCATCCTAATTTAACTAATTCATTATTATAGGTTACGACTATGGGTAACCTAAGGCGTCAACTATAATAAGCTATTCAATAATTCAAACATGCTCTCTAGTATAATCATTTAATTTCAACAACTTAAGGAAGAAAAAAAGTCCTTTATCATGTATTTTATTATTATCCACAACAATAATTATAGCTTTAGGTTATTTATCCAATTTCATTAGCACGTGGAAGAACAAAATCAATTTAAACATGCATTAAATGTCAATTGTATTACCTTAAAATTACAAGAAACAACAGTTTCATTAAATAGGCCTCCTAAAATCTTTAGCCAACCAATAAATTATACTATTTTTGTTCTTTACTAATTTCATCAAACAACATGAAAATCAAATCCTGACATACATGATATAAGGGTATAATGTAGATAGAACACTATCTAGTGGATCATGAGGCAAATCGTTATCATAGTGGTAGAACACATGAAATCACTACAACCATAAACCAATTCTTCTTTAATTTGTCTTATTATTTATTAGGGTTAATTACACCACCACACAATGAAACTAAAGCATTGTTAATTTATGATTGCACTTAAAATAAAGAAGAAGTATTGAATCCCATTCCACAAATATTATAATGTTATTTAAATGCAAAAGGAACGTCAACATGGATATTCAATCACCTCTCTCACAAGGAACCATGATCTCCCAATAATTTTGTTCCATGAATGCACTAACAAAAAATAAAATAAACTCCATTAGAAGGATGGATTTTAACCTTCATAACATGGAAAGGATAAATTAGATAAAATTATATTTAAAGGAGAAGAAACCATAAGAAAAAGAGAAGGAACTCACCTTAGATCACCATGATTTGATCTCATGAAGCTAGGGATTAATCCCTATTGAAGGGGGATTCAAAGTCTTCAAAAAGCACTATGAGATTCCTATATTTTGAGAGGAAAATTTTGGAGAAAAGTGGGTTCATATAGGGTTTTGGGTATTTATAAGACAACTCAAATACTAAATATTGTGGAATAGAATTTTGGAAAATGCCGCAAAACTTCATGATATAGGGAATACTATGGAACAAATTAGAATATAATTATACAACCCCTCTTTTCAAATATCATCCAAAAACCATAAAACCATGCATGATGAAGATCTTATATACTTGAGGGAGGGACAATGGTGTACCCTAGACCAACGCACTACAGATATTTTTTCCAAGAAAGGAATTACATTGTAGCCAACCACCCATAGTTTAACTACCCCCTAATTTGATAAAACCTCTTCAAACCCCCACACCACAACTAGGATTCTCTATGTTGTGGTGGTCAACCGTTGGGGAGGGGCATATAATTTAGACTCTCTCCATGGAGAAACTATTCCAAAATTGGAAGTGGATTTAAAATTTCCATTATTGGGACCCTATGCTGATGAAAATCCCATTATGCCATAGAAATGAAGACTAATGTGTAGAATAAGGATCCACTGTGTAAAATACTCTATTAAGATGATAATTTATCTCAACCCTCCATGTTTCCATTATTAAAATCCATAGAACCTTCTCCATAATCCTTTACACCCCAAAAACACAAAGGAAATGGATACCAAGATCCAATACCTTACATCAGATACCTATTGAACTACTCTCATCCTCAGGAATTCAAAACAAAACCTAGTGAAAAGAAAGAAAATTGGTTATCTAAACAACCAACCTTTGAGATACATCTCAAGAATATCACCATCATAGGATCTCTACCACCTCGTTATAGGAACAAAGTGAAAATCCAGGGAGAAACAACCACTAACTCTTAAAAAATACCCAAGGAAGATACCTATCAAATGAGAGTAAGGCCACTACAAGAATTAAATAGAATCTAAAAAGGTTCAATAACCAAAAAATGAGAAATGCTATAATATATGATATAAACAATAAAAGATCAAGGTGATGAGTGTGAATCTATGACTCACCTTCCCAGGTAATCTCCTCAAGATAACTATACCACCACTAGACATGAACCAATGTGATTTCACTCCCATGTAACACTTTATCCTAGTGATTCTAGATCACCATAGTCAACTCCTCAAAGGTATCATAATCATCAATGTTGATCTCATCATAATTAATTGTATGGGAATCATCATAAAGGTAGTGGAAGATATGAAACACATGGAAGGAATCATGAATATAGAATATCTATAAGGGAATTATTATATAACACTCCATTAATCCAACATGAGCCAACACCTCAAAATCCCAAAAAAACAGAGAGAAAGATTACTCAAATGTAAAAACCTTTATTTCCCATGATGAGTATTCATCTTCAGAATTACATGGTCTCTAACTTTGAACTTCATAGATCTCCTCCAATGATAGATATAATACTTCTGGAAACCTTGTTCTACATTAATCATTTCATAAATTTCTTAAACCATCTATGTCATGTTCTGCACTAGATCCAACCTGAGAATTTCTGACTCCCTAACCCTAGTCTAGCACTATTTAGATCAGAAAGGTTGGTCATGAAATGCTTCAAACTGTGTCATACTAATGGTGGAGTGGAAACTATTATTTTAAGAAAACTATACAAAGGGTAGTTTCCTCATACATAAACCCCTAAAATGTTGAACATAAGAACCTAACATTCCTTCAGGATTCTAGATGGTCTTCTCTACCTAGCCATCCAACTACAAATGAAAATCAGTGCTAAAGAATAATAGATATCCAATAACATATTAAAGACCTCTCCACACCCTAGAGGTAAAACAAGTATTATGATCATATTTAATCATCCTCAGTACTCCATTGAGTCTCACCACCTCCTTTAGATACTGCCTCAACAAAACCTCTACTGAGATCAACTCCTAAATCCCTATTAAGTAGGATGATTTAATCAAATGGTTTACTATCACCCATATAGAATCAAATACTCCATAATATCAACATAAACTGGTAATTAAGTCTACTGAGATTTCTTCTCAATTCCATTGAGGAATGTATAATGGATGGAGTAAACCATCAGAATCATGGTGCTTGACCTTCACCTTCTAGTAGAACAAACAACAAGACACAAAATCTATAACTGCGTGATTTAAACCAGACAACCAAAACATCCCTCTCATAGCTTGATACATCATTATCATGCTAGGATTTACCACTAAGGGTGATTTATGAAACTTGTAGAGAACAATCGGAAACATTTCCAAAGGGATGAGAATCCTCCCTTGTAACAACACCTAGTGTTATGCATATTTATAACAATCATTAGGGTTATCACTAAAGATAACACGATCTCTCTAAAGCTCTACCTTAGAATCTCTTATATGGGACTCCTCAGCCAGTTACACTAAAGGCGACTTCACTGTCATCTAAAAAAAATTATGCCTCTAACTTCTCCCATATCCAAATGCATCACTAATATCTCTTCCATCACTCTCTAGGAAATATTCATGCATAGCATCACTATTTGATTTCATGCTCTGTGCATCATACACTAAATTTCACTTTCCTGGTGTATAAGAAATATGGAAGTTGTAATACTATAAGAATTTCATCTAATGATACCTTACCAAGTTTAATTCATGTTAGGACAAGACTTAAATTAGGCTTTTATGATTGGTAAAAACCACAAAACACCCTTTGATGAGGTAATGTTTCCACAAATTCAAGTAAAAAACAACCACTACTAACTTGAGATCATGGGTGGAATAGTTATTCTAATGGGGATGTAACTGATGATACCCATAAGAAATAATTGATCTTTAATGCATCAGAACAAAACACAACCCAAGACATGAAGTGTAATATAAAATCAAAACTTGAACTCCCACTACTAGAAAACAAAAGAGTAGAGCACTGACCGAATTCCCCTTTAGGTATTCTAAAGTTGTTTGACATCGGTCATTCTATAAGAACACCTGATCATTTCTGTTCAAAACAATCATAGGATCCACAACCTAATGGAATTTTTCTTTGAACATTTCATAATAGTTTGTAAGACCAATGAAACTATGAACCTTTTAAATAGTGATGGGGGTATTCCCAAGAAATGATTACCTCTACCTTTAAAGGATACGTAGCTACTCCTTGTGGGTACACAAAATTACTTAAGAAACAAACTTCATGAGGCCAAAACTCAAACTTTAAAAACATTACGAATAGCTGTTGAGGATAAAGAAATCCCAAAATGGCATGAGGATGTTATGAATGATATTCCACAGATGTGGAGTACTCTAGGATTTCATTAATGAAAACAACCATGAATTAATCCAAGAACTCTATAAACACTACGTCCATAAAACCCATGAACATGGTTGGAGCATTCATCACACCAAAAAGAATCACAAAAAAACTTGTAATACCTATGATGAAATTATAAAGTAGTATTTGGAATATCCTCATCATTCAACTTCATTTAATGATCTCCTGACCATATATCAACATTTTAGAACAAACTATATCCTTTTAAGTGATTGAATAAATCATCAATATATGGTAGAGGATAGCGGTTCTTCACCATAATCTAGTTTAAGAGATGATAATAAATATAATGAAACAAATAACCATTTTAATTATTTATAAATAGAATTGGTGCACCCCAAGGTGACACACTATTATTAACAAAACCCTGTTATAACATATCATCGATGTGTACTCGCAACTCTCGCAACTTGGAAGGTTCCATCCTATACAGAGACATCTAGATTGGAGAAGTTCTCAGTTGTAGATATATATGAAACTTTATATCTCATTGAGGGGTAATGGTATAACCTAATTAGGAAAAACATCAAGGTACTCTTCAAAAACCCTATGAAAATAAGATCCTTTAATGAACTTAGCATCAACTTGGCCATAAAGGAAGGAAAGGACAAAACTCTCCTCCAAAACATTTGAGGTATTCACTCACCAAATAGAAAAATAGAATCTCCATTAACATAATATAACACAACATTTTTCATAAAAAAATATACCATATCTTACACTAAATATAGCTATTTAATACCAATTATGATGTCATAGGTTTGTATCTATGAACATAAGAAGTCTCCTAAGGAGCGGTGTTGCCCCATCACTAGCTCACCACCTCTATATAATTCATATAGATATGCTCGGCCTCCAACTGGTGTATTCAATTCCAAAGTCACTAGAATAATCTCTACCATAAGTCCAAAATAATGGACTAGTATAGGTGATATGAAGGAGTGTGTAGCACCTAAATATAATAAATCATATACCCAAGTGGAAAGCAAGAAAATGGTACCTTGAGCGACATATGGCTCACCTAGCACTGGAAATTATAGTGTAAGAACATGGTTTTTATTTGAGGTATGGAAAATTTTAATTTAAGTTTGAATCCTTAATTTTATCCTTTTAAATGTTAATTATGGTTTAAGGAAGAGTTTGGGAGCATCTGGGGATTTTTTGGATCCCAGATATCTGAATTTTAGAGGAAACAATTAGGCCACATGGTTAGTATAAACTGTGCAGCCCAGTCCACACGGTTAGATAAACCATATGGCGTGCTATGGGGATCTATAGAGGTGAGTTAACAGGTTTTTCATGATTTTTATAACCATATTTTTCAGCCTATGGTGGTGTGTACCTTGGGTAGAGGTGGATGCACGAGTAGAGCACATTAGGAAAATTATGCTCCCCCAATTGTGCAAGCCACTATCCTTGGATAGTAGCTATTGCATGGTTGGCACACAATTTGGAAAACTATGTGCCTCTTAAGATTTGGGAATTTTTACCTTTTAACCCCTCTCTCTTTATAACCCCTCATCATTTTTATTTTCTTTCTCCAGTGGACAACAACCCTTCTCCTCCTCCCATTAAAGCATCCTCAAGACTCCTCACCTAGGCTTTGAATCATATTCTTTGTATGACCTCTGAATTAAGTTACGTATGTCACATTGGATAACCACTGGTAATATCTCTAATCATTTATATCCTTTTATCATTTTTCCTTCCCTTGATGATTCTATTTTGGTGTGAACTCATCTGCCCTATGTTATATTCATTTATATATTCCTCTATTTTCTTTTGATCTAGGCCAAACTAAGGAACGATACTGGTTGATGCATCTACTACAGTCAAAAGGTATGTGGTTTATAACTTTACCCTCAAAGTATTGTATTTTTATAAATTTTTGTTGTTGTACACATGCTGGTCCCACCGGACATTGCTTTAAAAATTCTTATACCTTTAATTTAAATCATTTAGAGTGTACTCTAAGGAACTAATGACACTTCTTGAAATCATTGGAGATCGAGACCTCAATGTTAACCACCCCAAGTAGGCTGTGTTCTTTTCTATGCCTTTAGTGACCCATGTTGGGTTTACTTGAGATCGTGTTCAGGTGTTTTTGACTTGAACTTTGTTAAGGTAAGTGTTCCATCATAATTAAATGAAACTTTAAATTATTAAATGGAAAGTGTATATATATATATATCACTTGGACTTGGAAAATGTATTTAAATTTATAATTGGTTGCATGACCTTAATTCACCTTAACACGTATTATAAAAGGTAATGGAATAAACCTAATGAATTGAAATTGAAATGAGTATTACATGACCTATGATAAAATATGTATATAAATGAAATGAGTATAAGGTTCTTGCTACATATGGACCTATTTCATCTTTATAAGAATGGTTATACTTGATCCCACCATTGATTCCTAAGGGAATTCCTTGACCAATTAGAGGATTTCATTTTGATTCATTGAGGTTATTGTAGTGGGAGATACCCACCATGGAATTTTGTCCTTTTATTATTATGTGAATTCCTTGGTGATGTACGGATGATTCACTTGACTCTTTTATCGATATTAGAATGCGTTTTATTCACTCCTTGGATTCAGCTTGATGTCTTTGAACATATGGAGCTATGGATTCACCCCATAATTATTGTGGATGAGCTCCATAGACTTGGTTAGACTCTATTATAGTGTAATTACATGGATATAACCCTTGGATTACACTCATACCCTTATTTATAGAGTGCATGAGTTACTAATATGAGTTGGATCGACCCCAAAGGTCAAGGATGCCTTGGTTCTCTTTGGATCCTCTTTTACATTATCATCATTATTACCCCATGATTACTAATATATTATAATTATGAACCCCTAGCTAAAAACTAAATGATCACTTGTTCAGAGACATTTCAAGATGAGTCTAAATCACACATGGGTTATTTATTTTCAAAATTGTTTACTTTTATATACCTACATACTGTTAAAGTTTATATTCACATACTATATTTGTATAAACACCATTGGTGGTGGCCTACTAAGTTTATCTCACACCTTTTCTGAGTTTTCATTGGTACCCGGGTAGACTATATGATCACATATGTGAAGAAAAGTATGTTTCCCACTTTGGACACCTGAAATCTTGATTTATGATGGGATCTTGGTAGTAGATGACTGAGCCAGTGCTTGGGATTCTTGGATAGTTTTTTCCCTTTATTATTATTTTGTATATTATGTATTTTACTATCTGACTTCTCCCATGTATTCCTTTTTTCATTTTTCTAGATAAATTCCATCATCTTTTTTATTTGATATAGTTTACATCTTTTGATAATCATTCATTTCTTGATGTTTATGCTTGTTTTTGATGCCTTATACATTATTATTACACTTCCATTGTTTATTTATTTATCTTCACCATTGTGATTCACTATGAATATAGGTAATAGTCTCCCCATAGGCACACCTTAGTCTCTCAATACTAGTCAGCATCCTCTAGCACACGAGGAGGGGAGTTTGAGGACATCTAGAAAATCGGGTTTGGTTACTTAGGAGTGAACTGGATCTGAGACATTACAAAGTGGTATCAGAGCATTTATTTTATTTTCCTTACTATTTTTGGATGGTATAAAGAAGATTATGAACATTTTAGAACTTGTTCATAAGTCAGTCATGGGAGTAGTTAACCAACATTTAAGGTAAACACCAATTTTCCTAGGAATGAGAAATTTTTGTTCATATATTCCACCTATTATAGTTGATATATTTTCACTATTAGGTGATGTACATGGATTGTGGTATTTATTATTCTTTATGGAGATTATAAAATGGCTGGTATGGTAATTATAATTTCTACATGCATCATTATAGGCCCTTATGGATTCGCATTTCATTCCTATACCATGCCATATAGGTGCATTTTATTGCTTGCATTGAATATGTTTTTTGTAATTGTTGAGTGTGATTTGGTAGTGATTTATGCATGTGCCACTAAAATTTTTATTAAGGAAGGGAAATTGGTATTTTAAAGTGTCAACATTAACCAAAATGGTGTTTTCCCATATAGATTAATGATGTCATCATAAAGAGAAAATTTTGATCCATGTAAGTTATGTACCCATGGTTACATGAGATAGACTTTGGATACAATTACATGATTACCAATTTCAATTTATAAAGTGCATATAAATTTATAAATTTGGAAAGTGTAATTCATCCAATAGACCCATTGTATTCTACATGTTACATTATGATACAGAATGTAAAATGGGGTGGTTGTAATTAAATGTGTGTCAATTTCAATTTATAAAGAGAATGAGACTTTCTAAACTGGGAATGATATTCCATTTAATTGAACATTTTATTATGTATAAACTAACTTATGAACTTAAAATATAAACCTTGATGTATAAAATAATTGGTTTCCTATAAATGAGAATTCCAAGTGAAATATAAAGAGTGTTTTCCTCATTAAATTGAAATTGACCATCCCTATATATTGGAACCCTTATAAATAAAAACATGAATGATTACCAATACCCTGACCATATGAGTGGGTAGTTGGGGTAGTATGTTGGGTAGTGATCCCTTTTATTTGGTTATGATTCCATTAGAGATTTTATCTTATTTGGCATCTTATCATGATGTATGTGCTTGGAATTTTTAGAACAATGACACCACGATGTCCTCAAGTCATGCCCTAAGAGGGTGGTGATGACCATATTCTAGGGATGGTGGGCCTTGAGCCATTAGTTTTACCTTCAGGAGTTCCACCTATGGAACCACCTACTATTCCCAAACTAGGTATCGATGATATTCTTCGAGTGGGTTTCTTACTCTATATAAATTCTATGCATGGTGGTCCATGGCTTACACCTATGATGTTTGACCTTACACGAAAGTTCAAGTAGCAGTATCCTCCCATATTCATAGGGGATGGTAGTCCTTGGGCTGTTGGGTCATGTCTGGAATCCATTTTATCTATCTTAGAGAATCTGTAGATACCTCTAGAGATGAGGGTCAAGCTATCAACCTACATGCTGCATGATTCTTCAAGCACTAGTGAGATGTGATTACCCAGGATGGTTTTCATCAGGACATTATATGGATGAACTTTTATACTGCCTTCTATGATTAATTTTTCCCTAAGATACTAAGAGAAGACCAAGCCATGGATTTCATGCACCCGAAGTAGGGTGTTATATTTTTCATGGACTATTCATCTTGTTTCACCAAGATTAAATCCATTGCACCACTTCTTTCCAATGATGAGTTATCATGAGAAAGATTCTTCAAGTATGGAATTAGGTATGCCGTCTAAACTTTTGTGGATTTATTTCTCCTTTTTTCCATTTCTGAGATCATCAACCAAGCTCTTATTACTAAGTGAAAATTGAGGGAATTTGTTAGTACAGGTCAAATAGGGTCAGTGTTGAGATAGGGTAGTAGTTATTCTAGAAGCAATAAGTGAAGCATTAAGGTTTCTCATCATAACAGTGGTGGCTAGAGTATCTGAATGGGTAGATCTGTTGTATACCATCAGTGTGGATTAAAGGGGCATGTTAAGTCATATTATGATAGAAACTCACTGGAGTGTCATGATTGTGACCTGATAGGTCATCTTCAGAGGATTTTTCACATCTTTCTGCCAGTTTCTAGTGTAAGAGTACATGCACCAACTCCACCTTTAGGATAAGGATCAATGAATCTGCATCAGGAAGGGAGCTCGAGTATCACCGACCAAATAGGTTGAGGAGGAGATCGTGGTTGAGGTAGCCAGACTTCTAATTTTCAATGCCAGCAGAGCAGACCTGCTCAGGGTAGTTTAGCTCTAGCTCAAAGCTATTGATCAATCCAATTTCATGAATTATATCAGATACTGAAGGAGTAAAGTGTAGGATCATCTACTGTATGATGTACTATTCAAGTATCCTCTACTATCATATCTTCTTTATTTGTTATAGGTGCCTCATACTCTTTAATTTCTGTATTTATTGTGGAAATACTTTATCTTGAATTTTAGTAATTTTTTGGGCTGATGACCCAGGATACACCATTGGTTTTACGGTCATAGGGTATACACCAATTTAAGGTTTTTCCTCTTAAGATTGGCGGTTATCGATTCTTTTGGAATTTTATTATCCTTGAGATTATAGGGTATGATTTTATACTTGGGATAGATAGGATCATGCCTTATCATTCCCACATTGACTTTTATCCCTAAAGGGTGACTTTCACATTACTCGAGGGAAATAGATATGTATATAAGGTCAAGTGGGATGTCCAAAATTAGTCGATTAGAACTAGAACATCATGGTTTGGGAGGAGTGATATTCCATATTACTATCATTTTCTTGGATGATCAGATGATGTGTCTAATAGATTTTCCTCTGGTGGTAGATTTTTTTAGGGATGTTTTCTTTTAAAACTTCTCTGGAATATCTACTAAGATATAGGTGGATATTATGACTGATCTTGTTCTTAGAGCATATCCAATATCTATTCCTCCATATAGGATGGAACCTACTAAGCTCTAGGAGATCAAGTGATATTTGGAGGATTTATAATATAAGGGTTTTATCTAACCCAAAACCTCACTTTGGGGTTTTCCTATCCTTTTTGCTAAGAATTCATATGGAAACCTTAGTCTATGCATGGATTACCAATGGTTTAACTAGATTACAGTGAAGAATCAGTATCCATTATCTAAAATATATGATATCTTCAACTAGCTCGGAGGAGATAGAGTGTTCTAGAAGATAAAACTAATATTAGGATATCATCTAGTGTGAGTCGAGACTTTAGATATATCATGTATGGTTTTTCAAATTTAGTGTGGTTTATATGATTATCTGGTTATACTATTTGGTATTACGAATATTCCCACTATTTTCATGTCCCTGGTGAATATGGGTTTTCAACCCTATTTTGATTCCATCATCATGGTTTGTATGGATGATATCTTGTTGTATTCTCATACTCAAATTGATCATGAAATACATCTTGATATCGTATTGAATACACTGAGAGATAATTAGTTATACGCTAAACTCACAAATTTCAACTTCAGGATTGACAAGTTTCACTTCTTGGGGCATATTATCTAAGAATATGGATTATTAGTTGACCCAGAGAAGGTGATTGTTATTACTTCCTGATATTATCCCAAGAATGTGTTTGATATATATATTTTCTTGTGATTATTTGGCTAATACATGTGTTTTATACAGGAATTGTCACACCTTTTGGCACCTCTTACTAGTCTAACTAAGAAGGGTGTGAAGTTATTTTGATCTAAAGAGTATGAGAAGATATTTCAGGAACTGAAAGGAAGACATAATTCAGCACTGATCCTGATCCTTCTTGAGCATTGAAGAGGCTACACCATGTTTTTTGATGCATCGTGCATCGGTATAGGTGAAGTTCTAATGTAAGAATATCGTGTTGTTGCATATGGGTCTTTCCATTTGAGACCTCACAAGAATAATTACCCAACACATGATCTCAATCTTTCAGGAGTTATTCATGTCTTCAGTTACTGGGGAAATTATCTTATGGGAGATAACTTTATGGTATTTTCAGACCACAAGATCCTAAAATATATATTTTTCTGAATTCTTACTTGAATCTAAGACAAGGAAGATGGGTCAAATACCTTTAGTATTTTGACATTGATCTTTCTTATATTCTTGAAAAGGGGAATGCATTAGCTAATGCGATAAGATATAAAACTCAGGAACCATCCATTTAGGAAGCCAATGATGAATGAAAGTTGATGGACCTATATTTTTAAATGCACCTAGATTTTCAAGAGAGTCATGAGAAGCCTTTCCTTGAATCCTTAATAGTTATCTTTTGACTCCTTGATTGGGTGAAGAGAAGGTGGTTTTCAGATCATGAAGGTTTGGTCCTATAGGAAGGTATTTTAGGTGAGGACCCACCTCCAGATTGGTAAGTTAATGTATATGACATCATGCATATACATGAGCGTATCTGGGTTCCTATAGACATGTGAGAGGATCCATTGTGAGAATATTATTCTTCTCAATGTACAGGGAACCCAGGTATTTCCATGTTGTATCATAATATGAACCTTCAATATTGGTGTCCAAGGATGAAACATTAGATTGTGGGTTTTAACACTTGGTGTTCCACCTTTAAATAGGTGAAGGTAGAGCAACAGTGTCTTGATGAATTTTTATAACCCTTACCAATCTTGTAATGGAAATGGGATTATTTCACAATGTATTTTTTAACTGGTTTACCAAGGTCACCTTGAGGTAGCATTGTGCTTTGGGTAGTCATTGATCAACTGAAGAAGGTATCCTACTTCCTTTCTATCTGGGAGACTTTCTCAATTAATGAGATGGGAATACTAAATGTCTATGAAATTATATTCCTACATGGGGTCCCTCATACTCTCATTTTAGATAGGGATTCTTGTTTTACATTGAGGTTCTAGAAAGGGTTATAAAAATCTTTGGGTACACAGGTTCTTTTGAGCACATATTTTCACCCTCAAACCAATGGATAGTCAAAATGGACTATACAAGTATTGGAGGACATGATCCAAGAATGTGTACTTGATTTTGAGGGTTTTGGGGAGAATCACATACCACTCATTTAGTTTTCTTACAATAGCAACTTTTAAAAAACAATTTAGATAGATTCATATGATGCCTTATATGGTAGGTATTGTTGTTCACCTATGTACTGGATAGAGGTAGGGGAGGCAGTGTTACTAGGTCTTAATATTGTGTAAGAGACTTCATAGAAGGTGTAGTTGATCAAAAAATGCATGGATACTTCTCAGTCTAGACAGAAATAATATTCTGATCACTATTGATGGCCTCTAAAGTTTGATTTTGGGGATCGTTCTTTCTTGAAACTATCACCCAGGCTTGGGGATAGATGGAAACAAGGGAATGGGAAGTTGTATCCTAATTTTAACAGATATTTATATATCTTGGAAAGATTTAGTTTGATACCCCATCAGTTGTTGTTACCTCATAGGTATTGTTCCATGCATGACATCTTCCACATTTCATAACTTCTTTATAACCATTCTGACCCATCTAGTGCTTTTTCTTCTCAGGATATTGAATTGGATGTCGATGATTATTTTGAAGAGTATCTCATTCTCATAATCAACCATAACATTAAGTCTCTCTGAGGAAATTATATCCCTTTAGTGCAGGTGTTATGTTAGCACGACCATGTATAGGGTGAGACTTGGGAGCGGGAGACTGACATACATGCTTAGCGGCCAGAGTTGTCCTCGGGTGAAGTTATACCACCCTTGGTAGGGAAACTCATGGATGAATTCCTTTAAGGTGAGTAAGACTATAAAAACTTAGTTTTTATTTAAGGTATGAAACCTTTTAGTTTTAGTTTGAATCCTTAATTTTATCCTTTTAAATATGCCTGATGGATTAAGGAAGGTTTTGGGAGAGTTCAGGGATTGTTCATATCCTATAGATCGTGATTTGGGAGAAAAAAACTAGCATGCACAATTATTATAAACCATTTTTCTTAGTCTGCATGGTTATATAAATTGTGTGAGGTGTTTTAGGGCTCCATAGATGGAATCACATAGGTTTCATGCGATTTTTATAACCGTACGCCCCAACTCATGCGGGGTGTGTTCCCTCAATAGAGGGGGCACGTAGGTAGGGCATGATTATAAAAACCATGCTCCCTTAACTATGTGGTCCACTGTCCTTAGACAATGGTTGTCCATAGTTGGTTAATGGTTTGGCCAACTATATGGCCAAACCATGCACCTCTTAAAAATTAGGTGTTTTTTACCTTTTCCCCCCTCTCTATTTATAACCCCTCCTCCATTTTTCTTTTTATTCATCCAGAAGATAGTATCTCTCCTCCTCCTCCCCCTCCTATTGAAGAATACTCAAGCCTCATCACTAAGACTTTGAAGCTTCTTCTCTATATGACCTATGAATTAAGATATTTATGTCATGTTGGATAACTGTTGGTATGCTCTCCATTCCTTTATATCCTTTCATCATTTTTCCTTCCATCAATGATGTTATTTTGGTGCAAGATCATATGCCCTATTTTCATGTAATTTGTCTATTCTTCTATTTTCTTCTGATCTAGGCCAAACTAATGGTCGATACATGATGAGTCATCTACTACAGGCATAAGGTAGGTGGTATATGAATTTTCCTTCAAACTATCACCATTTTATAAACTTTTTTCATTGTTCTCATATCGTTCTCAATGGGTGTTGCTTCTAAAATTCGTATTCATTTAATATAAATCATTTACAGTTTATTATAAGTCCCTAATGGAACTTCTTGACATAATTGGAGGTTGATACCTCAATTTTAACAACCATTAGTAGGGTGAATTATTTTTTATGCCTTTAGTGACCCATGTTGGATTTACCTAGGACCTCGTTCGGGTGTGCTTTACTTGACCTCTATTAAGGTAAGTGTTCCATCATAATTAATTGAAACATTCAATTGTTAAATGTAAATTATATGTATATATATATATATATCACTTTTACTTGGAAAATGTATTTAAATTGATAATTGATTGTATTTACATAATTCAACTTATCACATATAATGAAAGGTAATGGAATTAACCTAATGAATTAAAATTGGAATGAGTATTACATGGCCTATGATGACATATGTATATAAATGAAATGAGTATAAGGTGACTACAGTATATGGAACTTTTTTATCTTTATAGGAATGATCAGACTTTATCCCTCCTTGGATTCCTGAGGGAATGCCTTAAATACTCAAAGGATTCCATTATAATTCATTGAGCTAGTTTATGGGGGAGATACCCACAATGTATTATGTTCCTTATCTTATTATTTGAATTTTTCAATGTTGTACAAATTATTCACTTGACTCTTCTCTGAATATTAGAATGCCTTGGATACACTACTTGGATTCATATTGATGTCTTCAGACACATGGGGCCATGGATTCAACCAATTGGGATTGGTCATGCTTAGCATGGGATGACTATGGATGAGATCCATGGACTTGGTTAGACTCTTTTATAGTGGAATGCCTTGGGTGTACTCCTTGGATTACACTCAGACCATTATAGTCAGACTGTATGATTACTACTATTATTTGTCTTAACCCATGAGGTCAAGGATGCCTTGGTTCTATATGGATCCTCTTTTTCATTATCATAATTATTACTTCACGGTTACTAGTATATTATAATTTTTAACCCCAATATAATAATTAAATGATCACATGTTTAGAGACATTTCTAGCTGTGGCTGAAGCAAGTATGGGTTATTTATTTTCACAATTTTTTACTTTTATATACCATCACATTGTGAGAGTTTATATTCACAGACCGGATTTTTATAGACATTGTTGATATTGGCCTTATGATTTTATCTCACACCCTATCTAGGCTATCGTTGGTACCCAGACAGATTATGTGATCATAGGTGTGCACAAATGGAAGCGTCCCACTTTGGACACCTGAATTCTTGCTTTAGGATGAGATCTTGGTAGAAAATGATTGAACCAGTTCTCAGGATGCTTGGATAGTTTTTTTTCATTTTTGATTATTTTTATATCATGTATTATATTGTCTTCCTACTTCCATGTATGCATGTTTTCCATTTTTTTAGACACATGCTATCATCTTTTGTATATGATACTATTTACAGTTTTCGATGATTATTCATTTATTGATGTTTATGCTTTTTTCATTTCCTTATTCATTATTATTACACTTTCATTATTTATTCACTTATATACCACATTGTGATCCACTATAACTAGATATAATACTCTAACCATGGATACACCCTAGGCCCTTGGTACGATTTAGTAACCTCTGGTGTACTGGGAGGTGTTCTTGAGGTTATGTGGCCAACCGGGTCTATTTACTTAGGAGTGAACCGAGTCTGGGACATCACAACCCAAGAATGAATTTGATGATGACCTACTCCATAACCTATATCACCCTAATGATTAACAAATCCATAGTCTCACTCTACTCTATGAATGGAGATAATCTCAGGTTTTTCCTCTGCTCATTCCATCTCCTCTCTCTTGATCCCATGCTGGAGCATCCTGTTGTTATTTCCTTGGATAAAACTACCTTGATGGAGGAACCTAAAGTGGAACACCTATTTAATTATACCTAATTAGAATGGTCAAGCACTCTAACCACTTATGACCTTGGTCTCTACAAGAAAATTAGGTGTCTGATCCCTTGTCAAAACCCAAATATATCCATTATCCTCTCAATAACATCTTCTCTCACCAGCACCATGATATATATTGAAAACAAGAATAGGGTGACCTAGAACTAGATCTCTAGATAAAAATCCTCCTAAAAATTTCTTTTCCTATCCTCCTTATCTAGAAATAGTTTTGAATCATATCAAAGAAGTGTCCTAAAATAGATCCCAAACTCCCACATGCTAGAAATACCCTATCAAAGGGTAAGTAACTCTAGGTGACTGACCACCTTCATGGTCAAAGAAAAAAATCTACTCAGGAAAAGTCTCCAAAATTATCCCTTGATACCACTGATTCCTCATGATTTCTAAGGAATAAGATCCATCACTACCTCACTACTCAATAAAGTATCATCATGGCCAATAAAAACTAGTACTCCTATTGATCATGTATTGAACTAAAAGTTATCTCAACCTCCTCCAACCATTATTCTATCTCTGAGTCTAAAATTTATCCCTCATACTTTTACAATATCTAACATTGAAACTCTCCAAGTGTCCGCCTCCAAGTGTCTTCATTATCAACCTCTACTCTACGACAGTCTATTAGCATATTCTCGTGAACATCTTCATCGTGAACCTGAAGGGGATGTCGACCAAGATCCATACCTATAAAATAAAAAATGGTTAGAGACTCTTAAAACTGGAATATAGAATATTTATAATTAATTAATTAGTTAATTAATTTATAGTTTAACCTAATCCAAAGGTCTACAAATTTCAAACACTAGTGTAATGAATAATGATCTATGATCATTCCTAATATATCTACCCTTCAACTAGTATCACTTCATTTAGAAATCTCAATAAACTTAAAGGGTCCTTGCATCAGATCACAGGGGGACCAATATCCTTTTCTTATATGGTCTCCCTAGTTTACATTACTTACTAAACTTAACTGACACTATTTACCAACCAACCCACATAGTCATCACTTATTTCTAACTCTAAACTCTATTCTATCCCTCAACCTGAACCTTTGATACCACCCTATCATGACCCCATCCCCCAAAACAGTACCCCTCCTAAGAAGGTAATAAGGGAAGATTTATGGTGACCTCCAGAATCTCTATTCAATATTCCATAGGTTGATGACAAGCACTAAGGGTAAAATGAACATACAAATGTAAGGAATTACCCTCTAAGATAATATGTGCAATAGAGGTATAAGAAAGATACATCAATAATATTCTACTCATAAAGATAAAATAAATCTTACGTATATACATGTAATGTCATACAAGAATAAAAAACTATAAAGGAAATTACATGTATCAAAAAGGTAACCTCAGTAGTGACCACAAATCCCAAATAGCTCTTATAAAACCAAAAAGTATTAATATCTAGAATGATATCCAACCTTCTCCTACTAATCAAAAAATAGTTTATATATAAATGGTGTATGAATAATAGTTATAATCAGTAGGATCCTCATCAGAGCCTCTCATGAAAAAGATAAATAATGTAGATTGAATCCCAATGAAAATAAAGTGAAGTGTACTCATCACTTAAATAGCTATACTAAGTTCTCAGCCTCACCATGGTCATCTCTCACCAATTATCACAAACTAGTGATCATATATTATAGTAATAAAACAATCACACCCCACTATCGCTTCCCCATTGGTCTTTCACTTAGCCACAACATCATAAATCCTGAGCCATATCTCTTTAAAAGAAGTTAAATTGAGGACATCTGGGCTAAATATAACATGCATCTCATACATCACAACATCTCATCATCCCATCCACATCTTTTTATAATAACCAAGTAGTTTTTTGGATCCACCATATACCATATGTCACATATCATACATCACGTATTGTACCTCAATCCATCACATCCCATACACTAAGTATGTACCTAAATCCATCACATCCCATACACACCATACCTATAATAATAATTAGGATACTATATCTAGATATACATGTGTTTGAAATAACCAAAATTCCTTAAAACCATCTATACAGATATATGGGAAAACTAACCATTGATCATACTAACACATAATCTTAACAAGAGAATAGATCATAGATTGAGGGGGTAGTCATCCATCCATCCCTCACCAACCTAGATGTTAGGGAAAACACCCACCTAGAGTCCACTTAGTGCAAGTTTTCCTACCAACATGAGTGGGGTATAATATGAAATCAAAAAAATTACAAGATATAATATATATCACAACCACCCTGTGTGCATAACCTAGTCCTAGGCTCAAATGCAGTTACCATCAATCAGACACCCGGCTGCCACTACTAGGGACTAGATATCTTATAACCATGAAATAATTTAAGAATAATTTAATTAAATTAATTCTTTCCTTTATCATAAATTTAACATTGCATTAGTTAATTAATTTTCCATTATTAACCATAAATATTAATCCAAATTTCATTTCACTAACCGACAAAATGAAGTCCATTCCCTCCAGAAATAATCCAAAAAATTCCATGGTTTCTCAAGATTTTCAACATTTTCATTACAAGAACCTACCCAATGGGTTAAAAATTATTAAACATTATTATCATTCCATAATTTCGTGTAATCTAGGAAAAAATCCTAATCCACCATAAAATAGATTGATAACCAAGAACATCTTGCTACCTCAAGCAGCAGGGAAAGGAATAAAGATAAACAAGCAACTTGGACATCCATCCCTTAAGTAGAAAATTAACAGAAAAAAACATCTTAACTTTAATCACAACAACATGTAATCCCAAATTCAACCCATTCCATCATCCCAGTTCCATCCTCGACACCATCATACACATCACTATGCATCTCTACATAACAGGATTCAACTGCTAACATAACCTCGGTTCTCCCTACCCATACCTCATCATCCATCCTAGGATCATATCACATCACATAGAATGGATCACATACAAGTCACACATAAGGTAGAAAGAGAAAAACATATTCAAGAGATAGAATTTTCCAAAAAAAACAATTCATTAAGCCTTTATATGAAAACGGACTCACTTGGCCCCAAAAATAAGGCATCCAGACATTATAAGTAAACAGGCACTCTCAGGAGCAAAAAACTATCTTTATCAAACAACTAGTTTTTATTCAATATTGAATTAATTGATTCATTATTAAATGTTGTAACCACGGGTAACCTATGGAATTATCTATAATAATCTATTCAATTATTCAAACATACTCTCTAGTATAATATTCTAGTTTCAACAACTTAAGGAAGAAAAAAACTCATTTATCATGACTTTTATTATTACCAACAACAATCATTACAAATTTAGGCTATTTATCCAATTCCATTAGTATATGGAAGAATAAATTAAATTTAAAAATTCATTAAGCATCAATTTGATTACCATAAAATTATAAGAAAAAACAATTTCATTAAATAGACTTCATTAAGATCTTTAGCCAACCAATAAATTATTAGAATAAAATTATTTTACAATTTCATAAAAAAGTTAAAATACAAGAATAACATAAATTTTATAAGGTAATAACATAGATAACTCGCTATCTAGAAAATAAAGAGGCAAACTATTATCACGGTGGAAGAACACATACAATAACTACAACTATAAACCAATTCTTATTTAATATTTTTTATTATTTATTAGGGATAATTCTTCGACCACCCAAAGATGATGAAGTATGGTAAATATTTGATTTAATATTAAATAAATGAGTAGTATTTAATCCCCTACATTAAATATTTTAACATTAATTAAATATTAATATAATGTCAATGTTGATATCTCATCACATCCCCCGCAAGGAACTACAATATCCTAAGAAATTTGTTCCAAAAATGCACTAACAATCAGTAAAATAAACTCCATTATAATGAACGAGATAAACCACCATAACATGGTAAGATAAAAGTGAGAAAAAATATAAAATAGAGAAGAAAACATAAGAAAAAGATAAGGAAATCACCTCAGATCATCATAGATTGATCTCGGGAAGCCAGGGATTAATACCTGTCAATAGGGGATTTAAATAATTTAAAAATAAATATGAGGTTCCTAGTTTTAGAGAGGAAATTTGGGAGAAAATTGGGTTTTGGATGGGGGTTTGGTTATGTATATACCAAATCAAAAATTGAATACCATGGTGTAGCCTCTTATACCACTTCGTAAAACCGATTTACATGGGGAATACTACAGCACAAGGTAGAAGACCATGTCACATACCCCCTAGTCAAATCACATCTAATAACCATAATTACCTACAAGCTATATATCCTATAAATTTAGGGGAGGTACTATTGCACGTCCCAAACTACCATGACATAGAACCTGTTTTCCAAGAAGGGGACTATGTCATAGCCTACCACCCACGATGCAGCTACCCCCTAATTTGGAAGAACCTCCTAAAACCCCTATGCTACAACTAGTATTCTCAATGAAATAGTTTTTAATCACTGGGGAAAGTCCTATACTACATATCCCCTCCATGACGCAGCTATTCCAAAACTATAAGTGGCTATAGAACCCCCATTCCTGGGACCCTACACCATAGCCAAACCCTCTACACCATAGCAACCATGCTTATGGATCAAGATAAGGATACATAGTGAAAAATTATCTGTTAAGTTGAGATTTTATAATACCCCCTTGTTTCCCTTCTAAAAAACCTTAGAACCTTATCTGGACACCTCCACACCCCAAAACTCACAAAGGAAAGGGATACCAGGATCCGAGACCTTAAATATGTTCTTTACCTTTCAAGGAAGTGAACATATTATGGGAATTTTTTAAAAGGGGTAAGTTTTTATGTGACCAGTTTTGGATTTTTTTAATAATTTTTTGAAGTGGATTCATGAAGTTGTTCTTTATAGGTTGAAGCATGCTTTGATGATGAAGTTTCTGTTATGAATATGTAAAAATAAAATAAGTTTGTAAACATTTGTGAATCACTACTATATGTATAGTATGGTATTATTGTTAAATGATTATTGTTCCCTATTATGAATTTACTCACATAGTCTTTGAATTATTAGATAATTTATCCATTTCTTGAGTTTCAAAGTATCAATGATTTATGTACCTTGGTTTCCAATAAAATCCAAAGGGGGGAATTGTTAAGTTCAAAAGGTTTTGAGGTTCTAAGAATAATCTAGTTGATAAGAAAGAAGGTTTTATTAAGTAATATATTTTGTTGTCAAGCATAAATCACTTGAAACTATTGAGAATTACGTACAATGGTATATGGACAGAGTCTAATGGATTGAGTTGATAAAAAAAAGGTGAATAGGCCTATTTGATCATATGGAGTCTGAAGAGCTGAAGTGATTGAATAAAGTGTGGTATTAAATGTTTATCCGATTACATTCATAGTTAAATTATACATATATGTTTAATAAATTAGAATTATGTGATGATTTTATGATCTTAAAAGTACTAAACACCATATTTATATTAACCTATTCATGATTCTAGCTAAGGATTTTTAAAGGGAATATTTGGTAAGAACTGGTGGAGCTAAGTGTTATGGGAGTTCCTAATAGAAGAAATCTTGGAAAAGTTTCTGACAAAGAAACTTATATATTGAGAACAAAGTTATATCATATAGAAATATATATAGTGGAAATTCAGTTGAACAAACTGTGAATTCATCATATAGAAGGAATGATTTTGTGTCATTGGACCGAGGTTTCCTAATGAAATCATCGATCACAGGATATTGAATAATCGGATAGCAGTTTCATAAAAAAAATCATTAGAAAAGGAAACATATTAAGATAATCATATAGATAAGTTTATATAGAATATCTAAATATAAGATAAGTTTGAAAAAGAATCAAATAGAAGTTACTAAGAGAAGTTAACAGATAGAAGACTCTAAATGAATCCATCAAAAATAAGTGTTCGAGTGAATTCATAAAATATAGGAATTATATAGAGTAACTCAAAGGGATTCAGACAAATGATTCTAATTCATTATAGAAAGGATTTATAACAATTCCATCAAACAATTTGTTCTATAAAAAGGTCATAAAAAAAGAAATCTCTTATAAAGATACAATAGATAGAATCCACTAGAAAAAAGAAAGTTCCTAGGAAGATAAATCAAATGAAGTTTTGGGGATCCTTGTAAAGTATTTTTCAAATACATTAAATGTGATGATGTTGAGTTATCCATTCAATGCTCTAATAATTACAGAGGATGAATCTTGATTCTAGCAAATATTTCATGAGTTTTTAAGTAATGTTGATGCTAAGATCTTAGGAAATTATTTTAAATGAATATTGACCCATATTTCCTTAGAGGTTTGAATGCGGTCAAACATAAAAATATTTGAGTGGGATGTTCAAAGTTTTAGTGGAAACATTGAATTTGAAGTTAATGAAACTCCATAAATTTTTAGATAAATGTTTCCTATATAAACCAGAGTAAGTTTGCTAAGAAATGGTTTTTGAATTTATTGATGTGGGGTGAATTTATTAATAGTTGAGGTATCAAATGAAGATCTTGAAAGATATTATGTCGAAGCATTGGATGCAGTATCACCAGAAAAAGTGCTACCTAAAAATTATTTCTATCAATTGGTATAAAACAAACTAGGTGAAGAGAATATTGGAAAAATAGGGTGAATATACGATCAAACAAATATTGTGAAGAGATGATTGGATGAATATGGAATCAGTTGGTATTAGTGAAACATGGTATTGGACAGAGGGTATCAGACCAAGGACAATGGACCAAGGGTATCAGAAAAATATTATTAGATGGATAGGTCAATATGAAGTAGTTTATACTAAAAATATTGCACACTTTTGTGAAATAAATTGAATAGGGAGAAAAGGAACTTTCAATATGGAAAGTGTGAAAAAATTTCAATAAGAACAGTGATAACATTAAAGTTTGTTGGTAAAGGTTATTTTATAGTAAATAAGTTATTATATCATATTATCTATGTGAGGATCACATGCACCATCTAAGGACTATAGTTTTATGAAAGTTATGGATATTCCCTACTTATTATAATCACTAAAAGGATTTTTTTAGTGGTTGTGTGGTCTTATATTATTTTACTATAGAGTCATTTTTCAATAACCTGAAGAAAATTTTGTTCATTAAGTAATAAAATATAAAAATATAATATAATTGATTCACCCCCTCCCTCTCAGCGATCAAATAGATCCTAATTAGTCCTTTCACTTATCAATATCTCCATTATTTAATTAGGTAGTTTCACGCCAAAGTAGGGTGACCTTGGATTATCTTGTGTAAGGTAATAAAGTAATGGGTGGCCCTATTTCATGACCCCCCTCTCCCCCCTAGTACCCCTCTTAGGCCAACAATGAAGAGAATAAGTGACTCTCAAAGCCCTCCTATAATAGTCCCATGGTTGGAAACTACCACCGAGGGTATATAGCATAAAATGGGAGGAAGGAGCCCCGTTATTCGAATTTAAGGACAAGAGATAAGATGGTAACCATCAATAAACACCACATTATATAAGATAAACAAAAATAAAATTAAAATAAAATTCCAAAATACAAGATATAAAATACGTGGGAGTCTCTAAAATAAAGCACCAAAAGATTCTGATGCAACAACACCAAACACAAACCACTCCAAGATGGTATGATCTAGATCAGTCACTAAATCCATGGTGATCACTTGAAAAATAGTTTATATATATATATAGATGATCATAAAATGTATACTCAGAAGTATCCTCCTCAGGACCTCTCACAAAAATGTGAGAAGAATATACTAATTCTCTTGTGAGTAAATAGTAGAACCAATATGAAACTATTATTTTAATCACCCATTACCAGCCTCAATAAGTCTCACTCACTTAGAAACATGCACAATTTAAGATTATAATATCATAATAATATAATAATTAGTTCCCCATAACCAATTCCCCCTTGAAAACGTCAAATGTTATAAGATTCCAACCCTTTTATGTATGTATATAGAATCTAGTCGAGTTTGATGAGGGTCAGGTCCCAAGACTTCCTACTATAATATATACATGGGACCAATATATTGTGTTGGAATTAGTAAAAAAATTGTACTACTAATATCCAAACCATCACCATCACAGTAGGATATCATTAATAGGATGGGAATCCACCTCATGACCTCCTATTACCATGAAAGACCCCACCATATACCACCACCACCATGTGCTACTATCAAAGGGATAGCATGAAATAAGGGGTATCCATCCGTCCACCCTCACCAACCTAGATGTTGGAAAAAAATCCTAGAACCAAAAACATTTGGGCATCAGTACAGTTATCCAACTCGATTGGGAAGTGTAATGAAATCATAAGAAAATACAAGAATAAATAGTCACACAAAAAACCCAACCTATGGAAGAACAATAACAGCCCTAAATAAACTCATAATTATCCACCACAAGGTCACATATTTCCATAAACAACCAAGTAAGCCTCTATAACACAATTATCCCACATTATATACAAAAAAATCCAAAAAATCATCACAGTTCCCATTATATTCATCATTTTAGAAAATTACATATTTACACTCACCAACCAATATTGGTTTTATTATGCCATTTATTTTACAAATTTAATGATAAAACATTAAATTTATATATTTATAGTATTTAATATTTATCATCATCCATCACACAACCCATATCTACCCATACACACTTATGTTTCCATCATTTTTAGTCACATGCTATAATGATAGGAATATACAACACATTCCCACTATAGAAAACCAATAAACACACAATGAAAATATTATAATAGTTTAATCACAAAATATAATAATAATTACAAAAAGCATCTACATCTGAATCATTATTCCCATATATTTGTTCAAGGCTAGTATGGAAATTATACCATTTTCTTCCAATTTTCACACAATCATTCTATTACCATCTTTATTAAATTAACCTTTTATGATTGGTGATATCAGGAAATCAATCACAAGAAGTATCACACATTAAAGTAAAAAGAAATATTTTATTCCATCAACAAAAACCTCTATGTTTTCCCTCTTCAATCATTTTTTCACATCACTTTATCATTAACCTTGTAAGCCACATCATCTTGGTCACTAGTTCTTACATCAATTAAATTCCAAATTAATCAACCAACCCTTTTTATTACCATATTAAATTATAAATTAATTATATGAGATGATTATATCTTTCAAAAACAACGACAAGAAATTATTTCATGGAAACCAATTTACAATAGTAAAGGGGTTCATATCAACAACAAACACATTGAAATTCTTTAGTTTAATGGGAATTCAGTTTTCATGGAATATAAAAGTTCATGAAATACCTCATTCCTATGAATTATCTATCACATTTTTCATTATATTATTTTTAACTTTTTATTTCTTTCTTTACAAATAAGCAGCAACAACAACCTCACATGAAATAACACATAAATATACAAAACCACATACACCCCACTTTGACTTTATATTTTTTTTCATATTTATAATTATTTATATTCTTATGAGAATCCATACTAATCACCAAATAAAATAATAATAATGATAGTATCACAATATATATATATATATAAGTATATAGTCTTGAATCCCCAATATTTATTCAGAACATCACGAAAAAACATTGATCACCACAGAATAATTTTGGAGTCCAATGCCATAAAAACTGAAGGGAAACTCACTAAAACCTAATAAAAAATAACCATCAACACTTACTTGATTATAATCCCAAAATATGGCAACTCTATATAGTGATACTCTTGAAATAAATAATTATTAATGGGTTGATAATATAATAATATATTACCTCGATCTAAGAGATGTCTATTCTAATGAGCCAAGTCATTTAAACTCTCTAAAGGGGAAGATGGAGAATTGTGATAATCTTAGGAGTCAATCTGAGTTTGAAATGAGATATATAAAATCTAACCAAGTATATCCTATCTATTTTTCTTCTCAATAATTTTAATGGTAAAAAAAATATTTAAAATGTATAATTATTTCATTTGATTTATTATGGTTTGAAGGGATTAGGGTTTTTACACTGACTATGAAATTAAGGAAATCTGTAATGGCCCAGACCTCTCTGGCCCATTCCTTTGCCGAAAAGAAGGTCATGAAGTGTTCTGGAGGGTAGAATGGACTTTTCTCACACTTTTCAGAATTTTGTAAATACACGCCATGTAGTGTGGGTACACTCCGTGTACCAACTTATCGAGTATACCCTGTGTTAAAGTCGTGTCCTTGCTGTATGAAATAAATAATTATACACTGTGTAGCCCATCTTACACGCCGTGTAGTTTCTCCCCGCGTAGTCATTACCCTCAAACTGTGTGTTGACCTGTCAACGATCGTGTGTCGTGTTGAAGTCATGTCCTTTACATGTAAAATAAATAAGTACACACCATGTATCCCATCTTACATGCCGTGTAGTTTCTCCCTGTGTACGCATTACCCTCAAACCGTGTGTTGACCAGTCAACAGCCATGTGCCGCATTGAATGTCGTGTTGGAAGTCGCGTGGTGACCGTGTGGAATAGCCTAGTACACACCGTGTACTAGGAAGTACACGCTGTGTACTTTAGTTTTTCTCGCCTATAAAAGGATAGGGCCTCTCCTCCTTTTCAGATGATTCATATCCTCCCCATTCCTTCAAGCAGAGCCCTCCCGAGAGACTCCAAAGCTTCTTTCTTCCATAAATTCTTTGTCCGAGCTCTGATTTACGATCCGTCAGTAGCCACGAGATCGTAACGATGAGGCGGAACTTATGAGCTTGGATATGTTGTTTTCCATTCAACCTTTCCTTCCCAGCTTCCACCTGAGGAGGTTTTTTCTGGGTTTTGATAAAAGAAACAGACGTCGACGGACGTCTTCTAAAGTTGATCTGGGGGAGCGTTGTGATCATAACCTGTTGAGGTAGGGATATTAACTCCGTCTCTCTAATTTGTGCATCATGCGGGATGGGTGTCCTCTTGCTTTCACGAGATATATTTGAACTAGTTTAATGAATATAATAAGTGGCTTAAAGAACGGGTATGGGAATGTTTTTATGTTTATCTTTGTTTATCCTATTATTATGTTGTGAATTTAATAGGTTTATGCCTATTGAAAATCACGGTTTTTGGGGGCCTTTTCTTGCACAATTAAATGTTTCCCTATCTTTCTAGACCATTTTTAGGGTGGAAACTTTGTGGAATATGGAAATTGGTTAATCACGTAAAGATGGCTGATTAAATGAATATCTGGAACCCTTGTGTGATCACCCCAGTTGAACAAAATGGAATAATGAACATGTGGGTGTTGGTTTTGTTACGTGGTGTCTGAGAAGGGGGGGTGAATCCTGGGTTATTACGAATAGGATGGGCAGTGGGGCTACAGTAAATGATATTAAAGGGGCAATGATGTAGCACGATCCTGGTTTTGTGATACGGATGTGGATATGTGGTTATAGTGGAAGTAGGGCTACAGTAATGGGTTTTGATATTAAAAGAAAGTGGAAAGTTGATAAATGAACTGTGGGGAATGATAATGAATTAAACGTGGGAACAATCAATGGGGATTTATTGATGATAAAAATGTTGGTTTTGTGTTGCTTGTGTTCAATCTAACTTGATTTGTGGTTGGTAGGGTTTTGTTCTACGAAACGCTTGATCTGGTTTGATAATTGCCCAGTAGTTAAGGAACTAATAAACTAATATTGTTGAAACATGAAAACCTAAATAGGGTTGGGATTGTTTGTCGTATGCATGCTTCGTAGTAGTAGTGCCGAGGCACGTGCTCAGTTTCTCTATTTAGAAGCCATAGGTTGGGCTGTGTGTTTGGTATACATATATGTATATGTATCTTTGTGTTTTTTCAAACCCCACCCATGTTTAGCACTTAGTTCCGAACACTCCCATTTCATGGGAGAGGGTGTTTTACCCTTAGTTACTAGCTCCTTCCTGCTTCTTCTTCTATAGGATGTGATGGGTTGAGGCGACCTTACACCCAAGACTCTTCCGGTAGGTTTCGATTGGTGTGATTTTATCCCAAGACTCTTCGGGCAGGTTTACTATTCCCAAGAACCTTTGGGATGAGGCCCAGGTGTGTTTGGGTGGGGATGTGATATGTGGTTTGTGGGGCCAAGGTGTGTGCAGGCAGGATATGTGGTTTGTGAGGCCCAGGTGTATGTGGGCGGGATATGTGGTTTTTGAGGACCAGGTGTGTGTGGGCAGGAAGAGTGTGGTAATGTCAGGACATTATCCATTAGGAAGAGTAGCTAGCTAGTGCGGGGAAATGGTGTGGGGTACCCAATACTCTTGTTCTTATATACTAATACCTGTTGTTTTTTGTTTTTGGTGAGCGTGGCTTGTGAGGTTGGGTGGATAGAATTCCTTGCTAGGTTTTGGTTTCTTCTGTTGTTCTCACGGGACATTAGTATGTCTCCCCACCTGTGCATGAGAGCTTTAGGTTTCCCTACTGAGTATACTTGTATACTCACCCTACATTTACTTTCAGGTTTCCAGAAGGACTACCAGGGTCATGCGGGGCCCTACTAGTTGGGAAAGTTGGAGTTGTTGCAGTTTTTTGTACTCTTGCTTCTTTTGGTATTGTACTTTTGAGTTTTCTTGTATTTGTACTTTGTTTTAGAATTGTTTAAACATGCAAGTGGGATTGGTTTGGGTTTATTTTCATTTACTAGTTCCTTTTTCTTTTAGTGTTTGACTCATCCTATTTCCCGATCTTAAATAATAAAAAGGGTAATGCCTCCCATATTTTTGAAAACTCATACCCTTGGTTCTAGTCACCACTCCGGGGTCTACTGGAGGTGGGACTCGGGGGTCATTATCTCCCTTTCACCATTTCCAGCTCAGAAGGGGCATCTTTGGTGGGAGGGGGTCATGACAGAATGGTATCAGAGGTGATGGTTGAGATATATGATGGAGTCTGGAGTTAGAAATAGTAAATATTTCATGGGATGGTAGGGCAACAATGTTAGGTGATCTCAGTGTGTGACATAGGCTAGGGAAGACCAGATAGGACACGAGACTTTAGGGCCCCCCCGTGATCTGATGCAAGGACTCTAAGCATACCGAACGACCAAGTGAGACTACATTTATTGTAGGGTAGAGACCCTAGAGAAGGTACATGCATCATCATGTTTGTGTTTTACTTGATTTGGGTGTTCTGGGAAAGAAATTGAAATAAAGTGATAAAATGAAACCTTGAGAAATTTCCTTGCTACTTGGGCTTAGGCGATCTTTGTTTACCGTACAGCTATGGCACCTGGACGTCGTCCCTAGGTGACTCAGACAGTCGAGGCCCAGTAGATTCGGGTAGTTGATCAGTTGAGGATTAACCAAGAGGAGGAAGATGATCAGTGGCAGAAGACTCTCCGTTCTTTCCTGCGACAAACCCTCAAGAAGTACAAGGGTAGTACTTCAGATATGGAGATGGAGGGGTGGCTTTAGGAGCTAGGGATCACTTTTACTTTTATCCGTGTTTTGAGGGAGTACTGGGTTCCCCTAGCAGTCAGTCAGCTGAGAGGTGTGGCGCATCAGTGGTGGACACTCTACCTCAGGGAGAGGTCAAAGGCATAGGTTCTGTGGGATGACTTTGAGAAGGAGTTTCGAGAGGAATTTCTTTCTTCCATGATCAAGGTAGAGAAGTGGCAGGAGTTACTCTCCCTCCAGTAGGGGAGTATGTTAGTACGAGAATTGGGGATCAAGTTCAAGGGTCTCCTGCGCTTTGCATTGGATCTCTTTCTGGATGAGGAGTCTTGAGTGAGACGTTTGGAGGAGGTGCTTCGTCCTTCGCTCCAGTATGTTGTCACCCCCTTCACCCTTCCGACATACTTGGCAGTACAGAAGAAGGAAGAGGTTGTAGAGAGGATGCACTCACAGGGAGGTGCACCAAGAGAGGGGATCCATCCAGGTTCGTCAAAGGGGAAGGCAGTCAACAGCAGGTCTCCTGCGATAGGACCTTACAGATTTAGGCCAGTAGGGAGCAGGACCTAGCAGTTCCAGTTCAGATCTTCGGGTCCTCATCCCTTTTTCAGGAGCCTAGGACTGAAGTGTTTCTCTTGCAGAGTTTTTGGGCACATTCAGAGTCGGTGCCCGACCCAAGCTCAGTATGGTGGAGGTGGGCAGGTTCAGCGCCCGCCTCAGCAGCACCAGTTGTCAGCGAGGCCCTTCCAGAAGCAGCAGGACCCTGCTCCTCCGAGGGAAGACTTTGCAGGAGGAGTCCAGCCTCAGGGTGCTCCTCAGGGACCTCGACCAGGGCATGGTCGGGGAGGTGTTCGACATCAGAGAGGAAGAGGAGATGGGCGTGGACAGTTGCACGTAGCAGAGTTGGCAGCTCTGGCAGGACAAGAGGTGGTGCGAGGTACTATTTGTTTGTTCAACACTCTTGTTTCTGCTTTGTTCGATTTGGGAGCTTCGCACTCCTTTGTTGCACCTGGTCTATCCCATGATTTGGGTATATACGTAGAGAGACTTTCCGTACCCCTGGTGCTGAGTACACCAGTTGGAGGTTAGACCAGCGTATCTTGTGTTTACCGGGGATGTGGGCTGACATTGGGACTGCATCGATCTAGTGGGGATCTTCTTTTTATACAGATGCAGCCATACGATGTCATCCTAGGCATCGACTGGTTGTTTTATTTTAGTTCCATTATCAACTTCTTCCAAAGAAGAGTCATGTTCTTCGACGTGGATGAGCAGCGTGTATATTTTGTTAGCGAGAGAAGCTATCAGGTGGCAAGCCGACATGTGAAGCCTCTCCTTTCCTTGTTAGGCGGGTTATCAGTGGTTTCAGCTGATACAGAGATGATGGATGTTCCAGAGGTTTTTGGGGAATTCCTTGATGTTTTTCCTGAGGATGTTATGACTTTACCCCCCCCCCCCCTGACGTGACGTTGAGTTCGGGATAGACTTACATCCTGGTGCCCGTTCGATTTCAATGGCCCCTTATCGGATGGAACCTTCAGAGTTGCGGGAGTTACGGATTCAGATTGATGATCTGATGGAGAAGGGTTTTGTTCGACCCAGCGTGTCGCCATGGGGTGCTCTAGTTTTTTTCGTGAAGAAGGAAAATGGTGGTCTCAGGATATGCATAGACTACCGAAGGTTGAATCAGGTAATGGTCAAGAACCTTTAACCCCTTCCAAGGATAGATGATCTCTTCGACCAGCTGAGGGGAGTAGGTTGGTTTTCTAAGATTGATCTATGATATGGATATCATCAGCTGAGGGTAAAGGACAGTGATATCTCAAAGATGGATTTCAGGTGCAGGTATGGGCACTTTGAGTTTGTAGTGATGCCGTTTGGAGTTACAAATGCACTAGCTGTGTTCATGGGACTTATGAACTTTGTCTTCTGAGAGTTTCTGGACCGGTTCGTCATTGTGTTTATCGATGACATCCTGATCTACTCAATATCAGAGGAGAAACACATTGAGCATCTCAGGGAAGTCTTGGAAGTCCTTAGACACCACCAGATTTATAGGAAATTATCGAAGTGTAAGTTCTTGATGCAAGAAGTACACTTCCTTGGGCACGTGGTGTCTCAGCATGGAGTGTCAGTGGACCCATCGAAGGTGGAGACAGTTGTTTCTTGGGTAGCACCCAAGAGCGTGGCATAAGTTCGTAATTTCCTGGGGTTGGAAGGTTATTATCAGAGGTTCTTTTCGGACTTATCTCGAGGTTTTTCTCCATTGATAGCTTTGACTAGGAAGGACCAGGTCTTCCTATGGAGTGAGTAGTGCTAGAAAGCTTTCGAATACTTGAAGGAGAAGTTGGTCAATGCTCCAGTACTCAGGTTGCCAGAGGAAGGGTTATTGTATAAGGTGTTTTGTGATTCTTATATCCTTGGTTTGGGGTGCGTAGTGATGCAAAAGAAGGGTGTGATCTGTTATGGGTCTAGGAAATTGCGCCCTCATGAGCATAACTATTCCACCCATGACCTAGAGCTTGCAGTAGTAGTGTTCGCACTGAAGTTGTGGCGACATTACCTCTTTGGGGAGCGCTTTGTCGTCTTCTCAGATCACAAGAGCTTACGTTATATCTTCTCCCAGCATGACCTGAACTTACGGCTGCGGAGATGGGTTGAGTTTCTCCAAGACTATGACTTCGAGATCTCTTACACTGAAGGTAAGGGAAACGTTTTGGCTGATGACCTGAGTAGGAAGTCTCATAAGGAAGTGGTTCGGGAATCCGCTGATGCTTGGAAAGCGATGGGAGAGTTGGATGCCTTGCACTTGGATGCAATGGTAGAAGGTGTTAGAGGGTATTTGTTTCAGATGACGGTGCAGTCCTCCTTATTACAGCAGGTGGAAGAGTCTTAGTGGGGAGACTCCAAGGCGGAAGTAATGCAGGATCGTATCAATCAGGTAAATGCTCCAGAAGGATGGTCAGAGGACAGCCGACATCATATGCTTTTTCATGGAAGGTTTTTTGTTCCAGAGGTGATGCGTGAGGGAGTTCTCCGTGAGTTCCATAGCTCAGCCTTGGTGGTACATCTGAGAGTTTCAAAAATGTATCGAGGCCTGAGGGAACAGTTTTGGTGGCCCGGGGTAAAACGGGCAGTGGAGGAGTTTGTGGCTAAGTGCCTAGTGTTTCAGCAAGTAAAGGCTGAACATCGTGTTCCCAGTGGTTTTTTGCATCCTTTAGATGTCCTCGAGTGGAAGTGGGATGATATCTTAATGGAATTTATTATAGGACTACCCAGAGCTCATGGTGGTTATGATAATATCTGGGTAGTGGTGGATCGACTGATGAAATTATCTCACTTCTTAGAAATTAAGGAGTTGGGCCTGGTGAGTACCTTAGCACAGAGGTACGTAGACGAGGTGGTGCGTTTTCATGAATTTACGAAGACTATCATCTCATATCGGGATACTCGGTTTACCTCACAAGTCTGGAGGGGGTTACAGCATGTTTTTGGAACCTAGCTATGCCTTAGCACTGCTTTCCACCCCAGAATGATGGGCAGACAGAGCGGACTATCCAGACGTTGGAGGACATGCTACAATCATGCGTTCTAGATTTTGGAGGATCATGGGTGTGACACTTTCCTTTAGTAGAGTTTGCCTACAACAATAGCTTCCACTCTACTATTGGAATGGCACCATTTGAGGCTTTGTATGGAATACCATGTCGTTCACCCATTTGCGGGGCAGAGATTGGTGAGATAGGTGCTCTTGGTCCAGAGGTAGTACAGAGCACCATAGAGAAAGTTCATCTTGTGTGTGAGAGGATGAAAGTGTCTTAGGACTGATAGAAGTCTTATGTTGATCCTCGAAGGAGGACCTTGAAGTTAGAGGTGGGAGATCATGTGTTCTTGAAGGTTTCCCCTCGATGGGGGTAGAGGAGGTTTGGGAAGGGGAGTAAGCTCTCCCCTAGGTTCATCGGACCTTTCGAGGTGCTGAGGCGTGTCAGTGAGGTGGCATATCAGCTGGCCCTGCCACCTCAGTTGGAGTAGGTTCATGACGTCTTCAACGTCTCCCAGCTTCGTCGGTACTTACATGACGACTCTCATGTTATCGACTGGGGAGAGTTAGATATGGGGGACGATGCGACCTTTGAGGAACGACCAGTCAGAATCGAGGATCGTGAAGAGAAGGTGCTCCGTGGATGAACCATCACCTTGGTTCGTGTGTTGTGGAGGCATGGAGGCCTCGAGGAGAGCACTTGGGAGTGGGAGGCCCAGATGCACACTCAGTACCCGGAGTTGTTTTGACTTGTGTTTTTCTTTGTTCTTCTGAGATTTTTTTTGATGTTATACTTTGTACCTTTGATATATGGAATGCTTGGCTTGTCGTATGTGAGACGTTTTGTTTCCTTGTTCTCTGTAAGTGTGTAACGTGTCTGAATGTGTGGGGAAAGGGAAGAACCTGATCCTTAATCGAGATGCATTAATGTGGATGCAATTGAATCCATGCAGGCACGTCAGTGCCACCTAAAGTGGATAATATCTCGACATGGGAGAAGGAATTTCCCAAGCCATGTGTTCGGGCAGTGTGTTGGTTGTACGGTGTTGGGGGTAGTGTAAGTTGGAAAATCATAATATATGGAATTGGGAAGACCCAATTCTTAATTGAGACGCATTAATGTTGATGCGATTAAACCCATGCAGGCGAGTCATTGTTTCCTAAAGCGGATAATATCTCGACATAGGAGAAGGAATTCCTAACACATATGATTAGGGTTGTTGGTTGGGTTCCTGTTATAACGAGATCCCTGAGAAGTATCTTGTTGGGTTCCTCTGGGTTGGTTTTTGAATTCTCGGGGATGAGAGTGTTTTAAGAGGTATCTGGTGTAATGGATTGGACCTCCCTATCCCATTCCTTTTTCGAAAATAAGGTCATGAAGTGTTCTGGAGGGTAGAATGGACTTTTCCCACACTTTTCAGAATTTTGTAACTACACACCGTGTAGTGTGAGTACACGATGTGTACCACCTTGCCGAGTATACCCCGTGTTGAAGTTGTGTCCTTTCCGCATGAAATAAATAAGTACATGCTCTGTAGTCCATCTTACACACCGTGTAGTTTCTCCCCGCGTACGCGTTACCCTCAAACTGTGTGTTGACCAATCAACGACCGTGTGTCGCGTTGAATGTCGTGTTGGAATCCGCGTGGCGACCATGTGGAATGGCCTAGTATACGTAGAGTACTAGGAAGTACACATTGTGCAATTTAGTTTTTCTTGCCTATAAAATGAGGGGGCCTCTCCACCTTTTCAGATCATTCCTCTCCTCCCCATTCCTTCAAGCAGAGCCCTCCCGAGAGACTCCAAAGCTCCTTTCTTCCATAACTTCTTCATCCGAGCTCCGATTTACGATCCGTCAACGGCCATGAGATCGTAATGATGAGGTAAAAATTTTGAGCTTGGGTCTGTTGTTTTCCCTTTGGCCTTTCCTTCCCAGCTTCCACCCGAGGAGGTTTTTTCCGGGTTTTGACAGAAGCTACGGACACCGAAGGACGTCTTCTAAAGTTGATCTGGGGGAGCGTTGTGATCAAAACCTGTTGAGGTAGGGATCTTACCTTCATCTCTATAATTTTTACATCATGAGGGATGCGTATCCTCTTGCTTTCACGAGACATAGTTGAACCAGTTTAATGAAGATAATAACTAGCTTAAAGAATGGGGATGGGAAAGTTGTTATGTTTATCTTTGTTTATCCTATTGTTATGTTGTGAATTGAATAGTCTTATGCCTACTGAAAATCACAGTCGTTAGGGGACTTTGCTTGCACAATTAAATGTTTCCCTATATTTTTAGACTGTTTTGTGTGTGGAAACTTTGTGGAATATGGAAATTGGTTAATCAAGTAAACTTGGATGATTAAATGAATATTCGGAACCCTTGTGTGATCACCTCGGTTGAACAAAATGGAATAATGAACATGTGGGTGTTGGTTTGGTTACGTGGTGTGTGATAAGGGGGTAAATCTTGGGTTATTACGAATAGGATGGGCAGTGGGGCTGCGGTAAATGATATTAAAGGGGAAATGATGTGGCACGATCCTGGTTTTGAGATACGGATGTGGAGATGTGGTTATAGTGGCAGCAGGGCTGCAGTAATGGGTTGTGATATTAAAAGAAAGTGGAAAGTTGATAAATTAACTGTGGGGAATGATAATGAATTTAACGCGGGAACAATCAATGGAGATTGATTGATGATAAAAAGGTTGGTTTTTTTTTGCTTGTGTTCTATCTAACTTGATTTGTGGTTGGCAGGGTTTTTCTCTACGAAACGCTTGATCTGGTTTAATAATTGCCTAGTAGTTAAGGAAATAATAAACTAATATTGTTGAAACCTGAAAACCTAAATAGGTTTGGGATTTTTTGTTGTATGCATGCTTCGTAGTAGCAGTGCCGAGGCACGTGCTCAGTTTCTTTGTTTAGAATCCATAGGTTGGGCTGTGTGTTTGGTATACATATACGTATCTATATCTCTGTGTTTTGTCGCACCCCACCCATGTTGAGCACTTAGTGTCGAACACTCCCATTTCATGGGATAGGGTGTTTTACCCTTAGTTACTACCTCCTTCCTGCTTTTTCTTCCATAGGATATGATGTCTTGAGGCGACCTTACACCCAAGACTCTTCGGGTAGGTTTCGATTGGTGTGATTTTAGCCCAAGACTCTTCAGACAGGTTTACTGTTCCCAATAACCTTTAGGATGAGGCCCAGGTGTGTTTGAGTGGGGATGTGATATGTGGTTTGTGGGGCCCATGTGTGTGCGGGTGAGATATGTGGTTTGTGAGGCCCAGGTGTGTGTGGGCGGGATATGTGGTTTTTGAGGCCCAGGTGTGTGCGGGCAGGAAGAGTGTGGTAGCGTTAGGACATTCGTCGTTAGGAAGAGCATCTATCTAGTTGGGGGAAATGGTGTGGGTTACCCAATACTCTTGTTCTTATATAATAGTACATATTTTTTTGTGTTTTTGGTGAGAGTGGCTGGTGAGGTTGGGTGGATATAATTCCTTGATAGGTTTTGCTTTCTTCTGTTGTTCTCACGGGACATTAGGATGTCTCCCCACCTGTGCACGAGAGCTTTAGGTTTCCCTACTGAGTATACTTGTATGCTCATCCTACGTTTACTTTCAGGTTTCTAGGAGGACTACTAGGGCCATGCAGGACCCTACTAGTCGGGACAGTTGGAGTTGTTGCAGTTTGTTGTACTCTTGTTTCTTTTGGTATTGTACTTTTGAGTTTTCTTGTACGAGTACTTTGTTTCAGAATTTTTTAAACATGCATGTGGGATTGGTTTGGGTTTATTTTCATTTACTTGTTAATTTTTCTTTTGGTGCTTGACTCATCTTATTTCCTGATATTAAATAATAAAAAGGGTTATGCCTCCCATATTTGTGAAAACTTATACCCTTGGTGCTAGTCACCACTCCGGGGCCTACTGGAGGCAGGACTCGGGGTTCATTATCTCCCCTTCACCATTGCCAGCTCAGAAGGGGCATCTTTGGTGGGAGGGGGTCGTGACAAAACCACAACACAATGATCTTTTTTATACTATACAAATTCCTAGAATATGAATTATGATGAATTTATATGGACCATTCCATAGTAAAACTAGATCTAACTTCATCTTTGATCAACATGGTTAAATTTCAAGAATTTACGCTATGATCAAACTTCAAATCCTACAAACTCAAGAAAGGCCATGCCACAAGGTAAATTCCTACATCATAGATCTTCTTTAAAAGAGTCTTCCATACCAAAATTTAAGGGATATACTGAATCTACCTTGAAATTTACAGAAAAACCAAAGTGATCTTATGAGAGTTAATGATGCAGCTCTAAGTCATATGCCGCAAATACTATCTCCATGGTGCAAAGAAGTACTATGACACCACAAGAGGTTGTGATCTAGAAACTCTAAGGCAGCATTCATTTTTTCAAAATTGACTTAATTTTTGTCTTCCTTGAATTCATTAACCTCTAAAAAATTTATATGGTTCTCGAAGATTTTTTAGGATATAAATAAACCCCCTTTAGTTCATTGGAAACTTACCCTAAAACATTATCATACATTCTCTAACACCAACGTTCTATGATTAAAAAATTTCCCTCAAAGTAATCACATTTTTAATTCCTATCTATTCTAATCTAGATTGTGTATAAATTGTAATATCTTCTATCTATCATAATTTTTTAATTATCTTCTTGTGTTTATTTATATTATTTAGAGGGAATTGATACCAAGATAAAATGTGATTACTTATAAGAAATCATATCACTTCATCCTTTTTCTTCTTATTGGTTCTTATCACCGCTAAAGTTAGCAACTCGGGTTTACTTTTCATAATTTTTAAGAGTCAATTGATTATTCTCTTTGACATTACTATATTTACCCATTAAAATTATAGTGTTTATTGAAATTATGGTTTATTGTTATAACCTAAAAAGTATAATAGTTTGGGTATCTTTGATACTGTTAAATCCAACAGACTAATACATTAATTCCTCAATAAATTTGGGGGGTAGACATTGAGGATATTTTAGATCTATTTCATAAATTACTTACCAAATATTGTGTATTATTTACTTTCCACTTTTTTATATGTTTATCACTTTCTTTCATTCAGATAATCTTTTTTTTAAATCATCAATTAGCATAATTCTTTATTTATCCAAATCAATATTTTTTTATTATTCTTCTTTTATAAACTTATATTTTTATATTTTTGTGATTTTTACTTTTATTCAGTTTTTATCTCCTCTTAAGGTTTTAATATATCAAAAATATGTTTTTAGTCTTAAGACCTTTCCTTTTCCATTTTATTATTTAAAGGGGAATTAACCCCCCCCCCCACCATTTTACCCTACTCCAACATACATTTTGTATCAAAGGAGGTTTAAATTTATTTATTCATTTATTTTCAAATTATTTTAAATCTTATTTTATTTCAAAAACATTAAATATTCTTCAAGAAACTTTCTTTTAAAAAATGGATTTTCAAACACCCATGGTTCTCCTAAAGGGCACTCTATAGGTTGTGCTCCCTTTTTATGGTAAAAATTATTCACTCACATGTTAAATTTTATTATATCTATTGATTACCCCATATATAAAACATTTATGTATGGTTATATTATAAATACTTAAAAAGAAGATAAATGGACTCTCAGTGATATTTCATATTTTGAATTAGATTGTAAACCAATGAATTTATTGCATTATGGTTTGGATAAAAATGGATTTAATGAATTTCTACATGGAAAAAAAGATCATTAAATTTGAAAACTCTTAGAATAAAATCAATAAAGAACAAATAAATTTAAAGATACCCATTCATATATGTTTACACATGGTATTGAAAATTTATGAATCTTAAAGAATATATCACTGAAATGTTTACATGATTTACTTACATATATAATGGTCAAAATGATAAAAAGGAGGATAAGGAATTCAAAGAAACTAAAATTTCAATTTCTTTCAAGGTGATCAAAAAAAGATTGTTTGAAAGATACTTTAAGATTATTTATATTTAAAAAGGTTTGAGAAAGCACATGAACAACAAGAGATATAATCAATGCTTCAGAAAGGTAAATCAATAAATAGGGTGGTTGATTCTAATATGTTTATTGTTGTTTTTAATGAATTTGTGACCTCATTTTGTGGTTAACTCAATTGTTTTGGACTTGTTTTGGTTTCACACTTTTCCTCAAAATTTAATATTAAATAAAAAAATTATTTTTCCTTCAAGGTAAGAAAACATTAAAATTTTCTACTTGGATCACTAGAGATGACTCAATTTGAACTTATGAACCAAACAATGAAAGTATTAGGTGCCTCATGGAAAATTCCAAGGTATGTGAATAAGTAAATTTTATTTATTCTAGTTCTTAGTAATCTAATTCTTCAACCTATTATATAATATATAAACATATTATTTATGTTAGAGATAAACTTTAAGATGGTCTTTGTGAACTTTTTTCAAAATTTAAAGATCTTCAAAAGAATTAAAATCAATATATTTTTGAAAAAGATAAAATTTTAAAAGAAAAAGACGATTTGATTTAAAAATTAAAACAATATAAAAATAATGAGAATTTGGAATTTCAAATTAAATATCTAAAAAATAATATTTCTCATTTTACCCAAAAAAAACCTTGAATAAAATTATGGGACCTCAACATGTTGTTAAATGTAATTCTGGGATTGGTTTCTCAAAACAATCTAGTTTCCATAAAAAAATATAAAAATAATAATTTTTTAAGGAACCATTTAAAATAAAAAAAATATTATTGTAATAAATTTGGTCATCTTGTTTATGAATTAAATAGTAAAAAATGCTAGATATGGTAGTCCAAATAGAATTTATATCCCTTATAATTTTTTTAATGTAAAAAATTTTACAAAACAAGTTTGGATTCTAATGTATTTATTGGATAACTTAAGTGGACAAAAGATATTGATACCATAAGCATTAGTCTCTTAATATTTTTTAGTAAAATGGTCACATGAGATAAAACCGAGAATCTACTTGGTATATGGATAGTGGGTTCTCAAGGAACATGTGTGGTGACCCTTATAAATTCAATCATCTTGAAGACTTTGATAGAGGGAATGTCACAATTAGAGATGATTCAAATGATAGAATTATTAGTATATGTATGATTAGTTTCTAAAACTCTACTCTAATAAAATATATTTTATTTTTTAATGGATTTAAGAAAATTTTAATATTTATTAGTCAATTATGTGACAATAGTTTTAAAATAACATTTCAGAATGATTTTTATAAAGTTATATATTTTAAAGGAAATATTTTATTTACCATATCCCATTTTAAAAATGTTTATATTTTTTATTTAAAATATTTTGAATGAAAAATGTTAAGTTTTTAATTGAACAAGATAATGAATCTTGGATTTGGAATCGGCACCTAGGTCATTCTAATATTCACTCTCTTCTTAATAGAAACCATAACCAACTAGTAGGAGATTTATTGAAATTATCTTTCAAAGATAACTTAGTTTGTGAAACCTACCAACTTGGAAAGCAAAATTCCTATTTCACATCTAAAAAGTTTGTTTCCTTTTCTAAATACATATAACTAGTCCACCTTCACCTTTTTAGACCAACTCAAGTTTCTAGTATCAAAGGTAAAAATTACACCTTTGTAATTATCAATGACTATGCAAGATTTGCCTGGGTTTTCTTCTTATCTCATAAAATGGGGATTGTAATCTATTTATCAAATTTTAGAGTAAAGTTGTAAATTATAAAGGATACAAACTCTTTTACCTTATAAGTGACCATGGGGGACAATTTTATAATAAAGACTTTCATGAGTTTTTTACTTTTATGGGTTATCATCACCCCTTCTCCACTCCTAAAACACCTAAAAAATTGGGTTGTCTAAAGGATAAATAGGACCCTCCAAGAAATGTCTAGGACTTTATTGAATGATTTTAAACTTCCTTAATTATTTTAGGTTGTAACATAACATCATGGGTTCCATACCCCAATGCCCCAATCCAGACCACCACATGACCTCATGCGCACCTCCTCATATACTAAAGTTTTCTAACTAGAATCGAGGGTTTGATAATTAGATCAAGGGGAGAAAATACTCTCTTTAATAAAATTAATACACTAGTGGAAATAAATAAACAAAATTGGAAGCTTATATAACAATAAAAAATACCAATATCTCAAGATCATCAATCCATGAAATATAATATCCAACTAAATCAGAAAACAAGACAAGATAATGTGCATGTCAGGTGTCTAAAATGAAAAATAAAAATAATGACACTGATAACTCCTAAGTGGGTTTTGAAAAATTTCTAGTTTCCTTAACCATTCACCATCCCAACTCAGCCATCTAACATAATTCCCTTTCCCTTAACCTGTATTTCTTCCATGAAATATATTCAGGTATCTATTAGGCAGCCCGAGTATAGTGTGAGTACAACTCATTAGGCCACCACCAATGGTGTCTAAAACAAATCTAGTCAATAACATGTGTTTTATTTTGTATAAATAAATAATTAAAATGCATAATTAAATAGTTATCACATTATCAATTAATCTTTATTAAACTAGATAGACCATTGGGTTCCTGAGGACACTCGTACCTCAATACCTCCTTCAGCCCATGCTAGGTCTAAACCATATTACACATTTAATTCATATTTCATTATTACATCCACTTATAACCATATTCCAATGCCAATTTTTTGGGTGTAGAACACCATATAGAGTACCCCATTTATCAAAATTGCATATATATATATATATCATGGTCCTAGAACATCATGTCTAGCACCCCAATTCTCAATCATGCATATATATCATTATTGTAAATCTTCATGTTTTGCACTCCATTTAACAACTATGCAGGTATATCATTGGCATAGATCATCATGTACAGAAACCCATTTATCAACTATGCATGTTCATTATTTCTTATCACAACTTCATGTGTATCTCATTATCACATGTTTTCACATTGTCACATCCACAAGATTAAACACATTAATCCTCTTATCACAATTAACCATCACAACCTCCATTAATTAATTTATAAATTAATTAATCCAAGTACATTAATTAATTTTACTATTAATTAGTCTTTTAAAAATATCAACATATAATAATTAATTCACCAATTAATTATTCAAACACACTATTTCAATATCTCATAATTAATTCACTAATTAATTATCTCAAATCACGATATCAATATCCTATAATTAATTCCCCAATTAATTATCTCAAATCACGATATCAATATCCCATAATTAATTTCCAATTAATTATCAAATTCACAAATACAAAAATCTCATAATTAATTATCTCGATCAATGATCCGAAATCTCACAATTTTGAAACTATCCCAATTAATTAATTTAGCACATTAATTAATTCAATTAGAGATTTCAATTACTAAATAACTTTATAAATTCTATAACTTGTATATACGTAACCAAAATCATGACTATGGGTTTTGAATTTTAGACCACCTACCTTAATTCGTTGTTGAATATCACCCAATTAAAATCCCCAAAATTGAGTAGCACAACATCCTAGATTTATATCTGTATATCAAAACCCTAAATCAAGATTAAGTAAATCAATATATTTATAATATAGATATTGATACATAATACTAGATCTAGATTCACCCAATCTAGATCTAGATCTATCAAAACTGAAGATAACTTCCACAAAATGAACAATAGAAGGAAGCAGAATGAACAGAAAAGCAACGGGATAGGATCTACTTATAAGGAGAGGAGAAGATTTTTGATTCGGGCTTCAAATCATGAATAATGAAGGTCATACAGCCTTGGAATCCCTACGAAAATATATGAAATCATAAAAAATCATAAGGGTCTGAGTTTGGGTTGAATGGGGGAAATTTCAAGGGTTTAGGTGGATTTAAAACAAATTTTTGTGAAAATAAAATTACCGCACATGGTTTCCTAGGCAAGGTCGAATGGTTTTCTCTAACTGTACACCAACCATGTGCATATAGTTTTAGGGGTTCACAATTTGAAAAATATTTTTCTACCTATGTGAACCCCCATTGTCTAGGGTTTCACAGTATTCTGGGTTGGGGCACACTTTTTTCTCTAACCATGAACCAATCATGCACAACACCTTTTTCTTCCATTTTTTTTAATTTTCACCCAAACACACCCCAAAGTACAAACCAAATGAAAAGTTCTCAAATAAGGATAAAAGAGTACCTGAATTCAAGCCTGATTCAACTCTAGAAAAGGTCAGGATCTTACAATCTACCCACCTTATAATAGATCGTCCTCAAGCTACACTCCCAAGTTTCCCTAAGATTATGAGCCAAAAAGATCAGGACACTAAGACCACATATATGCTTCTATTTCCCATGTTTCCTCCTATACATTCCCATGTTTCCATAATACATGAACTATCGGCATGTTCTTTCCCCATAACACTTTATCACTATGATCCAACACACATGTTAGATGATCCTAAAATGACACATATATCTCAGGGTCAACATAATCCACATAAATCACATGAGAAGGGTTAGGGTGATACCACTATAGTTGTGATACATAGAAAACATCATTCATGGCACTATATTTTTGTGGAAGAGCCAAATGGTATGCCACCAGCCCAATTCTCTCCACAACCTCAAATGGTCTAACAAACCTGTGAGCCAACTTTCCATATATAGGTGTCCTATAGTGACCCAACCTATGCAACAGCTGAAGGAATACACGATCACCCTCTATAAACTCCAGGGGTCATCTCTATCTATCAGCATATGACTTTTTTATACTCTGAGTTGTAGCCATATGTTTATGAATCAAATGTACCTACTTTAATGTATCCTATGTGAGACTCAGTCCCAACAAATATAACTCACCATCCTCTAACTAACATAGCAATATTATACACAACCTACCATAAAGAGACTCATATGGTACTATCTATATTTTTGTCTAATAAATATTGTTATAGGTGAACTCCACCAAAGCTAGTTACTTCTCCCATGATCCACCAAATTCAAGAACACATGCTCGTAGTATATCTTCAATCACCTGTATAGTATTCTCTAACTACCCATCTGTTTGTGGGTGAAAAGTCTTACTCAATAAAACCTATGTACCAAGAACTTTATGCAATCCCTGATGGAATAGTAAAGTAAAACGTGAGTCATGATCTAAAATTATAGTCCATGGAACCCCATTCAGATGGATTATATCTCAAACATACAAGTCTCTTAGATGCTTCACTAAAAAAGTATCTCGTATAATAAAAAATTCTCTACTTTCATCAATCGATCCAAAAAAACCAAATAACATCACTCTTATTTGGAATCTTCAGAAGACCCACTACAAATTCCATTTTCAAGTCATCCCACTTCCATTCTGGGGTGGGTAACGACTACAAAAAACCTGCAAGTCGTTGATGCTCTGCCTTAACATGCTGACAGGTGTAGCATCAGGTCACAAACCCTGTTATTTCCTTCTTCATACCCAACCACCAAAACTATCATCATAGGTTATGATACATTTTGGTCACATCTAGATGTAAAACCTACTTTAAGGCATGAAATTACCTTTTTTTCTTATCATGTATGCTCGTACGAACAACAACCCGATTCCTGACATCGATGATCTCATCCTCATCTATGCTTCAATATGAAGGTGACTCCCCACCTTCAAGAATTTCCCTTAAGGTCAGACACTCTGGATGATCATAATGCTTATCTTGGATCCATATCAAAAGGGTAAAAACCACTAAAACTGATACCATATTCATTTGCTCCTAAATCTTCTGAACCACCAAATGTATCTCATCCAGTAAATCCATCATCATCCACTCAATAATATACTCCTGTTCCATTAGAGTCTGAGTTTTCCTACTCAAAGATTTGGCCACATTATCTCACTTATTAGGCTTATATGTCATCTCAAAATCAAAGGACTGCATATACTCAACCCATAACCACTAATGAATATTCAAATCTCACTGAGAGGATGTACCTTAATCTGTTGTTATCAGTAAACATTGTAAACTTATCACCAAACAGATAGTGTCACCAACACTTTAAATAATAAACCATTTCTTCTAATTCAAGGTTGTGTGTAGGTTAGTTCTATTCATGAGGCCTCACTTACTGAGACCCATATAGAAAAACTCAATCTCCTTGAATCAACATAGCTCTGAGTCCTATCCTAGAAGCATCACAATACACCATATACTTCTCACCAGGCCAAGTAGGATCAAGATTGGTGATGATGTCAAATGATTCTTAAACTTTGGGAAGGCCTCCTTATAAAATTCTAACCAATAAAAATGTATCTCCTTTTTGTTCAAACCCAAAAGTAGTGCTACCAAATGGAAAAAGTCTTGGATTAAACTATGATAATATCCTGCTGACCCCATAAAGATGCGAATATCAAATACGTTCTTGGGATTCTCTAAATATTCCATTGCCTAAACCTTCTCTGGGTCCATTGACACACCTCCCTCTGAGATGTTGTGTCCAAATAATTGTACTTGATAAATCCAAAATTAAAACTTAGATAATTTGGTGTCTATATAATGCTCTCCCAATGTACTCAGAATGATGTCAAGATGTTGGTCATGATCATCATGAGTCTTGGAGTGCAACAAGATGTCATCCATGAACACCCCCATAAACTGATCTACGTATGGATCTATAATTCTGTTAATTAAGACCATAAACACTTATAGTGCATTCATAATATAAAATGGAATTACGAAGAACTCATATATGCCATACCTTCTTCTGAAAGCAGTCATCAATATATCATAAGTATGAACTCTCAACCGATGATACCCTGATCTCAAGTCGATCTTCGAGAACACACTAGATCCTCTGCACTGGTCAAAGATATCATCAATGCGTGGAAGAGGATGTTGATTATTCATATTCATTCAGTTAAACTTCTATTAATATACACACAAGAACAAACTCCCATCCTCCTTCTTTACAAACAACACAGGTAATCCCTATGTTGATGTACTCGGATGGATAATCCCCTTATCCTCCAACTCCTCTAGATTATTCTTGAGCTCTTGAAGCTACATCGGTGCCATTTTGTATGGTGGAATGGAAACTAGATTAGCCTCAGGCCTGAGATCTATAGTGAATTCCACATCCCCCTTAAGTTACAGCCCTCAGAATTGTTCAGGAAAAACATCTTGAAACTGTACCACCATTGGTGGAAATATATTCTTCTTCACACCATCATCATTCAGTAAAAGACTAGCAACCTAGGTTGTGATATCTCTGAGTTTCTAAGTAATTGGCCCCGCTCATTATAATTGGATATCCCATTCTCCATGAAGAATATAGTTGTCACCCTTAGGAGATGTTAAAGCCACTCTCCTCTAGTAACAATCAATGTGATATTTGTATGTGACAAGCTAGTCCATACCCATAATGAGATCAGAGCTTGAAATATATAGAATATATATATCTCATAGAAAATGATACTCACTAACTTTGAGAGAACATACCTTACACAAATAGATCTCTCTAGAACATACTCCAAACATTGAATCTATCGTCATTACCCCACTCAAAAAATCCACTACAAGGTTCAAACCGTTAACAAGTTTTGTAGATATAAAAAGAATGAGAGGCACCAATATAAAATAAGCCACTAGATAAAGTATAATGCACAAGAATAGTACCTCTCACTATAGATGGCCTAGCCTTGATATCCATAATTGTAGGCTACACTGCATGCAACTATCTTACCCCTCTTTCTTATGATGTTATCTGACTCCCCTGAGTTGCACCACTCTATTGATATGGGTTCTCTTTCCCATAAACAACACATTCACTTCCTCTACTGCCACTACCACAAAACTGGGAAAGGCATGCGCCTGCCTTTATCAGCGCTAATAGTAAAGCACTGATAAAGGGTCGGGCCTTTATCTGTGATAACAAAAGCGCTGATAAAGGGCTTATTTATCAGCGCTAAAAAAGCGCTGATAAAGGTTGTATTTATCAGCGCTTTTCATTTTAGTGCCGATAAATACAACCTTTATCAGCTCTTTTTACTAGCGCTGATAAAGGCTCACGGGGATTTGTTAAAAACCCGCAGGTCCTCTTCCTCCTCCCTGCACCCGGTCAAGCTCTCGCGGAAGCCCTCCTCTGCGCCGCTGTCGCCTCCTCCTCCTCCGCCGCCGCAGCCGCCGCCTACTCCTTCTCCTCCTCCTCCGGCTGCCGCCTCCTCCTCCTCCTCTGCTCCTCCTCCTCCACTGCAGCCTCGTCCTCCTCCTCCTCCACTGGCGCTTCCTCCTCCTCCTATTTTGCGGCCTCATCCTACTCCTCCTCCACCGGCGCCTCCTCCTCCTCCTCCTCTACCTACTCCGCTGCCTCCTCCTCCACCGCGGCCACCTCCTCCTCCTCCTCCTCCTCCTCCTCCTCCTCCGCTACCTCCTCTGCCTCTGCGCTGTCTCCGTTGCCTCTGGTGCCTCCACTGTCGACACCTCCTTCTCCTCGGCCACAGGGTCCTCCTCCTTAAGGTGATTCAAATTGAATTTTCATGAATTAATTATTTTTGGAATGGGTAAGTGTTTGGCCAACTATTCTTTGTGTTGAATCTTCAGTTTCCATGGGTGGTTTGGGATTGTGGTTATGTTTTGATTCTGACTATGGGTTGTTTTTATGATTTCCCACTACTTCATTAGATTTATTTAGTTATTATTATGTTTTGGTGTTTTCATTTAGTTCTTTTGTTGTGATTTGATGTTGGGTTTTCCTTGATAAAGGTTGTTCATGTTTCTTGTAAACAATACCTCCTAAAAGGACCATGTAGAAGCATAGAGAGTGTGAACCAGAGTACCCCAAAGATGAACCATCCCATTGATACAAATTTTTTTGGATTCAATGATTTATAATTTCAAAAACGTGGGTTAAATTGGTATCCATGATAAGACATGAACTATAGACCACACTCAAGAATTTTCAAAGAATAATTCAGAGTTTTTCCTTACTAAAAAGAAAACCAAGTAATTTAAGGAGTAGTTGGACTGTATCAAGTAGATATTAGAGTTTTTGAAAACCCCTAAGACATCTAAAGTGTTATTTTTTTATTCCTTTTTAAAAGAATTTATTTTAATGTGGTGCGATTCAATGATTCTTTCGAGGAATAGAGAGGATCTCACTTTTACCACTTTCCAAGTGGTATTTCTTCAGAGTTTCTACCCAGATACCTTGAGATTGATGAATGACTATGTGTTTTTAAAGATAGAGTATGGTGGTCATTTAGTCATGGATTATGCCACTAGATTCCATAATTTGGTTCATGTATCTCTTTATCTCCCCACGAACGATTATCTTATGGCTATTAATTTTGAGATGGGTTTGAGGAAATATATCAAATTTATTCTTATTGTTCTAAGTATACCAACCTATTTTTAGGTGTTTCCCAAGGTATTGATGTGAGAGGCATAAGTTAATTGAAATATTGGCCTCAATGGTGTTCCATTAATGGGTGGTATCCATAGTTATTTTTGAGGATAAAATCTAAAGCACGATGAGTCTTAGAGAAGTAGTGGAAAGGGATTTGAGTAGTCTTTATGAACAGATTATGTGGATTATATGGACAATGGACCTATTTTTTTATTAGATTAGAAATTTGGGAAACATATAGACGATTTTACCAGAGACTCTGAGGGCGTTCCACCTATTTGGGTAGCCGGGGAATATCTTGTGATTTTTTCAATTGGCTCCTAATGGGAGTGGTGTAGGCTCAACTTTTTTAAGGGATCTTAGTTAAAATAAGAGGCTTCAAATGGTGGAGGATCACATCCTAAAAGAAAGGGGGATTTTTAATAGGGAAATAATACATAGATGAGTCTAATACAGAAAAAATCAATGCAGTAGAGGTCATTCATGAGGACTCATAATCTTGGACAACCACAATTAGAGGTGAATTTTTTTTAATTCTTCTATAGTATTGGTTTCATTTCAAAATGGTGAATCCTAGTCATTAATTTCACATATTTTTTTATTACTTGGGTATGAAGGCAGAGTTTATGAATTATTTCATGTATTGCCTAACCCTTTTGGGTAGGAAAAATGGTCATGGTTTCATGTTCTTTGAGAGTTGTGTTGTGATACTTGGCATGGAGGACATTTTGGAATTCCATGTTTTGGACCTGGTCTTTTCTGACCTCATTATCGTCTTGGATTTTTTTATTGGATTTAGTGCACTAGATGACTATTATCACCATTGGGTTCAGTTACTTACTCTTAACAGGATATTCCATGTCTTTTATGGAGATTGTGATCTATAACCATGGAGGGTATGACAAGTTGCTTCTATGTTATGGTTCATATCATGTAATTTTTCCAAGGTTTTCCTTGGGGTTGTTGAGAAGTGTTCTTCATGTGAAATTCCAGTGGTCATGGAAAAGTACAAAAAATCATTTCTAGAGGACTTCATGGGATAACCTCCCCAATGAGTGTTTGCGTTTTTTATCTATTTTCTTCACAGGATGATCCCATTTTCCATTCCATCACATCATAAGGATCTGGACGATTTAGAGGAGCTAAAAGATCAGCTAGAAGATCTTTAGGGAAATGGTTCTATCTATATGATCATGTCACTATGGGATTTTCCAATTCTGTTTTCAATGAAGTCATATCATAGCCTATTAATTTTAATAGTCTACCGTAGTCATAGCCAGGTGACAGTAATTAATAATTACATATTGCCTATAATTGATGATTTGTTTAACCATCTTATAAGGTTCTATTGGTTTTTGAAAATTTTCTAGAGATCAGGGTACCAACAGTTGAGGGTTTGGGAAGAGGATGCTCAAAAGATAGATTTTTAAAGTCGATATAGAAATTTAAAGTATTTATGAATTCCATTTGGGATCACCAATGCTCTATCTATTTCATGGAACTGATGAACTAGATCTTTAATATCTTTCTAGACACCTCCATTTTCGTTTTTTTAGAATACTTCTTGGTGTATTACAATATATAGGAGGAGTACTCTGATAATCTGGAGATTGTTTTGGGTGTTTTTAGAGAGATTTGTCTTTATTAAAATATTATAAATTCCTTATATTTTGTTTAAGAAGTATTGTTTCATGGTCACATTATTTCCTTGGAAGGAGTTCTAGGTTATCCAGAAAAGGTTCGAGAAGTCATTTCTCCAAATCAGTCAAAGAATGTATTCAAGATCCACAACATTCTAGACTTAGTCATTTCATGGTCACAATATTTCCTTGAAGTATCTTGTTTTTTATCTAAATTATACTCATATTCCTTATCCTCTAACCTATATACTCATCCTATGGATTTCAAATAGGATGAATATAAATAAAGAATGGATGAATTTCAATCAGTTGACAAAAGAGTATGAAGAAGGCGTGAAAGAATTTATCAAGTTTGAAAAAGATCATGCATGTGACTCTTCTCAAATCCTTTGTCCATGTTTATGTTGTTGTTATTCAAAACAAATTAGTCCAGATGAGTTGGAAGTACACTTGATCTGTCACGGAATAGATCAAAGTTATACATGTTGGAATAAACACGGGGAAACAACGAATGTAGGTAGTGACTGGGGTGACACTACATTTTATGGATCATCTGATATGATTACAAACATGAACAATGAAGATGACCGTATGGAGGATGTGATTACAGATGTGAATGATGATGAAGATCGTATTGAGAAAATGACAAGGACCTTCAAAGTTGAACTTCGTGATTGCCCAAAATTGTTTGAGAAGTTAAATAGTTGTGCAAAGACTCCATTGTATACTAGTTGCACTAAATATACAGCATTGTCAGCCGTACTGAAGCTGTATAATTTGAAATCAGATAACAGGTGGAGTGACGACAGTTTTACGAAACTACTTACCCTCTTGAATGACATGCTCCCAGAAGACAATGAGCTCCCGAGCCGAACATATGATGCCAAACGAATGCTACGCTCTATGGGTATGATCTCTGAAAGAATACACGCCTGCCTGAATGACTGTATACTGTTTTGCAAGGACCACAAATCACTTAAAGAATTCCCAAAGTGTGGTGCTTCTCGATACAAGAAAGATGAATCCAGTCCTACTAAAGTTGTATGGTACTTTCCAATCATTCCAAGGTTTAGACGCCTATATGGAAGTGAGGAGACTGCAGAACAATTAACATGGCATGCAGATACAAGAATTAAATATGGGATACTACGTCACCCGGCAGACTCTCCTCAGTGGAAGATATTCTATCATGAGTATCCTGAATTTGGAAACGAGTCGAGAAACCTTCGTCTTGTGTTATCTACAGATGGAGTGAATCCTTTTGGTTTTCAAAGCAACAGTCACAGTACATGGCCGGTTATGTTGATAAATTATAACTTACCACCGTGGTTATACATGAAACGAAAATAAATCATGTTATCTATGCTTATATCAGGACCAAAACAACAGGGTAATGATATTGATGTTTATTTAGCTCCATTGATCGAAGATTTGAAATTATTGTGGGATTCAGGTGTTACATTGTATGATGCTTACAGAGAGGAAGATTTCACTTTCAGAGTCATGCTATATGGTATGATAAATGACTTCCCTGCTTATGGAAATTTGTCAGGATATAGCATTAAAGGAACTCAAGTCTGTCTCGTTTTCGAAGAAGGTACACAATCAATTAGGTTGAAACATTCATCGAAAACCGTGTTTCTAGGACATCGAAGATTTCTACCATGACGATATAAGTACCGTTCTTGGAAGACATCATTCGATGGAAGTACAGAAGAACGTACAGCACCGTCTCCACTAACAGGCGATCAATTGTTTGAGAAAGTTAAAAATGTGGACACTACTTTTGGTAAATCAGCTTCGAAAAACCTTACGAAAATCGGTTGGAAAAAGAGATCAATTTTTTTTGAATTAAAATACTGGAATTGTCTATATGTAAGACATTTGATTGATGTTATTCATGTAGAAAAAAATGTATTTGACAGTGTTATCGGCACGTTGCTAAATACATCTAGCAAAACAAAAGATGGAATTAAGGCTAGGTTGGACATGGTTGAGATGGGAATACGAGAAGAGTTAGAACCAGTGAAGGGTGAAAAACGAACATTTCTTCCTCCTGCTGCTTACACTCTTTCCAGGCAGGAGAGATATCAGTTTTGCAACTTCTTGAATGACGTAAAGGTTCCAGAGGGGTATTCGTCAAATATCAGTAACCTTGTGTCAATGAGCAACTTGAAGTTAAAAGGTCAGAAATCACATGACTGTCATGTTTTGATGCAAAATCTCATTCCAATTGCTTTACGTTGCATTTTTCCCAAGAATGTCCACCATACATTAACGAAACTATGTTTCTTTTTCAAAGCTATATGCAGCAAAGTTATAGACCCTGCGAAATTGCCAGCTATGGAAAAAGAAATTGCCGTCATATTATGTGAATTAGAAATGTTCTTCCTGCCTTCATTTTTTGATATAATGGTTAATTTGATGGTCCACTTGGTGAGGGAGATTCGATTATGTGGTCCTGTACATTACAGATGGATGTACCCCATTGAACGGTATATGAAGATTTTGAAAGGGTATGTCAAAAATCGAAGTCGGCCAGAGGGTTGTATTGCAGAGCAATATATTGTTGAGGAAGCCGTTGAATTCTGTACCGAATACTTTTCTAGTGTGGAAATCATTGGCTTATCGAAATCTCGTCACACTGGGCATCTTGAGGGTGAAGGAATTTCTGGAAGAAAGGTTGTCACAATCAATATTACAGATCGGGAGCAGGCCCACCTTTATGTTTTGCATAACAGTTTCGACGTTGACTCATATGTTGAAATCCACAAAGAAATTCTTAGGCATTTGAATCCATCAAGGGATGAAAAATGGATATCAGATACACATAATCGATAGTTTATAGGATGGTTTCGAGATCATATTTTTAAGAAGTCAGATGAAAATCCAAATTCAATTTTGGAACGACTTCGATGGCTAGCCGAAGGACCAAGTGTGTATGCATTATCTTACAATGCTTATGTAGTTAATGGTTATACATTTTATACTAATGAACATGATGAAGATAGTACCATGCAGAATAGTGGGGTTACACTTGTGGTTGAAGCGATGCATGTTTCCGGTGCTAAGGACAGAAATCCAATTTATGTGAATATGTCATACTTTGGCATCATCAAACAAATATGGGAGTTGGATTATACGGAATTTCAAGTTCCGATATTTCAATACAAGTGGGTTGATAACAGGAGTGCTGTTAAAATAGATGATTTGGGATTCATGAAAGTTGATTTCAGTAAGGAAGGGGAGAAAGACAAACCATTTATAATGGAATCACAGACAGTGCAAGTATTTTATGTTCCAGATCCTGCAAACCGAAACTGGTTAATTGTTCTGTTATCGACCAAAACAGATGAAGGGTCAGATGAAAATTCAACAGAAGATGACCCTTTCATTGGGACTTCGCAATCATTTCGCAGTGGTCCCAATGTAGACGACTTTTTTTATGTTATAGGAGACCAAAATGAAGGGATATGGATAGTAGATAGAGGGGTCAAATCCCTTCAGTCTTTTAAAAAAAAGGGAGTTCAATAATCAGGTTATTGATTTTTATTGTAATATAGATTGTGTTACATTATGTTATTATCTGTTCGTTGCTGCTTTTATGTGATCTAAATTAAATTTTAAACCAGTTCTACAGATAACGACTTCTTCACTTGCTGATGCACCCAATCCCGAGACACAACACGTCTCTCAACCTGTTGCAGCTGGTCCCACTGCTGAGAGACAATAGGTCTCTTAACCTGTTGCAGCTGGTCCCACTGCTGAGAGACAACAGGTCTCTCAACCTGTTGCAGCTGGTCCCACTACTGACGTAAAACAGGTCTCTCAACCTATTGCAGCTGGTGTCAGTGCCGATGCTAGCACTTCGTAGAAACATAATGATGACGCAGAAACTGAGGAAATAGTAGGCGATGAAACCCCAGCGACACAAAAAAACAGGTGTGCCGTAGTTTGACAGTTTTAGAAAAAATCCTTAAGGAAAAAGTAAAAGGCATCAAATATGAGGTGGGATGGAATAAGCTAGGCCAGCATGTAAACCCCAACAAAGCCATGTTTAGTAGCTACATTGGAATCATCACTCGACAACGCATGCCGATTGACGTAGAGTCGTGGCACCATGTTGTCAGCGGGTTGAAAACATTAATGTGGGAAGAGATTACGGTAACATTACGATATCATCTATTTAATTTATTAAAATAAAATAAAATATTGAAATATTGACTAACCCTTCATCATCTCTTGCAGAGTGAATTTATAGTAGATGTTTCGCACAAAGAATATGTTTTCAGACTGGCAGGAAGGATTCATAGAGGCTTTCGCACCATTTTAACGAAACATTATCTGAAAGATGCTGAAGGGAAAATCAAGCCGCACCCACCTCCTCTTTATGCACACTTGATATCCCAAGGAACGTGGGATGCGTTTTGCAACCGTCGTGCGGAACAGAATTTCCATGTACATTGTGTTTGGTTACACGTTGTGTAATGTTCCTTGTATTCATCACATTGATTGATAGGTTTTTATTTATGAAATAGCAACTGAGTGCTGAAAATAAAGAATGGGCAGAAAAACCAGCGTACCCCTACCGTAAAGCAAGTTTGGGGTATGCTTCAATTGAAAAACAATTGGTATGTATTTTAAAAGTATTGTAATAATTTTATGTGACATAAAACAACACTGTAACCATGTTTCTCTATTTATATGCAGATTGATGAAGGTAAATATCAAGTCACTTCCATTCCACGCCATGTGCTATGGAAGGAGGCTCATGTTAATAAAGAGGGGAAACTGATAGATGAAAACACACAAAAAGTGTGGGAAACATGTGTAAGTATGACATAATATAAACTTGTTTTTCTTTAAATCACTATTACATAACGATGCTTACTTATTTTTTCATATTTTCTATTTGAAATAGTCACAGGAATCAATAAAACCCGCATCGAATGCAGACATACTTTCAACGGACTTCAAACAGCCAGAACAGTATGGCCACGTCAGAGGTGTGGGTTTTGGGGTGTCACCCCGGACATATTTTCAGAAAAAAACAAGAGGATGAACAAACTAAAGAATTTCATGTAATGAGAGATAAATTAGCTACACTTGAAGAACTAATCCAAACTCAGGGAGAGATGTTAAAGAGTTTGATGGAGGAGAGGAAAAGAGAACAAACAACTCAAGAACAACCCCCGTGAGAAGGTCCACCCCTCACCAGCTTTGAGGCGAGCCATTCCCCTCAAAGACCTGACTTAACCGAGGTAATCAATGTTATAATATTCGTTTTTGTGAGATGTGAATCACATAGACACTGATACCTTTCATGTAATGATATTCTGCAGGGTGAAAATTACTGTGATTTATATCTGTCAACTCCCACCCATCGCCTTGTAGCGAGGGCTACGGTGTTCAATATGCAGAATGACACGCTACACTCCAGAACACTTCCAACCGGTCATGTCAAAGTGTCGATTAACGTATCTCATGAGCCGAGCACCGAGCTACCCATGCCAAATGACGATGACAACATTCATACGGTGGAAAAAGCTGTTGGAACATTCGTTGCATGGCCGTCGAATCTTGTAAAAAAACATGTCGAGCAGGAGGTATTCATTTCCAGTTCATTTTTCAAGAAGAACCTTTAACATTAAATTAGAAAATGGCTGATTGATGAATGTTATTATAGAAGGATAAAATGGATAAGCTAAAACGAAAGAGCGGCTCCAACATTGGATCAACCAACCGATCAAAACGATCTACTGAGAGCGCGTTCACCCCGCCCGTTCTATATCCACATTTAATATCATTGCAATCTCATGTGGATACGAAAATGAAAGACGTCAAGAGTCATAAAATTGTTTGTGAAAAAGATATGTATGGAGAGGAAACAATAGATTTCTTTAGTGCAGACGCTGTTTCTGAGATCATCACATACGCCTGGCTAGGCGCCTTAGTTATAAATGTATACATGAGGTATGTTTTCATGATTTGATTTTACAAAAGCTAATATACTTTGATAATTATGGATAAATACATCTCATATTTTTCACAGGCGTATATATGAAAAACAATTGAAGGGATTTTCCCATTAATACAAATTTGGACTCGTTAGTCCTTACACCATTTCTACACAACGAACAGAAATAGATTCTAATTTTCAGGCTGAATTGATGTTAAATCTGCTCAGAACGTTTCAAAGAAGAATTACGACTGACATGCTCTTTTTAATACCAACGATGCAAGGGTAAAACTCTAAATTTTAATCATATCAATTATATTTTCATTTCTATCAGTACATATTTCTTTTTGTGTTTTTAGGGAACATTGGATGCTCATTGCAGTCAATTTGGATACTCCAAAGATTTATTTTCTAGATTCACTGCATGGGTATCCAACTAACCGACCACAGATGATGGAGATTGTCAATTTGTAATACACTAGATCCAACATTTTAGAACTAAATATCTAGTTATATAATTTATATTATCTTTTAATGAGGATTTTGTTATGATAGGGCGGTGTATGAATATCGTCTAAAGGCTGGAATGAATCCAAGGCATAAGGACGCCAATGCCCACAAGATCTACAAATAGAGAAGTATCTGGGTATATATAATTATATTTCACTATCAAAATACATATCAAAACAAATTACTTATTTTTCTTGATGTTTCTGCAGTGTCCGAAACAAACAAATGACAAGGACTGCAGTTATTATGTTTGTAAATTTATGAAAGAGATCATATTTCATGAACAAACTAGAATCCCTGAAGATGTATTTTTGAAAATAATTACTACTTTATTTAAAATAATTATTAATCCTTTGTGTATTTATATTTTTTCAGTACTACTATGACTGTCGCAAAAACTCCTATTCAGAAGATGATATAAATGTCTTTAGAAATGAATGGGCATCGTACCTGATGGAAGAATGTAAACAAATAGGACAATGAAGGTGAAATACTAATACTTATGTTATCTTTATATGGTCATTGATATATCCCATTACACTTATTGAGAATCTATGATCTCCCTTTCTTATGTTTCATATCCATAGATTAGTGAATTCCTACTACTTAGTTTAAAAATCACATAAACTTTGGAAAACAACACCAATGACATACGGCAAACTGATCAAACGTGTTCGGATTGTTTTGATACTTTAGTACAATGATCCACGAGTCATTTATGACGTATAAGAATCAACCTCACCTCAATCCAACGCATGGTGTGACCGGTATGGCTAAAAGTGTCTGATATCAGTTTCAAATTGAGATAAACTTTGGAAAACAACACCAATAACATACAGAAAACCAATCAAACGCATTCGTATTGTTTTGATACTTTAGGAAAACGATCCAAGAGTCATTTGTGATGTGTAAGAATCAACCATACCTCAATCCGACGCACAGTGTGACCAGTATGGCTAAAAGTGTCTGATATCAGTTTCAAATTTAGATAAACTTTGGAAAACAACACCAATGACATACGGAAAACTGAGCAAATGTGTTCAGATTGTTTTGATACTTTATTACAACGATCCATGAGTCATTTGTGATGTGTACGAATCGACCGCACCTCAATCTGATGCACGGTGTGACCGGTATGGATAAAAGTATCTGATATCAGTTTCAAATTGATATAAACTTTGGAAAACAACACCAATGACATACGCCAAATAGAGAAAACGCATTCGGATTGTTTTTATACTTTAGTATAACGATCCACGAGTCATTTGTGACATGTACGAATCGACTGCACCTCAATCTGACGCATGGTGTGATCGGTATGGCTAAAATTATCTGATATCAGTTTTAAATTGAGATAAACTTTGGAAAACAACACTAATGACATATGGAAAACCAAGCAAACACGTTCGGATTGTTTTGATGCTTTAGGAAAATTATCCACGAGTCATTTGTGACGTGTACGAATTGACCACACCTCAATCCGACGCACGGTGTGAACGGTATGGCTAAAAGTGTCTGATATCAGTTTCAAATTGAGATAAACTTTGGAAAACAACACCAATGACATACGCCAAACCGATCAAACGCGTTCAGATTGTTTTGATACTTTAGTAAAATGATACACGAGTCATTTGTGACGTGTACGAATCGACCGCACCTCAATCCGATGTACGGTGTGACCGGTATGGCTAAAAGTGTCTGATATCAGTTTCAAATTGAGATAAACTTTGGAAAACAACACCAATGACATACGCCAAACTGAGAAAATGCATTCGGATTGTTTTGATACTTTATGAAAATGATCCATGAGTCATTTTTGACGTGCACGAATAAACCTCACCTCAATCCGACGCACGGTGTGACCGGTATGGCTAAAAGTGTCTGATATCAGTTTCAAATTGAGATAAATTTTGGAAAACAACAACAATGACATACGCCAAACCGAGGAAATGCATTCGGATTGTTTTGATACTTTAGTACAACAATCCATGAGTTATTTTTGACGTGTAAGAATCGACCGCACCTCAATCCGATGCACGTTGTGACTGGTATGGCTAAAAGTGTCTGATATCAGTTTCAAATTGAGATAAAATTTGGAAAACAACACCAATGACATACACCAAACCGAGGAAACGCGTTCGGATTGTTTTGATACTTTAGGACAACGATCCAAGAGTCACTTTTGACATGTAAGAATCGACCGCACCTCAATCCGATGCACGGTATGACCGGTATGGCTAAAAGTGTCTGATATCAGTTTCAAATTGAGATAAACTTTGGAAAACAACACCAATGACATACGCCAAACCGAGCAAACACATTCAGATTGTTTTGATAATTTAGGACAACGATCCACGAGTCATTTTTAATATGTATGAATCAACCGCACCTCAATCGACCGCACGGTGTGACCGGTATGGCTAAAAGTGTCTGATATCAGTTTCAAATTGAGATAAACTTTGGAAAACAACACCAATGACATACGCCAAACCGAGCAAACGCATTCGGATTGTTTTGATACTTTAGGACAACGATCCACGAGTCATTTGTGACATGTAAAAATTGACCGCACTTCAATCCGACGCAGGGTGTGACCGGTATGGATAAAAGTGTCTGATATCAGTTTCAAATTGAGATAAACTTTGGAAAACAACACCAATGACATACGAAAAACTGATAAAATGGGTTTGGATTGTTTTGATACTTTAGTAAAACGATCCGTGAGTCATTTGTGACATGTACAAATCGACCAAACCACAATACGATGCATGATGTGACCGGTATGGCTAAAAGTGTCTGATATCAGTTTCAAATTGAGATAAACTTTGGAAAACAACACCAATGACATACGGAAAACCAAGAAAACACATTCGGATTGTTTTGATACTTTAGGACAACGATCCATGAGTCATTTGTGACGTGTACAAATCGGCCGCACCTCAATCAGATGCATGCTGTGACCGGTATGGCTAAAAGTGTCTGATATCAGTTTCAAATTGAGATAAACTATGAAAAACAACACCAATGACATACTCCAAACCGATCAAACGCATTCGGATTGTTTTGATACTTTAGGAAAACGATCCATGAGTCATTTGTGACGTGTAAAAATCGACCGCACCTCAATCCGACGCACAGTGTGACCGGTATGGATAAAAGTGTCTGATATCAGTTTCAAATTGAGATATTCTTTGGAAAACAACACCAATGACATACGGAAAACCGAGCAAACACGTTTGGATTGTTTTGATACTTTAGGAAAACGATCCAAGAGTCATTTTTGATGTGTATGAATCGACCGCACCTCAATCTGATGCACGGTGTGACCGGTATGGCTAAAAGTGTCTGATATCAGTTTCAAATTGAGATAAACTTTGGAAAACAACACCAATGACATATGGAAAACCGAGGAAACATGTTCGGATTGTTTTGATACTTTAGGAAAACGATCCAAGAGTCATTTTTGACGTGTACGAATCGACCGCACCTCAATCCGACGCACGGTGTGACTAGTATGGCTAAAAGTGTCTGATATCAGTTTTAAATTGAGATAAACTTTGGAAAACAACACCAATGACATACGCCAAACCAAGGAAACGCATTTTTATTGTTTTGATACTTTAGGAAAATGATCCACGAATCATTTGTGACGTGTACAAATTGACCGCACCTCAATTGACCGCACGGTGTGACCGGTATGGCTAAAAGTGTCTGATATCAGTTTCAAATTGAGATAAACTTTGGAAAACAACACCAATGACATACGGAAAACCAAGAAAACATGTTCTTATTGTTTTGATACTTTAGTAAAACGATCCATGAGTCATTTGTGACGTGTACGAATCGACTGCACCTCAATCCGATGCACGGTGTGACCGGTATGGCTAAAAGTGTCTGATATCAGTCTTAAATTGAGATAAACTTTGGAAAACAACACCAATGACATACGGAAAACTGAGCAAATGCGTTCGGATTGTTTTGATACTTTAGGAAAACGATCCATGAGTCATTTGTGACGTGTACGAATCAATCGCACCTCAATCCGACGCACGGTGTGACCGGTATGGCTAAAAGTTTCTAATATCAGTTTCAAATTGAGATAAACTTTGGAAAACAACATCAATGACATACGGAAAACTGAGAAAACGCATTCGGATTGTTTGGATACTTTAGGAAAATGATCCACAAGTCATTTGTGACATGTACGTATCGACCGTACCTCAATCCGACGCACACTGTGATCGGTATGGCTAAAAGTGTCTGATATCAGTTTCAAATTGAGATAAACTTTGGAAAACAACACCAATAACATACACCAAACTGAGAAAACGCGTTCGGATTGTTTTGATACTTTAGGAAAATGATCCACGAGTCATTTTTGACGTGTATGAATTGACCGTAGCTCAATACGATGCACGGTGTGACCGATATGGCTAAAAGTGTTTGATATCAGTTTCAAATTGAGATAAACTTTGGAAAACAACCCCAATGACATACGGAAAACTAAGCAAACGTGTTCGGATTGTTTTGATACTTTAGGACAACGATCCACGAGTCATTTGTGACGAGTATGAATCGACCGCACCTCAATCCGACGCACAGTGTGACCGGTATGGCTAAAAGTGTCTGATATCAGTTTCAAATTGAGATAAACTTTGGAGAACAACACCAATGACATATGGAAAACCAAGAAAATGCGTTCAGATTGTTTTTATACTTTATTAAAATGATCCACGAGTCATTTGTGACGTGTACGAATCGACCGCACCTCAATCCGACGCACGGTGTGACCGGTATGGCTAAAAGTGTCTGATATCAGTTTCAAATTGAGATAAACTTTGAAAAACAACACCAATGACATACGCCAAACCAATAAAACGTGTTTGGATTGTTTTGATACTTTAGGAAAACGATCCACGAGTCATTTGTGACATGTACGAATCGACCGCACCTCAATCCGACCGACGTACGGTGTGACCGGTAAATCTTTTCATTAGATAAAGAATCAATATTTATTAAATGAGATAAATCAATCAAAAACATATTGATTTTACATTATTCCCTTTCATTGTTATGAAAATGAAAACTTTTGAGTTTAAAATTTCATATTTTAGTTTCACATTTCCATATTAATGTATTCTTTCATATTACTGTTTTAATTTCTTTCATTATTGCATTACTAACATAATATTTGTTTTCTTATATAGGTGAATTTTTTTTCTTGAGTTCGGATGCTTTGTTCGGAAACAAATACCGTCGAGAGCAGATCACGGATATCAAAGGATGAAACATGAATGTTTATCACTGTTGTGGAATAATTGTAAATGTAACCATGTAAAACAATGTTTTAAATGTATATAGCAATGCGTTTTTTTGTATTCATGATGTTAAGTAAATGTATATACCACTGTCAGTCAAAATATTGGGTGCGGGTGCTATGGTGTGCAGGTGTGTATGTGCTACTTTGTGCAGGTATTCTGGTGTGCAGGTGTGCAGGTACTGTTTTGTAGGTGCAGGCGATGGGGCCTTTATTAGGGCTTTTTTAGTGCTGATAAAGGAACCCTTTATCAGTGCTCCGTCAAGCACCGATATAGGAGACCTTTATCAGCGCTAAAATAAGCACTGATAAAGGGGTACTTTATCAGCGCTTCTCGGAGCGCTGATAAAGGGGACCCCCCCCCTTATCTACACCAGCATTAACAGTGCTTTTCTAGCACTGTTAATGCCGGTTTTTAGCACTGATAAAGGGCCAGGTTGTAGTAGCATGCCTTAGCTAGTAGAATTCCAGCTTCCAGACTGATATGGTGTGGAAGATCCCCTTCTTGCACCCTATTTTTTTCTAGCTCCTCCATCACTAATTATATGCCTCAAGTTCCTACAAAACCTATGTAGATGTCCCATATTTCCATAGGCTCTTAATTCCATTGGTGATTGGGGACAATGTTTATGAAATTTTCCTAGAATACCACACTAATGGAAAAGCACTTTGGTAAGATCCTGAGCTTCCAATCCCCCTGGATGGCCACTCTACTTCCCACTTCTTTGGATAAAGTTATCTTAATGATGCTTCCTTCTCTCAAAATATTTACCACCATATCATCAAGAATAAACCACTTTTCCACCACTAGAAGCCTCCTTTAGGTTCCCCTCTAAGATGAGAACCAGATTCACCACTTATAAAAACTTATTCAACCTTGATATATTGACCTAAGAATAAATTTCACACTTAAGTCCATCCTAAAATCACTTTTTTTTAAGTATCCTCATCATCCTCCAATGATGTATTAAATCACTACAAGTCTATAAATCATCTATCATAGTCTATATTGAACATTCTCCCCTGAGTCATCCACATGAACTCAGCTTCTCTCTCCTATATCTGCATCTTTGGGTAGAAGTTCTCCATGAACTTCTCTAAGAACTCCTTCTATAGAAAACCATCAGTCTGTCCAGTCTAGGCCTGGACATCCCACAAATTCTCCATTGATATTTGTATCGTATAATCAGTCAACTTGACCCTCTTCTCAACAGGAGTCTCCAAATGGTCAAGTATCATCTCAATCAACTCAACCCAAAACTCATCTCCCTCAGGTCCACCCTCTCTAGTAAAGGTTGGAGTGTGATGCAACTAAAACTTCCTCATTAGGTCAAACATGCTCTTTACAACCCTCCTTGGGACTCTTTCCATTAATTTCATGAAGCAAGAAATGTTCTCTAGGAACTGCTCCCCTAGTTCCTCACCTGGAACTATCAATGTCTTAGGTTCCACTGCTGGTAGTGCATCTCCATACATCTCTTCTTGTCATCCTCTCAATAGGTTTCATCATGGGGGAATAACTCTACAATTCCAAACACATGTCTTAGGACTCATAACACAACTTTATCATATTTACATAAGAAAAAATAATTACAACAAGTCTTTTTCTCAATTTATCACCATGCAGTCAAAACCGAGGTGTTAACACTACCTTTAACCATCCTACTCCTATGTCCTAGTTAACAAGGGTAAAAATATTCTAATAGTTCAATTTTCTCATTTATACACCCATTTATTCACATTATTGTATCATTTTTACCGCTTAAACTATAATATTAGGAACCTTTTTCAATTAAATTTCATAAGCCAAGAAAACAGTTTAAGTTCAATAACTTACCCAAAACCCTTTTTCCATGTATTCCTAAAATGATGCATGTCATGAAATAATCTTGAGTGCCAATAATGATGCATGAAGACTCTACTCTCATGTCATACCATACCATGAGTCAATTATCACCAAATATTTTGAAATAATAATCATGCCACACAACAATTGCATCACCTAAGGTGAAATAACATTCAACTATAACAACAATAACAAAAATTCCACCCTATGAACTTGGGTCATCCCCCATACCTGGGGTATCTACTCCCATGCACAATCTCATAATCAAGCCCTGAATCTTCTTAGTCACCTATCTACCTTTCCTAAATAGTAAGACAAAATAAGAAGAAAATAAAATTGGGCTCTGATACCACTTTGTAACATCCCTTCTCAGGTTCCATGCCTCAGTACCCCCAATTGGATCACCACATGACCTCAAGTGCACCTCCACGTTCACCATAGGTTGTCAACTTGTAGTGACGGTCTAATAATTTGGTCATTGTTAGGATATACCCTATTTTATCATATTAATACTTCATATGGAATAAATAAACAAAAGTGGAAGATTATATAACCATAAAAAATACCAATTTCTCAAGATAATCAATGCAAAAAATATAATATCCAACTAAAGTAGAAAACATACCAAGCTATTGTGTGTGTCAAGTGTCTAAAATTAAAAATAAAAATAAATACACTGAAAACTCCTAATTAGGTCCTAAAACACATCTAGTTCCCTCAAACATGCTCCATCCCAACTCATCTATCTAACACGGGGCTCTTGCCCTTAATTTTAGGTAGTAATATACAATGTAACACAAGATGGGGATGAATTGTGTCTTTCCAAAACTCTTCCGTAATTCTGGATATTGACACCCAATGTGATTTATACAGATAAAAAGTGTTTACTTCTATATGAAAAGAATATGTAGCGGATAAATATAAATAAAGAACGTAGCTTTTTCTAGTGGTTCGGGACACAAAGATCACCTAGTCCACTCTGCCAAACACTCACTCTATGAGCTTGGTAAATTTTACTAGAATGTTCCTCTTATCATATGACCATAAATCTACAAATGATTACATGTTGTTGATACCTTTATAAAAATACCAATAAAAAGGTCATATGGTTTTATAACAGAGAACCGATTATCCACAGCTTAGATTGAGAAGATGATACTCCACCACAACTGAGTACGAGAAGTTGAAACTCTAATAAATCAAAAGAGTTTGATTTTTTTATTCAGGTTTTTCTTCACAGTTGTAGCAGCAAGAAATAGATATTATATAGATCTTATTCTTTAGAAAAAATATCTTAAAGAATGAAGCAGTCGGAAGAAATCCTTGTTTCAAACTGATCTTCAATAAGGTAGCAACTAAATAGTAGTAGTAATCATACAACAGTAAAATATTAAATATTTATATCTTAAAAGTGTAGCTTATTTCAGAATCGATCATTTTTTATAGCATCACTGTAAAATAAAATCTTAATAATATAGTCTAATATGTTAATTTCTTATCACACACATATTTTTTAAAGATATACTCTGAAGAAATATATAGAATAGATAGATTTCTTCCGTATTCCAGATCCAAAAGAATAGCCTAATTGATCATGGAAATTCAAATTCCAATTGACCAAGAGAGTCATAACTTCCCTTAGAAACAAGAGTGATTTTCTTCAATGAATATGGTTCTTTGAAATAATCATAATGATCCTTGAAATAGTCTTCAATTCTGACTCAATCATTGCAGTAATCTCAGATTAAAAACACGGCTTGAAAAACTTTGTCATTGAAAAAAAATGTAGGGTTGAATTACATAGCGTAGGATTCCTTAATATATCATATGGTTACTTCACATAGCATAGGGTTTCTTCATGTAGCATAGGGTTCCTTCACATAGCGTAGGGTTCCTACCAACGTATGTTTCCTTAACCATACTTTCGTCATTACGTAATGTAGGAACAAAAGTAGTCTAGGGATGATAATTCATACGTTCACCTTTTTAGCATAATATCATGAAAGTAGCATTGATTAACCATAACTTAAATTTCCTAAATATAGGGTTGATGAAAAGTAAAAACAACTTCAAACATTGGTTTTTTGATCCAAATGAAAAATGTCTAGTGTAATGTGGGGTTGATATCATATGAAAGTGTTTCACTTTACCAGCGTAAAATAGGGTTGATACCATACATTTGTTTACCGAACGTAGGGTTTGAAACATTTTTTCCAGATAAATTTCCATAATATTAAATTCCTTTAACCCAGATATAAATTCCTAAAAATCACTCAATAAAACTTCATTATAAAATAAACAAGGGTATTTGTGAGCATCCAAATCATCCTAAATTATAGGGTATTGTTGATAAATTACATGCCCAACAATCTCCCACTTTTGTATGTTTACAAAACCCATCAAATAATCCATAATAAAATTTAAATAAATTTTGGATTTGTAAACATAAAAAAAGAGTTATAGAAAATATTTTTATATTTTGATTTTATAGTATTATTTCGATAAATAAAAATAGATACTTATAAAGAAAATATTTTCTCTAATGAAATGTTGATATTTTCAAATCTTCTACCCCATATATATTCTCTTCTTCCTTAAAAATTATCCCCCTTTTATGATATCAAAAATATTGTTTGAAAGAATAAATGATATAAACCATATTTAATGTAGCACTAAACTATAGATGAATAGTTATAAAAACTGAAATGAGAAAAGAAATTAGGATTGGTAGGGAAATAATGAACTTAAATAAAATTAAATAAATCTCCATAAGAATATACTAAATTGACTTTAAAATGAATTAAAATGTTTTGAAAATAGATTAAAATCCACATCCAATGAAACATTTCTTCAAAATGAGGGGCTATGATCAAAATCATGAGAGGTAGTGGGTTTAGCAGGATGAGGAATGGATTGGATAGCACCATTGATTTCAATGATCTTCAATAGAAAGCTCTGGAAATGGTTTTTTAAGACTTATGACAATTTTTTTAAGAATATTCTTTGAATCTTGACCAACTTTCATATTCTAAAACAAATTAACCTTTATAAACTCATTCATAGCTTCCTCTTATGGAATGAATGAAGTTAACTTATACTTAACATAATTAAGCACCAATCCCAACCACGATGCATTTGACGTAAGTTGACTAACAAGATTTCTTTGATTGTCTAATATAACACTTAAAGGAGTATTGTCACACTAAAGAGTGTTCATTATATCATTGAGATCATCTGGTATTGAAGTAATAGCATAAAATCTTATAATCAGATCTGGGGGTGTCTATTGAGAGTAGGTTGATGCTTGATTTCTTTCCCTGTGAGATCGAAATTATCTCCCTATAATCAGATTTAACTCATCAAAATATGACTTTTTGATAGATTCATTTCTCAATAAATTTAACTCTCTATATATTTTGCTAATAAACTCTTGAAGGTCTCCAACAGAAATAAGATTGTCTTTGAATTGTCTTAGATGGAGATTTTGAGCCTCAAACTCTAATCTCAGTACTATAGTACTTTTGAACTCTTCAAACTTATTTTTCTTAGATTCCAATTGTTCTATAAGAAACAAATTATGAGCCTCCAAATGATTTAACTATATAACTAAGGATTTAGCATGAGAATCAGAATATTCAAAAGATTGAGTGTCAGGGTTAAGAATATCTTCCCTGTTATGAACTTCGATTAAGGTCGAACTTGGATCTTCATTATCGACTAATATGTCTCTTAAGATAGATCCTCCAGAATCTTTAGAATCAGGAACAATAAGAGATTGAGTTGCAGGATTAGGGACATATTCTATTTGATGTTCTTGACTTTGAGCCTCTTACTCAACATGCTCAACCATTGGAGATTCATGATCAACTACTCCCAGTTCTTCCTCTATAATATATGGAATTTCAACTGTAATACTTATTATCTATACAAGAGTTTATTCTATCCTAGATTAGGCATCTTCATTAGGTTTCTATCTGACAGAGCCAACTGAAGGAATCATCCTTTTCTCTCCTGAGCAGTTATGATCAACCTCTACTGTTATTCCACACCATGTGGAAGAAGACTATTGAAATAATTACTCCAAAAAATCCTAACTTCTTAATGATCCAAACATTTGAAACATTGCTGTGATGACATGTTTTTTTTAAAAACATATTGACAATTTTTTCTTTACTTCATAAAAAAAAGGAAATAATACTTCTATAGGGATAATATCTTATCTTGGAATCCTTATGGCAGTAATGGTTTAGATACCTTATCATAAACTGGAATAAATGGAACTTTATTTGATTCAAAAACAAAAACATGACATACATTTCAGGAAGTAGGACTTTCTATAGCTCAACAATCCTTGGAAAAATATCAGATTGAATGAATTTCATCATAAATTGGCGGTCATGAGTATGTTCTTTTGTCATTTCCTTCTTGATAGTTCTTATTCCAAATAAATAATAATAATTTCCTCTCACAAATGTTTTCCATTACCTATATTTATTAAATCAAACTAAAACTCCCCCTCATGGGGACAACATAACAAATCAACCATTTCCACAGAAGAAATAGAAAATTTAGAATTATCAATCTTAGAGACAATATTATCTTCATCGAATCCGAAACTGAATGAAGGATTTATATAAAATTCCTTTACTTCAGTGTCATAAACTATAAGAATGTTATCTTCTCCAAAATCATAATCCAGACCTTGAAATATTATTACTTCCTTGAGTGAAATATTTATAGAATCTAAATAACATAAATTGGTTACCTTTCCTTGGAGTACTTTGCGATCTTTCCCTGGCGCATAAGTAGCCGCATCCAACTCAGTATCTTCAGATATTTGAGAGTTCCATCTCTAAATGTATTGAGATTGAAGGGATTGAAGTTTTAGGGTTTCAAAAAATGGTAATTTAAAGAGTGATAGAGATAATTTGTAAACTGAAGGGATGTGTAGGAGAGGAGAAAGAGAGTAGGAGAAGGAGAACGATTTTATCACGCCGATTGAGAATGTACTCATTACTTTTTAGTTTTTAAAAATAAAATAAAATAAAATTCTTTTAAAATCTAATTAATACATAACTAAATAAAATAAATAATGATAACATTTATTTATATCACATACAGTATTTAAAATATAAATAAATAGATTAAAATAAAATAAATCATCCATTTAAAAATTAAATAATCCTAAATCCCCCTTAATAAAATCAAAACATGTACTAGGAATTGGTTTAGTGAAAATATCAGCTAACTGATATTTAGTATTAATGAATTATAAAGATATATCCTTTTTAAGGACTTGATCTATTATAAAATGAGGTATTATATCAATTTTCTTAGTCCTAAAATGACTTATAGAATTTTTTGAAATATTTATAACACTATTATTATCACATAAAATAGGTATAGTATTAAAATTTAGTCCAAATTTTAGTATGGTTTTTTCATCCTCAATACTTGTGCATAAGAACTGCTAGCAGAAACATATTATACCTCAGTGGTTGATAGGGAACTGAGTGTTGTTTCTTATGAGACCATGAAACTAAATATTTTCCTAAAAAGTGACAGGTTCTTGAGGTGTTTTTTCTATCTAATCTAAAAACTCAAAAATCATCATCTAAATATGAAATTAAATTAAAATAATAATTTTTGTGGTAAATAAGATATTGAAAAAAAAGTTCCTTTTAAATATCTAAAAATTATTTTAACAGAAGTAAGATGAAACTATTTTGGATTTGATTGAAATCTATCACAAAGACATACAGAAAACATAATGTCTAGTCTACTAGTAGTAAGATATAACAAATTTTCAATCATAACTCTATATAACATGTTGTTTATTAGTTTTCAAGCTTCATCCAAATCAAGTTTTATATTGGTACCCATGGGAGTTGTATATGTCTTAATATTTTCAAGTTCAAATTTTTTCATTAAATCAGTAATATATTTACTTTGATTTAAAAAATTTCCATATTATTTTTGATAGATTATAAATCCAAAAAATAAATTCAATTATCCCATTATACTCATTTCAGATTCTTTTTGCATTAATTTTGAAAAATAATTACAAATATTTTTATTAGTTGAACCAAAAATAACATCATCAACATAAATTTTAACTAATAAAATATTAGAACAAAAAAAATTCTTAAAAAGTGTTGGTTCTTCCAATCCAATAGTAAATTCATTTTTCAAAAGAAAATAACTCAATATTTCATACCGAGATCTAGGTTCCTGTTTAAGGCCATAGATAGATTTAGTAAGTTTTAAAATAGAATTTGGTTTTGGAGGACTTTCAAAATCATGAGATTGTTCAATATAAACTTTGTCCATTAAATAACCATTTAAAAAGGAATACTTGACATCCATATGATACAATTTTAAATTTATATGAGATGCATAAGATAAAAGTATTCTTATGACTTCTAGTATAACTATAGGGGAAAAGGTCTCATCATAATTTATTGATTCTTCCTGATTATATCCTTTATCTAATAATCTAGCTTTATTTCTATTTATGATCCCTTGGTCATCCTATTTATTTCTAAAGACCCACTTACTTCCTATAACTGGATAATTGGTTGGTCTTTCTATAAGTTCCCAAACATCATTCCTTTTGAATTGGTTTAGCTATTCCTTCATTTCTAGCATCCAAATCTCATATTTTAAGGATTATTCAATAGTATTAGGTTTTAAATGAGATAGAAAGGCAAAAAATTATGGTAGGTTTCCTACATTTCTTTTAGTTCTAATTCTTATTTCTAAGTCTCCTATAACAGTTTCTATAGGATGTTTCTTTGAATTTATAGAATGTCTAGGTAAGACACTTTTAGGATCTTTAGTATAATGTTCTTCTAAAGTAGACTGAATTTTATTAATATTATTTTCAAAGTTATTTTTAGGGTTTTCAAGTCTCATGTTGTCAAAAGATTCAGTGACTTCATCTGCTTGATCATTCTTTTTAATAAAAGGGTCAGTTTCATCAAACTTCACATGAACTGATTCTTCAATAATACTTGAATTTTCATTAAACACTATATAAGATTTAGAGGTAGCATAATATCCCAAAAATATTCATTCATCGGCTTTTGGATCGAACTTACCAAGGTTGTCCTTAGTATTCAAGATATAAACCCTGCATCCAAAACATTAAAGTATTTTACTTTAGGTTTTCTGTTATTCCAATTTTCATAGGGTGTATTTTTGAAAAAAGAACTTATTAAAACTCTATTCATGATATAGAAGGTTTCTATTATATATTCTTTCCAAATATAGGTAGGAACATTATATTCATTCAGCATAGTGCTTTCCATTTCTTGAATAGTTCTATTTATCCTTTCAATAATTCCATTTTTTTGATATGTTATTAGTGCAGAGAAGGTGTGTTTAACACCCAGATTTTAGAAAAAAGAATTAAATTATTGATTCTTAAATTCTCCATTATGATCACTTCTCAATGAAATTATTTTAAAACCATTTTTATTTGGAAAAATTTTACAAAAACTTTCAAAAACATTGAATAATTTACTTTTCCATTTAAAAAAAACCCAAGTAAATATAGAATAATAATATACTAAAACATAAACATATAATTTACCAGCAAAAATTTCTACTCTAGATAGTACAAAAAAATCCATATGGATAATTTATAAAGATTTATATGTAGTAATTATTTTAATAGATTTGAAAGAATATTTTTATTCCTTTCCAATTTATCATGCATCACAGAATCTGTCATTGTCAAACTTAAGAATATAAAAATTAAAAAATAACTATTTATTAGATATTTTATGTAAAGAATATATATTACAGTTTCCAATTCTTCTATACCAAATCCATGATTCATTTTTCTTAGCAGTTAAACAATCCAATTTATTTTTACACAAGGAATTTATGTCCAAAGTATAAACATTATCAGTTCTAGGTGCTTTAAATTTAAACAATTTATATTTAAAGAAAGAGTAGGAATTGTTAGAAAAATCAACACAAAATCCATCATCAAAGAGTTAAGAGACAATTATCAGTTTGTGCTTTAAACCTTTCACATACAGTACTTTATTGATTGAGATAGTCATTAAATCTCCAACAGTTCTAACTCTAACAATTTTTCCTTTGGCATTGTCACCAAAAGTGACTACTATTCCAACCATTTGAGTCAGTGTTTGAAAGTTTGTTCAGTCTCCACTCATATGATTGGAAAAACCATTGTCCATATACCATATGGATTTTCTTTTTTTGTGACGTGTTTCCAAAAAAATTAATCAACAAATGTCTGTTTTGGTACCCATATCTTCTTAGGACCAGTAGTTTTAGAAAGCAATGATCTAGGAATCCAGATCTGGTTTATTTTTCTATAATTTATATCACTAGCTTTAGACAAAAATTTTGAAAAAAAAAATCTCTTTTAATACCATTAACTTAAGTATTTCTCAAATAATAATAATTATTGAAATGACCTTTTGTTCTATAACAACAATAGGTAGTATTTTTTGATTTGGGAACAAAATAATTTTTATACAATTTTGATTTCTCACCCTTACTTTCTATTCCAAATCATCCGTTTTTAATTAAATTCTTTCCAAGAATCTCATTTAATATATTTTATCCTTTTATAAAAATAATAGTAGCACTTTTATAGGATTCCACTTCATCCTACAGTTACTTGATTTTCTTTTCATGATTGATACTATTTGATATAAAGGAATTGAATTTTTCAAGTAGATTCTGATGTTATTTTAGCTTGGTATCTCTTTCACCTAAAATGTCAGTATGAATGTTTTTCAAATATCCATGTTTATTAATAAGAAATCATATTTTTCTTCTAGAATAGAATAGTAGGAAACTGATTTGTTATTTGAGAAACTACTAGAATCAGAATCATAAGAGTAATAAGTTTTTACCTTTTCCTCTTCTGCTATAAAACACATATTGGATTTTAGATTTGTTTTCTATTTTTCTAAATCAGACTTTGAAGAGATACTGGAGTCTTTAGATACACTCTATGATTCTTTCATTTCTATTTTTATTTTGTGGTCATAATTATCATTTTTCTAATATCAATTTTCTGGCTTTTTTCTTGCATCATTTAGTTGAGTACAGTTAGGTCTGATATGACCCAATTTCTTGCATTCATAGCATCGAAATTCTCTTGGTTCTTTTTCATCCTTCCTGAAAGATTTTCTGAATCCTATTTTCTTCTTATAAAATTTTCTAAACTTTCTGGCTAGCTGAGATAGTTCCATTTTAGAATCTGAGGAATCTAGATTCTTCTCTAATTTGTCTTCTTGCTTTGTTCTTCTGTTATGCTTCTATGATGTCACCTTAAGAGCCATATTTTCCTTCTTCACTATGATTTTATGATATTTAGGTTCAGCCTACATTTCTAATTCATAAATAATTAGTGTCCCAATTAGTTATTTCATTTTCAGATCCTTGACAGGTGATGATTGGTGAATAGCATCAGATATTCCATTCCATTTAAAGGGTAGTACTCTCATTACTTTCAAAGCTTCATTAGATTGTTTGATGGGTTCACCTAAGGCTGTAATATTGTTGAAAATTTCCGTAAGCCTTCCATTCATCTGTGTGATGCTTTCACCATCAAACATTCTAAATGTGTCTAACTTTAGATTACTAGTAGATTATCTCATTTGTCTAACATTATTTATTCCTTCATAAGAAACTGTAATAGTTTTTCATATCTCATAGGTATTTGGACATTGTGATACATGATTGAATTCATATGGTCCAAGACCATAAATAATATCATTCATTGTTTTTGAATTTATATCATACTCAGCTTCTGTTTCAGCAGTCCAAGTTTTTGGTTTCTCAGGAATCCTAAAAGGTGTAATGATTTTTTAGTATACTTTGAATCCAATATTTTTCACATAGATAATCATTTGAGATTTCTATCATCCATAATTTTCATCATTAAAGTATGGATCATGTACCATTGAAATTCTTTCTCTTGGACCATCCATTTCCATCTTTGTATAGACTTTATACTTTTTATCTTGCTATAGAGTTATCCAAAATCTCTCCTCTAATACCAATTATTAGGTCGGAATATATAAAGTAACACAAGAGGGGGTTGAATTGTGTCTTTTCAAAACTCTTACACAATTTTTTATTTTGACACTCACTGTGATTTATATAGATAATAAGTGTTTACTTATTTATGAAAAAAAAATATTCATCGAATAAATAGAAATAAAGAACACAACTTTTTATAGTGGTTAGGGGTACAAAGATACCCTAGTCCACTATACCAATCACTCTCTCTATGAGATTGGTAATTTCACTAGAATGGTCCTCTTATCACAAGACCATGAATATACAACCAAGTTAAGGTAGTTGATACCTTTACAACAATACTAATAACAAAGCCTTCTGGTTCTATAATAGAAAACCAGTAATCCATAGCTTAGATCGAGAAGCTGATACTTCACCACAATTGAGTACGAGCAGTTCAAACTCTAATAAATCAAAAGAGTTTGATTTGTTGATTCGAATTTTTCTTCACAGTTGTATAAGTAAGTAAGTAACAGTATATGGATATTCTTCTTCAGAAAACAATATCTTTAAGAATAAAACAATCTGAAGCGATCCTTGTTGCAAAATGATCTTTAATAGGGTAAAAACTAAACAGTAGTAGTAATCTTACAATAGAATAAGATTGAACATGTATATCTCCAAAGTGTTGTTTCTTTCAGAATCAACAATTTGTTATAGAAACACTATAAGAGATAATCTCAATAATGTAGTTGCATATGTGAATCACTTATCACACATATATTTTTGAAGAGATAATCTGAAGAAATATATAGAATAGATAGCTTGCTTCAGTATTCTAGATCCAAAATAATATCATGATTGATCACAGAAATTAAAATTCCAATTAACCAAGGGAGTCATAACTTCCCTTAGAAAAAAGAGTGATTTTCCTGGATGAATACGGATCTTTGAAACAATCATAATGATCCTTGAAACAATCTTCAATTCTAACTTTATCATTGCAGTAATCTCAGATTGAAAATGAATCTTGAAAAACATTTCCATTAAAAATTCAATGTAGGGTTGAACTACTTAGCGTAGGGTTCCTTCGCATAGCATAGTGTTCCTTCATATAGTATTGGGTTCCTTCGTGTAGTGTAGGGTTCCTACAAATGTATGGTTCCTTAACCATACTTTCATCTTCATATAACATAGGGAAAAAAGTAGCATAGGGATGATAATCCATACTTCTGCCTTTTTGGCATAATATCCTCAACATAGCATTGATTAACCATATGTTCAATTTCCCGAACATAGGGTTGATGAATAGTAAAACCAACTTCCAATATAGGGTTACTGATCCAAATGAAAACAGTTTAACATAACATAGGGTTGATACCATACACAAGCATTTAACTTTTCCAGTGTAACATAGGGTTGATACCATATGTTCATTTACCAAATTTAGGGTTCTAAATAGTGTATCTAAATCAATTCATGTAATGTTAAATTCCGTTAACCTGGATATAAATTCTTGAAAACTCACTCAAGAAAAATTCATTAGAAAACAAACAAGGGTATTTGTGACCATAAAAATCATTATAAATTATAGATTATTGTTGAGAAAATACATTCCCAACACTTAACCTATCCTACATCCATGAAATCTATTTAGGTTGCAATCAGGAAGCCCGAGTAAGGTGTGAATACAACTCAGTAGTCCACCACCAATGGTGTCTAAAACAAATCCAGTCAATAACATTTGTATATAGTTGTATAAATAAATAATTACAATGAATAATTAAATAGTTATCATATTATCAATTAATCTTTATTAAACTACATAGACCATCGGGGTCCTGAGGACACATATACCTCAATGCCTGCTTCGTCCCATGCCAGGTCTGAACCATATTACACATTCAATTGTAATTTCATTATTCTGGTCACTTGAAATCATATTCTAATTCTAATTTTTTTGGTGTAGAATTCCATGTCTAGTGTCCCATTTATCAAACATGCATATATATATATATATATATATATATATATCATGGGCCTAGAACTTCATGTCTAGCACCCTAATTCTCAATCATGCACGTATATCATTAGTGTAGATCATCATGTCTATAACCCAATTTAACAACTATTCATGTATATCACTAGTGTAGATCGTCATGTCTAGCATCCCATTTATCATCTATGTATTTTAATAATTTCTTATCACAACTTCACTTCTATCTCATTATCACATGTTTTCACATTTTTTCATTAACCAAGATTAAACACATTAATATTCTTATCACAATTTACCATCACAACCTCCATTAATTAATTCATAAATTAATTAATCCAAGTCCCTTAATTAATTTTATAATTAATTCATAAATTAATTAATCCAAGTCCCTTAATTAATTTTATAATTAATTAATCTTTTCAAAATATCAAAATATAATAATTAATTCGCCAATTTATTATTCAAACACACTATTTCAATATTTCTTAATTAATTCACCAATTAATTATCTTAATTCACCATATCAATATCCTATAATTAATTCCCTAATTAATTATCTCAAATCCTGATATCAATATCCCATAATTAATTATCAAATTCAAAAATCCAAAAAACTCATAATTAATTATCTAATTAATTATTTCATTCAATGATCCAAAATCTCAAAATTTCACAACTATCTCAATTGATTAACTTACCACATTAATTAATTCAATTATAGATTTCAATTTCTAAAAAAGTCTAGCAATTATATAAATTACATATACATAATCAAAATCCTGACAATGGGATATAAATTTTAGAAAACCTACCTTGATTCATTGATGAAGATCATACAATGTAAATCCCCAAAATTAAGCAGCACAACAACACAGATTTCGATCCGTATCTCAAAACCCTAAATCAAGATCAAGGAAATCCTAATATTTCCAATCTAGATATAGATCTACAATCCTAGATCTATATTCACAAAATATAGATCTATATCCATCAAAATAGAAGATATATTCCAAAAAAATAACAAGATAATAAATTAGAATGAACGGAAAAGCAACGTGATAGGATCCACTTTCCAGGAGAGGAGAAGATCTTCGATTCAGGCTTCGAATCATGAAGAATAGAGGTCGGACGGCCTTGGAATCCCTCCATAAATCTCTAAAATCATCTAAAATAATAAGGTTCTGAGTTTGGTTTGGATGGGGTAAATTTCAGGGGTTTAGGTGGATTTAAAACCAATTTTTTGGTAATTAAAATTACCACGCATAGTTTCTAGGGAAAGGGCACAAAATTTACCCTAACTGTGCCCCTATTGTTTTAGCGGTGCATGGTTTCCATTTTTAGGGTGAATATTTTGAAAAACTATGAACCATCCATGTGAACCCCAACTATCTAGGGTTGTACGGTTTTTTATTTTGGGGTGCATAGTTTTCTCTAACCATGAACATTCCCTTTTTCTATTATTTTTCTTAATTTTTACCCAAACACACGCCAAAGTACAACCCAAACTAAAAGTACTCAAAATAAATAGAAAAGAGTACCTGAATTCAAGCCTGATTCTACTCCAGAAAAGGATAGGGTCTTACATAGGCCAAGTCGGTTAATACTGCTTACTTTATCCTTAACCATGTTCTTATAAGACCCATCTTAGGAAAAATTCCTTAATATCTTTGGAAAGTAAATTTTTAAAAAGTTATCTTCTCTAAAGTCATAGATTTTAAATGATTTATCCTCAATACTAAGGATAATCTAGGAAAGTTTTTCCCTAAATCTAATGAATGATTTTTTATTGGGTACTAAAACTCAAGTAAATACTTTTGTGTCTCCAATAAGGGGACCAAGACATTAGAAGATTCAATTCACATCAAATTCAATGAGAATATTCCTAAATCACATCCTCTAAGTGATGATGATGTTGATAAAACTATTTTAATCTTACCTAAAGAAAAATATTCTAAATTAATTAAAGATTTTATGGGACCCACTTCTTCTCTTTTACCTAAGGCATGGGTTCAATACAAAGAACAAATCCTTGATAATTTTATCAGTGAATTAGAATCCATAAATTATACAAGAATTTCAGTCTTAAATGAGGTTGAACATCATGATTTTCTCTACCACCTTAACCCACAGTACCTTGATGATGCTATTAATAATGATAATTGGATACTTTCCATGAAATAATATTTGAAACAATTTAAAAGGAACGACATTTGGACTCTCATGGAGCATCCTAATAATAATCTTATTATTGGAACTAAGTGGGTTTTCTAGAACAATCTTAAAGATCAAGAAATTATCATACGTAGAAAGGATTAAATTGTTACTAAAGGATATAATCAGTAAGAATGTATTGATTATGGTGAAACATTTTCACTTGTTTCTCAAATAGAATCCATAATAGTATTGTTGGTATTCATTTCATATTTTAATTTTAATATTTTTCAAATGGAAGTAAAAAAGAGATTTTCTAAATGGTTTTATTTTTGAAATTTTTTTTGGATCAACCACCCAGTTTTGAAAATAATATATTTCTTAATCATGTTTTCAAGTTAACCAAACTCTTTAAAATTTAAAAAAAGACCCTAGAGCTTAGTATGAGAGGTTAGAAAATTTCATTTTATTAAATGACTTTAAAATATGAAAATCTAATTTCACTTTTTTCTATAAACCTTTTCTAATGATTTATTAATCTCACAAATTTATATTGATGATGTTATTTTTTAATATACTAAATAAAACCTTTGTAATTAATTTTATAATTTAATGAATAAAGATTTTTAAATGGGTTTTATGGGAGAACTCAAATTCTCCCTTGGTTTTCAAATTTCTCAAATATTTGACGGAAATTTTTAAACCAAATTGAATATACTAATTAAATTATAAATAAGTTTGGCATGGATCATTCTAAAAAAATTAAAATTCCCATGACTATACCTTGTAAGCTAACATTGGATGAAACTGGAAAGTAAATTGACTACAGGATTTATAGAAGTATGATTGGAAGTCTACTTTACATTAATGTTCCCTATTCATCCATCATATTTATCACATTCCATTGTGATAATCTTTAATAAAATCCAAATTAATCTAATTTAAAATCCATTAAAAAAATTCCTCGGTGTCTAAATGGATCTAAAAGCCTTGTATTTTTTTATCCTAAGGAAACCTATTTTGAACTTACTTGATTTTCTAATGTTAAATTTGGATTATTTTGACTATATAAGAAAAGTACTGGTGGAAATTTCCTTCTACTAGTAAAATCTGTCATCTCATGGAATAGTAAGAAGAAAAACTCCATTGATCTTTCTATAGCTAAAGAAGAATAAAATTTTTTTGAGAGTTGATGTTCTCAATTCATATGTATGCAGTATACTCTCCTAGAATTTGGGCTAACATACTCTCATGTTTATATTATGGGTGAAAAAATAGTGTGATTAGTATCTCTAAAAATCCTATCCAACACTCTCTCACTAAGCACATTGATATGAGGTACCATTTTATAAGTGATCAATTTTAAAAAAATTGGTATGGTTCTTGAATTTGTTTTCTGAAACCTTCAACTTATTGATATCTTCACTAATACCCTTACTCTGGATTGATTTTACTTTATCAAGGGTGATTTGGGTATGATTAAATTCTGATAATTAACTCTTAAACATAGAAATATTAATAATTTTTTCATTTATTTTTCAATTTAAAATTTGTTTTCAAAATAAAATATTTTCTTTAAATGTTTCCAAACATTTAATAATTTTGGAAAAATAAAGTGAGTGTGATACTCCAATAAAAACATTCATGTATTGATATAAACCATTTTAAATACTTTCCACTAACATCACACCCTACCCTAAGGTGTGCTGAAAGGAATTTCAGACACTTGGTATCCATTATGTCTAATCACAATGAAATAGGGAAAATTTCCTAGCTGTTTTGGCCTACCACACCAAGCACTACAGTGTGGAAAGATCTAGATCAATATTTCCTCTTCCCTCATCAAAAACTCAGTGTCTCTTCATCTTTCACCTGAAATCACAACCATAACCATCAAAACAGATACACTAAGTCATTTTAATATACCTATTTCACACATGTGACCTCTCCATGACAAATTCCTTCTAAAATGGATATCCAAACTATTTCATCACCCATGGTGCACCCCATTATCAAGCATAAAACCCTTATACAGCTTGGAACTTGTGTAAAGGTAAGTTTCCTTACCTTTACATAGTGGAAAAAACTAGAATACCTTGACATAGAAAAGAAACTACTTTTACACACCTCAAAATTCCTACCAAAATAGACACCATGTCCATTTTAGTCATTGTGGTGCCCCAAACGTCAAACGTCCAACTCAAAACACCCAATCTATCAAAATTACCAATGCCAAATGACAATACCTATGCTCAAAACTCTAAATCAATCAAATCAGTTAGTACCACATCCTCTACGACATCATGGTGACCCGCTAGATGTCCAAAACTCAGCTTAAGTCCCCAAAATGCCCATAATATCCCTCATAAAACCTCTAAACACCCAAAAACACAATGAATGGAACATAAGGGTCCATGATGTTACAACCTAGATTATCTAATAGGTAGTTTCATAACAATGTATAGTTCCAGTATATTTTATTATGTTAGCCTATTCTTGGTGTTTATTATGGGTTACACATAAATGGGAAACCCTAAGGGTTAGGATACCATAGGAATAGAGTTGGATTTATCCATATGATAGATTGGGTAAAGAGTTTACCTCTCAATTATATAATAATTATATATGGTATGATTGGGATGTTACCATACCTAAATAATTAAGGAGTGAGAGGAACACCAAATAGAAATCATTGGTTAGTGAAATATGGTTCTTAGACCAACAATGGATATGATGAATTAAAAAGGGGTCATTATTTTAATGGGATCCCATTTAATTAAATTCTTTATAAATTGCTAATAGAATATGATACTCATCTGATAAATTTTCCTATTATAAATAAATGGTATCATTAACTATCTCGACCTTGATATTAGTCTTAGATAAATAAAAATTGGATGGATGTAACTTTATTAATTGGTACATGAACTTGATAATTGTTCTCAAGAAAGAATTAAAATTTTATATGTTAGAATAACCACTTCCAAATAAAATAACTGGTGAAATGGTTCCACATACAAAGTTAGATGCCTGTGATAATAATCTAAATAATTTACAAGAGGTCCCTGTGATCCTATTTGTTAACATAAATACTAAGTTTTAGAATTAACATGAGACAATTGATGTCTATAAAATGATAGATAGACATAAAATTCTTTATCAAGAGAAAGATAGGCATGAAAGGTATGAGGTATCTAAGGCTCCTTTTTGTGAAATTGATAGAATGAACCTTATTCATAACTCATATACTCAATATGATTGGGTAAATAAATAATTTGTAGAGTCTATATTCACCTCTTAAACTTTAAATTTCAATAGATTTCATGATACAATCACTACCAAAAAATTTCCAATAATTTTTTGTTAATTATAACAAGAATGAATTCTATAATCCCTTACATAATCTTCTCAATATGTTGAGGATAACTGAGTAGTGAATGCATGGTATAAAATTAACTTCCTTGTTGTTGGTAAATAAATAAAAGTGTAAAAAAAATTTCATGAAAGGAAAGAAAGGAGGTAATGTAGATTCCACACAACCAGTTAAATTGAAAAAGAAAAATTATATTTAATGTTATCATTATGTTCAGATTGGGTATTGGATAAGGAATTTTCCAAATTTCTTGAAAGTTCAAAAGAATCCTTGAATAGATTCCACTCCTGGTATAAATTTTATATAATTAAATTTTAAAATTATTAATGGTATATAATACATATTGTATGCTGTAAAAATCTTTTACATATACTGGAGTTCTAGAATAATACAATAAATGAAGTTTGTATATTGAAATAATGGAGGAATAGTTTACTACATTAAATACTTGGATTCAAAGGAACACTTAAAGGTTTGATTAATTTTTGGTAATGTATTTTTTATTTCATTTTATCTCACCTGAGTAGGGATTTTTAATAGTCATTTTTTGAAATAAATGATATAATGTTCTTGATAGACAAATTATTCCTCTAAATTATATAAAATTCTTAAAAAGGATTCAGGTTTATAAAAAAATTATCTAGTATTTATCTAAATACAAGGGAATATTTTCCTACCACTCATCAGTGGAAATTTTATAGTCAACATTTTAAGAGAAAAATGTTTCAAATATATAAAATTCCATATATGATATAGAGACAATAGTTAATTTATTAAATATTCCTACTAATTTTAAATAATATTTACTCCTTACTCACAAGAGTTTGTGTATAATCATTGAGTGTTATAGGTTATGATAAAAAAATTTACCTAGTATGATCAAGAAACTCATATAGAGATATAGAATATGAAAACGAGGAACACAAAAAATAAAAGTTCATTTGTGTGTGCTAGAAAAACCACTAATTATACCGCATAGAGTGCCATAAACTATGTCTTGAGTATACTAGAGGTGAATGGATTATATTGGGTCCCCACTACCTATGTTTGGATAGAAAACTAGCATGAGAACTTTCATATTTTTATTCTTTTCTTACACAATTCATTATGAATTAGCTAATCAGGGGTGGTTGGGTATGTTGTTGATCATGTCATTTGTTGTAACCCAACCAATATGGGATATTTCCTCTCATATTAGTATTAAATATAGTCCCTAGATTTATATGGAATGGGAAGTGTGTATCCACACCTAGATAGTACATGTGATGTGTTTATATATTTAGGTTAGGGGTATGTGATGTGCTCATCCATAAAAGGTGAATGACATGAGATATATTCATCAACCAGGACAATCTATGCTCTGAGAATCAAGAATGTGTGATTTTGACTATTTGGGATTTACATAATTCATTTCCCATGGTCAATCAATGTTTTTTAAAAAGAGGATATATGATAATACACTCTTACATATGATGAAAATTAGTGAACATAGGAATAGAGGTGCTTGTGTTTAATAGAGGTTACATCATATCCCTGTATATCTTGAGAAACATTGTTTAATTTCTAGATTTGTCTCTTTGCTTACATTTATGAATATAGTGGTTCATATTTATTGTCAATGTTATAAAGGCCTTTGTGGTTTCACTTTTTGGTTGAATTAATTACCATTGAGTTTGGATCAGAGAGCTATTTAAATATATTTGAAATCCAAAAGTGTTATTGATAGGGTGTTCACAAGGTATTACATATGATATAATATAAGGTGGATTTAATGATAGCCTTCCAAAATATGATTTAGAATATATATGGAAGTATTTTTGGATATAATTTCAAAATATATCATATATTATATGATATAAGGTGAAATAGCACAAAGTCTTTCAGGATTTAGTAAAAGTACATGATTTTTGGGATGTGACCAAAATCCTATATTGATATATATATATATGTATATATTATCATATTATGTGATATAAATGAATCATAGAATATGTTCCATATCTTGGAAAAGTGTTTTTTATGTATATGAATATATAGATTGATCAATATTTTATGATTAAATGGAAATGGTAAAACTATATACTGGAATCCATGTATGAAATAATATTTCATGCAATTGTTAGTGATTATCACTTTTCCCGATAATGCATTCATTAATAGAGAATTCCTAGTTATGTTATATGGCATAAATTATGCCACTAATTATGGGTGGATGAATACTATTCCACTAAAAGGCTATTATTCTATGATGTTTTTATATGATAAAACATGTAAGAGATCAAATTCATGTGATGCCTGCATTGAACAAGGTGTAAAATCTGGTGATAAATCAATTTAGTTAATACACATAATGATCAATGTGTGTATTTTGGTTCTATATAAACACTACTTCCATATGATGGTGGGTGTGGGGGTGCAGTTCCTAGTCAATGTTTTTTGATCCATTAACTCTCATCATCTTCCTCTTTTTTTTCAATAGACGCTAGCACATTGAGGTGGAAGAGGTAATAATGTTTCAATAATTGAAATTATTTGGTTGTCATGTGGATACTTATATAGGTAGTAGATTTTTTATGCCACTTAAGTGGTCTAAACAAATAATATTTGAAGGTTTTTTAATGGTAGATATAGTGAAATATATTATTTACAAAAGTTTTTAAATTATCTATTTTTTACTAACTTCTTGTCTATGGTGCATGGAGATCCTGGGTTTGATTTCTTTTATCTTATGTTATATTTATTTAACCCAATGAAGCCAACAACATTCACACTTACCACCAAATGGTGGGTTGGTCGCTTTACTTTGTAAATGGAAAAGATATTTTTCAAGTGAACTTAGTTCAAAAGAATATAACTACCCATCTTGATAGAGATTTTTCTAGAGTTTTTTATTTATATCGACCATTTTAGTGATTTCACAACTGGGTGTGAAATGAGTCATGTGAACTTGATTCTTTATTGATTTACAAACACTAGATTTTCATTTTCTAGTACATAAAGACCATTATTAAGTTTTTCCATACCATCATGGTTGTTATCATTATAAAAGTAGTAGTGTTTATTTCTAAATTTCAATACAAATCCATCCATGTTTAAATTATAAATATATATATATGTATAATATTTTTAGTAACATTAGTCATGTAATAACAGTTCTTCAAGACCATAATAATTCTTGTTGGCAATGTAAGGTGGTAGTATTATATATCCAAGGCAGTCATTTTTACTATTTTTGTAGGTTGAAGGTCCACCTCGTCTTTTGCAACCTTCCTGACTCCACTTGGTTCTCATTTTTGGATATAAATTTGAGCACCAAAAACTATATATAATATCCAATTTATAGATATGGATATATTACATTTTATAAAAAATGCATGTGAAGCTTCCCCTTTCTTCCTTATTAAAGTTAAATTATTATTTTATTGTCCCTTCTTACCTCATGAAAAACATTCTAAATATTCTCCCTTTTTCTACATATGGGTCTTTCCCTTCTTGGAAGGGAATTTATAAAAATCTTTATACTTAGAGTGAGTCTTGGGGACTTTTTCCTTACTATTTATCTTATTAAATATAATAACTCCAGGTTTTTAATGCCTCTTTTCCTTATCATCTTGGTGAATAAGTGTAAAAATATCCAAAAACAAATTTTCAATATTTCTAATATTATGATTAATAATAAATCTATAGAATATTTTAGATAGCGAATAAATTATGAAATCAGTGTGCATATCATCTATAATATTGAATCCCAATAAATATAAAAGCTCAATGTTTCCCATAATTTTGACTATATTTGGCCTAGATAGAGAACCTTCCTCAATCTTTCACATGAAGAGTGCCTTTTAGATATCATAAATCTTTTGTCTTACCTTCTCTTAATAGATATTATATAGATGATATAACATTCTATGTGAATTTATGTTTTTTATAGCTTCTTGAGCTCACTACTCATGGATGATATTGTTAAACATGGATATATACCACATCATCCAAGTGTTTGAGGTTTTCATAGAGCTCTTCCTCACTCACCTCCTTAGATAGTGCCTTAGGAATAGGGGATTCTAGTATTTAAGACTTCCATTCTTGGTGTAGTACAATGTGCAAGAGTCTGTACCATTCTTGGAAGTTATTATCAATAAGTAGGTGATATTTTTCTAAAATTGAACAAATTGTTAATGTTTAAGCCATGTTATTTATCTTTTTATACAATAGAAACGAAATCAGGTTTGGTACTTAATATTTATTTCAAAATATGATGTAATAAATTTTATTTATTAGTCTCCCAATATTTTATAAAATACAAATATATAATACTATTGGAATCAAAATATCATGTTTCATAGATATTCTAGTGTAAAGGATCTATATTTCCCTTCTCATAACCCAGGAAGAGACCTGAAAATTTATTCAAAGGCATTTAGGTAAGTGAGTCTTTCTAACTACATTAACTCATAGCGCCTTGGTCTGTTGAGTGGACAACCCAATCCAAAAATTCTAGACATGGATTTACTTAAAACTTGCTTACTAGTTGCATCATGTCTCATAAAGGTTCTAAATCCTTAATTTGAACTAGGTTTAGTCTACCTAAAACTTTTTCTAAAACTCTATAATAATTAAGAGAACCCTGATAGAGGCTATGATAATCCATAACTTTTATACACTTTATTTCATGATTTATTACATAAAGATACACAAAATAAAATCACAAAAGATTTAGAGGCATTGTTTCTTTGTATAATTAGACACATATCACAATAAAATGAAATATAAATACAATAAAATTATATAAAAACTCCATAATATTACCTTAAATTCTATTGATCTTCTAAAACTACACGACATGATCTAGGGACATGCATAAGAAAGGGGTGAGATATAAATCCAAGAAAGTGTATAATAAAATCATATAATAATTTAAATCATTAAAATTAAGTAAATATGAATAAAATAATCACATAGAAATATGGGAATCATAATCATGAACATTGAATCACGGTAAAAGATGATAACATCAAGGCATTATATGAATGTGGCAGCAACATAAAACATGACTACATAAGAATAATTTAAGGTAAAATATTGATAAATCATAACATAATGTTATTTGTATAACCTGTTATGAATAATATGTGTTATATCATGAGATAAAAATATTACCCAATGCATTAGAGAGCTATATACTTTTAGGCCCACCTATCCCATTCATATTACATACATGCATTTCCATGCCACATAAATTACACAATATAGGTACATATTTAATCACTTTTAATCCCACAATTATGGAGTGTGGGATACATGAATGGAATTCCAAAATAAATTAATTATAGGTACATCTATTTTAATACCCTTGATTGGAAATGGTGATGAGTATTCACAATATAAAAGTTTGGCATGGAAAATCATCGGATAATTTCAGCAGTATAACAGGTGTTCATAAAGGTTCATGGAAGGGTTTAATGAGAGGGAAATGTGGTATATCATCACTTGAGAATCATAAGGATAGAATATATATATTTAAAAATAAATTATAACATGAAAAATTGGAAATAAAAAGTCTTAATACATAGAAATTACTTGAATAAAAAGGAGGAAGAAAATTCTTTACCATGAGAGGCTGCTTCTAAAAGATTTGGAGATTCTTAAGAGCTTGGTAAAATCTTGTGAGGGATTAAGATAGGTATATGGAGGTGGAATTAATTATCAATGGGTTTTTAGTGAGGAGTAATGGGTGGTTTGTTGGGTATTTATAGCAAAAGAGATGGGAATTCTTTATTAATTTCTAAACTTAGTTTTTGGACTCTAAGTAATAAAATAATCAAAAATAAAAAACATTTCATGGTTTTTTTTCATGTTTTCTACAAAATAGGAGTGATATTAAATATTTTATTATGATAAGAACCGAATTCATTAAAATAATACCATTCATGATGTAGAGGGGAGTCAGGTTTATAAAAAATTGTTTTTAGAACATTAAAATATAATATAGGTTTTGGAGGATTCATTATAGGTTTGTAAAATTAAAAAAATAACTTCAAAAACACATTATTATAAATTTTAAATCTAGATTTGGTATTTTATTCCTTATATTATATTTATTACATCAATTTTGGGATATTATGATGTCATAATAAATACTATATATTTATACCATATTTAATTTTTACCCAAAATTTTGAATGGTTTAAAAAATTATGAAAATTTCACCATTGGTTAATTTCAATGTTTTGATTTCAAAAAAAAATATTTATTTTACAAAAATAAATTTTTAAGTATGGTAATTTATAGATTTAAATAAAAATCCTTATTTATTGGAAAATACTAGTTTTTATGACAATAACAACATTCAGACCCTAATAAAAATTACATTGGACTTCATTAAAATATATTATAATTTTTATATAAATAAATATTATTTAAAAATAATATTTTATTAAAATAAAATTTATTCAAAAACATCTTGAATTTTACCAAAATGAGTGTTTTAATTGAAATTTTATATTTCTCAAAAATATAATTTTGGTTTCTTCTTATCAAAATCTAATTTTTGTCAACTCATTATATAATAATTTATATATATAAATTAATAATTAAAATGGATAAATATAATCATTATTTTATAAAAAATAAAAAATAAAAATTCACACTACTATGTTCTAGATATATAACCCCTTATTTCAGCAGCATGCATCATAAGGGTATGGTGTGATAGTGGTGCTTTCTAGGGTGGTTCGGTGAACATGGTTTGGGTGGTGATCTAAATGAGCTTGAAATTATTCCATAAATGGTTTCAATAAATTTTTAGTTGTTGAGTCTTGTCTTGGACTTGGTCAAGGGAAAATCCCAGTAATTCTATTTCCCTTGGAAACTCTGATAAATGTGGTTTATAGGGTATGATCTTACTATTCAAGGCTATTACTTCTTCCTTATATATCAATTATTTTTTATCTTAACCATTAATATATTCTAATCTTAATGGTCATTTTATAATGGATATATTATCAATATTTATGGTTCTTAACAGTCTTTTAGACCCATCTGAAAATTATGGATATATTTTATAACGGTCCAAAATAAAAAAATAAATATAGTTCATGTGTTTTCTATAAATACATTACTTAATAAGGTATTTATTCATTCATAAATTAATTTCATTTATAAAATTTTGGGTCATTACATTCTTACCCCCTTCAAAATTTTCACCCTATATATTTAATTTCATACAATAAAATAGATGAGGGTACTTATATTTCATTACCTATTCTTGTTCCCATGTTTCCTCCCCAAACTTGTTGTTCTACTATAGTTCTTTGAACAGGTGAGTTATCATGTATCATAGAAATTTTTCTCTATGATAAAATATCTTCACTGGCTTCTCCTCATATGAAATATCATTCTAAAAAGGTATCACCTCCAGATTTAGTACATGTGAGGTTTCTGTTATGTACTTCCTTAAGAGGGATACATAGAACACATCGTGTAATTGAGATAGGTTATGTGGGAGTGATAGTTGATAGGCCATAGCTATGATGTGATAAAAGATATCAAAGGGTGCAATGTTTCTAGGCCTAATATTTCCCTTCTTTTCAAACCTCATGACTTTATTCTATGATCATATTTGAAGGAATGATTTTTCTTTGATATGAAACTCTAGGACTCATCGATGATTGTCTACATAGATTTTTTGTCAACTTTTCCTAAATTTAATATGATTCTGAATGGTTTTAAACTTCTTTGTAATGTATTGGATAAGATTAGGTAACATCAACTTTATCTTTACAACTTTATCCTAACATTTTGGAGTTTGACACCTCTTCCCATACAGAGCCTCATAAGGTGTCATTTTAATGATAGAATGGAAAATATTATTATTAATGAACTCTACTAAGGAATGGTGTTGATCCCAACATCCTTATAAATACACTGAACATGATCTATGTATATCATCTTTATTTTGAATGGTTCTCTTAAATTAAACATTCAGATGAGTTTGATAAGTAGTACTGAAACTCAACTCTTTATCCAACGCCTACTGAAGGCTTCTCTAAAACTTTTAATAAACCTAAAATCTTGATTAGATACAATGGAGAGGGGAACCCCATGCAGTCTTAACAATTCTCTTTTATATATATATATATATATATATATATATATCTTAGTGATTTTTTTAAAAGATAAATCTTCCTTGATAGCAATGAAATGAATTGACTTTCTAAGGTGGTAGACTACCACCCAAATGGTGTTATTGCCTTCATATGTCCTAGGGAGTCCTATGATGAAATACATGGTTATGATTTCCTATTTCCATATTGGTATAAAAAATGGTTGTATCATACCCTTATACTTTTTTTCATCCTTGACTTGTTATCATACCAAGCATTGAGGTACAAATTCTACAATCTCCCTCTTCACGTTATCCCACCAAAAGTTTTTCTTTAGATCTCTACATGTCTTATTTCTTCCTAAATAAATAGAGAAGGATGATATGTTCACATCATCCAAAATATCCCTGTTCAATTTTGGTTTTTATGGGACACATATCTAGTTTCCAAACCTTATAACTCCATAATTATCAAATTTTTAACTCTGGAATATTCATTACCTATCTCAGTAGATCCTTATAATATTTTTGGTCCTCCTTGATCCTCTTGATAATAAATGGTTAAATATCTATTTGAGTAAGGTAGGATATCATTGATTTTATGATTCTAATGTCCATGCTATACATGTACAAGAAGATTGGATCCCTTTCAATCCTCATCATGGATAATGTTGTGGGATCCTTTATATTCATATAATATTACACTTTATTCTCCTACCATGGATGGTAATGGATTGAATAGTTATAATCCTTAACCAGAATTAATCATCAAATTTTTATCATATTTATATCCTTTTATGTGAATATATACTAGAGGATTTTATGAACTGTATATATGTCACACTTCACACTATAGAGATAATATTTCAAAATATTTAATGTAAAGATCACTATATTCAATTCCAAGTCATATGTTGGGTAGTTCTTCTCATGGATCTTTAATTATCATGAGGCATAGGCTATCACTTTTTCATTTTTCATTAGTACATAGCCCAAGACTTTTTTGAATGCATTAATATAGATCAAAATTCCTTCCACATTAATGGGTAATGTGAGCACAGGTGTAGGGATTAGCCTCTTGTTTAACTATTTTAAGATCTCCTCACATTAATTGGTCCAAAAAAACATTAATTCATTTCAATTTATCTTTTTTAGTTGGTTTGAAAATTGTGATAAGCTTCTCAAAAATCAATGATAGTACCCAGATAATCCAAGGAAACTACAGATCTCTATTTTATATGTTGGTTTGGGTCATCTTTTAATTTTCTTTATATTTAAATGATCTATAGATATTATTTTTCTGGGGATAAAATTTCCTATGAATGTTATATAATCCATATAAAAATCACATTTACTAAACTTTTCAAATAACTTTTCTTTTTTCCAGGCCTTCAGTACAAGATTCAAATAATACTCGTGTTCCTTCCTAATTTTAGAGTAGACAAGAATATCATATATAAATACTACTAATTTGTTTAAGATAATACATAAAAATTTATTCATTAATTACATGAAGATATATAGAGTATCAGTGAGTGAAAATAACATCATTATGAACTCATAGTGCTCATGCATTGTATAAAAATTAGTTTTGGGAATATCCTCCTTTTTCACCTTCACTTGATAATATCCCAAATGAATTTCCACCTTAGAAATGTATTGGTCTTCACATATTTGATCAAAAAAGTCATCAATCTATGGCATAGTATACTTTTTCTTTAACGTGATCTTGTTGAACTCGTGATAATCAATGTATATGTGCATTGACCAATACTTCCTCTTGAAAAAAAGGACCAGTGCACCCCATGATGATGAACTTGGGTATATAAACCCTTTATCCATATTCACCTATAGTTTCTTCTTCATCTCTTTGAGTTCAATATTGGTCATTCTATATAGAGACTTGGATATTGGAAATGATTCAGGTATAAGTTAAATTGAGAAATCAATCACTCAGTTGGAAGGAAGAATAGTCAATTCCTCAGGGAATACATTAGCATAATCTTCTTATAATGGGAATGTTGTCATGGATGATCTTTTCCTTAGTCTTAATAATTTGAGATATATATGATTTCTCATAAGTAAATAATATCCTTAATTTATATAATTATTCAAAATGAGATCCATACTCCTCTTTACACTTATATAGAATCAAATTGATATTCACAATACAGAGGATGATTTCCTGAAAATTTATATTGGATCTATATTAGAGAAGTCAATCCATACCCATAATAGCATCAAATTATACTAAAGGTAGTTTTACCATGTTTGTTGGGAAATTTAGTCCAAAAATATCAACATGATAGAATTTATATGCTTGGGATGAAATGATTGACCCGTTTTCTATTTTTAGTGATAGCTTAACTTCTATGTTTTGTAGAGATGTTTGAATAGTTCTAATAAACATGCATGAAATTTTTGTCACATAAAATATTTGAAGTTCATGAATGGATGATAAAACTACCTTTCACAATTATCTTCTAGTTCTATTTATTTACTTCATCCAAAAATTGACGTGGGGATGATAATTTTCAAACTATTAAACATATAAAAGGGGAGATATGAACAATAAAGGGATAAACCATAAATGACATGTATTCCTTAACCTATTAATTTATATACTTCAATATACGTTATCTACAACCAATTTACAGACACTAAATTTCATAGGAATTTTTACTCCCTTCATAATGGTTTATAAAATGCACATTATTAACTAAGACATATCACCCATGGGTGTTCATCCAGGTGTGTAGTCTTAGGAATCTTTATCGAGTATAGGTCAAGTAAATACCCAATGATCCCTTTCAAATTTATTACCCTTAGGTACATATATTCCACAGCTGCATCCACATTACAGTATCCAAAAAAGAATATTGTTTCTCAAAAAACAAAACACTCTATATTTTACCAACATTAGGGACGTTTTCCTATGTTCAATCTTATCTCTGTGGTTTTTACTAAGAAATTTTAATCCTAATCCTCAAAAATAGTTAGACCTTACTCTGATAATAACTATGAAAACTCATATCTTTTATACACTTTATTTCATGATTTATTATATAAAGATACACATAATAAAATCCCAAAAGATCGATAGGACTAGTGTATTTGTATATTTAGATACATATCAAAATAACATGAAATAAGGATGTAATGATGTTATTTAAAAACATCATAACATGCCCTTAAATTCCATTGATCCTCTAAAACTGCATAGGATAACCTGAGGCTTTATATAAGAAAGGGGTAAGCTATAAATCCCAATAAGGTAATAATCAAAGAATATCATAAAGTAAAGTTGTGAATGAAAGTCAAGAGGTATAACATGATGACATAAAAATGTGGTAATAATAATCATGAACATAAAATTGTGATATAAGATGAAAAAATTAAGGCATTATAGGAATGTGGAAACAACATAAAAAATTGCATCATAGGCATAATTCAAGGATAAATAGTGATATATCATAACATAGTGTGATTTAGATAACCTCACATGCATCATACATGGTATCTCATGAGATAAAAACATTACCCAATCTATTGAAGGGATATATAATTTTGGTCCCACCCGTCACATAAATATTATGTGCATGCATTTGTCTTCCACATAGATCATACAATATAAGAACATATTTAATCAGTTTTAATTACCACAATTAAAGAGTATTCATTACACATATAGAATTCCCAAATAAATGAAGTATAGATACATCTATTTTAATAACCTTGAGTGGAAATTAGGATGGATATCTACAACACAAAAGTTTCATATGGAAAATCATAGGACTATTTTGGCAGCATAATGGATGTATATAAAGGTTCATGGAAGGGTTTAATGAGATTTAAAGGTGTTAAATCGTCATTTGTTAATAATAATTATAGTAAATGGATGTTTAAAATTCATTACAACATGAAAAATTGGAAATGAAATGGCTTAATACAACAAAATTACTTGAATAAAAGGGAGGAAGAGAATCCATTACCTTGAGAGGGTGATTCTAAAAGCTTGGGAGGATCTTCTTAAGAATTTGGGAACATATAGGGATATGAACTTCATGACAAAGAGGCTTTTTAGAGTATAGTAATGGGAGTTTGGGTGCATATTTATAGAAAAGAGATGGGAATTAATTAATAATTTCTAAACTTATGTTTTGGGCTCTAAGTAATGAAACAATAAAAACTAAAAACCTTCCTCAGGTTTCTTCCCATGGTTTCTACCAAATAGGAGTTATTTTAAATATTTTAATAGAATAATAATCATTATAATTATAATTATACCATTAACTATGTGCAGGTGAGTCATGTTCGTAAAGAATTGTTTTTAAAAAATTAAAATATAATATAGGTTTTGGAGGATTCATTATAGGATTGTAAAATTAATCAAATAACTTCAAGAAAACACTATTTTAAAGGTTAAATATATTTTTAATATTTTATGCCTTTTATATTAATTATTACATCACTTTTTTGTCTATTTTGATGTCATAATACATATCATATATTTATATCCTATTTAATTTTAACTGAAAATTTGACTATCTCATAAAATTATAAAAATTTCACCATTGGATAATTTCAATATGATAATTTCAAAAATAATATTTATTTTACCAAAATAATTTCTAGATATGATAATTTCCACTATTAAATAAAAATTCTTATTTATTGAAAAATACGGGTTTTTACAACAATAAAAACTTTCCGACCCTTATCAAAATTAAATTGGACTTCATTAAATTATATTATTATTTTCATAAAAATAAATTTTATTTAATAATAATACTTTATAAAAAAAATATTTATTTAAAAATTCTTAAATTTATCAAAAATAGTGTTTTAGTTGAAACTATATATTTCCCAAAAATGAAATTTTGCTTTATTTATATCAAAATCTAATTTTTATCAACTCATTATATAATCATGTATATATATAAAGTAATAATAAAAATAGATAAATATAATCATTATTTTATTAAATATAAAATATAAAAACTCATAATACTAGGGTCTAGATACATGGCCTCTTATTACACCAACATATGCCCTAAGGTGTGAGATGGTGGTACTTTATTGGGGTGGTTCGACAAACATGGTTTGGGTGGTGAAATCTATGAGCTTGAAATTCTCCTGAAAAAAGGTTTTGATCATGTTTTGGTTCTTTAATCTTTTCTTGGTTTTAGTTAATGGAAAATCCCCGTAATTTCATTTCTTATAGAATCTTTGATACAAGTGCTTCATTGGGTATGATCCTACTGGTTGAGGTCATCACTTCTTCCTTCTATGTAAATTGGATCTATCATAACCATTAATATATTCAAATATTAATGATAATTATAGAATGACTATATTATGAATTATTATGATGCTTAAAAGACTTTTAATCCATATATAAAATTATGGCTATATTTTATAATGGTATAAAATAACAAAAGATATATAGTGCATGTATTTTCTATAAAAACATTACTTAATAAGTCATTTATTCATTCAAAATGAAATTTCATTTATAAAATTTTTGGTTGTTGTAGAGGCTGTATAATAACTTTAAACTATGGTTGCATCTTAACATAGGTAATATAAGGATTTATGACTTAATATTATCTTTGAGGGATTTTATCATTATGCGTAAATATTCTTTATTTTATCTTTTCACGTGATTTTTAATATTATGTGTCTTTGAAATGAGTGATTAAAAATGTATTCATAAAATTAATTTACATGTAATCCATTTATTTTATTTGATATTTTTTGCTTATTATTTAATTTATTTTATATGATTGTGTAATTCATCAAATAAATAAATAACCATGCACTTGATATAAATAAAATAAAAGTGTTATGATTATGAGATTTATTTATTGGTTAGTTGATTGAGTTAATGGTAAATTATCCCTTGAACCTAGGGGGAAAACTCGTTGAACCAATATTTGTTCTGAGTTATAACATTCCATCTGGATTCAATGTATCTCCTTGGATGGTTTCACCTCAACACAAGTTCTAAACTACCTCCCCTCCTTATATCACCAACTGTTACATGTATTTACTCACATGAAAGTGAGGTAAATCAGGGGTATGGGGTTACAAAAAAGAAATTATGGACATGCATGCTCATACATAATAAAATTTTGAGGGATGGCTCATAGACCATCATATTTAATTTAATAAAACTTTTATTAAATAATAAACTTATGCAATAAATATTAAATTAAAAAGAAAACCAACACATGAATTGGTTGATCTATCTCATGATCATCCACACATGCAATGAATAATCATTTAAAACTATATATAATTTATTTCAATTTTTTCTTTATAAAGATAAATCACTTGAATTAATAAATTAAATAATTAATTATTTCATCTTAAAGTCCATCTAAACAATCTTAAATATCCACATCATCTATAATTTTAAATAAATTTAATTTAAAATTAATTAAGTACATGACGTGTACATGGAGGAAACATGACATGTACACTTTGTAAACTACATAGTGTCTCATTCAATCCTTGTAATATATTGTGCACTCACGCAACATGTGACATACACAATCTGTCATGTATTTACACAACATGTAGTACCATGTTTTAAGTTGAGTAGTTAGCTTATCATGTTTGATTCCTAAAATGAGTTAATATATATGGAATTTACTTCCATTAATGTCCATGTGAAGTAAATTGTGTGTATGAGGACAATACATGGAGTGTAGTTATAAAATTAACATGGAAATTAATTGGTCATTTAATATTCTCTAAAACCCTATCACGTAGCATGTATGCCTATTATATACTATGTAATTTGGTATAATTTTGTAATTAATTTTTATTTAGTGTAATAAATATGCATGGTGTACAGCCTGGCTTGAAGTGTACTCCATATAAATGGATATTCATTACACTGCATCTATATCCTGTTATACATTGTATACCGCTTTATGTGGTTATTTCCAATACACACCTATGGACTTAGCATGTGATCCACATAGATAATTTTGTGTTTCATGGAAGATATGATAATTTCACACTATATAGTCACAATTGGATCATTTTTCTTGGTTTTAATTCACTATGTGGTGTATAATAAATATATGTAACATATTTGACCACACAACTTCCATATTTCCCATGGGGTAAACCGTGTGGGGTTATATATAATATGCACCAGGTACACACCGTGTAACCTCTAAAACTATGTGTCATATATCCCGACAACATGTAGTTTGTAATTATGTAACACACTCTGATCAAACATGATGCATTGTGATTTTAATGTTTTATCTTAGTGAAAATAATATCAGTACACGATGTGTACTTTTTAGTTACATGTCATGTAGACCCATGTTATCTGACCGGAATCTCTTGTACCTTTATATGGTATCTTTGAGCATTCATTATCTATTCTTAGATCTATTCTTGTTTATATGAAGGTGAATGAATCTTATATCATGACTTTTGTATTAAATAATGAATAAAGTATAAATAAAAAACTAACAAAAATATAAAATTCAATAAATTATCTTAAATTAATATGTGACCACTCTAATACCACTTGAAGGTTATGAGGTGTAGTAGAAGTGAATGGGCTTGTGCCTAAAAATGGTTTTTCTTTGGTTTCCTTAGATTTCTCACAAAATACAACATATAGAAACCAAAGAATCCATAAATATAGGATCTTTCACATATAATTTATAATTAATTTCTATAATTTAGAATTACCTTTTCATGTAATTATATCTTTTTTTCAATTTTTTTAACCTCGTATTTTTATATCGACCTTTCATCGAAGGATTTAAGTATATAATCTCTCTAGTGGTAATTTTCATGTTCTCTGTGAACATATGAATGTTTTCATATAATTATTAGGTGCTAGAATTAATGATTCTCACTTCTTGCATTGTTCATTGTTGATTATAATAAAAATTTCTTTGAGTTTAGAGAATTATTTTTGTTTTCATGGAGACTTGATAGAGGGGGGGTGATTGGGTCTCTATCTATTCTTTAGATCATTCTTAAGAGCTTTTTATCTAGGTTTGAGAGGATTATCTATAGATAATATTGTGAACACTGATGTCTCTGACATCTAACCATAAAATGATATAACTAGGTATATAAAAAGTTGTGTTATGGATTGATAATTTCATATAGGCCCTTATCCAATATTTTAATCCTTAGCATAACCCACATCTAATAATAATAATAATATTATTATTATTATTATTATTATTATTTCATTGATACGTACATATCATATGGATAACATAAATATCAATAAATTAATTAATATTTATTTAAATTATATTTAGTATATCATTCCTCCCATACCCTTAACTCAATACTCCAATCCTATTAATCTTCCTTGGCATTTATTGAACCATGAAAAATAACTATTTATTTAAATAAATAAATATCATTTCATTATTCATTAAACAAATAAATAAATATTATATTCATTAAACTCATGAATGAATATTTATTTAGTATTTAACTAACATATATACTCTTTTTAATAACTTGTAATAAAATATTATTGATCAACATAACCTGAATAATTATTATTCCTCGAAGCTTGAGAATAATATTTATTCTAATATTAAATTCATATATAATTTTATTGAGGTTTTGGATACACTTAGTGTATGACACTCTATACCTATTCCATGATGGTATTAGGATGAATCACCTAAATTTAATGAATAGTATCTTGCAACGTGTCAAGTCACCCATAGATAGGGAAGTTAATGTCACGACAACAAAAACCTCCTATGAATGTTAACTCTATAATATAAACCATTTATCTCAACATTTCAAAAATCATGTCACATAACATGTTTCATTAACCTATATACTTGATATGTTTACTTTGAATTTCCTAAAATGAACGTGATGATAAAACCTCCATGGATATGGACTTTAATTAGGAAGTTCCATTCCATTCAAAGTCCTAGAGATATCTATTTCTATTACTCATAAGGGAAAAATATTTTATCAACTTATTCATATCACTTATGATTAACCCAATGTATCCCATATTAGCACAATCATTTATCATCATAATTTTCATCAATACGTAAAATTACTAAACTCGTGATATGCATTAATAATAATATAAAATTTAAGGACCAATAAAAATATCCATAGATAATAATATCCAATGACACATATAACATATGGAATGCCTATGGGGGGTATATTCTCATAACCTCCACTATTGGAGATTACCAAGGGTAAACTTCATGAGAAGAATACTCAATTTGTATGATCCTCCTACCCCATATGGAATGTATCATCTATGTCTAGTTTGATGATATCATATGGTCAGCAAACATGTATTGAAGAATATCATAATTTCACTTCAAGGTTCTCATCATAGAGAGATACTCCTATGATTTTTTATGTGAGATATACTCTAAGGACATTATCAAATTAAATGTTTCAAAAAATAAGAATCATCATGTGATGAGATATTTATTAATAATCAATATAATGAATACAGAGGTAATAAAAAGTACAATTTATATGGTTCTAGGGAGCTAACTCCAGCAGGAATCACTCTCATGTGAAATCTATAATAATTATCATATTTTTCACATCATATAATGTATTTCTCCCATTTTGACTCCTCGACTAAATATTTATTGTGTTCCTTGATATGAAATTTGTTTAGTATACTTTTCAAGGCTTCTTTTATTGGAAAATATCTTCCAATGTATACATTTTTCTCCATAAAATAAAATTTTGTGTTTAACAATATAGGAAACAAGGTTGAATGTGTAATAATATTCTAGTAAAATTTAAGAAAATGTGCTATAGTATCTGACCAAGATATGAATATGGGTGGATAATTTATCTTACCTTGAGTTTGGTGTATAACCATTATATTTACAATAGTTTATTCTATGGATTCTTTATCTTCCTCATCATAATAATTGTCTTCCCCTACTATTCGATCATCAAATACTCCTTCATTAACTTACTATTGCATTATATACATAGTATTGATTTGGTTTTCTTATTCCACATAATATGGAACAGTATCATAATACTAGGATGTACCATCTTCTACTACTCTTGTATGGATTTGTTATTTTATAATAATAAGTTAGTGTTAGACACTAGAAACCTTGATGTATAATTCCATTAAACCATTATCAAACCATTAATTGAATAAATATATTTATTTTAGAAATTCCTCACCATCAAGTAGTAGATAATCTGTATTCCATAGCCTACCTCGGTATTGAAAATGTCTATATATAACATGCTAGATATTCTAATTAGGTGTAAGATTTAATCGATCATGAATCCTTACATGAAGTTTTACTAGGGTAACATGATCTCTTATTACAACCACTCATGTGTGTTTTCTACTATATAAAGCTACTTGATTAGGCATAATAGCTTCATCATAGTAGTATATGTAGGAAGAAATAATTTTTTTATGTAATAATTTTATGTGATCATGATTCCAAAAGATTAAATATAATTCAATAAAATAATTAGGTTTTCAATTTTTCATTATGATTGCTTAAATAGTAGTTGGTAGTAATTAATTGTTGAATTAATATATATTACACTTTGTTTTTTACTAACTATTTGCCATAAATAATGGTTAATTACATTATATTTTCTTAAAAGGTTAACTCTTCTAACTAAGATTCTCAAAAGAAATTACACAATGTGAGTACGGTGGAGTAATCACTAGACATCCCGATCACCTTAGTTATAGAAAATCCCTAGAATGGACATGGGAGAGGTCCAAAATGATGCCCCACAACCCAAATTTCTCACACTAAATAAATCTAGAGAAACGATTATTTAAAGGAATGGATAATATTATTAAGTTAATTATGAAATATTTTTTACTAATTTCTCTAAATTAGAATTAATTTGTTTTAATTACAATTACACAATATTAAATATACATAATTAATGTAAATAAATAATTATAGTTTCTGTCAACTGATAATTAGTCATTACAAAACATCGTTACTTATAATTCATTAACTCTAATTGAAATTTTTTAAATAAAAAATACACACCTTAATTAGGATTTTTCAATTATAATTTAAGTTACTTAATTTTATTTTTATTTTCATTTGTGAATTTCTCAATTTATCATTATTTATAAAATATTATACATCATTATTGTTAGTTAATATTATTAAATTATTATAATTATTAGTTATTTCATACTAACTACAATTAAATAATTTAAACTACAATTACTTAATATGAATTGAACATAATTACTCAGTATTAAGTTGATATTATTAACTACACTATTACTACAAATATATACATTATTTTTAATAATTATAAACAAATTAAACCAATACTAAACTACATTTGATTAAATAAAAATTTAAATAAAAATAATAATTAAAATAAACTTTAAATAAATCCTTTAAATAAATCTTGAAAAAATATTCACCCATTAGAAGTTGTTGTCAAAGATTCATTACCCACTAGAATTCATCATTGAAGAGAAAGAGAGAAAGAATTCGAGAGAAGGGTGAGCAGAGAAGGTGGGGTACTAGTTTTTTTTTTAGGAAACAATAAATTCATTATCACTCCTAACACCTTTCACATTTTCCAATGAAAGTTGTTGGGGTGAAAACACCATTTGTTTAAAAAAACATGAAACACATTGCTTCCTCAAACATCTTTTCTAGGTAATCAATCTAGTTCAATGTTGTGAAGGCCACAAATTTTAGGAAATCAGAAATGTGTTGATTGGGAGAGAGGTTTGGGGGAATATCGTATTAGGTCCATGCGGGGACTAAACCATCATTTTCATGGCTAGGATTTAAATGGTGAGTGTTTTTCTGACATATAAGTAAAATATATAAACCTTTTTTTAATCTTTTCAAAATACATTATAAGAATATTAATATGCCTTCATCCTATTTTAGTGTACACTTATTCTTATAGATTGTTTATTTATTATATATTTATTAAAATTATTTTATTTTATATTTATGATAATGATGATGATTAGGTTTAAATATTTTAATCTCCATGTGTATTTTATATATTAAAATAAAAATATATAACATAAAATTAAAAAAATGATTATATACACATATATATTGATTAATAATATATAAAAATCAAGAAATAAATAATGAATAATTATGAATAATATATATTTATAAATATATAATTTCAATGTTATGTGTATACATTATTAGGAATATTAACATTAGATATATATTTATATATTTATAGTTTATTAAAAAAATTAATAAATACATACACATAAGTTAATATAAAAAATGTATTATTTATGTTTAGTGTAAATGTGTATAAATATAATCAATATGTATTGAAATTTTCCAATAAAAAATTTTATAGAAAATTCCCAATTTCAATTTTCATTGAAAATTTTGAGTATAAACTTTCAATACAAATTTCTAGTACAATTATATTCAATATTTATGTATTCATGTATAAATTTACAATATAAATTTATATTGTAAATCTAAAATGAATATTTTCATTTTTTATTTACATATTAATATATATGCATCAAAATTTTATATTAAAATTTGAATTACAAATTTCCTATGAAAATTTAAACAGGAAATTTCTAATTTCTTATGGAATTTTGCACTAGAAATTTCCAAAGGGAGTTTACAGTTCAAATTTCCAGTGAAAAACTATGGTGTATATTTATTTATTAACATATTTTAACTGAAATTTAATAAAAAAATTATTTTATAATTTTTGTAATAAAATTTTCATTATAATTATAATAAAAATTAAGTGGAAGTTTGCATTTGAAATTTAAGTGGGAATTTGAACTAAAATATTTAAGTGGAAGTTTCCACCAAAATCGACTTAGATAATTAGATTACATAAGGGTAATAGATTTATTAACCACTAATTAGACTCTCTAATAAGGACTTGGGTGAAAATTTTAACTAAGGTTGTAAGTAATTTAAAAAGGGTCAAGATTGTCTCACGGTCTACCCCTAAATTCTACATATTGATTTATTTTATAAGGCGAGATAAGCATATCGAAGTTGAGATAGATAGCCCTAGTATACCCATAAACAGCACACTGTAAGGAATATTCTCTGATTGAACCATCCATATGACAACAATAATCCCCAGTATGATCATAAAATACATCCATCAAAATATAGTAAGGATGTTGGTGAATTTTCAGTGTAAATTTTCATTAGAGATTTATAGTAAAAATATGCATTGAAATTTTTCAATAAAAAATTAAAGTATTTATTTATATATTAATATATTTTTACTAAATATTTAAACATGTATTTATTTTAAAAAAAATAATCAAGTTTATAGTAAAATTATAATACAAATTAAGTAAAACAAATTATACTGTAAATCTAAGTGGAAATTTGAACTGTAATTTTCCAATAGAAATTTGAACTAAAAGTTTCCAAAGAATTTTTTTGCAAAAAATTTACATTTATTTATGTATTAATATAATTTTTTTGTGATTTTAAGTGTAATTTAAAACTGGTAATTTTCAATGGAAATATTCATTGAAAATTTTTTGTGGAAATTTTCTCCGAAAATTTCCAATAAAAATTTTCATCAGAGATTTCCATATTTAATTTGTAGTTAAAATTTTAAGTGAAAATTTACATTATGTATTTATGTGTTAATATATATTTACCAAATATTTTATATTTTTTATAGTAAAATTTTAAGTATAATTATAATAAAAATTAAGTTGAAATTTCATGGAAAATTTAAGTGTAAATTTACTTTAAAAGTTTATAGTGAAATTTTTCAATGAAAATTTACGGTGAAAATTTATATTTTATATTTATTTATTAATATATTTACATTTAATTTTGAAGTGAAAATTTAAATCATAAATTTTATTTTGAAATTTTCATTTGAAATTTATAGTGGAAATTTTCACTGAAAATTTCCCAATGAAACTTATAGTCTAAAATTTAGTGAAAATTTTAATTATTTATATGTTCATATATTTTTACTAAAAATAAAAACATGAATTTATTTTATAATCTTGTTAATTAAATATTTAGTAAAATTATAATAAAAATTAATTTGAAATCTTGAACTGGAAATTTAAGTATAAATTTAAACTAAAACTTTTTAGTGAAGGTTAGTAATAAAATTTTCAATTTAGATTGATGAGGGGTTGGAGAGAGGAGAGATCCCACATCTCAATGGACATTTGAGTTGACCTAATTTCAATATTTTTGTGATGTCTTTAACTTTTATTCCTACAAGTGATGATGATCATAATTTGGAGATCCATGAGGATCATCCTTCCCTACCAATATCAAACACAAATGATCCAAATCCCAGGAATAATATTTCAAATTCTAGGGTTCGCCCTAAATAAGGAAATCATGTCTCATATTCCCAGAAGGTGATCAATCCTATGATTATTGGGTCATTGTAGGTTAGGTTTGATCTATATGAGCTTGATGTGGCTCCTTTGAAAGACCTTGACCACTTGTGGGATGACTCTTCTTCAGTGAATCGATTCATCAACAGGCTCCATTGCAATCACAATATGCTATCAGAGAAGATAAAGAATAAATATTATATGGATTTTGTTGAATTGACACATGTTATAATTTCATATATTCTTAAATAATATATTCATTCTCTTATTACTCATCTATATTTAAAAGTGAAGTATCTCAAATGGAGTCAGACTGATATTAGAAAGTGAATGTTGGTTCTTTGAGGCTTTGATAATTGGAGTCTTACGTCCTTAGGGAGAGAAATTTTTCACATTATCTTACCCTATTTAGATCTAAAATATAAATCCTAGGGGAAAGGATTTATTAATTTTAAGCATGTATTCCTTAAAATCTATAAATAGTATCCATCCTTCAATCCCTTAAATGTCAATAATCCAATCACCCAAATATAGATCTATATTTATGGATTGAGTTGGTTCATTTGGCACCATTAAATAATTTGGGAAATTGCTTAGAAATTTGGGGTCCCAAATAATTTGGACAAGGATATATAAAGGGATATATTTGGTCACTTCACAAGGATTCATATTGAATTTGATCTTATCTCCCCTTTAATTAAAACAATAGTACCATTGGCTAGTGATTTTTGATTTGATCTCATTATAGACTATAAGAAAGCTCCTGATTATTATAGGGGTTACAATAACATAGGGAATTACTTTGAGGTTTTACATAGGAAGATATTTTTATATTCCTATGGGATTAAAGGTTATGCAGTATGTAACACCTTGAGATTTTAAAAGAACACTGTGTTTGATAGCTTAATTTGCACAGAACACTGAGCTTAAACAAACTCCAAAATATCATTATTTTAACACAAACATTATAAACTAGACTTTAAATTGGTGGGTTTGAATAAGATTAACTATATTATAAAATAAATAATAATTTAATATTAAATTAAAATTTACTTATTCTTAATAAATGAACACATAATTTTTAGTAAGGTCATTTTATTCTTAAAATATATGTTTTCTTCAAAAAGTAATTTTTATTACTTTCTATGAGAAAATTAATATAATTAATTTTTTAAACATTTTTAAAATTTATTTTACAAAATAAACTTCTTTTTTGGACTTGTCGCGTCAAAATTAACTTCGGGTGATTTTATAGTAATTTTCTAAAAACATTTATTTTTGGGTTAAAAAGTGAAAATACTGTTTTTATAAAATACCATAACTCTTATGAAATAATTATTCTATGATCATGATTTAAAATTTATTAACCATTATTCTAGATAAAAAATTATTTAATAAATTACATAATACATAAGGTGTCACATTTATAAAAACATGCTTAGTAATTTTGAAAACCACAATTTTAACCCTAAAAACCTATTTTTATGAGTTAAATACGTAACATATTTAGAATTGATTTTTATCAATTTTATAAATTTAATCAATTGGAATGGATTCCATATTATGAATTAAAATTTCCAAATTATCTTATAATTTAATTTTCATTTTTAGGCATAAAAAAGTTACAGTGGTAAAAAAAGATTTACCATAGTATATGTAAAATAATGTAGTAAGTTAGAGTTAAAAGATAAAAGATAAAAATACCTAAAAACTACAAAATTAAAAGGGTGGTTGATGTGTTTATCAACCATAAAAAAAATTAAAAAATTAATTATCAACCAATTTTATTGGAATTAATTCCACCCATATGTGGTTGCATTTAAATATAACATAATTGTTATTTAAACACTTAAAACCAACCCTCTTTAGGTATAAATATCACACCTTCTTTGAAAAATCCTTCAATATGTTCAAATATATGTCAAATCCTCTCCTCCCCACTCTCCCCACGTTCAATTTTTGTTTTTATCACCCAAATATTAATTCCATGTTCCTTAATGGGTCCTTCAAGGAGATGATATTCAAGAGGTAACTTTCTCAAACAACCTCTCTTAATTTATTTTCTTATTCTACATTCTCTTCACCACCTTCATCTATAAAATAAAAATAAATCTATTATAATTTGTATAATATAATTTTATATTTAAGATGAAATATATTCTACCAACCCCTTTTCTCATCTCCCTTTATTCAAAGAAATGAAACCATTGTCCAAATTATGGTGGTTAACCGTCTCGGTGGATAATGATTTTTTGTTTTCCATTATCACCTTCAAGTCTATTCATAAAAGTATTATTATAGTTAAATAAGATTTTAATAGTTATATTAAAACCTATTTAATGTTATTGAACTAATATATATACATAATATTAAATAAAACAAAACTAGTTCGTGATGGTCGGAAAACCACCAAAATAAACTAAACATTTATAATCAAATTTTTATCAAATGAATCATCCTCATGTTAGAAATGGAAATGATATATGAAACCATTTAAACTTATGTATGTTCATTAATAACATTTCATTTCATTTCTGTAATTTCATATCCATTTTATAAGAACATCCATAATTATACAGAAGTGAACCAACCATGAAATCGTAAAATAAACACTCCCAAAACAATTAAAATAATGAAATATTATTAATTAATAGGTGGTTAGTTGTTATAAAAGTATTATATAAGGTATTATAAATATAAATATAGTTCTGGAATAAATTATTAAAATTATTTAAAACATTATACAGGAGTTTTAAGTATGAAAAACTAAAGGTAAGCATGAGGTAATGGATTTCTTAACTCATTTTTCATTCATTGGGTTAAACGTATACTTCATTGATTATGTCATGATAAGATTATGTGTGGAATGAGTTTTTATTATTTTATGATTATATTTCCAATTTTTTATTTGGATTTATATCAAATAAACATAATATGTTAATTTTATTAATGCTCACTTCAATGATATGATCTTTGTAAGGGACTTCGTCTCAATTTTCTTTCTTTGAGGTGTATTTTGATGTTATGACCCTATAAACTTCTCTCAGGGGTATATAACACCCCTTTTACATGTTATGTCATGAATTTATTTATTCTCATTATATTTTATGTTTTTTAATGTTATTCTGTCATGGGGAATTTGACTCGACTGATTAGAAATTGGTAAGGGTTTATTTGAAAATCTCAACAGTTTTCAAAATTGTTTATGTTTAAGTATCCGCTGGGGAATATTTATCTTTCATATCAATGTTTATTAAAAAAATTAAAAAAAATAATAATATTATATGATTTTTTAAATTCATTTTTACAAATTTTTGGATTATTAAAAATGGTTTGAAATGAATATTTTCATTGTCTTCCAAATGAGATACTTTGTGACTTTTCCGACAAAACTATGGAAGAAATGTTTTTTTAAACTTATACAACATGTGCATATTTTCCTACCATCATGAAACCTTAATGTTTTTAATACTCCTTTATAATTTTATAATTTTATCTTTAAATGATTTTTTTTGTTTTATAATTTTACATTTAAATGTAAGTTATTTTCAAAGTGAGAAAGGGTATTTTCCTAAAGAATTTTCAATGATCTCATTTAAGGTATTTTAATCCATGTTAACATCCTTTTTTAAATATTATTCTTCATTTATGTTGATATATTATGATATAATCTAACATATTTTATTGAATTATTTATGATCAGTTTGATTGGGAATATAATATTTAGATACAATTCAGTATATTACTCTGGATGGTTTGTGATTATCTTTACTGATTAGGGAAAGTTATTTACATTTCATATAATAGTTTCAATACAAATGTATATATTGATTATGTTTCACCAATTTTATATGATTAATTAATTGGACTTAGAAATTGATAGGCAAGGCCTAATATAGCCCCTTGATGCATCAGTAGGTGTCCTGAGACAAACTAGTTTGGGTATTGGTAGATGTCTTACCTATTTATATATGGTGTCATTGTCTAAGCCATGATGGTATGTGTATAATATCTTGAATTATGAATTTCCTCATTATATGATTAGTTATTTATTTCCATGTGATTATTAGATTATTATAATATCCATAGTTATGTTTTCTGTCTCATGTGATTATTTATATGAAATTATTTGCTCACCTTTTATTTTGGACATATTATGCTCAATTTATTGATTAAATGGAATGTGTTTCAGTTATTTACCTTTATGTAATTGTTATTTATTATTTATTATAGCTTCTACTATATATATACCCTTACTGAGCATCTGAGATCACCTCTTTCTTATGTTTTATTTGAAGGACACCAGACCACCCTGGGAGGGGAGGGTGAATCAAGGTGTCAACTTTTTCTTTTAAAGAGACGGATCTTGCTCCCACTTTGGTATGAACCTGTTAAACCTATATAATGGTAATGTGTAGTAATTTAAACATTCAAATGAAGATATAAAACACAACAGTTTTACTCAGTTCACCACTAAGGGCTATCCCAAGGACCATACGCCAATAGTGTGTTGGTCATACCTAAATCCACTAATATTTACTAGTTGTGGAAAAAATAAGTCCAAACACGTACACTCTATTACAAGAACACTTCCTTTACAAGATTTTAGGTAAATCACACTACCTCCCTCAAAACAGTTATATTTACCCCCCCCTAGATCACTAATCTGAGATAATCCTTACTTAGTTTATCAACCTAAAGGTCGCTTTAGTATATTGGCATTAAATTATTTGTCCCTATCTAGCATGATACTCTGATTTCACTATATACCTAAGTTGATACACTTTGAAATCACTGTTCACATAAACTTGATATTCAAAACTTATATTCATGGAGCTCATTCATAAATCTCACTCCATTCATGAAGTAATATACCTTCACAGAACAAACTTCCTTCAGGAAGATAACTAATTCATCGTGGAATACCTCATCATCATTAAACTCCTTTTTCTGATATACTTAATAATTAGTCAATATTGTGATGTCATGTTCATGATGCACAAGTTCACTTTGAATAATTGGTTTGTGAATTTCTTTTTTTTCATGAAATAAGAGTGATTAACTTTTCTCTAATTTTTTTCATGTCAAATAAAGTGGGGATAGACTCATATTTATAGGCTCAACCTTTTGTGATGCTCCACCGACTTTACCAAATTTTTCATGAAACTAAAAAATCATGTTTACCAAGATCCTTCACTCGTGAATCTCTAGTGAAATTTTCATACTCACAGATATAACTTTCAATTCATCGCGTACTCATGATGCTAATATTCTCATGATCATGGAGAACATCATCAACTCATCATTCACTTGTGAAGCTCAACCATTGTGAAACCTAGTCTTCACAAAACCCATGCCTTTACCATGTTTATGAAAATTTGACTCAAGAAAACAACATTTCATGATGCTAGCCTCTTCCTCCCAATTTTGAGACCAAAAATTTGGAAAACACTAGGAAACAATGCCACCCCCAATACTACAGTTATCATGTACTATAAGATTACTTTCCTTGAAAACTACCTAATCATACAAGCATGGATTGAAAAAAAACAAAAACTAGACTCCATTTCCAGTAAAGAACAGCCTTTGTTTCAATAATCTCCCCCTTTGGGTTTCTTGTAAATTTGTAGAAAAATTAAATAGAACACCAGCCGCTATCAAGACCTAAAATTTGAGAAAAAAAAATCATCCAACACTATAAGTCTATGTGATAAAATATTGGTTTAGAAAAAAAATAGGGAAGACGTGAATTGTGTTATCATATTTTGGAATGCTTAAAGATGTCCCAGTTAAGCTCTGACTGTGTTATAGAATCATTACATTCCCTAAATTGTTTCCTCATAACATCGGATTCAAATCGTGTCACAAATCATTACATGGTTTGTCAAAAACCTGAAACCGCTAAAAATTTAAAACATTGAATTTCTCCATAATTTCTTTATTCCCCCCTAGAAATAAACCCAAAGGACCTATATTTGTACTTTTAGAGCTCAAAACACACTCCTGTTAGATCTTATATCCCCCATAAATTTGCATCGCTCCCACAAACAGATTAAAACAGTTAACACAACTAGGGATAGTGTAATAACCATAACCTCTTAATGCACTAGGTGGTGGATGAACACCTAGGTTTAACCGATTTTTCTCAAACACATGTGCTATCAATGGCTTGGTCATAATTTCAGCCACTTGGTCATCAGTTCCAATATGATCCATTTTAATCTTTTCTTGTTCAATTTTTTCCTTGATGAAGTGATATCTGATTTCAATATTTTTTATAAGAGAATGTTGAACAAGATTTTTCATAAGATCGATCACAATATTGTTATTAAATTTAATCACCATTATATGTCTCACCTCATCACCAATATTATTCAATTGTTGCTTCATCTACAATAGTTGAGTGAAATCCTTTATAGAGGATATATACTCTACATCATTAGTATTAAGAGAAGTTCTTTACTATTTATTACTCAACCATACGACACATTTCTTGACAAAAAATAATTCTCCACCACGTGTGTACTTTATATCCACCACATCTTCAGCCTAGTCAACATCAAAAAATGTTAATAGTTCATTATCTCTTCCTGAATCAAATTATAAGCCATAATTGTGAGTACCTTGAATGTACCTCATTATTCTATTAACTGATGCCAAATGTTCTTTCTTAAGATTATTTTGAAATCGGGCCACTAAGAATGTTGAAAATGTGATATCTTTCCATGTTTCATTCAAGTAAAATAGTATTCTAATGATTCTTCTATGCATGGTGTGATCTACAGAATTATCATCCTCATGATTTCCATGTTTTTTCCCTACCATAATCAGATTCAAAATTGGTTTAGAGTCATGTATTTTTAATTTCTTCAGTAACTCTCTTGCATATTTTCCTAAGAAATGAAAGTGTAATCCCTCTTCTGAATCACCTTTATCCCCAAGAAATATGTGAGTTCACTAATCATAGACATTTAAAATTCTAATTTCATGTGATTGGTAAACTATTACACTAATCTATGCCTACTTCCACCAAAAATAATATCATCCATGTACACCAACACCATAAATTAATCTTCCTTTTAATTATTCATATAGAGATTATGGTTGAAACCTCCCCTTTTAAATTCTAGCTACTACAAATGAGAATCTAGATAAGAATACTAGGCTTGTGGTGCATGGTTAAGACCATAGAGTATCTTTTTCAATCTATAAACCTTCATTTAATTATTACCAATTAGAAAACCCACTGGTTGTTCAATGTATTCTTCTTATTCAAGAACACCATTTAATAATGTTGTTTTGACATCCATCTGTTAAACTTTATATCCCATAGCAAGGAAAATTCTTATCTACTCCAGTCTCACCACTAGAGTAAATGTTTCTATGACATTGATTCCCTCAATATTTTCATATCCTTTACAAACTAAGTATGCCTTATTTCTAATAACATTTCCATGATCTTAAAAAAATTAAATATCCACTTTGTTCCAATCGCAATGTGATTTTCTGGTCTCTTAACAAGATCCTATGTCTGGTTCTTGTCAATATGATCTAGTTCTTCATTTATTTCTTTAACCCATGATTTTTCCTTCATCGCTTCTTTAAACAAGGTTGGTTCCACAATATATAGGAAAGAAGAATGTTCTTCAGTCCTCATTCCCATTGTTTGTGTTGGTGTGGTCCAATCCCCAATAATGTTGGATTGATCAATTTCTGCTCTTCTATTTTCCCTGTGAGATTAATAAGAGGTTTCTTAATCCATGGTTTCCTCTTATAATTCCTCTTATAAAACATAATTGTTTTGTAACCCTGGAATATTTTGCATACCTTCCTCTAATTCTAAATTTTCATCAATTTCACTTTCTTCCTCATCTTCTATCATATATGCATAAAATTCCTAAAGGAATTTTTGGTTTTATATTCAATGATATTGACATCACTAATTTACACAATTATTCCAAGATTATTATTGAAACATTTATAGGATTTACTCATCATTGAATATCCATGGAATATTTCCTCATCTACAGCATCACCATACTTCCATTAATTTCGTTCTTTGTTTCAGATGAAACATTTACTTATGAAAACATGAAAATACTTCAAAGATGGATTCCTTCCAATCCGAAACTCATATGGTGTCTTGGTTTCTCCCATATAAAGCCTTGTTCTATTTTTAGTATACACTACTGCTTGAAGAACCCATTTCTAGTAATGGTGAGAGATATGACTCTCAATCAACATAGTTCTAGCTATATTTTTCACTTTTTGATTTCTGCACTCAACAACTCCATTTTTCTATGAGGTTCTCAAAAAATCCATTTCATGATTTATTCCATGTTTTTTTGGGTAATTTTTAAATTCAATGGATGTTTATTCCCCTCCATTGTCAGATCATAGAACTTTGATTGTATTGTTTGCATCATCCTCAGCTATTCAATGATAACTTTTCATGAAATCAAGCAGTTTTTGTTTCCTATGTATAATCATTACACAAGACATAATACTATAATCATCAGTAAAAATAATGAAGTACCTCTCTCTATATGTTCCAATCACATTTATTGGATCACATACATTGGTGTGGATGAGATCAAGAAGATTTGATTCCCTTTTCTTCTTTGGTCAATATGAAATATAGACCAAATATCCTCATATGCAAGCATCACAAATATTTTCCTATTAATGATTTATATTGGGGATATCCATGAATATCTTCATCTTAGATATATTTTCCATGTATTTTTAATTAATTTGACCCAACCTCTAGTTCTATAAGTTGTTTTTTTCTTCAAATTTAAAGTAGAAAATGTTCTCTTTACTATCAACCTGATATAAGTTGTCATCTATTCTACATCCTTTCATTAGAGAATTTAATGTATTTCCTTTGATAGTGAACACCTTTTGATTAAATGTTACTATCAGTCCTAATTCATATATTTGAATCACAATTAAGATATTATGACATTAACCGTCCACATAAAGAACTTAATTTTTCCTCAACTCATTGTTTTCCTGTTCTGTACTTCCACTAACTTTGATCTACAAAGCACCTTCATTGCCAAACCTCATTGTTCCATCAACCCTTTTCTTAACATTCTTAAATAAATATGCATTTTACATTATATAGTATGAGTATCCACTATCAAGAATCCAGGTGCTACTATTCTTTTTATCTTTGAAATCACTGTTTGCAAGGTTGGATTTCTCGATTTTCTTCTTTTCTATATATGAGATACTTGATTGAGTGGAAGATAAAGATGGAATTTCCAATTTCTTTTCAATATGAATTGGTTCATCAAACTCATCATGTTATTCTAGAGGATAATACCTATTAACAAGAGAAACTCCACTTTATTGGTGAGCATTGACTTGTCTTTGAGTTATATAGGTATTATTCCCACCCTTCCTCTACCTACAATGAATAGATTTATGGCCATAATTATAACAATGAAAAAAATATCTATAGAAACTATTTATTCTATAAGATTAAGGATATGGTCTCATTCTTTATTGTTTAATTTCAAGCACTTCCCCATTTAGATAGATCCTTTCCTATTCATAGTATGATATGGTATGGCCCAAATAGCCACAAAATTTACATTTCATAAGAGGAAATGTACTATCACTTCTATTCCTCCTCATGTCCCATTTATTAGAAAAAGTATTTGACTGTATATAATTTTTGGATACTTTTGTATGGTTTTCAGTTCTCCTTTCAATTTTATTTGAGGATTTATTTTTTAGGACTTCAGGTTCCTTTGTGGTATGTCCAACTTTCTACTTCCCTTTATTTGGGCTCATCTTATTTCTACCCTTATATGCTTTAGAATCACAACCAATTCCACTTTTAACCATGCATAAGGATCTTTGAACACTAAAAGCCTTCTCTACTTCTTCAAAACCATGATTACCTCTCTCTAATAGCTCAGTATCTAATAATCTTACAAACTATATTTTCTTCTTTGTTCCCTTTAAATTTAATTCAATTTCAATTTTATGCCTTAGAGTAACAATTTCTTACTCAAGACACTCAATTGTCTTGGACTTCTCCAATCTGGATGTAATTTCATTGATGAAATTTACCCTTTCTCCAATCTTGAGCTTCGTTCTTGCTACATATTATAATCTTTAAATAGTTTTTTAATGTTCTTTTTCTACTTCTTCCAGTAGATCAATTTCATCTTCAATCCAATCAAAATATTCTTATGGCTCTTCCAGAACTTATCTCCACTTTTTTTCTATTTATTTGATTTTCATGCTTTCTAAGAGAATCCTCAATTTCCAACTTAAGATCAGCATCAATAATCAACTGATTATCTCTAGATTTACCTTTTTATGGTTTTGACTTTTCAACTATATCCATTATGGATTATTGGGTACCAGATTTAAACTCTAGTTCTTCATCCTCAAAAAATTCACTATCATCAACTTATTCTTCACAAACAAAACTCTTTCTCTATAATTTCTTTCTAGATTTAAAGTATCCCTTTTGGGAAAACCTTTTTTTAGGTTTCTACATGTTTCCATATTCACTTTCTTCATCATAAAACTTCCATTATCATCAAGGCGTAATATTCCCAACTCTACCACAATGAAAATAGGTCAGAGGCATCATTCCTTCAAATCTCCTTTTCCTCTCTTGAATTTCCTAGAAAATAGAGAAATAATTTCATCTTACTCATTATGTTCATCAATACTATCTTTGAAAACATAAATTCTGTCCATGTAATTGAATGTCATTTCCTTGCCAACTCAAGTTGTTGCATAATTTGGTTTGACTCTCATTTCATAAGCCAACAGACTACTCATCAGATCATCCAAAGAAAGTTTAGACAAATTCTTTTCCTAATGGTATGATACTTTTGGATTATAGAGAGGTGGAAGCCTTCTCAAAATTTTCTTCACAATTTCAATGTCTTTGATTTCTTTACAAAGACCTCGTATTTCTATAAAAACTTCAGTAATTCAATTAAAAAAGATATCTTCATTTTTATCATGATGCATTTTCATATCATCAAACCTATTATACAAAACTTTTAGTTCTTCATCCTTCACTTTGTTCTCTCCTTCATATATATTTTATAGTTTTTTTCAAATAGACTTGGATGAAGTGAAACTTGTAAAATTTAGATGTATTTGATCATATAGAGATGTAGTTAGGGAATTTTATGCTTTTTCATCTCCATCAAGAATTTTACTCTCTATTTCAATAATAGATAGTCTGATTGCATCTGTGACTTGAATCCCCTATGAAGTGGAAAAAATAACTTCCATTCAAATGTATCTTAGAATTGATATCATAATTTTATTCCAAATATGAAAGTTACTTCCATAAAATAGGGGGAATCCCCTAACAGTTACTAAATTATCCATGAAAACAAAAGAGAATAGAACTCCAGGAACCTGTAGGCTCTGATACCACTTAATAGACCCCAGAACACCATGAGAGGGGAGGGGTGAATCAGGGTGTCAAATTTTTCTTCTAAAGAGATGAATCTTGATCCCACATTGGTAGGAACCTTTTAAACCTTTCCATTGTTAATGTGAAGTAATTTAACCATTCACATGCATAGATACAACATAGCAGTTTTACTTGGTTCACCACTAAGGGCTAGTACAAGCAGCATATGCCAACAGTGTGTTGATCATACCTAAATCCACTAATCTTCACTATTTGTGTAAAATGTAATTTTAGACATAGACACTATATTCCAGACACACATCCTTTACAAGATTTTATAGAAGGCATGCTGGCTCCCTCCAAACACTTCTGTTGAATCCCCTAGCTCACTACTTTGGGAGAATCCTTACTCATTTTATTGACCTAAAGGTCACTTTAGTGGGTTGGAATTAAAGACTTTTTCCCTATCTAGCACAAAACTATACTTGCACTGTAGACCAGATTTAATGCACTTCAAAATGACTATTATCTTAAACATGATATTCATAACTTTTGTTCACAGAGCTCCATTGAGAATCTCACTCCCTTCATGAAGCAGTCTACCTTTTCGGAACAAACTACCTTCAAGAAGCTCATTGATTCATTATGGAATACCTCATCAATGCAAAACTCCTTTTTTTAGATACTTAAGCATTGGTCAACACTAGGATATCCTTTTTACAATGGTCAAGATCACTTTGAATACTATGTTTGTGAAGTTCTTTGGCCTTCATGAAATTAGATCTATTCACTTTTTCTCAAAAAAATCATGTCAAATGAAGTGGGGATAGCCTTATATTTATAGGTTCAGCCTTTCGGGATGCTCCACTGCCTTTACCAGATTTTTCTTGAAACTCAAAAATATTGTTCACTAAGATTCTTTACTCATGAATCTTTGATAAAATTTTAATAATCATAGAGATTATCATTAACTCATCATGCACTGATGATACTCCTATTCTCATAGTCATGGAGAACATCATCAACTCATCATGCACTAACAAAGCTCAACCATTGTGAAACCTAGTCTTCAAGAAACCCATGCCTTTACCATATTTATGAATAGTTCATTCTAGAAAACAACCTTTTGCGATTCTAGCCTCCCTTTACTAATTTTGAGCCCAAATATTAAGAAAACATTTGGAAACAACACCACCTCCAATATTGTAGTCAACTTGTACTGTAAGATTAATTTCCTTACAAACTCCTTGATCATCCAAGAATGGATTGATAACAAACACAAACCAGACTTCATTTCTAGTAAAGAAAACCCTTGGTTACAACATTATTTTTTCCATGATTCCAAAAAGTTTATTATGGTTGATATACAAGGTTAAGCTGGGATAATAATGGTATTCTCAAAGGATTCTCTATATATTATTTTATATTTTCAATTGTAATGTGAGATATGTATCTAGTTTTCCAAAAATACTAAATTGTTCGGTCATTCAGGTTTGATTCCATATATATTATACCAATGTAATAAAGTAACCACCAACTCTAGGAAATTAGGGTTGGGGTATTTACACTACAGATTCTTATAGAAAAAGAAAAGTCCTTACAACAATGGATGGTGTGGCGGGTGGTCTGACCAACCCTTGGGAAAGGTGGATTCATGAGAATGATCACTACTATAAAACTAGGTTTATTATGCACTAGGTATTTAATAGTGCTAGCTAAAAGCATTATTAAAGACCTACTTTGTCAGTACTAGAAAAAGTGGTGTTAAAGGGGGCCCATTATTAGTGATTGTAACAAAGTGTTGATAAAGTACCCTCCCCTATTAGTGCTAGTAAAATATCACTGATAGAGAGGTTTATTTATAAGTGTTGGTAAAAAATGCTGATAAAGGGGGTCCTTTATCAGTGATTGTAAAAAAGCGCTGATAAGGGGGGGTCTTTGTCAGCGCTTTTTTAAAAGCACTGATAACAATCACCCCTTTATCAATACTTTTCTACTAGGTATGATAAAGGATATATTTCAAAAATATATATTTCATTAAAAATAATATATAAATATAAATATATTTTTATATTAATATAAATATAATATATATTTTTTAAATATGTTCTAGATAGGGATAAATAAGAATTTACACTTAATATATAAGATATTTTGTGAAAATATATTATAAAATAATTAAAAAATATATTATTTAATTAATAATTTTCTAATTATTATCAAGTTATAGTCATTTAATAACATTTGGAAGATAAAAAAATCAAAAAATTAATAAAATATCTAAAATAAGTAGAAAATGTAACTTGAATTTCAAATGGCAATAAATTTTTATCTGGGTGTCCATTTGGGCTCTACCACATATCAAATCAAAGTCTGTACTGAGAGATACAACTTGGTGACTAAGGGGAGACCTGATAACATTTTTAGAGGCCAAAAAAGTCTCATAAGTCCTCAAAATGAGTTTTTAGTTGGGGTATCCAAATTTTTTAACATTTGATGGAATTTTAACCTAATTTAAGGGGGTTTTATTGTATTTTTTCGGTGCAGAGTGAATTTATTCCCAAGGATTACATTCATATTAATATTATGGTTTTGAATTTTTATCATTTTTTATAATGCAATTTTATTTATAATTAAATATATGCATATTATCTTATATTTACTTATAATAAATGACTTGTATAAATACATATATCAAAATATTTATGTAGGAATTTATTTTTAAATATATAAAATAAATATTTATTATTCATTTTATTTAAAGTAAAAAATTATCCATTTTATTTACCTTATAAAAATTCTTTAATATGTATATATATACCTATCCAATTAATTTTAATTTATAAACATATGTTTTTAATAATTAACAAATATATTTTTGTATGTATATTTTAATATAAGAAAGTAAATACATGTTCTAAAAAGGTATTTAAAACAATATCTAACCATTTTTTATATTATACAAATATATATAATGTTTATATATACATATGAGTGTGTATTAATAAACAGATATATATTTATATTATATTCTAGTATATGTAAATGAATATAATATATAATATATTTAAAAAATATATTTATAAAAAATATATAAATATATTAATAAAAATATATATGTAAATATATATATATATATTAATAAAAAAATCATCATACAGACTACAAAACAACATGGTACAGTTTTAAAGGTGTTTCATCTTCAAAGGATAGGTGCAGTGTTCGAATCCAGGCAGGCGCAGGAGGCTACAAAATTTAAAAAAGTGCTGATAAAGGGGTGGTGGTGTGAAAAGTGATGATAGGGGGTGGAGCACTATTAAAGGAGTCATGTAAGCACTGATAAGGTCAGTCTCATAGATCTTTAAAAAAGTAAAATTGTACCCCCTTTAACAGTGATTTTTTTGGCATGATAATGGGGTCCTTTAACAGTGCTAAAAAAGCGATGTTAAAGGGGTCCTTTTATAGTGATCAAAAAAGAACTGTTATATGGGGCCTTTAACAAAACTTTTTTAGTGTTGTTAAAGGACCCATTTAACGATGATTTTTGCAAGTGCTGTTAAATCCTTCCCTTTAATAGCACCTGTGTTGATAGTTCTTTATAAGCACTAATAAAGGCCCCTTACTAGCACTGTTAAAACCCAGTTTTTTAGAAATAGATACTTTAAAAGCTAACTTAGTAAATAGAACGAAACCTCAAGGAGATATGGATATATTGGTGAAGTATTAGGAAGGTGGTTACCTAATGGGACATAGCTTAAGAAATGAGGATATAGTCAAAATCCAAGAGATCCCTCAGGATGGGCTTTCACCATCTATTGAGAATAAGACTGTGGATTACTCTCATCACCAATGTATGGAAATACCATTTCCAAGGTAAATCATCCTACTAGTTTGGTAAATTATTAATGTGCTTAGTGTGAATAGTGGTACTTAGAGTATGATCTTAATATAAACTCTAGTGAAATACTAGAAGATGTTTATTTTAATTCCATTTCTAGAAAGGGGAGAAAAGGGATTACAAGGGTGAATCCTCCTATTTAGATGAAAATGTATAAAAAGGGAAGTGTGGGAAACTTTCCTACTCTTAAGCAGGCTCTGTCAGGACTCCTTTCTACAACTATTTATGTGAAAACTAGTGAAAATAAAGGATTTTAATTAAGTGAAGCAGAAGCTGCACCCACCATAGAAGTGTTGTCCCAAAAAGCTTTCAAAAGACTCAAGAGGGGGGTGAATTGTGTTCTTGAAATTTTATTCACTTAGAAAACCACCCACTATTAGCTATAACTAACTTCATGTTCTTTACTTATTACAAGAAGAATAATAATAAAAATAGAAGTAAAATAAATAAACACAGATATTTACAATTTTTCTAGGAATATAAGTCATATAGTCCACTCCATCAACACTCTTATCTATGAGTATGGTGATTTTCACTTGATCAGCCCTTTTTTAGGGACTTACAGTCTTTTTTCCAGAGACTACATGATTTAATGAAATAATTCAACATTTTTTACAAAATCACATGAGATTTAAACTAGGCACTTGCAAGTATTTACAAACACTATCCTTTGGGTTCTTTTACTGGGAACCTTTATAATTAAATATAATAAAATATAGATTTTACAGGTGTAGCACACAATTGTAAGATACAACTGATAGAAGGAATAAATATCCAAGAGATATAATATAAAAAATAATATCAAGGATATTATTTCAAAATAATATCAAGAATAAATGATATTTTACAACTATAGATAGTTTTCTATTCTTCTTATATAAAACAAAACAACATTGAAGAGCTTTGAGATAGAGTTATTGAATATATTTAGACTCTATTATTATTATATGTATCTCTCTTTCTTATATTTTTATGAGAGCTCATGTTGTATTTTGAAATGCATGTAAAAATTCTCACTTAAACACACAACACATGATCCATAAATATTGGGATCAGAGACACATCTTTTTCTTGGAAATACCTCATCAATAGTAAAGACAAAGAAATTATCCTTATACTTTTATCAGGTATCAGTACTTGCCTCTTATTATAATCAATTTTAATAAAAATAGATAATCTAACATTTAAATATAGAATGAAAAAATTAAAAGCTCACTCAAGTGATTCAATGGTAATAAATACAGATCACAGCATGATATAGCCAGTTGCAGATCATCACAAAACTAATTTCTTTATTTGAATCCATGCAGTCGATTTGACATAGGTCTTCTTCACATAGTAATTTTTCATCACGTAGCCAATTTTAATAATGTGGGATTTTTATTCATGTATCCAAATATGGAGTAGCTTATTTCACCACATATTTGATTCATGTAGCTGATTTCTCTACATAACTAGTTTTTATATCCAATTAATCTATGTAGCCAATTTCTCATGTAGTTGATCACATCGATGTAAATGATTTTCATATAGGAGATTCCCTAATGTATCCATTTCACATAGTTTAATCCTTCAGTTAGGATATTTACATAGTCAAATGTTCATGTAGAAAAATTTTCTAGACTTAGGTAAATTTTAGAAAAAAATGTCCAGAATTGTAAACTTAAGTTTATAATAGACAAAACACATAAAATAAGATAAAACCTGGTGAACACACTTAAAAAATAATCAGTAAAGTATTAAGGGTATTTTATATCATCAAAACATAAAATTACATGGGATATATTGGCACAATATTAGTAGTCCAACAATCTTACCTTTCTAATGATCACAAAACCCATTTGAAATTAAGCATGAAATTTTAAGAAGTTTAATCATATTTTTTAAAAAAAATTATATATATATATATATATATATATTAATATTTAGTGTTTATATCTTATTTCTACCCCTTAATTTGAAACTTAACCCCCTTTATTACAAATGGTAAAAAACTTCTCCTCCTTTTGTGTCATTAAAAAGGAAGGGTAAATGGATGAAATACAAATTTAATGTATCACTTTTAGAGTAATGAACTATTTAATTATTATGATAAAAGTAAATATGGGATTTTTGATAGAATGGAATTTAGTTAACAAAAAAAGATATTAAAAACATTAAATGAAAAAATTCATTAAGAACAAATAAGAACTGAATAAAGAACATTAGTTGAAAACAATCACTAATAAATAATATCAAATTAAAAAAAATCAATAAGAAAAACATTAGAAATGAATAATACTAAATTAAAAAAATCGCTAAGAAAAACATTAGAAATAAATAAATAATTATTTCATTAATCGACATTGTGTACTAATATACATTCATTCAACCACCTAAAACCCCAAATACAATAAATTAGTTAGAAGAATCAGTTTTATGAATAGGTTTGAAATGGAGCAGGTGGTTTGGGTGGAGGTATCTTAAAGGTAGGTTTTGTTCTGGAGGTAGTTGGAGTTGGAATTACTGACAACGTTGTCTCCCTCTCAACTACTAAAATAGATCCACTATCTGATCCAACAAAAGCATTGACACACGGATGCTGAACATGACCACTGAGAATATTTTTCTAGTTACTTTGAACTAGATTGAAATTATAGGTTCTAGTAGCCTAAAAAGGCAATTTATTGATCGACTCAAATATCGAGGGTTCACCATGAGAATTCTTGGTGTATAAAGTGGAATCTACTATTGTTTTCTATTTTTGATAAATAGAGGAAGGTTCATACACAACTTTGGTTCTTTTATGAGGACCTCTATAAGTTTTATGAGAATCAGGACCAATAGTTCTTCTTCTTCACATATTATACAATGTATTTTTACAAATATCAATTCTCAGGATAATTTCTGACTTATAGAATTCAAGGAGAATGATAGAGTCTTGCTCATGCATCTGAGAAATAGAAGACAAACCAATATTGATAATACTTTTAAAAGATTCATGTTGTCCTGATATAAGACTCATAGGATCACTAATTATAGTAAATCTAAGTAGAGTGTATATATCCACAATTGTGAGAGATAATGTCATGTTCAATAAAAGATTCATCAAAATCCACTTTACTGAACTTTTCATGTCGTTCATCCTTCTATTCACTGATTTTAACTTCATATTCATGCTCTCCATTTTTTATAACATGCTTGTAACCACTTCCTTAATATCAATAATAGAAGATTCTGAAAATTGATCACTCATAATAGTAGGAAAAAGAACCACTAGAACAAGGTTTTTCTGAGCATTAGGAAGAAAAATTAGAGGCCTATAGATAGCCAACTATTTACCTGTAATTGAAATTGGCACTGCTAGAGATCCTTATGATTTTGAAATTGATTCCTCCTCCAAGGATTCCAAATATAGATCCATAATTTCCAAAAATATTATCTACAACCTATTTTAAAAAAATTGAGTTTTTAAATTGATTGGATCAATTTATCATGGGACCATATCCCTTATTTTCTTTGAAACTCCCATGTTTTATTCAATCATTATACCAAGAGATTCTTGAATATAACCAACATGGTAATTCAAGAACATTTCCATTATAATAATATTATTCCTTATATACTCTTTGGTGTCTTAGATCTCACTCATTAGATCCTTATTCAATTATTCCAACAGAAAATGTGTAATAAAATCACACTGAAGAAATCAAAGCTAAGAGAAAACTGAATTTAATTATAATAGCACTTGATCAACTCCACTTTCAAAAACAGGAACAATTTATGGTTCTAAGAGAGAGAGAGAAAGTAATCTGAAACTTTTTATAAATTTGAAATGGATTATCACCATACTTTATATAGTGCATAAAGTTTCTTTCATCTTGATCCTAAAAGACTTCAACTAATCAAGAACTTCTTGAGATATGCTTGATTGCACCGAAGGAAGATTCTGAAGCATATCTCTCTTAGATTAAACCATGACTCCAAGTTTATTAAATTCTTACTTGTTAGGGAAATCATATTTCATACCTATCACCAAATATTTTATCTCATCAAGTTCCTTAGAACTTACTTCAAAAGTAGCAGCAGGCTTAATAGGAGGAACTAATTGAATATTCCTTATCAGTTCTGTTAGAGCAGCTAACAATCTAACCATATTATCAAAATAAAACTTAGAAACAAAGGAATATTTTATTTCTCTGATATCATATTTTAAATAAATAATCTCCACCTTTAAATAAAAATAATATACTCTTAGCTATCAAACTCTTCCATTACAACAAAAGAAAAAGATGGATTTCTTGATCTATCTGAGCTTCTAATGAATGAGGGTGAATCCTCATGAACAACAGAAGGTGGTGATGTCATAGGAGGTGTATGAGAATACTCTCCATACCTCATAACCACATCATCATCCCTTTCTATAATATAAGGTGATCCAAGAAGAACTGGATCCACAATCTAAGATTCTACTTTAGCTTCAGGCCTTCTTTGATCATCAGAAAATATAAGAATAGTCTGAACTAGCCTTTCCTTAGGAACATCAGTAGTTATATCAAAAAATATCTCCACAACATATTGAACTCCTTTATAAGACTTGACAACTCTAGCCTCTTTTACAAGAACAGACTCTTCCTGACTTTAAACAAGTTCGACCATGGCAGGACTTGAAACTAGCACTAAAGGCTTGGTTCTATCAGGTAGTGACTCCTCCACTTCCATAGCAGGCACCATCTTGGTTGGTGATTCATCCCTAGGTAGTGAGGTTTAAGATAGATCCCTCTGATCCACACTTTTCTGACCAACTGCCTTCAAGGAATTTGAAGCAGTGTCCCAAAAATAACCAACGGTATTTAACAAGACTGGAAATAAAGAGTTACTTTTGTGACAATTTATTACATCTCCTTCATTTAAATAAACAAATTTCTTCTTCAAACCTAGGGAGATCAACCTAAAATAAGTATAATAGTTGAACTTACCCTTTTCTTTACAACAATTATACATGAAGAGCATCATATACTTTGGAAAATTAAATTTTAGGTTATTTATCAGCATTTATAGAAAATACATATCTTGAAATAGAACCCTTTCCATCTTTCCAACTCTCTAGGCTATCCCAGTCTACACAAACTTGTGCAACACCTTTCACTCTGCTGGAAAATATTTTACCAATTCCCTTTCAAAATTATTGGTAACAAAAAAAACATGAACACCTCTAAGGGTCCAATAGAACTTATAGCCACTAAGGTATGACTAAAATTATACTCCCTCTCATAGGGACAATGAAACATCTTATCCATTTAGATAGAAACCATCACAAACTTTCCATTAACATTTGATGAAACTGCATCAAATATTTGATTAAACTAAAACTTTTCATTACTCAGAAACTCATGAACTTCTTCCTCAAAAACAATATGGACTTATTTTCATCAAACATGAACTCTCAACCTTGAAACTAAAGCACTTTCTTCAGTAACATTTTGGTTGAATTCATCTATTCCATATCAATGGATTTCCTATCAAGTACCCTTTGAGATGCACTTCCTTTGGATTTATTAGATGAACTGAAACTTCCTTCGTCAACATTCTTTGAATTTCCCATGGATGATAGGTTTAGTTGAATTCCAAGAGAGGGATCGAAAGGTTAGGGGTTCAAGGATAAATTTTGGCTTTGGGAATATGATATTTGTATTAATGGAAAAGGTTTTGAGTTTCATTTGCGTTTTAAATCATGGATTCCATATCTGAATGGGTTTTTGGGAGATTCCAACTAATAAGTAAAATAAAATCTAAAAGAAATAAATTTTATTTCCTAAAAACACAACATTTAAATAAATAATATAAAATGGAAAAATTTAATATTCATAAATAATTAAAATAAATATCAATAATTAAAGCTCAAATTAATATCAATAGCATAAAATAAATTAAAATTCATTTAAATACAAATATATCCCATTCTATTTTAATAAAATCAAAACAATCATGAATAAGGGGTTTAGTAAAAATATCCTCCAACTCATTTTCAACAGTGATAAACTCAAGAGTAATATCACTTTTTTAGCATGATCTCTCAAGAAATAATACCTTAAATCTATATGTTTGTTTCTTGAATGATTTATCATATTTTTAGAAATGTTGATAGAACTTGTGTTATCATATTTAGTTGAAACTTGATTATAAATGAATCCAAAATCCATTAAGGTGTGCCTCATACACAATACATGTGAACAATAACTACCATTATTATTATATTCTTCTTCGGCAGTAGACAATGAAGGAGAGTTTTATTTCATATTATACTAAGATAACATGGATTTTCCTAGAAAATTATAGGTTCTTGAGGTAAATTTTCTATCTAGTCTACAACCACAAGATTCGGCATTAAAATTTGAATTTAAATTAAAATCATATGTTTTTGGAAAAAAAATATGGAATGAGAAATTGTTCCTTTTAAACACCTTAAAATTATTCTGGTAGCTTTTAAATGATATTCTTTAAAATTTTACTGAAATATAGTAAAAAGATATATTTAAAACATAATGTATAGTCTACTAGAAGTTAAATATAATAAACATCAAATTATTCATCTATAAATCTTGTTTTTAACTATTTTCCCAGCTTCATCCAAGTTAATATTTTCATTAAAGCTCATAGGATTTGTATGTACTTTACAAATTTTGAGTCCAAATATTTTAATTCAAGTATGTAACTGATTTGATTTATCACATTTTCAAATTCCTTTTGATAAATCTAAAAACATAGAAAATAATTTAACTCACACATCATACTCATTTAAAAAAAATTACATGATTTTTGAAAATTAATTACACAATTTTTTATTTATAGAACCAAATATCAGATCATCAGCATATATATGTACTGAAAAAATATATAAACATAATGTTTTCTTAAATAAATTAGGATCTAACTTACCTACTAGAAAACCATTTGATAAATGAAAAGAATATAAACATTCATACCAAGCTCTAGGTTTCTATTTAATGCCATATAGATCTTTGGTGAGTTTAAAAACTGAATTTGGAAATGGGGATTTTTAAAACTATGAGGTTTTTCAACATAAACTTCCTCTATAAGAAACCCATTTAAAAAAATTATATTTTATATCCATATGATATAATTTATAATTCATATATGATGCATAGACTAGGAAAATACTAATGAATTCTGATCTAGCTATAGGTGCAAAGTTCTCCTCATAATCTATACCTTATTCCCCATTATAAACTTTAGCTACTATCCTAGCCTTATTCCTAGTGATCATACCATGATCATTATGTTTATTCCTAAAAACCCATTTTGTTCTGACTACAGGATAGTCATAGAGTTTATCAACTAATTCACAGTCCTTGTTCCTCTTAAAATGATTTAATTTATCTTTCATTACTACAACCCAACTCTCATCTACTAAGTATTCTTCTATAGACTTAGATTTTAGCTCAGATAGAAAGGTATACAACTTTAAAAGGTTTTCTAAACTCCATCTATTACTAATTAATTCATCTAAGTTTCCTATAACTATTTCTATGGTATGGATCTTAATGATTTTAGGCTATCTAGACAACACACTTTATAGTTCACTGGTATCCATCCTTTAAGTATTTGGTTTTAGAAAATCAAGTTCCAACTCTTCATACTTTTTATTTTCAAAGGTAGGATCTAGTTTCATGTCTTCTAAATAATCACTTAGTTTATCAAGTTTAATAATTTTGTGATCAAATGGATCACTTTCATCAAATTTCACATGAGTTGATTCTTCAACAATCTTTGAAATTTTATTGAAAACTCTATATTCTTTGGAAGTAGTAGAATATACTATGAATATTCTTTCATCGGATTTTGGATCAAATTTACCAATATCATCCTTGGTTTTTAAAATATATACCTTGCATCCAAAAACTTTAAAGTATCAACCTTTTTTATTTCTATTATTCTATAGCTCATAGGGTGTATTCTTTAAAATAGGTCTTATTAGGACTATTTTTATGACATAACATGTTGTATTCATAGCTTCGACACAAAAATGAGTAGGTAGTTTATATTAACATAAAATTATTCTTTCAATTTATTTAAAATTCCAATTTTTCCTCTCAACAACACCATTTTGTTGAGGTATCCTGAAGCATAAAAATTATTTTTGATACCATGTTTTGAAAAATAGTAATTTAAATCATGGTTTTCAAATTATTCTCTATGGTCACTTCTTAAAGAAATAATTTTGGCATCTTTATATTTTTGAACCAACTTTCAAAAACTTATTAAAAAGATAACAGGCTTCGCTCTTAACAATTAAAAATAAAACTCAGATAAATCTAGAGAAATCCTCAACTAATACATAAACAAAAGATTTCCCTCTTAGTCTTTCAACTCTATATGGATCAAACAAATCCATAAGAATTAGTTCTATGGGTCTAGAATTAGTAACACCCCTAATTGGTTTCAAAGATGACTTTTGTTGCTTTCCCATTTGGCATGAATCAAATAGTTTCTTTTTATTCAATTTAATTTGATGTAAATTTGAAACTAAATTATTTTTAGTTAACTTTATCAAATAATCAACATTACAATTTCCTGATCTTTTATTCCATATCGAATATTTGTCTATTTCAATATTTAAACATTTCACTTTTTTTCTACTCAAAGAATTAAGATCTAGATTATAGACATTTTTTGTTATAGGTGACTTAAATTTAAGAGTTTTATCTTTAAATAATGAACATGAATTATTTGAGAAAAAAAATAACCTTCATCACAAAGTTGAGAAATACTTATCAGGTTATGATATAATACTTCCACATAAAGAACTTTATTGATGAGGACTAAGCTGAGATTTCTAGATTATCCAACTCCCATGATTTTTCCTTTATCATTATCACCAAAAGTGATATAGCCTCCATCAACATTTGATAAGGAGTAGAAATTAGGGAAATATCCACTCAAATTAATTGAACATCCACTGTTCATATACCATTTATCATTGATGCTCTTGGAAAATTTTCCCTGCAAATAAAAACTAAACAATAAATTATTTTAGTACCCATATTTTCTTAGGTCCGTAATTTTAACAACAAAAGATTTGGGAACTCATATATGTTTGTGTTGTCCAGAAATTATAGCACTGAATTTTGAAAAAAAAATTGAAATAAAATCATTTTTTAACTCCAAAAAATGTTGTATTTTTAAAATCATAATTGTTATCATAATTTCCTAACACTCTATAATTAAAACAAGTAATTTTAAAGAGGTTCTTGTTCTTAGAACTAGGCACAAAATCGTTTTTCTAAAATTTTGGCTTCTCACCTTGGCTTCCAATTCAAAATTTATTTTTATGATCTTTATTGTTTCTAATGATTTGATTTAAATAGTTTTCTCCTCTAGTGAAAACACTGGAAGAATTTTTAAAATAATGAAAATCTTTTGTAAAAATTTTTATCTTATTTCCATGTTCAATACAAGATGTAGCATAATTTCCTAGCTTGATTTTTAATTCTGAATTTTTTGTTTAAGTCCTATCTTTCATTTACCATATCATTATTGGAACTTTTAAGATATTTTTTTCTTTTTAAAGGATTCATACTTAGTTTCTATCATGGTACAATATTCATTTAATTCCTCATTTTATCATCTTTCATTTTCATATTCAGGCTCATGCTCAGAAGAATAATATGAATGTACCTCATTATAATGTGGCACAAATAACATTTTGGACTTCTAATTAGAGTGATACACTTCTAATTTTGAACATGTTACATCACTAGAATCCTTATAATCACTCCATTTTTTCTTCATTTATTTCTTGGATTTCTTATTATAACTAACCTTTTTGAAATACTTTTCCTCTAACTTCTTATTTTCTGGTAGTTGTAGATAATATGGCTTGATATGTCTAAGATTATTGCATTCATAGAAACTTAATTCTTTAGAATTTCCTTCAGAATTTTTTTACTTATTAAAAGGTTTCTTAAAACTATAGCATCCCGCCTTTTTATAACATTAACTTTCATTACATTTTACAAAACCGAGGATCTTTAAGGTTTAGTGTCTTGGAAACCAGGAACTTTAAACATGAAAACATAAAAGATTCTTCTTAAACACTTGAAAGGATTCTCCTTATGTTCATCCTTGGTTCATTACTGCATCTCATAACCTGGGGACATACATCAGGAGAAAGGGTGAGCAGAAGGCCCAGTAAGGGAAACAAGCGAAACATTTTACATGTGAACTTGAGATACTTCAATAAGGCCATGAAAAGAACTTTAAGGCATGAGAAAAAAATCATGAGGAATTTCATAATAAAAATAACATTTTTCATAACTTGAAGATGTGGCTACATCATTTAACATCTACAATCATGAACATATCACCAAGGTCCATCCCCAAGGTGTCATTTGAAAATTACCAAGGTTATTCACCAAGGTATTGTGATAATTGTAATCTCTAGTGGTTACATCATTACCCAATGCATTGGAGCGCTATCAGGGCGCACCCTTAAATTTTCCTTTATTATCATGTGATCCACATATATCATCATCAATCATTTCATAAACAACCCATATATCATAAAAGAAATGGGTTTCATTTCATAATCATAACATTTTAAAAACTGCTTTAAAGACATGATCTTTACGTCACTTTAAACCCACGGAAGGGGAGAGCGGGTCTCATGTATGTAAATCCCAGAATTTAAAATAGAACATTTTGATATATATGTGAATACCCCTGTAGAAATAGGAGCTTTGAGTATTCACTTTATAACATAAAATATTTTTGAGAAAAGAGAGAGGCATTTTGAGAAGAAAATTTTGCAGCATAACGGCTATGTTTCAGGGTTTTAGAAAACATTGAAAAGAGAAGGGACATGGGTCCAACATTCATAAATGACCCATAAAACATTAGAGGGACAGAATATAAGGGATTTAAGAACATGGTAATGAAATTTTAAAATATACCATATGAAATGAATAACATGAAAGGAAGAAAAAAATAACATTTCTCTTATGAAAATTCGACAGCCTAACAGCGTTACATAAACTTCAACCAAAAATGAATTGATGAGATCAAATAGGGTCTCTCATCATATGAACATAAAAAAAATCAGTATGATAGATATAGATATCATACCCCAACATAATAAAAAGGAACTTGCAATACTTGACATGGAATTAGAACTTTGAAAAGGGAGAAAGGTGCAAGGACCACTTAAAAATTTAGCAGCCTAACGACGCCACTTAAACTTCAAAATACTGAATTGAAGAGATCAAATGGGGTCTCTCATCATATGGTCATAAAAGATCAGTATGATAGACATAGAGATCATACCCCAACACAACAAAAATGAACTTTAAAGAATTGACATGAAAGTATAACTTCAAAATGAGAAGGGTGAAGAACCACTTAAAAATTCGGCAGCCTAACGGCGCCACTTAAAACTTCAAAATACTGAATTGAAGAAATAAAATGGGGTATCTCATCATTATATCATAAAAGATCAGTATGATAAATATAGAGATCATACCCCAACATAATAAAAAATAACTTGAATGAATTGACATGAAAGTAGAACTTCAAAGTGAGAAGGGTGAAGAACCACTTAAAAATTCGGCAGCCTAACGACGTCACTTAAAACATCAAAATACTGAATTGATGAGATAAAATGGGGTCTCTCATCATTAGATAATAAAATATAAGTATGATAAATATAGAGATCATACCCCAACATAATAAAAAGGAACTTGAAAGACTTGACATGAAAGTAGAACTTTGAAAAGAATGAGGAGGGTGAAAGAATCCCTTAAAAATTCGGCAGCCTAACGGCGCCACTTAAAACTTCATAAAATGAAATGATGAGAGTAAGAGGGTGTCTCTCATCATATGAACATAAAATTGACAGTATAATGAATATAAAAGAACATCCTCCAACATAAGAACATGGAGAATAAAAGAATTGACATAAAAGAGATCACTTGAAAAGAAAGAGAGGGGTCAGATCCCTTACCTTAAAATGTAACTCTTAAACCTCAAAGGTTGGGACCTTGAGGGCTTGGGGGCACCTTGGGAGGACTCCTTGGGAGGTAATGAGACCAGAACTTCGTTGGGGAAGAGTGGGGAGTCGAATGGATGAGAGGAGGGCTTGGTATTTATAGGGAAAGTGAGGGGACAAGGCATTAATGGCCAAGGGACACCTCATATGTGCTTTTCTCAAACTCATGTGCTCTCCCTTGGAATTTACCATGGAGTTAGGCCACATGGGGCCCCCAAAACAATAATTCATCACCCTTTTCCGGACAACCCTTAAAATATCTCATGAAATCATCATGACACAGCTATGATGTCATTAAACATACCGAAACCCTAAAACTGCATTTTTACTATTCACTGAAAATTCAACTTTCTCAGAAAAATCCCAAAATTTCACACTAACCAAATATCAATGCTCTGATTTCAAAAATGAACTCTATTTTATAAAAATAATTTTCTAAATATTTTTAAATTTATTTTTAAATAAATACACTATTGGTTGCGCCCAAATTTACCCTACAGGTATGCGGTCGTTGTAGTACAAGTAGGGGTCGAATCCACAGGGACCGAAGAAGAAATCGAGAGACACTCTGGCTTTGAAGTAGCCAACTTTGGGTTCGATTTTTGGATGGTTTAAATATATCTAATAGATTTAAGTGGATTCAATTTAAAAGAATGAGTTGATCCTAGGTTATCGCTCGGGGTGGATTGGATGAATTTCTTTTCTTAGAAAATTTCATGTCATTAATTCAAGACATATCCAAACAATGAGATAATTCTTCCAAATCATTCACCAATTTAATCCCTACACAATTCCAAGTCTAATCACTAATTCACTTTAAGGATCACTTTAATGAGCACTCAAAGTAAATAGATCGTACTAGCACTAAAAATGTGTCATCGTTAAAGTTGGCAAAGATGAGAAAGAATGTAACTCATCAAATGGAAATCCTAAAATAACGAATAGATTTAAATATTAAGTACATGAAATAACATTCAATCCATGACCTTGCTACTCCCTTTGATCAACCCTTAAGAGTTTATCCCTCTATTGATGCTATTCTACCAATGGAAGCGGTATGTAGACTTACGGGGGTGGAATTGAAGAAGAAGAAAATTATTAAAAGAATGAACACTCCACCGTTGTGTGATTGAAATCACAAGTGTTGGTGTGAATAATTTCACACCATGATTCAACGGTATCAACGTGTGAAGAAAAGGAAAATAAAAAGTGAAGAAGAAGAAGAAATTTTATTAAAATAATAAACGTGAAAGAAAAACTTACATGGGAAAACTTGATGATGTGATTACAAATTGAAAGTAGGAAATTACAATTGAAAGAAATACAATGGATGAAAGAAAAACATGGATTCAAATAAAAATGTTAGATTCAAGGAAAAATGTTAGATGACAATTCCTTTCACCACCATCTCCTTATATAGGAATATTAGGAGCCTTATGTCCATCCCCCAATAATTAATTCACCCCCCAACAATTAATAGAGTCAAAATGAGGGTGAATAATCAAAAGGAAATTGACGTTTCGAAGTTGACCCGGAAAACTGTCCAGATTCGTTCTCCATTTTGACATGTGCTTTTGACACTTCATATGGCCGAATCCGAAGGTGTCATAAATATAAAATATCTTCTTCCATGTGTCTTATAGAAGCTCTCAAAATTTCAGGACATTTGGCGCATCCGTTTGAAAGTTATTGTCGAAATGGTGGGACGAATTTCTGTGCATTAATGACGATTCCACCATTTAAATCTCAACTTCAGATCCCTTTATCATCATGGAAAATCAGAATTAGCTCCGGCCACAGTTGAATAAAATGATCCTCATATTTTTATCTTTCTACTGTATAAATTTGAGCTTCATTGGGCTTGGTTTCTGGGCCCCACATTTGTTTGATGGGCCTTAGGCCCATTATGCTTTTTCCAGCAAGTTTTTGGCTTCAGGCGCAAAATTCTCCATCTTCCTTTGGGATTAATCCATCGGACCTAAAAGATAAAATGTTCAAAACAAAGTGATCAATCATATCCCAAAATTTCAAATTCAGAAAATGAATATAATATTGTCAACAAACAAATAAATGATTGGGCCCAAATTTGCATTTTAAACATGAATTGCATTTTTGATGAGAAATGAAGTTCTATTTATGTAATGCACTAAAAACAATGTTTATGGACTTTGGAACAATGAATATAAAGATATTAACAATTAATATTATCCACTTTCAGTGACTAATCACACCCCCCAACTTGAGTTTTGCTAGTCCCGTGCAAAATAAATTACAAATATGAAATTCAAATCCCCTTTTCCAAAAACATTTTAATACACATTGCTCACCCAAATATCTAATACCAAAAAAATTATGGAACTCATCAAAATAATTTTAAAAACAAGCTAGGTCCATAAGCATATCCCAAGCCCAAGCCCATTCCTTTGTTCAAATTCATCGCCACTTTTCATCCAATTCCAATTAAGCATGATAAAGTGTTGTGCATCATAAAAGATATGAGGCCCATTTTATTGTTCAAGGGGAAAAAAATGGAAGGGCTAGGTGGGAATCACATTAAACCTTAAGATGAGTATCCATTTTTTTTAATTTTTTTGATTTTTTTTTTGATTTTTTTTTTTGATTTTTTTTTAACCACAATAGATATGAAAAGACTAACTCTGGGCAAGACAACTATGGAGTCACGATCCCCAAGTGCCGGACGCCATGAATTTTGTCAATTTCATGCTCTGCAATAGAGATATATAGCCTAACTGTGGGCAAGACAACTATGGAGTCACGATCCCCAAGTGCCGGATGTCACGCATTTGGACAAAACATTGCTCTATGTGGTCTTTTTTTTGTTTTTTTTGTTTTTTTTTGTTTTTTTTTTTGTTTTTTTTTTGTTTTTTTTTGTTTTTCTTTTTGGATACTCAAATTAAACTAAAAGTGACCCCAGAACCCTATGCTATAATGAAAGGGACCCAAGAACTCAAATTTACACCCACAATCCAAAAGATGTGCATTGTGGCATTTTTATTAAGAGGATGAAAATGTAAACTTTGAAAAATCACATCGGACAACCGCACTTTCCAAAAACTATGCTCATGAACTTAAACTTGCATTAAAATCAGAATCAAGGCATTCAAAATTTATTTGATATCCAATTTTAGAGTTTGCAATGTGTGTTATCATGTTTATAGTTAATGGAATTTTTCTTTTCATGAATGTTTTTATTCAAAAAAATCATATTTTTTATCCCCCCCCAACTTAGAATGACACTGTCCCCAGTGTTTAAAGAAAAGAAAATCTAGAAGGGGTAGGAGAGGAGTTCAAATAAGAAATTTAAAATGAAAATAATGGAATGAAGTCACCTGGTGGTTGATGATGATAGCGCATGCCATAGTCTCCCTTCAATCCTGGATTTGAGTCTCAGTAGCTTGGATGGTGGTGAATGGATTTTCCTTATGGCTTACGACATGTCCTTTTATTTTTTTAAACCTATAAAAACATAAAAACAAAAAAAAATAAACCGATGATACATTGTCTTCTTTATATTTTCTGGGTAAGGTATTACTCAGAGATCACACCACGTGACACGGATGAATATGGTGCTCCCCGTTCATACCCATCCTTACTCATAAAAGAAGAACAGGTCAACAGCTTATGGTAATTTATTATATGAAAAATAAAATGATTAAAAATAATTAGAAAACATGAAAACCATGGGTTTCCTCCCATGCAGCGCTTTTTTTTAACGTTGTTAGCTCGACTTGAACCCCCCAACTTATCCAATTCCAACTTTCAACATTTTTAGGACCCCATTTTTATCCAACTCAACAAGATTCAGATTAGGCCTTTTTTTAGAATTTTTTCATGTGAAATCTCATGCTTAACAATGAGTGTGAAAGTCCAAGGAATTTTGGTAATGGTTGATTGAGTTTCATTTTGAGTATTTCCTAAGATTTCAAGGTTCATTCCTACTTTGGGAGATTCTTGATGAAAATGGATGATAATTGAATGGTCTAGGTTTTCATAAATAGAGGGATTATTGAGTGGGGAAGGAAGGATTATAATGTTGAGTTCAATTTCATTGAATTTTCCTAAAGAAGAATGATAATTTGAATAAAAAATGGTGTCTTCTTTAAAAACATTTGAAAGAATTGGTTCCTTTTGAAAAGATGATTCATCCCCAAAATTTTCCATTTGAATTTTATGAGTGGGTATAGACAAAATATTCATTATATCTCCCAATGGTTCAATGATTGGTGATTCTAAAAAATTGTTATTGGAGCAATATTCCGAACACTCAATCCATGAAGACAAATTTTGCCCTTGTGAATCCATAAAATTAATTTCCTCTTGATTTAAGCACCCATCAACAATTCCTTTATTATCTTCAACTATCCCAAATCCAATGGTTGGTTCTTCAATAAAGTCATGAGGGGTTTGTGTGTTACAAGATTCTTCTATCAATATTGAGTAAGGGATGGTTTGAGTGGGAATGGGGTCCACACAAGTTTTAATGCTTTGAAGTTCTTTTCTAAAACTTGATACCTCTGAATTCATTTTTTCCATTTGTTCACACAATTTTTGAAGAATTGTTTCAGGATTAGGATTGATATATGTTTTGACATCATAGACTTCCTCATTATTCATCTTTTGAATCATTCTTGATAGGTATGGAAATTGATCTTTTAAACCTTCATCATTACAAATTTCGTTCATGTTATCAGGGGTGGGGTGTTCATTCAAAGGTTGATTAAAAAAAGTTGGTGATTCCCAATGTGAATTTTCAAACTGATTCCATCCTGAGTTTGTGAAGGGATATTGTTGATTATACTCCATTGTATTTGAATGAAATTTGGATTTGGATTCTTTTGGGCACACGAAAATAGAAAGGGGAAAAGAAAGGAGAAATATAGGTGAGAAAAGAGAAGTTAGGTGAGAATAGAAGGTGGGTGTCTAAGAAAACTTACTTGGGTCCCCGGCAACGGCGCCAAAATTTGGTTGCGCCCAAATTTACCCTACAGGTATGCGGTCGTTGTAGTACAAGTAGGGGTCGAATCCACAGGGACCGAAGAAGAAACCGAGAGACACTCTGGCTTTGAAGTAGCCAACTTTGGGTTCGATTTTTGGATGGTTTAAAGATATCTAATAGATTTAAGTGGATTCAATTTAAAAGAATGAGCTGATCCTAGGTTATCACTCGGGGTGGATTGGATGAATTTCTTTTCTTAGAAAATTTCATGTCATTAATTCAAGACATATCCAAACAATGAGATAATTCTTCCGAATCATTCACCAATTTAATCCCTACACAATTCCAAGGCTAATCACTAATTCACTTTAAGGATCACTTTAATGAGCACTCAAAGGAAATAGATCTTACTAGCACTCAAAATGTGTCATCGTTAAAGTTGGCAAAGATGAGAAAGAATGTAACTCATCAAATGGAAATCCTAAAATAACGAATAGATTTAAATATTAAGTACATGAAATAACATTCAATCCATGACCTTGCTACTCCCTTGGATCAACCCATAAGAGGTTATCCCTCTATTGATGCTATTCTACCAATGGAAGCGGGATGTAGACTTACGGGGGTGGAATTGAAGAAGAAGAAAATTATTAAAAGAATGAACACTCCATCGTTGTGTGATTGAAATCACAAGTGTTGGTGTGAATAATTTCACACCATGATTCAACGGTATCAACGTGTGAAGAAAAGGAAAATAAAAAGTGAAGAAGAAGAAGAAATTTTATTAAAATAATAAACGTGAAATAAAAACTTACATGGGAAAACTTGATGATGCGATTACAAATTGAAAGTAGGAAATTACAATTGAAAGAAATACAATGGATGAAAGAAAAACATGGATTCAAAGAAAAATGTTAGATTCAAGGAAAAATGTTAGATGACAATTCCTTTCACCACCATCTCCTTATATAGGAATATTATGAGCCTTATGTCCATCCCCCAATAATTAATTCACCCCCCCCCCCAACAATTAATAGAGTCAAAATGAGGGTGAATAATCAAAAGGAAATTGACGTTTCGAAGTTGACCCGGAAAACTGTCCAGATTCGTTCTCCATTTTGACGTGTGCGTTTGACACTTCATATGGCCGAATCCGAAGGTGTCATAAATATAAAATATCTTCTTCCATGTGTATTATAGAAGCTCTCAAAATTTCAGGACATTTGGCGCCTCCGTTTGAAAGTTATGGTCGAAATGGTGGGACGAATTTCTGTGCATTAATGACGATTCCACCATTTAAATCTCAACTTCAGATCCCTTTATCATCATGAAAACATCAGAATTAGCTCCGGACACAGTTGAATAAAATGATCCTCATATTTTTATATTTCTACTGTATAAATTTGATCTTCATTGGGCTTGGTTTCTGGGCCCCACATTTGTTTGATGGGCCTTAGGCCCATTATGCTTTTTCCAGCAAGTTTTTGGCTTCAGGCGCAAAATTCTCCATCTTCCTTTGGGATTAATCCATCGGACCTAAAAGATAAAATGTTTAAAACAAAGTGATCAATCATATCCCAAAATTTCAAATTCAGAAAATGAATATAATATTGTCACCAAACAAATGAATGATTGGGCCCAAATTTGCATTTTAAACATGAATTGCATTTTTGATGAGAAATGAAGTTCTATTTATGTAATGCACTAAAAACAATGTTTATGGACTTTGGAACAATGAATATAAAGATATTAACAATTAATATTAGCCACTTTCAGTGACTAATCAACTATTCAGCGAAAATTCATTTTTTCAGAAAAAACCCCAAAAATTACCATAACATAATATCGGTGCTCTGAGTTCAAAAATGAAATCCATTTTATAAAAATAATTTTCTAAATATTTTTAATTTAATTTTTAATTAAAAAACACTATTCACTCAAAAAAACTAATACTTGAATAATAATTTATGAAACCGTTATTTAACCATTTTATTGAATCACATTACTTAATCAAGGTGCCTAGATTATTTTAAAACTTTCTTTAAGTGAGATTACTAATCCATTTGGTCATATTACTAATCCTAATCATAAAATCACTATTCATAATTTACTATTCATCAAAAATAAATTTGATCTTATTAGACTCCAAATATCGTACTGAACATAATTGTAGAAGACCATTTTTTGAAAATCATTACACATTTTTAATTATTTAAGGTTTACATAAACATTTTTAAAATATCCTTTTTCTAAAATTCATCAAAAATATGCATACTATATTTATCCGGTCATTTGAAAATTCATAAACATCATCATAATAAGAAATACCAATTTTTATTTAAAATAAGGATTACACAAGGCAGTTACGGTCTCGTTACATAGCCCCTTATAATACCAACATAGGACCTAAGAGTAAGGTGTGCTAGGGTGATAGAATCTTGGGGCAGCTCTGTCAAAATTGCCCGAGTAGTAATTTCTATCAGTTTGAACTTCTCGCGAAGGCAATTCCGTTCTAGCTTTACATGATGAAGTTCGGCTTGGATTTGTTCCAGAGCAAATCCCAATGGTGCTACCTCCTTCCCAAGCTCTTTTATATGGGCTTTGATCGGTCCAAGACTACTAGGTGAGGCCATAAAATCTTATTTCTATAATAATTAACCAAGATTACTTATATTTAGAGACAATAATCAAAACATTTTGTTCACAGTGGTCATATTGACCGATGGTCATATAACAGTCAAAACCCATTGGTCTCATTTTAATTATAATCAAGTTTATCAAATAAAACATTTTTGTTGAGTATAAAAATAAAATAAAATAACACATGAAATTAGGAAACAATATTTATTCAAAATTTCGAGCTGTTACAATCTTCCCCCCTTAAGAAATTGCGTCCTCGCAATTTTTAAAATTGGGTTTTGAAATTTCATTGAAAGTCCCACATTGGAAAAAGAGTCAGTAACACCATTACTTTAAAAGAATGAAAAGGAAGTACAAAGGCCACCCGAGTTTACTCATACTAGGATTCTATGTAGGAAACAAGGACATGGAGGAGAAAACAAAGGGTCACGTCCTAAAGGAGAGTGATAGAAAACATCATTAGGAGGAAGTTAACCACCAGAAAATCCCAAAATTATGATGTGTGTAAGCGGTCTTTGATTACCTAGTAGGAAACGTAAACCAAAAATGTTTTTGTTTTACGTTCCTTTTCATAACTTTGAGGAATTCATTTACAACATAGAACAAAAACATAAGGAAATATATCTATCTTCATTTAGAGTTTCATACTTTTATAAGTTTCTACCAAAAATAATCTTTTCTCTAAACGATGAGCATTCAAAACTACTTGGTCTCATAAAAACACAAGAATCATCTTCTAGAGAATAACATAATCCACAAAAGATCAACTATCTATTTCTTTTATCTTTAAACATTATCCCAAAAATAGAAAGGGTAAGGTAAAACAACTCTTCAAAAAGAATCCCATAGGAATGGAAACTACTTTTAAATCTTCAAAGTTCCATGGTACAACCCAAAGTTCATCATAGTCTATTCCATAAATAATGGTCCTTAAGATTCCTCAAAATAAACCAAACTAAGATTGAAACCCAAATACAAGAAGGATTTGATAACATAGTCTTCCAAAATAAACTTCATTGTTCATCTCCAAACAACATCAACCACTCCTAACATCTTATAACAAAAGTATCTAACCTAAACATATTTTACCCAAGATAGGTTAATTATTCCCATAAGTAACCTAATTTACTATAAGTCCACCTTAAATTCATCAATTCTTTAAAATATAAGTCAACCTTACTCCTCAATGAAAATACCGTAGTAATCTATTTACCTCGATCATATAGGGTCCCCAAAATAGTGAACGTCTTCCAAAATAATAATCATATTTTAATCCCCAAATCATCCCTATCATATTAATATGACAATCATCGCATTTCCTATCACATTGGTTGTTGGGACATGTTCTTCCATTTCCCACCATTAACTAAGAAGAGAAAGAATAATTAGGGGCTTAAGTGCTTAGACAATAATCATGAAAAGGAACTGAAAGCATATAAGGATAACTTTTAGAAGAAAATTATACCCTAACTTGTGATCCCCTAGGTTCCCATCTAGGTTATCCATGATCATATATTCTTATGTGAATCTTTTTTCCTTTAACAATGGTTCATACTAAGCTTATGAATTTACCAAAGCATATCCCCCGGGAGTGTCGTAACCAAGAGTGCAGCAAGGCCCATTGTCATGTACCAGTTACCGTTCGAGTCTAGCTCAAATCGGTGTTTTCAGGTTTTACCCCTATGTATATCTGTGCCAGAGCCACCTCTACCTGCTCGTACCCAGACAGGGATGTATTTTCTTGGAAACCCCTTACTCAATACTCACCAAAATACCAGGAAGATTTCCTATATTTAAACTTTTCTATAGGGTTCTTCCTAAAGTTTTCATATCCAAATTTCCAGAAATAACTAAACCATCCTTTGATACCAACTATAGCATCCCGCCTTTTTATAACATTAACTTTCATTACATTTTACAAAACCGAGGATCTTTAAGGTTTAGTGTCTTGGAAACCAGGAACTTTAAACATGAAAACATAAAAGATTCTTCTTAAACACTTGAAAGGCTTCTCCTTATGTTCATCCTTGGTTCATTACTGCATCTCATAACCTGGGTACATACATCAGGAGAAAGGGTGAGCAGAAGGCCCAGTAAGGTAAACAAGCGAAACATTTTACATGTGAACTTGAGATACTTCAATAAGGCCATGAAAAGAACTTTAAGGCATGAGAAAAAAATCATGAGGAATTTCATAATAAAAATAACATTTTTCATAACTTGAAGATGTGGCTAAATCATTTAACATCGACAATCATGAACATATCACCAAGGTCCATCCCCAGGGTGTCATTTGAAAATTACCAAGGTTATTCACCAAGGTATCGTGATAATTGTAATCTCTAGTAGTTACATCATTACCCAATGCATTGGAGCGCTATCAGGGCGCACCCTTAAATTTGCCTTTATTATCATGTGAGCCACATATATCATCATCAATCATTTCATAAACAACCCATATATCATAAAAGAAATGGGTTTCATTTCATAATCATAACATTTTAAAAACTGCTTTAAAGACATGATCTTTACGTCACTTTAAACCCACGGAAGGGGAGAGCGGGTCTCATGTATGTAAATCCCGGAATTTAAAATAGAACATTTTGATATATATGTGAATACCCCTATAGAAATAGGATCTTTGAGTATTCACTTTATAACATAAAATATTTTTGAGAAAAGAGAGAGGCATTTTGAGACAAAAATTTTGCAGCATAACGGCTATGTTTCAGGGTTTTAGAAAACATTGAAAACAGAAGGGACATGGGTCCAACATTCATAAATGACCCATAAAACATTAGAGGGACAGAATATAAGGGATTTAAGAACATGGTAATGAAATTTGAAAATATACCATATGAAATGAATAACATGAAAGGAAGACAAAAATAAGATTTCTCTTATGAAAATTCGGCAGCCTAACAGCGTTACATAAACTTCAACCAAAAATGAATTGATGAGATCAAATAGGGTATCTCATCATATGAACATAAAAAAATCAGTATGATAGATATAGATATCATACCCCAACATAATAAAAAGTAACTTTCAATACTTGACATGGAATTAGAACTTTGAAAAGGGAGAAAGGTGCAAGGACCACTTAAAAATTTAGCAGCCTAACGACGCCACTTAAACTTCAAAATACTGAATTGAAGAGATCAAATGGGGTATCTCATAATATGGTCATAAAAGATCAGTATGATAGACATAGAGATCATACCCCAACACAAAAAAAAGGAACTTTAAAGAATTGACATGAAAGTAGAACTTCAAAACGAGAAGGGTGAAGAACCACTTAAAAATTCGGCAGCCTAACGGCGCCACTTAAAACTTTAAAATAATGAATTGAAGAAATAAAATGGGGTATCTCATCATTAGATCATAAAATATCAGTATGATAAATATAGAGATAATACCCCAACATAATAAAAAGGAACTTGAATGAATTGACATGAAAGTAGAACTTCAAAATGAGAAGGGTGAAGAACCACTTAAAAATTCGGCAGCCTAACGACGTCACTTAAAACATCAAAATACTGAATTGAAGAGATAAAATGGGGTCTCTAATCATTTGATCATAAAAGATCATTATGATAAATATAGAGATCATACCCCAACATAATAAAAAGGAACTTGAAAGACTTGACATGAAAGTAGAACTTCGAAAAGAATGAGGAGGGTGAAAGAATCCCTTAAAAATTCGGCAGCCTAACAGCGCCACTTAAAACTTCATAAAATGAAATGATGAGAGTAAGAGGGTGTCTCTCATCATATGAACATAAAATTGACAGTATAATGAATATAAAAGAACATCCTCCAACATAAGAACATGGAGAATAAAAGAATTGACATAAAAGAGATCACTTGAAAAGAAAGAGAGGGGTCGGATCCCTTACCTTAAAATGTAACTCTTAAACCTCAAAGGTTGGGACCTTGAGGGCTTGGGGGCACCTTGGGAGGACTCCTTGGGAGGTAATGAGACCAGAACTTCGTTGGGGAAGAGTGGGGAGTCGAATGGATGAGAGGAGGGCTTGGTATTTATAGGGAAAGTGAGGGGACAAGGCATTAATGGCCAAGGGACACCTCATATGTGCTTTTCTCAAACCCATGTGCTCTCCCTTGGAATTTACCATGGAGTTTGGCCACATGGGGCCCCCAAAACAATAATTCATCACCCTTGGCCGGCCAACCCTTAAAATGTCTTATGAAATCATCATGACACAGCTATGATGTCATTAAACAGACCGAAACCCTAAAACTGCATTTTTACTATTCACTGAAAATTCAACTTTCACAGAAAAATCCCAAAATTTCACACTAACCAAATATAAATGCTCTGATTTCAAAAATGAACTCCATTTTATAAAAATAATTTTCTAAATATTTTTAAATTTATTTTTAAATAAATACACTATTCACTGAAAATTCATTTTTTCAGAAAAAACCCCAAAAATTACCATAACATAATATCGGTGCTCTGAGTTCAAAAAAGAAATCCATTTTATAAAAATAATTTTCTAAATATTTTTAATTTAATTTTTAATTAAAAACACTATTCACTCGAAAAAAACTAATACTTGAATAATAATTTATGAAACCGTTATTTAACCATTTTATTGAATCACATTACTTAATCAAGCTGCCTAGATTATTTTAAAACTTTCTTTAAGTGAGATTACTAATCCATTTGGTCATATTACTAATCCTAATCATAAAATCACTATTCATAATTTACTATTCATCAAAAACCAAGTTGATCTTATTAGACTCCAAATATCGTACTGAACATAATTGTAGAAGACCATTTTTTGAAAATCATTACACATTTTTAATTATTTAAGGTTTACATAAACCTTTTTAAAATATAATTTTTCTAAAATTCATCAAAAATATGCATACTATATTTATCCGGTCATTTGAAAATTCATAAACATCATCATAATAAGAAATACCAATTTTTATTTAAAATAAGGATTACACAAGGCAGTTACGGTCTCGTTACATAGCCCCTTATAATACCAACATAGGACCTAAGAGTAAGGTGTGCTAGGGTGATAGAATCTTGGGGCGGCTCAGTCAAAATTGGCCGAGTAGTAATTTCTATCAGTTTGAACTTCTCGCGAAGGCAATTCCGTTCTAGCTTCACATGATGAAGTTCGGCTTGGATTTGGTCCAGAGCAAAGCCCAATGGTGCTACCTCCTTCCCAAGCTCTGTTAGATGGGCTTTTATTGGTCCAAGACTACTAGGTGAGGCCATCAAATCTTCTTTCTATAATAATTAACCAAGATTACTTATATTTAGAGACAATAATCAAAACATTTTGTTCACAGTGGTCATATTGACCGATGGTCATATAACAGTCAAAACCCACTGGTCTCATTTTAATTATAATCAAGTTTATCAAATAAAACATTTTTGTTGAGTATAAAAATAAAATAAAATAACACATGAAATTAGGAAACAAGATTTATTCAAAATTTCGGGCCGTTACAAAAACCTCTTCTCTTATTATAGAACATTCTGAGTTTCCTAAAAAAGTGACAAAGCTCACTTCCTAAATTAGATCTTTTTTAAGTCTCTTCATCAAATGACTCTAATTTTTGAATTTCCTTGTACATCTTTTCATATTTTTAAGTTAGGACTTTCATAGCATCAATTTCCTTCTTAAATAACCAATAATCTCTATCTTTAGCTTCCAAATCTGGCTTGTACATCATAAGTGTTCCAATTATATATTTTATTTTAAAATTATTGACCTCTATAGATTATCAAATAGATGAAAAAATTTAAATCTAATTGGGTGGTAAAACTCTTAGAACTTTCAAATCTTTCTCTAGCTAAGTAATTAGTGTTCCTAGAGCAGCAAAATTATTTACAATCGATGTAATCCTTCCATTTAATTTCATGATTCTCTCACCTTCTATCATTCTGGATGTATCAAAGTTAAGTTTGGTAGTATCATGTATGAGGGATATCATGTTATATGTACCTTCATAAGCAACTGAAAAGGTAGACCACATTTTGTGGGAATTTTGGCATTTAGATACTCTATTAAAATCATTTGAACCAGTTGCAAAAATAATATCATTCATAGTTTTAGAATTTAAATCATAACTAGCTTCAGCATCTACCGCCCATGTATCTGGTTGAGTTTTTTATAATTTCATAAGGCTTCACATCTTTAAGATAAACATTTATACTAAGGTTTCTTAGATATATAGTCATTTGTGTCTTCCAGTAATCATAATTCACACTATTGAAGTGGGTATCTCTTACATCAACATACCTTCTCTATTTTCAGTCATTACAACCATTTTCAGAAATATATTTAGACTTCAACCTTCAATGTCTGAGAACTCAAGAGTCATGAGCTCTGATACCAATTTTTTTCCCAAAAGGTTTGAAAAAAATTAAGAGGGTGGTTAATTGAGTTCATGAAATTTTATTTAATTATAAAACCGCCCACTTTTGGTTATCAAAAAATTCCTATTATTTACTTATCACAAGTAATAGTAGTTAATAAAAATGTAAGGAAAATAAATAGACATAGAGATCTATAGTGGTTAAAGGAATAGAAGTCTCGTAGTCCACTCCATCAAAACTCTTATAGTGACTCTTTTTTTACATTATAAGACTTTAGAATTTTTATTGGAATGTTTCCGAAGCTAGGTGCTGATTCGGTGTGGGACTCCAGGGCTCAGAGAGCCTAGATGTTGTGATATTAAAAATATTAAATATTTTATATCACATGCATTAAATTTTTCTAGAAATGTAGAATAACACCCAATTGGATTCTCGTATTATAAATATGAGATCACATTTGAGTTTCGAATGTGGGTTTTATCTTAGGTGTGACATAAATTTTGGTGGCATAAAGCACTTGGTTGGAGGTGACCATTAGTGAGGTGTGAATTGATGGTTTATTAATTAAATAAAATTAAATTAATAAACACAACCCACCCCCACCCCCACCCCACCCATTTGGCTTCCTATGTATGGAAGGGGGAGGGGAGTTTCTCTCCCATGGTGATGGTCGAACTAAGGATGAATTGAGGTGATAAGGTGTTTTTGAACCCTGTTTTTGACATTGATCATAACCGTATCAAGATACAATAGATTTCAGGCATCATGTTGGGCCCAAAGCTTCATTATTTCTCCACAAGGTAGGATGATTTATGATCTCTACATTCTGATCCCATATATGTATTTTTTAAGGTTTTATATCCCTTTTGTAACTATTAGAGATCCTATGAGGGTAGAGCTGTGGATATTAGGTGTAAATCAGAGGTTTTTGGGGTCTCTTAGGGATTTCCTATCCAGAAATCCAAATCACATAGCGTGTACTGCAAGATCACATGATGTGTGTTCCTCTTGTTCAGGGAATATGATATTTTAGGTACTACATGTCATTTACCAGGGGTGCATGACTTTTAGTGAGCCTAATTAGGGTAGATGAGGTCATGGGAAGGAACACCATGTGAGGGGACATGGTTGTGTGGAAGTACACTACTATATATTATGTGTACATAGACCAAAAGGCATGGCCAGGTACATGAGAATGGGCCATGGTACATGGGCACAGGCTCCTGTACATGGGCATGACCAAGGAAACTATCTTGGTTCAGGGAAATAGGAACATTCTATGTACTATGGGTACATTCCATGTATGGAAACATGTCATGTCAGGCCATGTGTGGTGGAGGACATGCTTAGGGGTTTGGATGAGGACAAACACTGTGTATTATTCTTATACGCACCGAGTATCGATATGGGGAATGACCTAGGTAAAATTTCAAGATACACATCATGTAATATGGGTACTCACTATATACTCTCCTTAGAGACTTCTCCCTCACACATATCCATCTACAGGACTCGGATGGAGGCCCGCGAGTAGCCTCTCCTGAGTAGTTTCCCACATAGAACATGATGGTGGAAATGGATTTGGTGTGAGAGATATGATGAAAGGTGATACTTTTAGTATTCTTATTAGTGAAACATAGATTAGTATTAGTGGTGTTGTTACCTTGATATATCCCTATGAGGGTACAATGCGGTATTATGTTCTCTGTATAGGATTATGATCCCCTCTATGGGGTGAGTTTGGATAGAGTTCATGTAACATCCCAGGTAATTAAAGAATAAATAATTTTCATATTTATTAATATTTGAGAATTAAATATGAATTTTAATTAAAAGGGGTTGCTATGTTCGATAGCGTACCCGATACACAACGATGAGTTTCTTTGAAACTTACGTAGCACACTAGTAATATAATAATATTATTTTAAATGTTAGTTAACAAGTAGCCGTTGTACTGGCGGGAATGAATAGAAATAACTAAAATATGAATAGATATGTTTTTAGATGTTTTTACATTTACCCAATAAAAGATAAAGGCTTAAAATACGGAAAGAGTTCAATTTTAGGCATATATACTTTAATTTTCACTAAAGGTTCACTAATCACCTTTTAATGGTGAACCATCATTAAATAATGTTTTGATCACTCTTATACATTATTTTGGACCAAATAAAACTCTTATTAAGAATCGGGACATCAAATTTTACTTCGTGTAATTTTTTGGTATTTTTCCGATAAAGTTCATTTTTTAATGAATAGTGTAAAATGTTGTATTTTAATTCAAAACCACTTTTTAATCTAATTTATTTATATGATTAGATAATATTTTGAATTGGTTTTAAAGTGAAATTAGAAAATATTTTTACCATTTTATCCAATGGTGGTCATTGGAATCAATTTCGATTTGAAATTAGACTTAAACTGGTGTCAATCTTTTGATACTTATTGTTTTGTAAAAACACGCTATTTGCTCTGGCAGCGGGAATTAATTATTAAATTAATTAGTGTGACTTATTTGATTTGAATTTTGTAAAATAGACTTCATTTTTGAATTCGGAATATCAAATATAGCTTAGGGTGAATTTTTGGTAATTTTCTGAAAAACTTCAATTTTTGATGAATAGTGAAACCACTAAGTGGTAATCAAGCAAACTGATTTTTCAGTTAAATGAAAGTTTACCACTAATGTGTATTGAATTTTGAAAATCCGACATACATGGTTTTCATTAAGAAGTAAAATGTGGTTCAATGAGATTAAAATAATTTTTTGGTGAATAGTAACTTATTAAGTTCTTAATCGCGATTAGTGGTAATTAGTGTAGTTTAAGGTATAAATAATGCTTTAATAATATGAAATGACCTAGACACATGTCCCAACCTTATTGGTTGTGTCATGTCCGACCAAGACAAGCCATGGGTCAACTTGGGGACCCCATGGATCCACTTTTGTTGGGAAATGACATAAATTACTTTTTATTTAATGTTAAAGTGAAAATGACACAAACATAATATGTTTTACGAAAACAATTTTTAAGTGGGGTTATACAAGTCCAAATTTTGATTATAAATAGTCATTAGAAAGCTAAAAAGATTTCCTACATCATAGTATTTGTTTTATAATTTTTAGACATTAAATAAATTAAATTATTTATGACATAATAATGATGCAGCGATGACATCATTATTTGACGATTTAAATAAAATGGAAAGATAATATAAAATCTATGAACTACACATGGCAAAAACCAATTGGATGAGTGTATTTCGATGCCTTATCACCTTATCCACTAATTCTATCAATGTGGGACCTTTTAAAACCGAATCACATTTTCAAATAATGTAATATTTCTTTACTTTCCAAAAGTGCCCCTCCTCTCCTCTTATAAAAGGCCCCCACCTCTACCTCATTTCACACACTCTTCAAGCCATTGGCTCGGCCAACCCCTGCCCATTTGCTCTCTCCACATCCCTCTCCTCATCCTAGAGGATTCCCTTTGGGAAGAATCCTTTCAAAGGAAGCCTTTAGGCTCAAACCAAAAGGAGTTACACTTTTTAAGGTAATTCATTCTCTAATGTTCATTTGTTTTATTTTGCTTCTCCAACCCCCTAAACTCTTTTTATTTACTTCTTTTGTAACAACCCCAGTATCTTCAATATACTAGGATGTTGTTATAAGATTTATTTGAGCTACACTTCCACACAACTACATCAAATGGTTAAAGAACATAAGGTTTCCGTGGATGGCGAAATTCTGCCTCCCGAAACGATGATTGTTCAACACTCATTAAACACCTTCAAAGGTGGCCATTATGATGTCACTATTTTTATATATGATATATAATATGTTTATGTTTTCCTTAAGCTTCTGTTTTTTCATTTTGGGCATACCTTTATGGTTTCCATTATGGGTAAAACACGATATCTTCATTTTAGGAAGTGCGGACTACCGCCCCCTGAAAGTGATTTGATTCGTTAATACCATATGTGGGATGTGTAAAGGATAAAGTTAATGATATTATATATGTTATTATACTGGAATTATAATATACTCTTATATCATTATGATTCCATTCCAGAAAATATGAAATAGAAATGGAAGTAGCGTTCATGCGTACGTACGGCTTACCGTCTCCATGAACGGTGCATTTCATTTCTTACCTCTAAATGTGATGTAATATTATAAATGAATGTATGTACTGGATATACATGACATATATGATATCTACATCATGAATACCATTCTGGATATAATGAACCTTTGACCAAATTAACAACATGTAAGTGTAAGAAGCCTATTTTTGACTTAAGAACCAAATACCAACAAAATGAACATTATTAACTTAAATGATTACATGATGTTCATAACATGGTATAAAAGGAATAATGAACTTGAAAAAGATTCATAAGCAAGTAGAGATTAACTCAAGTTTATTATTCAGGAGTTTAAAGAACGGTCGGGTCAAGTCGGATACGAGGTATGGGAACTTCTTAACCCAATTTCCATTCTTTGGGTTAATCTCCTACTTTCAAATTATGTCATTATATTATTATGTCGTATCTTGTATTTGTACTTTATTTATGTGTACTTATAGTGAATACACATAATGTATCTATTTTATTTTAAAAATTATCTTTGTATGGGACTTCGTCTCAATCTCCTTTCGTTGAGGCATATTTTATTTTATACACAACTTTCTTTTATACGGTGTATAAACCCCTTTGACTTTTACGTTTATTCAAAAGGAATATTTTTTATACGAAGCGTTTACTAAACGACAAAAGGGAATGTTTTTGTCGTATGTATACGGCGACAAAGACTTCTCCGCCGTCGTGACCGTTATTTGAGTTTCGGCTTCCTCTACAAGCCATACCTTCTTTTTAAAAGAAAAATAAATACCATATTTTACTTTTCTTTTACTTTGGTATTGAAAATGGTTTTCATAATGTTTTTATTATATCAATGTGTTGTATTGATATCTCGTGATTGAAATGTGGAAATGTTATGTTTCCTTTATGCATGTTTTATGTGATATGATTATGTTATGGTTCTTGGGAATTATTATGAAGACGGGTGGTTCCGTGATAATCTAAGGGCGGGTGAGCCCGTTATAGATCTCCAATGCATTGGGTAACGCGAAGGAGTGAAACGTTAAGGTTTCTCCGAAGAGATTTTAGGGAATATACTGTGATGGGTATTCCAAACGTAACCAAGAGGGTTACTCCCTACGTAAGAATGTTATGAATGCCTCAAGTTACCTTTACGTATTATGATTTATATGATTTATTCATGTTTTTATGAGGTATGTTAAAGTGCTTATGTTTTATGGGTAAATTATGATTTCATTCTTATGTATATATGAACTCATGTTTCCTTTCCATGTTTTTTAACCCATACTGAGTTTTTATGCTCATCCCAAGTTTTTGAAATGTTTTTCACAGGTCAAGGGAAAGGTACATGATAAGATGATAGAGTCAAGGATGTGTCAAGAAATAATCCATGTTTTATTTTAAATGTGTTTCCATTGATGGGAATAAAGAATACTATCTTTATGTAACCACTTTGTTTATATGTGGAATGTAATGCAAGTTTCATGACCTAATTCTCTAAAACTCTAAACCTGAAAAGATCCTCAATGTGAATTATTCATTTAATTCAATATTAAGTAAGGTTTAAGGCTGGGGCCTTATAGTTGGTATCAGAGGTCGGTTTAGATAACTTTAGGAGTTAGAAAAGTGTTAAATTATAATATGATTGAAATGATATAGCATTTACGGATTACCATGTTGCTTCGCCTAAGATATTTCGGTGTTCAGAATGGTTTTCCGCAGAGGAAACAAAGCAGCTATGTTGGGACGACATCAGGAGGAAGACAACCTTCCAAATCAGCAACCTGAGATGGTCGGAATCGGAACTGAACAGTTTGTTGCAGTGATGGCACAGTTGACTCAGGCTATAAATGGTGGTGGTATCCATGCACGAGATCAGCCAGATCAACCGCAGAGGAACATGTCAGTGGTGGAACATTTCATGAGGCAACATCCCCCATCATTCAGAGGATCATCTGACCCTGTGCTAGCTGAAGGGTGGATTAAAGCACTGGAGAAGATTTTTGATGTCATGGGGTGTTCAGACAATCAAAAGGTTAGTCTTGCTATTTACCGTTTGGAGGGTGAAGCAGATCAGTGGTGGTCTATGGTTAAAAATATCAGGGACGCCGATGAGATTGATTCTCTTGACTGGGATGAATTCAAAGGTATGTTTCTTGAGAAGTATTTTCCTAAGGCTGTTCGACTTAGGATGGAAAAGCAATTCTTAGAATTGAGGCAAGAGGAGGACTCAGTGGCTGCCTATGAAGAAAGGTTCACTCGATTGGCAAGGTATGCTCCAAATTTTATCTGGGACCTTGATAGTAAAATCAATCGTTTTAACTCAGGATTAAAGCCAAAGTATCGAAGGGCATTAGCTTCTCGTGAGTTTAAAAGTTATGAAAAGCTTGTTCGATGTGCTGAGAAGGTGGAAATGGAGTTTGCCGATGACCAAGTTTTCTATAACAACCATCAGAAGAAGAGACTGAGGTGGCAGGAGAAAGGTAAGAATTCTTCAAAGAAGTCTGATGGTAAGAAAACTAAGTTTCCAGCTTGTGATAAATGTGGCAAAAGGCATGCTGGGGAATGTCTTCTGAATTCTGGGAAGTGCTACCGATGTGGTAAGATGGGACATAAGGCTCGTGATTGCACTGAAAAGGATCAAGGTGAAGGTAAGAACAAATTTGATTTACAGTTAGTGAAATGTTATAAGTGCAATGAGATGGGTCACTATGCAAACGAGTTTCCGACAAGGAGCTTGAGTGATGGGAAGCAGTTAGAATACAAGCAGAAAGGGGTGGTGAAATCCTTTGCAACTACTTCAGCAGATGTTGGGCCATCGAATGAAGTGGTGTCAGCTCCAGGGAGCTCAGTATTTTTTGAAGATTGACTTGAGGTCGGGGTACCATCAGTTGAAAGTAAAAGAAGCAGACGTTCCGAAGACTGCATTCCGTACTAGATATGGCCATTATGAATTTTTATTTATGCCTTTTGGGTTAACCAATGCACCTACTGTATTCATGGACCTTATGAATAAAATTTTCCATGAGTTCTTGGATAAGTTTGTGTTTGTGTTTTGAGGTTTGGGAAGAGATTGTGTGTGCCTTGTGATTCACAGTTGAAGAGAGAGTTGTTATGTGAAGCTCATAGTTCTCTGTTTTCAGTTCATCCGGGCAGTACTAATATGTATAGAGATCTGCGGGAGTATTACTGGTGGGATGGAATGAAAAGATACATTACTGATTTTACTGTGAAGTGTTTGACTTGTCAGCAGGTTAAAGCTGAGCGGCAGTTACCGAAAGGGATGCTTCAGCATTTACCAGTGCCAGAGTGGAAATGGGAGAATATATCCATGGACTTTGTTGTTGGATTACCAAAGACATCTCGAGGTAATAATGCAATCTGGGTTATTGTTGATCGCTTGACCAAATCTGCTCATTTCCTTGCTATACGAGATACTTTCTCTCTTGATCAACTTTCCCGTTTGTATCTTAAAGAGATAGTCAGGTTACATGGAGTTCCTCTCTCCATTGTATCGGATCGTGATCCCAGGTTTACTTCTAACTTTTGGAAAGGCCTTCAGAAGTCGTTGGGTACTGAATTAAATTTTAGTACAACTTTTCATCCTCAATCAGATGGGCAGTCAGAACGAACAATTCAGACATTGGAGGATATGTTACGAGCTTGTTCTATGGATTATCAGGGAAGTTGGGACCAACATCTTTCTTTGGTTGAGTTTTCATATAATAACAGTTTTCATTCCAGTATACAGATGGCACCATTTCAGGCATTATATGGGAAGCGGTGTCGAACTCCAGCTTTTTGGGATGAAGTGGGTGAAAGGAAGTTGATGGGACCAGAATTGGTAGAAGAGATGGCAGAAAATGTTCAGCTGATTCATAAGCACATGAGAACAGCTCAGAGCAGGCAGAAGAGTTATGCGGATAACCGGAGGAAGGATCTATCTTTCGAGGTAGGTGATCATGTTTTTCTCAAGGTTTATCCTTGGAAAAGTGTGATGAGATTTGGTAAGAAAGGAAAGTTGAGTCCAAGGTTCATTGGACCATACGAAATTCTGGAAAGAGTTGGATCAGTTGCATACCGAGTGGCTTTACCTCTGAGTTTATCTCAGGTACACAATGTTTTTCACGTTTCGATGTTGAGAAAGTATATGCCAGATCCATCTCATGTTTTGAGTCCAGAGGTAGTTCAGCTGGAAGAGAACCTATCTTATGAGGAACAACCGGTCCAGATTCTTGACCACAGGGAGCAAGTGTTACGGAATAAGGTGATTCACCAGGTAAAGGTTTTGTGGAAAAACCACATGATTGAAGAGGCAACATGGGAATCTGAAAATGCTATGAGGGATAAATACCCCCACTTATTTTGATAAGTGAATAAAATTGCGAGGACGCAATTCCCAAAAGGGGGGAAGGATGTAACATCCCAGGTAATTAAAGAATAAATAATTTTCATATTTATTAATATTTGAGAATTAAATATGAATTTTAATTAAAAGGGGTTGCTATGTTCGATAGCGTACCCGATACACAACGATGAGTTTCTTTGAAACTTACGTAGCACACTAGTAATATAATAATATTATTTTAAATGTTAGTTAACAAGTAGCCGTTGTACTGGCGGGAATGAATAGAAATAACTAAAATATGAATAGATATGTTTTTAGATGTTTTTACATTTACCCAATAAAAGATAAAGGCTTAAAATACGGAAAGAGTTCAATTTTAGGCATATATACTTTAATTTTCACTAAAGGTTCACTAATCACCTTTTAATGGTGAACCATCATTAAATAATGTTTTGATCACTCTTATAAATTATTTTGGACCAAATAAAACTCTTATTAAGAATCGGGACATCAAATTTTACTTCGTGTAATTTTTTGGTATTTTTCCGATAAAGTTCATTTTTTAATGAATAGTGTAAAATGTTGTATTTTAATTCAAAACCACTTTTTAATCTAATTTATTTATATGATTAGATAATATTTTGAATTGGTTTTAAAGTGAAATTAGAAAATATTTTTACCATTTTATCCAATGGTGGTCATTGGAATCAATTTCGATTTGAAATTAGACTTAAACTGGTGTCAATCTTTTGATACTTATTGTTTTGTAAAAACACGCTATTTGCTCTGGCAGCGAGAATTAATTATTAAATTAATTAGTGTGACTTATATGATTTGAATTTTGTAAAATAGACTTCATTTTTGAATTCGGAATATCAAATATAGCTTAGGGTGAATTTTTGGTAATTTTCTGAAAAACTTCAATTTTTGATGAATAGTGAAACCACTAAGTGGTAATCAAGCAAACTGATTTTTCAGTTAAATGAAAGTTTACCACTAATGTGTATTGAATTTTGAAAATCCGACATACATGGTTGTCATTAAGAAGTAAAATGTGGTTCAATGAGATTAAAATAATTTTTTGGTGAATAGTAACTTATTAAGTTCTTAATCGCGATTAGTGGTAATTAGTGTAGTTTAAGGTATAAATAATGCTTTAATAATATGAAATGACCTAGACACATGTCCCAACCTTATTGGTTGTGTCATGGCCGACCAAGACAAGCCATGGGTCAACTTGGGGACCCCATGGATCCACTTTTGTTGGGAAATGACATAAATTACTTTTTATTTAATGTTAAAGTGAAAATGACACAAACATAATATGTTTTACGAAAACAATTTTTAAGTGGGGTTATACAAGTCCAAATTTTGATTATAAATAGTCATTAGAAAGCTAAAAATATTTCCTACATCATAGTATTTGTTTTATAATTTTTAGACATTAAATAAATTAAATTATTTATGACATAATAATGATGCAGCGATGACATCATTATTTGACGATTTAAATAAAATGGAAAGATAATATAAAATCTATGAACTACACATGGCAAAAACCAATTGGATGAGTGTATTTCGATGCCTTATCACCTTATCCACTAATTCTATCAATGTGGGACCTTTTAAAACCGAATCACATTTTCAAATAATGTAATATTTCTTTACTTTCCAAAAGTGCCCCTCCTCTCCTCTTATAAAAGGCCCCCACCTATACCTCATTTCACACACTCTTCAAGCCATTGGCTCGGCCAACCCCTGCCCATTTGCTCTCTCCACATCCCTCTCCTCATCCTAGAGTATTCCCTTTGGGAAGAATCCTTTCAAAGGAAGCCTTTAGGCTCAAACCAAAAGGAGTTACACTTTTTAAGGTAATTCATTCTCTAATGTTCATTTGTTTTATTTTGCTTCTCCAACCCCCTAAACTCTTTTTATTTACTTCTTTTGTAACAACACCAGTATCTTAAATATACTAGGATGTTGTTATAAGATTTATTTGAGCTACACTTCCACACAACTACATCAAATGGTTAAAGAACATAAGGTTTCCGTGGATGGCGAAATTCTGCCTCCCGAAACGATGATTGTTCAACACTCATTAAACACCTTCAAAGGTGGCCATTATGATGTCACTATTTTTATATATGATATATAATATGTTTATGTTTTCCTTAAGCTTCTGTTTTTTCATTTTGGGCATACCTTTATGGTTTCCATTATGGGTAAAACACGATATCTTCATTTTAGGAAGTGCGGACTACCGCCCCCTAAAAGTGATTTGATTCGTTAATACCATATGTGGGATGTGTAAAGGATAAAGTTAATGATATTATATATGTTATTATACTGGAATTATAATATACTCTTATATCATTATGATTCCATTCCAGAAAATATGAAATAGAAATGGAAGTAGCGTTCATGCGTACGTACGGCTTACCGTCTCCATGAACGGTGCATTTCATTTCTTACCTCTAAATGTGATGTAATATTATAAATGAATGTATGTACTGGATATACATGACATATATGATATCTACATCATGAATACCATTCTGGATATAATGAACCTTTGACCAAATTAACAACATGTAAGTGTAAGAAGCCTATTTTTGACTTAAGAACCAAATACCGACAAAATGAACATTATTAACTTAAATGATTACATGATGTTCATAACATGGTATAAAAGGAATAATGAACTTGAAAAAGATTCATAAGCAAGTAGATATTAACTCAAGTTTATTATTCAGGAGTTTAAAGAACGGTCGGGTCAAGTCGGATACGAGGTATGGGAACTTCTTAACCCAATTTCCATTCTTTGGGTTAATCTCCTACTTTCAAATTATGTCATTATATTATTATGTCGTATCTTGTATTTGTACTTTATTTATGTGTACTTATAGTGAATACACATAATGTATCTATTTTATTTTAAAAATTATCTTTGTATGGGACTTCGTCTCAATCTCCTTTCGTTGAGGCATATTTTATTTTATACACAACTTTCTTTTATACGGTGTATAAACCCCTTTGACTTTTACGTTTATTCAAAAGGAATATTTTTTATACGAAGCATTTACTAAACGACAAAAGGGAATGTTTTTGTCGTATGTATACGGCGACAAAGACTTCTCCGCCGTCGTGACCGTTATTTGAGTTTCGGCTTCCTCTACAAGCCATACCTTCTTTTTAAAAGAAAAATAAATACCATATTTTACTTTTCTTTTACTTTGGTATTGAAAATGGTTTTCATAATGTTTTTATTATATCAATGTGTTGTATTGATATCTCGTGATTGAAATGTGGAAATGTTATGTTTCCTTTATGCATGTTTTATGTGATATGATTATGTTATGGTTCTTGGGCATTATTATGAAGACGGGTGGTTCCGTGATAATCTAAGGGCGGGTGAGCCCGTTATAGCTCTCCAATGCATTGGGTAACGCGAAGGAGTGAAACGTTAAGGTTTCTCCGAAGAGATTTTAGGGAATATACTGTGATGGGTATTCCAAACGTAACCAAGAGGGTTACTCCCTACGTAAGAATGTTATGAATGCCTCAAGTTACCTTTACGTATTATGATTTATATGATTTATTCATGTTTTTATGAGGTATGTTAAAGTGCTTATGTTTTATGGGTAAAGTATGATTTCATTCTTATGTATATATGAACTCATGTTTCCTTTCCATGTTTTTTAACCCATACTGAGTTTTTATGCTCATCCCAAGTTTTTGAAATGTTTTTCACAGGTCAAGGGAAAGGTACATGATAAGATGATAGAGTCAAGGATGTGTCAAGAAATAATCCATGTTTTATTTTAAATGTGTTTCCATTGATGGGAATAAAGAATACTATCTTTATGTAACCACTTTGTTTATATGTGGAATGTAATGCAAGTTTCATGACCTAATTCTCTAAAACTCTAAACCTGAAAAGATCCTCAATGTGAATTATTCATTTAATTCAATATTAAGTAAGGTTTAAGGCTGGGTCCTTATAGTTCATGTATCCCTCTGAGACCCTAGGGCGGGATCCTATATCACTTTTTCTTTCCTTAGTGGGATTCATGGTATAAATGAGACCCAAATGCATGGGAATTTATTCCCTACTTATAGGGTTTATCCATTGGGGTTTGTGGTATCATGGTGTGTACAATCCCCAACTTGGCGGTTAGTTCAAGATTTGGGTTTTCAGTACCTCCCAGCAGTCCTTGGTATGATCTTATATCTATTTATCATGTATATGAGTGTATATAGGGTTTTTGGAATCCCCTATTAGACCTGGGTGTGATCCCATATCTGAGCATTATGATCTCCAGAATTCCAGATTCAGTTCATAGTGTCCCCCGGTGGTTCATAGTGTGATACCCTATCTAGTTGTTGAAATATTCTATGTTTAAATAGGGTTTGTGGAATCCCTCATGATACAAGGTTAGTATCACCTATCTAAGTATTGAGAATTGCTGGGATACAACATGAATATTTCTATGGTGAGACCTGATGCGCATATTCTCTTAGAAGTATACCATCAGGGATGATGGAGATGTGCCACCGTATTTGTGATACCCGGTGAGTGAGATATACAAGATGAGTGCCACCAGAAATGGTAGAGCTATACCCTATGAGTGATATCTCTCAGATGAGTTCCATTAGGGATAGCAAGGCTTGTGGAGTGAGTTTTCCTGGATTATAGATGCCTTTGAGACTCAAGTAGAATATTCTAGTAGGCTATATGGTTTTGACCATGAGACATGGAGTTTGAGACAAGTATATCTGGGTTATTCTGGGAGTAATTATAGTTATGTATCATATATTTATTAACATATCATGTGGAGATGATCTGATTAATCATGTACAGTTGAGGAGGAGGCAAGATAGAGATTCATATTCTCTCTCACTTGGGTTTCTATAGCCATTGGCTATGGTTCGAACGGACTATTTTATTTTAGTTTCTTCCTATAATTTTGGGTTTTTGGGGTTCCTACTAGGTATTATTATACTCATCCCTGCATGGTCTAATTCCCACACATTTCATGTCTTATTCAAATTATGGGCCTTTCGATTGAGTCCTAGAAGAACCCGAAGTAGGAAGAGTATAACAAACTAGAAAGACTGAGGTGTTTACTGGTGGTTTAATTTGACAGAATTCCCCTCCTACTGAGTAGGTTGGATTCTTTGATTAGTTTCTGGTGGGATTTTATTCTTCCATTTTCATTATTTCAACACTTTTTTTGTACTATATTTATGGTATAGATACATGCATGAATTTTTTGTATAAGTTGTATTATTATATTTTCATTATTTCATGGTGATGGATGTGTGTGCATTATTATAGGTACCATAGGCTAAGGCCTATAATGTGTGTGATATGCCTACTCAGTGCTAGTTGTTAGCCTCAAGCCTATTGGAGGTAGGCTTGGGGTAGTCACACTTGACTCTTCACAGGAAAGTCAGGCTTTAGTGGGTCATATCATGACAAATAGGTATCAAAGAGGGATCTACTTTGGGATCGCGATGTTGAGTTTCTCTATTTTTGAGATTGGTTTGGGTTTTATGGTGAAAGTACTAAGGTGTTTTGAATTTAGCTTTCAGGCTAGGAACTCTAGTGTTAGTGCGGTGGCTGATGTATCTATTCACTATAACTTTTATAGCCTTTTTGTTGACTCAGAACATGTTGGAACTGGTTGTAGGGAAATGTTGGTACATGCATCATATAGGACTAGGTTGTGGATTCCATGTCCTTTTTGAGTTAGATCCCTAAATATACTATTTGAAAGTGGTGCATCATGATTGTATTTTAATATTACATTACAATGAAATCCAACTAGGGTTCCTCGATGGAATTGTAGTGATGATCCATCCAATTATTAGGCTTCTATGTAGGGTTCTACACTAGAGTCAGTACCTTCTGGTGGTTTGTGAGTCGATCCACCACCTGTTGAGTAGCATTTAGCATTGGAGGTATCAATTGAGGATGCGAGTAGGATGATTGTACTACATGAGGTTTAGAGGTAGATACCTCCCATGTATCAAGGTGGGCCAAACCCCCAGGAAACTGATGAATATATTGAGTTATTCATGCATTTTTTTCCACCTTGTGGGGGAAACTCTTGATCAGATGGTGGTCCTAGTGGTGATTCTTCTTCATGATTTAGTGAGGTGATGGTGGTTTTTAGTGATGGAGACCCATGATGAGACGATTCTCACTTGGACTAAGTTTGATTGTCTCTTAATGGAAGATTTTTATCCAATAATGTTGTGATTGATGTGTATCCATGAGATTATATAGCTTTTTTACAGTAGCATGACTGTGGAATTGGATTTAGAGTAGTACCCTAACCTTTCATAATACTTTCTGGATATCGTTCAAGATTCATTTTTCCATGAATGAACCTCTGAGTAGGGATTATGATAATATATCAGGGCTTAAGTGATATCTCTCTAAATTCCAATGTATGTTGGAGTTCTTAAGCATGCCTTGGTGGTGGAGAGATTTTTGGAAAAGCAGACTCTAACTGTTGGTGTTGGGAACACAAGACCTAAGACCTCAAGAGCTAGTAGTTGATGGAAATATTAGGGATCCGAACATGTGAGATACTTCAGAAGATAGTCCTATGATGGAGGGAATGTGGCTCCCGGCTCCCAAACTATTTATAGTCAGCTATAAGATAGTCGGTGTTTCTCTTATGATGGATGGGGGCATCTCACGTGAGATTTTCCAACCCGCTATGCTATTAAGAGGGAGATGGTCTATAGACCACCCTACTAGAGAGAGAATTATGATAGTGGAGTTTTTATTGACGGTGGACATAGCAGAGGAGAAAGGAGATCATTAAGAGGTGGTATAAAGTTTGATCTATTACCACCGTCACCCTAGGTGATCTGCATCAGGCTCAGGGAGCTAGAGGAAAAAGATGAGGACAACTGCAGACCATCAAGGCCTATGATCTGGAGGCTTCAAGGGTAATCATAGGTATTATCTGTATACTTTCTATTTTGTTGTATTATTTTTAAATATAGGAGTGAGATACCCTTTTCTTAACACTTCTTACTTGAGTCTTATCCAGGGTGACGTGGGGCATTGGTAGAGACATGTGATGGTGATGTTTGATGTGGATTATAACTTGCAGGAAAGGGGTATACTTTCTCCATCAATACACATTATTTTGATGCGATAAAAAACTGTGTGGGTGGGTCAGTTCCGCTCAAAGTGGATAGTGTTGAGGTGTGGTAGACAAGTTCCTTTGACTTGTGTGTTTGGTATAGTTGTTGAAAAGGTGTATAATAAAGCCCTGATTGTGGTGAACAGGTGGGAAAGGGGGATGCGCTTCATGAAAAAGGGGATTATGTCCTAGAGTCTTGAGGGTGTTTAGAGGTAATAAATGTGAATTTTTTACCCCATATACAGTTATCATAGAATCATGATCCATTTTCCCCTTAATATAGCTCATGTTCAAGGCCTAGTGATACTAGTGGAGCCTTTTAGCTCGACCCTTATGCTTAGAGGCTCTAGAAAAGAGGATTGGAGTCCATGCATCCTAATCTATAGTGTTACCCAACTCTAGTGGAGGGATATCCTTGCATAGAACCTTTACTTAGTTGTAGATAGATTCCCTATAATGTTTTCTTGTTGTGGATTAGTTGCTTACCATCCATCCATTCTCAAATAGTTGTTGTTAGTGGGTGTGGTAGTGTTTCTAGATTTTGGGATAGATTTCCTCCTTCAATTTAGAGTGATCCCAGGACAAGTAGGATGATATCATGTGTGGGTAGATACAAATGAACTTTTATCAGTTGGCTAGTATTACCCTTGGAGCAGTAGATGTTATAATCTTTTAGTTCCCTGTAGTGGCAGTGTTGTTGAGGATTTCTTCTTGAGGACATGTTGATTTCACCTCACCATTGTGAGTTAGAATTCTATATAGACTAGAACCTAGGGAATTCCCTGATATCAGCATCATCATATTGTTTGAATCCCATTAATATTTGTGGGTTGGAGGTGCGGTTGGAGGTTCGCAGATGAAAGGTTTTTTAAGACCAAATTTTTTTGGCTGGGAAGCCTTGTATTGTTCGCTTAGGATATGGATGAGAGACTTGATAACTGAGTCCATCAACCCTGTTTGGATTAGTTCATGATAGTCTTTTTAATTAGTAGCCTCATGTGGTTAGTTTTATAGTTTTATGTGATACACTTGAGGATGAATTCTAGATATTCTTCGAGTGTACCATTTTATTAGGAAGATTTCATTGTGATGAGTCTAGATTTGGCAGGTCTAATTCTTTTGATATGTCTACATAGACATGGGAGTGATAGTGGACCTAGTAGAGGTTAGGGTCATGCTATCTTGAGAGCCAACCAATGGTTTGGCTGTAGTAGTAGATTCTAACAGTGAGTATTTCTTTATACTATTTTTGAGTGAGGTAATAGAGTAGTTGATCTCTTTTTAGTAGAGCCATATGGGTGAGGATAACATGACATATCTCTAGTTTATAGTTGTTACCCCTCTTCTTTTCTATTAAGGTAGGGAGACATATCTAAGAGACTGTATTTGTGAGGATTAGGTGACTGGATATCGACAATACATGTTCATGATGGATTTTATGAAGGTGGGTGTAACGACCCAAAGTTTTTCAATGGAAATTCCCTTCTTATAATTTTGTCATAAAATAACATGAAAACACAACATAATGAACTACTAAGTGATAAGTGAACTTTAAACATATGTTTTTCACTTCTGTGTTTGGAATTTTGAAAATTTGACATACATAGTTGTGTTCAAGATGTTTTTTGGAGTCTAATAAAAGAAAAATATTTTTTGTGAATAGTAACCTACCCTTATGAATAGTAACATACCCTTATGAATAGTGATATACCCTAATGAATATTAACCTTACCTATGAATTGTATAAAAATAATATTCAAGTGAAAGTATGATGTACCAATATTTTAGAATAAGTAAATGAATGTTTTAAAACTGATTTTTAGTAATAAACCATGATTTTAATTAAATAATAAATTAATAATATTTAGAAAATTATTTTTGAAAAATGGACTACATTTTTTGATTCTACACATCGAAAAATGGTTTGGGTAAAATTTTGGGATTTTTCTAAACTACTTGAATTTTTTGTGAATAGTAAAATACATTAATTTACCGTATAAATACATTATAATTAAAACCCACTATTCCTAGAATCACAAGTGATGTAAGCACCAAAATATCAGACTCACGTGCCTTATTTAATATTCTTGGTCATGGATGACTCACTATTCCTTTTCTTAGGAAAAATTAATAAACTAATGAATTTTATATTAATGAAACCCCTCTCCCCTCTACTATAAAAACCACCCTTCACACCCTCATTTCCTCACACCTCTAAAGCTCCAAGACTTCTCTAAACTCTGCCAAAACATCCCCCCTAACCCCTCTCCCACTTTCAAGAGCTTCTGATCTCATCAAAAGACCAACCTAGCTTCCTTAAGGAGGATCTCAAGAGGAAGATTTAAGAGGTAATTTCTCTCCCTCTTCTCCTTTAATTTCCTTTCAAGTTCAAGTTAATTTATTGATCTCTCCCCACCTATCTTCATAAAAATGGTATTTTAACTCCTTTTTTATACATGTAATGAAATTTTATGATGATAATGGGATATTATACCATCCAACCCCCTTTCCCTCTTCCTTTTATTTTATTAAAGAGAACGGTGTTCGTGAGGTATTAATTTATCACCTTCAAGAACGACATGCTTTATTCTTCCATTTCTACCTTCATATATGGTCATGAAACCATTTTTATGGTTGAGCCAGAATTTTTTATATGTATTATTTCTTATTTAATGTTATGGAAATAACTTATGGCCATATTACTAAGTGATAAATTAAAATAAGTTCGTTGTGATCGAAAAACCGCCCAAATTAACCCAAACAATCATCATTTAATTATTATCTAATGATTCATCCACATGGATCTAATATAATTCATTATAAGATCATTAAATATCCTGTAATATCATTAATAAAATGTAATATCATTTCTGGATGTTTACCCATGTTCTACCCAAACTTCAATTTAAGAATACAAGTGAACCACCCAAGAAAAACCATAAAAACGAACATCTCCGAACAATGTTTTTAAACTCTATAAGTCATCCAAAGGAACATAAAATGACATAATGAAACCATAATGAACCCTATTAATGTATAAAAGCTTCTGTAATTTATAATTAATGAATATAATGTCATTATACAGGACATTAAAGATAGGGAATCATTCAGATACAAGGTAAGGGGAAATTCTCGAACCCAACTTTCATCCTTCGGGTTCTCCCTCTTTCACTCCATTTTTTATATGGTTACTCATTAAAAATAATTGGTTCATAATTGTATTTCCTTTTATAGGATATACATGTTCACCACTATTTTTTATTTCAAACAAAATGTTTTCCAAAATAACTCTTCTTCTAAGAACTCACCTTTTACTTCTCATTCAAGGTTGGTGGTTCTTGTATCAAGTATATTATTCCCTCTTTGTTTTGGGAACCCGAAGTTTATGAATGTTTTATTATGAGATGAAACCCATTCCTTTAAATGGGTTAATTATGTTCATCATTGATTTATGTTTAATGTTGAATGCATGATAATGATAATATTATGATGTGACGGGTGCGCCCTGAATTATATAGCGCAATATGAATGTTTGAATGTGACGGGTGCACCTGGAATTATACAGTGCTCCAATGCATTGGGTAAAGTGATGAATCTCATGAGTAAATGTGAAATGATGTGTGAACAATATTCTAGCTTGGTTCACAAGTATGTGTGGTAGTTAACCACTAAGACATGATGTTTCATTTTTATGCATTGCCACATTTCAAGTCTTATATTTATGCTTCCTCTCATGTTCATGATCTTTTTCCCATGTTATGATTATGCTCACCCCATGATATATTGTTCTTATCTATCCTCTTACTAGGATTTTAGCTCACCCCTTTTGATGTATATTCTCAGGTGGCTACATATACTAAGGAGATGTCAAGTGCCAATAAGAAGCTAGAGAAGAAGAAATTAAATAAATGTTTATACTTGCTGTTGTAATTGTTATGTATGGTTCTAATTTTCCCAAGACAATAAACCTTTTGATCCTCTATGTGTAATACTATTATGTTGTTTATCTTTAAAATTATGTAATAGTAATGTAAGAAAAGGCTGGGTCGCTATAGTGGGGAGTATGAAAACCTTCTAAGGATTGATGATAACACCAATCACACTATGATACGAGTTATCTTTCCCTCAGTATTACACCCTAAAGAGGGGTATTTGGGACAATTAAAGTGAACTTTATAGGTTCTATAGAACATTCTTAGGGTTTTCTTATTGGTTTGGTGCAGTTTTTACTCCACCATCAGCATAGCATCATTTGAGTCCATGTTTGGGAGGCCCTTAAGGTCACCATCATATTAGTTGTATCTAGTAGAAGATAGCATTTATGAGCCTATATTTTGTGCTAGAAATTGATTTTGAGGGTTCAGTTCATCCAGGGGCATATTAGGACTACCATGTTACATCATTTTCTGTATTGGTTTAGTGAAGTGGTGTACCGCTAGACCCTACAACTATAGTTGAATTAGGTTCTTGGTGTTTTTCCACTTATCATAGATAAGGAGACATGTGAACACCTAGTTGCATGATTTTTACCCGTATGGGATGGGTTTTGGGTGTGGAGTTTACTTTTTTAGGTACTCAGTAGTGTTAAGATCTTACCATGGGATACCTTTCATGGTAAGTGCTTCCCCTAGGTGCATGACTATAGATAGCATGGTAACCCTTTGAAGAACTCACTGGTCTGGGAGACCTAGTTGAGAGCTCATTTTTCCCCTTATTCCTTGGATTTCGCTTTTAGGGATGGAAAACCTAAAGGTGGGGAGAGTTCAGTGACTCTATTTTTTCTGTGTAAAAATTTGGAATATTTTTAGGAATATTTCTGGAGTTAAGCATTGAGTCAGTATAGGATTCTGGGGCTCAGAGAGCCCCAATGTGATGATATAAAAAATATTAAATATTTTATATCATGCACACATAATTTTTCTAAAAATGTGTAAATGTCCCTATTAGAGTCTCATATTGGAAATCTAAGACTTTGGTTGAGTTTGGAACATGATTTTTACGTTAGGTGTGACATAAAGTTTATCAATGTTGGGTGCCTGATCCGAGGTGACCGTTGGCAGGGTGTGAAATGAAGTTTTATTAATTAAATAAAATTTAATTAATAAAACTACCCCCCTCCCCATTTGGATTCCTACATATGAAAGGGATAGGTGAGGTTCTATCCCACATAGATGGAAAAACCGAGGAGGAACTGAGGTGAGGAGGTGCTGTAGGACCCCATTGTTGATGTCAATCATCACCAGATCAAGGTGCATCAGCTTTTAGGCATTATGTTAGACCCAAAGCTTTGTAGTTACTTTATGAGGTATGTGGATTTATTAGATTTTGGTCCTTATCCCCATATATGTGGTGTTTTAAGGTTTTAGATCCCAATTAAGACTACTAGAGATCCATTGGGTGTAGATTTGTGGGTTTCAGATGGAAATTGGAGGTTTTAGGAGGATTGTAGGGATTTCCCATTCGAAAATCCCAATCACACAACATGTAGTGTAGGAGTACACATCATGTGTTCTTACCATTCAAGGAATATGATATTTTGGGGACTACACATCATGCACTGGGGGTACATGTTGTATAGTGGGCCCAGTCCATGCGGCTAAGGACATGGGTAGGCATGCCATGTAAGGGGAAATGGTCATGTGGAAGTACATGGCTAGATCCTAGGTGTATACAAGACAGAGGAAACTATTATAGGTGGTGACCTAGAACTAACTAATTTTACTTTGATTACATGTATATTTGATGTATTTAATATTAATTAAACATCTTATTATATATTTTTCATTATTATATATGGATTTAATATAATAATGTCCTAGAATATTATTTGCATTGATATGGTCATAGCAGTTTCATGTTATGATGAGAACCTTAAAGTGCTATGAAAAAATTCTTAATATAGTTCTTTGGTTATATAACATACTATGATGGCCTACATAGTATTTATACCTTTGGGTGTAGTTACTCATAAGAAGATGAGTCTTCTTCTCATGAAGTTCGCACATGGTAATCTCCAAGATGGGAGAGTATGATAACAGACCCACCATTAGTAATTGTACATGTTTTAGTGTAATCATAAATTCCTATTTGTGAGAGTGTCTAATGGTCCTTAGACTTTAATATTATCATTAATACATGTCATGAATCGTGAACATAGATTTACTTACAAAAACCATCACACCATATGTTAGCGGGAAGTATGGTACATTGGGTGTGTCATAATTGAAATGTTATTAATGGATAAGTCATGGAGAGATTTGTCCCTTCCATATTTACGGGAGTTAATATCTTTTCACTTTTATTGTAATATGACTATCACAGAAATTTCATGGTCATGGTGTAATGATGTGTTTATTTCATATATTCAAAGAAATACGTATTGAGAAAATGGGTTGATGACACCATCATGCAACCTACTTGAAGAGATATTGTGAAAAAAGGATTATATTACATGGTGAGCATTCATATGTGGTTATTTTCATTATGACATTTAGTTTTTTCTATTGGGTGTCTTAACCCATTTCTAGATAGTAATCATGGACATAAAGTAAGCCCACTTAATACCAACAAGAAAGAATCCTAGAGGGTCACACACTAAGTGTTTCCATTGATCTAGGTTAAATTCAATTTCAATTTAACTAATGGAATAAATATTATTCTCATGAATGGGGGATAATATTATTAAAGTTTTATTGATAACATAAATTAAATAAATTTTTATTCAGTGGCATGTAAATATATATATATATATATATATATATATTATTGATTATTTAATAAATATTTATTTGTCGGTATGTGAATGAAATATTTATTTATGAATAAAATATTTATTTGGGTATTCAATAAATACTTAGGAGTTCGAATGGAACAGGACCATGTCCAGTGATAAGATAATTATTTTCAAGCTGATAAATATTATTTACAAGCTGATAAATATTATTTATCAAATTGGGCAAGTTGGCGCAACATAAAATAATATTATTATTATGTGGCGTGGGTTTTATTAAAGGTTTTAAATGTTTTTAATAGATGTAATGAAATTAAATAATATTTTAACCTAAACCATAACTCTATAAATAAATGCTTATGTTTATTGTGTATTGCCTCCAAAAATTAAGAATAGAGAATTGTTGTGCACAACAAATTCTCTCTTGACTCCTCCTTCTCTCTACCTCTTAAGAATGAGAAATGCAAGAGATATTTCTTCAATACTAAAGAATGAGTGATCAGGAATGAACAATTAAAGACATTCAATTCTCCATACTAGCACTTCTAGATTGAGTAGTGTTTCTCGGAGATCATTAGATCATGTGTGGATCACCGCTAAAGGGAGTCTATCCTTGTATCCTTACAGTGCAATGAAGAAAATTCAAATAGGTCTTTTTAGATGATCAAATTTCATCAAAGAATAATTTTCATAAACCCTGGTATTTATTTCTTCAAATATTAAATAAATTAATTATAAATATGATGTGTAAGATCCTCGCTCATGGTTTTGGGAAATGATTATTAAAATAAATTTTAATATATCTCCCACCACTGAATGCTTATGTTGTGACTAGAACCAATAAGTGGTATCATATCAATCACATTTAAATTTATAATTATATGTTTGATTGTTGATCTATGTAAAATTATGGTTAGATTTTAATTTCATATTATTTGTTTTTTAATTTGATTTTAATTAACATGATTCGAAATATTAATTCTATTTGTTCATGTTTTTTTATTTTCTAAAAGGTATAATAACAAAAAAATAAAGATAGGAGATGCCATCAGAAATTACTAGATTTTTTGCTGGTAAGACAAGGTTACACGGTGTGTACTTGAAAGTACACGTTGTGTACCCTAGTGCACTAAATCTGGATGTTCCAAGAGATACACGTCACACCACACAATAATTACATGCAGTGTATGACGTATGTTAACCAACCAGGGTGGCATAAAGTTTATCAGATTACATGATGTGTATTGGTGTACAATTCATGTAGTCTACATGGGTTAACAGCATAAATCACACAATATTTATGGTCATCATACACATTCAAAACCATGTGATACTGACAACCTTGAGAATTTATGATATACAAGATGTGTATATGGAGTACATCACATGTAGTTCATAAATTCCCACATCTGAAGAACACATCAAACAACTTGGAGAGAAAAAAGGGTGCACAACATGAAGAGATACACAACATGTAACTGGCTTTTATATACCACGTAGTCCACCAAGACACAATCCAAAGACTCAGGCATATATCCCAGACACACTGAAACCAAAACACAAGGCATGTAGTTGGTTTGTACATGTCGTGTAATCTAGTCGAGGTACACACTGAAGACCTGGTAATGTATCTTGGATACACAGAAGTAGAGATACACAGTATGTGGATAGATGTACATTTTACATGTTGTGTAGTATCCTATTAATGAACTGGATTAAAAAATTACATTAAATTGGAAAATTTCATCATTAAATCCTTATTTTATTAATTATCACACCATTGTGTGTTTGAAAATTTAATAATGGTTTTAAATAATTTTAAATTCTCAATTAATATATTATAATAAATGTATCATTATTGGTTCTCGAGTTTATTTTCTATGAATTTTATAAATGATGGGTATCTCCTATTATGTTTCGATGGTCATTGTGATGAAAGGGGATTAATTAAATCATTAATTAATTAAAGAAATCGTGTTCATATTAATAATAAAGAACGAATAAAGAAATAAATTCTAGTCAATTAATTTTTCATATTCACTGCACATATGATTGTTCAGGATCTTGACCAAGACTCATGTATCTGTTGGATGTTTTAATTTAATTTATTTCATGGTTTTTCAATTATTTAATATTAAATTAAATGATGGATTGCGAGTCATCCCTACCTCTGTTATTATATAGAACCTATGTGTCCAAAGATATTTATGTAATCCACTTTTAACCAATCATTTGTTTCCTCTAACCTATGTGTGTATAACAACCCTGGTACTTATAAAATAATTTGTTTTCATTATGGAATTAAATAGTTAAATTCATTATAAATGTATAGTGAAATAAGTGGTATTTATATAAATTAAATAATATATACAAATAGAATAGTAACCTCAAATATTAAATTATAAATAAAATTTATGTATCTTATAAGTGAAAATATGATATATTTATATCATGGAATAAGTAAATAAATGTTTTGAAAATGATAAATTATCTGTTAGTATTTTTGTGACACATAAATTTTTATTTTCAATTTTATAATTAATATAATGATTTAAAAGAAAATTTATCTTCATAAAATAGATTCATAAATTAATATTTTGTTGTCTTGTGATTATAAGATAATTTTATGAGACCTTAATTAATTTTTCAAGTGTCATAAAATCAGTTATAATTTTAAAATTAATATTTTTAAAATAAATGATTATTTTAATTTAAAAAAAAATTATCATATTTAGAAATTAATTTTCAAAAAATTGGGTTCATTTTTGAATTATAAACATCAAAAAATGGTTGGGGTAATTTTTTGGGATTTTTCTGAAAAAGTTGATTTTTTGGTGAATGGTGAAATACGTTAATTTACGGTATATATACATTATAAGTTAAATACACTATTCATTGGGTAATTGCTGGAGTAATCACCATAATATCGAAAAATTATTCATTGTTTTAATATTTTTTTTATAATTCTATAACTATTCATACTCTTGAGCCAAAATAATAAATTAATGAATAAAACAATGAGAAAAAACCTCTCTCCTCTTCTATAAATATCATCCCTCGCCACCTCTTCTCATCGCGCCTCAAAATACTTTAAGCTTGTACAAATTCGGCTCAATACTATTTCAAAGACTCCCCCCCCCCCCACACACACACACACACATCCAAGAGCCTTTTGTCTCACCAAAATACCAAATCATATTTCCCTAAAGAGGTTCTCAAGGAGGAGAGTTTGAGAGTAAAATCCTCTTTGAATTTCTTTTATTTTCTTTTCAATTTATTTTCTTTTATTATTCTCTCCTCACATCCACTATCCAAAGTGACATGATAAATATAGTATCTTAAATATACTGTAATTTTATTATGTTTATGTAATATCCATCATCAAACCTCTCATCTTCTCCTCTTATTCTAAAAAATGAAAACATTGTCTCTGATGTGTCGATTTACCAACATTATGGGTGATGTGTTTTCATTTTCCTTTTCCACCTTCAAGGCTGGTCATAAAACCATTATTATTGTTAAATAAGATTTTATTATACACATTATAAGTTATATAATGTTCTATAAACAATATATAAAGATGATATTAAATAATATGATATAAGTTCGTGATGGTCGTAAAAACCGCCAAAATAAATTAAATCATTTTTATTAATGTTTTATCTAATGAATCATCCTAATATAAGAAAAAATGATATATGGTGTCATTTTAAATTATGGAAATATATTAATACCATTTATTTCTACTTCTATATCTTTTCTTACTTTAAACAAGAAAACCCATAATAAACAAACCATGGAAAGCATGAAATAAACACATCTAAAGCAATGGAAATAGCCAAATATTATTAATAAATGGGTGGAAATTTATTATAAAAAGATTGCATAACGTATTATATATATGAATATAGTTATTTAATTTATTAATAACACTCTTTAAACCATTATGCAATAGGTTTGAATATAATTTAAGTAAGAAGAACTCGAGGTAAGGGACTTTGCCTTTAATATCCTCTTTAATGTCTCTTTTTACAAAATTCCAAAAGAATGTTTTTTTAAATATTATTTAATGAGATTATTTTACTGATTTAATGAAACCTTACTATTTTTAAGAATTATTTATATATTTACATGTTTATTTTCAAATAAATTTTTTTCCTTTTTATGTGCGAGATGTTATTTTAAAATATGTGATTTTCCTTAAGGAATGTTTTTATGAAGCAAGTGTTCTTATTTTATGATTATGTTCTGGTTATTTGGTATTTTTTATGATGAATCTTGTCTCATATATCTCCCTCTAATAAATTAGGTATGTTTATTTTGGAATTTGACCATAATTTTTATTCCAAGTGTAATTGTGATGGTTACACTATAAGGTAGTCATGAGGGATACATCATAAGGTAGTCATGAGGGTTAGATTGTAAGGTAGCCAAGAGGGTTAAAAATCATATGGTATCCATGAGGGTTATAATCATAAGTAATTAATTACCCAATTTACCTAAATAGATTATTTTTTTATGTTTTATGGAAATTTCATGTTTTCACAAAGTAATTTTATAATACATTAAACATGAGAAGTGTATCTTTGTGAAAATGATTTCATATGTTTATAAGTATTCATGGACTAATGGTTTATTTATTTCTTTTTATGAGAATTAATGAGATTTTTTTTCTCATCCCATGTTTTAAAATGTTTTTTCATAAGGTTTAAGGATTTTTAAGAGAAAAGAAGAAGCCAGGCTAAATGTTGTGAATATTATTCATGAATATATTTCTTGTTTAATTAAAATCTTTTATATTATAGAAAAAAAATGGATAATAGTTTAGTAGTATTCAATTTTCATTATTATGGGTTTTCATGTATAAATTATGATATAATTATATAAAACTATAAGATAAAAATATATTTGGGAATATAATATTGTGAATTCTATTTGAATTTACTATTTTATGAAATGCTTTAAGGTCGGGTCTTTATAGTTAGTATTAGAGCACGATTTAGATAAATTTAGGGGTTAGGATGATGTTAATAGAATATCCATAATTTTTTTAACTTATGGTTAAGTTGAAATGATATAGAATTTAAATATTACCATGTTTCTTCATCTAAGATATTTCTGTTCAGAATGGTTTTCCATAGAATAAACGGGGAATCTGAAGTAGGAAGGCACCGGGAGGATGATATCTCTCTGAATCCACAACCTAGAATGTTATGAACTTTAACAAAGAAGTTTTTAATATTAATTTATTAGTTTAATTAGGCCATAAATGGTTTTGGAATTTAGAAAAGAGAGCAACCAGAGCTACCACAAAGGAACTTGACAGTTGTGGATCATTTTATGAGGAAACACCCTCCTATTTTCAGTGGATATTCTGACCTAGTGGTGGATTAAGGGTGGAGTAAAGACCTTGAAATGATATTTTATGTCATTTTGTGTTCATATAATCAAAAATTTAGTCTTTTTATTTATCATTTTAAAGTTGAAGCTGACCATTAGTGGTCAATGGTCAAGAATATCAGGGATAGTGAGGATATTGATACCTTGGAATGGGATGAATTTAAGAATCTTTTCCTTGAAAAATATTTTCCTAAGGTGGTTTGACATAGTATGGAAAATAAATTCCTTGTATTAAAACAAATTTAGGAAGATTCAGTGGTTGTTTATGAAGAAAACTTCACTCGTTCGGTAAGGTACGCACTAAATATTTTCCGATCTCTTAATGGTAAAATCAATTGCTTTTACTCAAGATTAAAGCCAAGATATCGAAGGGATTTAGCCTCCTATAAATTCAAAAGTTATTATAAAATTATACTATGTGATGAGAGGGTATAAATAGACTTTTATAATGATCACATGTACTTTAAAAATAAGTATTAGAAGAGGTCCATATGGTAAGAAATGGGTAAGAATCAATCAAATAAATCTAAAGGTAAGAAAATCCAGTTTCTAATTTGTGAAAATTGTTGTAAAAAACACTCTGTGGAATTCCTTAACAAATCCAGGAAGAGTTTTCAATGTATTAAGTTTGGATATATGGCTCGAGATTTTAAGGAAAATGATCTTAAGTTTAATTCTGATAAGAAAATTCTAAAGTGTTTTAAATGTGGTGAGATGGGGAATTATGCAAATACCTGCCCAAAGAAAGATCTGAATAATGGAAAGCTACTAGATTATAAGTAGAAAGGTGTAGTGAAACACTTTGCAACTACATCAATAGATGTTGGGCCATCCAATGAAGTTGTATGAGGTACTTTTTTTTACACAAATTTTTCTAATGTTTTGTTTGATATGGGGTCTACACATTCCTTTATTTTTGAAGGATTTTTTTTGTAAATTAGAAATTTCACATCAATAAATGAAATCCAAACTTATGGTAAAAACACAAGGAGGAAATATTAAGGAAAAAAGGAATTATAATAATCTTCCTATTGTTGTATATGGAAATAAATTACCTGTAAACCTTTTTTCCCTTATTATAGTATTATGTTATTTTATGTATGGATTGGATTTCTGTTTACCATGATAAGATTAATTTTAGGGTTAAGAAGTTGTTTTTATAAAGATTTTTAGTTTATATATAATAATGAATCCATATCGTTGATAACATATTAGGAAGCTGAGAAACAATTAAAATATATAAATGAAAGTTATATTGAACATATTGTTAAAAATAAGGAAACTATTCAGATTAATGATATGTCAATGATAAATGAATACCTTTATGTTTTTCCTAATTATTTTCCCAGTGTTATATATGATCGGGAAGTTTAATTTATCATTGACTTAGTTCATGATGTTAAGATAATTTCAAAACCCCTCTATGGAATGTCTCAAGTGGAACTTCCAGAATTGAAAAATATGTTGTAGGAGTTTCTTAATAAAGGTTTTATTCATCCTATCACTTCACAATAAGGTGATCCTATTTTTTTAAAAAAAAATATGGTTCCATAAGGATTTTCATTGATTATATATCTTTGAATAATATTACTGTTAATAATAAGTATCTATTTCCTCATATCGATGACTTATTTTATCAGCTCCAGGGAGCTTATTATTTTTCTAAGATTAACTTGAGATACGGGTACCATCAACTGAAGGTTAATAAGGATGACATCCTGAAAACATCTTTTTATAATAGATATGGGCATTATGACTTTGTTTTTATGCCCTTTGGTTTGAAAAATTTCCATGTTATATTTATATATATTATTAATATAATATTTTTTGAATACTTGGATAAGTTTCTTGTTGTTTTTATTAATGATATTCTGGTGATTTCAAAAAGTTATGAGGATCATGAAAAATATTTCAGGATTGTTCTAAAAACTATTAATGAAAATAAGTTGTATGGAAAATTTAGAAAATGTTATTTTTGTTTACAGCAAATTTATTTCCTTGGGAACATTGTCAATAAGGATGGAATATATAGAGTCCTGTTTTTTTGAATCGGGCTAAAATATGAAAGTTTCTGAACTTTTTCATTTACTAGATGGGTTGGTCTTAAAACCAAGCTTTGGGTTTATGATTCAAAAGTTGAGACCGTTTAAAGTGTTGATATCAGTCTTGGGTAAAGGTTCGAGGAGTTTCCTGGGTGGTTCGATGGGTTTCGGGAGAACCATATCAGGTAGTGACATTTTCATAGGCTGCACGCGGTTAGTCAAACCGTGTGGGTCATCCATGTGTGATAAACTAGGTAACCAGTAGTGGATGCACGATCTTCACATGTCCTATCAAACCATGAGAGTTAAACCGTTCGGTTTACCCAGTTTTGAGTTTCAGGTTAAATTAATTAATTAAATTCCATGTTAAAAGGGGATTTAATTAAATGTTGTGAGATGGGGGTTTCAATTAATTAAATTTAAGACTAAGAGTAATTTAATTAATTGTTGCTAAATAGGGGATTTTTTTAATTAAATTGAGTTTGGGAGAATTTAATTAAATAATTATGGAATGTAGAATCTATTTAATTAAATGGTTTTGTAAAGAATTTAATTAAATTGTGTTAAATGGGGAGTTTAGGGTTTATCAAAGAAGTGTAATATTAATGGGTAAAAATAATAATATTATGGTTGTTGTTGTTTTTTTTGTTGTTGTTATATGAATCCTTTTAGTTATTATGTTTTTAATTTGTTTTTGAGGGAGAAGAGAAGGGAGAGGCACGCCCCTCCTCCCCCATACGTGAGGTGCAACCTGGTGAAGCACCACATGATGCAGCCCCCTCCCATGGTGGTGCGATCTCCCCCTACTATCCCTGGAACCCTATGGTGTGAGCTCTCCTCCCATGGTTGGACTTACTATCATTCAAAAATCCCTTCATGGTCACGTTTTACAGCAGGTGTGCACCAACAGGTGCGCACAACCTAGTGGCGCATGACCCCTCCTCTGGATCTCCATCGTCCTTCGATTTTTCTCTGTATTTATTCATTTTTATCTAATGATTTTTCAATTTATGTTCATTATACTCCTTACCCTTCATTGATTTGGTGATTTGACTCTCTTTCATCACCCAGTTTGAATTTGGCCAAAACCCTGGTTAAAGGGGTAATCTGATTTTTTGATGTTCTTCCTTCGATAGGGTATGAAGAAGATGTCTCGGGACCCATTAGTCCATATTCTGATGACCGTCGCTGAAGGAAAAGTGGTCCAGCTCGATTTTATTCACCACCATCATATTCAGGTAAGGCTATATACCCGTTAATTGGTTTCACACCCCTTGAATTAGGTTCTTATAGTTTATTTGAGTCGCAGTTAATTAATTGGGTGTGTGTTGGTCCTCGTTGCACTAATTTTGGGTGTCAATATTGTATTTAGGGTGTTTTGATCAATTAAAAGTACATGTGTGCATTAATTTGGAAGTGAATGTGTGCGAGAGGGTTACAGTTTGAGTTAGAAAGCATTTGTTTGGACAATTCTTTGAGGTAGGGTCCTTAACCTTGCTTTAATTGGAAAAATGTAGTTTTTTTATTTACTGCTTTTGATAAATTTGAATAAAATGTTGGAAAAAATTGTTTGTTGGTGTTAAATGATTTTTTAGATTACAAAATCACATTTTTTTAATAAAACCCCTCCAATGGAGGTGGACTGCCTTCAAGCAAAAAACATAGTGATTATACTGATACATTTTCTTAGATTTCTGATATGTTTTTTCCTATGCTTTCCTAGTTAGAGGAATCTGTTTAAATTATGGTAATATGTTTGCTTATCTATGAGATGTATTACCTCCAATACATGTTGATTCACTTGGTGTAATTGGTAATTATGATTTATTGAGTGGTATATATTGAGATAATTAATTGTGAATTAATTGTATGATTTCAAATTATAATGTAGATAATTAATCAAGGGATTAATTATGAGTTATTTAGTGGGATGAGTTGAGGTAATTAATTTTGAATTAATTGTGTGATTTGATATTTTAATTTAGATAATTAATCAGGGGATTAATTCTGAGTTATTGAGTGGGGTGATTTGAGGTAATTAATTATGAATTAATTGTGTTCTTTGATATTGTAATGTGGATAATTAATTAGGGAATTAATTATGAGTCATTGAGTGGGATAAATTGAGATAATTAATTGTTAATTAATTATGTACTTTAAGATTGTAAAATAGATAACTAATTGGGGGATTAATTATGATATTTTGAATTGGATAAGTTGATATAATTATTTGTGAGTTAATTATGTGCCTTCGATAATATGATCTAGATAATTAATTGTAGAATTAATTAAGGAATGTTGATATTATAATGAGATAGTTAATTATGGAAAATTAATTATGGAATATGATTTGTGATATTGATTAATTAATTGATGGATTAATAAATGGTTTAAATAATTTAGTTAATTATTGAGTTAACTAATGGAATGGATGTGTTTAACTAATTGTTGAATTAGTAATGGGATTTGGGTGGATAATTAATTGGTAAAATTAATTATGTGATAAAGAATGGGAACACGGTCATTCTAAATTGATAAGTACAAATGGTAACATGGTCATCATACTTATGAGAAAATATAATAGGAACATGGTCATTCTAAATTGATAAGTATGCATGGTAACATGGTCATTATACTTATGAGTAAAGATAATGGGAACATGGTCATTCTATTAAGGATTAAGCATGGTAACATGGTCATCTTACTTATGTTTGTGATTTTGGTAGTGTTGGAAATGTGTCTTATAAATATAAAATTAATGAATAGAAATAATGGCACTCCAAGTTATGGCCTCACTTGAGAATATTTTGATCTCCGTCATGAGTCAAAATAGGTATTGAGATATGATATCACCTTTGAATACTTCAGACTCTAGCATGATCTGAAGAAGGTATTAAGATATAATATCATATTTACATATTTTGGACTCAGGCATAAGTTGAAGTAGGTATTGAGATATTATGTCACCTTCAATATTTCAAACTCTAGTAGGACCCGAAGAAGGTATTGAGATATCATATTACTTAGGGAACGCTTCAGGATCTGGTATAAGAATAAGTTAGTATTGAGGTACGGGTATCCATGGGAACCCTATAGTTAAGAAATGAGTAAATAAAGAATATTAAATAATGTGATAAACATATAATTATATATTATTTATATATATATATATAAATTCCTTGTTCAAACTCTTATTCTAGTTGTGAGTCAAAGCAGGTATTTTCATCAGGTAACCTGTTGGAACCTGGACAGGTTGTTGGTTATTTATTCAAGTCTGTTATTGATTCGATATACCTGCACACTGTTTTGTTATATTGCATTGTATAGGTTGATCTAGACAACTAGTGGTTCTATCCTACTGAGATTTATATCTCACGCCCTATTTAGTTCATCATTGCATTGGGGTACCCAAGTAGACTTTCTTATTCTCATGATCTTGGACTTTGTTGTTTTTGTTTGTTGTAACTAGGATTTAGGAGCAAAGGACTGAGTGGAAGCTCAGGATGCTCGTGGAGATTTCCCTTGGGGATTTGAGTCTTTTATTTATTCTTATACTGATATATAAAGCATACTATTTTTGATTACTTCTTTTAAATATTTATCACCATGACATCTATGCATTGCATAAACTGGTGTTGGCGATTTTCTTTATTCAGTTGATATTGCAATTATCTTCTGCTATTGTCATCTATTTATATATTTGTATACTATTGTGAAAACTCTGTTATGGGGGTATAGTCTCTCCAATGACTATACTTACACCCTGTCTACTATTCAGTAGCCTCTAGCATATGGGGAGGCACGCTTGAGGTCATGTGATGACTGGTCTAGCTACCGGTTCGATGGTAATCCAGGTCAGGATGTTACAAAGTGGTATCAGAGCTTTAGTTTTCTTTCTTTTTCCTTTGTCATTCTATTTGGGGTTGGTAGACAGAAGACTAGAAAAGTATCATCACTCGTTTAATAGTCATGCATGGGATTGATCACCCCACGTACGAGAAATGACCAAGTGGCCAGGGTTGGAAATTGATGTTTATATTGTTTGTTATTACAGTTGATCTAATTTCACCTTGGGTGACTGGTGTATTTTCCATTGCTTATTGATGTTGGAATTTTTGAAATTTTCCGTGTCCTGATATGGCAATGAAGTTTCATTACATGCATCATATAGGCACTTAGAATTAACATCACATGCATGTGACATGACATGTAGTTTTATTAGTAGGATGATTGCTAATTTTGATTGTGTGCCTTGGGTGGAATTCCATGTTTTGATCTTCTTTAGCATGCCTACTTGTATAAAATTTTTAGATGATTATATGTCATCATGACTATGCTTTTAGCATGTTTTTTTTTATGCCATGTTTCTATGTTACTGATTATGATAACATGCTAGAAATGTTTTGATGTGTAAATAACTGCATGGGTGGAAAATTGTTGATTGCATTTACGATAGGATACATCTTTGTTTATAAGTTGTATGGGAACCTTAAAACTGGAAAAAGGGTAACCTGGGTATTCAAACCATTGAAAAAAGTGGCTGCTAAAGTTAAAATGTTAAAAAGGGTTTGATTTGATTAAGTTGGAGCCAAATTCCACATGTAATGTGTATGGGTGATTTATGGATTGGTATATGGACACTCATATCACATGTGGTATTTCTTTTTGAAGAACCTGGATTGAATAAATGGGACCCTCAAAGGTCACCTTTTTAATTAAAAGGAATTTAGATGCTAAATTTTCCTATTTACGGTGAAATGAAAATAAATGTTAAATGTTTGAAGAGGAAGTTTGTTATAGCTTGCCTATTTTGCTCTGGGGTGTTGATTGAAAACCAAGTACCTTGTTATGAAATAGTTCTTATGGGTTTGTTAAAATTATTTCAACTTTTTAGAGTTTTAAATGAATTAATGAAATGGATAAAATGAAAAACGGTATTTTGAGCCTATTGAATTCTATTTGTGTGACCAATAGATAGGTTTGATGCTTATGATTTATAAGGGAATAGAACGTGGTAGGTATCACCCTTAGAGCTTGAGATTCCTTGTTTCCACTATGAGATTTTTGACATTGGTGTCGTTTGGGTGTCGTTTTCTCTAGTATGAATTTTGAGTTTGTAAAAAGACACCCTTGTTCAAATGGGTGGTCATTATACTTTGAATTTTGTTATGGGAATAAGCATTGAGGAATGCTTGGTTCATCAGTTTAGATGACTCGGTATGTCGTCATCCTAGATAGGGTTTTTAAGATGATGTGTTGTTGGTTTTTGTGAACTCGAGGTAGTATGTGTTGACATATGTGGTACTATCAAGTGTCTAGAGATGTAACAAACCAGTTAAGTTCGGTGTGATAATGGAAGCTTGTAATGTTAAGGGTGTTATTGGGTTAACTCCAGTGTATAGTGGTTGGGGCATTAAGGTAAGTTCATCCCACTTCTCAAGAATAATTTTTGAGACTCTGGTGTTTTGACATGCCAGTCAGTTTAATTTTAGGATTTCTTGCGAGATGTTGATGTGGTGATCGTGGTTCTTGGAACATCACACATGTGTTTAAAGTGTTTCTGAACTAGTACTCTTATGATTGACTGGTCTTTTCTTTAAATAACATGGACACTCCTAAGGTGGGTTGTGTCACATCGGTTCTGGTATACATGTCAGTGCTTGCTTGGAAACATGACTTCGATAAGGTTGGTGGTGTGCACAACCCTTTGGAAACTCTATTAGTTTTTGGAAGATTTTTAGTTGTAGGCTTTGAAAGAACACAGATGCCTTGGGTGATATAAGAGTTGAGGTTTGGTTGATGACATGTTAGTAGGTGAATCTAAGCTTTTTATAAAGAGTTGACCAGTAATAGTTCGACTGATCTTTTTGGTGGCTTGGGTTTACTCTTAGTGTGCTCTTCCGAATGATATGAGAATATCCCCTATCTTGACCTCATCCTAGAGTCACTAAGATAGTTTTGTTCTTAAGTTGTGTTAAAGTTTTAAAATTCATTGGGCTTTATAAGTAGTTGTTATCTGGGTTGTACGTGGGATGCATGGTTATTTGGGTTATGACTTTATTCATGCTAGGGAATGACAGTTTTAAAGTATCCTTATGATGTATTAACTTGGGAAGGTAACCAAAAGTTGAGTAAGGACTTTGGTATACATGCAGTTGGTGATGGAATTGTTTTAAAGGTATGTCGGCGGTTTAAGGGTGAGTGTGGGTTTATGGGTCGGTGATGTCTTTCAAGGAAAAATTTGTGGTGTGGGAGTCTGACTGTTAAGTGTTGGGACCATTGGTGGAAAGAACCAATGAGCGGGTAGTTGAGGAGATGATGACAGGATCATTTCTCAAGTTGTGTGGGCTCGGTTATGCATCATTTCGATTTTTGGGTTGGATTTTGATCTTTACTTTGGGTTTTAAAGGCTTAAGTCAATGGGATTATGAAATGGTTAAAGGAGCGTTTGGTGTTTGGGAATGCAACATGATTGTTCAAATGAGACTTCATATCCTTGGTGGGTTGGTTAGTGTTTTATTAGTTCCCAATGGCTTCTTAGGGATGATAATTTTTTAAGGTGGGTAGATTGTAGAGTCCCGTGTTTTTTAACCGGGTTAAAATACGAAATTTTTTGAACTTTTTCATTTACTAGATGGGTTGGTTTAAAACCAAGATTTGGGTTGATGATTCACAAGTTGGGACCGTTTAAAGTGTTGATATTGGGCTTGGATAAAGGCTCGAGGAGTTTCCTGGGTGGTTCGATGGGTTTCGGGAGCACCAGACCAGGCAGTGACGTTAGCATGGGTTATGCACTATTAGTCAAACCGTGTGGGTTAGCCATGCGTGATAAACTAGGTAACCAATAGTGGACTCACGATCTTCGGACGGTTTTTTAGACCGTGTGAGTTAAACCATGCGGTTTACCTAGTTTTTGAGTTTCAAGTTAAATTATTTAATTAAATTTTGGGTTAAAAAGGGATTTAATTAAATATTATGAAATGGGGGTTTTATTTAATTAAATTAAAGGTTAAGAGGAATTTAATTAATTGATGCGAAATGGGAGATTTATTTAATTAAATTGAGGTTTAGAGAATTTAATTAAATGAGGATGGAATGAAGAATCCATTTAATTTAATAGTGTTGGAAAGAATTTAATTAAATGGTGTAAAATTTGGAGTGTGGGGTTTATTAAAGAAGTGTAATATTAAAGGGTAATAATAATAATATGATGGTTATTACTATTATTATTATTATGTTAATTCTTTTAGGTATTGGGGTTTTTAATTTGTTTGTGAGGGAGAACAAAAGGGAGAGGTGCACCCCTCCTCCCCCTGCTCTCCCTAGAACCCTATGGCACAATCTCTCCTCCCATGGACGGACCTCCTCTCAGCCACAACTCCCTTCATGGTCGCGTTTTACAGCAGGTGCGCACCACCCAGTGGCACACAACCCCTCCACCAGATCTCCATAATCCTCCAAGTTTTCTCCCTATTTATTCATGTTTCTCTAATTATTTTTCAAGTTATGGTCCTTAGACCCCTTCTCCTTCATCGCTTTGGCGATTTGACTCTCTTTCGGCACTCGGTTTGAATTTGGTTAAAACACTAGTTAAAGGGGTAATCCGATTTTTTGATGTTCTTACTTTGATAAGGTATGTGGAAGATTTCTCAAGACCCATTAGTCCATATTTTGATGATCACCACCAAAGGCGAAGTGGTTCGGCATTATTTGGTTCACCGTTATCATATTTGGGTAAGGCTATATACCCATTAATTGGTTTTTCATCCCTTGAATTAGATTCTTATGGTTTATTTGAGTTATGGTTAATTAATTGGGTGTGCTTTGGTCCTCACCGCACTAATTTTGGGTGCCAATATTGTTGTTGGGTTGTTGCAATCAATTCCAAGTATGCACGTGAATTAATGTGGAAGTGTGTGTGCATGAGTGGGTTGAAATTTGGGTTAGAAAGCATTGGATTGGACAATTCTTTGAGGTAGGATCCTCAACCTTACTTTAATTAGAAAAATGAAGTTTTGTTGATTTATTACTTTTGATAAATTTGACTTTAATGTTGGAACAAATTTTTTATTTATGTTAAATGATTTATTAGATTACAAAATCATGTTTTTTTAATAAAACCCCTCCAACGGAGGTGCGCTTACTTAAATATAAAAACATTGTGATTAAACTGATATGTTTTCTTAGCTTGCTGGTATGTGTTTTCCTATGCTTGTCTAGTTAGAGGAATCTTTTTAAATTATGGTATTATGGTTGCTTAGCTAGGAGATGTATTTCCTCCTTTACATGTTGATGCACTTGGATTAATTAGTAATTTTGAGTTATTTATTGGAATATATTGAGATAATTAATTGTGAATTAATTGTTTGCTTTGAGATTGTAATGTAGATAATTAATCATGGGATTAATTATGAGTTATTGAGTGGGATGAGTTGAGGTAATTAATTGTGAATTAATTGTGTGCTTTGAGATTGTAATGTAGATAATTAATCAGGGGATTAATTGTGAGTTATTGAGTGGGATGATTTGAAGTAATTAATTGTTGATTAATTTTGTGCTTTGAGATTGTAATGTGGATAATTAATCAGGGAATTGATTATGAGCCATTGAGTAGAATAAATTGAGATAATTAATTGATCATTTTAGACTGAATGGACCGAAGGTCAAATTTTTTATTTCTTTTGGATAAACCCCATTTTAAGGGTAAAGGGGGAAACCACACATGACTTCAAATATGTAGAGACATTAAAATAATCCAAAAAATATAGGGTCAATCATCCCAGAACCAAACTACACATAAATACCCCTCCCCAGCATCAACATCAATATGGCATGCCTCCACACTTGCATGGATGCTCAGTAAGATGTCCTGTGAAAAAATTCACGGACCTGGTACCGATGGATGAGTCATACCCTCTCAATCATCTGAATCCTAATATCCATTCACAGTGAAAGCAGCCTTCTCTAAATCCTCATCTGAAGCAATTCCTTGTAGAATGTTTGGGACAAGCCATCGACATACAAAACAACATACCAACTGAGACATTACTCTATTATGTAAAATTTTCAAGGAATCCTTTAGAAAGCCAGAGATCTGCCCTCCGACTTCTACTCATCAAATATAATAAGTGAAAAAAAAACAATCATCAACAATTCTCAATGTAGGAAATAAAAAAACAACTTCTATGTCAATAGAGATAATCGGATTCTATCACTGCCAAACTACGAATTTGAATCGGACCATCAAAAATGAACTCATCAAAGTATCAATAGTTGCCTCCATATTGGGACACCATCAATAAAAATCACCACCATACAACCATCCACAAAGAATATTCACCGATATAAAAGGACACCTTCAAAAACAACCTCACCGATGATGACTACTACCTGGTCGTCAGACATCATCAGAGCCTCGCTTCAACAATCCCACACTCCTTCCCCCAGAACTGTAGCCATAGATCTGATCCAAAGAACTAGGAAGATACACTAGATGCCAAATTGAGTGAGATTTAAAGCAAAAAAGGGGGAAACCCGTGGGAACCAAGGACAGGGCCACACCGATGTCGTGATGCCACAAAATCATCCTCAGACCATCCACCTTCAAGGCCACCATGGAAACCATGGAATCAGCAAGAACCAGAACCTATGAGAGCGGAAGAACCACAAGAGAAGAAAGGGGAGTAGATGTTGAGGGAACAGCATGCAAGTCTTCCCCTCCAGATCGACGCTGAGGGAAACCCTAGCTCTGTGAGCGGGGGAGAGTGCTGCTGCTCAAAGGCACTTCCAAAAAAAATCTCACTATCTTAATTGTGCATTAATTATGTTCTTTGAGATTGTAAAATAGATAATTAATCAGGGGATTAATTATGATATTTTTAATTGGCTAAGTTGAGATAATTATTTGTGAATTAATTATGTGACTTTGATAATATGATCTAGATAATTAATTGTAGGATTAATTATGGAAATTTGAGATTATATTGAGATAATTAATTCTAGAAAATTAATTATGGAATACGAATTGTGATATTGATTAATTAATTGAAGAATTAATTAATGGTTTAAAGCACTTAGTTAATTGTTGAGTTAACTAATGGAATGGATGTGTTTAACTAATTGTTGAATTAATAATGGGATTGGGGTGGATAACTAATTGGTAAAATTAATTAGGTGATAAATAATGGGAACACGGTCATTCTAAATTGATATGTACAAATAGTAATATGGTCATCATACTTAGGTGAAAAGATAATGGGAACATGGTCATTATAAATTTAGAATTATGCATGGTAACATGGTCATTATGCTTATGAGTAATGAGAATGGGAACATGGTCATTCTATTGAGCAGTAAGCATGGTAACATGGTCATATTACTTACATTTGTGATTTTGGTAGCTTTGTAAATTTAGATTATAAATGTGAAATTAAAGAATGGAACTAATGGAACTCTGAGTTATGGAATCACTTAAGAATATTTTGATCTTCGGCATGAGTCGAAATAGGTATTGAAATATGATATCACCTTTGAGTAATTCAGACTCTGGCATGATCCAAAGAATGCATTAAGATATAATATCATCTTTACATACTTCAGACTCAGGAATGAGCCAAAGAAGGTATTTAGATATGGTATCACTTTCAATATTTCAGACTATAGAAGGATCCCAAGTAGGTATTAAGATATTATATTACCTATGGAATGCTTCAAGCTCTGGTATGAGAAAAAGTTAGTATTGAGGTACGGGTATCCATAGGAACCCTGAAATTAAGAAATGAGTAAATAAAAAAATATTAAATAATGTGATAAATAGTTCATTATACATTATTTATATATATATATATATAAAGTCTCAATTCAGACTCTTATTCCAGCTATGAGCTAAATCAGGTATCGCTATCAGGTGTCCCATTAGAACCTAGATGGGTTGTTGGTTATTTATTCAAGTCTGTTATTGTTTTGATATACCTACACACTGTTTTGTTGTATTTAATTGTCTAGATTAAGCTATATAACTAGAAGTTATAGGATACTTATATTTATATCTCACACCCCATTCGGGCTGCCATTGCACTAGGGTACCTGATTAGACTTTCTTATTCTCAAGACCTTAGACCTTGTTGTTGTTTGTTGTACCTGAGAGTTAGGAGAAAAGTATTGAGTGGAATTTCAGGATGATCGTGGATATTTCCCTTAGGGATTTGAGTCTTTTCTTTATTTTTGTATTGATATGTAAAGGACTCTGTTTTGTTTACTACTTTTAGATATGTATCACCATGACATGCATGCATTGTATAAACTGGCGTTGGCCATTTTCTTTATTCAGTAGATATTATTATTGTCTTTATTTTTTTCATCTATTTATATATTTTTATACTGCTGTGAAAACTCTGATATAAGGGTATAGTATCCCCACTAACTATCCTTACACCCTTGATACTAATCGGTAGCCTTTGGCATATGGGGAGGCTCTCTTGAGGTCATGTGGTGACCAATATGGCTACCAGTTGGATGGTAAGATGGGTTGGAATGTTATATAATAATAGTTGATCCTGCCAAAAAAAAGTGGTTGATGAATGGAAAATACCCAAAAATATTACTGAGATTTCTAGTTTTCTTTGATTAGCAGACTATTATTGATGTTTTGTTAAGAATTGTGCATGGTTATCTAGCCTACTAACTAAGTTAATATGAAAAAGGTTTAAATTTATCTAGATAGAATAATGTGATGTTTTTTAGGAAATAAAGTGAATATTTGTGAATGTTCTTGTTTTGGACCTACCTTCTATAAATGGTTATTTTTTCATCTACAGTGATACTTCATTAAAAGGTCTTGGTTGTGTTATGATGCAAAATGATCAGGTAATTGTTTATGCTTCAAGACAATTGAACCCTCATGATTCAAATTATCCTACCCATGATTTGGAATTATCACATGTTGTTTTTTATTTGAAATTTCTGAGGCATCATTTATATAGAGCCAAATGTGAAATATATAATGGCCATAAAAGTTAAAAGTATATATTTTCTCAGAAGGAATTGAACATGAGGCAAAGAAGATGTCTAAAACTGATAAAAGGTTATGATTTCACAATCAATTACCATCCAGGAAAAGAAAACAAAGTGGAAGATGCTTTGAGTTGAAAACATGATGCTAAATTAACCATGTTAAGTTTGGAAAATGACCCATTGGTTAATGATTTGATTAATTTTGTCTTGGAATTTTTTGGTGTAAGAAATTATTCTATTTTTTTCAGGTGTTAGTGCAGTCATCTCTATCAGACAGAATTAAGCAAGTGAAAAAGGAAGAATGTGAGTAATAGAAAAAGGTATAATTGGTTAATAAAGATAAGTTTCATGAATTTAATATTCATAAAGATTTTTTCTTGAGATTTGGAAAGAGATTATGAGTGCCTTGTGATTCCCAACTAAAGAAAGAATTATTAAGTGAAGATCATAGTTCCCAGTTTTTAGTTCATCTTGGAAGCACTAAGATGTACAGAGACCATCAAGAGTATTACTGGTGGGATGGAATAAAAAGAGATATTATTGATTTTACCATGAAATTTTTGACCTGTCAATAAGTTAAAGTATAGTGAAAACTACCAAATGGGATGCTTCAGCCTTTTCCAGTACTAGAGTGTAAATGAAAAAATGTATCCATAGACTTCGTGGTGGGACTACCAAAGACTACTTGAGGTAACAATGTGATTTGGGTTATTATTGATCGGCTAACTAAATCTGCACATTTTCTTCCTATTCATGACACTCTTTCTCTAGATCAACTTTATTGATTTTATCTTAAATAAATTTTCAGGTTATATGGAGTTACTCTCTATATTGTATATGATTGTGATCTCAGGTTCACTTATAACTTTTGGAAAGGCCTTCATAATTCATTGGGCATGGAATTAAATTTCAGCGTATCCTTTCATCCCCAATCATACGGAAATACTGAGGGAACAATTCATACCTTGTAAGACATGCTACGTTATTGTTCAATGGATTACCAGGGAATTTGGGATCAACATCTTTCTTTATTTGAGTATTCTTATAATAATAGTTTTCATTCCATTATACAGATGGCACCTTTTGAGGAATTATATAGAAAGCGGTGTCAAACTCTATCATTTTTTGATGAAGTTATAGAAAGGAAGTTATTGGGACCAAAATTATTAGAGGAAGTGGTTGATAAAGTAAATATTATCCAGAAACATATGAGGATAACTCAGATTGGGCAGAAAAGTTATATAGATAACAAGAGGAAAGATTTTTCTTTCGAGGTAGGTGATCATGTTTTCCTTAAAATCTCACCTTGGAAAAGTGTCATGTTTTATTATAATAAAGAAAATCTAATTCCATAGTTCATTGGGACTTATGAAATCCTGAAGAAATTTGGATTAGTTTCCTTTCAAGTAGCTTTGCCTCTGAGTTTATCACAGGTACAAAAATGTTTTTCATGTTTCAATGTTAAGAAAGTATATGCTAGATCCATTTCAAGTTTTGAGCCCAGAAGTAGTTCAGTTAGAAGAGAACCTTTCATATGAGGAAAAAACTATTCAGATTATTGATCATAGAGATCATATATTGTGGAATAAGGTAATTCACTAGGTTAAGGTGTTGTAGAGAAACCACATAGTTGAAGAAGCAACATGGAAATCTGAAAATGCAATGAGGGAAAGGTATACTCACTTATTTAATAAGTAAATAAAAATTATGAGGATGCAATTTTCATAATGTGGGGAGAATGTAACAACTCAGGTATTTATAAAATAATTTTTTTCATTCTGTAATTAAATAGTTAAATTCATTATAAATGTAAAATTAAATAAGTGGTATTTATAAAAAATTATTAAATCTATACAAATAGAATAGTAATGTCACTTATTAAATTATAAATAAAATTTATGTATATTATAAGGGAAAATATGATATATTTATATCATATAATAAGTAAATAAAAGTTTTGAAAATGATAAATTAAGTGTTTGTATTTTTTGTGACACATAAATTTTTATTTACAATTTTATAATTAATATAATGATTTAAAAGAAAATTTATCTTCATAAAATATATTCATAAATTAATATTTTTTTGTCTTATGATTATAATATAATTTTATGACCCCTTAATATATTTTTCAAAGTGTCATAAAATCAGTTATAATTTTAAAATCGGTATTTTTTTAATAAATGATAATTTTAATTAAAAATTAAATTTATCATATTTAGAAAATTATTTTCAAAAAATGGAGTTCATTTTTTAATTCTATACATCAAAAAATAGTTAGGGTTATTTTTTGGTATTTTTCTGAAATAGTTGAATTTTTAGTGAATAATGAAATACAATAATTTATGGTATATATACATTATAAGTTAAATACACTGTTACTTTATTTATTTCTGATGTAATCACCATAATATCAAAATAATATTCATTATTTTTATATATTTAGTTATAATTCTCTAACTATTCATAATCTTGCACCAAAATAATAATCTATTGAATAAAATAGTGAGAAAACACCCCTCTCATCCCCTATAAATACCACCCCTCACCACCTCTTCTCCTCAAACCTCAAAATCCTTGAATCTTGTCCAAATTATGTAAAATACTCTTCCAAATAATCTACCCCACATATATAATCCTTTGGTATCAACAAAATACCAAATCCAATTTCCCTAAGGAGGTTCTCAAGGAGGAGAATTCAAGAGGTAAAATCCTCTTTCATTTTCTTTTATTTTCTTTTCAATTTCTTTTCTTTTATTATTATCTCCTCCCATACTATATCCAAAGTGACGTTATAACTCCATTATATTAAATATACTGTAATTATATTGTGTTAATGGAATATCCATCATCAAACCTCTCCTCTTCTCCTCTTATTCTAAAAAAATGAAAACATGGTCCGTGATGTATCAATTTACCATTGTCATGGGCGATGTGTTTTCATTTTCCTTTACCACCTTCAAGTCTGCTCATAAATACATTATTATAGTTAAATAAGATTTTATTATACATATTATAACTTATATAATATTCTAAAACCAATATATAAACATTATATTAAATAAAATGATATAAGTTGGCGATGGTCGTAAAAACCACAAACATAAATTAAATCATTTTTATTAATGTTTTATCTAATGAATCATCCTAATATTAGAAAAAAATTATATATGGCATCATTTAAAAATTTTAAAACATATTAATACCATTTTATTCTACTTCTGGTTTTTTTCTTCTATTCGATAAGAAAACCCATAATGAACCAACTATGGAAACCATGAAATAAACGCACCTGAAGCAATGAAAATAACAAAATATTATTAATAAATGGGTGTAAAGTTGTCATAAAAAGATAATATAAGGTATTATATATATGAATTTAGTTATTTAATATATTAATAACACTCTTTAAACCATTATATAGTAGGTTTGAACATGATTGAAGTAAGAATAACTTGAGGTAAGGGACTTTACTTTTAAAATCCTCTTTAATGTCTCTTTTTAAAAAATTCAAAAAGAATGTTTTTTAACTATTATGACATGATGAGATTTTCCTAATTTCATGATGCCTTACTGTTTTTAATCCTTATTTATAGATTTACAAGTTTATTTTCAAAGAAATTTTTTTTCTTTTTATGTGTGATATTCTTTTAAAATATGTGATTTTCCTCGATGAATGTTTTTATGATGCAAGTGTTTGTGTTTTATGATTATGTTATGGTTCTTGGGAATTGATTATAATAAATTATGGTACCTATATATCCCTCCAATTCATTGGGTATGTTTATGTTGTAATTTGACTGTAATGGTTATTCTAAGTGTAACTGCAATGGTTAAACCATAAGGTAGCCATAAGGGTCACATTATAAGGTAGTCATGATGGTTACATTGTAAGGTAGTTGTGAGGGTTACAAATCATATGGTATCCATGAGTCTTACAATCACAAGTAATGTTCCAAGTTACTAAAATATTTTATTTATTTTTTCTATGTTTTATGGAAATCCCATGTTTTCACAAAGTAAGTTTATGATACATTAAAGGTGAGAAGTATATATTTATGAAAATTATTTCATATGTTTATAAGTATTCATGGACTAACAGTTTTTTTCCTTCTTTTTATGTCCCTTATTAAAATTTTTGTGCTCATACCATGTTTTAAAAAAAATTCATAGGTTTTAAGGATTGGTAATAGAAAAGAAGAATCCAAACTGAATGTTGTGAAGATTATTCATGAAATATTTCATGTTTTATTAAAAACTTGTGTATTATGAAAAAAATGGATACTATTTTAGTAGTATTTAATTTGCATGATAATGGGTTTTCATGTATGAATTATGACTTAATTATATAAAACTCTAAAGTAAAAATATCTTTGGGAACGTTAGAATGTGAATTTTATTTTAATTTACTATTTTATAAAATGTTTAAGGTTGGGTCTTTATAGTGTGAGTCATAAATATATGTAATTAATGGAGTGTCCCAAGGTGCATGGAGGTGGTTCAAGATAGATCCATTATGATTCCAACTCAGGTGATACATAGGTGGATAGGTGGAATATTGTAATTTATTCCAAGACTGATAATAGGAATTATTTCCCCTAGGTCAAAGGTTGATTTAATTTATGCTCAATAAATCAAACATTTGATAAATCTCATAAATGAGTCATTTAATTATTTATTTATTACTATCTATAAAATTATTTATTTTATGGATTCAAGGTCTTGATCACATAAATAAATGAATTAATATGAAAATATAGAAATTAAATAAACGAATTATGTGCAAAAATTTATCCAACGTGGTTAATTAATTAAGTAACGTACACTTAATATTAACAAGACAAGTAAAATATAAAACAAGATAAAATTTATGTATAATAAATTAAAAATCCCTCAATTAAATATTAATTCATACTTGGCCTTTCATTTCTTGATTAGGAATTAAACTCAATATAACTAAGTGTTTGACCAACCCTTGTTGGGAAACTTACTTTTATAAGGGGAGTTTGTATGAAGGTTTTTGGGTTGACTTAACCATTTTACATAAATAGGAGTATCCCTTTATAGACTCGATGTAATTTGGAGGCAATATTTTAGGAAATCCAAGTTAGGAATTCAGGATAGGGGATTCCACTCAACGAATCAAGGAGCTGCAAGCCCATAGTTGGAAAAGACTTTCCTACCTAAATACCTTCAAGTATCCTGGCCAACCCTTTTTGGGGTTATGAAAAGGGGAATATGGATCATTTCCACTATTATTTCAGAGAAATAAGAAATTCCAAGTTCAATGGTGAGGTCTATTAGAATTTCATTAAATGGTGGTAAATTTAATAAAATTAATTCATTTATTATATCTTGCCCAATTTTTAATCAAGAAAAGTGCTAATAATATATTATTTTAAATTGTAGAAAAAATTAAAAGCTCATTATCCAAATTATGCCTATAATAAATATTATAGAAATACAACCTCCTAACTATAAGTAACATCTAGGAGTGGTTTATACGTCTTTGGGTTATGATACTCCATGAACAAAAATCATACATGCTAGAATCCTCAATGCCTAATCCACCTACAAAAGAGGCGAGTGGTGAAGATTTCCTGGCCTACAAAAAGCATTTGAGCGATGTGTTTAATGTTCTATGTTTGATGATTTCATCTATGTATAGTGAAATCATGATGTCTCATGAAAACATGGATCTTTATAGCATGCTTGAGCACCTTCATGGTCTTTACCAAGAAATATCTATCCAGAAATGGTTTGAGATTTCCAAGGAACTCTTTTAGAGAAAGCTTGGATAGGGTGTCCTATATGGGCCTCACCTAATCAAGATCATTAGCTAAATTGATCACATATAGGTTCTAGGGTTTAAAATCTCTAAGGAACTGGGAACTAACCTCATTCTGGATTCACTCCCTCAGATCTTCTCTAATTTTGTTATGAATTTTAATATGAACAGCACTGAGAAGTATTTGTCATATATTTTTACTCTACTTTTCCAAGTGGATAAGGATGAGAAGAGTGAAAAGCCTTATGTACTTATAATGAACAAACAGAAAGGGAATGTGAAGATATTTAAGCCCAATGCTTCTTCATGCCCTTCTAATAAGATGAAGATCAAGGGGAAAGCAAGGGAACATGATGTTGTCTCTTTTTTATGTGTAAATAAGGGCCACTGGAAGAAAAACTACACCTAGCCAAATAAGAAATGGGAATCTTCAGAACATTTTTTATCAAGTAAAATTTATATATTTCTACAAATTGGGTATTAGATATAGATTGTGGTGCTCACATATGTATTCAAATACTGTAATAAGTATTTTTAGAAATATTAACCATAGGGAGGTATATCTATGATCATCCAATAGAGATAAAAAAATTAGATATCAAGGACTATCACCTCATGTTACTGAATATAATGATCTTGGTTTTAAAGGGTTTTTATTATTTGTCTTCAGTTACCAAAATCATAGTTTATGTTTCAAGACTAGATACAAATGGATTTATTTTCAAATTTGGGAATAAATGTTTCTTTTTTTAAATGATATCATTTGTTGTGGAAAGAAACATTTAAATAACGGTATTTAGGTGTTGGATTACACAAACCAAGTAATGATAATCGGTAATGAAGTTACTTCATATGACTCATACCACACCCAAATTTTTCATCACTATCTAGGGTCATGTAAACAAAAAGCGCTTGATTAAATTAAATCAATATGGATATTTAGCTTCTTTTGAACTAAAACCACTTGGTGTATGTCACGCATGTTTATAAGAAAAAATTACCAAAGACTCATTTAGTGGTAAAGGTGAAATGGCTAAATATATTCTTGAATTAGTTAATACAGATGTGTGTGGACCATTTCCTAATGAAGTAAGGAGAGGGTACTCATTTTTCATAACTTTCACTGATGACTTTAGTAGATATGGATATGTCAACCTAATGAGGTAAAAATCAAATTTTTTTGATAAATTCAAGGAATACAAGAATGAAGTTGAGAACTATCTTGGTAAGAATATTAAGAAACTCTTCTCAGACCATGGTGAATAATATCTTTATTAAGACTTTATTGATTACTTATGAGAGTTTGGGATCCTATCCCAACTCACTCCTCCTTACATGCCTCATTGGAATGGTGTAAGTGAAAGGAGGAATCGTGCCTTGTTGGACATAGTGAGATAAATGATGATTCATGATAGTCTTTCATTATCCTTTTGGGGATGCGCATTAAAAACGGAGTCACGTATACTAAACTAAGTACCAAATAAATAAATAAATGGTATTCTATATGAATTTTGGAATTTAAAGAAAACCATGTTATCGAATTTACATGTGTGGGGAAGAGAAGTATTTGTTAAGGCCTTTTTAGGTAAAAAACTTGCACCCCAATGCATAAAGTGTACCTTTATAGGATACCCCAAGGAAACAAGGGGATATTATTTATATGAACCCTTAGAAAAAAAAGGTTATAGTGGAAATACATGCCATATTCCTTGAGAGGGATCACATCTCTAAAAGAGATAATGGGAGGGTGATAGAATTCAATGAAGTTGAGGATCAAGGAACACAAGAGTTAGTATAGGAACAAATTCCACAAATCCCCATGGAAGAAGATATTGTTTCAGAAACACAAGTACTACATAGGAGTACAAGAGAGTTAGAGAACCATAATGTTATGGTTTTCTAGTCATCGAGGATGATGAATCGTTATTAGTTGATAAATATGATCTTATAAACTATAGGGAAGCAGTAAGTGGCATATATGTTTCCAAGTGGAAAGAAGACATGAATTCTAAAATGGATTCCATGTATCAAAACCAGGTATGGATTTTGGTATACCCTCCAGTAGATATAAATATTGTTGGTTTCAAATGGGTATTCAAGAAGAAACTAGACATGGAAAGACATGTCATTACCTATAAGCTATGACTAGTTGAAAAGGGGTTTAAATAGTGTCAATTCACTGACTATGACTAAACCTTTCTACTAGTTACAATGTTGAAATATATTATAATTCTACTTACTATCACAGCCTTCCATGATTATGATATTTCGAAAATGAATGTCAAAACAGCCTTTCTTAATGGGAACCTTTAGGAAGATGTCTATATGACACAACTTGAAGGGTTTGTGACTCTAAATGATGCCAACATGGTATGAAAGTTACAAAAAATAATTTATATATTGAATAAATCAAATAGGTCATGGAACATTAATTTTGATGAGGCCATAATGGAATTTTGTTTCATAAAGAATGAATGTGATCCATGTGTCTATAAATAGTTTACTAGGAGTGAAATAATTTTCTTAAAAGTATATATTGATGAAATATTACTCATATGAAACTAAATACTAATATTGCAGTCTGTTAAGACATGTTTGAATAAATGCTTATCTATGAAGGACTTTGGTGAGGCAACATATATACTTGGTATCATTATCCATCATGATAGATCCAGGAGGTTGCTGGCCTAAGTCAAAGTACATACATTGACAAGATATTGAAGAGATTTAGTATGGAATAATCCAAGAGGGTATTTTTTTCTAGCATCACATGGAATTAATCTATCCAAGAAAATGTGTCCTTAAACACATGAGGAAAGAAATAGAATGGAAAGGATTACATACACGTCATCGATTAGGTCAGTCATGTATGTTATGATATGTACTAGGTTATATGTTTCCTACACATTTAGGGTGGTAGAAAGATATCAATATGATCTAGGTGACCATCATTGGATGGTAGTCAAGACTATCCTTAAGTATATGAGGTGTACTAAGGATTTGTTCCTAGTATATAGAGGATATGAGGAACTAGTCATCAAAGGATATACAGATGCTAGTTTCTAAACTGATCAAGATGACATGAAATCTCAAACGAGACACATATTCACTTTGAATAGAGGTGTTGTTAGCTGGAAGATTTCATAGAAAGTTATGGTTGAAAATTATGCAGTAGAGTTTGAGTATATTATGTCTCTTGAGGTAGCTAAAGAAGTAGTATAGATGTGTAGCTTTGTCTAAGATCCCGATGTGGTATCTATCCATAAAGATCATATCATAGTCTATTGTGATAATACTATAGTGGTGGCTCTTACAAAAGAGCCAAGGTAACATCAGCGGATGAATCATATACTTTAGAAGTGTCCTTTATTGAGGTATTTTTCTTGGAGGGGTGAGGTTTTAGTGAACAATATTTCCACAAAAGACAACATGGTGGACCCCCTGACTGAAGCCCTAACTTAGTAGAAACATGATCATCGTGTGAGGTCTAGCGGATTGAAAGTCCTAGGTAGTTTGCTCTAGTCCAAGTGGGAGTTTGTTAGAGTTTTTTTCCTAGTAAAAACCAATTGTAATTTGATTACATGTATACTTGATGTATTGAATATTAATTAAAAATATTATTACATATTTTTTATTTTTTTATATAGCTTTAATATAATAATGTCCTAGAGTATTTGTCACTTTGATATGGTAATAGCAGTTCCCTGCTATGATGAGAACCTTAAAGTGTTGTGATAATCTTATTAATATAGTTTTATGGTTTGATAACGTATTATGATGGGACATTTAGTATTTAGACTATCATGTGTGAGTACTTTTAAGAGAATGAGGCTTCTTTTCATGAAGTTCATACTTGGTAATATTCAACATGGAATATTAAGAGAATAGACCCTATGGTATGAATTTTTCATGTTTTAGTGTCATCAAATATTTCTATCTATAAACATGAGTAATGGTCTTTAGACTTTAATACTATCATTAATATATGTCATGACTCACGCACTTAGATTTACTGACAAAAACCATCATGCCATATATTGGCGGGGAGAAGGGTACGTTGGGTGTATCACAATTGACATTCCATTAAGGGATAAGCCAAGGAATGATTTGTCCCTTCCATATTTATGGGATTTGATATATCATCCCTTTGATTGGAATATAACCATCACCTAAATTCCATGGACATGGTGTAATGATGCGTTTATTTTGGATAGTAAAAGAAATGTGTATTGAGCAAATAGGTTGATGACACCATCAGGCAATCTTCTTGATGAGATATTGTGACAAAGGGATCATATTACAAAGTAAGCGTTCATATGTGGTTACCATTGTTACAATATTAAGTTCTTTATCATGGGTTCCGTGACCCGTTGCTAGATTTTAATCTTGGACTTTAGATAAGTCTGCCTAATACCAATGAGAAAGAATCCTAGAGGGTCACACACTGAGTGTTTCTTTTGATCTTGATTAAATTATATTTGGATTTAATTAATGGAATAAATATTATTCTCAGGACCGAGGAATAATTTTATTCAAGTTTTATTGATCGCATAAATTAAATAAATATTTATTCACCGATGTGTGAATAAAATTATATTAATTTATTTTATTTAATATTTAATAAATATTTATTTACTGGTATATGAATGTAATATTTATTTATGAATAAAATATTCATTTGGGTATTCAATGAATATTGAGGAGTTCGAATGGACCCAGATAGCGTCCAGTGATAAAATAATTATTTACAAGCCATTAAATATTATTTATCAATTTCCACAAGTTGATGCACCACAAAATAATATTATTATTATTATATTGCATTAGGTTTATTAAAGGTTTTAAATATTATTTAATGGTCGACATGCAATTCAATAATATTTTAACCTAAACCTTAACTCTATAAATAGACTTTAATGTCTATTGTGTGTTGCATCCAAAAATTGAGAATAGAAAAAAAAATTACACAACAAATTCTCTCAACTTCTCTTTCTCTCTCCTTCTCAACAATAAGAAATTAAAGAGAGATTTCTTTAATACCGAATAATAAATTATCAATAATAAAAAACACAAGACATTTTATCCATCATGCAATCACCTGAAGATTGAGTGGTGTTTCTCAAAGATCATTAGAGCTTGTATGGAACACCTTTAGGGGATTCTATCCTTAGATCCTCACAATGCAATGAAGGTAATCTAAAAGGGTATTTTCTGATGATTAATATTCATCAATGAATAAAGTTTCTAATCCTGGGTATTTATTTCTTTAAATTTAAATAAATTAATTATAAATTTTTTATTCAAGATCCTTGCCCATGGTTTTAGGCAATGATTATTAAAAAAAATTAATACATCTCCCACCACAACACGCTTCTGTTATGCCCAAAACCAACAAACACGACCAAGTATACTGGCATGAGCCATAGTTTATAGGCACAGGCTTCTATACACGGGAATAACTAGGGACACAGGCTTAGACCGGGCCAAGAGGAACACGCAATGTACTATGGGTTCACGCCATGTATGGAAACATGACCATCCAGGCCATGTGTGGGAGAGGATATTCCTAGGGGTTCAGATGATGTCACACATCATGTGACATGGGGTACACACCATGTATTCTTCTTATACATTCCAAGTACTGATAGGTAATAAAACATAGGTCCTATTTTAAGAGACATGTTTTATACTACAGGTACATGTTGTGTACTCCCCTAAAAGACTTATCCCTCATGCATCTCTATCTTCAAGACTGAAATGGACTCCCATGAGTAGCCTCTCATGATTAGTTTTCCATATAGAACATGATGGTAGCCATGTATTTGGCGTGAGAGATGCGATGTAAGGTGATGCTTGTGGGATGCTTGTTATCAATGTATAGATGAGTATCAATGAGAGTGATACCTTGATCTATCCATATAAGGGTGCAATGTAGTATTATGTCCTCTACATAGGATTGTGATCCCCTCAATAGGGTGAGTTCAGATAGATTTTGTGTATCCCTACAAGAGTCTGGGGTGGGATCTTATATTGGTTTGTATTTCCAAAGTTGGGCTTGTGGTATGGGCAAGACCCTCATGAATGGGCATTGATCCCCTACTTAGAGAGTTGATCCAGTTGGGTTTTCAGTATCATTGTTTGTATGATCCCATTCTTAGCGGGTAGTTCTATATTTGGGTTTTCAGTATCTCCCAGTGGTCTTGGTCATGGTACCCTATCTATTTATTGTGTCTTTTAGTCTCGGTAGGGTTTGTGGTGTCCCCCAGTAGACCTGGGTTTGATCCCTTATCTGAGCATTATGATCTACAGAGTTCCAGATTTAGTTTTTGGTGTCTCCTAGCAGTTTTGGGTGTGATCCCCTATCTGAGTGTTGAGATATTATGGGTTTCAGTAGGGTTTGTGGAGTTCCCCATGAGACATGGGTGAGATACCTTATACATGTATTGAGATTTGATGGGTTTCAATGTTACTTTCTCTATGTAAATACCCAGCGATCATGTTCTCTCGGATATACATCATTAGGGATGGTAGGGATATGTCATCAGATTTGTGATACCTGATGAGTGAGAACTCTCAGACAATTTCCCCTAGGGATGGAAGAGATATACCTGATGAGTGAGATATATTAGATGAGTTCCATTAGGGATAGTAGGGCTCATGGAGTGAGTTATTCTAGACAATCAATAACTTTGATCCTCGAGTATAATCTTGCGGTAAGTTTTATGGTTGTGACCATGAGACTTGGAGTCTGAAACAAGTATATCTAGGTTATTCTGGGAGTCCTTGCAGTTATTTATCATATCTTTATTGACATATCACATGGAGATGATATGACTTGTCATGTATATCTGAGGAGTGTTTGATATGGAGATTCATGTTCTCTCTCCCTTGGGATTTTGTACCCTCTAGGTATGGGTCAAGAAGATTGTTGTCTTGTGGTTTCTCCCTTTAATTTTGAGTTTTTGAGGTGCCTATTGGGTATTGTTATACTCACCCCCACATGGGATCTTCCCATACATGTTATGTATTATGCAGAAGATAACCCTTTTGACAGAGTCTTAGAAGGACTCAGAGTAGGTGGATCATAGAAAGATATACAGACCGAGGTGTGTACTGATGGTGGAATTTGATAGTATTCCCCTCCAACTGAGTAGGTTTGATGTTTTATCAGTTTTCAGTGAGATTTTATTTTTCCCTTATCATTATTTTAATACTTTTTTTGTACTCTGATTGTGGGATAGATGTATGCATACATTTTTGGTATCAGCTATATTATTATCTCTACATTGTTTCTTGGATATGGATGTGTGTGAATGTATATAGGTACCATTGGATAAGGCCTCCCATTTATGTTAAATGCCTACTTATCACTAGTTTCCAACCCCTGGACTATTAGAGGTGAGCTTGGGGTAGTCACACTCAGCTGTTAGTCGGCTAGGCGAGCCCTAGTCACTGGTGGAAATCCCACCTATACCAATAGTTCTTTCCCAACGGTTTGAGAAAACTGTTGGAATAAAGAACCTATACCAATGGTTCTATGAAACTTTTGGTATAGATTAATATATGTTGGTTTTTCCAATGGTTCGTTAGGAACCATTGGAAAAAAACTTTTCAATACCCAACGGTTCATAAGAACCATTGGGATAGACCTACCTAAAATTCCTCAACCCTCCTCACATCCTCACTTCCCCTCGCATCGTGCCCCACTTGTTCTTACCTAAAACATTGCTCCTCTCCATCCCAACTCCCCCTCACCGCCACTCCCATCCTAATTCCCCCTCACCGCCTCCCTCATCCCCCTCGCCGCTCACCGCTCCCCACTCCCCGCTCACCCCTCCCCGCTCGCCATCTCTCACGCATCCCCCTCCTCGTCCTCTTCTAATAGAGAATACCCCCAGAGGTTCCACATCCACCCTAGGTCGAGATTTCCCTCACCTGACGTGAATCCCCCTAGTTTGAGTATCCCCTCTGGTCCGGCATCCCACCTAGGTTGAGGATCCCCTCTGGTCTAGCATCCCCTTCTTCTAGTATTATTTGGCAGTGAGTCCCAAATCCTCTTCTGGTATGGTTAATTGATTCATTTTTTATTTTGAGTTTTGTTGATTCAATTTGTACCATTTAATATTGTTTCATTTATCTATGATATATGATTGATTTTGGTTTTCTTAAAACATAAAAATAGTTATCATTGTAGTGTTTGTAGATATAGATCATTGGAAGTTCATATAGAAGATACCACGAGAACATTATTTCTTTGTGATTTAGATGAACAATATATGATGTGTTTCTAGTTTTATAAAGAATATCATATTCTATGTGAAATCATTTGGAGCTCATAAAAATGTTAAGAATGTTTTGTGTGTAGAATTATTCATTCCATTAATGCTTTTTGGATGCAGTTTTCATGTTAATGGAGTGTTATAATTTTCAAAAGAAAATGTTATCTAATACATACTATTTTAATATGTACATGATACATGTGAAGTGAAATTGGTTTATAGATAAATGTGTTGTTCTTTTTGGATTCACATACAATTGAATGGGTAACTATATTTTATTAAATAATAAAGTGTTATCTAGATGCAAAGTTCCCTATAAATATGGCATTAACTCATGGGAAAGGTGTTGAAACTTTTTTAGAGATTCGATTAACAAGAATGTATTTTCATATTTTCTCCATATTGATTTTTTCAATGGAATAACAACACTATATGAAGGATTCATTTTGAAAAAATATTTTCCTTCAAAAAATATATGTGTGTGTGAAGTATGTCTTATGTGAAATTTCCATTTTAGTGTTGTTTTATATCAACAAGTATGGTAATAAGGTGGGTTTATCAACTTCTAAGTTATAACACTGACTGAGGATTTCTTCTCAACACTGGAGCACTTTTATTTGTAGCTTAAAAATGTTTTATTTTCTTTGTGCTTTCTTATTTATCACATTCTAAACTTGTTTATGTTGAGGAAACATGGTTTTCTATTCTTTCACATGTTTATTATTATTTGAAAATTTTATATTCACTTGAGAAATTAACTCTCAATGTTTTCTGTTTTTTTGGTTTATCTTTTTATAACTCATCAGATTATATGATCAAACATTCTTTTTTATCATGTTAAATCTTCTTCATAGGTGTGGATCCATTTGTAGAAACTGATTTAGAACATGATAAAATTGGCTTTTTTCCCTTACCACTAATCAAATTCTTTTGACTAGGAATCAAATTCATACATATGATAGCTCCATGACCAACATAATTAGACCTTCAAAAAACTTCTTCGACTGCTTTTGATTTTCCTTAGGAAATCTATTAGGATCTTCTTCAGAAATGTCAACTACTAATCCAATTCTACTATCTCTTTCTTGGATGGTTTCCATTTCCAGTTCAAATTTTCTATCATAAACATTATAGATATTTATTTATATAATTTCCCCTTATCTAACTTTGATCCTTGTTTATAGGTCATATCATGGTTCTTTCGGGTCCACCTTAGACGTGATTTGGAATCTGCTGTTAAAGGTAAAGCAGTTTAGATCATCTTGGTTCATCTACCACCATTTGCCACCATTTGAGGTTGGTTTATTCTTCCCTCTATGTTTGGCCCAATTTAATTTGGGGATTTTTGTGATTTATGTGCCCATGAAAAATCTATATTAGGTATGAATTTCATGAATAAGACTACTTTACATATTTCCCCTCTTATGATTTTCCTTATATGATATCATTCATTTCTATGTATTTTTTACTCCAGATATGGAACTAATGGATATAATTATTAATATGTATTGACTTATTATTATTAATTTCATGATTGATTATAACCCAAATGAATGAAATTATCCAAGATAATATAAACAAAAATAAGACAAACTAAATCTAATGGAAATTTCCCAAACAAACTTGTATCAAACAAAACCAAACTAAGATCAAACTTGAGCCAAACTGATTATATACCATTAATAGGAAGTTTAATTGTTAATTAATAAGAATGTACTATTTGATAATATCATTTTAAAACATGGATATGTTTCCCCCTTGCTTCCAGGAACATGATTTGACCCATGGGGTGTTGTGGTTCTTATATGTTGGGTGGTGACGTGTATAGTCACAGGAGACAGGTATGTTTTAGTTTAGTTTTTATTTTATTTTCTTTATTGCATTGGCCAGTTAGGTCTTTTACTGCTTTCTATGGATAGAGGGTAGTTATATTCTGTGAAGGGGTTCAGATTGATTCAGTCTGTTGGCTTTGATCCGAGGTAAGATTCTATGGTTACTACTTGTCTCTCACCTCATGTATTTGGGGCTTTCGGTGTTTTTGACTCCATATTATGTTTTTGGTAGGGCGTTGGATCGTTTCGTATTGGTTTGGGTGTATTTGGTTCTCTGCTTCCAATCGGGGTAAGGCTTTAATGTCATTGGTTGGTTTCTCACTGGTTATTTAGTGTCCTTTATGTATTTTAAGGTTCCTAATATCCTTTGTGTAGTGCGTTGATCCCTGCTCATTGGTTTCAAGTCACCAAGTCAAGGACGACTAGCCTGTGTGTGCATAGGTAAGTAAGTATATGTATGTGGATTCCCCCGTTACGTGTATAGTCATCCATGGCAGTGATTATGCACGTATGGGGCTAGGTGTGCCCATGTATATATATATATATATAAATGCATACGCAGGTGAGTGGAGACTAGTATATGCATATAAGCATATGTGTAAGGATCCCCTTACACATGCTCCTGGCCATGCAGGTGTGTGCATAGGGGCTAGGTGTCCTTGAATGTGTGTGAAGGTGTGTATACCCAGTGGGGGAGTAGCAGCTTTTAGTTAGAAAGATCCAAGATCCGAAGTGGATGGCTTGGTTCCACCTTGAGGTAGGGCCCCTCTCCTAGCCTCTTTAATTAAAGAATTCTTTAAATTGAATTTAGCTTCTTTCTTAATTCTGCTTAATTATATTGAATTTCATATCTTAAATAACTTTTCTTTAATATAATTGTTTCATTTGATAAATAAAGTCATGTTTTTATAATAAAACCCCTCCAACGGAGGTGCGATTTCTGCAAAAACTCACAGTGATAGTTATGTTGATCTTTCTGCTTAACTTATTGCATTTTATTTGTGTTGAATGAGTTTTAGAATAAATGTTAAATATAATTAAATTAATCGTGTGATAAAGTAATTCCATGATTTTATAATAAACCCCCACCAACAGAGGTATGATGTCTTCTAAACCAAAGAGTAGTGATATTTATTTGTATCATGTTTAGATTTGGTTTGAGTTTTCCATATGTCTCTTGTTGGTGTTTGTTTTGTGTCTAGTTAGTTTTTATTTTCTTTTAATAATATAAATTGGATTATCATACCTGTTTATCTCAAATGACATTTCCCAAGTAGGCATACTCCTTGACCATGACACTTTCCTTTTCACCCTTTGAATATTATAAATGAAATTTCCATGTTTAGGTGAAGTGAATGAATTTGTAAATGGTTTGTGTAGAGTGTATGATTATTTTTCTTCATTTTGTTGCCCTTTAGACATTGTGTCATTGTGCCACTCGCTATAACCTTCCAGCAATCCCTTGTTATAGCATATTAAATAGTTGATTTGTTATATCATGTCTGTTGTGACCTTATCTTATGGCTAAACCCATTTGGGGTGTTTTCCTAGCCTCTTGGCCACCCCTTTGGGTGTTTACCATAGCCCATATATCTAAAAACACTGATGGTGTCATTGTTTAACATCTATCAGGCTTATGGTGCTCCCCACCATAAGATTCATCTTACCACCACCAATTCATATGATTTAGTGCATCCTCCTTTTAATATTCATATTGAAACATTTCTCCCATGTTCTAATGAAAAGAATTATAGTGGGGACACTCACTAAAGGCATTCTGCTCACTATGGTGGACCTGTGTATAGAAAAGTATAGAACGATGCTGGAGAGATCCCTATGTCATTTCCCAGAGAATTTTTGGAAAGCTGGGTGTTTTAGTGTATCAGGATTTTGTAGTGGAGAAAAATGGCCAATTGGTCATGGTGTTTGACGTTTTGAAGGGCATATTTCATAAATAGGTGTTGTTTCATGCCTTGATATGAAGGTCAAAGGCATTTTGTTTGGAAACACAATTCAAAAATGAGTTTCTATGTCATGAAGTTTAAGATTTTAAAAGGAAAGTTTGAATGGTTTTTTTATTCCGCGAGTATTCAATTGGTGGTTTAAAAGGTTTCCAAAATTATGGACACTATGTACAATTAAAATGGAGGTATTCTCCCAAGATATTTAGATATTTTAAGTGGTGGATTTAAAAGGAGATATCTGTAGACTATGTGGATGGATAGTTAATAGTTTTCAATGGATAACGATTCAAAACATGAAGAAGTTAATGGAAAACTACAGTGAATGTGACCAAATATTTTGGAGTCTTATTTAGTATATTTATTTGAATTCAAAAACATGTTCTTTCACATGAACACTTCGAGAAGAAAGAGCATAGTTGTGCATGAAAATAGATAGCATATATATATTTTATGGGTCCATTATGATAAGGGGAGATACCTACACAACATTGCAACATCTAGTTATTGAATAAAGAATAAGGGAAGGACAAACCTAGGCTATATTGATATATTTGTTTCAAAGAGGAAAAAAGGTAAGAAAAAGAGGGTGACTATGAGAATAGTTTTTCCAGTGAATAGATCTAGGTAGCCTTTGAAGACAGAAGCTTACCATTGTTCCCTTCAAGTGAATATAAAGACTTAACCCCCACACATGAGGTGTTGGTCTCATCTGGTTTAAAGGAAGGGGAAATAAGCATTGAAGATCAATGATCATCTATTCGGAATCAAAGGTGCAAGGTTTGTCAGTGACCCATGCTAATTTAAAGAAGTATGTCATGTCTATAAAATACATCTTTTATCCCTTGAATGTCATGCCAAATGTGGTTTCCAACCAACTGAATCTGATTCCGATTCCGATAGGCACTCAATAGTCTTATACTTTTTGATAATAAAAAAAATGGAATGAAAAGTAACAAATAAGTAAATTTAAATTAAATTAAATAAAGTATAAAAATCTCTATAACTTTTGTAAAATTTCATCTCCCTTGAGATATACAATAAATGTTTAGAAAAAATTTATCCCCTTACATTATTCTAATAGTATCCCTCTAGATAAGACTTATTCTAAACTTAATAATTCCCCCTAGGATATGGGTTATTCTTATTTTTTAATCAATTAGGAACACAAAATCATTATCCCCTTAGAGAAATTTATTCCCCCTTTGTGATGAAATAATTTCCCTTTCCTTTACCCCCTTACTGAAACAACACAAACACATACAACCAATCTCCCCTTTGTAATTATTAAAAATAAACACCAAAGAAAAAACAACACAGGACACACATAGACCTCTTCCACAATTTCAATTGGTATAAAAATAATAGGAAATAAAAGATAATATTGAGTATTCTCATATTCAAGCATGGGAGTTAGTATGTTAATAAATAGAGTAACCAACACAATAGTCAAAATTAAAAGAAAAAACATAGAGAGAAAGTAAGAAGATATGGACAAGGTAGTGTCTCATTTTATAGTGCTTTAGATGATTGAGAGTCCTCATGTTTGGATTGGTGAGGATCTCGAATAGTTTCTTTAGAAGTTAGAGAAAAACAGAGTATCGTGAAGTTATTTTTTCTATTAATAGTAAAGGATATTGATCTTCAATGTACTCCACTCCTCCATAGTCAAATGTATCAGTGTGTAATATCTCATGTGATGATCACTTTCATCATTATACACTCTCCACCTTCTAACTGCATGTGCATGAGGGAGATCCTCTGAAATAAATATAGCACTGCATGCACCCATTGAAGGATAATCATCAAGATTTTTTGGATCCTCGTACTAAATCTAACATTGTATTCAATGCATCTATGGAAAGGGTTAGGGATAATCATTAATTAATCCCTCTATGTTAACTCCAATAAAATATCCATTGGAATTATTTAATTCAAATCAAGAACAATAATGGTGGAAAAAGATGATGGTGAATAAAATATGATGGTAGAAAAGATCAACAGTAGAAAACAGATGGTTTCACCCCTGGAGGTAGCTCATATAGAGGTAGCACGAGCTTGGTGGTGGAATGTATGGTTGTTGCATGATCCTGGTGATGGAACATCTGGCAATGGCATGAACCTGGAAGTGGTACGTTCGGTGGTGGTTAATCCTGTTGGTAGCATATTCTGGTGATAGCTTGCTCTGGTGGCAGCACACTCTAGCTATAGCACATGCTAGTGGTAGGTAATCCTGATGATGGAACACAAATAGTGGTAAAAAATTCCTGACAGTAGAAAGATCTAGCAGTGGAACAATTTGAACTAACAGTGGATATTTTCAATACTCAGCCTAATATTCTTTCTAAAATAACATACTATCATAAAACACTAGATTCATTAGAAGCCTATGAAACTTGATTTGTGAGAATTAAAATAATTAGGTTCTAAAAATCTTCCCCTTTTTGATGATCACTAAATAGAGAATTTTATAAACCATGTGTAAATAACAATTAGGCATAAATTAAAAAGTTTGAAGAGTAACAGTCTACTCAAAATTCCAAAAAGATAATTTGAGATTTATAAAACACAATTAGGAATAAAAAAAAAGTTTTTTAAATTGATTTGGAATCAAAGTTATGGTATCAAATGGAAAAACATAATTACTTAAATTGCATCCAAATAAGTACAATATCAAAGGATAAAATCCATATAAAGAAGTTTGTATCAAATAATAACATACAAATAATTATGGGATACAAGATAACATATTAGAGGATAAGGTTGGTTTCATAGGTAAATTCCATTACTGTTCTCCCCATTTTGGGATTATAAAAAAACTAGAAATAGTAAATACAAAAAGGAAATAGATTAATAATAAGAGATAAATTCCATTAAGGACAAAAGTCATCTATACAAAAAAATCCCTATAAAAGACTATGGCTAATTCAAATCACTCTCATCATGGGTGGTGTGATCAGTAGGGCGCTTTCCCTTTCTAGAAGCATGAGGCACTAAGGTGGAGGCTGAAGGTATAGATGTAGAGGTAGAAAGTTTTCGAATCACAATATGTTGGAGATTATAGACAACTTCAACAAAAGACATACCAAAAGGCTAGAATTAAGGAGGTAGAGGATTAGAAGAAGAACTAGAGGTGAAGGATGTCATGGTAATCACCTCTAGAGAATCCACTAGAGTATTGGATACATATAGGAAAGGCTTCATAAGATTGAAAAAGTCTATAATAATGCTTCCTCCTCTCTACATACTACTAAAGAAATATTTCTTCTCCTCCATGAATAGCTTGAGTAGAGTTGTCATCACTTTCAACTGGTCAACCTATTCCTTGAAATCTCAATATATAGAATTTGCCTCAATTAATCCTGATGAGATGAATGTACATCACCCATAACAACATGTAGATACTCTTTGATTATAGACTAGATCAAATCAGCATCAACTAAAGTTGAGGGAGGTGGAGCACTAGATGTAGATACAATAATAGGAACATTCTCTAATATCTTCCATAAGGAATATGAACTGAAAACAAAGGAGGTCCTCATTTCCTCCATAACAGATCAAATGGTTTCTATCTCACTGTCCAACCTTAGATTTTAAATCTTAACTTCCTGAATATGAAAACTCATCTTGGGATAAATATAACATACAACCATCTCAAAAAGGTTTATAGCATCATCTTCACTAAGATGAGTGATAGGAGGTTCCTGATAACTCAAAATTACATTGAAATATAAAATAAGTATTTCTATGAAATATTATAAATATACTATGGATACAAAATCTGAAGTCACTAGGGAAACAACTCTCTCCACACTAGGTAAAGCAGCCTCTACATGTTATAATTTGGTAGGTACATCTAAGGGAAAATCCTGAAGCTCACCTGTTTGGTCAATCTACTTAACTAAGGATCCCTTAGGATGTATCCCAACTCCAAATGAGATAGTAGGTCCACCATGATCTGGTGGACTACTATGGTCATCACCATCACTATCTCCATATGAGTCTGGACATGATAGTCCAGGAAATTTGGAATTAGAGGAGAGATCCCCCTTACATGAAACCTCATCCTCTACCAAGGTAAAACCACCCTAAGCATCTCTACGCTCTCCAGCATCTTATTCAACATTTTTGGACTCTGAATAGTCTAAACCAAGATGGAAAAAACCTATTGACTTTTCCCACTCATCATGTGAAGCTACTTATATATGAGGTGCATGATGGATCAGGTTTACAGGTGCTTTGGAAGACTGTTGGAGGTGAAGGTTTATAGTTATAGGTGCAGGTTTACAGTTGTAAAGTGTGATTTAGAAGACTTTTAGAGGTGAAGGTTTACAGGTGAAGGTTTATAGGTTTAGAGGTGCAGGTTTTATAGGTTTAGAGGTGCAAGTTTTACAGGTTTATAGGTGCAGGTTTACTGCTCGAAGTGGGTTTACAGGTTTGGTTTATGTTCTCTGCCCATGTCATCTGCCCAGCTTTGATGTTTGCTGGGGAGTAGAGGATATACCAACGGTTCATAGAACCATTGGTATTCAATATCCTGGACAAAATATTCCAACGGTTTATAGAATCGTTGGTATTCAAATGCTGGAAAAAATATGACAACAGTTCACAGAACTGTTAGTATTCAGTCTAGACAACATATATCCCAACAGTATCATGAAACCGTTGGGATAGAATACATATTGCATGTATACCAACGGTTCAAAAACCGTTGGTATATATATATATATATATATATATATATTCCAATGGTTTCAATATTTTGGATGGTATGTATACCAATGGTTCTTGAACCGTTGGTACACATATATACCAACAGTTTTACTTAAACCGCTGGTACAGATTAATTTCAGACCACCTATGCCAACGGTTCTCTAGAAACCGTTGGTATAGAGCTACTACAATGCCCAACATACCAACAGTTCCTGAAACCATTGGGATAGCCTATCCCAATGGTTTCAGTAGCTATCCCAATGGTTTTAAACCATTGGGATGGGTGAAATTTTTAGTAGTGAGTGGGTCGGGTCATGACAACTCTTCTCTATTAGTAAGATGATTTTTACTAGATTAGTATTTTTATTAGGTACTCTTAGTACTCTTGCTAAGGACTGCGTGACTGAGTGCAATCAGTTGAAACTTGTTACAAAATCACAATAGCTTTCAACCAAGCTCCAATGAGGTTTTACAAACACCAGCCTTGAGGTTCGTTTACCGGGAACCTTTACGATGAAATATTAGAAAACATAGAGTTTATGGGTGTAGCACACAGTTGTTAGATACAACTAATAGAATATAGAAATATTTAGGAGATATTATTAGAAAATAAAAGCATCACAAGAAGAGTCTTCTAAAATAACAACAATAATGAATGATATTGCATATTTTTAGATCTTGAAGCTTCTTCTTATATAAAATAGATCAGCGTTGAAGAGATTTGAGATAGAATTCTTGAATATATACTAACTCTACTATTATTTTATGTATCTCTCTTTCCTATATTATTATGAGAGATCATTTTGTATTTTGAAATGCATTCAAAACTTCTCACTTAAACTCACATCACATGATCCATAGAATTTGGGATCAGAGACAGGTTATTTTCTTGAAAATACCTTAGCAACAGTAAATACAAATAGATTATCCTTGTAAATGTCTCCTATCTCAGTACTTGTCTCTTATTATAATCAAATTTACTAAAAATTGTTAATACAACAGTTAAAGATAATATGACAGCATTAAAAGCTCACTCAAGTGCTTCAATGATAATAAATATAGAAAGCAGCACAGCGTAGCTGTTTTCAGATCATCACGTAGCTGATTTTTTCATTTGAATCCACATAGACAATTTGACATAGGTCTTCTTCACATTTACATTTTTCATCATGTGTCTAATTTGAATCAAAAAGGATTTTAATTCACATATCCAAATATGATGTAGTCGATCTCACCATGTATTTGATTCACTTAGTTGATTACTACACATAACCAATTTATGTAGCAAATTGATCTACATAGTTGATTTCTCACATAGATGATCACATTGACATAGATTATTTACACATAGGAAATTCCTCAAAGTATCCATTTTTCATAGGTGAATCCTTTATGTAGGTGATTTAAAAAGCTGAATTCTCACATAACCAATTTTTTCAGACTTAGACAAATTTTAGAAAAAACGTCCAAAATTGAAAACTTAAGGTTTTTCATAGCCGAAACACTTAAAATAGGATAAAACCTGATGAAAAAACTTAAAAACAAAATCATTGGTAAATTATGAAAGGTATTTGAGATCATCAAAACCTAAAGTACATGGGACAAATTATCACAACATTAGTAGTCCAACAAGAAGCTTCTGACCCCTTGCATCATGCTTCTTCGGTTAGTCAATTGGATTTTATTAAGGATAAATCCCATTCTGATTGGGACTTGGTATCCATGAAGGTGTTGTATGAGATTCCTACTGGTGCCCCTATAGGTGTGGAGAAAACCACAATGGTTAGGCCACCTTCCCCTCCCAAACAGGCTAGATCAAATACATCCTCTGTGAATTTTTTTTACTATGATTTATCATCTTAATGTTATTTCTAGTAGGGAATACTATCATCAAGAAGTGGAGAAATATATATAGATTTTCAATGAGCCCCAATTCTGTAATATTTCCTTGGTCACATCTTGTAAAGAGGAGAGTCAAAAGTGGTGGGAAGTCAGTCTCAGGATGAGATAATTACTAATCAAACTAAACATGGAGAGGTGGACAAAGAGGTTGTTGTGGGTGATAATAATAAAGTGATTGGTGGAGAAAGGGGTGGTGATAAAGTGTCCACACTCGCATCAATGATTCAAAAACTGACTCAAAAGCGGCTCCAAATGAACAGCTGATTCAAATAGGGATGGTGGATCAAAATTCATGGATTACTTTGAAATAGAAGATAGGTAGACACTCATGAGGATCGGGGGGATAGTAGAAAATGAGAAATGTCGGGATTCTTTCTTTATTGCATATATGGGCATGTTTTTCCAGTTAACTCTCTATCCATGTACTTTGCATCCTTTTACTTTTTAATAAATTTTTGATACCATGGTCTAAAACTCATGGTTCGCACACACTACATTGGTAATAAAAGTTTATATTTCAAATTTTTGATTCAAATTTCTAGTGAACATTTACATTTTTTATTTATATATTAATATATTTATATTATAATTTTAAGTGAAAATTTGATCCATAAATTCCCCCTAAAAATTTGTACAGTAAATTTCTTATGGAAATTCTCACTAAATATTTATAGTGGAAAATTTCATTATAATTTTTTAGTGAAAAATTAGATTATTTATTTATGTATTAATATATTTATAGTGAAAATTTGATTAAACATGTATTTATTTTAGAATTTTGATAAAAAAATTACATAAAAAACCAGTGTGATATTTTTACTACAAATATTATGTATAAACCACTAATAATTTAAAGATTTATATGAAAATTCTAAATTTATATTTGTATGTATGTATATATTTTTATATATTCATAAATTGATAAATTATGTTAGGGTGATGAATATAATTTAAATTTTTATGTTGGGTGAGATTTTATATGCATTATCTCCTCAATACAAAGGTCTTTTTGAGATACAGAATGGGTTGGTGAGGTGGCATGTCGATTATCATTGCCACCACAGTTCAGTTTGGTGCATAATGTGTTTCATGTATCTCAGTTGAAAAAGTATCATCCTGATCCAGACCATGTGGTTCAATGGGATCACCTTGACCTAGAATTGGATGATTCGTTGGTTCATATCCTGATTGTCACATACATAGCTTATTTTAATGTATTTTTATTTTAATTTCCATTAATGTTTTGTTTTGGGGGGTTTCCAAAGTTTCTATGGAGAGTAGGTGAGTTTTCATGAATTGGGCCAAACCGTGAGCCCGATTCCTGATTTAAAAATAAATTTTTTTTCTTTTTTAACTTATTCATTTTTTAATATTTTTCACTCATTACAACTCCTAAATGTCCTCCCCTGATATATTAACACCAAAATTAAAATTTGGAGCCTTTGTAAATCCATAACCAAGGTGTATATGGGTTTTTATTTAAGGGATTGGGCCTGCCCGAAAGCCCAATTCCAGTTTTAAAAATTAAATTTGATTAATTAATAACTTATTCATTTTTAAGGGTTTTTCAGTGATTCAAAGCCCCAAACACGCCCCTTGAACCTAGTCGCGCTTCCAATATCCTCCCACCCTATTTTCATCTAATTTTCCTCGCGGTTTAGGTCGAAACTTCTGAAGAACTCAAATTTCGGGCAGATTTATAAAGGTAATTTGTTTCCTTCATAACTCCTTCGATTATTACTCGTTTTCCCCCATTCGAATTCCTAAATGATAAATCAGATACTGGTATTTTTGGGGGCGATTTCTACAAGATATTTTAAGTAAGTTGTTCTCCTCCTTTCTTCTTTCAATTTGTTTAGGGTTACATCTAATGTACTTAGAGTTTCTTCCATTATCTTTGAGGTTCCTAATGTACAGGAAGTAGGGTATAAAAAATTAGGGTTTTATATTGTGTTTCATGGTCTGAAATTATGGTTTTAGGTCTGGTTTACCTTCCTTGAGGTGCGGTGGTGATGCGTTTGAGTTTTCGCACAAAGGATTCAAGGGTTTCCTTGGTTTTGGTAGGTGATTCCATTGTGTATGAAATCTTTGTGAATTGGATACTGTTTTTATGGTATTTTCATGCTTATTCAATTTTATTATTTCTGAAAAATATAGTTTTAGTGGTGTTTGTATTTAAAATGAATCCTAAATGCCAATTTCATGTGAAATTGGGTGTTTTTCATAGAAATGTTTTATTAGTTTAATTGGGGCTACCCTATAAGTAACTAGTTGATTTTATTGAACTATAATAAGGATAAAAATACTGTTTTTAATGATTTTCCCTTGAGTTTATTGCTGAAAAACCTGGTTTTAATGGTGTTTGTGTTTGTGAACCACATGAAATTCTAAGAGTTGTGTTGTGTAAAAATGGAGACTTTGTAAGGATGTCGTTTCTTGAACCATATGGGGATACCCTAAAAATGATTTTGTGTTTTCACTGAAATGTATTAGGATTCCCTTTATGTTTTGGAAACTTAAAAATGTGCACATAGTATGCAAGTGAGTTTTATAAGGATTTTTGTGTCTGAAACACTACGAGATTTTGAGGAATTGTTTTATGAAAAATATAAGTGTTTTGTTGCATGTTTTTAGTGGTATAAAATGTGATATATATTGTATTGTTTGTGTTTGACCATTAATGGTGTTTTTTATGAAAATTTATTTATGTTTAATTCTGAAATTGATTGAGCACAAAAGGGGAAGCCCGGGTACCTAGGTGGGGCGGATTTGTACTAGTACGGCTAGTGGACCGGATGGGTTTTGTCCCGGTTTCACTTAGCATTTGGATAACGACAACTCTAACTAAACTATGTGGATGATTATTGGGGACCACTAGGTTATGGGTATGTTCCCTACTAGTGGCTCATGCGCGAGAAATGATTTTTCTATGGTTACTTTACACCGAGGTACGCGGTACATAGGGCCCAAGACAACCTAGTGCCTAGGGGTGTTCCCAATGTTGTTGCTCATTGGATTTGTAGTATTTACCCATGTCTTAGGGTGTGTTTGGAAGTAAATTACAGTATCTAACATTTCTATTTTAATGTGTTAATATTCTTAAAATTTTGGGTTGAAAACTATTTTCAATTTGAGGTTTCATTTCTTGAAATTTTAACACTACTTTTCCTTGCATTTGAAAACTGCTTGATTTTTCACATTATATTTATTACTCTTTAGAATAATTGGGTGGTATCCTACTGGTATTAGGCTCACACCCTACTTACACCCCTTGGGTGTAAGTAGACTTAGTTATGTTTGATTCAGGTAAAGGAAAGGCTAAGGGTGATGGCGGTTCATGGTGTTAGTTCCCATCCTTGGTACGGAGTTGTGGAGATAGCTTGGGGGTGATGACCCCTAGTCGTGTGGAGTCATTGGGGCTGTCTTGATGCTATAATTATTTTTATTTGGACCAATTGTATTATCTTTAAACCAATGTACTCATTTCTGGTTTTTACTTAAGTCTTGTTTGGCTCAAAAATTTCAGATTTATATTATGGATTGTTTTTAATGTTTTATGCTTTCATACTAGGGTAAATCGTTCCCAAACCTAAATTAATGATACCCGGGCACTTGTGTCAGCCCATGGGGATAGATAATGCCCTTTGGGTCATGTCACGGGCTGGATTTGGTGCTAGTTTTGGCGGTGACCAGATTCGGTTCGTGACAAAATGGTATCAGAGGAGGTTCGCTCCTTGGGTCATGTTATTTGGGGAAGAGTCAGCATAGTCTGGAGCTAGGATTTTTGGGACTTGAAATTTCAGTCATGGGTAGTGTGCCTAGCCAGCAAACCTCATGACGGGATTCAAGTCACCATGGGAAGTATGGATTTATCTGATTCCTTTGGTTTTCTTGGTTTAATTATGACTATGGGAAATGAAAAGAGAGTTGGGCGAATAATCTCAGTGAGCTCGCAGGGCCTGGAAATCCATGTGGAGCCATGGATATTTTCCTAGAATACTCTCTTTGACGGCGAAGTGATTGGAATATGGCTGCCAACCATATGTCCAAGTCACCCGCCGAAACTAGTTTCCTCTCACATTGTCTTGTGTCTCTTTGTTTTGGAATCTTGAAAAGTTGGTTTTTTTTAAGCAAAAAAAATGACTTCACTTTAAGGAGAGTGAATTTTTGTGAAGTTATTTTTTTGTAATGTGAAAATGGTTTTTTTTTTGCCTATAAATGAAATTTCAGAATTATTTTAAAAGGGTAAATTATGTGTTTACACCTCTTTGGAAAGTATGAACTATGTTAATTGGGGTTTTGAAAATATGTTTCTAGTGGAATTTTTTTTAAAACCATGGAAAAGTGTTTTGGATTGAATGAAGTGTTCTAGAATTTTTGTGTGGGGGTTGAAGATGGATTTTGGGTTTGGTGACTACTGAACCAAAAAAAATATGAACTTTTAGAACCTTACCTTGAAATGAGAAGAGTTGAGTTCTTAATTAAATGTAGATTTATTAAATGGTGCTTTTCATGAAATTAGAAGTGTTTTGAAATGGGTTGAAATGTTTTTAAATGATTTTGAAAGGCATGAATATGTTATTTTATTGAATTATGGATTCTTTTCTAAATGGTTGTGTCCTTATGAAATGTTTTGTAAGATGTAAATTTGGATTTTGATCTCATTGTTAGCAGTTTTGAGAAAAAGGTTGGGTTATTTTACCATTTTGTTTTTGAAAAGTGGAAGGAAGTTTTGTTTTACCCATTGGTATTTCCATGAGTGACCACATGCATGGGGTTATATGGGATGATGGATGGTTGATGGTGTGACTGGATGAGTGCTGGGATGGATATGAGGAGGGTGCCTGGTGTGGCACAAAAACATGCATGTGTGAGGCCCATGGGGTACCATTGGTGGATACGCTTACTGCTAAACTGTTTGTTTTCAAAGAATTGGTTTTAAAGAAAAACATGATGTCTTGATGAATAGTTTGGTATGGTTTATATTATGGGTTTTTGAAATTTTTGATGTTGTGGGATGTTTTGAGTTCAATAACCCCTTCTGTTTGAACTGTGTTTTGGGTTTGTGTTTGGTCAGTAAGATGTGTTGTAGGGACGGTTAGAGGTCTCTTTTGAAAAAAAAATTGGGATGCCTTTACGGTGGTTCCCTTCATGTGTTTGGATCTGGTTTGTGGCATGTTTTGACCAATGGACCAGCTTGGTTAGTTCCTTGGGTTCTCTCATTGGATAAGGTACGCCCCCATTAAGGGTTAATGCACAACTGAAGTGCAACCCGTTTTGTTTCACCATTGGAAAATCCTCCGGTTGATCAATATAAAGAATATTTTATCGAAAATTTTTTTTATTGAGTCTACACCCATTCATTTCTATGATTTATGGATCCTCTTATAGTGGGATGGTGCTTGTGGAAGGTTGAAAGAGACCTTAGTTTCTTAAGTTTCCTGATTCATCAAAGGTGGGAGTGTTCTTTCGTTGTTAGTATGGATGAGTGTCTTGATGGTGTCTAAGAGGGCCTCTGGGTTCTTTATAGTTTCTTTGAAGAAAGAGTTATTATTAAACCACCAATTTTGAGATTTCGGTCATGATAGGATATTGTGTCCACTTTTTGGACTTATTTGTTGTTTAGGGACTTTGAATATGGTGTCGTTCCATGTATTGTTTCTATCAATCGCAAGGGTCATGTTCGGTGACGCATTGTGATGTTGTGTGCTCTTTTGACCATAATGGTGAAGGTCACACAATCCTCTAAGGTTATATGTTATGTTGGGATTATGTATCCCTTGGGAAAAACATCAAATCCCCTATATTAGAGGAAGGTGTTTATATGTGTCTTTCCCTTCTGTTTTTTCTCACCCAAAGAAACAAGGTGCGATGTGTGTGCATCTTCTGGTCCCTTGTTTCAGTGAAATGTCTGTTTTTGGTAAAGTGGGTTATGAAGTGTGTTATGTATTTATGAACCCATCGGGGTATGAGGTATAGTTGTTTGTGGCACCAAAAGAAGAAGTTCCACATAGGGGTTTCAACAGCCTAACTGTGTGGCCGAAGATGCTTAAATATTTTGAGCTCCAGCCATAGGTCCCGGAGAGAAGCTGGCGCGTAGTCAGGGGAAACACCCGTGTTGTTTAAACCCTTGTACAATTTCATATCCTCAGTGTGAAATATAGAAAGTGTTTAAACCTATGGTTTCATCATCTTCCTTCTGTTGTTCTCATTTGGTGGAAATAGGTAGAGGGCCTTGTACCCATGTCATCACCTAATGTCTTTCCCTCCCACGTTGGTTTCCATTGATTCATTGGAGAATGGTTGGAAATTTGGCTAGAAAGTTTGAGCACATATTTTGTGAATGATTAGTAGTGATAGTGTGCTAGGAATCCACGTGGAAAGAATGATCAGCATAGTTAGTGCACAGTTTCCCAAACCGTGTGAACTGACCCTGCACCCTTCCCAAATCTTAAAAACAAAATGGGTCTTTCTATGTCGGCCCATGCTGGTCAGTTAAGATGGTTGGTTCTTGTGGTGGGAAGACCCACTATGGGTATCATGTATATTATTTTTTAAATTTCTAATTTATGTATACCCCTTGTACTAGGGAGTCTGTTTGGGCCTCCCCCTATTATTGTCTTGATTCTGTCTCAAAAAAAATTAAGATGTCTCTTACGGTGGGGAACCCATTTGTGTCTCTTCATACGAGTAACTCATATTTTTCCTTGGTTTTGTATGGGAATTAGGTATTATCATTTGGAGATATCTAACTACCTACATCTTACTTTGGTAAACATTGATATTGGAGACTAAAAATGGTTTAGTTATAGTAGGTCAACTGTAACCTTGTTCGATGTTGTTGTTTATTTGGGTAAATTGATTGAGTATTGTTCAGATTGTGTTTGAGGAGTTTTCATTTGGGATAAAGCCTGAATGTGGTTGATTCTTTCATTAAAGTGGTGTAATTCAGGTTTGTGAGAGTATTCCTTCATTCATTGATCACTGGAGGTGTTATGGCCTTTGGGGGAGAAACCTGGCAAGAGAGTACCTCTTGGTTTCTCAGTTGGGTTTGGTTGTTGCTTTGGCCTTACTGTGACTTTCCGGGGTGGAAAGTTTTCATGGTGGGGAGAATTGTCACATACATAGCTTATTTTAAATGTATTTTTATTTTAATTTCCATTAATGTTTTGTTTTGGGGGGTTTCCAAAGTTTCTATGGAGAGTAGGTGAGTTTTCATGAATTGGGTCAAATCGTGAACCCAATTCCTGATTTAAAAATAAATTTTTTTTCTTTTATAACTTATTCATTTTTTAATATTTTTCACTCATTCCAACTCCTAAATTTCCTCCCCTGATATATTAAAACCAAAATTAAAATTTGGAGCCTTTGTAAATCCATAACCAAGGTGTATATGGGTTTTAATTTAAGGGATTGGGCCTGCCCGAAAGCCCAATTCCAGTTTTAAAAATTAAATTTGATTAATTAACAAATTATTAATTTTTAAGGTTTTTTCGGTGATTCAAAGCCCCAAACACGCCCCTTAAACCTAGTCGCGTGTCCAATATCCTCCCACCCTCTTTTCATCTCATTTGCATCGTGGTTTAGGTTGAAACTTCTGAAGAACTCAAATTTTGGGAAGATTTATAAAGGTAATTTGTTTCCTTCATAACTCCTTCAATTCTTACTCTTTTTCCCCCATTAAAATTCCTAAATGATCTACCTATCCTTTTTTGAACCTCCCTTGAAGGTTTTAGTATTTTTAAAATCAGTTACTAGTATTTTTTGGGGAGATTTCTACAAGATATTTTAAGTAAGTTGTTCTCCTCTTTTCTTCTTTCAATTTGTTTAGGGTTACATCCAATGTACTTAGGGTTTCTTCCATTATCTTTGAGGTTCCTAATTTCCAGGAAGTAGGGTATAAAAAATTAAGGTTTTATCTTGTGTTTCATGGTCTGAAATTATGGTTTTAGGTCTGGTTTACCTTCCTTGAGGTGCGGCGGTGGTGCGTTTGAGTTTTCGCACAAAGGATTCAAGGGTTTCCTTGGTTTTGGTAGGTGATTCCATTGTGTATGAAATCTTTGTGAATTGGATACTGTTTTTATGGTATTTTCATGCTTATTCAATTTTATTATTTCTGAAAAATATAGTTTTAGTGGTGTTTGTATTTAAAATGAATCCTAAATGCCAATTTCATGTGAAATTGGGGGTTTTTCATAGAAATGTTTTATTAGTTTAATTGAGTCTACCCTATAAGTAACTAGTTGATTTTATTGAACTATAATAGGGATAAAAATACTGTTTTTAATGATTGTCCCTTGTGTTTATTGATGAAAAACCTGGTTTTAATGGTGTTTGTGAACCACATGAAATTCTAAGAGTTGTGTTGTGTAAAAATGGAGACTTTGCAAGGATGTCGTTTCTTGAACCATATGGGGCTGCCCTAAAAATGATTTTGCGTTTTCACTAAAATGTAGTAGGATTCCCTTTATGTTTTGGAAACTTAAAAATGTGCACATAGTATGCAAGTGAGTTTTATAAGGAGTTTTGTGTCCGAAACACTACGAGATTTTGAGGAATTGTTATATGAAAAATATACGTGTTTTGTTGCATGTTTTAAGTGGTATAAAATGTGATAGCTACTGTATTGGTTGTGCTTGACCAGTAATGGTGTTTTATATGAAAATTTATTTATGTTTAATTCTGAAATTTATTGAGCACAAAAGGGGAAGCCCGGGTACCTAGGTGGGGCGGATTTGTACTAGTACGGCTAGTGGACCGGATGGGTTTTGTCCCTGTTTCACTTAGCATTTGGATAACGACAACTCTAACTAAACTATGTGGATGATTATTGGGGACCACTAGGTTATGGGTATGTTCCATACTAGTGGCTCGTGCATGAGAAAGGATTTCTCTATGGTTACTTTACACCGAGGTACGAGGTACTTAGGGCCCAAGACAACGTAGTGCCTAGGGGTGTTCCCAATGTTGTTGCTCATTGGATTTGTAGTATTTACCCATGTATTAGGGTGTGTTTGGAAGTAAATTATAGTATCTAACATTTCTATTTTAATGTGTTAATATTCTGAAAATTTTGGATTGAAAACTAATTTCAATTTGAGGTTTCATTTCTTGATATTTTAACACTACTTTTCCTTGCGTTTGAAAACTGCTTGCTTTTTCACATTGTATTTCTTATTATTTGGAATCATTGGGTGGTATCCTACTGGGATTAGGCTCACACCCTAATTACACCCCTTGGGTGTAAGTAGACTTGGTTATGTTTGATTCAGGTAAAGGAAAGTCTAAGGGTGATGGCGGTTCATGGTGTTAGTTCCCATCCTTGGTACGGAGTTGTGGAGATAGCTTGGGGGCGATGACCCCTAGTCGTGTGGAGTCCTTGGGGATGTCTTGATGCTATAATTATTTTTATTTGGACCACTTGTATTATCTTTAAACCAATGTACTCAGTTCTGGTTTTTACTTAAGTCTTGTTTGGCTCAAAAATTTCAGATTTATATTATGGATTGTTTTTAATGTTTTATGCTTTCATACTCGGGTAAATCATTCCCAAACCTAAATTAATGATACCCGGGCACTTGTGCCAACCCGTGGGGATAGGGAACGCCCTTCGGGTCATGTCACAGGCTGGGTTTGGTGCCGGTTTTGGCGGTGACCAGATTCGGTTCGTGACAAAATGGTATCAGAGGAGGTTCGCTCCTTGGGTCATGTTATTTGGGGAAGAGTCAGCATAGTCTGGAGCTAGGATTTTTGGGACTTGAAATTTCAGTCATGGGTAGTGTGCCTGGCCAGCACACCTCATTACAAGATTCATGTCACCATGGGAAGTATGGATTTATCTGAGTCCTTTGGTTTTCTTGGTTTAATGATGACTATGGGAAATGAAAAGAGAGTTGGGCGAATAATCTCAGTGAGCTCGCAGGGCCTGGCAAGCCATGTGGAGACATGGATATTTCCCTAGAATACTCTCTGTGATGGCGAAGTGATTGGAATATGGCTGCCAACCATATGTCCAAGTCACCCACCGAAACTAGTTTCCTCTCACATTGTCTTGTGTCTCTTTGTTTTGGAATCTTGGAAACTTGGTTTTTTTTAAGAAAAAAAAATGACTTCACTTTAAGGAGAGTGAATTTTTGTGAAGTTATTTTTTTGTAATGTGAAAATGGTTTTTTTTTCCTATAAATGAAATCTCAGAATTATTTCAAAAGGGTAAATTATGTGTTTACACCTCTTTGGAAAGTATGAACTATGTTAATTGGGGTTTTGAAAATATGTTTCTAGTGGAATTTTTTTTAAAACCATGGAAAAGTGTTTTGGATTGAATTAAGTGTTCTAGAATTTTTGTGTGGGGGTTGAAGATGGATTTTGGGTTTGGTGACTACTGGACCAAAAAAAATATGAACTTTTAGAACCTTGTCTTGAAATGAGAAGAGTTGAGTTCTTAATTAAATGGAGATTTATGAAATGGTGTTTTTCATGAAATTAGAAGTGTTTTGAAATGGGTTGAAATGTTTTGAAATGATTGTGAAAGGCATGAATATGTTCTTTTATTGAATTATGGATTCTTTTCTAAATGGTTGTGTCCTTATGAAATATTTTGTAAGATGTGAATTGGGATTTTGATCTCATTGTTAGCAGTTTTGAGAAAAAGGTTGGGTTAGTTTACCATTTTGTTTTTGAAAAGTGGAAGGAAGTTTTGATTTACCCATTGGTATTTCCATGAGTGACCACATGTATAGGGTTATATGGGATGATGGATGGTTGATGGCATGATTGGATGAGTGCTGGTATGGATATGAGGAGGGTTCCCAGTGTGGCACAAAAACATGCATGTGTGAGGCCCATGGGGTACCATTGGTGGATACCCTTACTGCTAAACCGTTTGTTTTTAAAGAATTGGTTTTAAAGAAAAACATGATGTCTTGATGAATAGTTTGGTATGGTTTGTATTATGGGTTTTTGAAATTGTTGATGTTGTGGGATGTTTTGAGTTCAAGAACCCCTTCTGTTTGAACTGTGTTTTGGGTTTGTGTTTGGTCAGTAAGCTGTGTTGTAGGGACGATTAGTGGTCTCTTTTGAAAAAAAAATTGGGATGCCTTTACGGTGGTTCCCTTCATGTGTTTGGATCTGGTTTGTGGCATTTTTTGACCAATGGACCATCTTGGTTGGTTCCTTGGGTTCTCTCATTGGATAAGGTATGCCCCCATTAAGGGCTAATGCACAACTGAAGTGCAACCCGTTTTGTTTCTTCATTGGAAAATCCTCCAGTTGATCAATATAAAGAATATTTTATCGAACATTTTTTTTTATTGAGTCTACACCCATTAATTTATCTGATTTATGGATCCTCTTGTAGTGGGATAGTGCTTGTGGAAGGTTGAAAGATACCTTAGTTTCTTAAGTTTCCTGATTCATCAAAGGTGGGAGTGTTCTTTCGTTGTTAGTATGGATGAGTGTCTTGATGGTGTCTAAGAGGGCCTCTGGGTTATTTATAGTTTCTTTGAAGAAAGAGTTATTATTAAACCACCAATTTTGAGATTTCAGTCATGATAGGATATTGTGTCCACTTTTTGGATTTATCTGTTGTTTAGGGATTTTGAATATGGTCTCGTTCCATGTATTGTTTCTATCAATCTCAAGGGTCATTTTCGGTGACGCATTGTGATGTTATGTGCTCTTTTGACCATAATGGTGAATGTCACACAATCCTCTAAGGTTATATGTTATGTTGGGATTATGTATCCCTTGGGAAAAACATCAAATCCCCTATCTTAGAGGAAGGTGTTTATACGTTTCTTTCCCTTCTGTTGTTTCTCACCCAAAGAAACAAGGTGCGATGTGTGTGCATCTTCTGGTCCCTTGTTTCAGTGAAATGTCTGTTTTTGGTAAAGTGGGTTATGAAGTGTGTTATGTCTTGATGAACCCATTGGGTTATGAGGTATATTTGTTTGTGGCACCGAAAGAAGAAGTTCCACATAGGGGTTTCAACAGCCTAACTGTGTGGCCGAAGATGCTTAAATATTTTGAGCTCCAGCCATAGGTCCCGGAGAGAAGCTGGCGCGTAGTCAGGGGAAACACCAGTATTGTTTAAACCATTGTACAATTTCATATCCTCAGTGTGAAAGATATAAAGTGTTTAAACCTATGGTTTAATCATATTCCTTTTGTTGTTCTCGTTCGGTGGAAATAGGTAGAGGGCCTTGTACCCATGTCATCGCCTAATGTCTTTCCCTCCCACGTTGGTTTCCATTGAGTCATTGGAGAATGGTTGGAAATTTGGCTAGAAAGTTTGAGCACAAATTTTTTGCACGATTAGTAGTGATAGTGTGCTAGGAATCCACGTGGAAATAATGATCAGCATAGTTAGTGCACGGTTTCCCAAACCGTGCGAACTGACCCTGCACCCTTCCCAAATCTTAAAAAAAATGGGTCTTTTTGTGTCGGCCCATGCTGGTTAGTTAAGATGGTTGGTTCTTGTGGTGGGAAGACCCCATGTGGGTATCATGTATATTATTTTGTAAATTTCTAATTTATGTATACCCCTTGTACTAGGGAGTCTGTTTGGGCCTCCCCCTATTAGTGTCTTGATTCTGTCTCAAAAAAAAATTAAGTTGTCTCTTACGGTGGGGAGCCCATTTGTGTCTCTTCATACGAGTAACTCATATTTTTCCTTGGTTTTGTATGGGAATTAGGTATTATCATTTGGAGATATCTAACTACCTACATCTTACTTTGGTAAACATTGATATTGGAGAGTGAAAAATGGTTTAGTTGTAGTAGGGCAAGTGTAACCTTGTTCGATGTTGTTGTTTATTTGGGTAAATTGATTGAGTATTGTTCAGATTGTGTTTGAGGAGTTTTCATTTGGGATAAAGCCTGAATGTGATTGATTCTTTCAGGAAAGTGGTGTAATTCAGGTTTGTGAGAGTATTCCTTCCTTCATTGATCACTGGATGTGTTATGGCCTTTGGGGGAGAAACCTGGCAAGAGAGTACCTCTTGGTTTCTCAGTTGGGTTTGGTTGTTGCTCTGGCCTTACTGTGACTTTCCGGGGCGGAAAGTTTTCATGGTGGGGAGAATTTTCACATACATAGCTTATTTTAAATTTATTTTTATTTTAATTTCCATTAATGTTTTGTTTTGGGGGGTTTCCAATGTTTCTATGGAGAGTAGGTGAGTTTTCATGAATTGGGTCAAATCGTGAGCCCAATTCCTAATTTAAAAATAAATTTTTTTTCTTTTATAACTTATTCATTTTTTAATATTTTTCACTCATTCCAACTCCTAAATGTCCTACCCTGATATATTAACATCAAAATTAAAATTGGGAGCCTTTGGAAATCCATAACCAAGGTGTATATGGGTTTTTATTTAAGGGATTGGGCCTGCCCGAAAGCCCAATTCCAGTTTTAAAAATTAAATTTGATTAATTAATAAATTATTAATTTTTAAGTGTTTTTCGGTGATTCAAAGCCCCAAACACGCCCCCTGAACCTAGTTGCGCGTCCAATATCCTCCCACCCTCTTTTCATCTCATTTGCATCACGGTTTAGTTTGAAACTTCTGAAGAACTCAAATTTCGGGCAGATTTATAAAGGTAATTTGTTTCCTTCATAACTCCTTCGATTCTTAATATTTTTCCCCCATTCAAATTCCTAAATTATCTAACTATCCTTATTCGAACCTCCCTTGAAGGTTTGAGTATTTTTAAAATCAGATACTGGTATTTTTGGGGGCGATTTCTACAAGATATTTTAATTAAGTTGTTCTCCTCCTTTCTTCTTTCAATTTGTTTTGGGTTACATCCAATGTACTTAGGGTTTCTTCCATTATCTTTGAGGTTACTAATGTACAGGAAGTAGGGTATAAAAAATTAGGGTTTTATCTTGTGTTTCATGGTCTGAAATTATGGTTTTAGGTCTGGTTTACCTTCCTTGAGGTGCGGCGGTGTTGCGTTTGAGTTTTCGCACAAAGGATTCAAGGGTTTCCTTGGTTTTGGTAGGTGATTCCATTTTGTATGAAATCTTTGTAAATTGGATACTGTTTTTATGGTATTTTCATGCTTATTCAATTTTACTATTTCTGAAAAATATATTTTTAGTGGTGTTTTTATTTAAAATGAATCCTAAATGTCAATTTCATGTGAAATTGGGGGTTTTTCATAGAAATGCTTTATTAGTTTAATTGGGGCTACCCTATAAGTAACTAGTTGATTTTATTGAACTATAATAGGGATAAAAATACTGTTTTTAATGATTTTACCTTGTGTTTATTGCTGAAAAACCTGGTTTTAATGGTGTTTGTGAACCACATGAAATTCTAAGAGTTGTGTTGTGTAAAAATGGAGACTTTGCAAGGATGTCGTTTCTTGAACCATATGTGGATGCCCTAAAAATGATTTTGTGTTTTCACTGAAATGTAGTAGGATTCCCTTTATGTTTCGGAAACTTAAAAATGTGCACATAGTATGCAAGTTAGTTTTATAAGGAGTTTTGTGTCCGAAACACTACGAGATTTTGAGGAATTGTTTTATGAAAAATATGTAACAGCCCGAGAATTTATGAAAAATATTCTTTTTAATTTTATTAATTTCTTGTGTTGTACGCTACACCAAAAGGAGCTTGCACAATACGCATCCTTGACTTTCCTTGCATTACACGCAATTGCAACCTTCCTCGATAGCGTGTGTAGTACGCAATACTGAGTTTCACAAAACAACGATATGCTATTAAAATATTATTAAAACTAGCCGTTATTAACAGTAATAACCACTTTTTAAAATTTTAGAAATTTTAGCTCTCAAAATGGACTTCATTTTTGGATTCGGAGTATCGAATTTAGCCTAAGGTGAAATTTTGGTACATTTCAGATAACTTTCATATTCTGATGAATAGTGAAAATTACTAAATTATAATTAAAAAACAACTTTTTTAATCAAAATAATTAATAGTGATAAATTATTAATTTGAGTAGTTTTAAAGTATATTTAGAATATATTTTTACAATTTAATACAATTTTGGTCATTGGATGTAATTTCACATTTAAACCAGACATAAACAAGTGTCAATCTTTTGATAGATATTGTTTCTTAAAAACACGCTATTTGTTTTAACAGCGGGATTTAATTATAAAATTAATTAATGCAACTTCTATGTTATGAATTTGGTAAAATAGACTTCATTTTTGAATTCGTAATATGAAATATAGCTTAGGATGAAATTTTGGCATTTTTCTGAAAACCTTCAATTTTTGATGAATAGTGAAACTACTAAGTGGTAGTTAAAAAACTGAATTTTTCATAAAACTTAATTTTACCGCTTCTGTGAATGAAATTTAAAAAATCCGAGAGACACGGTTGATGTCAGTAAGTAAAATTTGGTTCAATGAGATGAAAATAATTTTTTGGTGAATAGTAACTTTTTACTTTTATTTACCACGGTTAAAAGTAAATAGGGTAATTAAGGGTAAAAATGATATTAATATTACCCTAACACATGTCCTAATCCTATTGTACAATTTTATCTCGACCAAAAACAACCTTAAGTGTAAAATATTATCATTTAGGCCCACTTGGATTAGATTAGGACATTTATTATTATTTAATTCAAAGAAGAGTTAAAAGAGTTAAAATCAAAGTTTATTTACTAAACCATTTTTAATATAGGGTTATACATAAGATAAATTCGATTGGAAATATTCATTAGAAATATAAAAAGATTTAATAAATAATGGTATTTTATTTGTAATTTTTAGACATCAAATAATTTAATTTATTTATGACACAAAGATGATGCAGTAATTATCTTATTTATGAAATATTGATATAATTGATGTTATAAACACCAAAATAAATGTAATTTGAGACTTTTTATGAATTCCACTAATTTTCTAGGTTACTATGATATATTAGTGTTGATGTAATCAACTTGGTTCGAACATATAATTTTGTTATGACTTTCACAAAAATCATATATCAAATAGTGTCAAAATTGACACAAAATAGTTTTTAAAGCAAATATTATATTATTAATTGTCATTTTATTCCTAAAAATCTAAGGTTCGGCCAAATGACTTAGATAAGGATATATATATTAATAATAAACAATTTGGGGTTATTTTGGCATGTTATAGTAAGTGTATTAACCATATAGTGAAAGAAAACAAAAAGACACGGTAAAAGTTAAATTATTTAACTTAGAGTTAAATCTAATTGATAAGGTTAAAATAATACCCTAAACTTGTCTAAATCCTATTGGTTGATAGGATTTAGACCCATACCCACTTTATCTTCGAAATAAGACCCTTTGGAACCATTATAAACCGATTTTTACTTTAATATAAAATAATATTTTGAGATATTCCTAAGGTGCCCCTCTCCTCCCTTATAAAAGGGCACCTCCTCCCTCTCCTCCTCACACCAATTTGAGCATTCAAGCTCGGCCAAACCCTGCCAAAATCTCTTCTCCACTTCCCTAGTATCATCCTAGAGGTCCTGGTATTCTTAAAAGACCAATTTTAGTTCCCTAAAAGGAGGTCTCAAAGAAGCACTTCAAAGAAGAGGTAATATCCATTACCGATCTTTTTCAATTTCTTTCTTCTTCAACTTATTCTTCTTTAGTTGTTTCATGATAAAGTAATAAGATCAGTATTTATTATATACTGATATGTTATTATAAATATTAAACAACTCTAATTAACCTTCTATCCATCCTACGGAAAAAGGAAATCACCGCGCGTGTGTACGTACGGAATACCGTCTCCACGCCGTGGTGTAATCAATTTTCTGCCACCACATTAATTGGATGGGTATAAAGGTGTAATGAGTAACTATATATGATTATTATAAAGTGATATTGATACTGAAATAGTATACATACACTTCAACACAATTCCACGACCATGGGAACGATATCATCGCTCGTGTGTACGTACGGACTACCGTCTCCACGACGCGATGAGATTCATTCTCAATGATTAACCATTCATGAATGATTATAAAGTATATATAATAAGTACTAATGAAATATATGACCTAATAATTATACTGGATTTATTTATATTTATATGTATGTCATCTACTTAATTCCATTAAATTCCATAAGGAAACGAAAACAGCGTTCATGCGTACGTACGGACTACCGTCTCCATGAACGGTGTATTTCTTTCCATTTACTGATTTATTATATATATGTATAATATGAATATATATATATAAATCATGTTTTATATTCTGTAATTAAGTAATCATGATCTAAGTAATCATATGAATAATTACAAGTCAAAACACGGACGACAAATGAAACAATTTTACCCAAAATGCTCTTTAACATGGAATTTACAAAAGAACGGGTAATATAATGTCATAAGTGAACCATATATGATATCATAACAATGAATATGATTCTGTAATAAGTCAATGACATTATTTAAATCATTATACAGGAGGTTCGGACACTTACAAAGCAAATCGGACCTAAGGTAAGGGAAATATCACAATCTCATTTTTATCCGAGGTTGTTTATACTTTAGTATTTATTGGGGTGTATTTTATCATCCGCATACATGTTTCATCAATATGTAATATTATTTCCATCCACCTACAATTGTTTAAATCCAATTTTACCCTTCGGTGAGTTTTTTGTAAAAGATATGAAAGGAATCTTTTGTCGTTTTTCATACGAGGTACTTTTTGACTTTTCCGACAAAAGTACGAAGAATGTTTTTTTTAACTTATACGGCATGAATGGATTTTTAAAACATTATTTCCAAGAAGATTCCTTTACAAGTTTTCAAGTTTATTTTTAATCAACTTCTTTTATTTTAAAGTCGTATGATATGTTATGAAAGGAAAAATGTTTTTGAAGTAGAAAGGATATTTTCCTCAAGAATGGAGTTCAAGTATTTTATCAAAATTATTTTCCATCTAAGATAATAAAAGGGTTCTGTTTTTATCCCTATTATTATATGGATTTGATTATGTTGTGATGGAAACATTTTTATGAATTCCTTTATCTTATATGAATTGTTTTATGATGTCATGTTGTTTAAGAATCCCATTTTTATTACATGGGTTACGCTATGATGTATGGTTTATGATTATGTGGCACACATAAGAAAGGATTCATTATAATATGGGTGGGACCTATATCTCCCTCCAATGCATTGGGTAATGATTTCATATCTCATGAGATAGACATGGCTGGAACGGTAGGTTATACCGGTTCAGTGAAACAGGACTGGAACGAGGGTGACTCGGTTCAGAAAGGGACTTTGTCCACTAAGATAGTCTTGGAAATGAGTCTTGACTAACAAGAAATGATTATCTATGATTATGTGTGTATGCCACAATGTTTCATGTTTTAAGTTATGCTTATTGGGATTTCATTTCACTACTATGATTTATCCCATGTTATGAAATTATGCTCTCTTTTACAGGTTAAGATTTCCAAAAGTTATGTTCTTATGAATATGATGTGATTGATTTTTCTTTTGTTTACCCTTACTGAGCATTTGAGCTCACCCTTTTATGTTTACTTTTCCCCAGGATATAAAGAAAGGTTTTAGGTATAAAAAAAGGGAAGATCTTTATGGGAGATGTTGAAGATCTTTCACCAGGATTAGAAGAATATACTCCGAGTTTCCAAAGACACTAAACTATTACGATCCTTGTGTGTGTGTTTTTGTTATGTACTAAGTATTCCACAAATGTAATGTAATGTCAATGTAGGTCAAGCTTCGGGTCTCTACAAAATATAAGTGTTTTGTTGCATGTTTTAAGTGGTATAAAATGTGATAGATACTGCATTGGTTGTTCTTGACCATTAATGGTGTTTTATATGAAAATTTATTTATGTTTAATTCTGAAATTTATTGAGCACAAAAGGGGAAGTTCGGGTACCTAGGTGTGGCGGATTTGTACTTGTACGGCTAGTGGACCGGATGAGTTTTGTCCCTGTTTCACTTAGCATTTGGATAATTACAACTCTAACTAAACTATGTGGATGATTATTGGGGACCACTAGGTTATGGGTATGTTCCCTACTAGTGTCTCATGCATGAGAAAGGATTTTTCTATGGTTACTTTACACCGAGGTACGAGGTACATAGGGCCCAAGACAACCTAGTGCCTAGGGGTGTTCCCAATGTTGTTGCTCATTGGATTTGTGGTATTTACCCATGTCTTAGGGTGTGTTTGGAAGTAAGTTATAGTATCTAACATTTCTATTTTAATTTGTTAATATTCTGAAAATTTTGGATTGAAAACTATTTTCAATTTGAGGTTTCATTTCTTGAAATTTTAACACTACTTTTCCTTGCATTTGAAAACTGCTTGCTTTTTCACATTGTATTTCTTACTCTTTGGAATCATTGGGTGGTATCCTACTGGGATTAGGCTCACACCCTACTTACACCCCTTGGGTGTAAGTAGACTTGGTTATGTTTGATTCAGGTAAAGGAAAGGCTAAGGGTGATGGCGGTTCATGGTGTTAGTTCCCATCCTTGGTACGGAGTTGTGGAGATAGCTTGGGGGCGATGACCCCTAGTCGTGTGGAGTCCTTGGGGCTGTCTTGATGCTATAATTATTTTTATTTGGACCACTTGTATTATCTTTAAACCAATGTACTCAGTTCTGGTTTTTACTTAAGTCTTGTTTGGCTCAAAAATTTCAGATTTATATTATGGATTGTTTTTAATGTTTTATGCTTTCATACTTGGGTAAATCATTCCCAAACCTAAATTAATGATACCCAGGCACTTGTGTCAGCCCGTGGGGATAGGGAACACCCTTCGGGTCATGTTACAGGTTGGGTTTGGTGCCGGTTTTGGCGGTGACCAGATTCGGTTCTTGACACTGATACAGATTGTGGATAGGTAAGAAAAATTCTTGCATGGAAAAATCACCGTTCTAGTGTCAGTTTTGTGGAAACATGGTCAGATTCAAGAAGAAACCTGGGAATTAAAGAAGAAAATGGTCAATAAATGTCTTGGAATATTTTAGGAAAATGGTGGTTTTCTACTTTCTATGGATGGAAAGGCCAATGGTTGGGATAATGTAGAACCCTTGGTTTCAATTAAGTTACCTTTTCTTTATGTATTTTAAGTATATAAAGTGTTTGGATGAAGTTTGGGAAGGTTTATATGACTTTGAAATATTTTTAGGGGTTTTCTATAGGTGTACAATTTGAGAAAGGTTAGTACAAATCATGAAACTCCTATAGAAAACCGTGAAAAGTGAGGTAGTGAGCTCTGGGTAGGCATACAATTAGGTGCATGGTTTTGAATACAGCCACCTAGGAGAAACTATGCCTTCAGGGATAGAGAAATGTGCATTGTTAGCATATGGTTTTCCTAATCGTACACCCTAATCATTCACGATTAAAATTTAGATCCTAAAATTGTGGATCTCATTCAAAATTACTCCTTAACCACTCGTTTTCCCTCTATTATGACCCCAACTCGATTTTATCTCCTCTCAAAGGTTTTATAGACTCTTCAATTTGATTTGGGAGTGATACGTTGGAAAATATTGGTCATTGTTTGTGGAGTTGGGGCTCGGAGCGTGTTGGGAGCTGTGGAGTTATGTATTTGGAGTATTTGATTTTGTTGGTTATGTCTTCCATTTTATACTCTGGTATTGGTTTTGGTTTCTGAATTTTACTCTAATATGGGTTATGGTATAGTCTAGTATTATTGCCTTTTTGTATTACTTTAAGTTGTATTACACTTAGTTCATGCATCATTTAGAGGTTGTTTGGTTATGGTATATTGGTTTTGGTTGTTTTATTTTCAAAGGGAAAAGCATCCCACTTTTGATAATGAGGCCCTTGGCTTTAATTTCCATCCTTTGGCGTCTTTTGGATGTCACCTAAGGCCAAGTATAAATTCTGTCTCGACTCAAGAGAATGAGGAGGGGCAGGATGTTACATAGTTTTTATAAAATTTTGGCTTATCACCTTGGATTCCTATTCCAAATTTATTTTGATGAGATTTATTGTTTGTAATGATTTTATTTAAATATTTTTCTCCTCTAGTGAAAAAATTGGAAACATCTTTAAAATTTTGAACTTCTTTTTGTAATTTTTCAATCTTATTTCCATGTTCAATACAAGATGAAGCATAATTTTACAATTTTTTTTAAATTTTGAAATTTGTTTATTTAGGTCCTCTTTTTCATTTACCATATCACTATTGTACTTTTTAAGAGATTTGTTTTTATTTTTCAAGGATTTATACTAGTTTTTAGCATGGTATAGTATTCATTTCATTACTCATATGAGAAACTTTCATTTTCAAATTCAGGATCATGTTTAGAATAATAATATGAATGTAATTCATTAGAATGTTCCATAAAGCACATGTTGGCCTTCTGATTAGAGTTTTCAACTTTTGATTATGAAGATGTTACATCACTAGAATCCTCAAAAGCACTCCATGTTTCCTTCATGAATTTATTGGATTTCTTTTTTGTATCCAACCTTTTTGAAATACTTTTCTCTTACTTCTTGTTCTCTTGTAGCTTTTGAAAATATGGCTATATCCAAGATTCTTACATTCATAGCATCATACTTATTTAGAATTTCTTTTAGACTTCATGTACTTATTTAAAGGTTTCTTAAAACCACTTCTCTTATTATAGAACTTTATAAATTTCCTAGCAATGTGTGCAAGCTCACTGTCTGAATCAGAACTTTTTAAATTTCCTTCATGTCACACCCCAACCTTTGAAATTATTTTATTTTATTCATTTTTAGGATTTAGATATTCTTTTCAAGGTTCGGGTTGAGTCCCAGTTTTAATTTTCAATTTTTCATTGAAAGAAATGTAAGTTTTGGTCTAGGAAGCATGGGCGACACACAGTTAAGGGAAACCGTGCATCTTTCCTAGGAAACCATACGACTAGGTGTCTCTATTGGGTAGTAGCATTTGGAACAGTTGATGAACTATTAGAAAACTGTGTGGCCAAACTGTGTGGGTCATTCCTTTTGGAAAGTAAGGGTCGCACGGTTGGCTCACGGTTTGGAAAATTGTGCATCCAAACCATGTGACTTTTCCAGGTCATTGAAATCTTGAAATTCTAATTGTGTTCTTATATTTTAACCTAAAATAGGTATTATCTTATATTTTTTGGTTTTGGAACACTAGGGGGTACTCCAATCTCCTCCTACTTTGCTTCCCTTTCACTATTGAAGCCCCTTGAAGGTTTCTAAGGTGATATCTTGTGATTTTTGGTTGATTTTCTCTTCTCTTATCTTTCCCCTATTGAGTTCTTGGTCTCTCTTGGTGTATCTTCTCTTTTGTCTGAACCCTAGATGTTAGGGTTGATGTGTGAGTTGTGTTTATTTGGATTCTAGGGTGTTCGGTTGATCCATGGGGATTTTTTCTTCCTCCCCTTGAAGTTTTGTTTCATCTGCACTCCATTGAGGTAGGTGTCTCTGTAATTTTCCTTTCCAATCCATTCATTTGATGGTTGCTTTTAGATAATTTATGAATTTGTTTCACATAATTTTTATATATTTTTTGGCTTATTTTGGTGTTTCCATGTCAGTAGAATTTGATTAAAAATGGTTTCAAGGGATTCTTTTACTATGCTTAAGAAAACATGCACATAGGGTGTTCGACAAAATTCCAATTAGTTCTAAAAGGGTATTTCTTGAGTATAAATATATATATATGCCTACAATGTGTTTGATAAAATGTCATTTGGTCTTTAAGAGTGAAATTGGGTGCTTGAGTTGTGTTTTCTTATGGTTATATTCTAGTGGCATGATTTAATTGGTCAATTTGATCTTGTGTGTTATAAAAGGTGACAATTTGTCTTGAGTTTTATGTGGGGATTGTTGTGAATGGTGGTGAAAGAAAGTTGGGATTATTTTAAAAGGTTTTGGAGGCTTTCTTGGGAATTCAAAAGTGTTCCATTGGATGTAAGAACATCCATATGTGCACAGAGGGCACATGTAGATGTTCTAGAAAATGACAATGGCCTTGTTTAACTTAAGATTTGATATTCAAAACACCTTTACCTTTCTCATTCTCTTTCTTACTCTTCTTAAAGCCTTTGTGTTCTCTAAATGATTTTATGATTTCAAAATTAATTGAATATGGTTTTGAAATGGAACCTGAATTTATGGATCGTTTGGAATTTTGGTAGTGTGGATTAGTTTCTAAAATTTTTAACACCCCATTTGTAAAGTGCTTGTGAAAGTGGTGTTTCATGTTGTTTTGGAAATGGTTTGGAAATTTTTTTGTTAAATGCATTTGGTTGTGTAAATTCAAAGTCCCATTTAGAAAATTAGTATGTTTTTAAGAAATGTTTGAAAGTTTATATGATGTGATGGCCTAGTTGGAAACTCTGATAGTGTAATGTGTAGTGGGAACCCCTATTGAGGATTTCCCAATATAGGTTATCATGTGGGTGGTGTCTGTGTTTGGGGTCGGTAAGTGCAGTGGCGGCAGGTAATATGAGTCACGCATGCGAGAGCCTCATACTTACATAGTATATTATTACCATGGGTTTCTTGAGTGTCTTTAGAGGGTCAAGTGACAGTTTCTTATCAACCGTGATTACATGGATTGGTACCCCTTGTATGTTTTAGAGGCTAGGTGGGTTATGCCGCTGGTTGGTAGTTAGAACGACCAATTGGTTATTGACTATGGAGCTACACAATACTTCGGAAGATGAGTCTGACCTGAGTATGTTTAGGGATCACTTTAGGGATGGTTAGGAATGCCCATGGTTTATTATCTATATTTTCTTGGTTATTTTATACTACACTTGGGTTATTGTTTACACTACTTGTTTATTTTCAGCATTGTGTTGTATTCCCTTTTTTGGGTTTTTGGTGTGGGTTTTGGTTCTTAAATGGTAACTTATTTTGAAAATGGATATGTGGTGTGTGTTGTTTTGAAAAGGGGAAAGTTGTATTTGTTTATTCAAAGTGATAAAACCCTATTTTATGTATATACATTTCAAACTATTATTAATGGACTATTTTTGGGAAACAAAATGTATGGATTTTTTGGTGTTTTCCTACTGATCTGTTGATCTCACACCCTACTTATGTCATTCAGTGTTGGTAGACCCGAGCTTCTTTGCAAGTTCAGGTTCCAGGTTCGTGTTCTCATTGTTGGAGTCAGTCGGTCTTGTGGTTGGTGGTTACCAAGAGGTCAAATGGAGATTATGGTAGCGTGGTTCATTTTCAGTTTTGTATTTAGTTTCTATTTTGTTTAGCTATTGTAACTGAATCATTTTTGTATATTTATTTGAGGTTCAGTTATTGTTGGTTCTTCAGTTTTTTCACTTTATTTCTTTTTTATCCTAGCTTAATGGGAAAAAAGTGTTCCCCTTCGTGATTACTTTGATGCCCAACACTAGTTTCCTACCCGTATGGGAATGCCCTTCAGGCCATGCCTCAAACCGGGTCAGATGTCAGGTTGGATAACATTCTATCTTAGTTCGTGACACTTCATCATATGACTCTACTTTTTGAATTTCTTTGTACTTCTTATCATCTTTTGAATTTGATACATTCATACATTATTTTCCTTCTTAAATAATATGTACTCTCCAAAATCAGCTTCCATCTCTATCCCATACATCATAATAGTGCCAATTTGATCTTTTATTTTAAAATTATTGACCTTTGTAGATTGTTGAATAGCATGAGAAATTCTACTCCACTTGAGTGGTAAAACTCTTTGCACTTTCAAAGTTTTCTCTGGATCAGTAATTGGTGTTCCTAGAGTAGTAACATTATTTACAATCTTTGTAATCCTTCCACTTAATTAGGTGATTCTCTAACCTTCCATCATTCTGAATGTATCAAATTTAAGTTTGACGGTATTAGATCTGAGGGCTATTACATTATACATACCTTCACAAGCAACTAAAATGGTAATTCACATTTCGTGGGTTGTTTGGCATTGAGATATATTGTTAAACTCATTTGAATTTAGTCCACAAATAATAGCATTCATATGTTTAGAATTTAAATCATAACTAGCTTTAGTATCTGCATCCCATCTTTCTAGTTGAGTTTTTGGAATTTTATAAGGCTTTACAGCTTTAGATAAACCTTCAGACCAAGGTTCTTTAGATAAAAAATCATTTTTTTCTTCCAGAAAATATAATTCTCACCATTGAAGTAGGGAGATCTAACCATTGACATACCTTCTCTGTTTTCAATCATTGTATCCATTTTCAAAAATATCTTTATACTTCGACCTTAAATAGCTGAGAAATCAAGAGTCATGCTCTCTAATGTCAATTGTTGTCACAAAAGGTTTTCAAAAGACTCAGGAGTGGGGTGAATTGAGTTCTTGAAAGTTTTTTCACTTAGAAAACCACTCTCTTTTAGCTATGACAAACTTTCTATTCTTTCCTTATCAAAAGCAGCATTATAAAATAAAAATAGAAGGAAAAGAAACAGACACATAGATTTATAGAGGTTCAAGGAATAGAAGTCCCCCAGTCTACTCCACCAACAATCTTTTCTACAATTATGGTGATTTTCACTAAATCAGTCCTTTGGTCAAGGACTATCATTCCTTTTTCCAGGGACTGAATGGATGAGTTCAAGCAGTCAACACTTGTTACAAAATACCAGAAGCTTTCAACTACTCTCCAGCAAGGCTTTATAAACACCGGCCTTTAGATTCTTTTACCGAAAACATTTACAACGAAAGATAAGAAAACATAGAGTTTATAGGTGCAACACACAGTTGTAAGATACAACTGACAGAAGGAAGAAATCTCTAGGATAGATAATCAGAAAATGAAAGAAACTCAAGGAGAGTCTTCTAAAATAACCACAAAAATGAATGATTTTTCGTGGTTGTAGATTATGAAGCTTCTTATTCTTCTCATATAAAATAGAGCAACGTTGAAGATCTTTGAGATAGTGTTCTTGAATATATGCATACTCTACTATTATTCTATGTATATCTCTTTATTATATTATTTTGAGAGCTTGTGATGTATTTTGAAATGCATGCAAAACTTCTCACTTAAATTCACATCACATGATCCGTAAAATCTGAGATCAGAGATGCGCCCTTTTCTCATAAATACCTTGCCAACAATAAAGACAAATAAATTATCATTATATATGTCTATTGTATCAGTATTTATCTCTTATTATAATAGATTTTACTAAAAAGAGGCAATCTAGTATTTAAAGATAATATGACACTATTAAAAGATCACTCAAGTGCTTCAACGGTAATAAATACAGATTGTAGCATGACATAGCCAATTGCAGATCATCATGTAGTTGATTTATTCATTTGAATCCATGTAGCTGATTTGACACAGGTCTTCTTCACATAGCTGTTTTGTGTCACGTTGCCAATTTGAATCACGTAGGATTTTTTTTCATATAGTCAAATCTGATGTAGCCAATTTCCCCATGTATCTGATTCACATAACCGATTACTACACGTAACCAATTTATGTAGCTAATTGATCTACATAGTTGATTGCTCACATAATCGATCACATCGGCATAGATTATTTCCATGTAAGGGATTCCATGACGTATCTATTTCACGTAGCCAATTTACATAGTTGAGTGCTCACGTGTCCGATTTTTTTCAGACTTAGGAAAATTTCAGCAAAGACGTCCAAAATTGTAAATTTAAGGTTTTTAATAGCTGGAACACTTAAAATAAGAGAAAAACTGATGAAAACACTTAAAAATCATCAGTAAAGTATGAAGGGTATTTGAGATCATCAAAACCTAAAGTACATGGTATATATTGACAAAAATTTAGCAGTCCAATAAAAAGCTTCTGACCCCCTGCATCATGCTTCTTCAACCAGTGGATTGGATTTTATTAAGGAAAAATCTCATTCTGATCGAGACTTGGGATCCAAGAAGGTGATGGAGGAGATGCCTACAAGTTCCCCCACAGGCATGGAGAAATCCACAATGGCTAGGCCACATTCCCCTCCCAAATGGGCTAGATCTAATATATCATTTGTGAATTTTTCTACTATGTTTGATCATCTTAATGCTACTGCTAGCAAGGAATACTAGATACAAGAGGTGGATAAAGACGGGGAGCTTTGCAATAAGCTCCAAGTCCACATGTTTCCTTGACCACATTTGGTAAATAGAAGAGCCACGATGCATTGGGAAGTTAGTCACAAGCTGAGATAATTACTGATCAAACTGAACATGGGGAAGCTAACAAAGCACCTGTGACTAGTGATAAGAATGAAGCTAATGGTGGAGAAAGGGGTGGTGATAAAGTGGCCACACTCAACATTAATGATTCAGAGACACTGACTTAGAAGTGACTCCAAATGAACAGCTGATTGGAACAGGGATGGTGTATCAAAATCCATGGATTACTCTGAAATGGAAGAGAGGTCGACACTCCTGAGCACGGTGGGGGTGTCACGAACCAGGCTGGGTCTCCATCCGACCCGGTGCCCGACCCGGTCCGCAACATGGTCCGAAGGGTGTTCCCGATCCCCACGGGCTGGTACAAGTGCCCGGGTATCAAGAGTAACATGTGGGAATGGTGTACCCAAAATGAAAGACAGAAAAACAACCAACAAGATAAAAAAACTAAAACTAGAAATAGAGAACCAAACTAAAATCAAATTTAAATATTTACAACTTGAACCAACATCCAAAAATAAATGACAACAAAAGAAGCTAAAGCTCTAACTCAAACCTCCAAGTGACAAGAGAGGTGCAGCATCCACACACCACAACACCAACCTGCACAGGAAGACCATCAACGACCAAAACCACTATCGCTGAGCACGATGCGTCAACCTGGAATGCACAAAGAACAAGGTCTACGTACACCCAAAGGTGTATGTAGGGTGTGATCCAAGAGCCCAGTAGGATGTCACCCAACAAAAAGGTTCCATGTATAAACAATAAATGACAAATACACTTACAGGATGAATAAATGAAAGGACACCAAAGCTTGAATATTTTTAAAGAAACAGTTTCTATAAAGAAAACACTTTTAAAGAAAACAACTTAAATAAAAGAAAACACCCTTGCATATAAGAAAAACTCAAACCTTCACAAAAACACAAAAGCTACACTGTATGCCGATGGTGAGTTTATAGTAGTCCAGGAGCACCAAAAGTGGGAGAGGTCCTGTAGGTACCAGTAAAAGGAAAGGAACCCTAAAACATCGCATCTTGGTGAACAGTAGTGTGGGAATCACAACAATATACTATCTCATGCACGAACCACTAGTAGGGCAACACATTCATAACCTAGTGGTCTCCAATCATCATCCAATGTTTAGTTAGTGTTGTAATCATCAAACCATCTAAGTGAAACTGGCCCAGAGCCGCTTCTGTATCACTAGCGCGCTAGATCTAGTCCGCCCACCTAGTACTCAGGCTTCCCCTTTTGTGCTCAAGATGTTCCAATTTCACATTCCATGTCAAAATCAGGTGAATAAAATAAATAGGTTGTTACCTAAACACAATGCCACACTTGCACACACACACACACAAAATCCATTTGAAATATTACGCACACCAAAAGACTTTACCAACTTAATTAAAACAATTTCTTCATTGTTAATAAATGTTTATTAAAACATATTGAACTTGCATCGTTAATAATTTTTCTTATGAAAACATATTAAATTCTTTGTAAACAAATTCTTTAAACAGAAACATAACACAGTTTAACACACAAAACCAAATCAGCCCTCCTCCCTGACCAAACACACCTGATGCCACATCAAGAACACAATCTGCACCACTCGCATCAATTAATAACCCAACCGCACAGTTAAAAGACATTTTCCCTATTAAACAAAACACCAGAAATTTTATTAAGCAATTCCAGAAGATAAAACATGACTTTAAACACTAAATACCCACTCAAACCTTCTTTTTGGACAAAACACACATGAACGCTACACCAGAACAAAAACCGCGCACTTTGCGCATTTTCACAAAACAAACGCAAAATTTATAAAACACTAACATATAGTTCAAAGTGGTTTTTCACAGCAACAACCCATTCAAACCACACAACACCTTCCCTTATGACCAAACACATGCAACAATGTGTCGAAAACACACTTAACAACACTTGCACAACTGAAAAACTAACTGCACATATTATTAAACACTAACGATAGACTAAAAACAAGTTTCCAAACAAAGAACGCACCCACACCACATAAACATACTACCAAACAAATATAACGCATCGAAAAACTTCAAGATAACCAAATCCGCACCCAAAATAATTAATCAAAGAATATTATAAATTAATTAAGCAAGAAATTTAACTTATCAAATAATGTTTAAACGCAGAACCACCTACCTCGGTGTTGATTTTTTCCAAATTTTGTGCGGATCTTCATCTGCACCTAATATGCACCACAAACAAACTCAATGGAACCCTAAAACAAGAATCGGACCAAAGATAACATCAAAATAAGACTAAAGCCACATTAATCCTAACCTAGTAATCTCCAAAAGAAATAACCAACAAAACTAAATAAAACGCACCTGCAGCGGGGATATTGGGGGGCTATCTGAGCACGTTGGAGAGGTGCGGAGGTACGCCACACCTGGAAAATCCGTCCGAGAAGGATTGCACCCACAAGGAGAAGGATCACAAGGCTTGGTCGCGACCAACAGGGGAGGTAAGGGTGGCGCATCAGCTGTCCGAGGGAGGAAAGCTGGATGGGAGCGGGAAGGCCGCTGCGACGGGGCTGGCCGGGAAAAGGATACATGCCGGAGTGGTTTGCGCCGGCCAAAGAGGGGAGGTCGTGTCGGGCCTGTTGCGCACAAGGGGGCTGAAGGGGGCGATAACAGATCAGAGGGTGCGACGGGTTGATGGTCAGACGGGAGTGCAGTGGCGCGACGCGCTGGTAGGCGACGACGCGAATCAGACGGGGTTGGTCAGGAGGAGTCTAGAAAGGGAGGAGAGTCGCGGCCAAGAGTCTAGGGGTTGCGGCTGGTCCAGTGAGCGGGGCGCGCGACAGCAGTGTAGGCCGGGAAGAAAAGGAGGGCAGCGGTTTGGCGGTGCAAAGTCCGTGCGGCGTGAGGGATCCGGAACGGAGCAGGGCGCGACGCAGAGGGCCGAGCAGGGCACGACACAACGGGTGTCCGAGACTGGCCGAGGAGGGGTGGTGCAAGGGAGATGGGGGAGAGGGGATGGCGTCCAGCTAAGGCGCGCAGGGGAAATCCCGCAGGTGCGGCATAAGGAAGACTCAGGGAAGAGGGGGGGGGGGCTCGGCCATTCCCTAACCCTAAGAAGAAAAAAAGAAAAAAAACAATGAAATAAAGATAAAAATAAAACATAAAACTAATAATAATAATAATAATCATATTAATAATTATAATAACTTTACATGATATTAATAAACATAATAACTTAACAAAATTTAATAAAAATTTGATAATGATAGCTTAATAATAATAAATTTTATATTAATAAACAGGGTGAGCATAATAATAATAATAATTGTAATAATTAATAGTAGAAGTTACCCCTTTTTTATCATTAAAATAATTCTTTAAACATCGTTTGATTATTATTATTATTATTATTATTTTTAAAGAGTCGAGCAACTGCGGGGCCACCCCGCGTGGCCCATAAAAATTTAAAAAGAATGATGATGATGATGATGATGATGATAAACATAATAAAATTCTCATCCTTAACACCACTTTTAATTTTAATCTTTTATTGATCATTACACTTAATTAATTAATTAATTAGTCATGCACCGGGCGGGTCGCATGGCGACCCAGGGGAGGCCGCCGCGCGGCTTCGATCGTGGTGCACTAGATGCAATAAAGGCCAATACATGCATTTTTAAATAAGAACTCCAAATTTTAAGTCGGGCTTAAACCCGGACTACCCGACGCAGAGAAAATTAATGAAATAAATAAATTTTGAAATGGCGGGTGTGACAATTCTTCCCACCATAGCGCTTTCTGTCCCCAGAAAGCCACAACTAAGGTTGAACCCCGAAGTAGTAATTGATACCCCCTCAAGGATAAAAAAAATATCCCTACGAAAAATAAGTGAAAAGAGGCCAAAGCATCGTGCTCAGAGAAAGTGACTCAAATGACAACCTCAAGAAACGCGTAAAAAGACTTTATGATATGTGTCGCCTGCCCCAAAGAGCTAGAACACCTCCAGTTGATTGATCAAGGATAGGGACTCTCGCGCTCGCGAGAACCAACATCACAAACCGAAACACCTCAAGTACCATAAAACAGGAATCACATTGTTTGTCTGGAACAACCAAATAAGACCAACCACGCCCAAGGAGCACTTTTATCACCTATCACCAAAACATCTCTAGGAACGAAACTAAAATGCCAACACAGGGAAAGCCCGAAGGGGCTCCCCACCATTTGAAACCTACTGACGCCCGAGATGAGATTAGAAAACTGAAACGGGGAGGCCCGGGCGGACTCCCCACCATAAGAATAGGGTAATATTGGTTTATTTCTGAGGAGTCTCAGCGAGGCCCTCAATGGGTCTCACAACCGTTGGCACCAACAAAAACATACAAACTCAGAGTCTTCCCGACACTAACCCAACACCCCTCCAAAAGGGTGGGGAGGGTGGGTCCCAACCATCGAGCGTCAAAACCACAACCTAAGACCAACCAGCATCACTACGTCCCTGGATGAGCAATATTCAAATCTAAGGCCAATTTACCTAACAAATCCCATTAGGACCACTAAAAGTGATTACATCCGCTGGTACGCAATCCCCATGTCTTTAAGGTAACAAGACGACCATGCCTCCTCATATCCACAGGAAACCTCACGCACCCAAATGGGTCGTTTGGAATGGAACAACCACAAAGAATAATTTAAACCATCTTCACCTTCAATACCAACGACAGAAATAAAGTCGGTATCTCATACACTCTTGGGGTTCCTGACCACGCGTCAGCTTCACTCTGAGGCCTATGGCTGGAGCCCTGATGTATGAAGCATCTTCTGCATCGCAGTCAGGCATTGAAGACTCCTGAATGAAGCTTCTCCTTTTTACTGCCACATGCAACCACACTACAGCCGACACACACCATCAAACACAACACACCACGACATCCAACTACTCCATCACGACACACCCACCAAAACATGGGTTTAGATGATGCACATTCATCACTTCTTCACCTTAACCAAGAAACTTAAGAAAGGAAGATGCGTGAAAAACACTCCCCTTTGAACAAAAAAAAATAATTAGAACTACTCAAGAGGAGGACACACCCCTATGAAAACAGGGATTCCCAAAGGATCCTACAGAATCCACCCTTGCTCTTCAAAGATGACTCGCACTACAAGACGTCACCAAACATGACCTTTGCGGCCGATAAAAGCACTACAAGCCTTTCAAGACATTAGTGAGCACCGATAACTCCAAACCGCCTTCACCCTTCCCTGCTGAAATTCCTTTCACCGTTTCCAGGGGACCTTCAGACGTAATGGTGTCAAATTTCATACCCAACGACTAAGACAACTCAAAGAGACCAAAGCTCCCTTCAACTCCTCTCACGTCTGTCATCCCATTACGAGAGGATCCGCTTAACCGAAAAGGATAAGGGACAAACTTAGCACTATCAGTAAAAAGGAAGAGTTCTTACTTTAATCAACTGGAGGGTTGACCAATGGCGAATTACCCGTGTTCGCACTTCAATCGCATGTTAATGCTTTATGGGGCGTACACTAGTTAAGACATAAAACCATGGACCCAATCAAATTGGTCCAATGGTCAATACATACTGCAAGCGAACACTAAACATGCAGAAGGAACCGTAGCAAGGGATTCCCAAAGCACTTTTCAAAAGAATTCACTAACCACACGCTTGCACACCAACTTTCAAATAAAAATTCAAACTCAAGACACAAATCAGTCAAAAAGGATTCTCAGCTCGAAACGCCTCACATCTAACACTTCCCAAAACACAAGGACACACCACACAATCACTGGTTATTAACACACTAAAACATTTTTACTTAAAAACCAGATTTCCACGAATCCAAAACAAAGAGACGAGGAACGATGCAAGGGAAGACTAGTGTCGGCGGGTGACTAAGACATATGGTTGGCGGTCATACGCCAATCACGCCACCGACACAAAGAGTATTCTAGGACAGCGTCCCCGGTTCCACATGGCTTGCCAGACCCTGCGAGCTCACTGGGACCACTGACCCTACTCCTTTTTCATTTCCCCTAAACAAAGTTAACCACACGGACCAAAGATGTAGACAAACTTCAACTTACTTTGGTAACTCGAGTTCTGCCACGAGGTGTGTTGGTCAGGCACCTTACTCATAGCCAAGACGTCGAGTCCCGACAACCTTAACTCCAGTCTACCGTGACTCTATCCCAAAAGAAAACGACCCAAGAGAAAAAAACCTTCCCTCTGATACCATTTTGTCATGAACCAGGCTGGGTCGCCATCTGACCCGGCGCCCGACCCGGTCCGCGACATGGCCCGAAGGGCGTTCCCTATCCCCACGGGCTGGCACAAGTGCCCGTGTATCAAGAGTAACATGTGGGAACAATTTACCCGAAATGAAAGACAGAAAAACAACCAACAAGATAAAAAAAACTAAAACTGGAAATAGAGAACCAAACTAAAATCAAATTTAAAGATTTACAACTAGAACCAACATCAAAAAATAAACGACAACAAAAGAAGCTAAAACTCTAACTCAAACCTCCAAGTGATAAGAGAGGTGCATCATCCGCACGCCACAACACCAACCTGCACGGGAAGACCATCAACGACCAAAACCACCATCGCTGAACATGATGCCTCAACCTGAAATACACAAAGAACAAGGTCTACATACACCCAAAGGTGTATGTAGGGTGTAAGCCAAGAGCCCAGTAGGTCGTCACCCAACAAAAAGGTTCCACGTATAAATATTAAATGACAAATACACTTGCAGACTGAATAAATGAAAGGACACCAAAGCTTGAACAATTTTAAAGAAACAGTTTCTATAAAGAAAACACTTTTAAAGAAAACAACTTAAATAAAAGAAAACACCCTTGCATATAAGAAAAACCCAAACCTTCACAAAAACCCAAAAGCTACACTGTATGCCGACGGTGAGTTTATAGTAGTCCAAGAGCACCACAAGTGGGAGAGTCCCTATAGGTACCAGCAAAATGAAAGGGACCCTAGAACATCGCGTATCGGTGAACAGTAGTATGGGAATCACAACAACATATGTTCTCGTGCACGAGCCACTAGTAAGGCAACACATCCATAACTTAGTGGTCTCCAATCATTATCCAATGTTTAGTTAGTGTTGTAATCGTCAAACCAGCCAAGTGGAACCGGGCCGGAGCCACTTCCGTATCACTAGTGCGCTAGATCTAGTCCGCTCACCTAGTACCCAGACTTCCCCTTTTGTGCTAAAGATGTTCCAATTTCACATTCCATGTCAAACTCAGGTGAATAAAATAAATAGGGTGTTACCTAAACCCAACGCCACACTTGCACACACACACACAAAATCCATTTGAAATAGTACGCACACCAAAAAACTTTACCCAACTTAATTAAAACAATTTCTGCATTGTTAATAAATGTTTATTAAAACATATTAAATTCACATCGTTAATAATTTTTCCTATGAAAACATATTAAATTCTTTGTAAACAAATTCTTTAAACAGAAACATAACACAATTTAACACACAAAACCAACTCAGCCCTCCTCCCTGACCAAACACACCCGACGCCACATCAAGAACACAATCTGCACCACTCACATCAATTAATAACTCAACCGCACAGTTAAAAGACATTTTCCTGATTAAACAAGACACCAGAAATTTTATTAAGCAATTCCAGAAGATAAAACATGACTTTAAACACTGAAGACTCACTCAAACCCTCTTTTTGGAAAAAACGCACATGAACGCTACACCAGAACAAAAACCGCGCACTTTGCGCATTTTCACAAAACAAACACAAAAATTATAAAACACTAACAGATAGTTCAAAGTGGGTTTTCACAGCAACAACTCATTCAAACCACACAACACATTCCCTTATGACCAAACACATGCAACAACGTGTCGAAAACACACTTAACACCACTTGCACAACTGAAAAACTAACTGCACATATTATTAAACACTAACGATAGACTAAAAACTAGTTTCCAAACAAAGAACATACTCACACCACATAAACATACTACCAAACAAATATAACGCATGGAAAAACTTCAAGATAACCAAAACCGCACCCAAAAGAATTAATCAATGAATATTATAAATTAATTAAGCAATCAAATTAACTCATCAATCTTGATTTTTCCCAAATCTTGTGCGGATCTTCATCCGCACCTAATATGCACCACAAACAAACTCAATGGAACCCTAAAACGAGAATTGGACCAAAGATAACATCAAAACCAGACAAAAACCACATAAATCCTAACTTGGTAATTTCCAAAAGGAATAACCAACCAAACCAAATAAAAACGTACATGCGATTGGGATATTGGGGGGCTGTCTGAGCACGTTGGAGAGGTGCGGAGGTACGCCACACCTGGAAAATCCGTCCGAGAAGGGTTGCACCCGCAAGGAGGAGCATCGGGCTTGGTCGCGACCAACAGGGGAGGCAGGGGTGACGCATCAACTGTCTGAGGGAGGAAAGTCGGACGGGAGCGGGAAGGCCGTTGCGACGGGGTTGGCCGGGAAAGGGATACATGCCGGAGTGGTTCGCGCCGGCCAAAGAGGGGAGGTCGCGTCAGGCCTGTTGCGCACAAGGGGGGTGAAGGGGGCGACGACGAATCGAAGGGCGCGACGGGCTGATGGCCGGACGGGAATGCAGGGGCACGGCGCGTTGGGAAGCGACAACGCGAATCAGACGAGGTTGGCCGGGAGGAGTCTGGCAAGGGAAGAGAGTCGCGGCCAGGAGTCTAGGGGGGTGCGGCCGGTCCGGCGAGCGGGGCGCGCAACAACGGTGCGGGCCAGGAAGGGAAGGAGGGCAGCGGTTTGGCGGTGCGAAGGCAGTGCGGCGTGAGGGATCCAGAGCGGAGCAGGGCACGACGTGGAGGAACGAGCAGGGCGCGGCACAGCAGGTGTCCGAGACTGGTTGAGGAGGGGCGGTGCAAGGGAGATGGGGGAGAGGGGCTGGCGGCCAGCTACGGCGTGCAGGGGAAAGTTCACAGGTGTGGCGCAAGGAAGACCCAGGCGAGAGGGGGGGCTCGGCCAACCCCTAACCCTAAGGGGGAAAAAAAGAAAAAACAACAATGAAATAAAGATAAAAAATAAAACATAAAACTAACAACAACAACAATCATATTAATAATTATAATAACTTTACATGATATTAATAAACATAATAACTTAACAAAATTTAATAAAAAATTGATAATGATAGCTTAATAATAATAAACTTTATATTAATAAACAAGGTGAGCATAATAATAATAATAATTGTAATAATTAATAATAGAATATACCCCTTTTATCATTAAAATAAATCTTTAAACATCGCTTGATTATTATTATTATTGTTGTTTTTATTATTTTTATTTTTATCATTATTATTTTTAAAGAGTCGAGCAACCGCGGGGCCACCCCGCGCGGCCCATAAAAAATTTAAAAAGAATGATGATGATGATAATAATGAACATAATAAAATTCTCATCCTTAACACCACTTTTAATTTCAATCTTTTATTGATCATTACACTTAATTAATTAATTAGCCGTGCACCGGGCGGGCCGCATGGCGACCCAGGTGAGGCCGCCGCGCGGCTTCGAACATGGTGCGCTAGACGCAATAAAGGCCAATACACGTATTTTTAAATAAGAACTCCAAATTTTAAGTCGGGCTTAAACCCGGACTACCCGACGCAGAGAAAATTAATGAAATAAATAAATTTTGAAATGGCGGGTGTGACAGGGGGGAGTGGGAGGGGGGAGCATAAAATGAGCAATGGTGAGACCTTTATTTCTTAAAGATATGGACATGTTTTGCCAACTAACTCTCCATCCATGTACTTCACATACTTTGTGTCCTTTTACTTTTTAATAACTTTTTGGGATCATGATCTAAAACACATGGTTCACAGTGCTTTGGTAATAAAGTCTATTTTGAATTTTCAATTCAAATTTCAAATAAAATATTTACATTTTTTATTTATATATTAATATATTTATATTGTAATTTTAAGTAGAAATTTGAACATCAAATTCCCATGCAAATTTGTACTATAAATTTATTGTGGACATTTTCACCAAATATTTATAGTAAAAAATTTCATTACAAATTTTAAGTGCAAAATTACATTATTTATTTATGTATTAATATATTTACGGTGAAAATTTAATTAAACACCTATTATTTCAGAATTTTAATAAACAAATTTACATAAAAAAATCAGTGTGATATTTTCACTGCAAATATTGCCTATAAACCACTAAAAATTGAAAGATTTCTATGCAAATTCTGAATTTATATTTGTATGTATGCTTATATTTATATGTATGCATAAATTGAGAATTTATGTTAGCTTAACGAAGATAAACTAATTTTTTATGCTGGGTAAGATTTTATACGCATTATGATTTTTGTATTGTATGAAAATAAAATTATTGATTGACTTACCTACAAATAAAATTATTTGAAGTGCACTTAAGCCGTCGAGTCATGATGGGTCAAAACACAAAGGCGAGGTGAGACTGCTGAAACGTGGGAAGGCGGCGATCATGGAAATGGCGAGCAGCAAATGGGTGGCGACGGCGGCGAGCATATGGATCCAGTGCACCGCCGGCTCGTCGTACGCCTTCGGCATCTACTCCCCGCTCCTCAAATCCACCCAATCCTACGACCAGTCCACCCTCAACACCGTCTCCGTCTTCAAGGACATCGGCGCCAACGCCGGCGTCCTCTCCGGCCTCCTTTTCTCCGCCGTCTCCGCCGCGCCTCTCCGCCGCCCACCCCATCCCTCCTCTCTTTTCTCCCCCCGTGCCGGACCCTGGGTGGTGCACCTCGCCGGCGCGATTCAGTGCTTCGTCGGCTACTTTTTTCTCTGGGCCGCCATCACCGGAACTATTCCTCGGCCTCCTTTGCCCCTCGCGTGCCTCTTTATGTTCCTGGCGGCTCACGCCCAGACTTTCTTCAACACGGCCAGCGTCGTCACCGGAGTTTACAACTTCCCCGGGTACGGTGGAACCATCGTCGGCATCATGAAGGTTAGGGATTGCAGTGAAAGTAATCCTCTGTTCATTCCTATGGAAGTTTAAGATTTAATGCGCAAGCCATCTGTTTTCATGAATGAAATTCCCAAAATTAAACCCAGTTAAGATTCGTATGATTGATAGCATTGAAATTCACTGCCTGGATTTGTTTCAATTCATGGGCTAGCAGGATGAATATATCAGTTACTATCTATCTATAAGAGTTTTTCTACATATTTGATGGGTGTAATGTGCAGTGATGCGCTAGTATTGATTTAAAACGACGCATTGCAACTTTCAGACTTATAAAACATCGTTTTTTTTTTTTTTTGTGAAAATGACGACGAATGTTCAAAACACGAAGTTACCAATGAAGGACTCTGCCAGTTATTTTTCTGGATGTGTTTATAAGTGGCAGGGTTCTTCATTGGAATTAATTTCATGTTTTGGTCTCTGTTGTCATTTTCCAAAACTTTTTTTTCCGTGTTGTTTCAATACATTGAGGTATAAATGCCAATACAATCACTTTACCCAAACCCATTTTTCTTCTAGTTCAAAACGGAGCTTTGAATGCTTTGTTTTGTTGTCCAGGGCTTTCTGGGGTTGAGCGGGCCAATGTTAATCCAATTGTACCAATTCTTATTCAATGACAATCCAAGCTTGTTTGTTTTGATGCTTGCACTGCTCCCCACTATCGTCTCCTCGACACTCATGTGCTTCGTGAGAACATGCCAAATCAATACAGGAGATGACAAGAAGCACTTGGATCGGCTCTCCGTGACCGCCCTGGTTCTTGCTGGATACTTGATGATCACCATCATTTTGGAGAACATCTTCTCCTTCCCACAATGGGCACGAACCATGGCATTCATAATTCTTCTGTTCCTGGTCACTTCACCTCTTTGCATTTCCCTCAAGGCCCAAAGAGAAGACTCCGAGGGATCGTCGCAGATGGTGATCGAGGGGAAGTCATTACTGTTAGATCCTGAACCGGTGGTGCCCATGGAAGAGAGCAAGAACATTTTACAAGCCATGTGGTCTTTGGATTTCTGGTTATTGTTCGTTGCCATGGTGTCTGGGATGGGGTCTGGGCTGGCAGTCATCAACAATATCAGCCAGATAGGAGAGTCTCTGAGCTACACGGCTTTAGAAACCAACACCCTCATTTCCTTATGGGGCATATGGAACTTTCTGGGCCGGTTCGGGGCTGGCTATGTGTCGGACATGTTCTTACACAGATGGGCATGGCCCAGGCCATCCTTCATGGCCATCACCCTGGCAACGATGAGCTTAGGGCATTTCATCATGTCTTCTGGTTTGCCTGGAAACCTGTACGCAGGTTCGGTTTTATTGGGCATTTGCTATGGTTCGCAATGGTCATTGATGCCTACCATCACCTCTGAGATATTTGGGTTGTGGCACATGGGCACCATTTTCAACACGCTCGCCATTGCCAGCCCGGTTGGATCCTACATTCTTTCTGTGAGAGTGATGGCATTTTTGTATGATAAGGAAGTGTCTGAATTTTCAGATGGCGCGAGTTCATCGTGCTTTGGTACCCAGTGCTTTATGTTGTCCTTCTTCATTCTGGCATGTTCTTGCCTTTTAGGGTTCCTTTCTGCTGTTGTATTGTTTTTCAGAACCAAGAGCTTCTACAGGTCGGTAGTGATCAGGAGGTTACAACAGACTGAGAAACTCTGAAAATATTATACGGCATGCTGCTTTTCTTTTGCTTGTGATTGTATAGTACATTTGTAAGTGGTTTAAGTTGTGTTTCTGTAGAGGGGGAATGCTTACATTTTATTGTACAGATTGAGGTTCTAGGGCTATTCATTGGCTTTTCTTAAGGCAAAAGAACATGAAATTGTGATTGTTGGTGCTGTTGGTTAGTTCTGCGGCATGCCTTTTCTCGTGGGTGTGTGGTGCGGCTCTCCCCCTCCTGTGCCGCTAGGGGTCAACGGTGGTCTTTATTCCGATTCTGGTGTTTTTTCTGCACCTTTTCAGTTGGACGGCGAACCTCAGATCCGCACGGTCAGATCTTTTATTTGGATTTATTTCTCAGCCCGTGTTCTTGGTTTTCAGACTGATTTAAGACCGCACCTGCTTTCTGGTCTTCATCCTATTTTATGAGAGTAAACCTGATTGCTTATTTTCTTTCAGAATTCGTCATAGATTACAGGGGAAAAGTACTTGAGTGAAATGACATGAGTAGAACCCCTTTCATGCCTGTTCCTGACTTGACATAATTATGCAACATTTACAATGCTTGTCCTCCTCATGCATGTCATTTTGTGTTGCAGCACCAGGGGTTTCCAGATTCCTCAAGCTTCTTCCTCAGGCAGATCATCTGCCTAAGAGGCTGGTAATGCGCTATCTGGTAATTATCATGCACCCGAACTGAAAGAACTTGTCACTGTGCATATACTTAGGAGCATGGAGCGAGAAAACCGCTCCACCCACACTCCCAAACATCATCTTGAACATCTGCATTGGTTCAAAGGTAGTTTGTATATCATAAACAACGATGGACACGACTGCCTGTTTTATTAAAGGGTGTCCCTCCTTCATTGCCTTCATTGAATTTAATCAGAAACATGTTGAATAGAAGTTTCATGCATGGATATTCATGAATAGACTGTAGAACTCTAGAGTCGGCTCTGGGGTTAGCCCCACAAGCCTCTGCGACAGGGCAACAAGATGGAAGAGGGCAAAAAATTGAATTTTTTTCCTGTAGCCATCCTCTTTCAACCTCAATTTAGGTCAAAATTTTCAGTCTAGGTTTTGAATAGAATTCTCCGGACCGGTTCTGCTAAGGAGAAGCTTAGAACTTTCGAGGGTAGAATCAAAAGCAAATCACCGAATAACAAAGTTCATTCCACCACCACCTACACTTAATTTTATGCTTCTTGAACTCTGAGACAGTGAAATGTGCAGTGTCAGATGAATGTAGCCAGCTCTATTTACATAAGGGTGATACGCTTCTTCAGGCCACTCCTGACAACACACCATGAGTGCCATCAAATTCTGTATAATTTATGTACACATTGCAAGAACCCACTGAATAACAACATCAATAAAGTTTGAAGTAAAAAATTGAAAAATTATAGAGCAATTCAATTTTTCCATATCGTATCACTTCACGTTTTCTGGGTTCCATGCTCATGCATGTGATGTTTCGTGTCCTGTTCATTGATAAGTAACATGACCCGGTGGTCATATGACCTCAAATGTATCTCTCCGTACACCAAAGGGTGCCGACTAGCGGTGAGAGTCTATGATGATATAATGGGAAGACTATACCTTCTTTATCAGAGTTGAGCGCATCGGTAAATAATAAACCAGCGAAAACAAGATATAAACATTAGAATTAAATAATCCAGATAATGATAATTAGTAAAAAGCTGTAAGTTGAATGATATATAAAAATGATGTCATGTCTATACAAAATGGGGAGAAGACATACAATAATACATTTTATTCAAAAATACACAAAAATTCTAAAATGCTAATGGTCTTCTGCTCCATACTCTGATTTAGAACAGAAATCAAGCATTTGTAGCCGGATGCTTTCTCTTGTCCCTACTTGCATCCATGAAGTCTGTTCAGGTACCAAATGACGGTCCGAGTAGGGTGTAAGTAAAACTCAGTAGGCCACCACCAACGACGTCTATAACTAATCCAGTCTATGAGTATAAAAAGTAACAGTGTGAAGATATTTCAAAAGTACAACATCAAGATAAATAGAACCCACATCGTGATTAGGCTCCTAATGGGATATCCGTGTTGGAATGGTGTAGCAGTGCAAACTTCCTGTGTGGTTGGAACTAGGGGTGTTCGTGGGTCGAGTCGGGTCAGGTTGAGGCTGTTTTTGGACCCGATCCAATCAAAAAATGTTGGGTCGAGTCAAGTCGGGTCACATGCTTCATAAGCAACCGACCCAACCCAACTCAACCCGTTGAGGGTCGGGTTACACGATGCATAGCCGATCAACCGAACCCGACCTGTTGCGGGTCGGTTCAGGTCAGGTTGGGTTTATCGGGAGACCTGACCAACCCGTCCACTAAAATTGCATATAGAGTTTAAATAAAGAGGAAAATGGTAGTTCTTGAATCATTTCATGATATGTTTGATGAGAAAATTCCTTCAAACCTAATGTGTGGAAGTCATATAGAGACCACACTACTAAAAAAGTGATTGACAATGTTAATTCTATAACAAAAACTAGAAACATACTACAAATCATAAGTTACCATTTTGTATTCATTTCATTGAATGTAGATAATTGATGTGCCTAAAGCTTTAATGAACCCCATATTGGTAACAAAAATGCTGGAGGAATTAAATTATATTCAAGGAAATAAGGGAGCTAATATGACATCTGGATGATAAACAAATCATTATCACTACATAGATGTTCAAGAACATGTTGATTGAATATGGAATGTTTACGACAAATAAGTAAAGCTAGTTGCTCAACTCTATATCTGAGAAGAATGAATTGATAATGTTTGATTTTTTTTTCTTTTTACAGATTGAAAAAAATAAAATTCCAACTATTCATGATGGTACACAAGTTATTTTAGCTTCCCCAGAGGGATATATAGATTGCATTTCATAATTGATTCATACATTAGAATAGATTTGTTAAAAAACCACCACTAGTTTTGTATAATAAGAAGTCTCATTCTATATTAAGGCTTTCAAAGGAATTATATGAACTTAAGAAAGACCCAGACATGGTAAGAAAAATTATCCTTATTTTGTTTACAGAACCTCTTTGAGAACGGTAATGTGGATCCTATATTGATTATTAAGAAGTATTAAGAAGATATTATGATTGTGCAGTTTTATATAGATATTATACTTTGATCACCTATTCAATCAATATGTTTCTTCTTTTTTAATCTAATGACTTGTGATTTTGAGATGATCCATAGGGGCGACTCAAATATTTTCCATGCTTATATATATATATTAATTGGATAATGACATTTTTATGAATCAATGCATATACTATAATGACATGCTAAAATGATTTGGTTTGGACTCAAGAAACATCATGATAACTTTAATTTGTATATGATGTAAATTGGATAATGATAATGTCAGAAAATCAGTTGACCAGAAGGCATATCAACAGATGATAGGAATTCACTTGTACATGACTATATGGTTGTCCAGATGTGATGTTTAGTTCTTCCATCTGTTCAATATTTTATATAGATTTAAAGAAATCACACTGACTTTCATATATAAATAGGATCTAGACCATGCTAGTTATGCCATATTGATTTCTTTCCTAAAAATAGAAAAAAAAACAAAAATACGACTGCTACAACAATGACAATGTAGCAAAATGTAAATAAATTTCAAGGTAATTACTACAACATCAATGACTGAACAACACTGATCATATAACCAAAATGTAAATGAATTTTAATAACTAATCCTTGAATAAAATGGACAATTTAAAAAATCTAACACAACTTGTAAGGGAATAACTAGAAACTAACTACAACAACAATGCAACATGATGAAATTCTAGTTACCATTAACAATAATGAAACAAATGAGTCTAAGGAGATGACCCCATCTGACTTTGAGTTCCTACAGTGGTTGGAGGATTAGAGCCACTTGCTGTGCCACCTTCCATGAATGAATGACTAACTAGCTGGATTGACTGTCTGCAAAATATTCTCACCCACTGGAGAGTCATTGGTTGCGACAACACACCCCTGGTAGAAGAAGAAGAACTAGGTTTTGAATGATTGGGGGGGGGGGTAATCACCACCACAACAACAATGAAGAGGAAGATAAGAAGAACATAATGATTAAAAAGAAAGAGCTACTCACGTAGACATTAGAGTACACACATGACACCAGGAGGTGGAGGAGGTGAAGCGGGCGATATTATCCTGATAACTCGTGAGGGAAGGTCAAGGGAGGAGGCGAGTGAGGAGGGCGGCTGGCTGGGTGAGTGAATGAACCGTGGTGCGAAAGGAGGAAGGAGAGGAGGAATGAGGAGAATCAGAGAGTAGGGTTTTCTTGCGAGGGAAGGAGGAGAAGAGAAGGCGAGTTGGGGGTAGGGTTTTCTTGTGAGGGAAGGTCGTGGGAGGAGGATGGAAGGAGGAGGAGAGAAGACGAGCAGGAGAGGAGGCTAATCGAGGGGAGTAGGGTTTTCTTTTTGTGAGGGAGGGAAGGTCGGGTCGGGGGAGGAGGAGGTGAGTGCGAGGGAGAGGAGGGGGTAGATGGGGCGAGCGAGCGATTGAGGAGGGGAGAGGTGACTGAGGTTAGATGGGGCGAGCGAGCGATTGAGGAGGGGAGAGGCGGCTGGGGGTAGATGGGGCGAGCGAGCGATTGAGGAGGGGAGAGTTTTTTTTCATACATCAACGAGTTCATCGGGCCGGGTTGGGTTAATATTTAGCCAACTTGAGACCCGACCCGACCCATGCACGAGTCAACCCAACCCGATGTATTTTGCATGTAACCCAACCCAACCCGATCGGGTCGGATCGGACCCATCTGGTCGGGTTGGGCATGGACACCCCTAGGCACTAGTCCACAATCTTCCTTTATGAACTCATTCGAGTTAGGGTTTCTGTGTGCTTGAAACTTTGATTGTACCCTGTAATTCTTCTCTCAATTATAGTGAATTTTCTGTCTGTCAATGGTTGTAGGGATTATTTCCTGAACCACATAAATCTTTGTGTCTTGTGTTCATATTCTTCTTGTTCTTTTGTTCTCTCTTTTTTTCATCTGCAAACCTTTAGGTCACTGTGAATCCCGACATTTCCACTACAGCCTGGTTGACCATACCTGCTTCGGCCTAAGTCGAGTGTCTCTGAGTATGCAATCATTAATTTCGTCAGGGTGTAAGGAGCATAAACAAGGTTTCCGTGTATAATGATAATAATAATGATGTAGGACCCAAGGAGAAACCAAGACATCCTTGACCTCAGAAGGTCAAACCAGCTCCAGTAATAAACTACTACAACCTAGCTATAAGGGTCTAAGTGTAATCCAAGGGATGCACCCTTGACATTCCACTAGAAAATTCTCTAACTGAGTTCGCAGAGCATGACCAAAGTAAATCCCAAGCTAAGCATGATCGGAGCCCAAGACGAAAATCCAAGGCATCGCGCGTCTGAGGACATCAAGCTGAATCCAAGGAGATAATCTAGGGCATTATAATTTCCCGAGATGGAGGATGGATTCGTGGCGCCATGCTGAGACAACCATCAATAAACAAAGACCGAATTCCAAGGTGGGTATCTCCCTTAGCAACCAGATCGATGATTCGGGGTGGCATTATCTGAGTGCTCAAGTCATTCCCTCGAGAATCCAAGGCCGACTCAAGTCTGACCACTCCTTAGAAAGAAAAAAGATCCATTAACAATAGGCACCTTACATTTATAAGTAATCACAAGCCCTGAAATATACATACCAATTTACAATTTCCATTTAGTTCATTTCATTACTTTTTCGTTTATCAGTGACAGAAGGTCAAAAGAGGTACTATTCACATATTCACTTACAAGTGATAAAGGGCCATGTGAGACAACCGAGTCATCTATAATTCATTAGCATAGTTTAACCATTTTCTGTTATCAAGGGCAAGCCAAATGCACCCTAGAGGTATATTTAATTAATCATGTGCAAGGGTCATCAGGGGCATATAACAGAACACACCCAAAGGGGTGGTTTAGGTTCATGTCTCAACCTCCAACCATGTCAACGAGCTCATAAAGGGGTTTAGGTCATGGTCCACACATTAATTTAAAGAGTTTCATATTTAAGGAGCAACACACAAAAATTCCGGCATGTAGCACAACAACACATTATAAAAACCACAACTTTGAGGAAAAAGTTATAGGCCACCTACCTTATACCAGTAGTCTACTCCTCATCTAGTATCAACCTCTGATTCTGGTTCAAATGAGAGAAATCAGAGAAATTAGACAAATGCCTTGAAAATAGGACATATTAGCTCGCATGAAAATACCATCCAAAATGGTGAGAGAAATTGAGAAAGGAAACAAGAGGATTCATAGTCTTACAAAGGGCGATCCAACGTGATGAATGATGATCAATTCCGAGCTCGGATGGAAGATGTCCAAAGAAACCTAGGAGTAGAAGAGGGAGCTTGGAGCGGGTGCTGTGTGTGGAATAAAGGAGAAGAAATGGAGAAATAAGGTTAAAGGAATTAAGGAACAAATGCTTATTTCTCCCTTTTTAAAGGGGCACACAGTTTGGCCGCATGGTTGGTCAAATCGTGCGCCAACCACGTGACTCACTTTGCCTAAGAGCCACACCTCACATGGTCCATGCATACAGTTTGACAAACCATGCACACACCTTGCGCTTTGCGCTGTCCAAGGTGAAACCCCTCGCACAACTAGGTGCATGGTTAGGAGAATCCATACACCAACCATGCGAGTTACACCTACAAATTATTATAGGTTTTTCACGACCATGCGACCCTCCTTGCATGGTTAAATAAACCATGTGACACCTCTACGACCCACATGGTTGAGGGGCACGATTAGCACTAACTGTGCACGTCACCTATTTCTTCCAAAATCCGGACTCCAGGCCCCAAACCAAGCTCGAATGCTCATGGACCCTCCATGTCTTCTTTAGGAACTTTCATTTAGATAAAAAGAAAGGTTCAAACTAAAATTTAAAGGATCTTCACCTTTATGAAAAACTAGGATCTTACAACCTCCCCTCCTTAAGACAACTCGTCCCCGAGTTGCCCTTCCGAGGTTGGTGTAATCTTATCAAGAAAATAACTCCGACCACTGAGCACGTATATCTTCCTCTCACTCCTAGGTCTCGTCATGTACACGGTTGTGCTTCCATAACACCTAAACTAAAGGAATTGACCTTACCTTAGAGAGCCTTCATGCTTCGATCGATGATACGAACCAGATTCTGCTCAAAGGAAACATCAACATCCAAGTCAACTTCATCAAGTTTGAAAGCGTGAGATGAGTCAAAATGATAATGATAGAGCTGAGAAACATGAAACACATCGTGCATATCCCCATACCGATGCAAAAGTGCTATCCGATAAGCCACTGGTCCGACCCTTTCAAAAACCTCAAATGGTCTGACAAATCTAGGCGCTAGCTTGCCTTGCCTTCAAATATGTCGATGCCCAAATCTAGGTGAAACACACATGAAAACCTAATATCCCACCTCAAACTCTTGAGGTTGGCAGCAATGATCAACATAAGATTTCTATCTAGATTGAGCTATAGCCATATAATGTCAAATCAGTTGAACCTTCTCCGATGTCTTTTGGATGAGATGATATCCCAGTAATGCTGCCTCCCCTGCCTCTAACCAGCACAGAGGTGGTCAATATGACCTACTGTATATGGCTTCGTAAGGAGCCATCTGTGTAGTCACTTGGAAGCTATTATTGTAGGCAAATTCAGCAAGAGGTAAATGTTTCTCTCAAAAACCTCCAAAATCAAGGACACATGCTCGAAACATGTCCTCCAATACCTATATAGTATGTTCAGACTTACCATCGGTCTATGAGTGATAAGATGTACTCAGAAGTACCTGTAAACGCAGAGCCTTTTGCAACCCTTGCCAGAACCGAGCGTTCTTGTCTGATACAATGGTACGGGGAACCCCGTGAAGGCGTACAATATCCCAGACATATAGTCTGCCAAGTTCATCCACTGAGAAGATCTCTCGAATAAGTAGGAAATGAGAGACCTTCATTAGCTGGTTCACGATCTCCCATAGAGCATCACAACCTCAAGGTGACCTAGGTAACCTATCACGAAATCCATAGTGACATTATCCCTTTTTCCATTACGGAATGGGTAGCGGCTGCAAAAGATTAGTAAGTCGCTGGTGTTCCTCCTTCAAGAGGGAACATCGAGTAGCGAAACCTGTTATCTGCTTTTTCATCATCGACCACCAATACTGGTGGCATAAGTCACAATACATCTTGGCGAGTCTGGGATGTACTATTCATTTCGAAGCATGAGACTCTCGCAACAGTTCCTCTCACACGTCTGCAGGAACCTAGATGTGTCCATGAATACGCAGGATCACATCCTCGTCAAAACCCAACCCAGCTATGGGTCCTCACTTGAAACACTTTCTTTCAAGACCAAGCCTTCGGGATTAGAAAGCTGTCTCATCTTCACTTGATCCATAAGTGATGAGCTCACTGCCAAAGTCGTAAGAATAGGTTACCCATGGTGCTTCATAATCTCCATATGCATCTTGTTGGAGTTGGTGCCCTAGAACCAACTTCTTTGTACTTTATGATAACTTCTATTCATGGTTTTGAATATTAATAAACTCCTTATCACATCATTATTGTTCTTCTGTGTAACATAGTATGTGATAATGTCCTAAGAGTAGCCATCACACTAAAAGGTCATAGCAGTTCCCCGCTACGATGATAACCCAGAAGTGCTACAACACTATTCTTAAATATATGTTCTATAGCCGGATGATGTCATTTGAGGTACAAAAATGATACATGCTATCAGGGGTGGAGACTCATAAAACTTTGAGGCACCATTTCATGATTTACACCCTTGGTAATATCCAGTAGGATATTATGAGAACGAGACCCACCAATAGGGAATCCACATTTCTACGTGTTATTGGATGTTCCTATCTGCGAACACGTGTATTGGTCCTTAGACTTTAAGATTATTATTAATGAGTATTATGAGTCACACACTTAGATGTATTGATGAAAACTGTGACGACAAATGTTCGCAGTGAGGTAGGATACGTTGAGTGCGTCACGAGTAATATTGCATTAAATGAATAATGTGAGAAATGATTTGTCCCTTCTGTTTTAACACAAGTTGATATTTCAGACCATTTGATGAAGATGATATAGCCTAAATAAATCCATGACCATGGTATTCCATACACAAGTTCAATTTCCAGAAAGTCAAAGAAAGAGAAATCGGGCACATAGGTTGATGCCATTGACATGCAACTTGCTTGATTAAAGATATCAAGATAAAAGGATTATATTACACAGTAAGTGTTCATATGAGGTAACATGTCGTTGAAACATTAACTTCTTTCTCTATGGATGCCTTGATGTGTTGCTAGACGCTAATCTTGAACTTTAGGCTGCTTCGCTTAATGCCATTGAGAAAGAGGCCTAAAGGGTCACATACTAAGTGTATCCAGAATCTTAGTTAAATAATATAATATTATTTATTATTTAACAAGTTGAATAAATATTAATCCCACACGTGGTTTAATAATTACTCATGTTTGGTTGATCACATTTATTCCATCACCAGTTATTCGAGAGAATATAATATGAGTAAAATATTTAATAAATATTTATTTTCTATTTAGTGAATATAATATTAATTTATTTATTAGTGAATAATGCAGTGATATTTATTTAATAAATAAATAGTCATTATTCAAGGCCTGATAAATATTGTGGAGGAATGACGGATTGAGTTTTTAGGTCTGGTGAGAAATAATAAATATTGAATGCTATTTAATTAAATAATATTTAATATAATTTGCAAGTTAAGCACATGTCGAGAAATAATAATAATAATAATATTATTTGACATGAAGTTTTTTCTAGGATTAAATAAATAATTAAGGGCACTTGTGCAATTATTTTATTTTAACCCTAGCGATATATAAACCCAATTAGGTTATTTTTTCAGAGAGCCAATTATTTGTCTTGGTTGTGCACAACAGATTTGAAGAATCCTCTCAAGCCCAGAGAGCTCCCTTCTCCAAGAACGCTTCAAAGAACGGAGATCAATTCTCCTCCACCAGATCATGGATAACTCTTTGGAAGCGGTTCTCAAAGTGATCAAAGACGGATGATGCAAGCACAAGAATCTACCGTGCTAGCACCCGAAGATTCCTTCAGCGATGTCTGGAGATTTGTGGAACACTTGTGGATCACCGCTAGAGCAAATCTACACTTGGTTTCTACAACACTATGACGGTGGATCGTAGATCTGTCACCAGATTCATCAACGAAGAAAGAATTCCTTAAAGAAAATTCTTTATTTAATTAAATTAATTATATATAATATGCGATGATCCTCTCTCTCGGTTCCGGTGTAATTATCCATTGTCTATTTCTTTGATTCAATTCTGTTGATCACGACATTCATTGTCGCATAGATCTCAGATTTATCATCGATTATGACAAAAAGAAAATTTGGGCACCGCCCATTGCACACTTCCGTTGCGCCTGAAACCTACACATTTCATAAAGAAGATCCATCAATTCCCATTCGCTGCTGGCTTCCCGAACCGCTTGCGTCTGAGTTTCCCGGCTCAGTGTGTCAGCCACCGCATTGCCTTTCCTATGCATATAAGCAAGCTCAAAATCAAAGGGCTGAAGGTATTCAACCAAACTTCATTGTCTAAGGTTCAAATCATGTTGAGTGAATATATAATTGTGGCTCTTGTGGTCTGTATACACCAAAAACCGCTCGCCCAGCAAGTATTGCCTCCAACAATGAAAGACATAAACAACTGCTGCTAGCTTGAGATTGTGTGATGGGTAATTACGCTCATGATGCCTCAACTGACGAGACCCGTACACTATGAATCAATCCCCTTGCATCAAAACCACTCCCAGCCAGATGCCTGATGGATCACAATAAACCGTGTAGCCTCTTTCAGGATCAGGTAAAAGAAGGATCAACACTGAGGTTATCCTTCCTTTCAAATCCTAGAGGACTTTCTCACAAGCTTCAGACCATATATATTTAACACCCTTCTTTGTCAAGCTCATAAGCTGTGCTGTAAGGCATGAAAAATCCTGGATGAAATGCCTATAGTGTCTAGCTTGCCTCAAGAAACTCTATATGTCAAAGACGTTCACAACCTCTCCCAGGAAACAACGACTCTCACCTTCTATAGGTCCACAGATACCTCTGCCCCCGAGATGATGTGACTCATGAAGTGAACCTTATCAATCCAGAAGTGACATTTTGTGAGTTTAGCATATAACTAGTGATCTCTTAGTGTATTCAATATGATGTTAAGGTGTTTGACATGATCATGTCGAGTATGAGAATACACCAAGATGACATCCATGAAAACAACCACAAAAGAATTCAGGTATGGGTGGAAAACCTGATTCAACAAGTCCATAAAGATCGTTGGCGCATTCATGAGACCGTACAACATTACCAAATACTCGTAAATGCCATATTTGCTTTGAAAAGCTATATGTGGTATATCTGAAGGCCTAACTCGTACATGATGATAGCATGACCTCAAATCAATCTTCGAGAAGACCATGGATTCTTAGAACCGATCAAAGAGATTATCTATACGCAGGAGTGGGTATCGACTCTTAACCGTAAGCTGATTCAATTTTTGGTAATCCACACAAAGCCTGAGGGTTCCATATATCTTTTTGGTGAAAAGCATAGATGAAACCCAAGGAGAAGTACTTGGTTGTATAAACCCTTTGGCTTCCAAGTCCTCTAACCGTCTCTTGTGTCCCTGAAGCTCAGTAGGTGTCATCCTGTAAGGAGGAATAAATATTGGTGTTGCTCCTGATATAAGCTCGATAGTGAACTCTACCTCTCTCTCTTAAGAGGTAGACTGAAATGATCCACAACTAGAGGAAAGATAATATGTCACACCTTGCGATCATCGTGATAAAGACTAACAATTTGGGATGGCACTCCGCCCAACCCGTGATGCTCAGGTCCAACCAGTCCATCCCAAGTATTATATCGAATCCCGTCATCTCAATGATGAAAATATCCATAAGAAATGGTAGCAGCCAGTATCGAGGGGGCACTCTTTGCATTGGCACACACTTTCTATTTGCACACCCAATTTGATTTCAAGACTTTCCACGATAACCATCGATATAAAGGAGTGGGAAGCACCTATTTCAAAAAGTGTAGATACTAAAGTAGAAACTACTAAAATTGTACCTCATACTGTAGATGACCCGACACTCTGCTCCTCTAGTACAGGCTGTATTGCATGCAACTGGACAGATCCATGACCCTAAGCTACAACCTGACCTCCTTGAGCTGGTCCGCTCCATAGACGCTGCATATCATAGGCCAAACTTCCTTGACCTCGTCCACCTCCTCTACCTGTATGGACGATGGTACTCCGGCTTTCGGCCTGATTAGGAGCTATTGATCATACTCCAGAAGGAAGAGTTGGTGTGGATCCTCTCTCACTGGTAACTGGTGGGAAGACTCGAAAAAACCTATGAAGATGGACCATTTTGCCGTAGGCTCGACACTCAATTGGGCCTCTGTTGCACTGAGGCTTTACATGACCTTGCCTTCCACACTGATGACATATCACAAAACTACCAGTGCAGATACTCTGACTACCACTGCCTCGATGAGAACCCTCAAGGCGAGGCTTCTTGTCGCTGGATGAACCACTACCTTGTCTCGGTGTGAAACCACCATGCCCTATACTGTCAACTTCCCTCAAATTGCGGTCAGAGATAAGTGGGTGTCTGGTTCACAATTTTTGAGATGACAGCCAGTCGAAAGACATTAATCTATGATCAGATGACATACCTGAGCCCATCCTCAAAGTGTTTCACCCCGGATGACTCATCACCGACAAAGTTTGGTGAAAAATGATGGAGCTCAGTGAAGCGAACTGAATAGTCCATGACGAACATAGTGCCCTACTCTAGGTGCATAAAATTTCTAGCTCGATCTACTCTCAGTGTATCCAGGAAGAAGTAATCATAGAAGAAAGATTGGAAATCCCTCTAAACCATGCTCCAATGCTGAGTTTCCTGGTTTAGAACATCCCACTAACGCTTGACAAAACCACAAAACATGAAAGCGACGAGCTTGACCCTCCTATCTAAAGCCGTATCCAGATGCTCAAAGATAGATAGAATGGATTCTAGCTATGACTTAGTAGCTTGGGGCCACCATCCCACAAAAAAGTAAGTAGATGTTGTTGCTGGAACTCTCGCGTCAGCTCAGACATAGTGAGTGAAGATCATGGAGCTCCCTCCATCGACTGCACTATTCATAGGAAACCCTCTCAAAGATGAGTGTGAGTGCCCAAACTAGGTACAATAGGAGGTAAAACTGGAGGTGCCACAGGTAACACTATTGGAAGGTCAGGTCCCACCACTTCAGGATCATGGTCGTCACCACCTTCCTGGCGCTCGACCCGTGGCCATTGTGGAGGTATATATCTACAATTTCCAAGCACACTTCTCATAACACGATAACAGATCAGAATAGATTTGCTTACGATAACAAGATATGCATAAGGGTTCATGACCCAAGATATACTAATCCGTTTACCCAATTTTTGAGGTCAGGGTATTGGTAAGTTTCCAAATTTTAATCACAGGGGTTCCATTGTATGGAGTGTCAATTGCAAGTTATAGAGGAAAACACCCTTTAAGTTGTAATTGGTATCCCCATTTAACAGCAATCGTTTCATTTATGAGCCAGAATTTAACAACTTTGATATTTCTACTATGGTTCCATCAGATGAATTACTGTTCCCAATTTATAAAGACATAAACTTTATAAGTTATAATTGACACTCCATGTAACTGCAACCCGAATTTTTACACCTGGTCTCAGGATGTAAGAAGCCATATACGATGATTGGATTAGATGAATCACCATTCCGATTTATAGAGGCACAAAATTTATAAATTATAATTGGCATCCATTTAATCACAACCAACTACCATTTCAGCTCGTGTAACCACAATTACACAGCTCATATATGTCATAATTGGTCAATTAAGGTGTCACCATCAAGCTATATGAGAAAACACCATTTAGGCTGATGCAAACACTTTAACCAATTATTTTATCCATTTTCCTTCAAGAAACGTTAGTAAAATTAACACTGTAACAATCAAGGCTTCTATAATATGCAACAAACAATGCATGACAAGCCCTGGAGGGGGTTTTTATTTCCCTACGAGGCTAATCAAAATATAAAATTTATAAAAAGACTCAAACTATGCTACTAATTAATTAAAATATAGCATGTGGTAAGATCGATGTCGAACCCATGAGACAACATAATTAGTAATTTAGGTTTTTAAAACAACTGATTTTTTTTAATTTGAAGAAAGAGAGCAAAGAAACAGATATTGATTTTGAAAACAGTTTTGGAAAAGTGATAGAAACAAAGATAGCACAACATATTGAGTTTTGAAAAACCAGGTTTTGAAACTGTGCCGGGGTTTTGTAGTTTTAGGGTTCAGGTGCAGTTGGATAAAATATTTAAATTATTTGTTCAATGTTAGTGTCAGATTCGGGATGAGGTGGATTCAATTTTCATGAAATCTCCTACTCGATGCGACAACCCCCCTTTTCCCATGGTCAGGTAATCTAGGACATTGTCGAATCAAGTTTGTCTCGAAACTATATTTAAACCCATTTACCCTAAATGCGACAATGGTTATGTCGAAATTAGGGTAATTAGTTGCGCAATTTGAAATCACTTTCTAGATTTATCAATCAATGGTCATGATTTAAGAAGAAGAAATATATTGGAATTTGTTAATTTAAATTGCAGTAACCCTAATACATGAACAAAGTAGAGAATAAAATCCAACGACACATTCCCCCTTTGACTACATTACCCTAGCACAAGGAAGAAGTTACCCCCTCATCCATGCGATGAGGGAGTAAGGTGGAAGGAGAGAATAGAAATAAATCATGAAGAAAATGAAGACAAAGTGTGGTGGTGAACCCTTCACAGCGCATCTTCTCACCCCAAGCTTTGGTCTCCAGAATCCTCCTTGGAAGCAGCAGTTTGGTCCTTTATTTATAGAACTCCATGGAGCTTGATTTGCATTTAATTCGTCATTAAAATGTACCATCATGGAGGTTCAGGCTGTTCTTAGTATTAAATGGTAGTCTCAGGGCGTCAAAAGGTGTCTCTGTGGAAAGATAAATCGAAAACTGCTCATTCTTGGTTTTCCTGGCTACTTTCATGCTGTGAAAGTGGGTTTCACGCTGTGAAAGTGGGTTTCACGCTGTGAAAGTGGGTTTCACGCTGTGAAAGTGTCGACCTCTACTCTAAAGGTGTTTTCTTCACTTCATGTCTTGTAAACACTTCATGAATTTTAATGTTTTCATGCCGTGTAATGTTTTCACTACATGAATCTTCAACTTCCAACGTCGGAACCTTCGTTTCACCTCAGATCTCCAGTTTTAACCCCTGAGAGTGTCCCATATGTATCCAACGTTGTGAGACACCATATTTTAGTAGAAATCATGGTTTCTTTTGGTTTCTTTTGCTCATTTGCCACAAATTAATATATCATGCCACATGGAAAAAATATGAAGTGTGAAAACATGAATTAACAATAAAATTACTAAAATCAACGCATTCTAGTATAAAAAATGTATACAATAAATGCACGTATCAAATTCCCCACATTTGAATTCAAAATTGTTCTCAAGGATGAAGTCTCAACACACTACAATGGACGTTCATCCTACCATGCTTTAAATTCAATGTCAACAAAAGTAATTGATTAAATAAGAATTTAAAAATTCAAGCATCACATAAGAAAACTCATCTACTTCTCACTTTTCAAAGAAAAAAATCAACTAAGTATTTTACATTTTATCTTTTGAAATAACTATACATCTTCATTCATCCATTTTTATTTTTCAATTCATTATTAATATGCATGACATTTGCAATATAACTTGTTTTTATTTTTTTGCTCATCCTCAAGGTAAAATTGTGAAAAGAGTTCAACACATACCTCAATAACATGTTACTTACCATAGGCTTGCAAGACATTTATCATCTACATCGCGTAAAGACAGAAATCATAATTAATCACAAGGGCTTTCAATATCGTTATTTTTTTTTTGAGGCTTTAGGGTATGTGAGTAATGGTGTGAAAACAAATAAAGCCCAAAAAGAAGGTTTGACTCTAAAACACAGTGCATGATATAAAAAGATAATCTTAATGATAATCTCCCTTTAAAAATGTCATCTCCCCCCCAACAAGCTCAAAGTGGGATCATGAAAAAAGTAACTACCATAAATGAATCATCCTCTTATTATTATTATTTTTCCTTTCTCTTTTTTTTCTTTAAAAATAGTGTTTAAGACCAATCTCACATCCACCACCTAACCACAAACGATTAAAATATTGTTAGTCTGATAATGGTGATTTTAAACAAGAGAAGTGAATAATGATAAAGTACAGTGAATGATGTCATCGTCTCTCCCCAAATCACAAGAAAACCCCAGCAAAGTCTGCTCAATGAAGTATATCCCTATCCACCATGGGAGTCTCTCCCCCACATTTATTCTTTTAAATATCATGCAATATATTAATGAGGTAGACATAAATGGATAAAATAATCTTGTAACTCAACTCATATCCCAACCAGACTGTTCATGGCTTCTAAAAGCTTAAAAATGATTAATGTAAGGTGGGTCTAAGGATAAATGGTTAAAAAAAGATGCCTCAATCATATTAAAAGTGATTTTGTTCAGTCATACCTTTGATAAGATGCCACACATGTTCTAGAAGAGAATATGCCCGAATCTATCAAGAAATATACTATAGAAAGAATGAGAAATATTAGGCTTAGAGAATGTCTCGAGAATGAGAATGAAGGGTCGAGACAACTACTCATGGAAATGCATATGAATAATTAAACAAATTAATGCAAATATCAACAATCCAAAGCATGATCAAATCTCAGAAAAATTTCATTTACAAGAATTAAAATTCTCCATAAATCATGATTTTCTAAATCCAAAACCACATGCTTATTTTTACTAATCATTTTCTCCATTTCTCACATTCAAATTTATTGATAAAAAATTTAAATTCATGGCATGGTACGCATCCTAGGGGTTTATAACTCCTAGTTCAGTTTAATAAAGAAAGAATCAAATACGAGCATGCAATTGACAATTAATAGCATTAAATAAATTAAATGCAGGGAATACAGTAAAAAAATTCAGAATTGAAACACTTACTCTCCTTTTGAATGATGCTTCAAAGTTGGATGTGCAAGTTCTACCTACACCTAATTCATGACGTGAATGGGTTTCATGACATGTATTTCCTTGAATTCATAACGTGAATGGGGTTCACGATGTGTATTGGCCCTGCAGCTTCTTCTCAGGCTTCTTACCAATGTCTTGATGGTCCTGTGAAATAAAAATAAACAGGTGAAAGCAATACCATAATTAATACACCTAAAAATAAATACCAAAAAAAATCTTAAAAACTCGAGTTGCCTCTCGGAAGCGCTTTTGTTTAACATCATTGACTCGACCTTACCTCTTTCAACTTCTTCTCAGGTAATGGATGATTGGAAATATTTTACTTGGTCGGGGTTCATAAATGGTCTCATTTGTGACTTGTCCATGTAGGTTGACCCCTGTCCTTATTCTCTAAACAACTTAACTCTTCCTCCCTATTGTGGAAACATTGGGAGTCGTAGTGAGAGAATGATTTGAAGATGAAGGAAAGAAGAGTAAAATAAAATAACGAGAAGAAGATCACATGACACAATAATTTATATTGTTCGGGAAAAATCCCTACATCCATGAAGAGGTAGAAAACTTCACTAATTCAGGATCACAATTATAAAGAGAATTTCGAGTTTTCAACACAGAAACTCTAACTCGAATGAGCTAGTAAAGAAGACGATGCACTATTCCACTAACTGCACAGTAAGTCCACTATGCTATAGTGTCACAACCACCCAAGTCTGTACTGCTACAGTACCACAACCACCCAAGTCCAAGCCGCTACAGTGTTAGTGGCCAGAAGTCAACGGAGCTACAATATCACTGTCTCTAAAGTTTGAGATGCTACAGTTCCCTGTTGGTGTCGCATGGTCCGATCTACTACAATGCCATGTCAAATTCTACACTGCTGCAGCGCCCATTCGGTGTTGTTGGTTAGTACTACTATAGTGATTCAACATTAATATAGTCCCTAAAATTTGGCCATAGGACCTTTGGCCCTTGGACCCCCATAGAAGGGGTGCGTTGCCCCTGTAACCCCAACGACCTCACCACGGAGTTGCAATTTGGTGTACAGTTTGAGCTGCTACCATTCATCCCAACATCATCCAAATGAACCAGGGTACACCTTTCCAACACTTTTAGAAACACTTGCTTGATTTTGATCAGGATGATTCACCATTTCTTCCTTAATCCTGAAAAACTAAATGGAAGGTCATGTACCATCCATACTGTTGCCCCTTTTCAAATATTGTGGAGTCGGTCACTCTTCCAGTGTCAGTGGCCTGACCTCTCAGCTTCTCTTTCTTCTTATCAGTACTTTTTCTTTGAGTATCCTCTTTCACAATAACAGATATCTCATGCATTTCTTCAACATCACCAATATCTTCATCTTTGAGTATTTTTTCTTCTCCCAACCCATTTTCCTCTTTCACATCACAATTCTTTATTGCCCAGTGGATATTGAAACTCACTTGTTCATAACCAACTCTCAAATAGAGTTCTCCACTTTGTACGTCAATATATGCTCACACAGTGGCTAAAAATGGTCTTCCCATAATGAATGGTGTTCGTTACTCTTCCATATCCAGTACTAAGAAATCCATCGGGAAGTAGAATTTGTCAACTTTGATTATGATGTCTTCAATGACACCTCAGGGGTATTTCACTGTCGAGTCTGCCAGCTGGAGTGAAACTCTGTTTTACTTCATCTCTTCTAAACCCAATATATTGAATGTGTTGTATGACATGATATTTATGATGGAACCTAAATCACATAAAGGTTTTCCAAATTTATTAGTTTCAATAAAGATAGGGTTGAAAAGCTACTTGGATCTTATTTCTTCTTAGGCAGGTCCTTTGATACCACCGCTAAACACTCGTGTGAGTGGAATGGTTCCAATTTCCTCCAGCTTCTTCTTGTTGGTCACTGACTCTTTATAAATTTTTCATAGGTTGACATGTTTGCAAGAGCCTCTATAAAAGAGATAATAATATACTTTTTTTTAAAGTTTTCCAAAAAATTACCTTTTTGCGCATCGATCTTCACTTGTGCTAGTCACTCCGAAAAAGGTATACTTGGCTTGAACTATGTTGGTTCTTCTTTTACATATTCTTTAGCTACATGTTCCTCACTCTTTTCTAGCTCCTCTTGTTTTTCTTCTTGTACTTTTCTTGGTTTGGGATGATCCTGAGTGAATTTTCCACTCCTCAGAGATTTAACTTTCAAAACTTCACATGGGTTCACTTTGAGGCATCTAAAAAGTGATCCTTATGGACTCTCTGAGTAATTATATGATTTTTCCTACTTGATACTCTAGATTTTACAATGCAGAATTTTGGTTCGCTGAGTCTTCCTTTATATCTTCGATTTTCACCCCGGTCGTGATCATGAATGTGGCTAGTGTCTCTTCCAAGGTATGAACTTGACTCGTTAGTGATGACCTTGGGTGTTAAGGTTGAAAACCTTGTTGTCTTGTCTGAAATACTTGGACTTGGTTTTGTTTTTGTGGTTGTTGTGGCCGCCAACCCTAATATCAATTACCACGATTGTAATCAGTATAATTTACTTCTTCTGTATACATCCCCGAGGGTTGTTGTTGCTGGCCCATCATGGTGTCCATCTTTTTCTTCAACGACTCCATTTATTCCACCATCTTGTCATTGTTATTGATTATGTGGATGCATCTTCGTTTCTTCCATTCACATTGCCACTGGAAGCTATTGCTTTCCATTTCATCCAGTAGGTCGTAACTCTCCTCTGGCGACTTCTTCATTAGTGACCCACCAGCTGCATCATCTAAAATCAACCTGTTGACCTGCACAAGTCCTTTATAAAGTTTTGGATTAAAATCCACAATTCAATACCATGATGGGGGAATTTTCTAATCAAATCCTTAAAGTGCTCCCAAGAAAGGTAGAGATATTCATCTTCAAATTGACTATATTTTAGAATATTTACCCGAATTTCCATTGATTTGAAAGGAGAAAAGAATCAGGTGATGAAGTGTTTTACTAGATCATCCCATGTAGTGATGGAATGAGTTGGAAAACTTTGAATCCATTCCCCTGCTCGATCTCATAAAGAAAATCAAAAGTCGAAGACTTATCGCGTCACTTGAGACATTCTAGAATCGGAATGTGTTTCACAACTTGAGAAAGATTTTGAGATGCACATTCAGATCTTCATGAGGTATTCTTGTGAATTGAATGCTATTTGAGATCATCTGGATGATGGAAGGTTTGATCTTAAAAATGATTTGCTGCAATAGGAGGAACCTTGATACTCAGTTGCAGTCCTATGTTCGATGGCTTCCCATAGTTAGTGAGTGTATGCAACATTGACTCTCAGGATTGAATTCCCCCAGCAACAAGATGCTGCTATGCGCCCACCATGGTTACACCTCTGTTCTTTCTTAGGCACTATCCCGGTTCTGGATCAAACTCAAGAACTTCCTTTCCTTTTTTTCAAGTGTAGTGGGTGTGCATAAAATATTTGAAATCATAAATTCACAGCACGAAAGTACCTTGCATAAAATAGAGAAAATAAAATAAAGTAACAAAATAAAACTAAAATTAAAAACCTAAAAACTACTTTGAAACCATTATCAGCATCGACTCTAGTTTTGATAAGCCCTGAAGGGTATCGTTATTTCCCTATGGGGCTAATTAAAGTAAAGAATTTATAAAAATACTCAAATTATACAACTAATTAATTAAAATATAGTATGTGAAAAGATCGAGGTCGAAACGACGGGACAACCCGGTTATTAATTTAGGTTTTTAAAACAATTGATTTATTGAATTTGAATAAAGAGAGAGAAGAAAAAAATATTGGTTTTAAAAATAGTTTTGGAAAAGTGGGAGAAATTAAGAAAGCACAATAGATTGAGTTTTGAAAAATTAGTTTTTGAAAGCGTGCCGAGGTTTTGTAGTTTTAGGTTTCAGGTATAGTTGGATAAAACATTTAAATTGTTTGTTCAGTATTAGTGATGGATTCGGGATGAGGTAGATTCAATGGTCATGAAATCCCCCCCTCGACGTGAAAATCCACCCTTTCCCATGATCAGGTACTTTTGGGCATTGATGAATTCAATTTTTCTCGAAACCATATTTAAACCTGATTAGATGTGATAATGGCCATGTGGAAATTAGGGTAACCGATTGTGCAATTGAAAAAAACTTTCTAAATTTATCAATCAATGGTCATGATTTAAGATGAAGAAAGAGATTTGGATTTATTAATTGAAATCACGACAACCCTATACATGAATGAAATAGAGAATAAAATCCAATGAAACCTTCCCCCTTAAACTATATTACCCTAGCATAAGACAAGAATTAACCCCTCATCTTAATGATGAGGGATTAAGGAAGAAGGAGAAAATATAAATAAAGCCTGAAGAAAATGAAGACGAAGTGTGGTGGAGGACCTTGCAAAGAGCAACCTCTCTCCCCAAGCTTTGGTCTCCATAATCTTCTAAGGAAGTAATAACTTGGTCCTCTATTTATAGAACTCCAGGAGGCTCGAGTTTCATTTAATTCGTCATTAAAATGTCCCATCACGGAGGCTTGGGTCATTCTCAGTATTAAATGGTGGTTTTGGGTTATCAAAAGGTGTCTCCATGGAAAGATACATCGAAAACTGCTCATTCTTGGTCTTCTTGGCCACTTTCATGGTGTGAAAGTGGGCGCCACACTGTGAAAGTGTCAACCCTTACTTTAAAGGTATTTTCTTCACTTCACGTCTTGTAAACACTTCACGACTTGTAATGTTTTCACGTCCTGTAATGTTTTGATGATGTGAATCTTCAATTTCTAGTGCTGAAACCTTTATTTCACCTCAGATCTTCAGTTTCCACCCCTGAGAGTGTCCCATATGTATTCTGTAATGTCTAGATTTTTTCTGTTTAAGAATTTGGAATATTTCTAGGAATATTTTCTGATCCTGGCGTTGAGACGACATGAGATTCTAAGGCCCGATGAGTTTGGAAATGATATTTTAAAAATATTAAATATATTAAAATCACGTGTGCTTAGTTTTCCTGAAAAAGTGGAATAATTACCAAGCAACGTCTTAAATCATAAATCTAATATCACTGTTGAGTTCATAACATGGACTTTACCCTATACATGACATAATCTTTTTTAGAGTTAGATGTTTCAGTAAAGTGATATCATAGACACAAATAATAAAATAAATAAAATAAATAAATTTACTAAATTTATTAATTTATTTTGACCCATTGACCTATCATCCTCTCTTTAAACACGACTAAGCATAAATACCTATGGTTAGCTTCATAACCTAGGGATTGAGAGGAGCCATTGAAGGATCATTAGTAGACAACACCAAATTGAGATCAAATCAAAGATCATGTGCCAATGGAGTTGGTGGATCTCGTCAACAATGGAAACATGGGACTCTTCTTCCTCAGTGATTAATCCAAACTCTGGGTATGGTGTTTTTTTTGGATTTATCATTGTTTTCTTATCCCAAGATGAATGCGAATCAATCAAATAATGGATTGATTCGCAGATTGGTCATTTTTGTGGGTATGATTTTGTTTAACCAGGATTTGAGGGATAATTATTTTTTTTGTTCATTATTGGATATTCATTCATCATTATAATGAAAATGGATTGAGTCTGTCACGAACCAACCTGGGTCGACCCCGAACCGATCACCCGAATCGGTCCGCGGCATGGCCCGAGAGGCGTTCCCGATCCTCCCGGGCTGGCGAAAAGCGTCAGGGCATCACAGAGTACACATGAGAACGATTTAGCCCAAAATAAAAATAAATTAAGCAGCAGAAACAAATGGTACAAATGCAAATAAATAAAGAGCAGCCAACAACGCCACTAACCTGACCACGACTGAAACTCCACGTGACCCCTTGGGTCACCTTCCAATACCACAACCAACATCACTCAAGGCGAATAACAGAATCTGGAACCTACAACAGAACTAAAAACAAGAAAACACTATAAGCGTGAGTATTAAAACTCAGTAGGTAGGCCCGACTAATTCTATTCCCAATGCACACACGAATAAATAAAGAATTTATCAATTCCAGGTTTGAACTAAATTATATAAAATATGGTTTCCACACACATTCATTTCTAAAATAAGTAACAGTCCATTGACCTTTTTAATTTAGAACAAGTTTAATGTTTAAAGAAACAGGTGCATTGCATTTTTAAAACATTTTGCAACCAATTTAGAAATCCAAACTTTAGTTGTTAGTCAAAAGAAAAATCACACACAACACACACCAAGGGCAATGGGAAAAAGTGGCACACAAGGGTCGACATCCAAACTCGACCTCTCAATTTCCTACCACATAAAAATAAACACTAAAAGAGACATGGGTCAAACCTAGGAGATCGTGAACAAACCAGAACGTACTATACATGTGACTCATCCTGAAGGCATGCCATAACTCGATGACGTCATAACGCCCATAATACTACCCAGCATAGCCCTGCATGGCCTAACCGAGGGGCCCAATCCCCATAGTATCAATAACTCAGTATTCCCCTGCTATGGGGCCACTAGCCAGTGCATGGTCTAAACTAGTGTAGCAATCGTTCTCAAAAAATTCACTCAATATGTCAGGTTTCCATGTCAACACAAGCAATAAAAAGGGGGTGCGTCTACAATGTAAATAAATCAGTCACGATGTACAAACATCACATACAGCTCACGCAAACAACGCACACCAAAGATCACCCCCGAGTGGGATTTCCAAGATAATCCATTTCATTAAAGTGCCAAACGGGCCTTCGCCAAATTTAAAGTAAAACCTCATTTCTCAAAAAGTTCAAAACACTTGTTCAGAAGAAATTATTTATCTTTAAAACTAGAAGCACATTTGAAGTTCCGTAAATTATGTTTAAAGGCCAAACGGGCATTCTTTCAAAACTGGGTGTCCGCCCATCAAGAAAATGTCACAAGTGTTCGGTATAAAATAAACAGATCTTTTCTCACTAAATAATAATTTAAAGTTTTATTATCTAATATTATTTCTAATTCATTAAAAATTAATAAAACAACAAGCAATTAATAAATTCTAAATCTAAAGGTAAGTTCAATGGGGGACCTACCTCATCTCGCAGTCCAAACGCAATGGCGCGTCACGCCTCGCACAGACGTACAAACACGCGTACGCCGATCATCGCGGGACCGTGGAAGAAACTTGTCAACGCGCTGCAACCGCAAAGGTAACTACATTACATAAACATGGACTTAAACAATCCAAACGAACAAACAACGCATGGAACCACCTCGACCTACTTTCAAAATATACTTGCATCATTTTCACTATTTAATAAACCACTTTAAAATTTATAAAACGATTTCCAAAAGTAACTCATAGCCCACACACCCAAAATACATCCAAAGAACGCATTTCTGACCAACGCACACCCAAAACACACAGCAAAGCTCAACGCACTTGGAACCAAGGTGAAAAAAAAGACACCAACCCGAAACCGATGTGAATCTTCGTTCGCACCTCAACCGCACCTTTGCGGGTCCAAAACAAACTATAATCATGATAAATCGAATGCAAAGACTCAAAACCAAACTCCAAAACAATGTAATAAGATTACTAAAGTTGGCACAGAGGTGCGAATAATGTTTGAGAGAAATTGAAAGCGTGCATGTGCCAAAGAATTAATTAGGAAGGGAAAAATTGGGTTCGCCGACGTCAAACTAAGCACGGACGCAGTAGCGCTTTAGCGGTGGGAAGGACAACCTCCCGCGCACCAATCGCACACCTAAAACAAGGAAAAAGTGCGAATCAACACCCAAGGTGTTGGGACTTGGCCAAAATAAATAAATTAAAACACCAAAAGGTAGAAAAATAAAAACACCCAAAACTATTTTTCACAAAACTACCATTTTCTTTAGAACCACAACCAAATACCCACATAATTTAAGAAACATAAAAAAAACACCTTTGAAACCATAGAAACCATTTCCAAAACATTTCACACAATGAACAAGTACTAGCATTATTAAACCAAACATGTCGAATCAAGTTCACAAATAGACAACCACCAACACACCATAATTGACGCCAAACATTTAATGAAAACTCCCAATTTCCAACTTGAATGCATGTCAAAACACTCCAAGAGTACATTTCGTACCACATAAACAAGCTAAGTATCACATTAATAAATTCAATTGAGCACATTCAATTTATATAGTGGTGGTAGGGCACGGAACAACTTACTTAGCATGAAGAGAACCCCATGTTTTGGTGAGAATTTCAATTGTGCGCCAAACGCACCCCAAGCAATCCCTAAGGAATCAAGTTCCATTCAAAACAAAGATAAAACCAACATGATGCCATCCTAAAACTAATATCCAACAAACTGGAACACTAAACCCCAATTAAAAAAAAAGAACCAAAAACCAAACTAAGAGGAAAAGGGTCTACCGGAGGGAAGAAGGTGGGGCCGAAGGGGAGCGGTCGGATCCGTCGAGGGTGAGGCCGGGGTGTTGCTGCCGAGGCGAGGGAGAGGCAGATCTTGGATGTGGGATGCTAGGTGGTCTGGGGGGGGGGGGGGAAAGTCCGGTGCTGCGGACAATGAGCAGGAGACAAAATGGGGCGGCTGGCTTGCGACTAGGGAAGCTGGGTAACGGAAGAAGGGGGTACGAGGGGCGCCGGATCGCTGCAAGCAGTATGGGAGGCCTTCGGACAGGAGAGGCGCGGCTGGGGCGTGCTGGTTAGGTCGCGCCGATGAGGAGGGGGTGGGGTGAGGTCACGGGAGCAAGCCGGAGCATGGGTGGCGAGCGAGAGCAGCGAGGGCCGGGCTGAGGAGGGCTGGAATTGTGGCGAGACCTTGAAGAAGGGAGAACGTCGGGTGATAGCGTGATACAGGAGGGGAGTGAGGGAGGCGGCGCACACCGTGGGAAGAAAAAAAAAGAAGAAAGAAAGGGGTGCTGGGTAGAAAGGGTTAGGGTTAGTTTTTTTTTAATAATAACAATAAAATCTAAAATGGAATAATAAAAATAGCAATTAAATAATAATAATAATAATACCAGAATAATAAAAATGATAAAATTAACAATAATAAAGATGATATTAATAAAAAAAATTACCTATAATAAAAATTATAACTATTTCAATAATAATAAAATAACAATGACGACGAGAAATTAATTATAATTTCTCTAATACAATAGTAATTATAAAAATAATAATTTTAATCATTTAAAAAAAACAATAACAAAAATAGTAATAAAATAATGAGCAATTTGATGACACTTGGGCCAGCTGCGTGGCTACCGCCAACCGTGCGGTGACCGCGCACGGGTCTGAACCCCACTGCAAACATTAAACGCCAAAAGTTTTGACCCGGAACTCGACTCAGACCTTGGCGAGAGATATCAAGGCCAAGAATTAAATAAATAAAAATGAATTAAATGTCAAGGTGTGACAATTCTTCCCACCACAGACACTTTCTGCCCCCAGAAAGTCACACAACTGAACAATAGATAAAACAAGAGAACGTGCCCGGTTGAAACTGAAGGAAACCACAACATAGGAAAACGGGATAACACGAGAGTGTTCTCCCCACCACAAGAATTCAACCAGTGTGGAAATTTAACACCTAAACATTCCACCTCGGGAAGGGGGGTCGACGTGGGAACTCCCAACCAATCCAGGCTAACCTCTAAAGCACGAGCGAAACAACACCTCGGCTAAAACTTGGAACTCTCGACTCAGACTAAAGAAAGCTCGAAGGCGATAGAAAAATCTATGAGCAGAACTTAATCAAAGCAGTAAACCCGAGCATAACCGCAAACCTGGCCTCCTCCGCAGGCACTTATATCTCCAAACGAACACTGCCAAACCAAGATCAACCCACGCAAGGTCCAAACATACCTCTAAAAAAAACGCACGATCATAAACACCATAATCACACAACGAGGCTGTTTGGATTACAAACAAACATGTTCATCCCAACCTCACGAAGACACAACAAACCTACAACAAACGCCAAAACTTTAACATTGGCAATACAAGAACAGAAGGGCTTTAAATATTTCATTTCCAACACGGAACGCAGAATGCGAACTGAGGCGTCCCACCCCCGAAAACTCCTGAATGTGCGCGAGCTTCACCCCAAGACCTATGGTTGGGGCTCTGATGGTTGAAGCATCTCCTGCCTCATAGTAAGACATTGGAATCTTCAGGTCATAGTGTCTTCCTCAGGTGACGCTTCCTACAAAGCTTCCCTTGATGATCCAGACACCTGCAACAATGACACGTCTTGGGAGGGATGCGACATGACGGCTTCACGTGCCTGAACCGGCCACGCTAGTGGCACACCATTGAATGGTCCGATGAACTAGAATCCATAACCACTGTAGATAACTCTTTAGAAACAAACTCATCTGAAACACTATGTTCTCCAGGTGGGGGATCTTCACGAGAAACTGGATACGGTGGATTGCCGATCGTTTGCACTTCGGAAACCAACTCAACTAAGAACACCTCGTGCACCATCTTCTCAAAAGTGATGCTCCCAAAAAGGGAGGTCTCACTCCTTGATCTCTGGAAGAAGACCCCTGATGAAGGGATGAGTCTTCACCCAGTCCTGCAACACTACCCCTGGAAAAAGAGACACAAGATCCTTGAAATGATCGATATACGCTTTCACCGTCTGCTGGCCATGTTGAGCACGCATGAGCTCTTCTATTTCCTTCATCCTCACCTCCACAAGTATAAACCATTGAATGAAGACGACATTAAAGAAATGCCACATCATCCCAAATTACAGAAACGGCGGGCGTACAACTCCTACTCATCCAGAGCTGGACCTTCAAACAGACCCAAAACAATACGCACTCAGATCGCTTCGGGAGTTCCCAATACCCTGAAGACACGCTCGACTTCTTCAAGCCACTACACTGTCTCTAACAGACTCCAATCACCATGAAGTACAGACAACGTCCGAGAAAGACCAATAACTGGGCATGACTCATCAAAACACTAGGGATATTTCTGGGCAGCATTTCTGAACAAGATATATAACACCAAGACGAAACCAATATCAATCGAAGCAACATCAAAGAAAGTGGCTTCATCCAAAACAACCAGCTCAAAAGGAACAAACAACCGCAAACATAACCCAAAATTCCCTGTCCAAAATTCCCATTTCATTTTAGATTCCAAAACCACATCTTTTTAAATTCTCATTTCAAAACCAGTTTCCAAATACCAAATCCCTTTCAAACCAAAATCACTTTCCAAAACCATTTTCCTCTTTAAAAGCCAATTTAGAAAAACATGGTCAAGCCTTTAATTTCAAATAAACACCCAGGTAATCGCATGACCCGTTGCACATGTCATTATCCACATTCCATTCATACACGCACCAACACGCAATTCTATGCATTCTCTCACATGTGCAAACGTTCATAAGGGGTACCTGCAGTTTCACCCCAAACCATTCTCGACCAATTTTCAAGAAAAAACCAGTTTTTCCAAACCAAAGGCTTTCAGTTTTAAAACTCATTTCATAAATTTAATGTCATTTAAAAGAAATCAATCCCATTTTTCAAAAACTCTTTTTCAATTCCAAAAATGCACTTACACTAACCAAAATGAAAACGACACTCAACTCGCATCAAACCATCAGGGTGAGGGACCAGCGGTCACACTTAACATGGCGACATGATAGTGGGTCATGCCCCAAGTAAGCATCAACCACTAGGAGGAATTCAAACCGTGTACCCAGACTCCACATGGGTCACTACTCCATGCTAGATCACGATGTAACATCGGTTTACCTCCGTTGTCATCCCTCAATCCAAAACAATCCAGAATGAAACAAAGACTCAATTCCCGGACTATCCCTGGCGACTTGAGGTGCGGAACAGGCGAGGGTTCATGACATCCTTCCCGTACCTACCTCTCGAGTCTCGAAAATCCTAATCTCCATCTACCGGACATCCCAAATAACAAGAACCTCCATCTGATACCATTTTGTCACGAACCAACCCGGGTCGACCCCGAACCGGTCACCCGAATCAGTCCGCGGCATGGCTCGAGAGGCGTTCCCGATCCTCCCGGGCTGGCGACAAGCGCCAGGGAATCACAGAGTACACATGGGAACGATTTAGCCCAAAATAAAAATAAATTAAGCAGCAGAAACAAATGGTACAAATGCAAATAAATAAAGAGCAGCCAACAACGCCACTAACCTGACCACGACTGAAACTCCACGTGACCCCTTGGGTCACCTTCCAATACCACAACCAACATCGCTCAAGGCGAATAACAGAATCTGGAACTTGCAACAGAACTAAAAACAAGAAAACACTATAGGCGTGAGTATTAAAACTCAGTAGGTAGGCCCGACTAATTCTATTCCCAATGCACACACCAATAAATAAAGAATTTATCAATTCCAGGTTTGAACTAAATTATATAAAATATGGTTTCCACACACATTAATTTCTAAAATAAGTAACAGTCCATTGCCCTTTTTAATTTAGAACAAGTTTAATGTTTAAAGAAACAGGTGCATTGCATTTTTAAAACATTTTGCAACCAATTTAGAAATCCAAACTTTAGTTGTTAGCCAAAAGAAAAATCACACACAACACACACTAAGGGCAATGGGAAAAAGTGGCACACAAGGGTCGACATCCAAACTCGACCTCTCAATCGCCTGCCACATAAAAATAAACACTAAAAGAGACATGGGTCGAACCTAGGAGATCGTGAACAAACCAGAACGTACTATACATGTGACTCATCCTGAAGGCATGCCATAACTCGATGACGTCATAATGCCCATAATACTACCCGGCATAGCCCTGTATGGCCTAACCGAGGGGCCCAATTCCCATAGCAGCAATAAATCAGTATTCCCCTGCTATGGGGCCACTAGATAGTGCGTGGTCTAAACTAGTGCAACAATCGTTCTCAAAAAATTCACTCAATATGCCAGGTTCCCATGTCAACACAAACAATAAAAAGGGGGTGCGTCTACAATGTAAATAAATCAGTCACAATGTACAAACATCACATACAGCTCACGCAAACAATGCACACCAAAGATCACCCCCGAGTGGGATTTCCAAGATAATCCATTTCATTAAAGTGCCAAACGGGCCTTCGCCAAATTTAAAGTAAAACCTCATTTCTCAAAAAGTTCAAAACACTTGTTCAGAAGAAATTATTTATCTTTAAAACTAGAAGCACATTTTAAGTTTCGTAAATTATGTTTAAAGTCCAAACGATTATTCTTTCAAAACTGGGTGTCCGCCCATCAAGAAAATGTCACAAGTGTTCGGTATAAAATAAACAGCTCTTTTCGCACTAAATAATAATTTAAAGTTTTATTATCTAATATTATTTCTAATTCATTAAAAATTAATAAAACAACAAGAAATTAATAAATTATAAATCTAAAGGTAAGTGCAATGGGGGACCTACCTTATCTCGCAGTCCAAACGCAATGGCGCGTCATGCCTCGCACAGATGTACAAACACGCGTATGCCGATCATCGCGGGACCGTGGAAGAAACTTGTCAACGCGCTGCAACCGCAAAGGTAACTACATTACATAAACATGGACTTAAACAATCCAAACGAACAAACAACGCATGGAACCACCTCGACCTACTTTCAAAATATACTTGCATCATTTTCACTATTTAATAAACCACTTTAAAATTTATAAAACGATTTCCAAAAGTAACTCATAGCCCACACACCCAAAATACATCCAAAGAACGCATTTCCAACCAACGCACACCCAAAACACACAGCAAAGCTCAACGCACTTGGAACCAAGGCGAAAAAAAAGACACCAACCCGAAACCGATGTGAATCTTCGTTCGCACCTCAACCGCACCTTTGCGGGTCCAAAACAAACTATAATCATGATAAATCGAATGCAAAGACTCAAAACCAAACTCCAAAACAATGTAATAAGATTACTAAATTTGGCACAGAGGTGTGAATAATGTTTGAGAGAAATTGAAAGCGTGCATGTGCCAAAGAATTAATTAGGAAGGGAAAAATTGGGTTCACCTATGTCAAACTAAGCACAGACGCAGTAGTGCTTTAGCGGAGGGAAGGACAACCTCCCGCGCACCAATCGCACACCTAAAACAAGGAAAATGTGCGAATCAACACCCAAGGTGTTGGGAATTGTCCAAAATAAATAAATTAAAACACCAAAAGGTAGAAAAATAAAAACACCCAAAACTATTTTCACAAAACTACCATTTTCTTTAGAACCACAACCAAATACCCACATAATTTAAGAAACATAAAAAAACCCCTTCAAAACCATAGAACCCATTTCCAAAACATTTCACACAATGAACAAGTACTAACATTATTAAACCAAACATGTCGAATCAAGTTCACAAATAGACAACCACCAACACACCATAATTGACGCCAAACATTTAATGAAAACTCCCAATTTCCAACTTGAATGCATGTCAAAAAACTCCAAGAATACATTTCACACCACATAAACAAGCTAAGGATCACATTAATAAATTCAATTGAGTACATTAAATTTATATAGTGGTGGTAGGGCATGGAACAACTTACTTCGCATGAAGAGAACCCCATGTTTTGGTGCGAATTTCAATTATGCGCCAAACGCACCCCAAGTAATCCCTAAGGAATCAAGTTCCATTCAAAACAAAGATAAAACCAACATGGTGCCATCCTAAAACTAATATCCAACAAACTGGAACACTAAACCCCAATTAAAAAAAAGAACCAAAAACCGAACTAAGAGGAAAAGGGTCTACCGGAGGGAAGAAGGTGAGGCCGAAGGGGGGCTGTCGGATCCGTCGAGGGTGAGGCCGGGGTGTTGCTGCCGAGGCGAGGGAGAGGCAGATCTTGGATGCGGGAGGCTAGGCGGTCTGGGGGGGGGGGCAAGTCCGGTGCTGCGGACAATGAGCAGGAGACAAAATGGGGCGGCTGGCTCGTGACTAGGGAAGCTGGGTAACGGAAGAAGGGGGTACGAGGGGCGCCGGATCGCTGCAAGCAGTATGGGAGGCCGTCAGACAGGAGAGTCGCAGTTGGGGCGTGCTGGTTAGGTCGCGCCGATGAGGAGGGGGTGGGGCGAGGTCGCGGGAGCAAGGCGGAGCATGGGTGGCGAGCGAGAGCAGCGAGGGCCGGGCTGAGGAGGGCTGGAATTGTGGAGAGACCTGGAAGAAGGGAGAACGTCGGGTGATAGCGTGATACAGGAGGGGAGTGAGGGAGGCGGCGCACACCGTGGGAAGACAAAAAAAGAAGAAAGAAAGGGGTGATGGGTAGAAAGGGTTAGGGTTAATTTTTTTTAATAATAACAATAAAATCTAAAATGGAATAATAAAAATAGCAATTAAATAATAATAATAATAATACCAGAATAATAAAAATGATAAAATTAACAATAATAAAGATGATATTAATAAAAAAAATTACATACAATAAAAATAATAACTATTTCAATAATAATAAAATAACAATGATGACGAGAAATTAATTATAATTGCTCTAATACAATAGTAATTATAAAAATAATAATTTTAATCATTTAAAAAAAACAATAACAAAAATAGTAATAAAATAATGAGCAATTTGATGACACTTGGGCCAGCTGCGTGGCTACCGCCAACCGTGCGGTGACCGCGCACGGGTCTGAACCCCACTGCAAACATTAAACGCCAAAAGTTTTGACCCGGAACTCGACTCAGACCTTGGCGAGAGATATCAAGGACAAGAATTAAATAAATAAAAATGAATTAAATGTCGAGGTGTGACAGAGTCCAATTCGAACAATGGTCTAGGTTCATTCCTCATCTTGTGTTTTGTGGTTTTCTTCTCCCTTTTTACACGTGATCATCGTCAAAATTTCTTTTTGGATGACAGTTCTATGAATACTCAGAAAGCGATTATTGCGCGTTCAATCTTTGGCACAACATATCATTTCTGCAGATCTAGTTCTGAGATCAGTGATGGAATCATGATGTGTGACGATGATAGGTGATTGGTGTCAGATTGGAGACCCCCGATTCGATTATGGTGATCTTTAAAGTGTGGTTGAGTTCCCTTATTCTAAAGTGAGTTGTCTTAATCCGCTTCAACTATAACCCTTAGCGGCCTAGAGCATGTATCCTTCCTAGAGGCCCAGAGAAATCCTCACGTCCTTAATGTTTTCCATAGGTAGGGTTTTTTGGAATTTGTGTGACCAATATTTACATAGGCGTCGATCCCTTATCTAGGAGGATGTTTCCAATATGATCTGGTGTCCCCTCTAGAGAGCCTTGGGTGTTGACCCCCTTTCTATGTATCGAGTTATGATCTTTCTGATGAGGTGTAGTCTGACTGAGTGTGTTTCTCAGATGAAACCTCTCAGTATCCTTCATGCTTCTTCTTTGATAGACCTAATGAGTATGACCTCTGGGATGAGTTTCCTCAGTGGCAGTATAGCTCAGGGAGAGGTTCTTCCCAAACGAGAGTGACCTTAGGGATGAGTGTCGTCAGTGGCAGTATTACTCATGGAGTGTGTTCTCCCGAAAGAGTGTTATGTGGAACCTTCAAGCAGAAATCCTAGACTGGAAATGTAGTTGTGACCATACCTTGAGATTGTGTGTCTACTATGAGTATATATGGATGTTTTATTGCATGTCTCATATTATGATTGGAATATCCTATGATGAGATGAATTCCCTTGATGTTTTATGCTTGGTGATTTCGGGGTGTCCTACTGGGTATTGTTATACTCACCCCTTCATGGGCTCTGCCCACACATGCCATGTTTTATACAGATGACAAACCCTTTCACAGAGTCCTTAGAGGAATAGGATCATGTAAAGATTAGTTTGGGCTAGATAGACCGAGGTGTATACTAGTGTTGCATTTTATATCCATCCTCTCCTTATGAGCAGGTTATACTTTATTTCCAGTTTTGGGTGGGCTTGTATTTAGCCCCTTTTTATACTTCTCATTACTTTATTTCATACTCTGATTGTGGGATTATAGATGTATTCATTCATTGTTACCATTTGTTTTACATTTCAACATTGTATGGTCTTGGAGATGTGTGCGTACGTACATGTACTTTAGGAAAATGCCTCCTATGTGTGTGATATGCCTTCTTGGTGCTAGCCACCAGCCCTTAGCCTATTAGAGGTGGGATTAGAATAGTTGTGGATTAGGCCCCGATAGGTTGGGTTGTGATATGCGGTATCAGAGGAGATACCCATCTAGGAGTGTTATGACACTACCTAGGTTTAGGATCAGAGTTTGAAGTTTTTTCTAGATGTGAGGTTTTGTTTGGGCACTAGGGAAGCAGTTTTAAAATGTTTCAAGTTCGTATTTCAAGTCAAGGACTCCAGTATTGGTGTGGTGGTCAATGTATCCATTCACCAGGACTACGATGACCTTCTTGTTAACTCAGTACATGTAGGAACTGGTTATAGGGAAAACATTGGTACATGCATCATATAGGAATGAGTTGTGGTTTCCATGTCCTTCTTGAGTCAGCTCCCCAAATACGCTCTTTGGTCATGGTATGTCTTGAAAACTTCAAGATGTCTTCGTGATGATAGTTATCTTGGATTCCGAGATAGTTTCGTGAAGACAACCAGTTGATTGATGATGCCTTAGTTCAGGGACCCACTCATGAGGTGTTTCCTTCAGGCAAACACAGAGTAGTGCTACCACATGTTGAGTGGTGCTTATATCCTTCAGTGGATCTGATGGATGTTTGACAATATGTTGGGAATCCAGTGTCTCTAGAAAGTCAGGAGGATGATACATGTATGCTTGGAATATTATGCAAGTTCCAGCGATATAGACTGTTTAGGTTTTGCGGTGAGCCAGACCCTCAGGCAGTGGAGGATTGACTCTATGCGATGTTCTAGGTTTCCGTCTTGTGGATACCCTCGACCAATCATATGGATATGTTTTTGACTAATTTTCTTCATGGATAAGTAGTTGGATCTGATAGTACTGATAGATGAAACACCTATGGTGAGTGTGCATCTCAAGTTCTAGGGTTAGAGATTTCCCAGGTTACATGGTGGGCCAGACCTCCTTCTCGAGTGGTAGAGGACTGACATTATCTTGTGGTGTGAGTGTTTTTCTTGGTTAGGGCCCCTATTAATTATGGTTCTATCAGTGATACATCTACAGGGTGATGTAGGGAATTAGTATAGCCCTGTGTTGGTGATTTTTGATGTGACTTTGGACATGCAAGGAAAAGGGACAATTCCCTCACCAAGACGCATTCATGAGATGCGATCCAAAACCATGAAGGCGAGTCAGTGCTGACCAAAGTGGATAATGTTGAGGTGTGGTGGATGAGTTTCTCCGACTTGTGTGTTTGAGGTTGTTTGATGTACTAAGGTGTTGGAGCAAGCACTCGTTGCGGTAAACAGGCGGGAAAGGGGAAGGATGAGTTCTAAGTAGTGGGATCTCATAGAGGCTTCGAGTGCGATTCGAGGTGCAACATGTGTCTTCCCTACCCTAGTTTCAGTTTTCAAAGAGTTATGAGCCACTTTTCCCTAATAATATCCCATGTTCGAGACCTATTTATACCATTGGATCCTTTTTTCTCGACCCTTGTGTTGGAATCTTTTATAGAGAGGATCATAGATTACATGAAACCGTTGAAAATTTGATCTGACTCTAGGAGGATAGTGAGAGAGAGAGAGACTTGCATGGAATCTCTTCATAGTGGTGGTGAGGCCCTATGATGCTTTCCTCAGTATGGATTGGTTTCCTACCATCCATGCTCAGTTGGTTTCTACCAGTGAGTATAACAATGCTTCTAGTTTTATGGGATAGAGTTTTCCTCCTTTAATAAGTAGTAATCCTAGGAAGAGCATGATGAGTTCACGTGTATAAGGTTACAAATGATTTCTTATCAGTTGGCTAGTGATACCTTTGTAGTAGTGGATTCTATTAGCATTTTGCTTTCCTACAGCGACGGTGGAGTATGAGGACATCTTTTCCCAGGGACATGCTGAGTTTATCTTCACACCAATATTTAGGCTTCTGCAAGGACTGTAACCATGGATCTCCCTTGATATTTATGATATCATATCAGATAACACCTGTTGATATTTATAAGCTAAAGGTGTAGTCAGGAGTTTGTAGTGGAAGGTGTTTTGTAAGACCCAGTGTGTTCACATGGGAAGCCCAGTGTTGTTTGCCTGAGAGGCGAATGAATTCTTGAGGTTGAGTGTGAATTGGTGTCACTTGAACCAGGTTATGCAAGGAAAGTATCACACACCATCATTGAGTTCTTTGACTAGTGGTTTGGGGTGAAGTGGACCATTCAGGTTCTGGTGAATATGCTTCAGGCCCGCATGTTGGTTTTGGGCCATAGTTGAAAGGATCATCTACCATTGGTGGAGTTTGTGTAACATAGTGACCACTAATCCACCACAGTGTAACAAATTTTTGAGTCCATGTATGAGATACCTTTCAAGTCACTATTATACTAGTTGGATCCACTAGGTGACAGTGCTTGAGTCCCAGTTTTGGTGCTAGTGATGATTGTAAGGGTGCAGTTCATCCAGGGGCGAATGAGGACAACCTAGAAACGTCATGAGTTCTTTATAGATAAACGACACATGCATTTGGAGTTTGAGAGTTGTAGAGTTTTATCCATGGTTTTCAGCTATATTTGGGGTTCTTAGGCTCTTTCTTTTTTTCCTTCTGCTATGTCGGGTTAGCGAGGTGGTGTACCACTTAATCCTATGACCACAATAATTTTGGTTTCTTGGTGTTCTCCACATGTCACAGTTGAGGAGGTATGTGCATGACTCAGTGAACAATATCAATCTGGGTAATTTGGGCCGTGAGAGTGGAGTTTTCTTTTTCAAGGATCCAATTATGTTGATATTTGGTAGATAAAGAACCTTTGTGGGAAAGTGTTTTCCTTGAGTGCATGTTTATTGGAAGAATAGGAAACCTTTGGGAGAACTCATGGGAGTGAGATACCTAGTTGAGAGTTCAACATCCCCACCTTCTTGTTTAGTTTGTTCTCTTCAGGGATGAAAATCCTTAAAGAGGGAAATAAATTAATGTCTTGGTTTCTTCCTTTTAATACTTTGTGAAATATTTACAGGAATATTTCCGGAGATAGGCGCTGAGAAGACATGAGATTCCAAGCCCTGGTGGGCCCAAAAATGATATTTTAAAAATATTAAAAATATTAAAATTAAAAGCGCATAGTTTTCTTGAAAAACTTGAATAACTTCCAAATAGAGTTTCAGATCAAAAATATGAGACCACCGTTGAGTTCATAACAGAGATTTTACCTTGGCCGCGATATAATCTTTGTCGGCATCATACGTTTTAGTAAAGTGCTATCACATGCACAAATAATAAAATAGATTAATTTAATTAATTGATTTCTTTATTTCAACATAGTGACCTATAATCTATTTAAACATGGATATACCTAAATCCCTAGGGTTTTATGCATAACCTAGGGATTGAGAGGATCCATTGGAGGATCGTTGGAAGATGAAACTGGATGGAGAACAGATTGAAGATCACGCGCCAACGGAGTTTGTGGATCTCATAAACGATGACAACATGGGACCATTCTTCGTCAGTGACCAATCCAAACTCCAGGTAGGATTTTTATTTTGTGGATTTATCCCTGTTTTCTTATCCCATGATGAATTCAAATCAATCAACTAATGGATTGATTCACAGATCAGTCATTTTTGTGGGTATGACTTTGTTTATCCAGGATTTGAGGGATAATTATTTTTGTTGTTCATTGTTGGATATTTTTTCATCATTCTAACAAAAACGAATCAAGGAAAATCCAAAAAATGGTCTAGGTTTGTTCCTCATATTTTGTTTTTTGGTTTTCTTCCCATGTTCTATGTGTGATTATCTTCAACATTTTCTTTTGGTTGGCAGTTCGACAAATACCCAGAAAGTGATTGTTGTGCGTTTGATCTTTGGCGCAACATATCATTTCTCCGAATCTAGTTTCAGGACCAGTGATGGAATCATGGTGTGTAATGATAGTAGACAATTAGGTTCAAATTGGAGACCCTCAGTTCGAGTATGGAATGCAACAGTGGAGAGGTGTGATGACAGATGCTTCCCGAGTGGTGGGAATGGAAGGAATCCGACCGACGGTGATAGAAGGGCTTACGTGGATCAAGATTCATGATTTTTTAGTGAGGTTGGTGAATATATCCTAAGGAATAAGGAGGCATGAGTGAAGATGCATGGTAATTTCATGGGTTCAGTAAAAAACCAGACTACGAGTAGTCTATAATAACACATGTCGTGTATCCCCGTTAGAGCGACAACTAGGATTTCCGCAAAGAGTTAAGGATCACACGCCATGTGGTCCCTATCACACGCTGTGTGACCACTAGATGGCTAGCTCGGTGTGTACAAGGAGTATACACCTAGGAGGCCGAGTAGCTTTACATGCTGTGTGGTACATGCCACATGCCATGTACACCATAGAAGGTGACTCGATGTGTACAAGGAGTACATGACCAGGAGATCATGTGGCCCCACACGCCGTGTGCGGTGGGCTACACACTTTATACTTAGGAAAGTACATGGGCATGGTAAGAACAACACACTGAGTTCCAAGATGAAATCTATACACCATGTACCTCAGGGAGACACCATGTATTATGGAAAAGTTCATGCCATGTGAGCACGAGAGATGTGAAATGCCAAGCTTAGTGAGACATGTCATGTACCCTAGGGACATGACATGTACTTCTTTGAGGATAAGTTGGATTCTTCTTTCTCCTCAGTTCATCTTTGTTGCGAGCTTGTATGATATTCCTTGGACCGGTATCAGTTGAGTATGTTTCCATGGTCCATTCATACGAGGGTTCGATGCAACATCCTATTTTAGTCATAGAGGGTGAACCCTCTACATATTCTTAGTGATCAGTACAACGTAGGTGATTTCCCTTCTACTGGATTAAGTTATCTCTATCCACTTCGACTATACCCCTTAGCGACTTAGAGTATGTATCCCTCTAAGCGGCCTGGAGCATTCCTCATGCCCATTGTGTTTTCCCCAGGCAGGGTTTATTGGAATTGACATGACTAATATTTACACACGCATAAATCCCCTATCTTGGAGAATGTTTCCAATAGGATTTGGTGTCCCCCCAGTGAGCATTGGGAATTAAATCCCTATATGTGTATCGAGATCTGATATTTTTGATGATGTGTGGTCTGATTGAGTGTGTTTCTCACATGAACCCTCTCAGTATACCTCATGCTTATTCTCTGGTTAGACTTTACGAGCATGACCTCTAGGTTGAGCATCATCAGTGGAATTATAGCTCAGGGAGCAGTTCCTCCTAGACAAGTACGACCATGGGGATGATTTTCATTAGTGGCTAGCTCGTGGAGTGTGTTCTCCTAGAAAAGTGTTTTATGGAACCTTCAAGTAGAAATCCTAGGCTGACAATGTGGATGTGACCTTACCTTGATATACTGTGTGTGTATTATGAGTATATCTAGATGTTTTATTGTATGTATCATATTATGATTGACATATCTCATGATGAACTGATTATTCTTGATGTTTTATGCTTGGTGATTTCAGGGTGTCCTACTGGGTATTGTTACAATCACCTCTACATGGTCTATGTCTGCACATGTCATGTCTTATGCATATGAAATAACTTTTCATAGAGTCCTTGGAGGACTAGGAGTAGGTGGAGCTTAGTTTGGGCTAGACAGACTAAGGTGTGTACCGGTGTTTCATTTGACAGTAGTCCCCTCCTTCCAAGAAGGTTAGACTTTATTTCTAGTTTTGGGTGGGCTTGTATTTGACCCCTTTTTATACTTTCCAATACTTTTTGTCATACTCTGATTATGGGATTATAGATGTATGCATGCATTGTTACCAATTATTTTACATTTCAGCATTGTATGGGCTTAGAGATGTGTGTGTGCGTACATGTAATTTATAAAAATGCCTCCCATGTGTGTGATATGCCTTCTTGTCACTAGTCGCTAGCCCCTGACCTATTGGAGGAAGACATGGGGTAGTTTCAACTCGAGCCCCAGTGGGTCGGATCATGACATATCCAATGTCATGGGAATCCATATTTTAGTATAAATCATGGTTGTTTTTGGCTTATTTTTCTCATTTCACACAAATTAATGCATCCTATCACATACGAACAAAATATTAAGTATACTGGCATGAATTAATAATAAAATTAACAAAATCAATGCATTTTAATATAAAATATGTATACAATAAATGCATGCATCAATGAACTCAATGAAATAAATGTGTCATGACATATGAATCCTCAGGTTCCTATAATGATGCATGAACGATGTTTCATTGCCATACTGGGCCAAGGGTAAAAATCCATAATAATAACGAACATCAGAATCATACGTATCATCCCATGGTGAGATTAGTACAACTTTAATAAGAAAAATACAAAATAATAAGGCCCATACCTAACAAATTAGATTTTCCATATACATGGGTTAACTACTCTCAGACATATGATCATTACCAAATTATGACACTTCATAATCTCCTTTATACTATCCCAAAATAGTAAGGCAATGAAAATAAAGCATCTGATGCCACTTTGTGATGTCTTGGTCCTGGTTCATTGATAGTAACCTGGACCGGTGGCTACATGGCCTCAAGCATGCCTCCCCATACAACAGAGGCTGCCGACTAGCAGCGAAGGTCTATGGTGGTACATTAGGGAAACTATACCCTCTTTATCAGAGTGGAGAACAATAATAAATAATAGATAATATAGTGTAAACAAGATATAAATAATGGAAGTAAATCATCTAAATAATGATAATCAATAAAAAATAGTAAGCTGGATGATATGAAAAAACGATGTCATGTCTATACAAAACGGGGAGCATACATACAATAATACATACTATACAAAAATACACAGAAAGAACAAAAAACTAAACTCCAATAGCATCCCAAGCACAAGCTTGATCCTCTGCTCTATACTTCAACCTAGAACAAAAATCAAGCATATATAGCTATTCAATTTTCCTTGTCTCTACTCGCATCCTTGAAGTCTTCACAGGTATCAAATGATGGTTCAAATAGGATGTGAGTAAAACTCAGTATTCCACCACCAATGGTATTTATAACTAATCTAGTATGTGAATATAAAAAGTAATAGTGTGTAGGTATATCAAAAATAAAGCAGAAAGATAAATACAACCCACGTCATGCTCAGGATTTTAATGGGATTCCTGGATAACCATACCTGCTTTGACCTAAGCTCGATGTATCTGAGTATGTGATCATTAATTTAGTCAGTATGTAAGGAACATAAACAAGGTGTTAGTGTATAATGATAATAATAATGATGTAAGACCCAAGGATAAAACAAGGCATCCTTGACCTTAGAAGGTCGATCCAGATCATAGTAATAAACCATGTAGCCTAGCTAAAGGGGTCGAAGTTTAATCAAAGGTATACACCCTTGGAATTATAGTGTAAAAGTCTCTAACCGAGTCCGTGGAGCATGTCCAAAGTAAATCCTGAGCTAAGCATGATTAGAAACCATGGTAATAATCCAAGGTGTTGCATGTATGAGGAAATCAAGTTTAATCCAAGGAGATAATCCTAGAAATTCTAATTTATGGAGATGGAGGATGGGTCCACGATGCCATTATGAGGTAGCCATCAATATAAAAGCACCAAATTATAAGGTTGGTATCTCCCTTGGAAATTAGATTGATGAATCTGGATGGTGTCCTTTGAGTGCTCAAGGAATTCCCTTGAGAATCCAAGGCCAAATCAAGTCAAGACATTCCTTAAAAAGGAAAAAGTTACATTAATAATAGACACCTTAAATTTATAATAATCATAGGTCATGAAATATCCATGCCACTTTAAAAGTTCCATTTATTCCATTTCATTAATTTTTCATTTATCAGTGACAAAGGGTCAAAATAGGTATCGTACTATTCATCTATTCACTTACAAGTGATAATGAGCCATGTGAGACAACTAAGTCATTTATAATTCATTTGTATAGTTTAACCATTATTCATTATCAAGGGCCAATCCAAATTCACCCCAGAGGTATATTTAATTAATCACATGCAAGGGTCATTAGGGGAATATAATATAACACACCCAAAGGGGTGGTTCAGGTTGAGGTCTCAACCTCCAACTATGTCAATGGGATCATAAATGAATCTAGATCGTGGTCCACACAATTAATTTAAAGATTTTCATATTTAAGGAGAAACACATGAAAAGTTCAGCATGTGTCATAATGATGATATATTATAAAACACCACAACTTTGAGGGAAAAGTTATAGACCACCTACCCTCTACCGGTAGTTGACTCATTTTCTAGTATTGTCTTGTGTTTTGGGTTTGAATGAGATAAATTCAGGGAATTAAACAAATTCCCTAAAAATAGGGCATATTAACTCTTATAGAAGTTACATCCAAAACTGTAGGAAAAATAGATAAAGGAAGAATGAGGACTCAAAGACTTACTGAGGGTGATCCAACATGATGAACGATTCTCGATTTTGAGCTTGGATGAAGGAGATCCAAAGAAACCTCATAGGAGGAGAAAAGGGTGCTTGTAGTGGATGTTGTGCATGGAATTAAGGAGAAGAAAGGGATAAATAAGGTTAAAATCATCAGAAAAATGGTAATTTATGCCTTTTTAAAGGGGCATACAATTTTGCCACACGGTTGGGAAAACTTTGATCCAATCGCACAACTTAATCTACCTAAGAGACACATCTTTCATGATCCATGCATACAGTTTGAAAAATCTTGTGCACATCATGCACTTGGAACTTTCCAAGGTGACACCCCTCACATGTCTAGGCATACAGTTAGGAGAAACCATGTTCCAACCATATGATTTAAACTTGTAGTTTATTATAGTTTTTTCATGGCCATGCGGCCCTCTTCACATGGGTGTGACACCTCCTATGACCCACACGGTTGAGGGGCATGATTAGTACTAACTGTGTTCCTCACCTGTTTCTTCCAAAACCTAGAATACGGGCCCTAAACCATGATCAAACACTCCCAAACCCTCCATAAATTCTTTATATGCTTTCATTTATATAAAAATAATGGTTTAAGATGAAATTTAAAGAACTAGTACCTCTTTAAAAAATTGGGATCTTACAACCACCCCTTCTTAAGACAACTCATCTCCGTGTTTCCCTTTTGTGGTTGATGCAATCGACCTCTCACTCCCAGGTTTTGTCTTGTACATGACTATATTCATAGAATCCGAACCAGAGGAAATGACCTTCCTCTAAGATCTTTTGTGATCCAATCGATGATACATACATGATACTCCTCAAAGGAAGCATCAACATCCAACTCAACTTCATTAGTCTTGAAAGCATGAGATGGGTCAGAATGATAATGTTGGAGTAGAGAAACATGAAACATGTCATGCATAGTCCCATACCACTATAGAAGAGCTATATAATAATCAACTTATCCAACCCTCTCTAAAACCTCAAATGGTCCAACGAATCTAGGTGCTAGATTTCCTTTCCTCAGAATCTGTTGATGACATAATCTAGGAGAGAAACACAAGAAGACCCGATGTACCACCTCAAACTCCATAGGTTGATGGTGATGATCAAAAAAAAAAAATTTATTCTTAGATTGAGCTATATCCATACACTTTTTGATCAGATGAACCTGCTCCAATCTCTTCTGGATGAGGTGAGGTCTCAGTATCACTGCCTCCCCTGCCTCTAATGTTGGTTCTGGGCATAGTGAAAGCATGCGGTGGTGGGAAATATATTAAAATTTATTTTAATAATCATTTCCCTAAACCATGAGTGAAGATCTTGCACATAAAATTTATAATTAATTTATTTAATATTTGAAAAAATAAATACCCAGAATTAGGAACTTTCTTCATTGATGAATGTTGATTGTTCGAAAAGAAACTTTCAGATTTCCTTCATTGCACTGTGAGTATCTAAGGATAAAATCTATCTAGTGGTGATCCAAACATGCTCCAATGATCTCTGATCAGTACCACTCGATCTCCGGGTGCTAGCGCAACAAATAAAATATCTTGCATTGTTCGTTATTGATCGCTGGTTCTTCAGTCTTGAAGAAATATCTCTTGAGTTTCTCATTCTTAAGAGGGAGATAGAAGGAGGAGTAAAGAGAGAATTTGTTGTGCACAACAATTCTCTATTCTCAATCTTAGATTTTGGATGCAATACATAATAGACATAACTGTCTATTTATAGAGTTAGGGTTTAGGATAAAATAATAATTTAATTTCATTCTGACCATTAAATAATATTTAACCTTTAATAAACCCCATGCCACATAATAAAAATAATATTATTTCATGGTGCGTCAAATTTCACAAATTGAAAAATAATATTTTCCTACTTGAAAATAATTATTTTATCATCAGAAGTAGTCTTGGTCCATTTTAACTCCTCGGAATTTATTGAATACCCAAATAAATATTTTATTCATAAATATATATTTCATTATTTATACCAGTAGATAAATATTTATTAAATATTTGATAAAATTAAAAAAAATATATTTTTATTCACATGCCAACAAATAAATATTTATTTAATTTATATGATCAATATAAAATGAATAAAATTATCTTCATTCTTAAGAATAATATTTATTCCATTAATTAAATTCAAATAAAATTTAATCGAGACCAACAGAAACACTTAGTATGTGTGACCATCTAGAATTCTTTCTCGTTGGAATTAGGTGGACTTTACTAATGTCCAAAATCACTATCTAACAAAAGGTCAAGACACCCAAGAGAAATAACTTAATGTCGTAATGATGACAACCATATATGAATGCCCACTGTGTAATATAATCCCCTTTTCACAATATCTCATCAAGCAGGTTGCACAACAGTGTCATCAACCTTTATGCTTAATACATCTTTCATTGACTATCTAAAATAAACACATCATCAGACCCTAACCATGGAATTTAGGTGACAATTATATTATAATCAAAGATCCAAGATATCAACTCACATAAAGATGGAAGGAAAAAATCTTTCCTCGACTTATCCATTAATGATATGTCAATCGTGACACACCCACCATATCCTACTTCCCGATAACATATGGCGTGATAGTTTCTTTAGTAAATTTAAGTGCATGAGTCATGAAATGAATTAATGATAATATTAAAGTCTAAGGATCCTTACACACTCTCAAATATAGGAATATCCAATGATACCAAAACATGCAGAATTCATATAGGCAGGTTTGTTCTCATAATCACCTGTCTTAGAGATTACCAAGTGAGAAATTTTTGAGAAGAAGCTTCACCTTCTTATGAGTACTCGCACCTGACTATCTAAATACTATGTGACCCATTATAGTATGTTATACAGTCACATAACTATATCACGAATATTTTCATAGAACTTCATAGTGGGGAAATGATATAAAATTATCAATGTGACAAATAATCTAAGACATTATTACATTAAATATATGCAAAACAATGAAAAATATGTAATAAGATGTTTAATTAATATTCAATACATGAAATATAAATGTAATCAAAGTATAATCAGTTTTTACTAGGAAACCAACTCCAATATCTAATCAAGACAGAGGTTATCAGTACAACCTATCGTATAGGGCCTCGTAAGGATCCATATGTATAAGTTCTTGGAATCTATTATTGTTGGAAAATTAAACAAGAGGTAATTGTCTCTCCCAAGAACTTCTAAAATCAATGACACATGCTCGGAGCATGTCCTACAATACCTGTATAGTACAAGAATTTCCATAATATCCACATATATAAAGGATTAGAAATCGCCTATTTCAAAAAGAGAAAATACTAAAGTAGAGGCTACTAAAATTGTACCTCATACTGTAGATATCCTGACACTCTGCTCCTCTAGTACATGATGTAATACATGAAACTAGCCATATGAATGACCTTGAGCTACAACCTGATCTCCCTGAGCACACCCACTCTACTAGAATTTCATATCATAGTCCTGGATTCCTCAACCTCATCTAATTCCTCTACCTATATGAATGATGGTACTCCAGCTTTCGACCTGATGAGGATCTACTGATCCTGCTCCAGAAGGCGGAGTTGGCGTGGATCCTCTCCCATTAGGAACATATGGGAAGGCTCGACAAAATATGTGAACATGACCCATTCTGTCATAGTCTAAACACTTAACTAGGACTCTGTCTCACTAAGGCTTTACATGATCTTACCTTCCACACTAACGACATATCATAGAACTACCCCTGCATATACTCTGACTACCACTGCTCAGATAAGAACCCTCAAGGCGATGCTTTGGACCACTGGATGAACCACTACCCTTTCTCGGTTCCAAACCACCATGCCCTATACCATCAGCTTCCCTCAAATTTTTCTCAGAGATAAGGTTTTGGTTCACAATTTATGATATAGTAGCTAGTTAAAAGATATTAACCTATGATCAGATGATATACCCAAGCCTATCCTTGAAGCTTCTCACCTTGGAAAACTCATCATCAATAAAGGTTCGTGAAAAACACTAAATCTTAGTGAAGTGAGCTCAATAGTCCATGAAAGACACAATTCTCTACTCCAGGTTCATAAACTCTCTATCTTGATTAACTCTCAGCATATCCAAGAAGAAGTAATCATAGAATCTATATTTTAAATCCCTACAAACCAAGCCTCAATGCTGATTTTTCTAGTTTAGAATATCCTATCAACATTTTTAAAAACCGTGAAGCATGTAAGAGGTGAGATTAACCATCCTCTCTGGAGGAAACTCCAGATACTCGAAGATAAATATAATGGATTCTAGATATAAATCAGCAGCCTAGGGGCCACCATCCCCTGAAAAAGTAGGTAGATGATATTGTATCATAAGAGTATACGATGACTACAAGAGGGGGGGGGGGTAAATTGTAGTTTAAAAAATTAAACTAAGACAAAACACAAATCCTCTTATGTCAAAAATATCAGATTCAGAATTCATTCAATGGTTAGAGTGTTTAAATTGGATCCAGAAATATCCCAATATATTAGAGTTATTATCAGTCTCATAGATAGTCTGATAAAACTATTATTAGAAAGATAAGTGAAAACTAAATTTCTAATGTATATGCACAGTAGAAAGTAAAACTTGTATAAAAAAGAAACAAAAAAGATTATAGTAGTAAGAAAGACTTACAAGATTTATAAAATAATTCACTCTTCAACCTTACGTGTTAAGGAAGTTAGAAATCATGACTTTTGATATCCACAGTTTCAATACATACTATAAAGGTTTGTCTTTCCTTACTGAGAAGGCCCTCGATATGATGATCAGTATGAATCTATCTTCTAATCCCCTATAATTACTCAATATAAAGATCAGCATAAAGTCTGTCTTCCTAGCCCTAGAAGCCCTCGATCCGATGGATTAGATTCACCCATATTCCTATACCTGGAAGCCCTTGATCAATACCACAATCATACATAGTGAATACAAAAGAAAAGTGTTCTAAGGAATTTAAAATCCTCACATATATTCCTTAGAAATTCAAATTTATAAGAAATTAAAAAGTGTTTATAATGATATGTTCAAGAATAGAAAAAACATAGACGCATTGAGTTGCAAATGCATCAGCTCCTAACTCTTCAAATAACCTCCGATTTATAGGCAATTCTTCAACAATTATATTTATAGGTTAGTTGCAATAGCCTCAGACATCTTTCACTTTGACATATCATAATGATTTGGATCTTGATCTTGACAACTAAGCATGAACTGTACTTTAATGTCAGATGTCATTTTGTTTAGCACCACTACAATGCTATTTTGGATTCCATATGATATAAATGATTCTAAATACTTCGATTATAAACATTTGATAGTCCAATGAACTTCACTATTGTTTTTAAATATGATAAAATGAACAAAGGTTAATATGATGTATTAGTACTAATGTTAGTCTGATGGTTATAAATTTTTTCAGTTTGATAGAAAGGACATTTGTCTAACCACTGGTCAATAAAATAGTTGATCCAATGTATCGAACACACTGTCAGTTCAATGGATCAGATTGAATAATAAAATTTTATATTTGTTTTACATTTAGAACTATTTCTATGTTATTTATAAAAATATTTTTCTACAAAAAACATACTAAAACACTTAGGATATATAAAGTTAGTAAAATATAGTTTTAAGAAAGTATTTTAGATTTCCAAAACAAAGGAAAGGAAAAGCATAAAGTAAAAATTTTGACTCAATAATCACCCCCTTTTTGAAAATAACAAAACACAAAAATTAAAATGAAAACTAATAACTTTGAAATACTTACAAACCTTTGTACTTTTACAAACTTCAAAAGAATATTCATATTAGTATTTTCCCTTATCATATTTTAAATCTCCCTAAGTTTATGAATTATTTATGATCCGATAGAAAGTAATACTTCAGATTCTACCCCTTAGTAAAAATTATTCCTTAGAAATATTATACCCTTTTAGATAATATATCCCCCTTGTACTATTCCTTTCTTAAAAAAAACTCCCCCCATTAAATAAATTATCCCCAAAAATTCCCCCCAAAACTTCTCCCCCTTTGTGATTTAAAAAAGGTATTTGGAAAGTATATATCCTCTTGAAATGTTAGAAAAGCATAACATATGAAATAATTTTGTTTGAATAAGTATTCATCCAAGAAAATATATAGAATATTCATCCAAGTGAAATTGGGAAACATTCATACAAAAGATAATTGGAGAAAAAATCATTCAAAACAATTTCATTCAAAAAATTTCATTACATCAAGAGTTCAAATAAAAAAAAATCATTATTTCTTATAAATATTATTGATGATTTATTTCAACTTCTTTATAACTTCATGATCCTTCTTAGCTTTAGTAACTTATGATTCAAGATTTACCATCCTCTCCTCCATAACTGATAGTCTCTGATTCTCTTCCACAAACTTCTAAACCTTCTCACCAATAATTTTATTTTATTCCTTTATGTTGAACAACTCATCTTCAAAATATCAGAGCCTATTATTTTCTATTTCCAACTTTTGAAACTTTTCTTTCAGAACTCTAACTTCCTTATCCCAATTTCCAGTCATGTATTTGAACTATTCAACAAACTATACTATATCTGACACATTGGTTGAAAACTTATCAAAAGAATTAGCATACTCAAGAGAAAGTTTCTTGAGTTCAACTATTTAGTCATCATGATCATTTAGATCACTATTAACTTGTCTTGACCATCTCACCATCTGATTGAAACTTATCTTCTGAGCCTTTGATTTACCTTTGAAGGTTTTATTTTTTGCCTCATTTTGGATCAAATATTCCGTCAACATCTTCAGTGATTAAAATTTTCATTCAGAGAGTTTTAAGTCTTTTTATACCTAGATTCAAATATTTGGTAGGTATGGAATCAAATTAGTTAATAGTTTTAGATTTTGACAAATGTAATCAATATTATTTTGTGCCTCTTTGGCAGAAGAGTATAATAACTCAGATCAAATCTATGAAACATGTGGTCTGGAAGGTCTAAAATCTTATTTTTTTTCTTCAACTTTTCCTTGATCTAAAACTTTTATAATATCAATATCTTCATCTGAATCGGCCTTATCTGATACTTTCATGCAATAATTCTTAGCTTCTTCTTCTCCTTTTGAAGATGATTTAGCTTCCTCTGAAATTTTTAAGTTTGTATTCTTATTAGGTTGGGAAGGTAATAGAGTTGATTTTGAAGATGACTTCGATGTACTTTTATTTTCCATAGACTCTTCCTATGTTTCAGTTTCTTGTTGTTGTTGTTCTTCCACTCATTCTTATTCTTCTTCCTTAAGTTCTTGTTATAATTTCCTCATAGTTCTAAGAACTCCTTTACCAACTTTCTTAATTGATTTTGGTTTTTCATTTTTAACTATCTTCTCAACTTGTACTGGAATCGATTCTATAACTACTTCTACAATCTCTTTTCCTTTCCCCTTTCCACCAACTATTGGGATGAGTGATGGAACCCTACGCTTTGGGAATGGCACCCTTCAAGGGAATGGCACCCTTCTCTCCCTGTCACGACCCACCTTCACCAAAAGGAGGGAAGGGTTAGCAGATTTCCATGCCCTTCCTTCTTTAAGTTCAAGGAGATATAATGACCCCCAAAACCTGCCTTCAATAGGTCTCGGAGTGGCGACCAGCACCAAGGGTATAGAATCTCACACAAAAATGGAAGGCATTACCCTTTTTGTTTATATAGGATCAAGAGATAAGATATAAACCTCAACAATACCAAAGCTGAAAGTAAAGGGAAAGCAAAAAAAAAACCCGTTCCCATATGCATGTTCAAAAGTAAATGATACAAGCCACAAAAAAACTCCGAAGGTAAAGTACCAAGAAAAAAAGAAAACAACAACAGCAACTGCCCCAAGGTCCGAGCTAGTACGGTCCCACACGATCCCTGAAGTTCTCTTGGAAACCTGAAAGTAGTTTTATATATGTAGGGTGAGCATACAAGTACACTCAGTAGGGAAAACCAAAGATTCTCGTGCACAAGTGGATAGGAATTCTAATGCCCTGTTAGAAAAGAAAAACCAAATCACCTAGCAAGGAACAAATATCCACCCAAGTCTCACCAAGGCACACTCCCAACGCAAGGCAAGTATAGTAATAGCACATCGATATTTGGGTACCTCGCGCCAATTTCCCATTGGTTATTGAAGACATCCTACGCATCGAACCAATCCCGCCATTCTCACCACAGTCCCACTGCCAAACCCCGCCCACACACACCTGGGATAGAATAACTACTGCCATGCCCAAAGACACCTGGGCCAGAATAACTACTACCATGCCCAAAGACACCTGGGCCTCATCCCGAAGACAATTGGGAAACAACCTGCCCGCAAACACCTGAGCCAACCAACACAACTACTCCGCTCGAAGATTATTGGGATAATAATGGACCTCAGGCCATCACAGCCTGCCCGAAGAGTCTTAGGCTATTCGGGAAAGGGAGTAGAAAATGAGATAATAACCAGCCACTCATAGGAGTGTTGGGAAAAACACCCTCCCCATGAAATGGGGTGTTCGACACTAAGTACTCAACTTGGGTGGGGCACAAATAAGAAACATAAAAACTAAAGATATATGTATAGGTAACAAACACTCATCCCAACCTAGGGGTTCCAAAACCTAAGCACAAACACCCTTGTTACTATCCATTCACAAAAGAAGCCACGACACTCATGGAAAAGTCACAACTCATTCCCAAACTAATTCCCCACTCAACCATTCTTGTTTTCATGTTCAAGTGATCCCATTAGGGTGAATTCTGAACTACCAGGCAACTAACAGGCATAACCACAAGCCAGAAAAAAAAAGAAAACAGCCAGACAACAATTTAAGCATTCACACCCGGTTCTCTTATAAGGTCACAATGACAAAGGGATAAGTGATATCCCTCAAAGTACTGGAACCAAAGAAAACCCCAAGACACAACCCCATGTCCCCAAGACCAGGAACCCACCATTTCTCAATGATAGAGGATCCCACCTGAGTTCGTGTCACATCAGAGCAACCACACAACTTCAAATTCACAACCAACAACCGTTCCACAATAGAGGACCCCATCCCCGTTCACATCTTCCCATAAGCACCAGGCAGAAAAACACACCCACCACCAAACAGAGTGGAAAACTTCCAGGTTCAAGCACATCATTCATTAGGTTCTTCTTTCTATTTGTTAACTGGGGTGCTCACACAGGGATTCTTGTTTTACTGAACATCCATTTAAACCAACTGGGTTTACGTGATTAACCAATTTTCAGGTTAATTCATTTAATCATCATAGAAGACAAAGGTTCATTAGTGCGTAAGGAAATACCACCAATGACCATGATTTTCAGTGAGCATATGCCCGCACAATTCGCAACACATACAACATAAAAGTAGTACAACAGAAACATCGATCACACCCCCCTTCATTCTTAAAAAGTCCGTTCATTATCTTCATTAAGTTTGGTTTCATAAATTCCCACAGAGACAAAAGCGTACCCACCCCGCATGATACACAGAAAGGAGAGGCGAAGGAAAACCCTACCTGATTGATCAAAGATCGAAGTTCTTCTCCACGCGCCAAGAATCAGGGAAAAGCGCGACTCGCTAGGGAGGGACGTCGGGAACTCCAAACGTAATAAGAATAAAGGAAGCCAACCAAGAGGAAGAAGAAGGAAGAAGAAATTCCCGTGCAATATATAGATAAGATCCCATTGTTATGGGATATGGGGATTTGAACGGATTTAAATTCGGATTGTGGTTCCCCACGCGGTTGAATGGTTACACACAACAGAATTAATTGTTAGTTAATTCTCCATTGAGGAGGTCCCTTGGGATTTATTGGGTATTAATTATGGGATTTTAAATGTCTTTGAACCACTTGAAAAAAAGTTGAAAATCCCAAATGAGGCGTTACAGGAAAAACTGTAGAAGAGAAACCCGACAAGGATGGGTCACGCCAATCGTTCGCACGCCGAAATAACGTCCTACCACTGAGATGTCACCCCTAGGATTCGAAATTTGGCAAAGGGATGGACCTCGAGGGTCCCAGTCATCACATCAGATACCTCTCAAAGCATTCTCACCCTCAAAAATTTAAAACCAGACCTGAAGAAAGGAGGTGGGGGGGATCCGAACAACCACCCCGGAAGATACCTCTCAAGAGTGAACCCGAACTATTACAATCACTGTAAAACAAAGGATTAAACCGTCTGGTCATGTGGTGAGGGGTTTCCCTTCCCCCAAAATCTTGAATACATGCCTGTAGCATGTCCTCCAATGTCTGGATGGTGCGCTATGTTTGTCCATCTGTCTGGGGATGGAAAGCAGTGGTAAGATGTAGCTGGGTGCCAAAAGTATGCTTCAATCCCCTCCAGAATCGTGAGGTAAACCACGCATCCCAATCCGAGACTATGGATATCGGAACTCCATGCAACCACACCACCTCATCCACGTAACTTCGTGCTAAATAATCCACTGCACCAGACTCCTTGATTGCCAGAAAGTGGGCCGATTTCGTCAACCAATCCACCACTACCCAGATAGCGTTGTAGCCTCCTCGAACCTTGGGTAGCCCCGTGAAGAAATCCATAGAGATGTCGTCCCACTTCCACTCGGGAACATCCAAAGGTTGCAACAAGCCGCCTAGGACATGGTGTTCAGCCTTCACCTGTTGACACACTAGGCACTTTGCTACGAACTCTGCTACTGCCCGTTTCACCCCAGGCCACCAAAACTGTCTCCTCAGGCCCTGGTATATCTTGGAAACTCCCAGGTGCACCTCTAGGGGTGATTTTTGGAACTCACTAAGAACTTTTCCACACATTGCCTCTCGAACAAACAACTTTACTTGGAAAAGCATCTGATTCTGACCATCCTCCATCCACCCTTCCGAAGCATTGCCCTGGTCAACTCGATCACGCATCACATCACTTTCTGAGTCTCCCCATTGGGACTCCTCTACCTGCCACAATAGAGAATACTACACTGTCATCTGATACAGGCAACCTCTACCACCTTCCATCCTAGAATCCAGATGTAGGACAACTAACTCCTCCATCGCCTTCCAAGTATCTGCCGACTCTCGGACTGCATCCTTCCGCGACTTCCTACTCAAAACATCTGCCACCACATTCCCCTTTCTCGAGGTGTAGGAAATCTCGAAGTCGTAGTCTTGAAGGAATTCCATCCACCTTCACTGCCATAAGTTCAGGTCCCACTTGGAGAAGATGTACTTCAATATTTTGTGATCCATGAAGACCAGGAAGTGCTCCCCAACGAGGTAGTGCCGCCGCAACTTTAGTGAGAACATGACCGCTGTGAGCTCTAGGTCATGGGTGGAATAGTTACGCTCATGGGGACGTAACTACCTAGACCCATAGGAGATCACCCCTTGCTTCTGCATCAACACACATCCGAGGCCTTTCCCTGAAGCATCACAGAACACCTCATATGCTTCCCTTTCTTCTAGAAACCTCAGAACTGGGGCACTAACCAACTTCTCCTTCAGATAGCTGAAGGCTTCCTCACACTGCTCATCCCATATGAAAGCCTGGTCCTTCTTGGTCAATGATGTCAAGGGTGCCGTAACTCAGGAGAATTTGGTCACGAACCTCCAGTAGTAACCTGCCAGCCCGAGGAAACTACGAACCTACGCCATGTTCTTAGGTGATTCCCAAGAAAAAACCGCCTTGACCTTCGATTTATCCACTGCTATCCCCTACTTGGACACCATGTGCCCAAGGAAATTCACTTCTCATGTCAAGAACTTGCACTTGGACAACTTCCCATAGAGATGGTGCTATCGGAGGACCTCCAAAACCGTTCTCAAGTGCTCAACGTGATCCTCCTCTGATCTTGAGTAGATCAAGATGTTTTCAATAAACATGACTACGAACCGGTCCAGATATTCCCAGAATACAGAGTTCATGAGCCCCATGAATACAGCTAGTGCGTTCGTAACGCCGAACGACATGACTAAAAACTCAAAGTGCCCATATCTGTACCTGAAGGCAGTCTTTGAGATGTCTCCCTCCTTCACCCTCACTTGGTGATATCCAGACCGCATATCGATCTTCGAGAACCAACCTTCTCCCCTCAGCTATTCAAAGAGATCATCTATCATCGGGAGAGGGTAGTGATTCTTGATTGTCACCTGATTCAGCCTCCTGTAGTCTATGCACAACCTTAGACCACCATCTGCCTTCTTCGTGAACAAGACCGGAGCACCCCACGGTGACGCACTTGGCCGAAAAAAACCCTTCTTCATCAGATCGTCAATCTGGATCCGCAACTCCCGCAACTCAGAAGGTGAAATCTGATAGGGAGCCATCGAAATTGGACGAGCACCAGGTTGCAAGTCTATCCCAAACTCAACATCACATTGAGGGGGCATAGTTTCCACCTCTTCAGGAAAGACATCCATAAACTCACTGAAGATCCTTGGGACTTCCACCATTTCTTCATCCACCGAATCCACTGATAGATCAGCCAACAAGGAGAGGAGGGGTTCCCCTCACTTGCTTCTTCCCTGGAAACTCTGTTCGCCAATGAAATTCACTCGTCGGCCGCCCAAGTCTGAAACAAAAACCTTCTTCGGAAGTATTCAATGACGGAACATACAGAGAATAGCCAGTCAATGCCTAGGATGACATCGTATGGATGTATCTGCAACAATAGAAGATCCCTAACTGACTGATGTGACCCTGTCATCAGTCTGCATTCTCGACAAACATACAACAAGTAGGTCTATCCTCCGACTGGTGTGCTCAGCACCAGGGGCATTGGAAGTCTCTTAGCATCTAAACCTAGAGCATGGGCCAGACTGGGTGTAAAAAAGGAGTGTGAAGCTCCTATATCGAACAAGGCATATGCAAGGGTATTAAAAAAGCTGATTGTACCTCGAACGACCTCTGGACTTGCTGGAACTGCCGCCTCCACGGTGTGAAACTGCCCATGACCAGATCCTCTGCCTCTCGGCTATCGACCACCTCCCCGACCACGCCCGAGTTGAGCTCCTTGAGGAGCACCCTGAGGTCGGCCTCCTCCTGCAACATCTTCCCTCGGAGAGGCGGGAGCTCACTGCCCCTCCTGCTGCTGCTGAAAGGGCCTAGCTGGGAACTGCTACTGCTGAGGTGGGTGTTGGACCTTCCCACCCACACCGTACTGTACTCTGTTCGGGCACTGGTTTCAAAGGTGTCCATGGCTACCACAGACGAAGCACCTTGGTCCCGGGCCTGAAGGGAAAGGACAAATATCGGGAGACCGGAACTGGAACTGCTGTGGCCTGCTCCCTACTGGTCGGAACCTAGAGGGCCCTGATACTGGAGGCCTGCTGCTAACAACCTTCCCATTTGACGAGCCCAACTGGATACCCTCTCGTGACACACCATCCTCTCCACCACTTCATCCTTCTTCTGCACCTCTAAGTATGTCGGTAGGGTGAAGGGGGTAACAACGTACTGAAGAGAAGGTCGGAGTTCCTCCTCTAAACGTCTCGCCCGAGAATCCTCATCCAGAAAGAGGTCCGAATCAAAGAGAAGGAGATCCTTGAACTTGATCCCCAACTCTCTCACTGACATACTCCCCTTCTGGAGGGAGATTAGCTCCTTCCTCTTCTTGGCCTTCATCGTGGAAGAGAGGAATTCCGCCCAGAAATCCTTCTCGAATCAGCCCACGCAACCTCAGCTTCCCTCTTCTCTCCAAGATAAAGCATCCACCACTAACGCGCTACTCCATGCATCTAGATGACAGCCAGAGGAACCTAGTACTCTTTCAGAGCCCGAATCAGGTTTAAAGCGATCACTAGCTCCTCTAGCCAGCTCTCCGTCTCCATGTCAGAGGTGCTGTCCTCATACTTCCCGAGGGTCTGTCGCTGAAAGGAACGAAGCGTCTTCTGCCACTGGTCATCCTCCTCTTCTCGGTCATCCCTTTGTCGATCAGCCGAGTCAACCTCCTGGGCCTTGATTTCCCGCACTACTCGTGGTCATCTCCCAGGTGCCATAGCTACAAGGTAAACAAGGAATGCCTAAGCCCGAGTAGTGCAGAATATTGTTCTCAAATTTTCTCAGACTTCTTTATTTATTTTGAATCCCCAAGACACCCATGAAACATAAGAACACAATTCATTATGATGCATGTAACTTTCCTAGGGTCTCTTCCCTACAATCAGTGTAGCCTCAATTGGTCGTTTGGTAGGTCCAAAGTCCTTGCATCGGATCACGTGGGGCCCTAAAATCCTGTGTCCTAGCTGGTCTTCCCTGGCCTAATTCACGCACCAAGGTCACCCAACACTGTTTCCCTACCATCTCATGCAATCCTCACTGTTCCTAACTCCAGACTCCATCCTATCTCTCAACCTCCCTCTGATACCATTCTGTCACAACCCGCCTTCACCAAAAGGAGGGAACGGTCAGCAGATTTCCAGGCCCTTCCTTCTTTAAGTTGAAGGAGAGATAATGACCCCTGAAACCCGCCTTCAATAGGTCCCAGAGTGGTGACCAACACCAAGGGTATATAATCTCACACAAAAAATGGAAGGCATTACCCTTTTTGTTTTTATAGGATCGAGAGATAAGATAGAAGCCTCAACAATACCAAAGCTGAAAGTAAAGGGAAAGCCAAAAAAAACCCGTTCCCATATGCATGTTCAACAGTAAATGATACAAGCCACAAAAAAAACTCCGAAGGTAAAGTACCAAGAAAAAGGAAAATGACAACAGCAACTGCCCCAAGGTCCGAGCTAGTACGGTCCTGCACGATCCCTGAATTCCTCCTGGAAACCTAAAAGCATTTTTATATATGTAGGGTGAGCATACAAGTACACTCAGTAGGGAAAACCAAAGACTCTCGTGCATAAGTGGAGAGGCAGTATAATTCCCTGTGAGAAAAGAAAACCCAAAGCACCTAGAAATGAAAAACTATCCACCCAAGTCTCACCAAGGCACACTCCCCAAATAATGCAAGGAAAGTATAGTAATAGCACATCGATATTTGGGTACCCCACGCCACTTTCCCACTTGTTATTAAAGACATCCTACGTATCGAACCAATCCCATCATTCTCACCGCAGTCCCACTGCCAAACCCTACCCACACACACCTGGGCCACAACCTCACTACAGTCCCACTGCCAAACCCTTCCCACACACACCTGAGATAGAACCTCACCGCAGTCCCACTGCCAAACCCCGCCCGCACACACCTGGGCCAGAAAAACTACTGCCATGCCCGAAGACACCTAGGCCAGAATAACTATTGCCATGCCCGATGACACCTGGGCCTCATCCCGAAGACACTTGGGAAACAACCTACCCGCAAACACCTGGGCCAACCACCACAACTACCCCTCCCAAATATTCTTGGGATAATAATGGAACTCAGGCCATCACAACCTGCCCGAAGAGTCTCGGGCTATTCGGGAAAGGGAGCAGAAAAGGAGCTAATAACCAACCACTCATAGGAGTGTTGGGAAAAACACCCTCCCCATGAAATGGGGTGTTCGACATTAAGTTCTCAACTTGGGTGGGGCGCGAATAAGAAACATAAAAACTAAAAATATATGTATAGGTAACAAACACTCATCCCAACCTAGGGGTTCCAAAACCTAAGCACAAACACCCTTGTTACTATCCATTCACAAAAGAAGCCACGACACTCACAACCAAGTCACAACTCATTCCCAAACTAATTCCCCACTCAACCATTCTTGTTTTCATGTTAAAGTGATACCATTAGGGTTAATTCTTCACTACCGGGCAACTAACAGGCATAACCACAAGCCAGAAAAAAAAGAAAACAGCCAAATATCAATTTAAGCATTCACACCCGGTTCTCTTGTAAGGTCACAATGACAAAGGGATAAGTGAGATCCCTCAAAGTACTGGAACCAAAGAAAACCCCGAGACATAACCCCATGTCCCCAAAACCAGGAACCCACCATTTCTCAATGATAGAGGATTCCACCCGAGTTCGTGTCACAACAGAGAAACCACACCGCTTCAAATTCACAACCAACAACCATTCCACAATAGAGGATACCATCCCCATTCACATCTTCCCATAAGCACCAGGCAGAACAACACACCCACCACCAAATAGATTGGAAAACTTCCAGATTCAAGCACACCATTCATTAGGTTCTTCTTTCTGTTTGTTAACCGGGGTTCTCACACAGGGATTCTTGTTTTACTGAACATCCATTTAAACCAACTGGGTTTACGTGATTAACCAATTTCCAGGTTAAGTCATTTAATCATCATAGAAGATAAAGTTTCATTAGTGCATAAGGAAAGACCACCAACGACCATGCTTTTCAGTGAGCATAGGCCCACACAATTCACAACACATACAACATAAAATTAGTACAGCAGAAACATCGATCACACCCCCCCCTTCATTCTTAAAAAGTCAATTAATTATCTTCATTAATTTTTGTTTCATCAATTTCAACAGAGACAAAAGCATACCCACCCCGCATGATACACAGAAAGAAGAGGCGAAGGAAAACCCTACCTGATTGATCAAAGATCGAAGTTCTTCTCCACGAGCCAAGAATCAGGGAAAAGCGCTACTCACAGGGGAGGGACGTGGGGAACTCCAAACGTACTAAGAAGAAAGGAAGCCAACCAAGAAGAATAATAAGGAAGAAGAAATTCCCATGTGATATATATATAAGATCCCATTATTATGGGATATGGGGATTTGAACGGCTTTAAATTCAGATCGTGGTTCCCCACGCAGTTGGGTGGTTACACATGACGGAATTAATTATTATTTAATTATCCATTGAGGAGGTCCCTCAGGATTTATTGGGTATTAATTATGGGATTTTAAATGGCTTTGAACCACTTGAATTTTTTTTGAAAATCCCAAAAGAGGTGTTACGGGAAAAACTGTAGAAGAGAAACCCGACAAGGCTGGGTGACACTGATCAGTCGTGCCAACCGGTCGCATAAGGAAATGACGTCCTACCACCGAGACGTCACCCCTATGATCTATAATTTGGAAAAGGGATGGACCACGAGGGTCCGGGTCATCACACTCTCGACGTTCCCCCTCTCCTGCTCGGACCGTCTAGGGTTTCCCCATGAAACCCTACGCTTGGGGTCGGTGTTGAATATGAGCGCTGCTTACTTTTCTTCCTTTATTCTCCTCTTTTTCCTCCTTTAGTATCCTTCCTCCTCTATTTTCCTTTATTTCGGTTGATGTTGGACTTCTTGTAGGTGCAGTTTCTTGGTGTTCGTCTTCTGGGGTGACTTTTTTGGTCCTATCGAAGCTTGCTGAAATTGAAGACTCTGTATGATTCAACCCTACCCTAATCTCGCATTCCACCACTCCTCTCTAGATCAGATTTAGAGCTATTGTAACACAGGGGTTTTGGGTTAAGGGGTTCGGTAGTCATCTTTTCTCCAGGCACTTCCATTTCAGCTCGACCTTGCTTTGTGGTTCTGGTTTTAGGCTCACCGCGTTGCCACCGTTTAGAGACCTAGGCTGCTCTTATCCCTACCCTGACCATCAAGGCCCTTTTTCTTCTCTCTGAGTTGGATCTGAAGTGATGTTCCCTCAACGGTTTTGGGAGGTGGGGTTCGGCGGACGACAGTGCCCCTTGCGTGGTATGCTTCTATTCTTAGTGATGATTTGTTTGAGTCATTTTCTTTGGCGGTCGATCTTCTTGAGACCAGCACGATGAAGGTTCTGTTGGATTTTTTTTGTTATGGATTTGATTTTTATTGGTTATGGCGGAAGCCGTCGGTGGTTCATGCCGCTCATACTCTGATCTGCCGTCCTGGTCCAATGCTCCTTTCCAAGTCGGTAGGTGCGACGGTCTTCATGGATGGCTTGTGATGTGTTGTTCGAGCGGATAGTGGTCTCCGGGAGGCGCATCCAGCATGCTACAATGGTGATAATGGTGCTTAAATGGCGATGATGGTGGTTTGTTCTTTTATTTATATAATGGTGGTGTCTCTTGATTTTCTAGGATTGTGGGATTTTCTCCGGTGTAGTGACGGATTCGGTCAGCGTTCATTCTGGCCGGTGACTAGAACTGTGTTGATTAGTATGGACGATGGTGATGTCGATGACAACAACGTTGGTGGAGAGATGATGGTTATGGTGATGTGGACTGCACCCCTCATATCAGTGTTTTAGTGGTTTTGGAATCAAGGAGCCGTGGTGTAGTGCAGTTCTCAAAGCATGTACATTCGGTTTAGGTGTTTTGAATTTCAAAATTGTTTTACTTTCGCGCGCAGTTATGGTTGTTTTTAGTTTTGGGTTCTTTCCGAGTGAATTGTGATGTGTTGTAATGTTGTTAAGGTTCACAATTTATCTTAAAAGTGTTTTCATAAAATTAAAAAAAAGTATTTGGAGTGATGGAACTATTTAAGTTTCATCAAACTCAAAATTGGTATCCAGAATAGTTTGTTCGGTGTGAGGAATTATTCCAAACCCTTAAACTATTTTAACAACTGATAAGGGGGAAACAAATAAAGGTGGGACTTATGAATCTCTTTATAATCCCTTAATAAACTGTAAGAACCCAGTTTTTTCTATAAAAGACTTTGGAATATTTTTGATGTTATTCCAGAGCAGTACCTTCAGACGGCGTATGATTCCGAGCCCTGGTGTGGCTGGAATTAAGTTTTCAGTGCATTCACACTGGGCACGCCAAATAAATGGGATAACTCCTAAACAGTGCTTCAGATCAGAAATCTAAGTGCACGAACGGGTCCTAAATGGGGTTTTTACCCTAGGAACGACATAAAACATGTCAGCGCGGGAAGTTGGGACCCCTCGCCCGTTGCCAGAACGTTAAACGAATATATAAAATAATTAATTTATTCGTTTAATGGATTAACTCGAGTATATCTTAAACAGTTTCTTGGATCTGAAAACCGAGGGCACCGTTGAGTCCGGAGCGTACCGTTTAACCTAGGAGGGGTGTAATTTTCACGGGCGTGGGCTGTCAGTGAAAAATGGCCCTAGGGGCGTTTTCGTAATTTGGAAGCCTCGGGCGTTGAGTTTAATAACTTTCAAACGGAGGATCATATTAAAATTATGAGACCGCCTTTTTGCTCAGGAGGTGGTGTTTACCCTAGGGGAGGCTTAACCTTGACCCCGTCAAGAGTTTCGGATGCGGGTTGAATTAGGGGTTTAAATTAATTTAAATTTTAATTAATTTTTTCATCTTTATTTAAACCCTTCTTCCCCCCCCTTGTTTGTTCTTCCCTGGCGAAACCCCTCCCAATTAATGAGGAGCTCCTCTCCTCTTCCACCCCTCCCTCCACTGATCAAGGTGGCATCGAGCGGCGGGTGCGGTAGCGGCACGTGCAGCGAAGCTCCGGGCAACGCCCAACAAGGTAGGATTGTTGCAGTTTCATTTTTAATTTCCAAATCTACTTTGAGCTCGAATTATTGCATAAAAACTTTTTTGAATTATTGAGAAAATCACATGAATGCGTAGTACTTTTTCCAAGCTTTCCATCGCCTGTTTCGGTTTGTAAATCCGAGTCCCGAGGAGCTCGCAAACGTCCGCCGAAGATTCGCAGGTTTTGGTGTTTACCAGCGGTTCTGGACGATCTGGCAGGTGTTCCGGCGAGCTTCCAGGCGGCGGCAGCAACCCTCAGGCGGTGTAAGTAGGCCGACACGGTGGTCGAGCGTGGGAGGCGGCTGCGGGCTTTGGCGGCTCGATAGCAGGGCGTCCGGGACAGCGGTAGCAGGCGGCGTGGGCTCGCGATCGAGTGGAGCAAGGTGGTCCGGGCGAGCTGTAGTGGAGGGGGAGCCTGCGTGCGGAGGTCCGGGCGATGGCAAGGGTGAGCGGGCTTAGCGAGGGCGCCAACAGAGGCGGGGGTGCCTGTGCGCAGGGGCACCGGTGAGGTGAGAACCAGGACCGACCGGCTTTTGCCGGTCGGTGCGCACGAAGGGAGACCGGGGTCAGAGACCCCGACAGGCAGACCACGACCTGCAAAGGGCGGGTCACCGTGGAAGAGAGCCGGAACGGCTCTGCTGGTCCGAGCAAAGTGGGGTGGTCCACGCGGTGAACCATGGATCGCCGGTTTAGGCATAGGGTGGGCCGACCGAACCGGCCCGACCCACCTGTTTCGATCCTTTAATTTTTTTTAAAACACCCATAAAATCTAGACCATGCGTCGGATTCGCGTGCCATCAGCGGTGACACATTCCTTAAAACGAGGAGAAATTTTTGAGATGGTTTTGGGGTTTTTTAATTAAGGAAATGAGGGGCCTCGGAGGCGTGACACGCCTTTAAGAGAATTAGCATTTTTCCGGGGATTCTTGTTTTGAGCGGCGCGGACACATCCGACGTCCGTTTTGAGCGCCTTCAGCGGTGTTGCGACCCTGGAATTGGGCCGGAGTTTTCCAATGTGGTTTCGAGCATTGAAACCGGAGTTGAGGCATGGGCCCCATGGCCCGTCTTTCGAGCTACGTGCAGCGCTTTACAACTTTTTCATCGGACGTCCGTTCGGGGCGTGCGAGTAGTCGATTTTGGGTGTTTTTCCGAGGGCATTGCATTGGCGCAATCCGCCCGCTTTAATTCTGCATGCTGGTGCGCGGGCCCCACGAGGGCCTTTTTGGGAGTTGGCGGTGATTTCCAGATTTATCACCGGGTGTCCGTTTTGGACAAGTTAATAGTATATCTTGTGTAATTTTTCGAGAGGATCGCAATGGTGCGATCCGTTCGTTGTGCTTCGGGACTGGGGTGTGAGTCTTACGTAGAACCGCTCGTGCGTGGTTTAACGAAACAAATCTTTTTCTTTGGATATCCGTTCCAATCAAGTGAGAAGTCCTTTTGACATGTTTTTCTGAGGGGATCGCAATGGTGTGATGCGCCCGACTGTTTTTGGGGCCGAGGCTCTGGACCACGGGACGCTGTTTGGGCATAAAGCAGTGTTGGATGACTTTTCCGTCGGATATCCATTTGAGGCGAGTAAATAGTCTATCTCGCGTGTTTTTCCACGAGGATTACAATGGTGTAATCTATTCAGGTGAGCGGAGCCTATTACGTGATCTTATTAAATGCGGAATCAAGTAAGGTGCTCCGGTGGTGGTTCGTTCTACTATGTTTGTAGCGGACCCTTGGAGTGTGATCGCATGCACTCCCGTGTGAGTGAAGTAATGTTTGAAGAGATGTGGTTGGATGTGCCAGATCCATTGAGGTGGCAAGTTGTATTTGTTACTTTTACGCCCTTCGTGTTGACGTTGGGTGCTGTGTGCACGTTAGCCTTTGGGCTGGAGACGTGGCATACTCTGGGAGTATGCGAGAACGCTGGGAGGTACATGTGGATGTTTGTACCTAAGAGCTTTTGTATGATTGGTTGGGGTTGAGTTGGGGATACACGTCGTGTGGGACCCATGTGAGTGTTGTGTTCTGCTTTGCATACCCTTGACCTCTCGCGACGTAGAGGGTCCTTCTATTCTCGTTTGTTGACCAGCGGGGTTGAGTTTTCCCCTGGTTCTATTCTCATTTTTTGAACAGAAGGGTTGAGTTTCCCCCTGGTTTTTTTCTCGTTTGTTGACTAGTAGGGTTGAGTTTCCCCCTGGTCCTGTTCACGATGGTTTCGACCATCAGGGTTGAGTGGTTTCCCCTGGTTTTGTTCTAGATGGTTTGGCCGACAGAGTTGCTTCGTGTTCCCTGGTAGAGTTCTTGTGGATTCAGTGTGACCAACATTATGCGGGCACCGATCCTCTACCCAGGAGGTTGTTTTCACCAGGGCTGGCCAGGAGGTTGTTTCCAGAAGGGATGGCCAGTGGGTTACCATCCAGCAAGGATGACCAGTACAGCGGTGTTCACAGAGCAGTACCGTCCAGCAGGGATGGCCAGAGCGGTTCCAGGTTTACCTCCAGCGGGGCTGGGAAGTAGTCCTCGATGCCGGGTTTACCTTCAGCTGGGCTGGGAAGTGGTCCCCAATGACGATTCCGAGCCTCCCTCCAGTGAAGTACCCTTTTACAGGGCTTGGCATTGGGACTCATCGACGAATTTAGCCAGGTCTCCCTCCAGTGGACTACCCTTTTATGGGACTGGGAAGTGTGGAACCCATCAACTTTTTCCGGGTCTCCCTCCAGTGGGAACTCGTCGACTTCCAGGGATTACCCTCCAGCGGGGCTGGGCAGGGGGTCACCTGTCGACTTTGAGGAGACCTCTCGACTGCGGGGCAGTGACGATGTGTGGTTTGACATTCCCCCAGAACTCTCAAGTACGAGGGGCACTTTCTCCACCGAGACGCATCCTTGTGACATGACCTAAAACTATGCAGGCGAGTCAGTTCCACCAAAAGCGGATAGTGTCAAGGTGTGGTGATTTGAGACCCTTGACTTGAATTTTGGGGCAGACGTACGGGATACTGGGCATCGATGATGTTTACTTCTGGGACTGTTGGCTACTCATTTTCTTGGGCTGAGCTACAGGATGGAGATCCCATTACGATATTTTTTGGGTTTCTTGATAGATCACATATATATGTATATACCTCGTTCCAGTACCCACTTCTTGGGCTTGGTTACTCTCCCTCTTGGAGAGAAAAAGACGTGCAGGGTATGCCACGTGCTTTCTGTGTCTAGCTTCTCATGGTTGGACGAGTCTACTCTCCTGATATAGGTAGCGAAGACTCGACGAGAAGTTTATCTTCTCACCATTTCCAGCTCATTATGTCTGGACGAGTCTACCTCCTTTCTCTTGTTGGGTTGAGCTAGACTCTTTACTGCACTCTCTGTTGTACTCCTTTACTATTCCATGTTCGATCTACTGTTCACCCTTCAGTACCTCCTTTGTTGCTCCCTCAAGCCTTCGGGGTATCCTACTAGTATTTTTATACTCACCCCTGCTTGGGTTTTTCCCGCACTTAGTGTGCCCTTATAGACGACGGACAGGTTGGTCGTGACTTCAGTGGAGCTTAGGAGTTCAGGAGCTTGGACCGCGTACGATGGTCGGAGTCGGGTTCCAGGTGGGTGACCCTTCCAGCTGTTTTTCTTTTGTTTACCTGTTGCCGGGTTGTGCTACCTTTTCTGGTTGGGCGCATGTTTTCCACTTTTCTTTTTTTAGTTTAATTTCAACACTTTCTTTGTACTGTTTAGAGGTCGATGCACTTTGAGGTTTATATATAGCAGTTGCACTTTGATTTACTTTTCTTTTTCTTTTACTCTGCACTTTTTCATTGAGTGTGCTGCATCTGTGTGTATAGGTACTCAGGCAAAGGCCTCCTCGAGTTGTTTAACCTTCAGCGCTTGTCGCTAGCCCCTGACCTATAGAGGCGGGCTTGGGGTAGTTGTGGCTCGAGCCCGTGTAGGGTCGGGTCGTGACAAAGTGGTATCAGAGCTGGTTCGTTCCTTGGGACGTTGTTCGGACGTCCCTAAAAAGGAATTGGTTGGGATTTAGGGCAACAATGTTAACGTGTCTCGAGAGCGGCTCTCAGTCTTGGGAGTCGAGTGATGGTGCGGCAGCCAACGTATCCATCCACCAGGACCCTGATAACCTTCTTGTCGACTCATCATGTTGAGACACTCGTTGCAGGGAAATTGGTTTGTGCATCACATAGGATTGAGTCTTGACTGTCCTTCTTGAGTCAAATCCCCATTGTTGTTACTGTTATATACATATATGCTCATCTGATCGCAACACTCCTTGATAATATTCCAGATGTCTCCGTGAAGGCAGCCAGCCAGGATACCATCTTTGGTTCATGATGATGACCCTGTGAGCTACGAGGCCTCAGTCCAGGACCCATTATGCGAGTCCCTTTCTTTGGGTGGGCTGGTAGCACCACCCCCCACCTTTGGACCAGTAGACAGCTTCAGCAGAGCAGATAGGTCTTGAGAGCAGGTTGAGCACGCTCTGTTAGTTCTAGTGGCAGAGACCGCTGAGGTTCAGTGGTGAGCCAGACCCTCAGGCAGCAGAGGTTTGGCTGGAGATGGTGGTTCGCCTTTTCAGGCTTGTGCAGAAGCTGATAGATCTTATGGTGGATTTGTCCGCCAACCTTTTCCGCGGAGCAGCTTGGCGTTGGTGGAGTCTGGTGACTCAGTTTCTTGATGAGTCGTCGCTTTCGTGGGGTGACTTTCAGTTGTTGTTTCGTGAGGAGTTTTACCCCTTCTATTTACGCTCCGTTCGGATTCAGGAGCTCCTACAGTTTCAACAGCGAGGGATGACGGTGGCCGAGTACGCAGCTAGTTTCACAGACCGTGCACTCTTTTACCTGGACTTGGTCCACGACGACAACTTCCAAGCGCGGAAGTTTGAGCAAGGTATCTGCAGAGAGATTCGTGCTGTCATAGTACCCTTGGTCATTCCTAAATATACCGGGGTTCTAGAGAAGGCGCTGATGATAGAGAGCTTCCTGTCACGTTCTATAGTTGGTGGTGGCAGCGGGCTCGACAGATTCGAGATGTCTGCCACAGCTAGCGGGCGTCGGCAAGCAGAACCTCGACACATGTGGCGTACTGATAACTGGACTCAGGGGCGTGGTCGTACACCACAGTGGAGCCGAATGACACCAGTGTAGCCCAGAGAGCGCCGGTGCTGTGCTTGCGATGGCCAAGGTCACTTGGCACGGGACTGACCGACCAGGCACACTGAGAATATCGGGCAGGCAGCAGGTGCACCACCGTGGCAGAGGCAGCGCCGTGATCGGAATAGCGCCCAAAGAGGTGGTGCTTGTAGAGGAGCGGGAGGAGCTGGAAGTGGAGAACGACCTTACGAGGTCTTCCCATCACCATCATGAAGTCAATGTCAGGCTCCAGGAACTGACAGTTGGGACCACGGACAGCCGTGAGCTTTGGATGTCTACGATCCTGCAGAGCATGAAGTGACAAGAGGTACACTTTATGACTCTTCTACTTTTTGCAGTAGAATTGTTAGACTCTGCGTGTGAAATTATTTTCTCCCTGCTCCTTGCTTGATTTGTTACCAGGGTGACGCGGGGTGTCGGTGTAACCCTGTGTTGGTAAAGTAAAAGGCGTGGAACCTTTTTATTTAGTCGATGGTGTCGACTCCTTCTCTCTCTAAGCGTGTAAGAGAGTCTGGGTCGTGGGATATCGACTGTGAAACCTTGCGTGACCAGATATCCTTGGGTGTTTCACCATATGGATATTCTGAAGGAGGGAATCACCAAGCCTTGTTCCAGGTGCAGGCGGTGATTCCAGTCGTGGCGTGCGACGTAGGGGTTAGGTCGGGGAGGTGATCTACCCCCGAGGGCCTTCGAGCCGTTTGAGACCGTGCGAAGGGATGACGAGGTTCCCTACCACCTTGCCCTAACCCCAAAGGCTGGTTTGGGTGCATAACATCTCCCATGCGACTCACCTGAGAATAAGTGTGCATGCTCCTATGCACGTCATCGACAAGGGAAAACCTCGCATGAACAGATCAAATTCTTTGGTCTGGGTGCAGTGACGTGGGACTGTGCAAGAGTTCTTCTGGGTACGGGAGAGCCAGGTGCGGGCTTAGTACCTTGAGTTGTTCCCTGGTTTTTCTTTTCGGGGATGAAAATCTTGAAGGAGGGAATTATGTAAGAACCCAGTTTTTTCTATAAAATACTTTGGAATATTCTTGATGTTATTCCAGAGCAGCACCTTTAGACGGCGTACGATTCCGAGCCCCGGTGTGGTCGGAATTAAGTTTTCAGTGCGTTCACATTGAGCACGCCAAATAAATGGGATAACTCCTAAACAGTGATTCAGATCAGAAATATGAGTGCACAAATGGGTCAGAAATGGGGTGTTTACTCTAGGAACGACATAAAACATTTTGGCGTGGGACGTTGGGACCCCTCGCCCGTTGCCGGAACGTTAAACGGAGAAATAAAATAATTAATTTATTCTTTTAATGGATTAACTAAATTATCTCCTAAACGATTGATTGGATGGGGAAACCGAGGGCAACGATGAGTCCAGAACGTGCCGTTTACCCTAGGAGGGGTGTAATTTTCGCGGGCGCGGGCCGTCAGTGAAAAATGGCCCCAGGGGTGTTTTTCGTAATTTGGCGTCCTCAGGCATTGAGTTTAATAACTTTCGAACGGAGGCTTGGATTAAAATTCAGAGACCTCTGTTGTGCTCGGGAGGTGGTGTTTACCATATGGTAGGCTTAACCTCGATCCCATCGAGAGTTTTGGATGAGGGTTGAATTAGGGGTTTAAATTAATTAAAATTTTAATTAATTTTTTCTTCTTTATTTAAACCCTTCTACCCCCTTGTTTGTTCTTCCCTGGCGCAACCCCTCCCAATGAAGTAGGAGCTCCTCTCCTCTTCCATCCCCCTCCCTCCACTGATCAAGGTGACATCGAGTGGCGGGTGCGGTAGCGGGACGTGCGACGAAGCTCCGGGCAACACCCAACAAGGTAGGATCGTTGCAGTTTCATTTTTAATTTCTGCATCTACCTTGAGCTCAAATTATTTCATCTAACCTCTATTTAATTATCTATCAAATCCCATGAATGAGTAGTACTTTTTCCGAGCTTTCCATCACCTATTTCGGTTTGTAAATCCGAGTCCCGAGGAGCTCGCAAACGTCCGCCGAAGATCCGCGGGTTTTGGTGTTTACCAGCAGTTCTGGCCGGTCCGACAGGTGTTCCGGCAAGCTTCCAGGCAGTGGCAGCGGGCTGACATGGTGGTCGAGCGCGGGAGATGACTACGGGCTTTGGCGGCTCGGCAGCAGGGCGTCCGGGACGGCGGCCGCAGGCGGCGCGGGCTCGCGGTCGAGCGGAGCGAGGCGGTCCGGGCGAGCTGTAGCGGAGGGGGCGCCTACGTGCGGAGGTCCAGGTGATGGAGAGGGAGAGCGGGCTCGGAGAGGGTGCCAGCGGAGGCGAGGGTGCCTGTGTGCGGGGGCGCCGGCGAGGCGAGAACCAGGACCGACTGACTTTTTCCGGTTGGTGCGCACGAAGGGAGACTGGGGTCAGAGACCCCGACAAGCAGACCATGACCCGCAAAGGGCAGGTCGCTGTGGAAGAGAGCTGAACCGACTCTGCCAGTCCGGGAAAAGTGGGGTGGTCTGCGCGGTGAACCGTGGACCACCGGTTCAGGCACAGGGTGGGCCGACCGAACCGACCCGGCCCACCTGTTTCGATCCTTTAATTTTTTTTAAACGCCCATAAAATCTAGACCGGGCGTTGGAATTGCATGCTGTTAGCGGCAACATGTTCCTTAAAATGAGGCAAACTTTTTGAGATGGTTTCAGGGGTTTTCAATTCCCAAAATGAGGGGCCTCGGAGGCGCGACACGCCTTTCAGCGAATTGGAGTTTTTCTGGGGGTTCTTGTTTTGAGCGGTGCAGACACATCCGACGTCCGTTTTGAGCACCGTCAGCGGCGTTGAGACCCTGGAGTTGGGCCAGAGTTTTCCAGTGTGATTTCGGGCATTGAAACCGGAGTTGAGGCGTGAGACCCACGACCCGTCTTTCGAGCTGCGTGTAGCGCTTTACAACTTTTTCATCGGACATCCTTTTGGGGCGTGCGAGTAGTCGATTTTGGGTGTTTTTCTGAGGGCATTGCATTGGCACAATCCGCCCGCTTTAATTCTGCACGCTGGTATGGGTCCTGCGAGGTCCATTTTGGGAGTTGGCGGTGATTTCCAGCTTTATCACCGGGTGTCTATTTTGGACAAGTGAATAGTCCATCTTATGTACTTTTTCGAGAGGATCGCAACGGTACGATCCATTCGTTGTGATTCGGGACCGGGGTGTGGGTCCCACATAGAACCGCTTGTGTGCAGTTTGACGAAACACATCTTTTTCTTCGGATATCCATTCCACTCAAGTGAGCAGTCCTTTTGACGTGTTTTCCTGAGGGGATCGCAATGGTGCGATGCGCCCGACTGTTTTCGGGGCCGAGGCTCGGGACCACGGGACGCTGTTCGGGCGTAAAGTAGTGTTGGATGACTTTTTTGTCGGATATCCGTTTGAGGCGAGTAAGTAGTCTATCTCACGTGTTTTTTATGAGGATTACAACGGTGTAATCTATTCAGGAGAGAGGAGCCTCTTACGTGATCTTATTAAATGCATAAGAAGGTAAGGTGCTCTGGTGGTGGTTCGTCCTACTGTTTTTGTAGCGGACCCTTGGCGTGTGATCGCATTCACTCCCGTGTGAGTGAAGTAATACTTGAAGAGATGTGGTTGGTCGTGCCTGAGCTGTTGAGGTGGCAAGTTGGAGTTGTTATGTTTACACCCTTCGCATTGACGTTGGGTGCCGTGTGCATATTAGCCTTTGGGCTGGAGACGTGGCATACTATAGGAGTATGCGAGAATGCTGGGAGGTACATGTGGATGTTTGTACCTGAGAACGTTTGTGTGCTTGGTTGGGGTTGAGTTGGGGCCACACATTGTGTGGGCCCCATGTGCGTGCCGTGTTCTACTTTGCGTACCCTTGACCTCTTGCGATGTAGAGGGTCCCTCTGTTTTCATTTGTTGACCATAAGGGTTGAGTTTTCCCCTAGTTTTATTCTTGTTTGTTGACCAATAGGGTTGAGTTTCCCCCTGGTTTTGTTCTCATTTGTTGACCAGCAGGGTTGAGTTTCCCCCTGGTCCTGTTCACGATGGTTTCGACCAACAAGGTTGAGTGGTTTCCCCTAGTTCTGTTCTCGATGGTTTGGCCGGAAAAGTTTCTTCGTGTTCCCTGGTAGAGTTCTTGTAGATTCGGTGTGACCAACACATTACGCGGGCACCGATCCTCTACCCAGGAGGTTGTTTCCAATAGGGCTATCCAGGAGGTTGTTTCTAGTAGGGATGGCCAGTGGGTTACCATCCAGCAAGGATGGCCAGTACAACGGTGTTCACTGAGCAGTACCATCCAATAGGGATGGCTAGAGAGGTTCCAGGTTTACCTCCAGCGGGGCTGGGATGTGGTCCCTGATGCCGGGTTTACCTCCAGCTAGGCTGGGAAGTGGTCCCCGATGACGGTTCCGAGCCTCCCTCCAGTGGAGTACCCTTTTACGGGAATAAGAATTGGGACTCATAGACGACTTTAGCCAGGTCTCCCTCCAGTGGATTACCCTTTTACGGGACTTGGCAGTGTGGCACCCGTTGACTTTTGCCGGGTCTCCCTCCAGTGGGAACTCATTGAATTCCAGGGATTACCCTCCAGCGGGGCTGGGCAGGGGGTCGCCTGTCGACTTTGAGGAGACCTCTCGACTACGGGGCAGTGAAGAGGTGTGGTTTGATGTTCCCCCAGAACTCTGAAGTATGAGGGGCGCTTTCCCCACCGAGATGCATCCTTGTGACGCGACCTAAAACCATGCAGGCGAGTCAATGCTACCCAAAGCGGATAATGTCAAGGTGCGGTGATTTGAACCCCTTGACTTGAAGTTTAGGGCAGACGTGCGGGATGCTGGGCAATGATGGTGTTTACTTTTGGCACTATTATCTACTCACTTTCTTGGGCTGAGCTACGGGATGGAGATCCCCTTACGATCTTGTTTGGGTTTCTTGACAGAGCATATATATATATATGTATATACCTTGTTCTAGTACCCACTTCTTGGGCTTGGTTACTCTCCCTCCAGGAGAGGCAAAGACACGTGGGTTATGCCACATGCTTTCTGTGTCTAGCTTCTCATGGTTGGATGAGTCTACTCTCCTGCTATAGGTAGCGAAGACTCGATGAGAAGTTCATCTTCTCACCATTTCCAGCTCCTTATGTCTGGAGGAGTCTACCTTCTTTCTCTTGTTGGGTTGAGCTGGACTCTATACTGCACTATCTATTGTACTCCTTTACTATTAACTATTTGATCTACTGCTCACCCTTTGGTACCTCCTTTGTTGCTCCCTCGAGCCTTCGGGGTATCCTAACGAGTATTTTTATACTCACCCCTGCTTGGGCTTTGCCCGCACTTGGTGTGACCTTGCAGACGACGGACAGGTTGGTCGTGACTTCAGTGGAGCTTAGGAGTTCAGGATCTTGGACCGCATACGGTGGTCATAGTCGGGTTCTAGGTGGGGGACCCTTCCAGCTTTTTTTCTTTTGTTTACCTGTTGTCGATTTGTGACACCTTTTCTGGTTGGGTGCGTGTTTTCCCCTTTTCTTTTTCAGTTTACTTTTAGCACTTGCTTTGTACTGTTTAGAGGTCGATGCACTTTGTTGTTTATATATAGCAGTTTCACTTTGATTTACTTTTATTTTTCTTTTACTCTGCACTTTTGCATTGAGTGTGCTGCGTGTGTGTGCACAGGTACTCAGGCAAAGGCCTCCCCGAGTTGTTTAGCCTTCGACGCTTATCACCAGCCCCTAGCATATGGAGGCGGGCTTGGGGTAGTTGCGGCTCGAGCTCGGGTAGGGTCGGGTCGTGACATTAACTGTTCAACCATTTATTCCCTCACAAACCTTTTATTTTGTTTCTTTTTATTTTCAGCCTCCTTCATCTCATTAGAAGTTGTAATCTTCAGATCTAAGGATTCAGCCATATCAAGGCCAAAATAAGGATCATCAGGTTTATTTTGTTTCTTATGTGCCATAAGTTTCTTGAAATCCTCACAAGACATGGTTTTATTTTTATTTTGTATTTTAGGAGGTGAAGATTCATCTTTTTTTTTCTCTTTTATAATTTACTTCTACTTTACATGTTGGGCATTTGATGGTTCTATATCCATTTTATCCACAAACTTCTTTAACTTTGAATCAAAAACAAGTTTCATCCAGACAATAGTCTCTTCACCAATTAGAGAAATCTTTTCCCTTAGATCGTAAGTCTGATTCTTAATTTGAAAAACATTCATAAAGTTCACTAACATCTTTTTAATGAAACATGGGAACATCAAAATCTTGGAATTCATTGAAGACTTCTTAATAGATTCAATTGAGAAAAAAAAACTTTACCCAATTTTTCTACATCATATTAATAAAAAATTCTAAGATAAAAAAATCTGGTACTTTAAAGGAATGCCTGTCACACTTAATAGATATCAAATAACTATGCATCCATAATGTTACCACCTTTGCATCTAGAGTAATATGTGAGACTTTTCTTACTTTATTAAAAGATGTGAATAATGATTCCTCATCTTTCAGCTTCACAAAACTCCCAAGATTGTTCGAAAGCCTTTCAGAAGAGAGGTAGGCTTCTCCTTGTACATTTTGGGTGCAGTAGAAGTGTGCGATAGGTGGTGCCTAACTTTTCTTTTTTTCCATACTTGATGATAAATTTGAGATCTACGTGATGATGAACAACATGATCAATGGAATTGAATCAGAGAAATAGACAATGAATAATTACGCTGAAACTGAGAGATATGATCATCACATATTATTTATAATTAATTTAATTAAATAAATAATTGCCTTTATTGGAGTTCTTTCTTCGCTGATGAATTCGGTGATAGATCTACAGTGCACCATCATTGCATTGTAGAAACCAAGTGTAGATTTCCTCTAGCGGTGATCCACACGTGTTCCAGGAATTTCTAGATGTTGCTGAAGGAATCTCTGGGTGCTAGCACAGAAGATCCTTGTGCTTGCGTTGTCTGCCTTTGATCGTTTAGATAACTACTTCCAAAGCATTCTCCTTGATCCGGTGGAGGAGGATTGCTCTCCTTTATTAGGATAATTCTTAGAGAAGGGATATCTCTAAGCTTGAGAGGATTCTCCAAATCCGTTGTTCACAACCAAGACAAATGAATTGGCTTAATGAGAAAATAACATAATTGAGTTTATATATCATTAGGGTTAAAATAAAATAGTTACATAAGTGCTCATATTTATTTATTTAATCCTATAGAAAACCCCATGTCAAATAATAATAATAATATTATTTCTTGATATGCACTTAACTTGCGAATTATATTAAATATTATTTAATTAAATAATATTCAATATTTATTATTTCTCACCGGACCTAAAACTCAATCCATTATTCCTCCACAATATTTATTGGACCTTGAATAATGACTATTTATTTATTAAATTAATATCACTACATTATTTTCCAATAAATAAATAAATATTATATTCACTAAATAGAAAACAAATATTTATTAAATATTTCACTCACATTATATTCTCTTGAATAACCAGTGACAAAATACATATGATCAATTAAATATGAATAATTATTAAACCATGTGTGGGAATAATATTTATTAAACTTTTTAAATAATAAATAATGTTATATTATTTAACTGAGATTATGGATACACTTATTGTGTGAGCCTCTAGGCCTCTTTCTCAGTGGCATTAGGTGAAATAGCCTAAAGTATAAGGTTAGCGTCTAACAACTCACCAAGAAAACCATAGAGAAAGAAGTTAATGCCACAACAACCTGTTACCACATACAAATGCTTACTGTGTAATATAATTCCTTTATCACAATATCTCAAATCAACCCGGTTTCATTCTAGTTCCATAAACCTATGTGCTCAATGTCTCTTTCTTTGACTTTTCAAAAATAGAACTTTACTATAAAACACCATGGACATGGATTTATTTAGGCTATATAATTTCCATAAAAGTTCCAGATATATTCACTTCTGTTAAAGAACAAAAGGGATAAATCTTTTCTCTCATTATTCATTAATACAATATTACTCATGACACCCAACGCATCCTACATCACCACGAACATCTATCATCATTGTTTTCATCAATACATCAAAGTATGCGACTCATAATACTCATTAATAATAATATTAAAGTCTAAGGACCAATACACACGTCTGTAGATAAGAACATCGAATGACACATATAAATGTGGATTTCCTACTAGTGGGTCTTGTTCTCATAATATCATATTGAATATTTCCAAGGGCGTACACAATGAAAGGGTTCCTAAAAGTCCATGGGTCTCCACCCTTGATAGCTTGTATCATTTTTTCCATCAAATGACATCATCTGGATATAAAACATATATTCAATAATAGTCTCATAGAACTTCCAGGTTCTCATCCTTGTGGGAAACTGCTATGACCTTTTAGTGTGAGAGATACTCTTAGGACATTATCACATACTATGTCATGTATAAGAATAATCATGATGTGATAAGTATTTTATTAATATTCAAAACTATGGATACATGTTATCATAAAGTATATAGAAGTTGGTTCTAGAGCACCAACTCTAATAGACTCCCACTTTCACTAGATCCAACTACTAAAAAACTTTAGTCTACTAGCTCTCACATGATATTCATGCTTTTACTGAGATAGACCCTTAGTTAAGGGGTCCTCCACAGTCTCTTCCATGGTTACTCTACTTACTACAACTTCACCCCTATGATAGAAATCCCTCAAGAGGTGATACTTCCAGAGTATGTGATTTGTCTGTTGGTGTGACCTGAGATCTTTTTCAAGAGCCACCACTGCAGTATTATCACAATACAATGTGATAGAGTCTTTACTTATAAGTACCATATTAATTTCCTAGACAAATTTCTGAATCCAAATGACTTACTTGGCTACATCAGAAGCCACTATATATTCAGAATACACTGTAGAATCAGTGAAAACTAGATTCTTTAAACTCTTCCAGATCACAGATCCTATGTTGAGATAGAAAACATATCCTGATTGCAACTTCAGATCATTCTGATCTTCCTAAAAACTAGCATTAGTATAACCTCTGATGACTAGCTCCTCGTCTCCTCCATACACCAGGAACATATCCTTAGTTATTTTCAAATACTTAAGGATATCCTTAACAACATTCTAATGATGTTCTCCTGGATCTAATTGATATCTTCCTACCATGCTCAACGCACAAGAAACGTCAAGTCAAGTACATAACATGACATACATGATTGATCCTATCATTGAAGTGTATGATATCTTACCCATTATCTCTTTCTCATGTTGTGTTTGAGGACACATTTTCTTATATTGATGTAAACCATGTGACACTAGAACTAATCCCACCTTGGATTGTTCCATACTAATTCTATTTAGTATCTAGCCAATATATGTACTCTGAATTAGTACAATAAGCCTCTTGGATCTATTTTTAATGATATTGATCCCAAGAATATAGGCTACTTCACTAAAGTTCTTCATGGAGAAACATTTGTTTAACCAGTCCTTAAATGATTGTAAGACTGATATGTCATTTCCAATAAGTAATATTTCACCAACATATACTACTAGGATAATGACTACATTCCCGCTAAACCTCTTGTAAACACACGACTCACATTCATTCTTAATGAAATCAAATTATTTTATGGCTTAATCAAATTGAATGTTCCATGACCTGGATGCTTGATTCAATCCATAAATGGATCTATGAAACTTTTAAATCTTCTTAGTATCACCCGGAGTCACATAACCTTCTATTTGTGTCATATAGACATCTTTTTGAAGGTTCCCATTAACGAATATAGTTTTTACATCAATCTTCTAAATCTCATAGTCATGGTAAGCTACTATAGCAAGTAGAATTCTAATAGATTTAAACATGGAAACTAGTGAAAAGGTTTCATCATAGTCAATTCCTTGACAATGTTTAAACCCTTAAGCCACTAGACCTGCTTTATAGGTATTTTCTTTACCTTTAATGTCAAGATTTCTCTTGAGTACCCATTTGCACCCAATGGAATTTACATCAAATGGCGTATAGACCAGAAACCATAATTGATTATGATACATAGAATCCATTTCAGAATTCATGGATTCTTTCCATCTCATGACTTTTAAGATCTCTATTTCCTCCTTGTATGAGATAGGTTCATCATTGTCAAACAATAATGAGTCACCATCTTCGATGACTAGAAAACCATATCTCTTTGGTTCTCTTACCTCTCTTATAGTCCTACACAGTACTTGGTTTCATGAACTATTTATTCCATGGGATATTATGGAACGTATTACTACTACAAATCTTGTGTATCTTGAGCATCAACTTCATCAAAGTCAATCTTGCTCCCACTATCCATTTTGATGATGCACTCCCTCTTAAGAAAGACGACTTCTCTGGAAATAGTCACTTTCTTGTATGAGGGGTTGTATAGGTAGTATCCCTTTTTTCCTAGGGATACTCTATAAAGACACACTTTGTTCCCTAAGGTTCTAATTTGTTTCCCAAGAAGGCCTTAACAAATTACTCGCAAACCCATACATGTGTATGAAAAAAAAAGAGTTTCTTTCCACTCCATAACTTGATGGGAATTATATTTTCCACTTTATTTCGAACTCGGTTTAATGTGTATTCCACAGTTTGTAACGTATACCCCCAAAAGGATAATGGAAAATCTACATGACTCATCATCTACCTTACCATGTCTAACAAGGTATGGTTTCTCTTTTCACTAATACTATTCCACTATGGTGTATAAGGTGGAGTGAGTTGAGATAGAATCCCAAAATCCTATAAAAATTTGATGAACTCTTGGTTAAGATATTCACCACCTCGATCTCATAGAAGCTTATTTATCTTCTTAACAACTTGATTCTCTACTTCATTCTTGAATTCCTTGAATTTATCAAAGGACTCAAACTTATACCTCATTAAGAAGATATATCCATATCTACTCAAGTCATCAATAAAAGTTATAAAGTAAGAATATCCACCTCTATCTTCTACTGGAAATGGTCCACACACATCAGTGTGTACCAATCCTAGAAGCTCTATTTCCCTTTCACCCTATCCACCAAATGGTGGTTTGGTCATTTTTTCTTCTAAACAAGCATGACATATTTCAGGTGGGTTTAGCTCAGAGGAGTCTAAATAAGCATCTTGATAGAGCTTTTTTGAATGCTTTTCATTTACATGACCAAGATGGTGATGCCATAGATGAGTGTTATATGAGTCATGTGAACATGATTAGTTATCGATTTCCCAAAATTGATTTTAGTAATTTAATAAATAAAGACCATTATTTAAATTTTCCATACCATAACATATATTTTCCTTATAAAAGAAACATCTTTTGTTTCTAAATTTGAAAATAAACCCATCTGTATATAGGCATGATACATAAATTATGTTCTTAGTAACCGTAGGTACATAATAACAATATTTTAAAACCAAAAACATTCTCATTAGCAATGAGTGGTGGTAGTCACCAATGGCTAGGGCAGCCGACCTCACTCCATCAGATCCACCTCTCCTCTATAATTCTTTCAAAATCTACTTAGTTCCTATATTTGGATACAAATGTGAGAACCAAATGATATATCTAATACCCAATGTATAAATATTGAAAGATTACACTTGATAAAAAACACACCTTTATCTTCCCCTTGCTTATGGGTGAATTTCCTCTTCTAGTGTCCTAACTTGCCACATGAAAAACATACTACCTCCTTTTCCTTGACCAGCCTCTGGTTATTCTTCTTCTTGGAAGGATAATGATTAGGAGCTTTAGACTATTTATAAGTCTTAGGCCCATTTTCTATGTCCTTCCTTTTCTTATTCACCATAAGGACTACAGTTTTATCACACCCCATGTCCTTATCCACTTGGTGAATTAAAGTAATAAGTTTTGAAAGACTCTTATCATTATTTCTCATTTTTTAATTGACAATTAAACCAGAGAAGGTATTAGGAAGTGATGAAAGCATGATATTTGTATGAAAATAATTTGTGAATTTAATCCCTAAAATGTCCAGGCATTCAATTTAGCCGATAAGCTTGACTACACGAGTCCCACCTGACGTAGACTCTCCAATTTTAGTTGTAAACAAATAATTGGAGATATCATACCTCTCTTGTCTTTCCTTATCTTGATAGAGATCACAAAGGTGAAACATCATGCTATAGGCATCCATATCCTCAGGTTTCTTCAAAAGATCATTGGACATGGATAATATCATGAAGTACTGAACATCTGTAGCATCATTTATATGTTTATCATAGAGAGAAAACTCTTTATCACTTGCCTCATTTCCAGGCGCAACTGGTAAAGGTTCTTCTAGTACATATAATTTCCTTTCATGGTTAAGGATGACATGTAGATTCCTTTTCCACTTTTGGAAATTTTTACTGATGAGAAGGTTTTCCTTCTCAAGTATGGATCACAATGATATGTTTGATGTCATTTTATTTTCATTTATAAAAATAAGATGAGAAGAGTTTTAGTACTTTATCTAATAAAATTTAAACAAATAAACAAATATTATATTTATTAGTCTCCCACTATTTTATCGAAACCCAATAGCCCTCACTATTGGATTCAGAATATCCCGTTGGTTGGACATTCTAGTGACAAGGATCCATATTTTCCTTCTCATTACCCCAAATTCAGTTAGTCAAGCAACTCAAATAGTTTTAGGTAGGCATTCCAAATTCCAACTGTATTAACTCATAGTTCCTTGATCTGTTGAGTGGACTCCTCAATCCTAAAATCATTAATTTAGATTTTCTCAACCTTTGCCTCTCAGTTACAAAAATTCCTACTTTGACAATAAACCCTTGATGTTAACTAAGTTAAGTCAAACCAAAACTTCAAGTTATAATTCCTTGATAATTGAAAGCACCCCAACTTGGGTTGTTCAAGCACTTTGAACTATGGTTTGATTTTAACTGAAGTAGTGGAAGGCAATACCAACCTAATATATAATTGAGGTATTTTATCCTTTATGTGTAAATTTACAATTATTATCTTTATTACATGATTATTAATATTAAGTGGATTTACTTAAGTGATTAACCATATCTAAGATAATATTTATGCATAATCCAATTTATTTTAGTTCTATCTTGAATGCTTGTTAATTTCATTAAATTATGTGATCGTGATAAGACATCCATAATGAAATAACCATGAAACTAATAGAAATAAAAGAATAAATTTGTATGATCATGAGCTTCTACTAATGGTTTGTTTATATAGTGGTTGATAAACTAACCGTTGACCTAGGTAAAAACACCTTGAACCAATTAAGGTCCATGTTACAACTTTCCACCTATCCACCTATGTATCTCCTTGGATTGGTTTCACCTTAGCTCTGAACTTGAACCACCTCCACTAGCTTGGGAGATCCATTCATTACATATGCATTTTAATCACACGTAGGTGTGGGAAAAATGATTTTACATGAATGAAACCATGGGCACGCAGACCCTACATAATAAGAGGAGAGAAGACACACAGACCAACAATTTAATTTAATAACAAATTAAATGAAACCAGACACATGAAAAGGTCTGGTCTAGCTCATGATCATCCACATGTATGCAATGAATTACACATTTAATAAATCTAGAATTAAATTCTTAATCATTCCTATTTAAGATAAAACTCCCTCAAATAAATTAATTATTATATTCAATTAACCAATTATTTTATCTTAATTATTATTCGAATTACCTTGAGATTATCATCCATAATAATTTTAAACAAATTAAATAAATTCATTTAAAATTAACAATGTACATAAATGTATCTGGAGGAAACACAGTGAATACCCATCCAAATCTACCCAACATGTATTATACTTGTATACTGTGTACTCTTATGACACATGGCATACACGAATTATCATGTACTTTCACAACATGTAGTATCAACTTAATGATTACATGAATTACATGATTTTTTGGTCATGTTTTATGATTAAATGCACGTAGAGTAAAAACTATAATACAACTCACACATGATATGAAAATCTAAGCATTACATGGATATTAATTAAACATTTAAATATATAAATATTAAAACCCATCACATTGCATGTCCTATCAATTTAGTGACCACATACAAGAACATATCTCAAGGTTTACATAATATAATAAATAAATTTTAAATATACATAATTTGGTATAAGTACACATTGTGTACATCGAAGAACATAGCGTGTATGAATCTCACCATCTATCTGAGGTACATGCCTAGGGACTTGACATTTAGATCGTACCTCAAAAATTGGCGTGCACGACATGCCCAATGGACCACAAGCTGTGTGATATCTGAATTACATGGTCACCGGCCAGGTAGTCTGTGTATTGATATACATGACACATCTTTGAATCAAAGTGACTACATGTTGTGTACATGGGCTACACAGTGTATACTCCGATTGACCATGCAATGGTATGTTCTGGTCCATAAGCGGTGTATTTAAAGGTGTGTAATTAATGCATATGATCTTGAATAAATTTATGAATCAATTTTGATGAATTGAAAATAACTAAATGGTGTGTAACTCTAGTTACATGGTGTGTAGTCCTATGTTGTCCAGACATAAACCCTGGAATATCCAGATGAGTTCCTCAATTTTATTTTAATCATAAAATTAATCATTTTGATTAGATCAACGAGAAACAAAGGAGGAAGAAGTAGATCTTACAATTTAGATTAAAATAACAATGAAACTTTAATTTAAAAACTAAATTACAAATGTGTAAATCACCAACAATATTTAAATAATTATAAATAATCATATGACTGTTCTCATACCACTTTAAGGTTCTGAGAGTAGCGAAAGTGTGCGATGGGTGGTGCCCAACTTTTATTTTTACCATAATCGATGATCAATCTAAGATCTATGCAATGATGAATGCTGTGATCAATGAAATTAAATAAAAAGAATAAAAAATGGATAATTACACCAGAATCGAGAGTGGATCATCACATATTATTTATAATTAATTTAATTAAATAAATAATTATCTTTTTTGGAATTATTTATTCACTGATGAATCCAGTGGTAAATCTACGGTGCACCATCATTGCATTATAGAAACCAGGTGTAGATTTCCTCTAGCGATGATCCACATGTATTCCATAAATCTATAGATATCACCGAAAGAATATTTAGGTGCTAGCATGTCAGATCCTTATTCTTGTGTTGTCTGCATTTGATCGCTTCAAGAACTACTTACAAAGGGTTCTCCTTTATCTAATGGAGGAGGATTACTCTCTGTTCTTGGGAGAGTTCTTGGAGAAGGGATCTCTCTAGATTTGAGAGGATTCTCTAAATCTGTGGGGCACAACCAATGCAAATGAATTGGATTAATGAGAAAATAACATAATTGGTTTTATATATCACTAGGGTTAAAATAAAATAATTGCACAAGTGCCCTTAATTATTTATTTAATCCTATAGAAAACCCAATGTAAAATAATAATAATAATAATAATATAATTTCTCAACATGCACTTAACTTGAGAATTATATTAAATATTATTTAATTAAATAATATTCAATATTTATTATTTCTTACCAGATGAAAAACCCGGTCCGCTATTCCTCCATAATATTTATCAGGCATTGAATAATGAATATTTATTTATTAAATAAATATCACTTCTTTATTTTCAAATAAATAAATAAATATTATATTCACTAAATAGAAAATATATATTTATTTAATATTCAACTTACATTATATTATCTCGATTAACTGGTAAAAGAATAAATATAATCAAGCAAACATGAATAATTATTAAACCATGTGTGAGAATAATATTTATTCAACATGTTAAATAATAAATAATATTATATTATTTAACTGAGATTCTAGATACACTTAATGTGTGACCCTCTAGGCCTCTTTCTCAGTGGAATTTGGTGAAGTAGCCTAAAGTTCAAGGTTATTGTTTAGAAATATGCCAAGACACCCATAGAGAAATAAGTTAATACTGCAATGACATGTTATATCATATGAACACTTACTATGTAATATAATCCCTTTATCACAATATCTCAAATCAAGAAGGTCACATGCCAATTCCATAAACCTAGGTGCTCGATGTCTCTTTTTTTGACTTTATAAAAATAGAACTTTTCTATAGAACACTATGTCTATAGATTTATTTAGGCTATATCATTTCTATAAAAGGGCCTGAGATATTCACTTTTGTTAAAGAACAGAAGGGATAAATCCTTTCTCGCATTATTCATTAATGAAATACTACTCGTGACGTACCCAATGTATCCTACCACATCATGAACATTTTTCACCACAATTTTCATCAATACATCAAAGTATGTGAATCATAATACTCATTAATAATAATATTAAAGTCTAAAGAACAATACACATGTACTCATATAGGAACGTCCAATGAAAAATATAAATGTGGATTTTCTACTGGTGGGTCTTATTATCATAATATCCGATTGGATATTACCAATGAAATACACCATGAGAAGGTGCCTCAAAATCCATGAGACTCCACCCATATATCTAGTATCATTTTTTCCCTCAAATGATATCATTCAGCTATAGAACATATATTCAAGAATAGTGTTATAACACTTCCGGGTTCTCATCATAGAAAGAAACTGTTATGACCTTTTAGTGTGATAACTACTCTTAGGACATTATCACACACTGTCATGCTGAAGAACAATCATGACATGATAAGTATTTTATTAATATTCAAAACCATGAATACAAGTTATCATAAAGTATATATAAGTTCGTTCTAGGGCACCAACTCCAACAGTCCTTTTAAGGATACTTCAATAAGATCAACAAATTTTTGATAAGAAAGTTTATAACTTCCCCCCCAAAAAGTAAAATCAATATCTTCCTTATCCTCTTATAAAATAAATTCTACTGATCTATACAATTCTCTAAATATATCAAGATAATGTTTGTCAAAGACCTTATCCCATTTTTCAACACAAATTCTTTCCCATACATGAAAATTAATAAATTTATTAAGAAGAGAATCATATTTATTATACCAGGACCTTTAGATGATTATTTCTCTAACAAATTCTCTCTTAGATAAGTCTTTGATGGAGGCCATATAAATTAGACTGGTACCAAATCTTGGATTGATAATTTTTATTGGATGAATGAAAAAGGATCATACTGAACACTAAAATAGGTTTCAAGAGTTGGGAATCGATTCTTGAATAACCAATGTGGGATATGGGACAAACCACCCTTTTATAGGAACAAGAGTGATGGTTTATATTCCCAAAATTTCAACGGTTCAAATTGAATATCCTTTTTTGATCTAATGATCAATATTTAATTAAATAATGATTTTAAAAATAATTCTGAACTCTTAAAGTTTTTTTTAAGAAAACTTATTATTGGAGTAAATATTAATCAAAATAGAAACTTTTTTATGTTTGTAACAAAATAAATTTTGTAAAACTAAAAGAATATGTATGAAAAAATTAATAAACAAAAGTAATGGATAACTACAAAAACTAAAAGATTATAAGAGTAAATTTTAGAGTAGAAATGTTCTCTTGGTGTGAATAACCTTTTCTTCTTGGTTTTCATAATATAAATTGAGTATGATTAAGTTTACAACCAAAATATTTTTCTAAAACAAAATTTTAATAATTTTTGAGTCTAAAAAAAATTTTTGACTCTGGAATTTTTTTTATTAAACTTTGTTTTTGGAATGTTTTTTTAAAAAAAAAACTTGATTTGAAAAAATTTATAAAAGTTTTTACTCCAAAAAAAATTCAAAAATCATTTTATAAAACTAAAAAAATAGAAAGTAATATTTTTTTAAGAAAACAAAATATTTTAGAAAACTAAAAACATATGTACATCCCATTTGAAAGGGAGTTCATTAATGTAAGTAGATTGTTAAATGAGAAGTAGATATGAATAATCATTTAATATTGATCATTCCTAGCTCCTGCTTAATATATTAAAATCTATCAAAACTAATAGGTTCAATAAAAATATCAACAATTTGTTCTTTCATTTAGATTAATCATAAAATGTTATATCATTTTAGTGTGTGATCATGAAGGAAATGGTTTCTTATATCTATGTTCTTAGCTCATGAGTGATGTGTTGAGTTTTTACTTAAATCAATGTCACTTGTGTTATCACACAATATTTGAGTTTTAGTAAAACTCATTCCATAGTCAATGAGTGTGTGTTGCATCTACAAAACATGATAATAAAAACTTCTAGATTCCACATATTCATCTTTAGAAGTGGAACGTTTTAGAGAGTGTTGTTTCTTACAAGGCCAAGAAACTAAAGCTTCTTTTAAAAAATGACATGTTCTAGAAGTACTTTTCCTTCCATTTTACATCCACCAAAGTTAGCATCTGAAAAAATTTTAAATTGACAATAATTTCCATAAGAGTAAAATAAACCTTAACCCAAATTTCCCTTAAGATAAAGAAAAATTCATTTTACATATTTAAGATGAGACTCTTTTGGATTTTCTTGATATCTAGCACATAAGCATACAAAAAACATTAAATCTGGATGACTAGCTATTAAATAAAGTAAACTTCCAATCATACGTCTAAAATTATTTTGATCAATTGGTTTCCCAGGTTAATCAATTTCTAAAGTATTTTAGGTTTTGATATATATATTAATACTTTTAATTTTTTCATAATTTAATTTCTTAAGAAGATCTTTTATATACTTATGTTAAGATATAAAATTTCATTCTAGTTTTTTTTTGAAATTTGAAAATAAATAAAGTATGTTAACTCACCCATAATACTCATTTCAAAATTAGATTTCATAATATCCACAAATGAATCTATTATATACTTTTGAGCTAAACCAAATATAATGTTATCAACATAGATTATTACAATCATAATATTTTTATTAACTTAATTTATAAAAATATTTGGATTCATAGCCCCCTTACCAATAATTTTTAGTAACAAAAATACAGTTAACTGACCACGCTGTCGTGACACGTCAAATTGATTATGTTTTTGAGGATGATATATAGTCTATGGCAGACCCTAGGTCATCTCTCAAGGAGCGTTGGTAGGTTTAGAGTGTGTATTTTTAATAAAAATGACTAAGAGAGGGGGTGGTTTTGAAAACAGTTTAAAACAATGACTTAGTTGAAATAGCTTAAAAGATGAGTGACCAAGTGGATTTTGAGAAATATGAGATAAAAGGGTTGATGTGATTTCACTACACACATATCAAGTTCATTGTTCATAGAGATTCATCTTGGGTTTAGAGTAATTCTTTTGTTGGAGTTAATTGGAATCCCGATTAATTCCTAAGCTTTTATTTCAATGCTTTAAGGACCAAACCTTGACGTAACAATTGTATTGTCAAGGTCCAGTACTTATGCATGGAATAAGAGCTTCCAAATCATATTGAAATCTCAATAATTTGGGTATTAAAAGGGTTCTTGTGATGTCCAATCGGAACAACACAAGTCACGCACTCAAAACCTCACACCGATCGGTTAGAAATTAAGAGCATAACACTCACATGCATCAAATAAAGCATTAAAATATGAAATAAAATACATGGAATGAAATGTTTAAACACCCAAATTACTCCAAACCAGTAGCTAATGTATGCATCATAACTCCCTTGACATGTGTGTAGCTCCCTCACAACGAACACCCAACTTTTAGCTCGACATCGGGAGGAGGAGGAAGCTCGGGTTGAACTCCTTCTTCATTGTTGATCCCCCTATGAGGATAGGGGACTCAAGAACCTCCAAGGTGAATAAGAGACTCCTATAGGACTCAAAATTGGCAGCACTTCACTCCTTGTCCGAACTTACAAATGAGGAGCCCAAGGTGCCCTTTTATAGGAAATGTGGGAGGTGGTTTTGGGCACACAGATTTCATCAATCCACTTTCACGATGCGTTTCGGCCTACAGAAAGTCTTATCTCGCTTTGGAGAAAATAGAAAAGTTGTATCCCTACCTCTTGAATGTATCCACCGAAAGTTTGGCACCGTTTGGACAACTACAGATCAAGATATTGATAAAATACAGAACACAACATTTGACTTGGTCCAAATTCGGTGGCTTGGACAGATCAGTTAGGATGGGCCCCATACAAGCCGAATCAGGATTGGGTTCCTTAATATGAAATGTATCATATTGAATTTTGGACAGGACCACAAAATTTCATCCCATTTGGATTCACGTATTTCGTTTAAGATTCAAAACAGTGGACAGATGTCCATGGATCCATGCAATTTTGGCCCATTTTTCTTTCACTTCATCAAGGGCCCTCCAAATCACCTCCACCTACATTGTAATTTTCAAAAAAAGTATCATTGACCTATTTAACAGTGATAAACACAAAATTATTGAATCAAAAATGAAAAAAAATTTGATAAAATTTTTATAATTTTTAATACAAAATATGTTTAGCACAACGGTGTAAGGGTGAAAATGAAACAGTGAATCGTGGTACGATCACACCCCCACACCTAAACATTTGCACTCCTGGGCAAGGTCACATATACAAATACAATGATGCATATATATATATATTTACAACATCATGAAGATTTAGCATTTGAGGGAATTTTATTTAAAGTAAATTGATCAATGCACGAATCACACCAAGGAGTTCTTCCTAGTGAAAATAGAAAAAGATGTCTCATAAATCATATCATAGAAAAATTCAAAAAGGTTCATGATACCCAATTGAGAAAGGAATTCATAAGTAAATAATGACACTAACTCTCCATGTGTGTGTGTGAAAACCATTCCATTCTATTCTTTCCACTTGCTATCCAATAAATATATGTTATTTTAACATTTTTCAGCTTAAATGATTTTGTCACCGAACCTGTCCTACATCCTTTGCAATCATATTTCAAGACCCACTCATTTAAGCATTCCCAGAAGTCAAACCATAATCTCCTGACCTAGATATCCCCATATGTTGCACATTTTATCACTCCCCTCATTTATTGTTTTTTTTGAAGTTGCAATTGGAACAAATCTCACACTCATCTCTCAACCCTTGTTTGATCTCCTCACGAAACTAATTGCAATAGTTATAACAAAATAAAAGGTTGAGGAGGAGTGGTTTTTGACCTGCCCAAGACACAACCATTGTTTTTTGAGGGCGTACAACAGTCGGACATTAGGTACACACGTATAGGTCAATCTGGTATAGTAATGAAACAGATCGGATAAGGAACGAACGTATGGAAATATCATTTAAAGCTAAAAAATATTAACCCAACATATATTTACCTTATATTAAGTAAGAAATAATCACACTTTGTGGTTTGGTGAAAAAATATTTGGAGATATTAGTGACACAGTTTTCCCAAAAACTACTCACACAATGGGCATCAATCATCTCAAAGGTTTCACATAGATACGGCCATTTATATCATTGAAAAAAAACCAATTCACTAAAAATCACTCCCTGATGTTAAATTCATACAAATATTCTTTTTAGCCTTCGTTATGGTATTTTTACTTTCCCCACTTTATGGTCGTCAAATCATGGAACTTCGAAATTGTTGATAGGGAAAAATGAAAATACCATAAAGAAGGCCAAAAAGAGAAAACAAAAGGAGAAAACATTGAAAATTCCTAACTATCCCAAGAATGTATCCACCCCCCCACACCTAGAGAATGCAGTGTCCTCACTGTAATAAAAGAGACTGTGGGAATGAAGGATAAAACCTGGTGAGTGTTATTCATAGACCGCTTCTTGAACATGGAGTTCCTCTATTGGGGACTCCGGAATGGATTCATGGAAGTGCTTCAGCCACTACCCATTGACAGTGAAGGATTGCTTGGTGTATTCATTTTTAACCTAGAAAACACCAAATGGAGAGACATTAGTAACAATGTAAGGTCCAAACCAATGGGAATGAAGCTTACCAGGGTGTAACTTCAGCCTTGCATTGTACAGGAGGACCTTCTGCCCGATGTGGAATTGACGATGAAGGATGAGACTATTGTGGGCAGCCTTGGTTCGCTCCTTATAAATTCGGGAGTTCTCATATGAATCTCTTCTCATTTCCTCCAACTCATGAATCTGCAACTTCCTTTGAATACCTGCACCAGAAAGATTAGAATTGCATTGTTTAATGGCCTAGTAGGCCCGATGCTCTACCTCAACAGGTAGGTGACAACTCTTCCCAAAAACTAGCCGATATGGTGACATGCCAATTGGAGTTTTGAATGCAGTACGGTAAGCCCATAATGAATCATCGAGTCTAAGAATCCAGTCTTTTCTGTTTGGCTAAACCGTTTTCTCAAGAATCTGTTTTACCTCTCTATTTGATACTTAGGCTTGACCATTTGTTTGTGGGTGATAAGCAGTAGACACTCGATGCCCAACCCCATACCTACGCAAAATATATTTCATTGTGCAGTTGCAGAAATGAGAACCCTGATCACTGATGATAAACCTAGGTAATCCAAACCTACAGAATATTTGGGTTCTCAAAAATTCCACAACAGTCTTGGAATCATCTGTCCTCGTGGCTCGTGCCTCTACCCACTTTGAAACATAATCCACTGCCAGAAGAATGTAAAGGTTCCCAAATGAATTGGGGAATGGTCCCATAAATTCAATGCCCCAAACATCAAAAATGTCATGGAAGAGTAAGGGTTGTTGGGGCATCTCATTTCTTTTAGAGACATTCCCCATTCTTTGACAGCGAGGAAAAGATTTACAGAATTCATGGGCATCCCTAAACAATGTGGGCCAAAAGAGACCAGAATCTAAGACCTTGCGAGCAGTCCGTTGGGGACCAAAGTGGCCCCCACAAGCAAGTGTGTGGAAGAACCTAAGAACAGACTGAAACTCACTATCAGGAACACAACGCCTAATAACTTGATCACTACATGTGCGCCATAGGTAGGGGTCATCCCAAATATACCAATGAGACTCATGTTTTAGACGGTCGGCCTGGTTTTTGGTAAAATCAGCAGGAATGCAAGACGCTACCAAATAATTTACAATTTCAGCATACCAAGGAATAGCATCTTGCACTCGGTACAATTGCTCATCAGGAAACAATTCATTTATGGGAATACAGGGGGATGAGTCAATGTCTGAGGATGGGAGAATCCTACTGATATGGTCAGAAACCACATTGTCTGCTCCTTTTTTATCCCTAATTTCTAGATCAAATTCCTAAAGGAGGAGCATCCAACAAATGAGACGTGGTTTGGCTTCTGGTTTATTTAGGATATATCGGAGGGCTTCATGGTCTGAGAACACAACGACTTTGGACCCTAGAAGGTATGACCTGAATTTATCCAAGGCAGACAAAATGGCAAGAAATTATTTTTCAGTTGTGCTGTAGTTTTCTTGGGAAGGGTCCAATGTACGTGAGGCATAGGCAATGACATGTGAAGCTCGATCGACCCTTTGTGACAAACTGCCCCAACTGCATAGTTAGAGACGTCACACATGAGCTCAAATGGTAAATCCCACCGAGGTGGTTGGATTATCAGGGGTGACGTGAGACTCCATTTTAACTTATTGAAAGATTCCTCACATTTTTTATCAAAATCAAATTCTTTTTCTTTTTGGAGTAATCGGGAGAGGGGGAGTGAAATTTTACTAAAGTCACGAATGAAATGACGATAAAATCCAGCATGACCCAGGAAAGACCGCACATCCTGAAAATTTTTAGGGAATGGTAGGGAGGAAATGCTATCTACTTTTGATTTTTCCACTTGGATACCTTCCCCAAAAATGACATGTCCCAAAACTATGCCTTGTCGCACCATGAAATGGCATTTCTCATAATTTAATACGAGATTATTTTCAATACAACGATGTAGGACAGAATCAAGACTACTCAAACATTCATAAAAAAGGATCCATAAATAGTAAAATCATCCATAAAAACCTCCATGCAATTCTCCAGGTAATCCGAAAAAATACTTACCATACATCGTTGGAAAGTACCTGGAGCATTGCACAGACCAAATGGCATCCTTCTACAAGAAAATGTACCAAAGGGGCAAGTAAAGGTTGTCTTTTCCTGATCCTTAGGGGCAATATGGATCTGAAAGTATCCAGAATACCCATCAAGGAAACAATAATGGGACTTCCCTGCTAGCCTCTCTAGCATCTGGTCAATGAATGGCAATGGGAAATGGTCCTTCCTAGTGTGTTGGTTTACCCAGCAATAGTCTATACAGACACGCCAACTATTCTACACACGATTTGGAACCAATTCATTGTTTTCATTTTTAACTACAGTAAGGCCAGTTTTTTTAGGAACTACTTGAACGGGACTGACCCATTGGCTGTCAGAGATAGGGTAAATGATTCCAGCAGCCAAAAATTTTGTTACTTCTTTTTTAACAACATCAAGTAGGTTTGGGTTCAATCGACGTTGTGACTGCCTCACTGGTTTAGCCTCATCATTTAATAACATATGATGTGTACAAATTGATGGGATAATGCCAGGAATGTCAGAAAGTGTCCATCCCAAAGCTTGTTTATACTCCCTCAAAAGATCAAGCAGTCGTAATTCATGCTCAGGAGGGAGTGAACTAGCAATGATGACGGGCAACTTGTTTCCATTCTCAAGATATGAGTATTTTAAATCTTGAGGTAGTTGTTTTAGTTCCAATTATAGGGGATTTTGGATTGACAGAAGTGTGTGTGACAGTGAGAAGTCACTGATCTCATCTAACTGCTCAATGGTAACATCCTAAGATGAGGAATGAGCTTTTACAAGATTATCAGTATCATCGATGGTCATGTGATCCTCAGTGTTCAAGAAATCATCAAATTAACAAACATGCATGACATTTTTCTAGACCGCTACAACAATAAATGCATGATTCATTACCTAACATTTAAATCAATGAAGAAAACTCATAAAGGGGATCAGGTGAATGAAAATAAGTTGTTTCAGGGGAAGGGAGAATATCAATTGAATTGATAGAGAGAGAGGAGTGTTCTTCTGAGGGGTGCTTCATGGCATCAAGGATATTGAAGTGGACATTATTACCACCAAACTCCATAGATAATGTACCATTATGGACATTAATTATGGTTTTTGCGGTTTTCAAGAAAGGTCTACCCAATATAATTGGGGCATGTCCATTCATCCTATCATCTTCCATTTTAAGCACGTAAAAATCAGCAGGAAAAATTAAAATTTTCACCCTCACAAGAACATCCTCTAACACACCGAAAGGGTGTGCTGTACTCGGATTTTCTAGCTGAACAACTATTCCTGTGGGCTTTAGTTCACCGACCTGTAAAGAAAATTATATGGAGTGAGGCATCACATTAATAGAAGCACCCAAATCAAGCATAACGTTGGAACATGAATACTCCCCTATGGTGCACGGAATCGAGAATGTCCCAGGATCATTGCACTTGGTGGGAAGTGATGGATCTATCAATGCTGAAACATACCTCCCCAGTCTCACCTTCTCATCACCACGAAGCCTCCTTCGGTGTGTACACATCTCCTTCAGAAACTTGGAATATCTTGGAATTTTCTTCACAACATCAATCAAAGGAATGTTAACCTGTACTTTCTTGAAAGTTTCCAAGATTTCTTTATCAAGTTCGGTTTCTTTTTGTTTCCTAGGTTGGGAATCCCTTTGAGGAAATGGAAGAGTAATGGTTGGGATAGGTGGCTCATCAACAGCCACGGTCTTTCCTTTGGAAGGGCTTCTCTCAGAAAAATGGTTTTCTTCTCTTGGACCATTTTCAGCAGTTGGGATGGTGGTTTCCTTTGGATGGGAAGACTCTAATGGAGGGTTCATTTGGATTTTGAGTTGTGTCCCACTCCTAAGGGTGATGGAACTAACATTTCCTTTATCCCTAGGGTTTACTACTGGTTGAGATGGTAGTTTACCCGACCCATGACTTTGGATTTCCCCCACCGAGTTGGCAAGTTGGCCTAGTTGGGTCTTTAGGTCTTGTATGGCTGCTTGGGTGGTTTGTGGGAATTGGATATTATTGGCAGCCATTTTCTTCATCATATATTCTAGGCTTGGCTCGGTTTTTGGAGGGGGTGGTTGGAATGACCTTTGGGGTGGTTGAGGATTTCTGGGTGGTGGTGGATGACTACTCTGACCCTGTTGGTTCCATTGCTCTTGAGGTTGGTTTGAATACCCCCCTAGCCTATAGGCTTGGTTGTCCTTCCACCATTGGTTGGATGGATAGTATGGTTCTTGCCTAAACGGTTGGTTAAAGGGGCGTCCTGGAAATATTGCCACACAACTCTCAAAAGTTTCTCTCAATTGGGGGCATTAGTCAGAATAGTGGGTATCAGAAGAGCATATACCACAATGTATGGGAGGAGGAGATTGATATTTTCCTTGGGAGAGAGCAAGTTGTCGTAGAAGGGTACTTACCTCTTCAAACTTCGTGTCCACCTTCTTCTCAAACTCAGTACTTTGCACCTCATGGACACCTCGAATGGGAACACGGGACCGTGTACTGAATTGTTGAGTGTTCTGTGCCATGTTCTCAATGAGGGTTCTTGCAGCAATTGGGGTCTTATCTACCAATGCACCACCTTCAGCAGCATCAATCATATTTCGATCAATAGGAATCAAACCTTCATAAAAATATTGATTTAAACGTTGATCACTTATTTGGTGGTGTGGAAAACTTGAACATAACCTTTTAAAGCGTTCCCAATATTCATGTAATGTTTCCCCTTGAGATTGTATTATACCACATATTTCTTTCCTTATAGTTGCTATTCGAGAGGCTGGGAAGTATTTTTCAAGAAAAAGGCGTTTCATGTCTGCCCAGCCCCTAATTGGTGAATTGACATAGTATAACCAATATTTTGCAGTGTATTCTAATGAAAATGGGAATGCCCTAAGCTTCACTTGTTCTTCATCCACATTAGAAGGTTTTAAGGTTTAACACACAGTATGAAATTCTTTTAAGTGCTTATGAGGATCTTCTCCAGGCAGTCCATGAAATCTTGGTAATAAATGGATTAAACCAGATTTTAGTTCAAAATTGGGTGCCTCACCTTGTAATTGAATGTAAGTGGGTAGGATATCAACATCAGGTGAGGTTAGTTCTTTTAGTGTTATATTATTTTCAGACATGATATACAAGTTATGTTCAGTTTTAACTTTGGTTTCAGAAGAAGAAGAAGGATCAAGAAGAATTTTAAGATTTTATGTCTCCTCCTTCAAAGTGTGGTCTTGTATGTATCAGTTTCGTTGATGTAGGATCCTCTCTGATTCGGGTTCGAAAGTTTGTAGGTCTCCCAGAGTGGAATGCGTCATAAAAATAACCTATACAATAAATAAATTATAACACAAAAACAAATGCAAAGTTAGAAGATAAAACAAACAAATATTCACAAAAATTATAAAAATTTTATCAAAAACTCGCACAAAAAACCAAAGCGCTCCCCGGCAACGGCGCCAAAATTTGACCGCGCTGTCGTGACACGTCAAATTGATTATGTTTTTGAAGATGATATATAGTCTAGGGCAGACCCTAGGTCGTCTCTCAAGGAGAATTGGTAGGTTTAGAGTGTGTATTTTTAATAAAAATGACTAAGAGAGGGGGTGGTTTTGAAAACAGTTTAAAACAATGACTTAGTTGAAATAGCTTAAAAGATGAGTGACCAAGTGGATTTTGAGAAATATGAGATAAAAGGGTCGATGTGATTTCACTACACACATATCAAGTTCATTGTTCATAAAGATTCATCTTGGGTTTAGAGTAATTCTTTGGTTGGAGTTAATTAGAATCCCGATTAATTCCTAAGCTTTTATTTCAATGCTTTAAGGACCAAACCTTGACGTAACAATCGTATTGTCAAGGTCCAGTACTTATGCATGGAATAAGAGCTTCCAAAGAATATTGAAATCTCAATAAGTTGGGTATGAAAAGGATTCTTGTGATGTCCAATCGGAACAACACAAGTCACGCACTCAAAACCTCACACCGATCGGTTAGAAATTAAGAGCATAACACTCACATGAATCAAATCAAGCATTCAAATATGAAATAAAATACATGGAATGAAATGTTTAAATACCCAAATTACTCCAAACGAGTAGCTAATGTATGCATCGTAACTCCCTTGACATGTGTGTAGCTCCCTCACAACGAACACCCAACTTTTAGCTCGACATCGGGAGGAGGAGGAAGCTCGGGTTGAACTCCTTCTTCATTGTTGATCCCCCTATGAGGATAGGGGCATCAAGAACCTCCAAGGTGATTAGGAGACTCCTCTAGGACTCCAAATTGGCAGCACTTCACTCCTTGGCCGAACTTACAAATGAGGAGCCCAAGGTGCCCTTTTATAGGAAATGTGGGAGGTGGTTTTGGGCACATAGATTTCATCAATACACTTGAACGGTGAGTTTCGGCCTTCGGAAAGTATTATCTCGCTTTGGAGAAAATAGAAAAGTTGTATCCCTACCTCTTGGATGTCTCCACCGAAAGTTTGGAACCGTTTGGACAACTACAGCGCAAGATATTGATAAAATACAGAACACCGCATTTGACTTGGTCCAAATTCGGTGGCTTGGATAGATCAGTTCGGATGGGCCCAATAAAAGCCGAATCAGGATTGGGTTCATTAATATGAAATGTATAATATTGAATTTTGGACAGGCCCAAAAAATTTAGGCCCATTTGAATTGACTTATTTCGTGTAATATTCAAAACAGTGGACAGATGTCCATGGATCCATGCAATTTTGGCCCATTTTTCTTTCACTTCATCAAGGGACCTCCAAATCACCTCCACCTACATTGTAATTTTCAAAAGAAGTATCATTGACATATTTAACAGTGATAAAAACAAAATTATTGAATCAAACATGAAGCACAATTTGATAATATTTTTATAATTTTTAATACAAAATATGTTTAGCACAGCGGTGTAAGGGTGAAAATGAAACAGTGAATCGTGGTACGATCACACCCCCACACCTAAACATTTGCACTCTTGGGAAAGGTCACATATCCAAATACAATTATGCACATATATATATATTTCCAACATCCTGAAGATTTAGCATTTTATGGAATTTTATTTAAAGTAAATTGATCAATGCACAAATCACACCAAGGAGTTCTTCCTAGTGAAAATAGAAAAAGATGTCTCATAAATCATATCATAGAGAAATTCAAAAAGGTTTATGATACCCAATTGAGAAAGTAATTAAGAAGTAAAGCATGACAATAACTCTCCATGTGTGTGTGTGAAAACCATTTCATGCTATTCTTTACACTTGCTATCCAATAAATATATGTTATTTTAACATTTTTCAGCTTAAATGATTTTGCCACTGAACCTGTCCTACATGCTTTGCAATCATATTTCAAGACCCACTCATTTAAGCATTCCCAAAAGTCAAACCATAAGCTACCGACCTAGATATCCCCATATGTTGCACATTTCATCACTCCCCTCATTTTTTTTTTGAAGTTGAATTTAGAACAAATCTCACACTCATCACTCAACCCTTGTTTGATCTCCTCATGACACTAATTGCAATAGTTATAACAATATCAAAGGTTGAGGAGGAGTGGTTTTTGACCTGCCCAAGACACAAATTTTTTTTGAGGGCGTACAATAGTCGGACATTAGGTACACACGCATAGGTCAATCTGGTACAGTAATGAAACAGATCAGATAAGGAACGAACGTGTGGAAATATCATTTAAAGCTGAAAAATATTAACCCAACATATATTTAACTTATATTAAGAAAGAAATAATCACACTTTGTGGTTTGGTGAATTTTTTTTGGAGATATTAGTGACACAGTTTTCCCAAAAACTACTCACACAATGGTCATCAATCATCTCAAAGGTTTCACATAGATACGACCATTTATATCATTGACAGAAAACCAATTCACTAAAAATCACTCCCTGATGTTAAATTCATACAAATATTCTTTTTAGCCTTCGTTATGGTGTTTTTACTTTCCCCACTTTATGGTCGTCAAATCATATAACTTCGAAATTATTGATGGGGAAAAATGAAAATACCATAAAGAAGGCCAAAAAGAGAAAACAAAAGGAGAAAACAATGAAAATTACTAACTATCCTAGGAATGTATTCACCCCCCACACCTAGAGAATGCAGTGTCCTCACTGTAATAAAAGAGACTGTGGGAAGGAAGTATAAAACCTGGTGAGTGTTATTCATAGACCGCTTCTTGAACATAGAGTTCCTCCATTGGGGACTCCGGAATGGCTTCATGGAAGTGCTTCAGCCGCTGCCCATTGGCAATGAAGGATTGCTTGGTGTCTTCATTTTGAACCTGGACAACACCAAATGGAGAGACATTAGAAACAATGTAAGGTCCAAACCAACGGGAACAAAGCTTACCAGGGTGCAACTTCAGCCTTGCATTGTACAGGAGTACCTTCTGCCTGATGTGGAATTGACGATGAAGGATGAGACTGTTGTGGGCAACCTTGGTTCGCTCCTTATAAATTCGGGAGTTCTCATATAAATCTATTCTCATTTCCTCCAACTCCTGAATCTGCAACTTCCTTTGAATACCTGCACCATAAAGATTAGAATTGCATTGTTTAATGAACCAGTAGGCCCGGTGCTCTACCTCAACAGGTAGGTGACAACTCTTCCCAAAAACTAGCCGATATGGTGACATGCCAATTGGAATTTTGAATGCAGTACGGTAAGCCCATAATGAATCATCGAGTCTAAGACTCCAGTCTTTTCTGTTTGGATGAACCGTTTTCTCAAGAATCTGTTTTACCTCTCTATTTGATACTTCGGCTTGACCATTTGTTTGTGGGTGATAATCAGTAGACACTCGATGCCCAACCCCATACCTGCGCAAAAGAGATTGCATTGTGCGGTTGTAGAAATGAGAACCCTGATCACTGATGATAAACCAAGGTAATCCAAACCTACAGAATATTTGGGTTCTCAAAAATTCCACAACTGTCTTGGAATCATCTGTCCTCGTGGCTCATGCCTCTACCCACTTTGAAACATAATCCACTGCTAAAAGAATGTAAAGGTTCCCAAATGAATTGGGGAATGGTCCCATAAAGTCAATGCCCCAAACATCAAAAATGTCATGGAAGAGTAAGGGTTGTTGGGGTATCTCATTTCTTTTAGAGACATTCCCCATTCTTTGATAGCGAGGATAAGATTTACTGAATTCATGGGAATCCCTAAACAATGTGGGCCAAAAGAGACCAGAATCTAAGACCTTGCGAGCAGTCCGTTGGGGACCAAAGTGGCCCCCACAAGCAAGTGTGTGGAAGAACCTAAGGACAGACTAAAACTCACTATCGGGAACACACCGCCTAATAACTTGATCACTACACGTGCGCCATAGGTAGGGGTCATCCCAAATATACCAACAAGACTCATGTTTTAGACGGTCGGCCTGGTTTTTGGTGAAATCAGCAGGAATGCAAGACGCTACCAAATAATTTACAATTTCAGTATACCAAGGAATAACATCTTGCACTCGGTACAATTGCTCATCAGGAAACAATTCATTTATGGGAATACAGGGGGATGAGTCAATGTCCGAGGATGGTAGAATCCTACTGATATGGACAGCAACCACATTCTCTGCTCCTTTTTTATCCCTAATTTCTAGATAGAATTCCTGAAGGAGGAGCATCCAATGAATGAGACGTGGTTTGGCTTCTGGTTTCTTTAGGGGATATCAGAGGGCTGCATGGTCTGAGAACACAACGACTTTGGACCCTAGAAGGTATGACCTGAATTTATCCAAGGCAAAGACAATGGCAAGAAATTCTTTTTCAGTTGTGCTGTAGTTTGCTTGGGCAGGGTCCAAAGTACGTGAGGCATAGGCAATGACATGTGGAGCTCGATCGACCCTTTGTGACAAGACTGGCCCAACTGCATAGTTAGAGGTGTCACACATGAGCTCAAATGGTAAATCCCACCGATGTGGTTGGATTATCGGGGGTGACGTGAGACTCCATTTTAACTTATTGAAAGCTTCCTCACATTTTTTATCAAAATCAAATTATTTTTCTTTTTGGAGTAATCGGGAGAGGGGGAGTGCAATTTTACTAAAGTCAAGAATGAAACGACGATAAAATCCAGCATGAACCAGGAAAGACCGCACATCCCGAACATTTTTAGGGAATGGTATGGAGGAAATGATATCTACTTTTGATTTTTCCACTTGGATACCTTCCCCAGAAATGACATGTCCCAAAACTATGCCTTGTCGCACCATGAAATGACATTTCTCATAATTTAATACGATATTCTTTTCAATACAGCGACGTAGGACAGAAGCAAGACTACTCAAACATTCATCAAAAGAGGATCCATAAACAGTAAAATCATCCATAAAAACCTCCATGCAATTCTCCAGGTAATCCGAAAAAATACTAACCATACATCGTTGGAAAGTACCTGGAGCATTGCACAGACCAAATGGCATCCTTCTATAAGCAAATCTACCAAAGGGGCAAGTAAAGGTTGTATTTTCCTAATCCTCAGGGGCAATATGGATCTGAAAGTATCCAAAATACCCATCAAGGAAACAATAATGGGACTTCCCTACTAGCCTCTCTAGCATCTGGTCAATGAATAGCAATGTGAAATGGTCTTTCCTAGTGTGTTGGTTTAGCCGACGATAGTCTATACAGACACGCCAACTATTCTGCACACGAGTTGGAACCAATTCATTGTTTTCATTTTTAACTACAGTAAGGCCAGTTTTTTTAGGAACTACTTGAACGGGACTGACCCATTGGCTGTCAGAGATAGGGTAAATGATTCCATCAACCAACAATTTTGTTACTTCTTTTTTAACAACATCAAGTATGTTTGGGTTCAGTCGACGTTGTGACTGCCTCACTGGTTTAGCCTCATCATTTAATAAAATATGATGTATACAAATTGATGGGCTAATGCCAGGAATGTCAGCAAGTGTCCATCCCAAAGCTTTTTTATACTCCCTCAAAAGATCAAGCAGTCGCAATTCATACTCAGGAGGGAGTGAACTAGCAATGATGACGGGCAACTTGTTTCCATTCTCAAGATATGAGTATTTTAAATCTTGAGGCAGTTGTTTCAGTTCCAATTCTAGGGGATTTTGGATTGACAGAAGTGTGTGTGACAGTGAGAAGTCACTGATCTCATCTAACTGCTCAATGGTAACATCCTCAGATGAGGAATGAGCTTTTACAAGCTTAGCAGTATCATCGATGGTTATGTGATCCTCTGTGTTTAAGAAATCATCAATTAAAAAACATGCATGACATTTCTCTAGACCGCTACAACAATCAATGCATGATTCATTACCTAACATTTCAATCAATGAAGAAAACTCAGAAAGGGGATCAGGAGAGTGAAAATAAGTTGTTTCAGGGGAAGGGAGAACATCAATTTAATTGATAGAGAGAGAGGAGTGTTCTTCTGAGGGGTGCTTCATGGAATCAAGGATATTGAAGTGGACAGTATTACCACCAAACTCCATAGATAATATACCATTATGGACATTAATTATGGTTTTGGCAGTTTTCAATAAAGGTCTCCCCAATATAATTGGGGCGTGTCCATTCATCCTATCATCTTCCATTTTAAGCACGTAAAAATCAGCAGGAAAAATTAAATTTTTCACCCTCACAAGAACATCCTCTAACACACCGGAAGGGTGTGCCATACTCCGATTTGCTAGCTGAACAACTATTCCTGCGGGCTTTAGTTCACCGACCTGCAAAGAAGTGTATATGGAGTGAGGCATCACATTAATAGAAGCACCCAAATCAAGCATAGCGTTGGAACATGAATACTCCCCTATGGTGCATGGAATCGAGAATGTCATAGGATCATTGCACTTGGTGGGAAGTGATGGCACTATCAATGCTGAAACATTCCTCCCCAGGCTCACCTTCTCATCACCACGAATCCTCCTTCGGTGTGTACACATCTCCTTTAGAAACTTGGCATATCTTGGAATTTTCTTCACAACATCAATCAAAGGAATGTTAACCTGTACTTTCTTGAAAGTTTCCAAGATTTCTTTATCAAGTTCGGTTTCTTTTTGTTTCCTAGGTTGGGAAGCCATTTGAGTAAATGGAAGAGGAATGGTTGGGATAGGTGGCTCATCAACAACCACAGTCTTTCCTTTGGAAGGTCTTCTCTCAGGAAAAGGGTTTTCTTCTCTTAGACCATTTTCAGCAGTTGGGATGGTGGTTTCCTTTGGATGGAAAGACTCTAATGGAGGGTTCATTTGGCTTTTGAGTTGTGTCCCACTCCTAAGTGTGATGGCACTAACATTTCCTTTATCCCTAGGGTTTACTACTAGTTGATATGGTAGTTTACCCGACCCATGACTTTGGATTTCCCCCACCGAGTTGGAAAGTTGGCCTAGTTGGGTCTTTAGGTCTTGTATGGCTGCTTGGGTGGTTTGTTGGAATTGGATATTATTGGCATCCATTTTCTTCATCATATCTTCTAGGCTAGGCACGGTTTTTGGAGGGGGTGGTTGGAATGGCCTTTGGGGTGGTTAAGGATTTCTAGGTGGTGGTGGATGAATACTCTGACCCTGTTGGTTCCATTGCTGTTGAGGTTGGTTTGAATACCCCCCTTGACTATAGGCTTGGTTTTCCTTCCACCCTTGGTTGGATGGATAGTATGGTTCTTGCCTAAAGGGTTGGTTAAAGGGGCGTCCTGGAAATATTGCCTCACAACTCTCAGAAGTTTCTCTCAATTGGGGGCATTGGTCAGAATAGTGGGTATCAGAAGAGCATATACCACAATGTATGGGAGGAGGAGATTGATATTTCCCTTGGGAGAGAGCAAGTTGTCGTAGAAGGGTACTTACCTCTTCAAACTTCGTGTCCACCTTCTTCTCAAACTCAGTACTTTGCACCTCATGGACACCTCGAATGGGAACAATGGACCGTGTACCGAATTGTTGAGTGTTCTGTGCCATGTTCTCAATGAGGGTTCTTGCAGAAATTGGGGTCTTATCTACCAATGCACCACCTACAGCAGCATCAATCATATTTCGATCAATAGGAATCAAACCTTCATAAAAATATTTAATTAAAAGTTGATCACTTATTTGGTGGTGTGGGCAACTTGAACATAACCTTTTAAAGTGTTCCAAATATTCATGTAATTTTTCCCCTTGAGATTGTATTATACCACATATTTATTTCCTTATAGTTGCAGTTCGAGAGGATGGGAAGTATTTTTCAAGAAAAAGGCATTTCATGTCTGCCCAGCCCCTAATTGGTGAATTGACATAGTATAACCAATCTTTTGCAGTGTCTTCTAATGAAAATGGGAATGCCCTAATCTTCACTTGTTCTTCATCTACATTAGCAGGTTTTAAGGTTGAACACACAGTATGGAATTCTTTTAAGTGATTATGAGGATCTTCTCCAGGCATTCCATGAAATCTTGGTAATAAATGGATTAAAACAGATTTTAGTTCAAAATTGGGTGCCACGCCTTGTAATTGAATGTAAGTGGGTCGGATATCAACATCAGGTGAGGTTAGTTCTTTTAGTGTTCTATTATTTTCAGCCATGATATACAAGTTATGTTCAGTTTTAACTTTGGTTTCAGAAGAAGAAGAAGGATCAAGAAGAATTTTAAGATTTGATGTCTCCTCCTTCAAAGTGTGGTCTTGTATGTCTCAGTTTCGTTGATGTAGGATCCTCTTCGGTTCGGGTTCGAAAGTTTGTAGGTCTCCCGGAGTAGAAATAATTATAAAAATAACCTACACAATAAATAAATTAGAACACAAAAACAAATGCAAAGGTAGAAGATAAAAAAAACAAATATTCACAAAAATTACAAAAATTTTATCAAAAACTCGCACAAAAAACCAAAGCGCTCCCCGGAAACGGCGCAAAAATTTGACCGCGCTGTCGTGACACGTAAAATTGATTATGTTTTTGAGGATGATATATAGTCTAGGGCAGACCCTAGGTCGTCTCTCAAGGAGTGTTGGTAGGTTTAGAGTGTGTATTTTTAATAAAAATGACTAAGAGAGGGGCTGGTTTTGAAAACAGTTTAAAACAATAACTTAGTTGAAATAGCTTAAAAGATGAGTGACCAAGTGGATTTTGAGAAATATGAGATAAAAGGGTCGATGTGATTTCACTACACACATATCAAGTTCATTGTTCATAGAGATTCATCTTGGGTTTAGAGTAATTCTTTGGTTGGAGTTAATTGGAATCCCAATTAATTCCTAAGCTTTTATTTCAATGCTTTAAGGACCAAACCTTGATGTAACAATAGTATTGTCAAGGTCCAGTACTTATGCATTAAATAAGAGCTTCCAAATTATATTTAAATCTCAATAAGTTGGGTATGAAAAGGATTCTTGTGATGTCCAATCGGAACAACACAAGTCACGCACTCAAAACCTCACACCGATCGGTTAGAAATTAAGAGCATAACACTCACATGCATCAAATCAAGCATTCAAATCTGAAATAAAATAAGATACATGGAATGAAATGTTTAAACACCCAAATTACTCCAAACCAGTAGCTAATGTATGCATCTTAACTCTCTTGACATGTGTGTAGCTCCCTCACAACGAACACCCAACTTTTAGCTCGACATCGGGAGGAGGAGGAAGCTCGGGTTGAACTTCTTCTTCATTGCTGATCCCCCTATGAGGATAGGGTCCTCAAGAACCTCCAAGGTGATTAGGAGACTCCTCTAGGACTCCAAATTGGCAGAACTTCACTCCTTGGCCGAACTTACAAATGAGGAGCCTAAGGTGCCCTTTTATAGGAAATGTGGGAGGTGGTTTTGGGCACACATATTTCATCAATATACTTGAACGACGCGTTTCAGCCTTCATAAAGTCTTATATTGCTTTGGAGAAAATATAAAAGTTGTAGCCCTACCTCTTGAATATCTCCACCGAAAGTTTATCACCTTGTGGACAATTACAGCTCAAGATATTGATAAAATACAGAACACCGCATTTGACTTGGTCCAAATTCGGTGGCTTGGATTTATTAGTTCGGATGGGCCCCATAAATGCCGAATCAGGATTGGGTTCCTTAATATGAAATGTATAATATTTAATTTTTGACAGGACCACAAAATTTTAGCCCATTTGGATGCACTTATTTCGTGTAAGATTCAAAACAGTGGACAGATGTCCATGGATCCATGCAATTTTGGCCCATTTTTCTTTCACTTCATCAAGGGCCCTCCAAATCACCTCCACATACATTTTAATTTTCAAAACAAGTATCATTGACCTATTTAACAGTGATAAAAACAAAATTATTGAATCAAAAATGAAGCACAATTTGATAATATTTTTATAATTTTTAATATAAAATATGTTTAGCACAGCGGTGTAAGGGTGAAAATGAAACAGTGAATCGTGGTACGATCATTAACCTATCATAGCAGGCTCCATGGGATTTTTAAAGCCCATATAGTGCCTTATTAAGTTTAAAAACATGTTCTGGATGTTTTTTATTTTCAAAACTAGGGTGTTGTTCAACATAAAATTCCTCCTGAACATATCCATTAAGAAATGCACACTTCACATTCATTTGAAATAGTTTAAAATCCAAGAATGCTGCACAATCTATAAGTATACGAATAACTTAAAGTCTAGATACTAGAGCATAAGTTTCTTCATATTCTATGAACTTTTGTTGATTATAACCCTTAGTAAAAGGTCTAGCTTTATTTCTAACTATCGCTTCATTTTCATCAAATTTGTTCTAAAAGACCCATTTTACTCTAATTACAGAAGTATCTATCTATTGTTAAACCAACATCCAAACTTTGTTTATTTCAAATTCATTGATTTTATCTTGCATGGATTTTCTTCAATCCTTCACCAAAATTCTCTTCAGGAGACTTCGGTTTGAACTGAGATAAAAATGCTAGATGATCAATCTCATTTATCAAAGAAATTCTATTCTAATTGGTTAATCTACATCACTAATGATATTATCAATTGGATGATTCTTAAGAAACAACTAATTTATTGGATTTTAAAAACTATGTTCTTCAATGATAATTTAAAAATATTCTTGAGGAATAAATTCAAAAACATATTATTTAGTTGTTCTCTAATGAGAAAAACTTTCTTACATAGGTTGAAAATCAGTTTTAAAAATAACATCTGAAGATTTAGGTTGAGTTTTTTGGAAAAAAAGGATTCGTTTTCTCAAATTTAACATGTAGTGTTTCTTAAATAGTACTTTTATTTTTATTAAAAACTTTACAATACTTACTAGTTGTAGAGTAACCTAAAAATATTACTTCATCATATTTTGGTGAAAATTTATGTAAGTTATGTTTAGTATTAAGGATGAATACTTTGAATCAAAAAAATTTGAAATAATAAAGTCTCAGTTTATTTGAAGTCCACAACTCATAAGGTGTTTTATTAATAAAAGGTCTTATTAAAACTTTATTTATAGTATAACAGGAAGTACTCACTACTTCAGCCCAAAAATGTTTATCCACCGAGTATTCACTCATCATGGATCTAGTAATCTCTTGAAGAATTATATTTCTTCTTTTGACTACACCAATTTTTTATGGAGTTCCATGTTCCTAAAATTTACACATTATAACTTTTTTACTACAAAAATTTTAAAAATCAGAATTTACAAATTCTCTACCATGATCACTATGAATATTTTTCAAGGATAGTTTTTTCTCATTTTTAACTCTGTCTACAATTTTTTTTTAAAATAAAATAAGGTTTGAGATTTATTTTCTAGAAAATAAACCCAAAAATATCTAGTGTAATCATCAACTAAAACATATACATAATATTTTACACCAATATTTCTAGTTTTTATAGGACTAAATAAGTCTATGTGAACTAATTGTAAAGCATCAAAAGTTGAGTCTTAATTAAAATACTTAAAACTTGACTTGTGTTGCTTACTATATTGACAAGGATATCAGACTTTTAAAGTATCAAACCAAAGTTCCGATAGGTCCCTTAAAAAGTCCTTTCTTAAATAACTTTGCTAAGGTTCTGAGATTAAAGTGTCATAATATTCTATTTCATAACCAAGATTGGTCTTCCATTTCACTAAGGCAAGGTATATATTATCTCTTATAGTCTTATAAGTTTAATGTGTAAGCATTCTCATACTGATTGGAAGAAAGAATAAACTCATCCTTTAAACTATGAACAATACATTTATCATTATTGAAGTTCACAAGATAAACCTCATCACATAATTGGATTATTCTAATATGGTTGGGCTTAATTCCTACAAAAAATAAAACATTTTAAATTAATTATTTTCCAAGAATAACAATACTACCTATATCAATAATTTCTCCTTGAGTACTATATCTAAAATTAACTTTGACACCTTTCATATTTATGATCATCTTAAAGAAATCTTTGTTTCCAGTCATATTTCTAGAGAAACCACTATCCATGTACCAAATTTTCTTATTGTTGGTACATTAATTATTATCTTGAAAAAAACATTAGTGTTTCGAAACCCAAACCTTCTTGTGTTAGTTATTATCAAAAAAATATGTTTTCAGGTAACTACATTTGTCCAAAATTACTATGTTGAGAAAATTTCATTTCTTTTGAAAAATAATATTTATGAAAACCTAAGGATTGAGTTTTATTTAATGATTTTTTTCTTCCAATGTCCACTACTTTGTAATTTAGTGAAAAATGGTACACTTTTCAAAACAAAATTGTTATTACTATTTTTTTATATTTGTAAAACCTACTCCAGATTCATCACTATAAGGTCTAATTTGGTTATATGTTTTATCAAATTTTCCCTACCAGTGGTAAATTTTATAAAAGATTTTTCAAGCTTGAAATTTTTTATTTTAGTTCCACAACAATTTTTTTATCCTCACTAAAACATGTATTCAAACTAAGTTTTAAAAAATTAGTTTGTAAACTATTTTTCTCAAAAATAGACTTTTCATGATATTTAAAAAGTGCATATTTTTCAAAATTAGTCTTATCAAGTTCTTTGGAATGATATGACATTTCTATATTTAAATTAGTAATCCTTGAATTTTCTTTAACAAGTTTACCTTGAGAAAATTTGTAAGATCCTGGACTTTGTGGAGGTATTTCTATTTACATTTTGGTTTAAATCTCTTAATTTTTTGTTAATGGGATGTTCAATGGGTGTATGAGGAGGTTTGGGGGGGTTCTATGTGGTTGGGACATGAAAGAAAGGGAACAATGGCCTTCCAGTGCATGTTGCATGGTTAGCTCACTGTTCAAGATAACCGTGCACCCAAACTGTGCTATCTAGAAGGAGGGGTGCATGGTTAAGTAAAACTATGCTAGGGGGAAAGCCAAACTATGTAGACTTGGTCAGAGGCATTATTCATGGTTGGTGCATGGTTTTTCAAACCATACGGAATCCCCAGGTAACCATGCGACTTGGACCCCTCTTAGATAGAGGCTGGCGCATGATTGGTGCACAGTTTGGAAAACCGTGCGGCCAAATCATGAGTCCCATTAAAAAGTGAAAAATTAATAAACTTCTACCTTAGGAATTTAGGTTCCTCACCCAATTTTTCCCCATTTCTTCTTCCAATATCCCTAATGATGAACCAAAAACCTCAAGACCTCCCAAGGATAAATCTCCTTTGATTCTAATCCGTTTTAGAGCACCGTTGGTTGCGAATCGAAGATCTGGGTGAGTCTAATCCTTCTCATATTTCTCTTTTCTATATTAGGGATTGTGGTTTCATTAATATTCTTCCAAAGCCCTAAAAAACTCTTATTTATGTGTATATTAGGTTTGGTCTTGAAAGGGTACTTGAATTTGGATCTAAGGCTATGGTTAATGGTGCATTCATCACGAGAATTTAGGTAGGTGGTCTATAAGTTATATCTCATAGTTTTGTTGTAGATTTTGTGCATGTGTAGTGGTGATATTTCTTCCCACTTGGGGCTTATTTGTTTCCTTGAGTAACATTTTTTAAAATGGATTTCTAAATGATAAGTTGAACCTCTCACAATCCCCATGGGATGTGTTGAGACTAAATGTACCATTTTATGTCCACCCATGGGGTGTACCGGCCTTCTCAAACATGGAAAATTATGATTTTAAGAATAGAAATGAATTGTGATATAATTATATCCCATGATTAACATGTTTATAGGTTGATTGAGTTGAAAAAAGGAATATTTTTAGTTATTTATAGACATTGATAATGTCATAAGCGATTATTTAGCTTAATATGAAATGAGCTAGGTGTAATAAAGTATTTTTTATATATGATTTATGAATTGTACTTAGAATGCATAAGTGGGTTAATGCATGTGAAATTTTGAACATGTTAAGTGGGTAAATTCTTGTGAATTGATAAATGTGCTAAATGGGTTAATGTATGGTAATTGATGAGAATAGGCTAATGTATGAGAATTGTTAAAAATACTTAATGGGTTTAGGAATGAGAAAAGGGAAATGGGTTAAATGGGATATACAATATAAATGGTAAATGTGCTAATGGGATTAAGGATTTATGTTCATTTATTTATTGAATGAATTATAATATTTGAATGTTATGTGTATTGTTTATGCATGGTTTATGATATGGTACATGTGGTAAATGGATAAATAATCATGTGCACATGGATTGGTGGTATGGGAGGTATTGAATTGAGATTCTATGCCCATGGATCGGGTTGGATTGAGGCTCTAAACCTCAAATCTAAATGCATAAGTTATGGATTTAGATTGAGGCTCTATGCCCCTAACAGATGTATTGGTTGAGACTTCCTAGACTGAGGCTCTAAGGTAAGCGTGACATAGTTGATTGTGAATTGGTTTCCCTTAGTGAGTTAAGGACTTGACTTAGTTCCTTGTGCATGATAAATTGATTGGTATAGGCCATAATGAAAATGATTTAAATTCTTAACCCACATATTTAATAATGATAATGGACTAAGTGATGAAAGTGAAACCAAGGATGGAAATGGTTAAAGTGAATATTTTTAACTAATGGAACCTGTGTCATGTTTATTTATCTCATCATTTAATTTTTACTTGCTTGAACTATCTGTTTAGTTTGGATATTTCATAAACACCATTGGTGGTGGCCTACCAATTTGTACTCACACCCTTCTTGGGCCCCCATTGGGTACCTGAGAAGATTTTATGGTTGTAGGTCAGGACAAGGGAAAATGCTCTATTCTAGGGAGTTGATTTAGAATTGGAATGTGTATTGATGAGGATCCAAACATGGAGTTAGGACCCAGTTTGAGGATTCAACTTTTTATTCTTATTTTGGGTTCCCCTTCACCCTTATCACTATTAGCATGACATGGAATATTTATTATTTGGTTGTGGTTTGTACCCTATTTGGGGAAATGGTTATTAATGAATGTTCTTAGTTCATTGAATATTTTTTCCTTTATTTCATATGTTATTTGATGCAGAATACTATGATAAAGATGGTATAGTCTCCCTATCTAATCCACTGGACCCTTGCTGCTAGTCAGTAACCTCTGGCGTATGGGGAGGCATTCTTGAGGTCATGTGGTGACCCAGATCGAGACATCGGTTTTGTGGCTTCCAGGTTGGATATGTTAAAAAGTGGTATCAGAGTGGACATTTTATGCTGTATTATTATTTGGGGATGGTAGATAGGAGATTAGGACTTGTCAGGTCTTGGTAATGAGTTCATTCTTGGGAGTAGCTAACCCATGTGTGGGGTAAAACCCAAGTTCCCTGGGGGGATTTTTGTTCTTGGTGTGTGTTGTTACAGTTGAATGATATTTAACCATTGGGTGATACACTTGTTGTGTGATATGACTGTTTTATGATATTTTTCTCATGACCAGAATGACATGAGGTTGTTCATTCATGCATCATCATAGGAACCTAGGGATATAAGTGGAATGCATCATGATAAACACACATGGGGTGGGTGTGTGTGACATTAAGGGTAAGATTCATTTTACTTGTTGAAAAGTTGAAGAAAAGGGTTTATAATAAAGATAATGCAAATGGTTAAATAAAAAGGAAGTAAAGGATTATTAAAGAATTATGCTTAATGAAAATGGTAGATGATTTAAAATGTTGGTTGTAATAAGTTATGGAATGAGAAATGTGTCTAAGAAGAATGATTTATGTTGTGAGTGTGGAAATGATTTTAAAAAGGTGTCTAAATGAAGACTTGTAAATATGTGTGTTAGTTTACCCTAGGTTAGCAATGACCCACAGTAGGGATGGTCGAGGGTATTTTTCTAGGTGTGATGATATCTTTTGGGATAGTGTATGAGAAATGGGATATTTATAGCTAGTGGAGAGATGCCATTTTGTGAAAATTATGGATGTTTTATGCTATGTGTTATGAGATGTGTGTTTGGAATTATAGAGAAATGCCACCGTGATGATGTGTTCTGGTTGGGCGACAAGAAGATATCACTGAGAATGCTCCACTAGAAGTGGAGTAGGGAACCCCAGAGATTCAGGGTAATAGAGGATAATAGTAGTTACATGATAAATTTTCTCATTTTAAGTAGATTATGGAAAGGGACCTAGGGTGGGTTGTTCTGAGTATGTTTGAGATGAATAGGGAGTTTCAACTATAGCACCCTATGACTTTTTCTAGAGAGGGTATAACTGAGGCAACTAAGTTCTAGATGGAGTATATCTAGAAAATCCTTGATCATCTTGATACACTCACTGAGAATAGAGTCAAGTTGGTGGTTCACATGTTGCGAGGGTAGGAAAAATGCTGGTGAAACATCTTAGTTCATACTGAGAAAGTAAAGGGTATGTTATAGAAGGGCTTCCAAGAAAAGTTTTAGGAATACTTCTATCAAGAGACCCTGAGGAAACAGAAGGCTATAGAGTTTATGAGTTTGTATTAGGGGATTATGACAGTGATGGATTATTCTATCTATTTCAACTACTTTCAATGTTTTGTTCTATATTTGGTAGGAGATGAGGCAACAATGGTGAGGAATTTCCAGGATGGAATTAGACATGATATTAAGTACATGGTGAACATCTTATGTTTAATGTGGTTTACTGAAGTAGTATATCATACCCTTATTTATAAAGGAAATATCAAGGAGGCTCCTGGTAGTGGATGTGTGGTATCAATTGGGTGATCTAGTGGTGTGGCTTTTGATGGTAGGAAGTGCCACATAGAGAGTTTTCACCAGTACAGCTGTGGATAGGGCAATCAAAAAATGGAACCAACCTAGAAGGGTAGAAATTAGGTTTTCTAATATCAGTATGGTATACCAGGACATATGCGTAGTTAGTTTCCCTGACCACTATTTGAGTTCCGAGTGTGCAGAAGGTTGGGTAATGTGTAGAGGTTCTGTAGGAACTCTCAACAGATGGGTACTGATGGAGGGACGAGGCTAGTGCAGAGTGTAGGTAGGGGGTCAATTACCCCATATCAGGCACGTAGTTAGAGTTGTACTAGTCATATCAGCTGAGGTGTTGGACATGGTACTTTGGGGAGAGAGCGTCCATACCAACAAGGATGTGTAGCACAGGGAACTCAGGTAGGGTCCCAAGGTAGAGGAATAGGTCAATTTCATGCAGTTTAGTTTACACCTGGAGGTAGCGAGGTAGGGCCATCGATTGTTTGAGGTATAATACTTATAGATTCCACGCTTTCTAGTGCTTTATTTGATACATGTGACTCAAATTATTTTATTTCTACTCAGTTTGTGGTTATGTTGGGACTAGCGGTGGAAAGTATGTGTGGGGTTATGTTGATTGATACACCGCTAGGGGTTCGAGCAGAAGATATTAAGCAGTGTAAGGGGTGTGCTCTTGAAATTGGTGGGTGCCATTTCATATAGGAATTTTTTCTACTAGAGATGACAGTCTTTGATCTGATTCTGGGCATGGAATGGTTAGTGTTATAACAAGACAATATTTAATGTTACAAGAACAAAGTAACATTCACATATCTTGAGGGAGACACTTATGTCCACCATGGTGAATGGGATGTTTAGGCAGGTCGTGCAGGGCTAGTTTTTCAATAGCTGGGTGAGATCACAACCTAAGTGGCTTGTCTTATACTTGATTATGGGGGAGTGTACTATCTTGACTTTCCTCCTTTGGTGGATTAGTTCCAGGACGTATTTTCCAAGGAATTCTTAGGGCTACCATCCGAGAGGGATGTTGATTTCATTATAGAGTTGCTACCATGAGTAGAACCAGTATCCATTCTTCCATATAGAATGTATGGCATACTTCCTTTTTATTACATAACTTTTCATTACATTTTACAAACATAGTATCTTTAAAGTCTAGTGTCTTGGAAATCAGGAACAAAAATACATGAAAACATAAAACATTATTCTAATACACTTGTAAGGCTTCATCATAAGTAAAAATTACTACATCTCATAACTAAGAGACATAAATTAAAGGAAAGGGTGAGCAAAAGGCTCAGTAAAGAAAACAAGTGAAACAGTTAACATGTGATCTTGAGAAATATTAATAAGAACATGATAAAAATCATAAAGACATGATCAATGGAAGAATAGGCATATCATGATAAAAAGAACATGAATCATAACTTGAATAAGTGGCTACAAAATTTAATTTATACATTCATGAACATATCACCAAGGTTCATCCCCAAGGTTTCATAAAAATTTCCAAGGTTATTCACCAAGGTATTGTGAAACTTGTCACCTCTAGAGATGAATTCTTTACCCAATGCATTGGAGCCCTATTAGGGAACACCCTTAATATGTCTTTATTTTCATGTGATCCACATAGATCATAATCAATCATTTCAAAAATAACCCATAGAGAATAAAATAAATGGGTTTCATTTCAAAATCGTGATGTCTTAAAAGTTCTTAAAAAAATAAGATCATTATGTCATTTATAACCCATGGAAAAGGTGTGAGGGTTATATGTATATCAATTCAAGAATAAAATAGATCAATTTTATGTCTTGATGAATACCCCTGGAAATTAAAATAGATTTTGTTATTCACATAAATAAAACAAGAAAATTCTTGAGAAAAAGAGAGAGATATTTTGAGATGAAAATTTTGCAGCATAACGACTATACCAAATTGGAGGGAATGACTTGCTATTTATAGGAAAAGTGAGGGAATTAATTATTAATTTTCAAAGGACACCTCATCGACGGTATTGGAAAAACCAAGGGCTTTACCATGGTATTTAACCATGGTATTGTACACTTGGGACACCTCATAGAATATATGACTATTTATAAGTTGACCAAAATGATTACATCATTATTATATCACTAATGATTTCATTAAACACCCAAAACTTAAAACTGTATTTTTACTATTCACCGAAAATTCAACTATTTCCAAAAAATCCCAAAAATTCACCCTAACCTAATATCGATGGTCTAAATTCAAAAATTAACTCCATTTTATTAAAATAATTTTCTAAATATTTCTAATTTAATTTTTAAATAAAATCATTATTTATTCCAAAAAAAACTTTAAAACTATAACTCATTTTGTAACACCTTAAGAAAGTAATAAAGGTACAATAAAATTATCTTATAACCATAAGAAAATAAAGTAACAATATATGATTACATTTTATGAAAATACATTTCCATTTTAAATTATTAAATTAATTATAAAATTGTAAATAAAATATTTATGACATACAAAAATACCAAATCTTATACTATGATTGTTTTTTTACTTTTAAGATGTCTAAAATGTATTTATACATTCATGGGTGAAGTTTCTATTTTTTTGGACGATTTAATATTTATTTCTATTTATACGGGTATGTTACTATTCATACTTTACTATTCACTAAAAATTAAGTTGATCTTATTAGACCCTAAATTTCTTACTAAACACAACTGTATAATACCATTTTTTGAAAATAAAATTACATTATTAATTATTTAAAGAATACAAAAATATTTTAAAATACCCCCCTTTTCCAAAATTCATCAATAATATGGTACTTCTATAAATTCATCCTATATTTATCCAGACATTTGAAATTCACACATTTTACCATAATAATAAGTAAAATTTTTATTAATACAAAAGGATTATAGAAAGTAACTAAGGCTTTGTTACATAGCCCCTTATAACACTTGTATAGGACCTAAGTGTAAGGTGTGATATGGTGATAGAATGTTGGGGTGGCTCAGATAACATTGCCCGAGTGGTGATTTCTATCAGCTTGAACTTCTCCCTTAGGCGATTCCGTTCAACCTTCACAAGTTGAAGTTCGGCTTGGGCTTGGTCCAAAGCAAATCCCAGTGATGCTACCTCCTTACCAAGCTCTGACAGATGGACTTCATATGGCCTGAGTCAACTGGATGATGCCATCAACTCTTCTTTATGTATTAATTAACCAAGATCAATTTTATTTATAAACAATAATCCTAACATTAAGATTTTAGTTTCCAATGGTCATATTGACCGAAAGTCATATAATAGTCGAAACCCAATGGTATCACTTCATTAATTGAAGGATATAGTTTTTTGGATTATAAAAATGAAATAACACACAAATTTAAGAAACAAATATTTTTCAAAAGTTTGGGTTGTTACGTTCTTACCCCCTTATGAAATTTCGTCCCCGAAATTTTAACTCGTACCCTCATAAGAGAAAAGGTGTGGGTATTTATGCCTCATAGATTCCTCCAGTTCCCACACGGCTTCTTTGCATTTGTGGTTCCTCCACAACACCTTAAAAAGGTGGGTAGTCTTGTTGCATAGAACCTTGTCTCTACGATCCAAGATCTCCACCGGATGCTCCTCATAAGAGAGGTAATGTTCCAGTTGTACCACCTCTGGGTTTAGTACATGTGAAGGGTCAGGTATGTACTTCCTCAAGAGGGATACGTGGAAGAAATCATGAACTTGTGATATATTTGGAGGAAGTGCAAGCCGATAGGCCACTTCTCCCACACGATCAAGGATTTCATAGGGGCCAATGTACCTAGGGATGATCTTACCTTTCTTCCCAAACCTCATGACTCTCTTCCAAGGTGAAATATGAAGAAATAGTTTGTCACCAACATCAAACTACAAGTCCCTTTATCGATTGTCAGTATAGCTCTTCTGCCGACTCTGAGTAGCCTTAATGTGTTGCTAGATGGTGTGGACTTTTTCTGCCATCTCCTACACAAGATCAGACCCAAGAAGCTTTCTCTCACTAGCTTCATCCCAACAGGTAGGAGTTCTACATTACTTCCCTTATAGAGATTCATAGGCTTCCATTTGAATGCTCGAGTGAAAGCTTTTGTTGTAAGAGAACTCAACTAAAGGTATAAGTTGATCGCATCAAACTTTAAATTCCATTGAGCATGTTCTTAGCATTTCCTCGAGTGTTTGAATAGTACTTTTAGATTGGACATCAGTTTTATGGAGATAGGCTGTACTGAAATTCAATTCAGTGCTCAGAGCATGTTGAAGAATTCTCCAGAATTTTGATGTGAACCTTGGATCATGATCATATACGATAGAAAGTGGAACTCCATGCAGCCTTACCACTTCCTTCACGTAAATCCTGGCAAGTTGATCAAGAGATAAATATTCCCAGATAGAGATAAAATGGGTAGTCTTGGTGAGATGGTCTATAATAATCCATATCTCATTATTTACTTTGAAAGTTCTCAGGAGACTAGTGAAAAATTCCATAGTGATATTGTCCCACTTCCATGCTGGTATGTGTAGTGGTTGCAATACCCCTTTAGGAAGTTGTGCTCTGTATTCACTTGCTAACATACTAGGCACCATGAAGTGTATTCAATAGTTTCTATTTTCATATTATCCCACCAATAATGATCACGAAGGTCCCTATACATTTTCGTGCTCCCAGGATGTATATAGAAAGTAGAGTTTTGAGATTCATCCACCAGCTCCTTTATTTTCAGAATAGATGGAACACATAGTCTTGTATGAAATTTCTGTACACCTTCTTGATCAATATTGAACTCATGAAACTTTCCATCCTTTACAGCCTCAAAATTCTTCTGTAACAAAGGTTCTTCTTTTTGAACTTTCTTGATCTTCTCTAGTATTGACGGTTGGGAAATCATTTGGGTTAGGGTTGATGATGTGCCTTCCCTTATAATTCCCATGTATAGATTTACCAGGCCATTGATCAAAGGATATTTTTGAATCCTCATCATAGAAAGAACAACTGGGTCTTTCATGCTTAATGCATCAACAACTTTGTTTGCTATTCTGGGATGATAATGAATTGAACAATCATAGTCTTTAAGAAGTTACAACCATCTACTTTGTCTCATGTTCAATTAATTTTGTGTGAAAATATACTTCAAACATTGATGGTCTATGTATATATCACATTTATAAAAAAAATGAATCCTTCTCCACTTGAGGGAAGAGTTAACATGGGTGTAGTAACCAATATCTTCTTCAGCTCTTGGAAACTTTCCTCACACTACTTTGTCCAAATGAACTTGACCCCTTTTTGAGTTAACTTGGTTAATGGATTAGAAAGTCATGAAAAGTTTTTCACAAACCTCTTATAATATCCCGATAAACCAAGGAAACTATGAATATCAGTTATTGTTGTAGGTTGAGGCCACTCCTCTATAAATTTTGTCTTTTAAGGGTCAACTATGATTCCTTCATTGGTAATAATGTTCCCTAAGAAAGAAACCTATTGTAATAAGAATTCACATTTGCTGAAATTTCCAAAAACCCTCTCCTTCCATAGAGTTTTCAAAATAACCCTTAGATAATCCTCATGATCCTCGCGAATTTTGGAATATATTAGAATATCATCAATAAAAACTGGAACAAAGTTATTAAGGTAGTCCTTAAAGACTCTATTCATAAAATCCATAAAAATTGTAGGTGCATTAGTCAGTCCGAAGGTCATAACAACAAACTCATAATGCCCATATCTTGATCGGAAGGTAGTTTTTGGAATATATTCTTTCTTCACCCTCAATTGATGATAACCAGAATGAAGATCAATCTTAGAGAAGAATTGAGCCCCACAAATTTCATCAAATAAGTCATCAATTCTTGGAAGAGGGTATTTTTTCTTTACTGTGATCCTGTTCAGTTATCTATAATCAATTCATATCTACATTGATCTATCCTTTTTCCTCATAAAGAGAACTGGTGCTCCCCAAGGAGACACACTCGGTCGGATAAACCCCTTCTCCAAAATATCTTGCAATTGTTTCTTTAATTCCTCCAGCTCCATATTTTCCATCCTATATGGGGTCTTTGATATCGAATGAAATCCAGATACAAGTTTAATAGAGAACTCTACCTCTCTTTTAGGGGGAGGTTCGAGTAACTCCTCAGGAAATACGTCAACGTATTCCTGGAAAATGGGGACATTTTCTATCGTTAAACTCTCATCTTTTTCTTCTTCTTCACCAATTAACTCCATAAAGAAGGATATTGGGGGTTCTTATAGACAAAGATCGGGTTTAGATATCTATCCTTGGAAGATAACTGTAGGATTTCCATTCAAGACTACTGATATTTCCTTACTTCTGAATTTGATATTAGAATTATACTTTGAGAGCCAGTCCATACCTAGTATAATATCGAATTCTAGCATGGGAATGACTACTAGATTTGTGATAAGATCGTGATCCCCAAAGTAAATACTAGAGTTTCTAAACACTGATGATGCTTGTATTATCCCACTAGGAGTCTTGACTGATAACTCTACTTTTAGCAAGTCGGGGGTTGATTATAAATTATTTGTAAACTTAGAGGAAATAAAAGAATACGTAGAACCAGAATCAAACATAGTACTTGTTAGCTTTGAGGGAAAAATAAGAGTACCTACTACCACATAATTCAGAGATTCAACTTCAACTGTAATGATATAAAAAGCACGACCTTTCTCCCTTGGACTTTGCTGAGGCTGATGGTGGTTCCCCTCCACTTCCATCTAATTTGGAAATTGATTGGGAAAGTTCCCAAGTTGTCTGCACTTAAAGCACTAGACATCAGGTTGGGCCCACACCATCTTCCCATTTTCATTAGTGTTTGGAAGTTGAGGTTTCACCTGACTACAAAAATTCCTCACAATATGGCCATCTTCTCCACACTTGTAGCATTTACCACTCCCTAGAAGGTAGTTCCCCGAATGCTTCTTCCCACATTTATTACACATGGGACATTTCACTTTCTTACCTACTCTTCCCTAATCAAAATTCCTCCCTAAGCTGGGCTTCATCGATCTCTTCTTGTCGTTGGATTTATGTGACCACTGTGTCTCAACAAACTCCAGTTCTACTTTCATCGCACTTTGCACAATATCCTCATAGCTGTCATAGTCTCAATTGGATAGATTCTTCTACAAATGAGGTCTCAGTCCATCGAAGAATCTATCAACCTTACCACTAGGATCCATGAAAAAGATTGAGGTATAACGTGAAAGCCTTGTGAAGTTCATATCGTAGCTTCCCACAAATTCATTCACTTTCTACTTCAACTCGGGAAACTTCTTTTCCATTATTGTTCTCATGGAATGATGGAAATAATTTCTGAAGAAGATCCCTGTAAACTCTTCCCACTCCATATATTCAACCTCTACTATTTCCCTCATGTTTTTAATCAGTTCCCACCACTGATCAAATTCTTCTTCTAAGCGATAGTCAGCCAGGGTGACCTTATCTTGCTCTGAACAATGAAGCACATAAAATATCTTCTTTATAGAGCTGATCAACTGTTCAAAAATCAATGGGTTAGTCGATCCACTGGAATTTGGTGGTCGTTGATGCATAATGGACTCAACAGAATGTTGTTCCCTTCGCGATGAGATCGTTCGATCATCTTGATTCAAGTTATTTCCCAAAACTTGAGTAAGTTAGTTCATCATTCCCCTGAATGTTTCCATTCCGACTTCCATCGGAGGACTGTCAGGGCATGGTCCATTACAATCACCATTTGCACGGTTCCTCCTATTTCCCACCATTTTCTAAAATAATAAAATCTTAGTGAGAAACTTATTTCATTTACAAATCTTTTATCTATAAAGAATTTTATGTCTTAAAACTTCATGCTCAAACAATTACATTTCTCTACAATTCCTTCATAATGATTAATTAAAAGCTTGTGATTAACCAAACACATCCCCTAGGAGTGTCGTAACCAAGAGTGAATAAAGGACTATTTTTGTGCACCAGTTCCCGTTTGAGTCCAGCTCAAAGAGGTGTTTTTGGGTTTTAACCCTATGTACATCTGTGCCAGAGCCGCCTCTACCTACTCGTATTGATACATGGATGTATTTGCTTGATAAACCACTTACTCAATACTGAACAAAATACCAAGAAGTTTTTCTACATTTAAACTTTTCTATAGGGTTCTTCCTAAAGTTTTCATAGCCTAATTTCCATAAATAACTAAACTATCCTTTGATACCAGCTATGACATCCCACCTATTTATTACATAACTTTTCATTACATTTTACAAACAGAGGATCTTTAAAGTCTAGTGTCTTGGAAATCAGGGACAAAAATACATGAAAAAAAAATTATTCTAATCCACTTATAAGGATTCATCATAAGTTCATCCTAAGTAAAAATTACTGCATCTCATAACCTGAAGAAATACATCAAAGTAAAGGGTGAGTAGAAGGCTCAGTAAGGAAAATAAGTGAAACAGTTGACATGTGATCTTGAGAAATATTAATAAGAACATGATAAAAATCAAAAAGAAATGAGAAATGAAATAATAGGTATATAATGATAAAAATAACATGAATCATAACTTGAATATGTGGCTACAACATTTCATTTATACATTCACGGACATATCACCAAGGTTTATCCCCAAGGTGTCATAAAAATTTCCAAGGTTATTCACCAAGGTATCATGAAACTTGTCAACTCTAGAGATAAATTATTTACCCAATGCATTGGAGCTCTATCAGAGCACACCCTTAATATGTATTTATTTTCATTTTATCCACATAGATAATAATCAATCATTTCATAAATTAACCATAGATAATAAAAAAAATGGGTTTCATTTCAAAATCGTGACATTTTAAAAGTTCTTAAAAATAAGATCATTATATCATTTATAACCCATGGAAAGGGAGTGAGGGTTATATGTATGTCAATTCCAGAATAAAATAGATCAATTTTATGTCTTGATGAATACCCATAGAAATGAAAATATATTTGGGTATTCACATAAATCAAACAAGAGAATTCTTGAGAAAAAGAGAGAGAGATTTTGAGACGAAAATTCTGCATCATAACAGCTATACAACACGGTTTTAGAAAACATTGAAAAGAGAGGGGACAAGGGTAAAAAACTCATAAATAATTCATAATACAGTATTTATATATAATAAGATCATGTCATAGATATTTTAATGACATACCACATGAAAAGGAAACATGAAAGAAAAGAGAAGGTGTGATTTCTTTTACGAAAAATTCGGGATCCTAACGACGTCACTTAAAAATTCAGAAAATCAATTGATGAGAGAGGAAAGGGTCTCTCATAATTTGGACATGAAATGGAAAGTAGTAAATATATATAAGAACAATACCCACATAATAAAATGGAACTATAAGACATAACATAAATGAATTAACGACTTAAAAGAGGAGGGTGAAAGATTCTCTTACCTTGAAGAGTAACTTTGAAAGTTTGAAGGTCAGGACCTTGGGAGGCTCGAGGGAACCTTGGAAGGACTCCTTGGGAGGTAAAAAGACTAGAAATTTATCTAGGAGGATTTTGGAATGAAATTAATGAGGGAATGGCTTGGTATTTATAGGAAAAGTGAGGGAATTAATTATTAATTTCCAAGGGACACCTCATTGGCGGTATTGGAAAAACCAAGGGATTTACCATGGTATTTAACCATGGTATTGGAAACTTGGGACACCTCATAGAATATATGACTATTCATAAGTCGACCAGAATGATTACATCATTATTAAATCACTAATTATGTCATTAAACACCCAAAACTTAAAACTGTATTTTTAATATTCACCGAAAATTCAACTATTTCAGAAAAATCCCAAAAATTTACCCTGACCTAATATCGATGCTCTGAATTCAAAAATGAAATCAATTTTATGAAAATAATTTTCTAAATATTTTTAATTTAGTTTTTAAATAAAATAGTTATTTATTCCAAAAATAAAACTTTAAAACTATAACCCATTTTGTAACACCTAATCAGGGTCCCATAAAATTATCGTATAACCATAAGACAATAAAGTAACAATATATGATTACATTTTATGAAAATAAATTTCTATTTTAAATTATTAAATTAATTATAAAATTTTAAATAAAATATTTATGACATACAAAAATACCAAAACTTATACTATGATCATTTTTTCACTTTTAAGATGTCTAAAATGTATTTATACATTCATGGATGAAGTTTCTATTTTTTGGCTGATTTACTATTTATTACTATTCATACGGGTATGTTATTATTCATACATTACTATTCACTAAAAATTAAGTTGATCTTGTTAGACCCTAAATTTTTTACTAAACACAACTGTAGAAGACCATTTTTTGAAAATAAAATCACATTATTAATTATTTAAAGAATACAAAAATATTTTTAAATACCCCTTTTTTCCAAAATTCATCAATAATATGGAACTTATATAAATTCATCCAATATTTATTCAGACATTTTAAATTCACAAATTTTACCATAATAAGAAGTAAAAATTTTACTTATACAAAAGGATTACAGAAAGTAACTAAGGCTTCATTACATAGCCCCTTATAACACCTACATATGACCTAAGTGTAAGGTGTGCTATGGTGATAAAATTTTGGGGTGGCTCAGACAACATTTCCCAATAGGTGATTTATATTAGCTTGAACTTCTCCCTTAGGTGATTCTATTCAAGCTTCACATGTTGAAGTTCGGCTTGGGCTTGGTCCAGAGAAAATCCCAGTGATGCTACCTCCTTCCCAAGCTCTGACAGATGGACTTCATATGGCCCGAGTCAACTGGATGATTCCATAAAATCTTCTTTATGTATTAATTAACCAAGATAACTTGTATTTATAAACAATAATCCTGACATTAAGAGTTTAGTTTCCAACGATCATATTGACCAACGATCATATAACAGTCGAAACCCAATGGTAACACTTCATTAATTAAAGGCTGTAGTTTTTTAGAGTATAAAAATGAAATAACACACAAATTTAGGAAACAAATATAATTAAAAAGTTTGGGTTGTTACATTATTCCCCCCTTAAGAAATTTCATCCTTGAAAATTTAACTCGTACCCTCAGAAGAGAGAAGGTGTGGGTACTTTGTCCTCTTAGATTCCTCCGGTTCCCACGTGGCTTCTTCGCAATTGTGGTTCCTCCACAACACCTTAAAAATGTGGGTAGTCTTGTTGCATAGAACCTTGTCTCTAGGATTCAAGATCTCCACCGGCTGCTCCTCATAAGAGAGGTCATGTTCCAGTTGTACCACCTCTGGGTTTAGTACATGTGAAGGGTCGGGTATATACTTACTCAAGAGGGATACATAGAAGAAATGATGAACTTGTGATAGATTTGGAGGAAGTGCAAGCCGATAGGCCACTGTTCCCACACGATCAAGGATTTCATTGGGGCAAATTTACCTAGGGATGAGCTTACCTTTATTACCAAACCTTTGGACTCTCATACAAGGTGAAATCTAAAGAAATACTTTGTCACCAACATCAAAATCCAAGTCCCTTCAACGGTTTTCGGCATATCTCTTCTACCAACTCTGAGTAGCCTTAATGTGTTACTGGATGGCGTGGACTTTTTCTGTCATCTCTTGCACAAGATCCAGCCCAAGAAGATTTCTCTCACCAGATTCATCCAAACAAGTAGAAGTTCTAAATCACTTCCCATGTAGAGCTTCATGGGGTGCCATTTGAATGCTTGAGTGGAAGCTGTTGTTGTAAGAGAACTCAACTAAAGGGATATGTTGATCCCATCCACCTTTAAATTCCATTAAGCATGTTCTAAGAATTTTCTCGAGTGTTTGAATGGTCCTTTCAGACTATCCATTAGTTTTATGGTGATAGGCTATACTGAAATTCAATTCAGTGCTCAGTGCATGTTGAAGACCTATCCAGAATTTTGATGTGAACCTTGGATCATGATTTGATACGATAGAAAGTGGAACTCCATGCAGCCTTACCACTTCCTTCACGTAAATCCAGGCAAGTTGATCAAGAGAGAAATCTTCCCTGATAGAGATAAAATGGGTAGTCTTGGTGAGACGGTCCACAATAACCCATATATCATTATTTCATTTGAAAGTTCTTGGGAGACCAGTGACGAAGTCCATAGTGATATTGTACCACTTCCATGCTGGTATGGGTAGTGGTTTCAATACCCCTTTAGGAAGTTGTCACTTTGCCTTTGCTTTCTGACATACCAGGAACCTTGGAGTGTATTAATCAATTTCTCTTGTCATATTATCCCACCAATAATGATCATGAAGGTCCCTATACATTTTTGTGCTCCCAGGATGTATAGAGAAAGTGGATCTACAAGCTTCATCCATCAGTTCCTTCTTTATTTTTGGAAGAGATAGAACACATAGTCTTTTAAGAAATTTCAGTACACCTTATTGATCAATATTAAACTCAGGAAACTTTCCATCCTTTACAGCCTCAAACTTCTTCTGTAAAAAAGGATCTTCTTTCTGAGATTTCTTGATCTTCTATAGTAATGACAATTGAGAAATCATTTGGGTTAGGGTTGATGATGTCCCTTCCCTTATAATTCCCATGTAATTATTTACTAGGTCATTGATCAAAGGATATTTTTGAATCATCATCATGGAAAGAACAACTAGCTCTTTCCTGCTTAATGCATCAGAAACTTTGTTTTCTCTTCTGGGATGATAATGAATTGAACAATCGTAGTCTTTAAGAAGTTCCAACCATCTCCTTTGTCTCATGTTAAATTCCTTTTGTGTGAAAATATACTTCAAACATTGATGTTATGTGTATATATCACATTTCTCCCCATAAAGATGGTGCCTCCATATATTCAGAGTAAAAATGACCACAGCTAGCTCCAGATCATGCATAGGATAGTTCTGCTCATGAGTCTTCAGCTATCAAGATGCATAAGCAATGACTTTGTCATTTTTCCCGAGGGCTCACCCAAGACCTTTAAGAGATGCATTGCTTAAAATAATTAATCCTTCTCCAATTGAGGCCAGAGTTAACACAGGTGTAGTAACCAATATCTTATTCATCTCTTGGAAACTTTCCTCACACTCCTTTATCCAAATGAACTTGACCCCTTTTAGAGTTATCTTGGTTAATGGATTAGAAAGTCATGAATTTTTTTTCACAAACCTCCTATAATATTCCTCTAAACCAAGGAAACTACGAATCTCAGTTATTATTGTAGGCTGAGGCCACTCCTCAAAAACTTTTTTCTTTGTAGGGTCAACTGTGATTCCTTCATTGGTAACAATGTGCCCCAAGAAATAAACCTTTTGTAACCAGAATTCACATTTGCTGAACTTTCCAAAAATCCTCTCCTTCGATAGAGTTTTCAAAATAACCCTTAGATGATCCTCATGCTCCTCGCTAATTTTGGAATATATCATAATATCATCAATAAAAACTACCAGAAAGCTATTAAGGTATTCCTTAAAGACTCTATTCATAAAATCCATAAAAATTTCAGGTGCATTAGTCAATCCGAAGGGCATAACAACAAACTCATAATTCCCATATCTTGAACGGAAGGTAGTTTTTGGAATATCTTCTTTCTTTACCCTCAATTGATGACAAATAGAATGAAGATAAATCTTAGAGAAGAATTGAGCCCCATGAATTTGGTCAAATAAGTCATCAATTCTTGGAAGAGGGTATTTGTTCTTTACTGTGATCCCGTTCAGTTTTCTATAATCAATGCATAACTGCATCGATCCATCCTTCTTCCTCACAAAGAGAACTGGTGCTCCCCAAATAGACACACTCGGTCGGATAAAAACCTTCTCTAAAAGATCTTGGAATTGTTTCTTTAATTCCTCCAACTCCACATTTTCCATCCTATGCGGGGTCTTTGATATCGAATGAGAACCAGGTACGAGTTCAATGGAGAACTCTACCTCTCTTTCTAGGGGAGGTCTGGGAAAATCCTCAGGAAATACGTCAATGTAATCCTGGACGATGGCGACATTTTATATCGTTAAACTCTAATCTCCTTCTTCTTCTTCATCACCAATCAACTCCATAAAGAAGGATATAGGGGGTTCTTCTAGACAAAGATCAGGTTGAGATATCTCTCCTTAGAAGATAACTGTAGGTTTTCTATTCAAGACTACTGATATTTCCTTACTTCTGCATTTGATCTTAGCATTATACTTTGAGAGCTAGTCCATCCTAAGTATAATGTCAAATTCCAACATGAGAATGACTACTAGATTTGTGATAATATTGTGCTCACCAAAGTAAATACTAGAGTTTTTAAACACTAACGATGCTTGGATAATCCCACCAGGAGTATTGAATGATAACTTTACTTTTAGCAAGTCGAGGGTTGATTCTAAATTCTTTGTAAAGTTGGATAAAATAAAGGACCGTGCATAACTAGAATCAAACAAAGTAATTGCTAGATTTGAGAGAAAAATAAGAGTACCTTCTACCACATAATTTGGAGATTCAACTTTAGCTATCGTGATAACAAAAGCACAACCTTTATCCATTGGCCTTTGTTGAGGATGATGGTGGTTCCCCTCCACTTCCCTCGGATTTGGACAGTGATTGGAAAAGTTCCCAAGTTGTCTTCACTTAAAACACTGGACATCAGGTAGGTCCTGTACCATCTTCCCCTTGTCATTAGTGTTTGGAAGTTGAGGTTTCACCTCACTATGAAAATTCCTCACTATATGGCCATCTCCTCCACACTTGTAGCATTTCCCGCTCCCGAGCAGGCAGTTCCCTGAATGCTTATTCCCACATTTATTATATATGGGACATTGCACTTTCTTTCCTCCTCTTCCCTGAACAAAATTCCTCCTTAATATGGGCTCCATAGATCTCTTCTTGTCATTGGATTTATGAGACCACTGCATCTCACCAAACTCCAGTTCGACTATCATCAAACTCCACATAATCTCATCATAGCTGTCATAGTATTAGTTGGATAGATTCTTCCATAGATGAGGTCTCATTCCACTAAAGAATCTATCAACCATACCACTAGGATCCATGAAAAATCTTGAGGTATAAAGTGAAAGCCTTGTGAAGTTCATCTCGTAGCTTCCCACAGATTCATTCTCCTTCTGCTTCAGCTCGAGAAACTCCTTCTCCATTCTTGTTCTCATGGAACGAGGGAAATATTTACTGAAGAATATCCCTCCAAACTCTTCCCACTCAATATATCCAACTCTACTCTTTGCCTCGTGTTTTTAACCATTTCCCACCACTGATAAGCTTCTCCTTCTAAGCGATAGACAGCCTGGGTGACCTTCTCTTGCTCGGAACAACGAAGCACTGAAAATATCTTCTCTATAGAGCTAATACACTGTTCAGAAATCAATGGTCCAGTCAATCCATTGAAGGTTGTTCGTCGTTGATGCATAATGGTCTCAACATAATTTTTTTATCTTCACGGTGAGGTCAGTATCTCATCTTGACTCAAGTTATTTCCCAAAACTTGAGTTAGTTGGTTCATCATTCGCATGAATGTTTCCATTCCGACTTCCATCGAAGGGCCATCAATGCATGGTCCATTATGATCACCATTTTCATGGTTCCTCCTATTTACCGATATTTTATAAAATAATAAAACCTTAGTGAGAAAATTATTTCATTTACAAATATTTTAACTACAAAGAATTTTATGTCTTAAAACTTCATGCTTAAACAATTACATTTCTCTACAATTCCTTCATAATGATTAATACAAAGATTTTTATTAACCAAACATATCCCCCGGGAGTATCGTAACCAAAATTTCAGCAATGCCCGTTGTCATGAACTAGTTCTCGTTCGAGTCTAGCTCGAAGAGGTGTTTTTGGGTTTTACCCCTATGTACATCTGTGCCAGAGCCCCCTCTTCCTACTCATATCCAGATAGGGATGTATTTTCTTGATAAACCACTTACTCAATACTCACCAAAATACCAGGAATTTTTAATATATTTAAACATTTATATAGGGTTCTTCCTAAAGTTTTCATAGCCTAATTTCCATAAATAACTAAACTATACTTTGATACCAACTATGACATCCTACCTTTTTATTACATAACTTTTCATTACATTTTACAAATAGAGGATCTTTAAAGTCTAGTGTCTTGGAAACTAGGGAAAAAAATACACGAAAACATAAAACATTATTCTAATCCACTTGTAAGGCTTCATCATAAGTTCATCCTAATTAAAAATTACTGCATCTCATAACCTGGAGACTTACATCAAAGTAAAGGGTGACCAGAAGGCTTAGTAAGGAAAAAAAGTGAAACAGTTGACATGTGATCTTGAGCAATATTAATAAGAACATGATAAAAATCATAAAAACATGAGAAATGGAAGAATAAGAATATCATGATAAAAAGAACATGAATAATAACTTAAATATGTCGATACAAAATTTCATTTAGACATTCACGAACATATCACCAAGGTTCATCCTTAAGGTGTCATAAAAATCACCAAGGTTATTCACCAAGGTATTGTGAAACTTGTTATCTCTAGAGATTAATTATTTACCCAATGCATTGGAGTAATATCAAAGTGCACCCTTAATATGTATTTATTTTCATGTGAGAAACATAGATCATAATCAATCATTTCATAAATAACCCATAGATAATAAAATAAATGGGTTTCATTTCAAAATCATGACATTTTAAAATTTCTTAAAAATAAGATCATTATGTCATTTATAACCCATGGAAAGGGTGTGAGGGTTATATGTATGTCAATTCCAGAATCAAATTGATAAATTTTATGTATTTATCAATACCCATAGAAATAAAAATAGATTTGGGTATTCACATAAATCAAACAAGATAATTCTTGGGAAAAAGAGAGATAGATTTTGAGACAAAAATTCTGCAGCATAACGACTATAAAACATGGTTTTGGAAAACATTGAAAAGAGAGGGGACAAGAGTAAAACACTCATAAATAATTAATAATACAGTATGGGTACATAATGAGATCATTTCATATATATTTTAATGACATTCCACATGAAAAGGTAACATTTAAGAAAAGGGAAGGTGTGATTTCTTTTACGAAAAATTCGGCAGCCTAACGACGTCACTTAAAAATTCAGAAAATCAATTGATGAGTGAGGAAAGGGTATCTCATCATTTGAACATGAAATGGAAATTAGTAAATATATATAAGAACAATACCCCACATAATAAAACAGAACTATAAGACATAACATAAATGAAGTCATGATTTAAAAGAGGAGGGTGAAATATTCTCTTATCTTGAAGAGTAACTTCAAAAGCTTGAAGGTAAGGAGCTTGGGAGGCTTGAGGGAACCTTGGGAGGAATACTTGGGAGGTAAAAAGACTATAACATCATTTATGAGGATTTTGGAATTAAATTAATGAGGGAATGACTTGGTATTTATAGGAAAAGTGAGGGAATTAATTATTAATTTCCAAGGGACAACTTATCGGTGGTATTGGAAAAACCAAGGGCTTGACCATGGTATTTACCCATGGTATTGGCCACTTGGGACACATCATAGAATTTATTACTATTCATAAGTTGACCAGAATGATTAAATCATTATTACATCACTAATGATGTCATTAAACACCTGAAAATTAAAATTGTATTTTTACTATTCACCAAAAACTCAACTATTTCATAAAAATCCCAAAAATTCAACCCAAACTAATATCGATGATCTTAATTAAAAAATGAAATCCATTTTATGAAAATAATTTTCTAAATATTTTTAATTTAAATTTTAAATAAAATCCTTATTTATTCCAAAAATACAACTTTAAAACTATAACTCATTTTGTAACACCTTAAGAAAGTAATCAAGGTCCCATAAAACTATCGTATAACCATAAGAAAATAAAGTAACAATATATGATTACATTTTATGAAAATAAATTTCCATTTTAAATTATTAAATTAATTATAAAATTGTAAATAAAATATTTATGACATACAAAAATACCAAACCTTATACTATGATCATTTTTCCACTTTTAAGATGTCTAAAATGTATTTATAAATTCATGGGTGAAGTTTCTATTTTTTTGGCTGATTTACTATTCATCACTATTCATCACTATTCATATGGGTATGTTACTATTCATACTTTACTATTCACTAAAAATTAAGTTGATCTTATTAGACCCTAAATTTATTACTGAACACAACTGTATAAGACCATTTTTTGAAAATCAAATCAAATTATTAATTATTTAAAGAATAAAAAATATTTTAAAATACCCATTTTTTCCTAAATTCATCAATAATATGGAACTTCTATAAATGCACCCTATATTTATCTGGACATTTGAAATTCACAAAATTTACCATAATAATAAGTAAAAATTTTATTTATACAGATTATAGAAAGTAACTAAGGATTTGTTACATAGCCCCTTATAACACCTGCATAAAACCTAAGTGTAAGGTGTGCTATGGTGATAGAATCTTGGGGTGGCTCGGACAACATTGCCCGAGTGGTGATTTCTATCAGTGTGAACTTCTCCGTTAGGTGATTCCGTTCAATCTTCACATGTTGAAGTTCAGCTTGGGCTTGGTCCAGAGCAAAGCTTAGTGATGCTTCCTCCTTCCCAAGCTCTGACATATGGGCTTCATATGGCCCGAGTCAACTAGATGATGCCACCAAATCTTATTTCTGTATTAATTAACCAATATCACTTGTATTTATAAAAAATAATCGTAACATTAAGATTTTAGTTTCCAATGGTCATATTGACCAACGATCATATAACAGTCAAAACCCAATGGCATCACTTCATTAATTAAAGGATATAGTTTTGTGGAGTATAAAAATGAAATAACACACAAAAATAGGAAAAATTTTATTCAAAATTTCAGGTCGTTACAGAATGGCACTGAAAAAACTCTAAGAACTTAAAACTCAGTTGGAGAATGTGGAGAATAAAGGGTTTATTCATCCTAGTATGTCACCTTGGGGATCTCCAGTGTTTTTTTCTAAGAATGCTGATGGGTTGTTGCAATTGTGTGTTGATTATAGGAAACTGAATCATATTATAGTTAAGAATAGATACCCTCTTCCTATAATTAATGATCTTTTTTGAATAGCTGATTGTTGATATAGTGTTCTCTAATATTGATTTGAGATTGAGGTACCATTAGATGTGGGTGAGACCTTATCATGTGTTGATGACTACCTTCAGGAGTAGGTGTGTGTTGTATGAGTTTTTTGTGATGCTTCTCGTGTTGACCAATGCATTGACATTATTTATGGATCTAATGAACCAAATCTTTCACCCTTACCTAAACCAATTTTTAGTTTTCTTTATTGAGGACATCTTGGTGAACTCTAAGATTCACGACAATCATTCCAAACCTCTTGATATCTTCCCGAGTAAACTAAGAGAGCATAGGCCATATGCCAAGCTATCCAAATGTAATTTATGTATTGATAGAGTGAATTTCTTGGGTCACATTATCTCTGAGGAAGGCGTATTAGTGGACCTGGAGAAAGTGTAGATAATTGTGTCTTGGGATCAGCCCAAGAATGTTTCTGATATTTTGAGTTTTCTAGGTTTCACCAATTATTACCAAAGGTTCATCAAAGACTTTTCCCATTTGAAAATGGAACTTTAATTCTTGACCAAGAAAGACATCAAGTTTAAGTGGATCGAGGCATGTGAGAATTCTTTCTAAGAGTTAAGGAATAGGTTGACTGCCACAACAATTCTAGTCTTACCCGAGTCAGGAAAAGGGTATATCATGTTTTGTGATGTGTCTGGTGTGGGGATCAAGGCAGTTTTAATGAAATATGATTGGGTGGTTGCATATGGGTCATGATAGTTGAGATATTAGGAAATAAATTACCCTACACATTATCTTTAATTGGATGTGGTGGTTTATACCTTAAAATATTGGCAACATTACTTGTTGGGAGAGTGGTTCATAGTATAAATAGATCATAAAATCCTTAAGTACATATTCTCCCAACATGATTTGAATCATTTTCAATATATATGGGTAGAGTACATGTAGTCTTTTGACTTTGAGATGGTTTACACATTGAGAAAGGGAAACAATGTTGCAGATTCCTTGAATTAGAAGACTCAAAATCAAGCGGTTCAGGAATCATGTTCTGAATGGAAGATGATGGCGTTGTTTGTTGAGATGCACCTTGAGGTAAAAAATGACCAAGGATAGGTGAACCTTTCATCCCTAGTTGTTTATTCTATGATTCTAATATGGATTAAGTAATGGAGTTATGAGGATCCTGAATGTTTGGATTTAAGGAAAAGTTTTAAATTTGTGGAGATACCTTCTAGTTTTACCATTAGAGATGATGGGATCATTTATGTTTGTGGCTATGTGGTTGTGCCAACATGAATTCATGAAGAGTTGATGTGTGAGTTTCATGAATTGAAGTGGGAAGTGCATCCTATATTGACTAAGATGTATCATGATCTTCGTAGGTAGTATTGGTTGCCAAGAATGAAGAAAGTGGTCACAATTTTTGTGGAATGATTCCTTACCTTTCAGTAAGTGAAGGATGAACATCCACAACTATGTGGTTTGTTACAACCTTTGACCATTTTAGAATAAAATTGGGATTATGTGATGATAGATTTCATGGTAGTACTTCTGAGGATGCCTCATAAGAATGATGCAATTCAGGTTGTTTTGGACAAGTTGACTAAGGTGATTCATTTCTTGCCGATTCGAGAGAATTTCACCATGGTCCAGTTGGGTGAGTTATAAATTTGATAGACAATACGATTGCACGGGGTGCTGTGTACTATAGTTTTAAACCATGATCCGTGTTTTACATCGCACTTCTGGTAAGTATTATAGAAGGTGCTTCATACTTATGTGTTTTTGAGTATTTATTTCCACCCGGAGATGGACGGGTGGTCGGAGCATACTATTTAGGTATTAGAGGACATGTTGAGGTCTTGCGTACTAGATTTTGGTAGATCATTGGAAAATAATTTTGTGCTTGTTGAGTTTTCTTACAATAATAGTTACCAGGATATGATTCAGATGGTACTATTTGAGGCACTTTATGGTAGGTCATGCAGATCTCTGTTGTGTTGGTTAGAGGTTGGGGAATCAGAGTTTTTGGGATTGAGTCTCATGCAGAAGACATAAGAACATATAAATTTGATTAAAAAATGTATGGAAATATCTCATAGTAGTAAGAAGTAACATGTGATGGTATAGTGGTATGAACAATGTCTTTCTTATGTCACAAATTCAGTAGTATCACCCTGAACCATCACATGTTATCAATGTTGAGGATGTTGAGATTGAGGCTAATGCGCCCTTTGAGGAGCATCCAATTATTATTTTGGATCGCAGTGATAAGGAATTATGGAGAAAGACTGTGCCTTTCATTTGAGTTTTGTGCTAACATGGTAATTTTCAGGAGGAAACTAAGGAAAGAGAGTCATACATGCAGACCTAGTGGCCAAAACTTTTTACCTTGGAATCCCAGTGATGATTGGAAATAGTGTCTCAAGGACAAGCCATTATAAGGTTGGGTGGTTGTAATATCTTGGACTTCATGGAGGTATGTATTTGTTTAAATTTTGGTTTAAATCTCTTAATTTTTGATTAAGGGAATGCTCACCGGGTGTATTAGGTGTATTAGGGGTGTTCCGAGGGTTCCAGACATGAAGGAAAGGAAAAAATGGCCTTCCAGTGCATGTTGCATGGTTGGCACACAGTTAGAGATAATAGTGTGCCCAAACCATGCTAGCCAGGAGAAGGGGTGCACAGTTAAGAAAAATCACACTAGGGAGAAAGCCAAACCATAAAGACTTGGATAAATTCATTCTACATAGTTGGTGCATGGTTGGTGCACAATTTGGGAAACCATGTGGCAAACCATGCGCCCCATTAAAAAGTGAAAAATTACCAAACTGACCCCTCAGTATTTTAAGTTCCTCTCCCAATTTTATCCCCATTTCTTCCACCTCTAGCCATAGTGATGAAACAAAACCCTCAATACCTTACAAGGATAAATCTTCTTTGATTCTAATCCATTTGGAGCATCATTGGTTAAAAATTGAAGCTCTAGGTGAGTCTAATCCTTCTCTTGCTTCTCATTTCAAGATTAGGGATTGTGGTTTCATTCATCTTCTTCTGAATCCCTAAAACCCTATTTTTCTAGTGGATCTTAGTTTGGTTCTTTAAAGGGTTCTTGAATCCTAATATAAGGCTAAGGTTAAGGGTGCGTTCATCACCATATTCAAGGTAGGTGATTTACAAGTTATATCCCATAGTTTTGTTGTAGATTTGTGCATGTGTGGCTGTGATATTGCTTCACCCTTGACGTGCATTTTTTCCTTGAGTAAGATTTGGTAAAATGGGTTTCTAAATGATAAGTTGAACCCCTCATGATCCTCTTGGGATGCATCAAAGATGAACATACCATTTTAGGGCCACCCATGGGGTGTATCGGCCTTCCCAAATATGGAAAATTGTGATGTTAAGCATAGAAATGACTTGTGATTTAAGTAGAGCCCATGATGAACATGTTGATAGGTTGGTTGAGTTGAAAAAGTGAATATTGTTTTTTTATAGACCTTGATAATGGAATAAGGTAATTTTTTGATTAATATGAAATGGGTTGGGTGTAATAAAGTGATTATGCTATGTAAGTTATGAATTGTACTTGCATGCACCATTTGTTTAGACTGAATATTTTATAGAAACCATTGGTGGTGGACTATTGAGTTGTAATCACACCCTACTCAAGACTCCATTGGATACCTGAGTAGATTTCATGGTTATAGGTTTGTACAAGGTCAAATTTCATATTCTAGGGAGTTGATTTGGTCTTGGGATGTACGTAGATGAGGATCCGAACTTGAAGTCATGACCTATTTTGGGGATTCAACTGTTTATTCTTATTTTGGGTTTTCCTTCACCCTTGACACTATTAGCATGACATGTGATATTTATTTATTGGTTGTGGTTTTTACCCTATTTAGGGAAATGGTTAGTAATGAATGTTTTTGGTTCATTGATTATTGTTTCCTTTATTTCATATGTTATCTACTATAGAATACTCTAATAAAGAGGGTATAGTATCCCCACATTATCTATTAGACCCTCACTACTAGTTGACAACCACTGGCATATAGGGAGACATGATTGAGGTCATGTGGTGACCCAACTTGGGGAATCAGTTTAGTGGCTTCCGAGTTGGGGATGTTAAAAACTTCAGGTTTTTTAGAAACTTTACAATTTTCATTCTCAAGTAATTTTGAAAACCTAGATACTCCTTCAAAACTAGGTAAAATATTATATTCTTAATTTGAGGAATATTCTTCATTCGAAGATGTATAGCTATTCTCATTATTTCTATAGGAGTAATTTTCATAAAAAGTAATATTATTAAGAGATTCATCAGTAGTTACCTTAGCCATGATAAATTTATTAAACTTTGGTATTTCTGCATAAAAAAAAATATTATTATGTTCACGACTTTAATTATCTGAAGCATTTTTAGAAGAACTATATCCTCCACTTTCACTCCAAGTGTCTAAAGCTTTCAAACTCTTCTTATTCTTGTGATTATAATAATTATTATCATTCCTATCAGAATTACTCTCTTTTTTATCCTTCATTTTTAAATTAGGAAAATATATTCTACTATGTCTTTCCTTCTTGAACTCATAACTTATTACTTTAGAATATTCTTTCTTGTCACATTTATCCTTATAACTATTCTTATATCTATACTGAAAGTATTTCTTGACAAATATCTTATTCATACTTCTTACAAGATCAATCAGATCATTATCAACCATTTATGATGAATTACTATTAGACTGAACAAAAATGTTCTTCTTTCTAGAATACTTAATAAATTTCTTAGAAGATTGATCTTTAATAAGAACATTTGATGTAGTTTCAAAAGAAACTCTTCCATTTTTATTTTTCAACTTTTCTGCATCCCTTTTTAGTCTACCTTTATACTGTACAAGGGTTCCAATGAGATCATCTAGAGTAAGATTTGTAATCCTTGTCATGTCATCTAAAGCTGTTCTCTTAGATTCACATTCATTTAGAATACTCTCTATAAATTTTTCAACTAAGATTATATCCATTAAATATTTCTCTCCCAAATAATGTAAACTATTATAAATATTCATGAATCTTTGGTGCATCTTAGCTACTGATTCTCTAGGTAAAAAATAAAATTCTTGATAATCCTCTCTCAACATAGCTCTTTTAGTTTAAATAACTTTTGAATTTCCACAGTGAGTAACCTATAATTTATTCTATATACTATTTTCTACTTAATATGAAGAAATATGACTATAGAAACTTCTTTTCATAGAACAAAGTAGAGTATTCATTACTCTATAATTTTATTGATATTCCTATTTTCCTAATTTGTAAAAGTAGAAACTTCATTTTCTAAAATATCATAATTTCCAGTAAAAATGAAAAAGTTATCCACACCAGTATTGATAAAAAAGTATTCATTCTATCTCTAAAGTATTTATAATCATTTACATCAAATAAAGATGGTTGACTGGGGTTCATATTTTCTAAATTACTAACATTGAAACTTTTACATATTATCAAATATAGAAACTCTTTTCTACAAAACACATTAGTTTAATAAATTTTTTAAACATGCAGTTTATAAAAAATTTAAGTAACTTGTAGATAATAATAGTAAAAACCTAGTAAGTATAGCAGTAGAACTTACTCTGATACCAGTTTTTGGATCATAAGAGTATACGATGGCTACAATAGGGGGGGGGGGTGAATTGTAGTTTAAAAAATTAAACTAAGACTGAAAAAAATTCCTCTTATTGCAAAAATTATTGGACTCAGAATTCATCCGATGGTCAGAGAGTTTAAATTGGATCTTGAAATAGTCCAATATATCAAAGTTATTATCGATCTCATAGATAGTTCGATAAAAATATTATTAGAAACATAAGTGAAAACTAAATTTCTAATGTATATTCATAGTGGAAAGAGAAATGTTTATAAACTATAAATATGAAATCTTAAAGTAGTAATAATAACATAAAATATTTATAAAATAATTTACTCTTTAACCTTAAGAGTTAATCAAGTTATAAATACCGACTTAAGATATCCACAGTTTCAATACCTACTATAAAGGTCTTTATTTCCTTGCTAGGAAATCCCTTGATAAGATGATCATTATGGATCTGTCTTCCAATACCCTAGAATCCCTTGATATAGATATCAGCATGTGATCTATCTTACTATCCCTAAAATCCATCGATCTGATGGATCGGATTCACTACTCTTCCTATCTCTGAAATCCCTCAATCAAAACCATGATTAGACACAATGAATAAAAAATAAAAGTGTTCTAATGAATTTACGACCCCCACATGGATTCCTTATAACTTCAACTCTATAAGAATTTACAAAGCATTTAGAATGAGATGATCAAGAAGATAAAAAACATAGATACATTGAGTTGCAAATGCATTATCTCCCATCTATTCAAATGACCTCTTATTTATAGGAAATTATTAAATAGTAATATTTGTGGGTTGGTTTCAATGACCTCAGACAACTTTCAATTTCACAGCTCAAATGATCTGGACATTGATCTTGACAGCTAAGTAAGAACTACACTTTAATGTCTGACATCATTTTTTTAGTACCATTATAATTCTATTTTGGATTCCATCAGATATAAATGATTCTAAATACTCTGATTATAAACTTTGGATAGTTCGATGAACTTCACTATTGATTATCAATATGATAAACTGAACAAAGGTTAATATGATGTATCAGTACTAATATTAGTCTGATGGTTATGAATTTTGTTAGTCTGATAGACAAGACATTAGTCCGACCACTGGTCAAAACAATAGTTGATCTGATGTACCATACATACTATTAGTTTGATGGATAAGATTGAATAATAAAAGTTTATATTCATTTTACATTTATAACTATTTCTATTTTAGGTATAAAAGTTGTTTTCTACAAAAAACATACTAAAAACTTGCTATATATAAATTTAGTAAAATAGAGTTTTAATAAAGTATTTTTGATTTTAAAAACAAAGGAAAAGAAAAGTATAAAGTAAAACTTTTAACTCAATAGATGTTGCTACTAGAACTCTCACATTGACTCAAACATAGTGGGTGCATATCCTTGAGCTCCCTCCATCGACTGCACCAATCATAAGAAACTTTCTCGAAGCTGAGTGTTAGTTCCTAGATTAGGTAAAATAGAGGTACAACTGGAGGTGCAATAAGTGTCACTACTGGCTTGTCAGGTCACACCACTTTAAGATCATGGTTATCTCTACCTTCTTAGTGATAAACCAGAGGCTACCATGGAGGTATATATAAAAAATTTCCAAGAATTCACATCAGAACATGATAAAAGATTAGAAGATATTGGATTACGATAACAAGATAGGCATAAGGTCTCATGAACCAAGATACACTAACCCATATACCTAATTTCTAAGGTCAGGGTATTGGTAAGTTTTTATGTTTTAATCATAGGGGTTCCGTTATATGGATTTTAAATTGTAAGTTATAGATGAAAACACCCTTTAATTTTTAATTGGTATCCCCATTTAAATGAAACCATTTCATTTATGAGTCATAATTTAACAAATTTTATATTTATACTATGGTTTAGTTAGATAAATTACCATTTCCAAGTTATAAATGCATAATCATTATAAGTTACAATTGTCACTTCATATAATTGCAACCTGACTTTTTTATACCTGATCTTAGGATGTAAGAATCCATAAAAAATGGTTAGATTATATGAATCAGTATTCCCAATTTATAGAGGGAAAAATTTATAAATTACAATTTAAATCCATTTAATCACAACTAACTAACATTTTATCTCATGTAACCACATTTTCATAGCTCAAACATATCATAATTGGCCTGTTAAGGTGCCACCATCAAATTATATGAGAAAACACCATTTATGTTGATGCAGACACTTTAAGTAACCAATAATTTTCTATATTTTCCTGCTAGAAATGTTTGTAAAATTTACAATATAATAATCAAGGAATCTAGAATATAAAACAGATAACGTATGCAATGAAATAAATATGGCACAACATATACATGACATCTGAATCCTCAGGCGCCTATAATGATGCATAAACGATGATTCCTTACTGTACCGGGTCGTGGGTAAAAAGAAATAATCATAAAAAATGTTGGAATCATGTGATTTATCCAATGGTTAAATCAGTATAGTTGTAATAAGAAAAATATAGAACAACAAGTCCCATCCCTATAAAATTGGCTTTTCCCTATACATGGGTTAAATAATCTTAGGCATAGTCTCATTACCAAATTTCAAAACTTCATAATCTCCTATCTCCTATCTCAAAATAGTAAGGAAAAAATAATATGATACCACTTTGTGATGTCCTGGGCCTGATTCGCTAATAATTAACCCGACCCGGGGGCCATATAACCTCAAACACACCTCCTCCTACACCAAATGTTGATAACTAGTAGTGAAGGTCTATGGTGGTATGGTGGGAAACTATACTATCCATATCAAAGTGGATGAAAACGGTAAATAATAGATAAAATAGTGAAAAAAAGATATAAATAATTGAATTAAATGATCTAGATAATGATAATCAACAAGAAGTAGAAATCTGAATGATATACAAAAATTATGTCATGTATATACAAAATGGGGATCATGCATACAATAATACATGATATAAAAAAATACAAAAAAGACCAAAAAACTTAACTACAATAGTATCACAATAACAATATTGGTCCTCTACTCCATACTCCAACCTAGAATTGAAATCAAGCATCCATAGATGGGCGCTTTCCATTTTCCCTACTTGTATCCATGTAGTCTTCCTAGGTACCAAACGACGGCTTGAACAGGGTGTGAGTAAAACTTAGTAGGCCCCCACCAACAATATCTATAAATAATATAGTCTATAAATATAAAAATTAATAGTTCATAGTTATATAAAAAGTAAAGAAAAAATATAAATACAACCCATATCGTGATCAGGCTCCTAATGGTATGCCTGACCAACCATACCCACTTTGACCTAAGTCGGGTGTCTCTGAGTATGCGATCATTAATTTAGTCAGGGTGTAAGGAAAATAAATGAGGTGTTTGTCTATAATGATAATAACAGTGATGTATAATCCAAAGAGAAACCATGGATTCCTTAACCTTAGAAGGTCAAACCTTCCCACAATAATAAACCATATATCCTAGCTATAATGGTCTAAGTGTAATCCAAGGGATGCACCCTTAGAATTAAACTGAAAAAGTATCCAACTGAGTCCATGGAGCATGTCCAAAGTAAATCCTGGGATAAGAAATAATGGATACCAAGGTGATAATTCAAGGTGTATCATGTTCAAGGACATCAAGCTAAATCCAAGGAGATAATCCAAGCCATTCTAATTTCTAGAGATGGAGGACGGATCCACAACACCATGATGAGGAAACCATCAATAGAAAAAGACCAAATTCCAAGGTGGGTATCTCCCTTGGAAACTAGATCAATGAATCAGGGTGGAATCCTTTGATTGATCAAGGCATTACCTTGAGAGTCTAAGAACTGCTCAAGTATGACCACTCCTTAAAAAGGAAAAAAGTTCCATTACAAGTAGGAAACTTATATTTATATATAATCATAGGACATGAAATATATATTCCAATTTATAAGTTCCATTCAGTAAATTTCATTTATCATTGACAAAGGGTCAAAATAGGTATCATAATATTCATCTATTAACTTAAAGGGCCATGTGAGACAACAATTCATTAGTATGGTTTGACCATTTTTTATTATCAAGGGCTAAGAAAAATTCACCCTAGATGATATTTAATTAATCACATGGAAGGGTCATTGGGGGCATATAACAAAACATGACCAAAGGTGTGGTTCAGGTTATGGTATCAACCTCTAACTTTTTCAACAGGCTCATAGAGGGGTCTAGGTTATGGTTTACACAATTAATTTAAAGAGTTTCATATTTAAGGATAAATTCATGGAAATTTTGGCATGCATCACAATAAAGGAAAATTATAAACACCAAAGCTTTGAGGTAAAAGTTATAAACCACCTTCCTTATACCAGTATTCAAAATCTAATCTAATATCGACCTCTAATTCAGGATGAAATAAGAGAAATTGGAGGAATTAATAAAACAACATGAAAATAGGGAATATTAGATCACATGGAAATAACATCAAATCAACGAGATAAATGGATAAAGTAAATAAGAGAACTCATAGTCTTATTGAGGGTGATCCAATGTGATGAATGATGATCGATTCTAAGATCAAATAGAGGAGATCCAAAGACACTTAGGTGGAGGAGAAGAGGGATCATAGAGAAGCCACTATGCATGAAATAAAGGAGAAGAAAGGGTGAAATAAGGTTAACAGAATCAAGGAAAAAATGGTTATTTCCCCCTTTTTAAAGGGGCGCATAGTTTGGCTAAACTATGTAGATAACTGTACCTAAGATCCACACCTCACATGGTCCATGATCATGGGTTGATAAACCATGCACAAACTATTCTATTGGCACTATCTAAAGTGATACCCCCTCACATGACTAGGCACACGGTTAGGAGAAACCATGCACAAATAGTACAAGTTACACTTATAATTTATTATAGGTTTTCCATGGCTATGAATACCTTCTCAAATGGTTAAACAAACCATATTACACCTCATATAGCCCACATGATTGAGGTATAGGGTTATCCTTAACTGTGTGATAATTGTGTGCCTCACAAATTATTTTTCCAAAACCTAGACTCCATGCCTCTAACCAAGAAAGAATTCTCCCAAACCCTTCATGAATTAATTAGGTACTTTAATTTAGATAAAAATAAAAATTTAAACTGAAATTTAAAGGATTAATACATGTATGAAAAACTAGGATCTTACAATGCATTAGAAGGTGCATTTGAATGGTGAAATGGGGGAATCCCCTTTTGGGGTAGTTGTTTGCATGATTAGCCTGGATGAGCTCCCCCCGCATGAAAGTTACACATTCTGATTTTAAAAACCAAAAATATTAAAATTTTGGGATATGTTTTTAATGTATTTTTCTCCCATCCCCCACTCATCAACTATACTTTCCATGAATCTCCTCAATTTATTCACCCTTCCTCCATGGTTAAAATCCATCAAATGGTGTGATTACTCAATGTGAATTCATTAAATTCACTTCCTTTATTCTCTTTTAATATTATTTTCTCATTATTAGTATTTTTATTCCACCCCCTTGTGTCAAAAACTAGCCTGATACCCTGGTACATTGATACCTAAGTTAGTACTATCATAGCCTAAAGGATGAATCTGATCCACATGGGTTGGAGACTTACCCCTGGAGTCAAGAATAAGTCAAAGGGAACAATTTTTCTATGAGAAAAAACCAATAAAAAATAAAAATAGAAGATGAAACAATACACTATAAACATTTCAAACAATTATTAAAGAAAAACTTACAAGAAGAAGATGGGTAAAAAAACAAAACAATGAATTATTCAAAAGAAAATGACACAAAATCCATCAATATAGAGTCTCATAATCCCTCTGTAACAAGTGGAACATAGCTCCACAAGTCTCCACCATTACTCAAGGGTCCCATGAATCAAGCACACTCACCACCTCTGTAACACCCCAAGATTTCATAGTGTGTTATTTCTTCAAAATAATTCAATAACTTGCACTACACGCAACACCGAGTTCAATTGCACCATGACTTACCAAAAAAAAAGCCATTAAAAGAGGTCATGAATAGCATTAACTACATTTTTAACTTTATATAATCCTTATAATTTTAGAATCCATATTATGAGTTTCTTAGTCATAATGCAAGAACAGATTCATTTTCAGTATTGCACTTTTATCAACTTTTGATAGTGAAACCTTTTTAAATAAAATATTTTAAGCTTTTTGACTAAATGGGGAAATCAAAAAAAAAAATTAAAATGAAACATCCCAAGCTTACACGGTACGCTTTCCTTTGAATAAAATAGTAGCGTGTGTTGTACGCAACTTCGAGTTTTAACACACACCATAACTAATCAAACTAGCCGTTATGAATAGTAATACCTACTTTTTGAAATTATATATATTTTATATTTGAAAATGGACTTCATTTTTGGATTCTGAATATCAAAATTAGCCTAGGGTGAAATTTTGGTACATTTCGGATAACTTTCATATTTTGATGAATAGTGAAAATTACTAAATTTTAATTAAAAACAACTTTTTTAATCAAAATAATTAATAGTGATAAATTATGAATTTGAGTGGTTTTAAAGTATATTTAGAATATATTTTTACCATTCAATTTAATGTTTATCATTGGAAATAATTTTACAATTAAACCGAACATAAACAAGTGTCAATCTTTTGATAGTTATTATCTCTTAAAAACACGCTTTTTGTTTTGACACCAGGAATTAATTTTAAATTAATTTCTGCCACTTCTGTGTTTTGAATTTAGGAAAATGGATTCCATATTTGGAATCAGGATGTTCAAATTGTGTAAATAGGTAACTTTTATTTTTAGACATTTTGAATAATTACTGCGGTAAATATTTTATTTACCATGGTTAAGGGTAAATCCGGTAAATAAGAGTTAAAAAATAATATTATAATAATACTAAATTACCCTAAAACGTGTCTTAACCCTATTGGTTGATACATGGTCGACCATGGGAATTTTTGGGTCTATTTTGGGACCCCATGGATCCACTTGTAAGTGATAATGACACATTATATTAATAAAGTTAAAATAAAAATAAAAATGGCATAAGCTTACATCTTTTAGAAGAACAATTTTTACATAGGGTTATACATGTTGGAATTTCAATTATAAATATTCATTAGAAAGCTAAAAAGATTTCCTACATAATGATATTTTATTTATTAAATAATTTATTTTATTTATGACACAATGATGATGCAGTAATTACTATAATAGTGAAAAATTAAAGTAAGTGATATTATAAATACCCAAATAAATATAATATGAAACTTTTAATGAATTAAACTAATTTTATAGGATAATATGATATATTAGGATTGATTTAATTGACTTTGTTCTAAGTAATCAATCTGTTATGAGTTTCACAAAAATCAACTATTGAATAGTGTCAAAATTGACATAAAAGAGTTCTTAAAACAAATATTATATTATTAACTGATATTAAATTCCTAAAAATCTAAGGTTCGGCCAAGAGACTTATATTATGATAGGTTAATCATTAATGGACCACTTGGGGGTCGCTTGGATGTATATAGTAAGTTTATTAACCATATTATATAAAAATACAAAGAGACATTGTAAAAGTGAAACTAATTAACTTAGAGTTAATACTTAAAGATAAGGTTAATATAAGTACCCAAACCTGTCTAAATTCTATTGGTTGAGTGGTTTTCTACCTATCCCCACCTTAACCTTTGAATAATCAACTTTGGAGCCATTAGAAACCGAATATGAATTTATTATAAATTAATATTTCTAGCTTTTCCAAAGGTGCCCCTCACCCCTCTTATAAAAGGGCACTCCTCCTTCTCATTTCTTCACACCTTCAAAGCCTTTTGGTTCGGCCAAACTCTGCCCAAATACTCTCCCAACATCCCTCACTACAACCTAGAGGCATTAGTTTGATCAGAAAGCCAACCTAAGGAGCCCTTTTGATCAAATCAAAAGGAAGAACCCGAAGAAGAGGTAATGATTTCACCACCCTTTTCTAAGTTCCTTTCTTCTTCCACTTCCTCTTTCTTTGTTCTTACCATTCTAAAATAATAACTCCAGTATCTAACATATAATGTGATGTTATTATAAATATGGTACAACCATATTCAGTATTCTATCCACCCTTTGAATAACATGTCACCATACGTGCGTACGTACGACTTACCGTCTCCACGTCGTGGTGTAATTGTTATTCAATATAATATTATTTGGATGGGTATAATAATGATGTGTAACTCATGTAAATAATAAATATAACATGTTAATGATTCTGTATATATGATATACCATTCATTTATATATTATTTTAATATCAAAAGAATGATATTGTCGCTCGTGCGTACGTACGGACTACCGTCTCCACGAACGCGATGAGATTCATTCTCCATCGTATCCATTCAAGTATAATTATCATTTGATGATTTAAAAATGATGTTTAAGGACTTGATATCATTCTGGATATGAATAATATACAACCTATCCTTTACAAACATGTCTTACGTAACAAAACATATAAAAGAAAACAAGTATGTTAACACCCGATATAATGATAATACTAAGATATTATTATCAAATCAATATTAAAAGATCATATATGATATCATATTAAGGTATATGATTCTTGTATAATTTAATAACAATTATTTCACCATTATACAGGAGGTTAACCTACCCCAACCAAGGAAAAGTACAAGGTAAGGGTTATTTCACAATCTCTTCATTATCCGAGGTTGTTTATATGTAATAATCTACTGGGATCTCTTTATCATCCACATCCATGTTTCTTAAAAATGTATTTCAAAACATTTTTACTATTTACAAGAATATGGGTTAAAGTCATTTATACCCTTTTTTGACTTTTTATAAGAGGTTTATAAAGGAATCTTTCCGTCGTTTTCAAAACAAGGTCCTTTTTAACCTTTTCGACAGAATTGAGGTAAGAATGTTTTTTTAACTTATACGGCGGGTGCGGTTATTTTACGCCGTTATAAAATCTTCAAAGCTTTCCTTACAAGCTTATAAGAATATTTTCAAAGAAAATGTTTTATTTTATATGGATCTTAAATGATTTCAAAATAAAAGGAGATATTTCTTTAAAAAGAATTTTGATTTCATCTATGTCAACATCCTTTGATGGATTTTAAGATTATTTGAAGTTGATTTATTATGATACAAAACTTCTATATTGTATTGAAGGTTTTTTGATATGTTTGACTGTGGATGTGCTATTTTTATACCATTCATAGTTTCTTGTGAAAGTATTGACATTTCGTATGCTAGTTTTAATACGAATGTTTATGTTATGTTTAAACCTTTTCATATGGGAATGCATTGGACTTAATAAGTGACGGGTGGAGCCCGCTATAGCTCCTCGATGCATCGGTAGGTCTCATGAGACAAACTAGTGTCTTGGCACAAGGCCTTGACAAAATCTTATTTGTAGTCTTGGCACGAGGCCTTGGCTATGTGGTTATGATAGTCTGGCATTATGCATTCCAACATTATGAAAGTGGTTATTGATTTTGCATGTGATTATTCGATTAGTAGAATATCCATGTGAACAAGTAAATGGCAATATTTCATTTTACTTTTGCCATACTATGTTGAAGTTCAAGTTTAAAAGGCTTTTGTTTTAGTAATTCATTGCCTTAAATGTTTATGCTTATTTTTGAATGTTTCCGCTATATTGTTATCCTTACTGGGCATTTGAGCTCACCCCTTTTCTATGTTTTATTTTTCCCAGGATGTGAAGATGTAAGTTATGAATGACCTGCAGGGATATTATGAGGGGATTATAGTGTGGACTGTGGAAACATTATGTTGTTGTAGTAGTTTTTCATTTTATGATGTAATGTAAAACTTATGAATATATCTAGTGTTTCCAAGGCTACTAAACCAATCGGTCTTTCGAGATTTGATCTTCTTGTGATCATGACAATGTTACGAAGTAATGCACCGACTCTGGGTAACTGGGGTCGGGGCGTTACAGTTGGTATCAGAGGAAGTTTAGTACAAACCTTGGAAGCTAGATTTAGATAAACTCTGATTAGAGCACGTAGACCTAAGATGAACTTTGAGGATTAGTATAGAAGAACTTCCTAGAATTTTGGTATTGTAGAGATTTTGTGAGTTTTCCAAGCAATACATCCCTGTCTAGATACGAGCAGGTAGAGGCGGCTCTGGCACAGATGTACCTAGGGGTAAAACCCGAAAACACCGCTTTGAGCTAGACTCGAACGGGAACTGGTGCACGACAATGGGCCTTGCTGCAATCTTGGTTACGACACTCCCGGGGGATATGCTTAGGATAACTCTCACTTTCTTTACAAATCATTATGAAGGGTTTATGAGTATATACTTCCTCAAAGAAAACATTTTTATGATTATGGATTATATCCATAAATAGTTCAATTTATGTTAAGTGTTTTATAAGTATGGGATTATGTATTTTGATTCATAAACTGATCTAGTGTATGCCATTGTTTAGAAATGGCGTCCAGTAGAAGGAATGAGAACTCCAGCAAAGCACATGATCCAAAGAGAAAGAAGGATCATATCTTTCATGGTCTTAAGCCAGAATTTATAAGAGAAATAGTTTCCCATGTATTATCATCATATGAAGAAATAATATCATGTGTTGATAAGATAAGTAAAGATTTTGCTGAGTCCTATGGATTTGAAGGGAAGCAAGAGAAGAAAAGGATGGAAGAGAGAAAGATGGATAAAGGGAAGAGGGAAAAGAAGAATTTTCCCATATGTGGTAACTGTGGAAAGAAACACCCTGGAACTTGCCTGAAAGGAATGAGAGTTTGTTATAAGTGTGGAGGAAAAGGGCACAAAGTACGTGACTGCAAGGGTAAGAAAATGGTTTCAAATGTACAATGCTTCATTTGCAAGGAGTTTGGACACTACGCGAACCTATGTCCCAGTCATCAGACTATGACGCAAATGATGCTATTGGATAATAATCAAGTTATGATACTACCACAGATAAAGAGGAATGATTAGAGTTCTTATGTTGATTATGTCAATTGAGTGTTGTATCAACAATGTACTTGTTATAATAATTATGGAGTATATAAGGATTGTACTGCAGTACTATTTCATTAAGGACTTGAGATTGTGTGGAACAAAGAAAAGTGACTCAATAGAAGGTTAAATTTTTGGAAAATATATGGTTTAGAGAAAGATAAACCATAATATGGTTCTGATACCGAAGTAGTGATTTTAGAATAATACATGATTGATTTGGATAAATTATATTGGATATTCTTGAATACCTTGAAGCTGATTAATGATTTGTATATTCCATCATTGTTGGGGTTTAAAACATTTTTGGATTAATGAAGTATATCCATCATTCTATATGGAATAAGGGAGCATGAATGTAATCAATAAGGAATATGGTAATTCAGGATGTTTCAGTATATTAAAAGAATACATGATGAAGGTATTCATATTCTATTACGGGGTAAAAAGGATCTACATTATGTTTGAATTCCTTATAAATGTTGGACTGTGAGTTTGGACAGAAGTATTTTGGATAGTTCTAGTTTGGATTATTTTGGATTTCCATAAAAGGACAACCCGGAGGTCGGGCGGCAACCCGTCGCGTCCGGCAAAGCTGCGAGACTTGAACCTGCAACCGAAGGGCGACAAGGGTGTATCACCTACCACTGGCCCACGAGATGTCCTGGATTAAATAATGTAGTTTTTATTAAAAGATCTTGTAGATGAATTATAAATTCTTTTATTTTGGAACCCTATACGAATAGTGTAAATAAATTTTTTTTTACATTCTATTATCTTTTAGAGTGAAAGATGAGTTTGTGGTAGAAATTTATTAATGGATAAAACTCTAATTATAAAGTAAGTATATCTCCTTATGATCTTAGCCAATCTCATAAATAAATTCCTCAAAATTAAGAAAAGGAACTTAGAACAAAAATGTTGTCCTAGATGGTACCTTAAATCATCACTAATTTATGGCTTTGGGATTGTTGGCCTTTTCATAGCCATGTTCTCTACCACTCTCCATCAGATAAATGATGGTTAGATTTTTCTTCCATATCCATATTTTCCTACATGGAACCCTAGTATGTGTTATTTTTGGTAATCTTCATACTTTCCACTCTTTATTTTAAATAGAGGCCTCATTAATTCATTTTTCGATGTGGGATTTCAACTAAGATTTTTTGGAACGTCAAAAATGTGTCATCCCAATATCCTATGTTTTGTTGAACCGATGGTATTTCAAATCATCATAGATTGATGAGTTTAAGGACCTCAATTTTATACTTGTTTGTGATTGATGACCTCAATCACTACCTATAAATATTTACGTTTTTCCTCCGATTATATGTCTCTAATTGCCACCAATGTTCTCCTAATCAAGATCATAATTTGGTGGTGACCCTTTCATTTCTCTTTTCCTCATATTAAGACTAAATTTTAGTAACCCAATTTCCGATGTGGGTTTTCCCACAAATATATTATCTATTTTCAACCTTTTATTTTCGAAGAACAATTTCAAATTGCGAGGACGCAATTTATTGAAGGAGGGGAGAATGTAACACCCCAAGATTTCATAGTGTGTTATTTCTTCAAAATAATTCAATAACTTGCACTACACGCAACACCGAGTTCAATTGCACCATGACTTACCAAAAAAAAATCCATTAAAAGAGGTCATGAATAGCATTAACTACATTTTTAACTTTATATAATCCTTATAATTTTAGAATCCATATTATGAGTTTCTTAGTCATAATGCAAGAACAGATTCATTTTCAGTATTGCACTTTTATCAACTTTTGATAGTGAAACCTTTTTAAATACAATATTTTAAGCTTTTTGACTAAATGGGGACATCAAAAAAAAAAATTAAAATGAAACATCCCAAGATTACACGGTACACTTTCCTTTGAATAAAATAGTAGCGTGTGTTGTACGCAACTTCGAGTTTTAACACACACCATAACTAATCAAACTAGCCGTTATGAATAGTAATACCTACTTTTTGAAATTATATATATTTTATATTTGAAAATGGACTTCATTTTTGGATTCTGAATATCAAAATTAGCCTAGGGTGAAATTTTGGTACATTTCGGATAACTTTCATATTTTGATGAATAGTGAAAATTACTAAATTTTAATTAAAAACAACTTTTTTAATCAAAATAATTAATAGTGATAAATTATGAATTTGAGTGGTTTTAAAGTATATTTAGAATATATTTTTACCATTCAATTTAATGTTTATCATTGGACATAATTTTACAATTAAACCGAACATAAACAAGTGTCAATCTTTTGATAGTTATTATCTCTTAAAAACACGCTTTTTGTTTTGACAGCGGGAATTAATTTTAAATTAATTTCTGCCACTTCTGTGTTTTGAATTTAGGAAAATGGATTCCATATTTGGAATCAGGATGTTCAAATTGTGTAAATAGGTAACTTTTATTTTTAGACATTTTGAATAATTACTGCGGTAAATATTTTATTTACCATGGTTAAGGGTAAATCCGGTAAATAAGGGTTAAAAAATAATATTATAATAATACTAAATTACCCTAAAACGTGTCTTAACCCTATTGGTTGATACATGGTCGACCATGGGAATCTTTGGGTCTATTTTGGGACCCCATGGATCCACTTGTAAGTGATAATGACACATTATATTAATAAAGTTAAAATAAAAATAAAAATGGCATAAGCTTACATCTTTTAGAAGAACAATTTTTACATAGGGTTATACATGTTGGAATTTCAATTATAAATATTCATTAAAAAGCTAAAAAGATTTCCTACATAATGATATTTTATTTATTAAATAATTTATTTTATTTATGACACAATGATGATGCAGTAATTACTATAATAGTGAAAAATTAAAATAAGTGATATTATAAATACCCAAATAAATATAATATGAAACTTTTAATGAATTAAACTAATTTTATAGGATAATATGATATATTAGGATTTATTTAATTGACTTTGTTCTAAGTAATCAATCTGTTATGAGTTTCACAAAAATCAACTATTGAATAGTGTCAAAATTGACATAAAAGAGTTCTTAAAACAAATATTATATTATTAACTGATATTAAATTCCTAAAAATCTAAGGTTCGGCCAAGAGACTTATATTATGATAGGTTAATCATTAATGGACCACTTGGGGGTCGCTTGGATGTATATAGTAAGTTTATTAACCATATTATATAAAAATACAAAGAGACATTGTAAAAGTCAAACTAATTAACTTAGAGTTAATACTTAAAGATAAGGTTAATATAAGTACCCAAACCTGTCTAAATTCTATTGGTTGAGTGGTTTTAGACCTATCCCCACCTTAACCTTTGAATAATCAACTTTGGAGCCATTAGAAACCGAATATGAATTTATTATAAATTAATATTTCTAGCTTTTCCAAAGGTGCCCCTCACCCCTCTTATAAAAGGGCACTCCTCCTTCTCATTTCTTCACACCTTCAAAGACTTTTGGTTCGTACAAACTCTGCCCAAATACTCTCCCAACATCCCTCACTACAACCTAGAGGCCTTAGTTTGATCAGAAAGCCAACCTAAGGAGCCCTTTTGATCAAATCAAAAGGAAGAACCCGAAGAAGAGGTAATGATTTCACCACCCTTTTCTAAGTTCCTTTCTTCTTCCACTTCCTCTTTCTTTGTTCTTACCATTCTAAAATAATAACTCCAGTATCTTACATATACTGTGATGTTATTATAAATATGGTACAACCATATTCAGTATTCTATCCACCCTTTGAATAACATGTCACCATACGTGCGTACGTACGGCTTACCGTCTCCACGTCGTGGTGTAATTGTTATTCAATATAATATTATTTGGATGGGTATAATAATGATGTGTAACTCATGTAAATAATAAATATAACATGTTAATGATTCTGTATATATGATATACCATTCATTTATATATTATTTTAATATCAAAAGAAAGATATTGTCGCTCGTGCGTACGTACGGACTACCGTCTCCACGAACGCGATGAGATTCATTCTCCATCGTATCCATTCAAGTATAATTATCATTTGATGATTTAAAAATGATGTTTAAGGACTTGATATCATTCTGGATATGAATAATATACAACCTATCCTTTACAAACATGTCTTACGTAACAAAACATATAAAAGAAAACAAGTATGTTAACACCCGATATAATGATAATACTAAGATATTATTATCAAATCAATATTAAAAGATCATATATGATATCATATTAAGGTATATGATTCTTGTATAATTTAATAACAATTATTTCACCATTATACAGGAGGTTAACCTACCCCAACCAAGGAAAAGTACAAGGTAAGGGTTATTTCACAATCTCTTCATTATCCGAGGTTGTTTATATGTAATAATCTACTGGGATCTCTTTATCATCCACATCCATGTTTCTTAAAAATGTGTTTCAAAACATTTTTACTATTTACAAGAATATGGGTTAAAGTCATTTATACCCTTTTTTGACTTTTTATAAGAGGTTTATAAAGGAATCTTTCCGTCGTTTTCAAAACAAGGTCCTTTTTAACCTTTTCGACAGAATTGAGGTAAGAATGTTTTTTTTAACTTATACGGCGGGTGCGGTTATTTTACGCCGTTATAAAATCTTCAAAGCTTTCCTTACAAGCTTATAAGAATATTTTCAAAGAAAATGTTTTATTTTATATGGATCTTAAATGATTTCAAAATAAAAGGAGATATTTCTTTAAAAAGAATTTTGATTTCATCTATGTCAACATCCTTTGATGGATTTTAAGATTATTTGAAGTTGATTTATTATGATACAAAACTTCTATATTATATTGAAGGTTTTGTGATATGTTTGACTGTGGATGTGCTATTTTTATACCATTCATAGTTTCTTGTGAAAGTATTGACATTTCGTATGCTAGTTTTAATACGAATGTTTATGTTATGTTTAAACCTTTTCATATGGGAATGCATTGGACTTAATAAGTGACGGGTGGAGCCCGCTATAGCTCCTCGATGCATCGGTAGGTCTCATGAGACAAACTAGTGTCTTGGCACAAGGCCTTGACAAAATCTTATTTGTAGTCTTGGCACGAGGCCTTGGCTATGTGGTTATGATAGTCTGGCATTATGCATTCCAACATTATGAAAGTGGTTATTGATTTTGCATGTGATTATTCGATTAGTAGAATATCCATGTGAACAAGTAAATGGCAATATTTCATTTTACTTTTGCCATACTATGTTGAAGTTCAAGTTTAAAAGGCTTTTGTTTTAGTAATTCATTGCCTTAAATGTTTATGCTTATTTTTGAATGTTTCCGCTATATTGTTATCCTTACTGGGCATTTGAGCTCACCCCTTTTCTATGTTTTATTTTTCCCAGGATGTGAAGATGTAAGTTATGAATGACCTGCAGGGATATTATGAGGGGATTATAGTGTGGACTTTGGAAACATTATGTTGTTGTAGTAGTTTTTCATTTTATGATGTAATGTAAAACTTATGAATATATCTAGTGTTTCCAAGGCTACTAAACCAATCGGTCTTTCGAGATTTGATCTTCTTGTGATCATGACAATGTTACGAAGTAATGCACCGACTCTGGGTAACTGGGGTCGGGGCGTTACAACCTCCAAGTGTCACTTACCCCTTTTCAAAACTTTGTGTAAAAAAATCTACAAATTTTCTGAAGGTAATGGTAGGGAGTGAGAAAAAAATCCTAGTAGTATTTCACCAAATGTTTCATAAGTAATTCCATAACAATTAAACAATTTATGCTTATTTTTAAATAAAGATAAGGCATGGAAAATAAGTTTCACATTTAAGTCTAAACATGATTTCAAACCAATTATATTAAATATATATCAAAAATAGGCTTAAATTAAATTTTTTCACAAAAAAGGAAGGGACATGATAAATAAGTTTAATAAACACTATCATGTACTAATCAAATAAAAACAAAAAACCATGTTCATATGCCCTTATGTTAGTTAGTTTTAGTTCTAGGATCCTCACACTACTCAGTAAATCCACATGACATAGGTGTGTGCACACTTCCTTAAGGAGCAGGATATTAGGATAGAATCAATCAACACCACATCCAGGGAAATAATGTCAAATCTAGTTTAGTTAGTGTTTTCATTATCAATAAATTGTTAGGGAGTTAGAGTACTAACATACTTGTCCTAATCCTACCACTAACTACCTTGTCTCAAATGTGCTTTAATCAATAATTCAATCAATCATAAGAAATTCATTCATTTCAATTCAATTCACAATTCGAATGTGCAATTTCAAGTTTCGACATGCCATTTCAATTTCAAAACCAAAATAGATGTTTTCATAAATTTTATTCCTTTAAAAATCATCATTAATTTAAATAATTTTTCTCAAAAATCAATATCAATTCAATTCAACAAATAAATTTTCATTTCAATCCATATTTTCTAAAAAAACTCAACATATTTTCAATTTTTCTGAAAATAGGTTTTATTTCAAAAATCAGATTCCTTTGAAATAAATTACCAAAATTATCACAATTAAAGGTTTAGAAAACAATTGAAAATAAATTTCAATTTGAATTAAAATATTGGTTTCAATTATAGAGAAAATCCTTATAGAACCACCTACCTTTAGGTTACACAGTCAAACGATCAGTCACACGAAATGGGAATCACCAATAGAGAATCAAAGGTGAGGAAGATTAAAAAGGAATCCATAGAATCAAAGTCAATAAAATCAAGGTTTAGATCCACCAATAACATGAGTATCCATCACTATCTAATAAGGTGAGAGAAAATTAAGGGGGATTCTAAATGATAAAAGTTTCAATTACCAGAGAGGAATGAAAAACGTCCACTGAAACATCTATCTAAGAAGAATAGAGGTTGGAGGAGACAAATCACCTCTTGAGAGCTTCCAAAATCCAAAGGGTCAGATTAGAGTTGAATGAGAGGTGTTTATAAGTTATAAAGGGGTTTTGGGATTTTAATTAAAATTTAAAGTGTATTAAAAACCCATTAATAAGGTTTTCTAGGTTAGGATATACAGTTAGTACTAACCGTATGCCTAACTTTGCACCCCTACTAGGATTATGGAAAGGGTGCATGGTTTGGATGCACGGTTTGAGAATCCATACACCAAACATGAAAACACCCAATATCCATGGCCGCATGTTTTAAAGTGAAGGTTGCATGGTTTACACCAACCATGGACCAACCTATAATGACTCAAACAAGGCACATAGTTTGTTAGAAAAAACCACATGGTTTTCCTGAACCGTGTTCCAACCGTGCATGACCCCAAAGACCTATAAAAATTTATAAAAAACTCCAGAAATGACCCGAAACAAGACCCAATCAAAATATGACCAAAATAATGGGTTATAATTACTTTAAAGATAGTAATGGGATGTTACAACCTCCTCACCATAAAATCATTTCCCCCATAAAGCCTATTAAGAAGACTCCATGTCAATGAGATAAGGACACTACTCTATCATTAGTGACTCACTCTCCCAAGTATAATGAGAATCAGAACCATGATTTCAAAGTTAATCAACTAATGATACAATTTTTTCATGAATAATATTCCTCTTAGAACCAATAATCTTAATTGGATTCTAAGTCATAAATAAATCAGGTTCCACACCAAGGTCTTCCTAAGTCAAAACAATAGATGGTTATGAGAGATTCTATTTGAGACGAGACACATGAAACACACTATCAACAGATGTGGAAAATACAAATGGTAATCCACCTTTTCAACCTACTCAACAACCTCAAAAGTACCCACATATCTTGGTACTAACTTTCCCAGTTTTCTAAGCTATCAATGATCCGACCAAGGTGGAACTTTAAAAAAAAATTGGTCACCAACTAATAATTCCAAATGTAATTGATGTATATATGAATAATATTTTTACTTGATATGAGTCCTCAAAATTATCTCACAATTTGACTGAATCTTTTTCATTTTCTATTGGAACAAGCTAGATCAAACAAGGGAAGCTTCACCAATTTATGACCAATAAAGAGGATATCAAAATATTTGACCATACAAGGCCTAAAATGGTTCTATTTTGATAGTATAATAGTAACTATTATTATAGAAAAACTCAACCAGTACCAAGTGTCTATCCCAAGCTACACCAAATTTGAGAACGCAAGCATAAAAAATGTCTTCCATGATCTGTATAGACTGTTCAGTTTGTCCATCCATCTATAGATGATATGCCATGATTAATAAAACCTTGTATCCCATCACCTACTAGAGGCCACTCCAAAAAACAAGAAGTGAATTAGTGATACCTATAAAAAACTATAACAGATGGAACTACATGAAATCTGATGATCTCTTACACATAGATACTTCCAAGTCCTAAAAATTGTTTATATCACAAATGGGTATAAAATGAGTTGATTTGGTCAGTCTATTGGTCACAACCCATATCAAATTCTACCCTTGAGGGGTATGTAGAAATCTAACCACAAAATATATCTAAATATTATCCCACTTCTAAGTTGGTTCATGAAGGGGGTGAAGCAAACCTAAAGTTTTCTAGTTCTCAACTTCGACTCGTTGAATTATATAACAATAAAAAATAAAATCAGTGATATATCATCTCATAACTAGCCACTAGAATTGTTTCCAGATATCATATAACATCATCGTGGTTCCACGGTGTGTCTCCCACTAGGAATTATGATGATACCCCATCATATAATTTAACATGGAAAATGGTATGACACACCTGTTCTAGAAACATAGAATACCATATGAAGAGAACTACCACTCTCCGATGGAATCCCCACCATAAAAGGAAACCCTAATGACACAAAACTAATTATTGAGATACTAATCCTGGAGAATCATCTCAAGAAGAGATGAGGTCAACTAGACGCTTTTCGTAACAATCTCAATATAATCCTCCCAAACTCACAAATGCATAAAAGAAAAGATATCCATCATGTTTCAATATTTTGAAAATTATTTCACATATCGAGTTGAAAGTTTATTTCTCAATACATCATCAATGACATTCCCTTTACTAGGGATGTAGGTAATTTCAAAATAAAATGATTTTAGGTACTCCACCTATCATATCTATATGAGTAAACACTAGCACATTAGTTAAAATACTCTTTAACTCCTCAAAATAATTATGAAATTTCATATCCTACAAGAACTTTACTCCTTTATGGGTGAGAGAGGTTATTTGAGAAGCCAACTTTGAGAAATCCTTTCCAAACTGGTGATATTACCCCACTAAAACCAAGAATATTTGAATCTAAAAAACATTACACGATTGGTCCCATGTCATAATAGCCTCCACCCTTTTAGGATCAACTGGAATAAAATTTTATGAGACCGCATGTCCCAAGAACTTCACTTCCTGAATCTAGAATCTATACTTTGATAGATTGGATTAAATTTGATGATCTCTTAGAATTTCCATAATTACTCTTAGATGACACACATGATCCTCCTTAGTATTAGTGTAAACCAAGATGTTATCCAAAAAAACCACCATGAATGAATCAAGATACACATGAAATATCTAGTTCATCAGTTCTATAAATAATGAAAGATTATTCATTAAAAAAATTCATAACAAGATACTCATAATGGACATTACTACGGAAGGTAGTATTCAGGATGTCATATTCCTTGATTCTAAGCTGGTGATAACCCGATCGAAGATCAATCTTTTAGAACCACTTCACTTCATTCAACTAATCAAACAAATCATCTATATGAGGAAATTGATACTTGTTCTTTATCGTAACTCGATTGAGTTTTTAGTAATAAACACAAAGGTTAAGTGTCCCATAAAATTTCTTTGCAAAAAGCACCAGTACTACCTAAGGAGACACACTTGGGACAATATTTACTTTACTCAATGGATTATCTCACAAAGTCTTTAGCTCTTTAAACTTATCTGGTTCCATATTATAAGGAGTAATAAAGATAGACTGGGTTCTTGATACCAATTCAATAGATAACTCTAGTTCCCTTACCAATGAAAATAAAAAAATGTTAGAAGGAAACACATAAGAAAACTTGAAGAAAATTGGAGGAAGATCACCACTTAATGATTACCGATTTAGGTAAAAAGTGAATAAAGATATCACTAGGCCTATATTTGAAAGTGTTGGTCTAAATCTACTAGAATTTGGGGCCCATTCTCCTTGGAAAACATGAGACACCCCATTGGGTGTAGTAAAGGAGACCCGCTAATGATAACAGTCAATCTGGTCCTTATGGTAAATCAACCAATCTATCTCGAGAATGAAATCCAAATGTTTCATATGAAGAACCACAAAATACCATATGGGTTCAATATCAAATAAGGACAAGGAATAATAAGGGCATTAGTGACCTTACACTTTCTTCATTATGAGGGTCACAACAATATACATAATATAGAAAATACGATCCATAGGAAGTTTTAGAAAATTCACAATATGAGTTGATAAGAATGAATGAGATGCATCGGTATCAAATAAAGTAGTCACTAGAGATGGAGGTATAGTGATGGTACCTATCACCATCACCAGACCCACATCAAATTCCTTTAAATAATCTTCCATCATAGTAATAAGATTAATTCTATATGTTTGTGGTTGAAACCCCTTAGTTATTGAATAATATGACCACAACATGGTACCTTTAGGTGATAATGAGTTTGTTCCACAACACATGATAGAAAATACATGAGAAAAAATTCTACAGGTAGCCTAAGAGACCACATGAACCATAAATCTTCAATTCCTAAGTAAAAAATCACTTCAAATGCCTAACCTTTCCACATCTAAATCAAGTCAATGTGCCTCTTCTATATACCGTAGAAGGTTTGGATAATACCTGCTAGAAATATTCACTACGAGGATCATAAAAATTACCCTTTACTTTAAAGGATCTATCAGAATGAGACTAGGAGAAAAATGAACTCCCACTAACCCCGAGTTACTGACCAGGTCAAGATCATCCATCAAAGATCTATCCAGAACATCCATATAATATGTGATCCTCAATATAAAAACCAGATATTGAATATTATATTGAAGACCCATATCAAATATTCAGGCCTTTAACTTATCATTCATCACCACCTTAGGAAAAAACCAAACAAGTTCAATAAACCAGTTTTCATATTGAGTCATGGTTCTATCACCTTGCTGGAGGCTGAGAAAATCTATAGACTTCACAAAAACCATCAATTCTTGGTATAAATTTTCTATGAGAATATCTCTAAAGTCTTTCCACTACAAGACATCATGTTTATTCTCTACGACCATAAAATTCCACCAACTCTTTGTAGTCCCTTTAAGATTGAAGGTATCACATTTTACTTTTATGGAATTAGGAATTTCTTAGAACTCAAAAATTAGATCAATATTTTTTAACCAATCTAATGTCTCTTTAGGATCATTTTAACCTTGGAAATATGAAGATTTCTTGCAAATAAAATCTTTATAATGATATCTAATTTCATCCCTTCGATGTTCCACTACTGGTTCTTGAATAAGAATGGGTATAGGTACTTATACCAGAGATTGGATTGCACACAATGCTATCTTAATGAGGTTCTGATCAACTAGAGGGTTCTCTTTCCATGGTTCATTGGTATCTCCCTCCCGAGTTTTGTTCAAACATCTTATTGAGGGAATGAAACAACACAAAATAAATAATAAACACACAAATATCAACAATGATACTCATATCATTCACTCAATCAAGATATATAGGAAAAACAATTCCATTAGATACAATCCAACATGATGATTTCTGTACACTGAAATCAAATTAAGGGAAAATACTAGAATCATATCAATTTATTCCTCAAGGTAAAATTTCCAAAAATAAACATGGTGACTCAAGGCTTGTTATAATGAGAGTTTTCCAAACAATCGCTTATAACTACCCCTTGAGTCTCAAAAATCCTACCTCCTATTTACCAAGAAATCTGAACTACTTACTGACATTAATGAAAGATGCAAAAATTCACACATTTGATACCATTTTTTCATGAACCATTCTGGATACCCTAGTAAACTGATACCCAATTCAGCACTAACATAGCCCTAAGGGTGTTCTCAATCCCCATGGTTTGAATAATAGTACCTGGAATCACGAATAATTCAAAGGGAAGGGTTTTCCATGAGAAAAAAACAACAAAAAAGAAAAGTGGAAGATAAAACAATACATAGTCAGCATGAAAAATGCTCCTCAAAGATAAAATTACAATAAAAAGATAGGTATAAATCCCAAATAATTCATCATATAAAAACAACACAATATCCATCAAGAAAAAGTCTCAAAATACTCATGTAATAAGTGGAACATAACTCCACCAGTCACCACCATCACTCTAGGGTATTGTGAACTAAGCACACCGACCACCTCTAAGTAGAACCTTCCCTTTTACTGGACCTAAAAAAACAAAATATATAAATTTATAAAGGCAAATGTAGGGTATGAGAAAAACAACCCATTAGGATTTCACCAAATGTTCCATAATAAATTCCATAACAACTAAATTATTTATGATTAAATTTAAATAAAGATAAGAAATTTAAAACCAGTTTTACATTTAATTAAAAATGTGATTTCAAACCAAGTAGATGATAGATATAGAAAAAATAGTATTAAATGAACATTTTTCATAAAAAAAGGAAAGAACATGATAAAATAGTTCACTAAATATTGAAATATAATAATCAAATAAAAACAAATAACCATGGTCATATGCCATGAGGTTTGTTAGTTTTGGTTCTAGGATCCTCACAATACTCATTCAATCAACACAAATAAGGTGTGTGTCACGAACCATATCTGGTCTCCTTCAAAACCACCATCCGACCTGGTCCATGGTAAGACCTGAAGGGCATTCCCGATCCCCATGGGTTGGAATAAGTTCCCGAGTATCATATATGAGTGTTTGGGAATGATTTACTTGAGTTTAGAAACATAAGACAACCAAATACAATAAATAAACTGAATCTGAAATTTTACCCCAAACAAGCCTTTAATAAAATTCAGAATTGGGAAACAAGGTTTATACAAAGACCAAAGACTACAACAAAAGAAGAAAACCAAAATGGACAGCCCACGAACCACCTCAAGGAAAGGGGGAAACAACCTCAAGACATATCCACAATACCACACCATGAAGGACCACTAGAAACCTGGACCACCAGTTTTAAAAGCTTTACCCAATCATGCAACAAACATTACCAAGTTTACTTACACCCAAAGGTATAAGTGGGGTGTGAGACAAATCCCAGCAGGATTCCACCACAAAAATATTCCATGTGATAATCATTATAATAAAAAAATCTTGCAATTTTTGTAAACAAGAAATGCTAGTAAAAATGTTTAGGAAATGCAACTTTAAATAAAACCAGTTTTCAAGTGGTCTATTTTAAAGAATCAACACTTTTAAATAAAATGAACTAGTTAATTATTTTTTTCCATCCAAACACACCATATTCCGACGATGAGTGTAAAATTTCCAATGAGTACTAGAAATAGGAACACCCCTAGCACTAGCTCATTGTGGGTCCCAGGTACCTCGTATCTCAGTGAAAGTAACCATACAAATATCCATTCTAATTCACATGAGCCACTAGTAGGGATAATACCCATAACCAAGTGTTACTCCAACATCATAATCATCATATTTTAGTTAGTGTTGTCATCTTAAAACTTGATACGTGAAACATGGGCCAAACCCCACGAGATCACTCGCATACTAGTACACGTCCATCCACCTAGATACCTGGGTTTTACCTCTTGTGCTCAAACAAGTTCCAAAAGCCATGAAATACCATTTTCACATTAAAATACCATTTCAAAATCACACACACCAAACATACCACACACATGTCACATAATTTCATTTTTCAGTCAAATTCATTTTGAAACCATACTCACCCCAAAACAGCCCACAATGTGTTTCACATCTCTTTCACACTTTAATAAATCCTTTAAATAATTTTATAAAACATTTCAAAGATAGTAAAAATCACATAAAATCCCTTTAAAATTAAAATGGACCATTTAAAAAGTACACTCCTACTAAAATAGTTTTCCAACATAGTTTCACCTCTTACATAAATCAAGAAACCATTTAAAACCTTTAAAAAACAATTTCGAGGAGTGTAACCAAGCTATGAATATAAAATCCTTATAAAAACCCTATTTTGAAACCAAATTCATGCCAATATAACATAAAAACAAAATTTTCAGCCCTATAAAAATTTAATAAAACCATTTCATGAACCATAAAATAGCCCCAAGTGGTACAACATGGAATACACAAGATAAACACACATTTTTACACAAAAATGATACTTTAAAATTAAACGCTCAAAAAATGATACCAAAAATAGTTTTATCACCACATAAAACATGTTAGGAACATTCTAAAAAAATAAATCAAGCAATAAAACTCATCAATAAATTCTTACACATGGAATCACCTACCATAAATGTCAAAACACCAAATCCTTGTGCGAAAGTTCACCCGCACCACCACCGCACCACAAGGGAGTTAAATAAAACCTAAAACCACAATATTAGACCAATAAACCCAAGATCAAACCATATGATCAAATCCTTAATTTATGGAAATTAGGAACTTCAAGAAAATATGGATGAAACCCTAAGAAAAAGGAAGAAACCCAAAGAAAATGGGGGAAGGAAGGAAACCCATTTACTTGAGATATCTTGAATAAAACTCCCCAAATAAACTATTATCTCAATTTAAAAATAGAAAAAAATGAAAATTGAGGTTCTAATAAGTTTTAGTAGGTCATGTGAGAACTGAAATGGAGGGAAAAGAGTAAAAATTGAAAGAGTTATGAAAGAAACAAGTTACCTCTTCAAATCTGGACGATTTGAGAAATACAGAGAAGTTTTGCCCTAATTCGCGATGAATATGAGCTCCAAAGAAGGGGAAACGAGAATGGGGGAGTTCCTTGGGTAAGTGGTATCAGGTGAGAGTTGGAATAACCGAAAAACCTTAAAAATTTAATGAGATATTAAAGAATTATTATTTTTAAACCAGGAAATGGGCTTACGGGCTGACCCGATACCTTAACAAAAAAACCCAAATACATCATGATTATGGATTCCTATGAGGTCCAAATGGATATGGTGGTTTTAATATACTAGGGGATTCCAATTAGGAAGTGTAATGCGTGTAAAATGTTGAAAAATTATGGAGTTATAAAAAACAAAATTTGTTTTTAAAACATGAAATGGGCTCACAGTGTGGCCCAAATCATGAAAACACACTCTTTCCTCCAAAACTACATGGGAAACCCCCCAAAACAAATCAATAATAATAATTAAATGAAAAATACCTTTAAAATAATTCATGTATGTGACAATTCTACCCACCATAAAAATTTACACCCTCAGAAAGCCACAACAAGGCTAAAAGCAAAAACAAAACCCAACCGAAAGGCCAAAATGGACTCCTTTGCTAAGTTTCACCCGCCCCCAAAAGGCCAAAATACCTCCAATTGATCAATAAAGGAAGGAATACTATCACAAACCAAAAAATACACCACTTCCTAAAACTATCAATCATATTCAAACTACATTCCAAAACAAAACACCTCAAACACTATCCGAACAAGATTCAAGCAACTTACCTGGAATGAACAACAAAAACAAATGAGGTCACCACAATCTTACTTCAACAAAACAGTTGGTCACATTCAAATACCAACATTTACTCAAGGAGGAAGTTGTTATTTAAATAACTCCAAATGAGACTACCAATTTTTATACTAACACTAGGGACAAAACCAAGTTACTGCTATGGGGAGACCCAAACAGACTCCCCACTGTAAGGGGCAACTCAATTTTTTTTTTCTGAGATAGAATCGGGACACTAATAGGGGAGGACCGAATGGAATCCCAACATAAGGGGTATAATTTCATTAGAATTTTCCAAAAGAACCTACATGAAAATCATAGTGGGCCTCCCCACCATAAGAACCAACCATCTTAATCGACCAGCATGGGCCAGCATGAAAAGAACCCAAAATTTAAAGAGTTGTCATGACCGCACGGTTAGTCCGCATGGTTTGGGAAACCGTGCGCTAACCATGAGAGTATTATGTACAAAGGGGAATCTTCACACAATTACATGATGTCTCTTATCACACCGTTTCATAGGTTGGTGCACAGTTACTACTAACCGTGCGCAAACCATGATCTACAATATGCCTATCCCAAATTTCATCATTTTCTCTAAAAATTCAATGGAAACCCAAGGGAATAACATGAACTCAAGATATAACATGGAAATGAGGTCCTCAAACCTCTACCACCGAATGGGAAAAACTAGAACAAGATGACGACACCTGAGTTTTAAACTATTCCCATCTTTCATACTGAGGATAGGACTTTGACCAAAGGTTTGAATGACCTTGGGATTTCCCCTGACTACGTGCTAGCTTCATTCTGAGACCTATGGATGGAGCTCAGATGATTGAAGCATCTCCTGCCTCACATTCAGGATTTAGAAACCCCCAAACATAACTTCATCTTCCAGTTCCACAAACAATTACACCATGATCTCAGATGGGCTTAATCATACATGACACACTTCAAACTCACTTTACCCTTACCCATCATTTTACCAAAACAAGGGATTATAGGATGCACACACATCACCCCTTGTTTCTTAATATGGGAACCAATAGAATGAAATGAAAAATAGAAATACCTTCCTCTAGAACATAGGATTTCAGAATTCCCTGAAGGGAGACACGCAACCGAAAAAATAGAGACTCTCATAAGATTGAAAAACCTTCACCCTTATACTCAAACAAACAAACGACATCATAAGGAATCACCGAACATGACCATTTCGAACAATAATAAATAAAAAAACACAAGGAGAGGGACCTTATGCCAAGTCCCAAACAACACATGATTCTAGAAAGTGTCCATAATAGCCACTCTTGGATATATTTTCCACACTAGTGGCCTAACATGAACTCTTTATTCAATGATACTGATGAAAGACCCAAAGGCCCTTTAAGACACCATTCTACACCGACAACCCTAAACTACATTCACCTTCAATGACTTAGGAAACTTAAGAAACTAAGGTCTATTTCAACCTCCCACAACCACTCTCCATCTACAGGGGGATCCACATAACCCAAAAATATGAGGGGGTAAACTCAATCTCCAACGCTCAAGAACAAAGTCCTAATGTCGATCAACTGGAGGATCATCCAATGGAGAATCACCATGGGCCACACATTAGTCATGCACTAACTCTTTTCAGGGGTGTACCCTAGCCAACAAGAAAACCCAAGGACCCAACCAAGCTGGTCATTTGGTCACAACATACCACAAACCATAACTAAACACATGATGGGAGCCACCACATTGGCCTCCTGAACTTTTTCTCAAAAGAGACCACTAACCAACTCTTTATTCCAATTTATCGATGAAACACCAACCTAAAAACATCGTTTAAACAAGAGGGGTTATTGAACTATAAACATACCACAATAACAATCCTAAAAATATATAAACCACACCTCCCAACCACACATTATCAAAACACAACACTTTCCTTCAAAATCATCCTTAAAAAATAGTGAAGTTGGGTTTCACATTTACCAATGATATCTCATGAGCCTCACACATGCTTGTTTACATGCCACACCAGGAACCCACCTCATATACATCCTGAAACTCATCCAGTCATGCCATTAACTATCCATATTCCCATACAAACTCATGAATGTGGTCACCCTTTAGAACACCAAAGACCAAAACCAAACCTTTCCTCTTTTCAAAATCAAAACATTTTAACCACACTTTCCCTTTATCAAAACCGCTAACCATAAAATCAAAACCGAATTTAAATATTATAATTTTTTTTATAAAATCACACATTATTAAATTAAAACTCACTTTCATGCCTTGAATAACCATTTCAAAACATTTCAACCCATTTCAAAACACTTCTAATTTCATAAAAAACTCCATTTTGTAAATCACCATTTAATTAAGAACTCAACTCTTCCCATTTCAAAAAAAGTTCTAAAATTTCATAAAACCTTTAAAATGATTAATAGTTACCTAATAAAAATCCATCTTCAACCCCCACACATAAATTCTAAGACACTTTATTCCATTCGAAACAATTTTCAATAGTTCAGAAAGCTTTATTTGAAACAAATTTTTAAAACCCACTTTAACATAATTTATGTTTTAAAAGGTGGTGTAAAAACACCATTTACCATTTCAAAACAATTATAAAAATTAATTTCCACCCTTTCTGAAATGAAAGAACTTCCACTTTATTAGAAAATAATTTCACAAAAATTTCACGTTTCTTGAAACCAAGTCATTTTTATTTTAAAAATAAATTTCCAAGATTACAAAACAAAAAGACACAATTCAATACACGAGGAAACTAGTGTCGGTGGGTGACTTGGAAATATGGTTGGCAGCCTTACACCAATCACTTCACCATCATAGAGAGTGTTATAGGGCAATATCCCAAGATCCACATGGATTTCCAGGCCCTGCGAGCTCATTAGGACCATCAACCCAACTCTCTTTTCATTTCCCCAATCTTCAACGAACCATGAGAAATAAAGAACTTAGATAAAAACCGACTTCCCCTGGAGACTTGAATCTCATCACGAGGTGTGCTGGCTAGGCACCTTACTTGTAATCAGAATGTCAAGTCCCAAAAATAATAGCCTTGAACTATCCCGGCTCTTCCCCAAATAACATGACCCAAGAGAGAGAACCTCACTCAGATACCATTTTGTCACGAACCGGATCTGGTCGCCTTCAAAACCAGAACCTGACCCAGTATGTGGCAAGACCCGAAGGTCATTCCTGATCCCCATGGGTTAGAACAAGTTCCTAGGTATCATATATGAGTGTTTGGTAATTATTTACTTGAGTTCATAAATATAAGACAACCAACAATAATAAATAATTTGAATGCGAAATTTTACCACAAACAAGCCTTTAATAAAATTCATAATTGGGAAATAAGGTTTATACAAATCCCAAAGATAAAAACAAAAGAAGAAATCCAAAATGGACAGCCCAAGAAACACCTCATACCAAGGGGTAAACACCCTCAATCCATCTCCGCAATACCACACCACGAAGGACCGTTAGAAACCTGAACCACCAGTCCTAAGAGTTTTACCCAAAACTGCAACAAACATTACCAAGTATACTTACACACAAAGGTGTAAGTAAGGTGTGAGAAAAATCCCAGTAGGATTCAACCAAAAAAATATTCCATGTGATAATAATTATAAGGAAAAAATATTGCAAGTTTTTTAAACAATAAATGCTAGTAAAAATGTTTAGGAAATGAAACTTTAAATAAAATTAGTTTTAAAGTCGGCTATTTTAAAGAATCAAAACTTTTAAATAAAATGAACAAGCTATTTATTTTTTTCCAGCCAAAAACACTGTATGCTTACAATGAGTGTAAAATGTCCAATGAGCACTAGCAATGGGAACACCCCTAGGAACTAGCTCGCTGTGGGTCCTAGGTACCTCGTATCTCAGTGAAAGTAACCATACAAATATCTGTTCTCGTGCACTCGAACCACTAGTAGGGATCATAACCATAACCTATTGGTCCCCCAACATAATCTTCATCATAGTTTAGTTAGTATTGTCATTGTTAAACTTGCTAGGTGAAACAGAGGCCAAACCACATGGGATCACTAGCATACTAGCACACGTCCACCCACCTAGATACCCGAGTTTTCCCTCTTGTGATCAAACAAGTTCCACAAGATATGAAATACCATTTTCACATTAAAATAAAATTTCCAAATCACACACACATAAAACATCCCACACACATGTCACATAATTTCTTTTTTCATTTAAATTTATTTTGGAACTATACTCACACCAAAATATCCCACAACACGTTTCACATCTCTTTCACACTTCAATAAATACTTTAAACAATTTTATAAAACATTTACAAGATAGTAAACATAACATAATAGACCTTTCACATTATAATGAAACATTTTAAAATTAAATTCCTACAAAAATAGTTTTCCAACATAGTTGCAGCTCTTACATAAATCAAGAAACCATTTAAAACCTTCATAAAAAAATTCCATGGAGTGTAACCAAGATTTTCACATAAAATCCTTCTAAAAACCCTATTTGAAACCAAATGAATGCCAATATAACATAAAAACATAATTTTAATCCCTATAACTATTTAATAAAACCATTTCATGAACCATAAAATAGCCCCAAGTGGTACAACATGGAATATAGAAGACAAACACACTTTTTTACACAAAAATGATACTTTAAAATTAACCGCTCAACCAATGATAAAAAAATAGTTTTCACACCACAAAAAACATATTATGAAAATTATAAATAAATAAATCAATCAAGAAAACTCATCAAAAAATTCTTACACATGGAATCACATACTACAAATGTCAAAACACCAAATCCTTGTGCAAAAGTTCACCCGCACCACTGCCGCACCACCAGGGAGTTAAATAAAACCTAAAACCAAAATATTAAACCAATAAACCCAAGATAAAACACTAGGTTCGAATACCTAATTTATGTAAATTAGGAACATCAAGAAAATATGGATGAAACCCTAAACAAAAGGAAGAAACCCGAAGCAAATTGGAGAAGGAAGGAAGGAAACCCACTTACTTGAGATATCTTAAATAAAATGCCCAAAATACACTAGTATCTGAATTTCCAAAAAACCAAAAATGAAAGTGAGGTTCTAATAAGGATGAGTAGGTAAAGTTATAACTTAAATGGAGTTAATAGAATAAAAATATAAGGATTTATAAAAGAAATAAGCTACCTCTTTAAATCTGGATGATTTGAGAAATCCAGAGATTTTTTCCCTAATTTACAATGAATATGATCTCTAAAGAGGGGGAAAAGAGCACGGGGACGCTTCTTGGGTAAGTGTACTCGGGTAAGAGTTTGAATCACCTAAAAACCTTAAAAATTGAATGAGATATTAAAGAATTAATTTTTTAAAGTAGGAAATGGGCTTACGGGCTGGCCTAATACCTTAATAAAAAACTCAAATCCATCATGATTATGGATTCCTATGAAGTCCAAATGGATATTTTGGTTTTAATATACTAGGGTATTCCAATTGGTAAGTGTAATGGGTGTAAAATATTGAAAAATGAAGGAGTTATAAATTTTTTTTTTTTAAAACATGAAATGGGTTCACGGTTTGGCCCAAATCATGAAAACACACCCTTTACTCCAAAAATACATGGGAAAACTCCACACATAAATCAATAATAGTAATTAAATGAAAAATACCTTTAAAATAAGTCATTTATGTTAAAGTGTGAACACATTTCCCAAAGACTCAATCCATCAAGATAAAATCAATTAATACCACATTTGGGAAAATCATGTTGAATCTAGTTTAGTTAGAGTTGTTATCATCAATTGATTTTTATAGTGTTAGAGAAATAACATGATTATCACAATACTCATACTAATACTCAGTATCACATGTTATTCAATCAATAAATCAATCAATCATGGGAAATTCATTCATTTCAATTCAATTCAAAATTCAAATGCCCAATTTTTGGTTTCGACATGCCATTTCAATTTCAAAACCCAAACAGAGATTTTCATCAGACTATAACCTTTCAAAACCAACATTTATTTAAAGAATTTTTCATAATAATCAATATCAATTAAATTCATTAAATAAATTTTCATTTAAATCTATATTTTCTCAAAACCACAACATATTTTCAAACCTTTAATTTTTTTATTTCACAAATCAAATGCCCTTGAAATAAATATTCAAAATAATCACAATTAAAGTTCTAGAAAACAATTTAAAATACATTTAAATTCATATAATAAATAAAGGTTTCAATTTTAGGTGAAATACTTATGAAAACACCTACCTTTAGGTCACATGATAAAATGATCAATCACCTGAAACAAGAATCTCCAATGGAGAATCGAAGGTGGGGAAGATCATAAAGGAATACCTAGAATAAAAATACATTAAATCAAGGATTAGATCCACCAATAACATGAGGATCCATCAATTTCTAATAAGGCGAGAAAAAATTAAGTGAGGATTTAAAATGAGAGAATTTTCACTTACTAGGGAGGAATCAAACACATCCATCGACACCTTGATCTGAGAAGAAGAGAGGTTGGGGGAGCCAAATCACCTCTTAAGAGACTCCAAAATCCAAAGGATTGGATTAGGATTGAATGAGAGGTGTTTATAATTTATAATGGAGGTTTTTTTATTTTAATTAAAATTTTGAAGGGATTAAAAATCTATTCACATGGTTTTTTGGATTAGGATACATGGTTAGTACTAATTGCACACAAAACAATTTTACTTTATCAGGCTTTTGGATAGGGTGTATAGTTTATCCATATTATTTGAGAAACTATGTGCCAACCATGAAAACCCCCACTGTATAAGGTCACATGATTTGTAAGGGAGTTCGCATAGTTTTCACTTTCTGTGTGCCAACTGTGCACCACTCTCTAGTGCCTCAAATAAGGCACACAATTTTATGGGCCAAACCACATGGTTTTACCTAACTGTGTGCCAACTTCACAAAACCAAAAAACCTATAAAAATCTATAAAAACTCTAGAAACAAACCAAAAAAGACCCAAAAAATTATGATAAAAAATGGGTTATAAGTACCTAAAATATTGTAATAGGATGTTACACCTTGCCCCATTACACTATGTGGTGTGAAAACTCTTTTCCTTTATGGTGTTTTTTGGAACATACTGCACCGAAAAATAATTTTAGAGAAATAAATATCCTATACTGAGTATTTTTCAATTTATATAATGATAGTTTAGTTATCTAAACCATAAAAGTCCTTTTACATGATGAGTTAGACATATTTTGAATGATAGCTTCGTATGACTAATATCTGAGTTTAAAATTGTCTCTAGAAGTACCATCTCTATAGCAGGGTGACCCATGCAGAATATTATATGAACATGTATCCTGAGGAGATTCAATCCTTCACATGAACCCAAGATTTTGGGTGAGTGTATGTGGTTTAGAACAGAGGATGGGGAGTCGATCGTTTACTTATATTGGACTAGGTCTATAGTGGCTAGTCTAAATAGTGGAGAATCGTTATTTTCTCTCTCTCATGTATCACCCCTGCTGTGAATACAGAAGCTATAAAGTAAAGACTATAAAAATTTCTTGATATATCCTATCATTGGACTTGAGTCTCTAGGATTACAAGACAAGAGTGCTTTGTAGATGGGGTTTGGGTACTCCATCGAGTTAACATTGTTTCAGGGTGTGGGTTTCCCCTTTCATTGATGGAGGCAGTTCTTCCCCAGAGATGTGGGGATCAGGTCCACTATGTTATTTGGTTTCCTTTAATATCTCTTTGTGGTGATATATTTCTATTATTCCAGTGTTCATGGACTTAATACTCCCTTAGGGTTTTGGGGAGTAGAATCCCCATTTGAACTGATGGTTTTTCAAGGGGCCCTATAAGGTGTAAGATAACCCTTTTACAAAATGAGATAATACTCACATAAATCATTCTTATACTTTTTTTTTCTTAGGTTCCATAATAGGATGTTTAAAACATAATTTTGGTCGTTATAGTTGAGAATTAGGGAAACCCTACCATGGAATGAGGTGCGAGTTTCCCATCTGTGGGGTTAAAAGCCCTTGAGAATCATATTGTATGACATGGTGCAGGTTCCTTATTTCAATCAGACCCCCAGTTTATGGTCTCAAATAAATTTTTTTAGGTGGAACTTTGTTTCATGAGGCATTTTTCTAGGAATAAGTACTCTAGTATGTTTGGGTGATCTCCCTATGTGATGGGAATGTGGTGATGTTGGTGCATGTTTGGTGGATCATGGACGATGAGACCTCATAGTTTGGATCTTTTTTATTAGATCCCTTGGTTATGGATTGGTATTTTGGGTTGTGCTTTCCATAAATAGTTCCATCATGGTTTGATATATTTTTAGGAATATGTGCAAGGAGGTGTTTCCCCCTGAAGAAAATAACCAGGGAAGTGTCTTTACTTGAGGCATGAGGTTGTTCATGGAGTCATTATTCTATGAAATGACTGGATATTTAGGTAATACCTTATTTTACTATTTTTTGAGGTTTATTTATGGATTTATCATAATTTGTGTTAGTCATACCATCATGGAATCTTCTTTATACCACATGAGTAATGTGTTAAGGTCATTGGGAAGCAAACCCATAACTTCCCCCAATTTGTATCCTTCCCACTTTCATTGAGTTGAGCATCTATATGGTTCGTCCCCTAGTTGTGTTATGACCTTTAGCTCAAGGCCCTTTATGTTTTCCAAGAATCCTATATGGTATTTTTTATAATCAAAATTATATGGTATTTGATCTCACACTTATTGTGTCTGTGAATACAACTTATAGGTCGATGGTGATATTGGTGGGAAAGGAACTAGTAGAACTAGTGAAGCTGGTTCTTTGTCAGAGCTTAGTGGGATTTATGGATGGAGATGCCAATGATGGAGTTGGAATGATGTAATGATCACATTCTTCCTAATCTCTTGAGGTTAGTGTGAAATATTTGGGTTTTGGACCCTATATTTTCACCCCATTTTGTACTATAATTTATATTGTATGCCCCTAGGGGTATTATCAGATGTATGCATGCATATTTTATTTTTAGTTAGATATGTTATACTATGTATTTATAGATATTTTATTGGATGGTGATGTATATCTACTACTATTTTTACATGCTAAGGTCTCCCATTATGAGATATTCCTTTTTAGTGTTAGTCAATGTCTCCTATCCTATTGGAGGCGAGCTTGGGGTGGTACACTTGACTCACCAGTGGCCTATGTGGGAACCTAATGGGTTGGGTTGTGTAAAAAGAAATCTATATAGGGATTATATTTAAGGATCCATGTCTCACATATACCAATTACCCTCTTCAAGGGAGTACAATACCCAAAGGAAACCACATTTTACCTTTCACCCCCAAATGCCTCTTGGAACACCCATGATAAATGATCACCTTCTTAAACTAATCTGAGTAACATGAACACCAAGTTACTGTGATCCTAATGACTATTCATGGTCTATTATACATTTTCCCATTAATCACTAACCTTATAGAGAATTATATGGTCTAAAGGCCATGATCACAACCTATTACATAAATCCCCAAGGTCACACATTAACCAAAACCACTACTCAAGGATGTAACAACTTAAGAGTACCTTACCCTTATCAGAGAGGATCACCCCAAGAAACCCATAGTTTATTTCACAAACCAAAACCCTTTGAGGGTTCATCAAACAATACTAGTAAAAAATCCCCTAGGTAATGTAGTCATTGAGAATCACACATGTTACTATACCATATGAGGAATACTCATTTTACTCTTAGAAGTCTCTAGCATATCCCCTTATATAATTTAGAAAACACCCGATCCCTACACGATATCCCAAACCCAAACCATTAAGCATGCACACACAGGCACATGCGTAACTCCCTAAAATTTCAATAACTATTTTAATTTAAATAAATACTATGTTTCACACACAAATAATAACTAAAATAAACCACAATATATTTTCCAATTCAAGATAAAAAATAATATATTATAGGAATAAAATGTGAAATATCATTAAGAAAATTATAACAATAGTAAAACCTCAAGTAAACAAGAAGATAGTTAAAATGATTTATTTTATATATTATTATTATTTTAAAGAATAATTTATTATTTTATAATACCAATGAATTTATGAAATTTAATGGTTAGAATATAAATAATTAAATTCAATGGTATGTGATTAAATTCATTTAGTGTTAAAAGGTCTATTTTTCAAAGAATTACATTTTTCTATATATTTTGTATTTTTATCTTAATAAATAAAATTGAAAACTTTGAAAGTATTATTATAATAAAAAATTTAAATATATTAAGACTAATTTAATTATTAATTTATATTAAATAATATTAATAACTCTTAAAAATTTTAAAATTCATTTTTAATAAAATATTTTTTTATTATATTTTATGTTTTCATTTAAAAAGTTAAATTCCTAAATATTAGAAAATTATTTTTATAAAATAAATGATATTTTTTTAATTATTACATCAAAATCAGTTTATAGTTAATATTTATATTTTTCTATAAAATTTTATTTTTTGGTGAATATTAAAAAATACAATTTTTTTACAAATACCACAGATTTTATGACATCATCGTGTTGTAAGAATGAATTAAAAATTTATAAAACATTTTTATACTCCAAATATGTATTTAAGGATTAAAATAATTCATTTAAAAAATATTTTTAATTTATAAACCTATGCTTACAATTTTTAAACCTAAGTTATATTTTATTCTAATAAAAAACTATTTTTGATTCTTTATCAGTAATTAAATGATTCCAAGATTCTATTCAGTTTTGGATTGGTTTTAAAGTCAAATATCCATCCTATATTTAATTAAGAACATATAATTTTTTTGGGAATCAATACTGTTCAAAATTATTTTTCCTAAATGACAAAATAATCAATATTTTAACCTAAAAAAACCCATCTCCTCTAGTATAAATACTCCATTTCCTCTGTCTTGGAAAATAACTTCCCGTTCAGTCCCAAAATCCAATTATGTACCCATTTACCATCTCCAAATCCTATTCATAGATTTATGGACTTTATAAAGTTACTAAACCCCAAGTCTTCAAGGATTTAGAAGAGGATTTAAACTTCAACGAAGTGGTAACCTCAATTCTCTTTTCATTATTTTTATCTCTTCTTTTTTTACTCTCCCAATAAATTTCCATTTTTCTAATTTGATAAACTATTTAATATATAATTATATAACATATGAATTTTATTATGATACTGGTATAACTATTATAATCTACTTATATCACACACACACACACACACACACTCTCTCTCTCTCTCTCTCTCGACACGTCCTGATAATGGATAGTTTCATCCACCTATGAGGATGTTGTCAATGATTTAGTTATCACTACCTACATGGTTGGTTAGGGTAGGTTATGTAATATAAATTTATTTTAGTTTATTTTAGTAAATTTTAAATATTTTTATAAAAATGATAAATTATAAATAATCAAAATCATGAAATTGAAAGAAGACAGGATAATTTAATAGAAAACATGTCTTCAATCCAATCTCTCTTCAAACAAAATTGTAATAAATAAATTCCAATAAATATAACTCATAAAGAATAAAAAAGTAATATAATTAAATTATGGATTCATATTTTAATAAACATAAGTTTATTATATAGAAGCCATAAATTTGATGAAATAAAACGGGACCTAAGGTAAGAGTTTCTTGGTCTCAATTTCAATTCCTTGAGACATGTTTCATCTTATGCACCATGTTTTCTTTTATATGGTTTTATTTTGATTCAATACCCCATGAATATATTATACTATATTTTTTAATATAATTCATGGAATTTAAAAATCCAAATCATGCTCTTTCTTTCAATTCCTTTGGATATAAGTGTTATAAAAGATGAAAGGGTTTCTTGTCTCAAAATTTCCTTCTTTGAGATATGTTTTTTATTTTAAAAATATTTTATTTTATATTTTGTATATAAGGTCTATTTTTACATATTATATCATGATTTTATTTTTATTCCTGACAGTTAATGTTTCATTTCAATTTATCTCTTTATAGGGATTTTGTTTCAAATATTAGCAAAGCTGTAAGGGTATTGTCGACTCAATTTCCTTTTCATTGGGTCAAAAAATTTCTTCCATGAATATGATCATCTAGGTTTATTATATTCTACCAGTTTTATATTATATATGGTGTTTTCTATTTATATTTTGGGAAATTGCAGCTTTATATCAAAACCTTGTTCTTTGATTGACTTTATTTTCTATAAAATATTATGATGTTAACAAAAAATATCATCCTTTTTAAAGGCTCTTTTTCTTCCATGTCCATATTATTTATATTATTTCAATAATGTTATTATTTATAATTCAATGATTGTATATGGTCTTTTTCCACTATCTATTACTTTTTAATTTTTTAAGGAATCATTTTAATGTTTTCCGCACATTTCATTTTTGGACCTTCTTTATAAAAGTGTGAAAATAATTTTTTTAAATGTTTTCTACATGGATGAATTTTCCTTCCATTATATACATTATTCATTGTCTAGATTCCAATACATGTTTTCATATTTTTCTAAATTAATACCTATTACTATTTTTTTTGTGAATTTTTAATTTTAAAAATAAAGGTTAATGTTTTAGAAGAATAAATGAAGGGATTTCAATCCACTTTTTTATTTTTTTATTTTCCACTCAACATTTATTATTTTAACTTCATATTTTTCAAGATTTAAATATTTTAGAATTATTTATAAATTAAGGTTTTAAATATACATTATTTTTCTTTTGAAATGTATATTTGAATCAATTTATAATTTTTTACAACCATGTTATACAAGCTTAATAAAAATTATTTTTATAAATTTTATTATATTTTCCTTTAAAAATATAAATGATCTATCTACTATGGGCTTATATTCATGCATTATCCTATAAATTCTCTTATGAATTTAATTTTTATACCCCACCTTGTTCATATGGGATATGTTCTTTTTTATTCTTCATCTCTCTCTTGTATTTATTTTTATCATTCATATCCACATTATTTAATTTCATAGATATTTCTATATCACTTATAATATTTATATATTGTGTTTTATTACATTGACTCAACCATATACCCCTTATTATATAAGGTGTTATTTTGAAGTGTTCTTAGAAACAAAGTTTTCCTTTTATTGACTAGAGAAATATTAACATTATGTATAATTTTTATTTCAATACACATGTCTGTTGACAACTAAGGAATGTTGGTTATGGATTTTATTTTTTATTAATTAATTAATATGAGTAATTCATTGGAATTAATTAGTGATGGGAGGGGACTAAAATTATATACCTCCTTGATGCATCAGTTAGTCTCATGATACAAACTAGATTGAATATTTAGTGTAAACCTTACCCATTTATATATGATGTTTTGGCACAAATACTTAAATGTGTCTTTATAATATCCAAAAATTATTCATTATATCTATAACATCCCACCTTAGTTCACTCTATAATAGTAATAGGACCTATTATCCACAAGACATCAGGAGCACCTTCCCATATGTCAAAGGATGTTGACTAGTAGTGGGGGTCTATGGTAATACAGTGGGGAGACTATATCCCCATATTAGAGTTCACAATAATGAATAAATTAACCATGTATCATATACCGATGATAAGAATTAGATTACATAGGAACAAATAAATATCATCATCTCAAAATAAACTTTAAATAAATTCTAATAAATATAGAAAAGAATGAACAACAAATGAAATGCAGTAAGTCTAAATAACCATGTAATATATATAACTAACTTTCCACTAGATTGGTTATATACCCAAATAAAGACAGAAGAAATACTAAATTGAAATCCCAAGAGGCTCAGCCACATCTAGAAGTTCAACCTCATCCAGTCTCCTAATACCATCTAAGCCATCCTGCCCAAGCATACAAAAATCAACCTGATCCTCATCCCAAAATTATGTATGTAATAAAATCACAAGTGCTACTTGGGTACCCATGTGTAGTGGAAGTACAAGAAGGGTGTGTGTACAACTCAGTAGGATACCAAAAATAGTATCTAAAGTAATAACCAGTTATAGAAACAATGTATGTTGATAAATAGTGGGATAACATATAGTAAATAAATTTGAATACATTTTAAAACAACCCTTTACTAATTAACCTATTGGCCGTTAGGTTGTGAAGTGACACCCAAGACAATGCTGATTGTCTAAGATATAAAACATAGTGTGTTTCATACATCAGTCCATAGAAGATACCATCCTTTCCCATAGCTTCAGTTTGGTACCTAAACCATACAAGATATAATCCATGTCCAAAGCATCGGTCTGGTACCTAAACTATATAACATGTTATCTGTGACCAAAGCATCGATCTCACACATAATCCATATTGTATGTCATTAATTCGCAAAGCATCAATCTAGAACCTAATCCATACATGATATCATCTATGACCAGAGAATCATTCTATCCATTAAACCATATAGCATACTATCATTTCCCCGAGAATTAGTCGAGAACGTAAGTCATATCATATACCATTCATTCCCAAATCATTAGGCTGTCACCTAAATGATGTTGGATATCATATGTGTCTAGAGAATCAGTATGGCACCCAAACCATATAGAATAATATCTATGATGAGATCATCTGTCTATAACATAATCCATATCATATACTATCTATTCATAGAGCATCAGTTTGGCACCTAAACCGTTTAGCATAATTTTTTTGCCCAAATTGAAGGTTTGAGGCATAGAGGAAGCACAAGATGGGGAATTACCAACTCAATTTTTTGTCGCAATCTATGATTAATCTGAGATGTACATCCATGATAAACATTGTGATTGAAATAATTTAATCATAGGTTAATTTACATGAAAAAATTGTAACAAAAACCCAAGATCATCACATAATTATTTATAATTAATTTAAATAATTAATGAATTAATTTTAGACGGATTATTTCTTAATTGAGAAATATTACAGTGTCTATATGTCATACCATCATTGTGTTGTAGGAATAAATTATAGATTACATGTAGTGGTGATCTACACATGCTACAAAAACCTCTGAATGTCACCATAGAAATCTGATGGTGCTAGCATGACATATCCTAACACTTTCATCATTTGTATTTAATTTCCATGAGAATAAATTTAAATAAGGATTCTTCTTGATCTCAATAGAATTGAGAGAGGTGGTGGAGGAGGATCTCTTTTTTTAGTGAATTCTTGGAGAGGGGGTCTTTAGGGATTGAGATAATTCTTTGGATGTTGTTTTTCAAAACAAAATAAATGGAAACCCTTAGGGTTGTAAATAATATAATTGGGTTTATATAGTGATAGGGTTAAAAAATAATAATTGCATGTGGAATCTTATTATTTCATTATTCATCATAGAACCCCATTTCTATAATAATAATAATAATAATATTATTTCTCTACATGTGTAAAACCAGTGAATTAATTAAATATTATTTATTCAAATAATATTTAATATATATTATTTCTCACTAGAACATTAAACTCGGTCTGCCATTCCTTTATAATATTTATCAGATCTTGAACAATGAATATTTATTCAATAAATAAATACCAATTCATTATTCAGCAATAAATAAATAAATATTATATACACTTAATAGAAAATAAATATTTATTAAATATTATACTCATAAAATATTATCTTGAATAACTAGCGGTAGAATATATACGATCAATCTAACATGAATAATTATTAAATTACACACTATAATAATATTTATTCAAAATGTTAAATAATAAATAATAATATTATTTAATTGAAGTTTTGGATACACTTAGTGTGCGACCCTCTAGGTCTCTTTCTTAGCAGCATTAGGTGGAGCCGCCCAAAGTCCAAGTTAAGCATCTAGAAACACATAAAAGAACCCATATAGAAGGAAGATAATTTTTAAAAAACATACAACCTCATATAGATTCTTACTGTATAATATAATTCTTTTATCACAATATCTCTAATCAAGTAGGTTGCATGCAGGTGCCATTAACATATGTGCTCGATATATCCTTTAATTTTTTGAAAACGAACTTTCCCATAGAACAACGTGGACATGGAATCATTTAGGATTTTTCATTCCCATAAAAAGAAATGATATATCAACTTTTTTTAATTAACATAAGGGATACATCATTTCTATAATTATTTATTAATGAAATATTTCTCATGATGTACCCAACACATCATAATTCTCTACAAACATATGTCTTATTGGTTTTTATCAATACATAAAAGTACATGAATAATAATATTCATTAATAATAATATTAAAGTATAAGGATTAATACTCATGTTAAAAAATAGCAACATACAATGACACATATAAATGTGGACTTCCTACTGGTGGGTCATGTTCTCATAATCTCATACACTTGAAATTACCAAGAGAGTACACCATGAGTAGGTGAATCAAAGTCTTATAAGTCTCCAACCATGATAGGTTGTATTATTTATGTCATGTGAAATGATTTCATCTGGATATATAACATATATTTAATAATAATATCATGTAACTTTGGGGTTCTCATAATAGAAGGTAACCGCTATAAACTTTTAGTGCGACAGTTACTCTTTGAACATTATCACAACTATGTCAGAAAAAATAAAAATTATGATGTGATAATAAGTTTATTAATATAAATAATAATGAATACACGTAATTATAAAGTATATAGAATTTGGTTCTAGGGCACAAACTTCAGTAGGCTCCCCATTTCACTAAAGCTAACTATTAACAACCTTCAGTCCACTAGTTCTCACATGATACTCATGATTCTAATTAGTTAATGATTTAGTCAAGGGTTCTGCTATGTTTTCTTCCATAAAATATTTTCGTACTATAACTTAACCCCTCTAATAAAAATCCACCAAGTGGTGATACTTCTGGAGTATGTTCTTTGTTCATTGATGTGACCTTGGATCTTTTACAAGAGACACCGATATAGTATTATAACATTATAATGTGCCATGATCATTATTTATAGGAACCAAATCAAGCTACTATAAAAATTTAAATATCCAAAAAAAATTATTTGGATTCATCAAAATATGCTATATACTCAAACTATGCTACAAAATCAGTGAAAACTAGCTACTTTGAACTCTTCCAACTCACAGCTCATCCACTAATACTAAATAAATATCCTAACTGTGACTTCAAATCATTATTCTATATTTGAAATATATAATTAGTATAATACATTATGTCAAGCTCCTTATCTTCTCTATACACTAGGAACATATCTTTAGTTCTTCTCAGATACTTAAGGATAACTTTAATAATAGACCAATGATGTTCATCTGGATCCATTTGATATCTTCCTACCATTCTAAAGGAGTATACAATATAAATCCTAGTGAATAACATAAAATACATGATTGATCCTATCATAAAAGAGTATGAGATCCTACTAAATCTCTCTTTCTCCTCATGTATCTAGGGATATGTTTTCTAAGAAAGATGTATACCATTTGAGACTAGAAACAATACTATCTTGGATTACTCTATACTAAATCTCTTAAGTATCTAGTCATTTTATATACCTTGACTTAGTCTAAGAATCCTTGTGGATCTATCATGAATGATCTTGATCCCAAGAATGTAGGCTTCTCCACCTAATTCCTTCATAGAGAAGCACTTGTTCAACCAGTCTTGAACTGACTTATTAAAAATAACTAATATGTCATTATCATATATTACTATGATAGAGAACACACTCCCACTAAACTTATTATAAATGCATGGATAAGATTTGTTCTTAATGATACCAAATTATTATATAGATTCATCGAATTGAATGTTAAATAACCTCGATGCTTGCATTAATATATAAATGGACCTCTATAATTTTAATATATTTTTATCATTTCTTGGAGTCATAACCCCTTTTAGTTATGTTATATAGACATCTTCCTGAAGGTCCCCATTGAGGAAACCTATTTTGACATCCATATTATATATTTCATAGTAATGGTAAGATTCTATAGAAAGTAGAATTATGATGGATATAAATAGGAAGCTGGAGAAAAGTTTCATCATTTTCAATGAATTGATGCTGTTTAAACCATTTAGACACTGACCTTTCATTATACTTACTTTATCTTATATTCCATGTTTTATCTTGAATACCCATTTTCACCCATTATGATTTATATAAACTGGCATATTTACTAGAACCCAAACATGGTTTTGATACACGAAATCCTTCTTAGAATTAATGGTTCTTTCCATATTGCACTCTTTGATATCTATACTCTCTCTTCATAAGAGATAACTTCATTATTGTCTACTAAAAATGATTCACCTGATTCATTGACTAGATAACCATATCCATCTAGTTATCTTACCCCTCTGGTGCTCCTATGCAGTGCATGTGTTTCAATAAAAACTTCTTCAATGAGGACCAATAGAATCTATTCCTGTACCAAATCTTTTGTATATTGAGCATCAACTTAATTGAAGTTAATCTTTCTCCCACTATCCTTCTTGAGGATTTGATACCTCTTAAGAAATATGGATTGTCTTGTGACAATCACTTTCTTATCAGAGGAGTTGTATATGTAGTATCCCCTTATTTCCTTAGGATACACTATAAAGATACACTTCATGCCTAGAGGTGATAGTTTTTTGCATGATATGACCTTAAAAAACACCTTGAAACCCCATATATGAGTGTGATACAACAAATATTTCTTTTCATACATTAATTCACATGGTATTTAATTTTATTACTTATTTGGTACTCATTTTAGTGTGTATTCTAGAATTTGTAATGCGTAATCCTAAAAGTATAAATAAAGATCTATATGACTCATCATTGACCTTACCATTTCAAAATGGATTCAGTTCCTCATTTCACTAACACTATTACACTGTGGTATGTAAGGTGGAGTGAGTTGAGATAGAATCCCAAACTCCCATAAAATGTTGACAACTCTTGGTTATGATATTCACCACATAGATCAAATTGAAGATTATTTATCTTCTTACCAAGATTATTATCTACTTCATTATAAAATTACTTGAATTTATCATAGGCCTTATAATTATACCTAATCAAATAGACATAACCATATCCAATTAGGTCACCAGTAAAAGTTAAAGTAAGAATAACCACCTCTATCTTCTACTTGAAAAGGTCCACAAACATCAGTGTATATAAATCCTAGAATCTCTATGGCTCTTTCACCTTTTCCACTAAATGGTGGGTTGATCATTTTACCTTATAAAAAGAATGAAATATTTCAAGTGGTTTTAACTCAAAAAAGCCTAAATAACCATCTTGATATATCTTTTTTAGACACTTCTCATTTATGTGACCAAGATGATGATACCACAAATGGGCATAATATGAGTCATGAAAACATGAAAACATGATTCATTATCTATTGATAATATTTGGTTGTCATAATTAAAAACATAAATACCATTATTTAGTTGTGAGATACCATAAAAATTCTATATTTATAAAAGAATCATTATTTATTTCTAAATTTTAAAATAAAACCATCCATGTCATGGAAAGAAATGGAGATTATGTTCATAGTAATATTTCCCTAAAAATAACAGTTATTTAAATATAAAATTATGCCTGTTGGAAATGGAAGGGGGTAGTCTCTTATAGCTAAAGTATAAATTCTTACTACATTGGCTCCTCGAAGATCCACCTCTCTTATGAAAATATTTCAAAATCTATTTTATTTCTTCATTTAGATACAAATGTGAGTATGAATATAATACCTAATGTTTTGATATATAAATATTACACTAAATAATGAATGAACCTTTAGATTCCCCTTACTTTTAGGTGTAGTTCTCCTTTTAATAGCCTAGATTTACACATGTAAAACATATTGCATCTTTTTTCCTTCCCTTACCTTTTAATTTTATCCTTTTTTGAAAGATGGTGCTCATGATATTTAGAGTTGGAGTGAGTCTTGGGTCCATTTCCCTTGATCTTCCTTTTCTTATTCACCATCACAAATATGAGTTATTCATACCCCATGTCCTTGTACACTTTTCAAATGAGAGTAATATGTCCTAATAATGTCTTCTCACTATTTCTCATGTTGTAATTCCCAATAAAACTTTAGAAGTATTTAGGTAGTGAGGAAATAATGATTTTTTGTGCAAATCATCAAGGAATTTAATGACCAAGAAGTATAAGTGCTCTATTTAGACAATCAATTTGACTACATGAGGCCCAAAAAGTGATGAATCTCAAAGTTTTCATGTGAAAAGTGAATTGGATATGTCATATCTCATTTGTATCATCTTATCTAGATAGATATCATGGAGATGAGACATCATACTATACACATCCATATCCTAATACTTCTTTATAATCCCATTGGACATGAAATATAGCATGAAACATTGTAAATACACAACATCAACTCAATGTTTCTTGTAAAGATACAGTTCTTCCTCACCAGGCACTTGGCCAGAAACATCAGGAATAAGTTTTTCCATCATATATAATTTCCTTTCATGGTGTAGAATAATTCGCAAGTTCCTTTTCCATTCTTGGAAATTAGTTTTGGTAATAAGGTTGTATTTATCAATTATGGATCACAATGATATATTTTAAGTCATAGTTTATGTTTCTACAATTAATAAGATCATAATTTTAGTACTTTAACTAATAAAATCATATAATAGAAAATTAAATTTATTAACCACCCACCATTTTATCAAAACCCAACAACCCTCAACATTATTTTAAAAATATCATTTTATTGGTTATTTTAGTGTTTAAGGATTCGTATGCCCCTTATCATAAGACATACAGAAGTCTATTAAGCTATTTGAAGGTATTTATGTAGGCATAACTTGCCAATTGAATTAACTCATAGTTCCTTGATCTTTTGAGTGGACTCCCCAATCCTAAAATCCATAATTTTTATTTCCTAAATTCTTTACCTACTATTTTCACTATGTATCACAGAGGAAATAAACCATCAATGAAAACTAGATTAAGTCGACCCAAAACTCAAGATAGAAATTCCCCAAAAATTGAAAGCATCCCAATGGAGGTTGATCAAGAAATTTGAACTATGATTCGATTCCTACCCAAGTAGTGGAAGGTTATACTGATTTAATATATATGATTGGGTGATTTTAATCATTATGTGCAATAAACCATTTTTTGGGTTATATTATTATTAATATTAAGTGGATTTACTCAAGTTATTAACCATGTTATAGATAAATTTTATGTATAATCCAATTAATTTTAGTTCTATATTGTATGCCTGTTAAATTCATTAATTCATGTGATAATGAAAAAAAATCCATAATGTAATTAACTACGCAACTTGACATAAATAAAATAATAAGAGTAGTATGATCAAGATATTTTATTAATGGTTAGTTTATTAAGAAAATAGTAAACTAAACATCTTGAACCCTGAAATGGTTCATGTTAAAGACTTCCACCTATCCACCCATGCACCACTTTGATTGGTTTCACCTTAGATACAAACTTAAACTACCTCCACTAGAATGAGAGCTCTACAAATTACATAATGTTTTACTCACATGCAGGTGAGGGTAACTAAAGGATTGGTTAAGGGGTTTACATAAAAGGAAACTTCAAGCACGTTGGACCTTACATAATGGTAGGAGGGATGACATACATGTCATCTATTTAATTAATAATAAATTAAAAGTAAACCAATCATATAAAAAAGTATGGTCTATTCTCATGATCATCCACATACATGCAAAAAATTAAGCATTTAATAAAATAGAATTCAATCCAAATTTTCTTATTTAACAAAAATAGTACTCAAATAAATTAATTATATTCTTTAATTAATTAATTATTTTATGTTAATTATCATAAAAACTTTCATAATATTCTTATCCATCAAATTTTTTTAAAATTGACTTTATACAAAAATATACCTTAGAGGAAAATTGATAAGTACTCATCCAAACTACTCATCATGTATGATATTTGTATACTATTTACTCATACAACATGTTGAATAAATTTATTATTACATAATATTATGGTGTGTATAAGTCAAATAAATAACACACGAAACACATGCTATTTACATTACATGTTATGTATTAATGCGCACAGAGTAATCATTGTAATACGAATTATACATGATATGTAGTTTTGAATATTACATATAAATTAATTATAAATTTAATATATATAAAAACCATCACATAGCATGTAAAATTAAATTTAATATCACACAGAACACATGTTGATAAGGTTTAAGAACTATAAAAAATTAATTTTAAATTTTCTGTAAACAGGTAATATACACAACATGTACAAGATATCTACACATCGTGTATACATATTCACCATCTATCTGTGAAACACACCTAGGGACATGGTCTATTGGGTTGTAACAATAATTAATGGAGTACATAACATGTACGTGGGGTGCATGTCATGTGGTCTTTGAGTTACACAGTCACCAGTCATGTAGGTTGTGTAAGAAAATACATGACCCATATTTGACTAATGGATTACACATCATGTATTCATGTTATATGCCTTGTATTCTAGTTAAAAATGTACCAGGATGGTTTGTTCAACATGCAGTGTATTAAATACACACAATGTGTCATAAATACACTTGCTTCAAATACAACCATGAGTCATTCTGGTGTATAAAACATGGGTACATGATGTGTACCAATGGGATACACACTGTATACTCTGGTGATATTTGGATATAATACTTAAAACCTCCGAATGAGTTATTTTAATGTTCTTTGTTCAAAATAAATTCATTTATTGATTATATTTATGAGAATGAAGAGCAAGAAGAGTTGATATCATGATTCAAATTAATGAACGATTAAACAGGAATTGAAAACTAACGATAAATGTGTAAATAAATCAATGATATTTAAATAATTATAAATAATTATGGAACCAATTTGATACAACTTAATGATTATGGGTGTAGAAGAAGATCTAGATAGGTCATAAACAATGTAGTTTTTTTTTCATTATTGATAATTAATCTGAGATGTAAATTGATCATAAACTCTGTGACCAATATATTTGAATAATATATTAATTGAAAAGAGAATTATAGATCTAAAATATAGAATCATTAAATAATGTTTTATATATAATTTAATCAATTAAATAATTACCTTGCGATGAACTGTTTCTTTGTTGATGAATCTGACAATGTCTCTTCATAATATTGTCATTGTACTATATGAATTAAGTGTAGATTCCCTTCAATGGTGATCCACATGTGCTCTATGAACCTATGAACATCGTTGTAGAAATATACGGGTGCTAGCATGGTAGATACTAATGCTTGAATATTCATCTTTGATTACCATGTGAATAGATTCAAAGAAGGATCCTTCTTGATATCTCTAGAATATAGAGAGGTGGTTGAGGAGAATCACTTTTCATTATTTAGAGATTTTTTGGAGAGGGTCTATATAGGGATTGAGATAATTCTCTGGATTTCATTATGAAAAAAATGGAAACCCTTAGGGTAAGAAATAGTATAATTGGGGTTTTATAATGCTAGAGTTAGAAAATAATAATTGCAGATGCATCCTTATTATTTACTTAATCCCCACAGAACCCCATGTATATAATAATACTAATAATAATAATATTATTTCTTGGAATTCCCAAAAACATATAATTAATTAAATATTATTTATTCAAATAATATTTAATATATATTATTTCTAATCGAACCAATAAATTAGTTCTGCTATTTCTTTACAATATCTATCGGGCCTTGAATACTTACTATTTATTTGATAAATAAATATCAGTACATTATTCACTAATAAATAAATAAATCTTACATTCACTTAATAGAAAACAAATATTTATTAAATATTATTCTCATAAAATATTATCACAAATAACTATTGGAAGAATATATGTGATAAATATAACATGAATAATTATTAAACCACATATGGGAATAAACTTTATTCAACATGTTAAATTCTAAATAATATTATTATTTAACTGATGTTCTGGAAACACTTAGTGTGTGACCCTTTAGGACTATTTCTCAGTGGCAGTAGGCGGAGCCACACAAAGTTCAAGGTCAACATCTAACAACATGCCAAGGAACCCATAGAGAAATAAGTTAACGTCACAATTAAAAATAAACTAACATGAAAACTTTCTATATAATATAACCCATTTATCATAATATCTCTAATCAAACAAGTTTCATGCAAGTTCCATCAATCTATGTGCTTGATGTCCATTTCTTTGATTTTACAGAAGTGAACATTCCCATAGAACACCATGGACATATATTTATTTAGACTATTTTATTCCCATAAAAGGGACTGAGATATCAACTTCCATTAAATAATAGAATGGACAAATCATTTATTTCATTTTTCTTTAATGAAATATAACTCGTGATGCACCCAATGTATCCTACTCCACAGTGGACATATATCATCTTGGTTTTCATAAATACATCAAAGTACATGAATAATAATATTTATTAATAATAATAAAAAATTTCAAGGATCAATACACACAAATATATATAGGTTCATCCAATGACACATAAATGTGTATTTCTTACCAGTATGTAGCATTCTCATAATCACCTACACTTGAAATTACCAAGGGAATACACTATTATAAGGTGACTTAAAGTCATATGAGTCTCTACCCCTGATAGTTTTTATAATTTTTTTCCCATAAAATTATATAATATTTTTATATAAAATATATTTAAGAATAATTTCATGTCACTTTGGGGTTATCATCACAGTAGGGAACTTCTATGACCTTTTAGCACAACAATAAATCTTTATACATTATCACATACACATAGAATAACAATAATGATCTGATAAAAAGTTTTTTAATATTCAATAAAATGATTACAAGTAATCATAAAGTACATATAATTTGGTTCTAGGTCGCCAAATCCAACACAAAGCATCAGTCTATCACCTAATCCATACTTTATACAATTTGTTCCTAGAGCATCAGTCTAGAACCTAAACCATATGGTATACTTACATTGCCTAAAGCACTAGTCCATTATCTAAACCATTAAACAATTTATCAAATACCAAGGTTTAACATCTTGAACTTTCAAAAAATTCAAAAATAATGAATAAACCCTTTTAAAATTTTATTATTTACCAAGATCCCAACAAGCCTTTAACACTAAAACATGTCTTAGAATGCTGATCCCTTTTCATACATCAAAAAACAATTCCAAAAACTCTTTAGAAAATGGTGTATATCACACATACATTTTAAAATATTTCAAAACCACCCATAAAATATGGGTATTTCTATTTAACATCTAAAATAAAGACAAAGACTTTCTTTCCATCAAAACCTTTAAAAGTTCCATTAAGGCATTTTCATCAAAGGGGAAACCACACACTCATTTCAAACCAACACTTGAAATTTATCTAAAAACCCCATTTAAAAACACTTGGATTTTAACACATAATTTTATAATAATATCCACTTTGAAACATAGTTTTCACCCATTGAAACATGAAACTAGATTTAAATCCAACACACATGATTAAAATAATTTCAAATGTCTCATAGGAATTTTATAAAATATCATCACATGAAAACTTTCTAATTCATCCATTCAAATATTATAAAAATTTCATTCCCAAGTTCTACCAAGTGACCCTCAACCACTTTATGAAGCCAACCAATGATCTTAATTATTTTAATCTCACTACCCACCCATTTTACCCCTTAAGACCCCACTTTACCATTTTCAAGAATCGTCACACCCCATGGGAAACCATAGGCTCGGTCTCATAAACACCAATAGACCTGATGGATCTATGGAAGGTATTAGGTATCAATTTAAATTCAAAATTTATTATCTTAAATGAATGAATCAAACACACTACACATTGAAATCAAGTCACATACCACATACACATGAAAATAAATCATCAGAATATGGGTGATAACTCTTAAACCACCTATCTTAAATGAATCTTTCACACTTTAAACTAGAGATCAACAACTTTCCCAGGACTGTTGATACTTTGATCCCCAACCAGGTACCTAAATCATGCCACAACAACTCAGAAAATAATTACAAAAATGATTATAATTAATTTAACAAATAACCCCAACTCGGCATAAATGAAGAAAACCTATTGGAATCTCTTGCCATAACAAAACCAAGGAAAAATGTTGACTAAATTCTCATTGTGTACCCCTGGACACATTTTGTACCAAATTCCTATGAGGAAAAAATATTCCCAATTTTAATTAAAAACTAATTTTATGGAAAACCTATGAAAATTAACTATTCTCTCATTCCTTATCATAACATGAAGTAACGATGTGTGAAAGTCATCTCAATATCTCCTTTATGCAAGAAAATTGAAATTATTATGAGAAACAGATGATTCCACCATGATCTGGTGTAATCTCTAATAAAAACCTAAACTAGAGAACTCCAAAATTATTTAAGAGAAATAAGAAGAGGAAAATAATCCACTAGAGCTTAAATATTACCTCAAAATTTTAAAGAAATGACCCAGAAAGACCTAAAATTAAAGGTGGTCAAATGGGAGAAGAGGAGGGAGATCTTGGGGGTTATCCATGAGTGAGAGAGGAGTAGGAAAGAAGATAGAGGCTTAAAATATCATGTGGTAAAAAAATACGATTCTCCACTTTTTAAAGGGTTCATAGTTGTGATGCATGGTATGCCAAACCATATGCTAACTATGCATCCAATACTACTATAAATATCTCCACCTTGCATAGTTATGATGCATGGTTTTCCAAACTACGTTCTAACCATGAGGGAACCTCTACAGTTCCCTATAGGTTCTCACTTGGTTTTTAGCCCCATCACATAGTTTAACAGACCACACCCCTTTATAAACTGAGATGCATCGTTAGGGTACACAGTTAGCACTAACCATGTTCTAACCATTCACCCTATGCTGAAACTCCAAAAACCCAAAATTTGGCCCCTTAACCCTTTAATAAACATCATTCCATGTCCAAATTTGGGCATATTTAAAGGTTACAACCCTTAATCTTCTATTCAAAGGCTCGAATCCAAAATAGGCCCATCCATCAAACTAAAGGTTCAAACTCTTCCTAAAAGTATAAGCATCCATACAGATGAGGGGTTTTACAATCTCCCCACCATAATAATTCTCATCCATGAGAATTCTTGGTAGTCATCCATTTTCACCACCTGAACTACATTGGTTACTAATTCCAAGGTAACCAACCTCATACCATTCATAAATTCTCGAAACACATCCAAGGCATAACCTCTAACCGAAGGATCTCATCTAGAAAAAACCTAAGAAAATGAACATATATAAAACCAAAACATCAAGATGGTGATTACCCAAGCCCATTTATCTCAAAACACCAATTATTTCACCACCTTATTACTTTCTAGAGTTGTGGTGCTCCACACTATAAGTTTCATACCACAACCACAAAAAATTTGATGCTTTTGTTCCTTTGACATTAAAAATTACCATTAAATCACTATCTGGGGTTCTAATGATGTGCTTGAAAAGGTTCCCAACTTACCACAACAAACATCCTATAGAATTCCAATCAAACATCAACACCCATCTCTTTCATAGAAGGCCAAATTAAAAGGATGCACACCCTCCATGCATGCATAAACTAATAACAAACCATATTTTCCTCAAAAGCCCAGTTCAATTTAAAAAAAACACCAATTGTTTCTAAAATGAATCGTTAGATGTGGCTCGTAACTTACAACATCCATCTCATACACAAACACATGTTAAACCATGTTTGACCAACTCATCCCAAAAAATGATCATCTCCCACTACCACTATGTCACCAAATGACTGGATCATGATGCCTTCAAACCTAGAGGCATCAATTGATCACCCAAAACACCCATTGAAGTCCATACTTGACTTCTAGTTATAGTCCATGATTGATCCACCAACCATATATTTCCACCATCATACCATAGTATGAGAAATGATACACCATCAACCTGACCACACTTGTGTCCTCAAACTATCCTAGACTAAGACCATCACTCCCACCCCATCCGCTATCATGTCTATATCTACACTTGGAATTCATCAAGGAATCCTGATGTACTCAACTCCCCTTATCCACCACCAACATAACAACACAATGATCTTATATCGATTAGTTTCACATATTTCCAATTATTCTTTCATAAGGGTCACACTAACACAAGTGAAATTCAAATCCCCACCATAGGATCATCCATTTCATTGCATCCCTGAACTATTTCCCCTGCACCACGGACCACACTTCATCTATAACTAGACACAATATCCAAATGGGGCTGAGAATCATCACCCCTGAGCTTCTATATAAAAAGGAAAACAACTATGGCTCATGGATAATGAAAATTTCACTCATGACACCCATTATAAGCCTTCTAATAATAAGGTTCAAACTTTTAAACAACTGATGGTGTAATCCACACCACCTAGTTCATCCTTAACCTCTTCCAAGACTGATGAAATTGATAGGTATCACTGAAACCACACTCATGTCACTCCTCCTAATCCATGCTTCCTTCCCCAACACATGAACCTCTGACGCTCTCAATGAGGTTCAACCTAGATCAACCATGCCATCACACTTGTTCCTTCCATGTTCTTGTTCACATTCCAAGAAAAACATGATTCTCACTAGAGATCCTTAGGATACCGCGTATAAAAGTCTCTCATCACACCCACATCGGTTCTCAACCTACTCATGAAAACATTCTTAATTCAAGCATCGTGACATACACATTATTAGTACCCAATATATAAGCCAAATGACACAACATGTCACCATGAATCCATACATACAATATCCCAATTAATCTTAACAATTACTTTCCCTTGTGTAACCAAACCATAAAACCTATTTTCAACTCTAGTGATTCACACCCAATGAAAAATTGGATCACAATACCTAGTCATTGGACATACCTTTCCTACATTCCCTTCTCATCTAGTATAGAGAACCTTTGGTTCTTTCAAAAACCATAGAAAACTCACCAAGACAAAACCACATTCACTCGCACTTAGGACCTGATAATTGTTTAAAAATTATATAGGGTTCACATACACTCACACCATGGTCTTGAAGATGCATACAGAGTTGACCAGGGAAGGAACCTAACTGGACCTGCCCTATGAAAACCACATGTGATACAAAATTATCATCACTCTAAGTGATTTTCATCTTAATGAAACTAGAGATTTTTTCATGCCTCACACCAAGACCCTTTTTGAGGATGTCCTAATCCACATGAAACACTTGATCACTCCTCCATGAACATACCATGTCTACCTCACTTGTATGCTCGCCACCCAAAGTAACCTTTCAAACCTTAAACAGTATACCCTCAAGCACATTCTATACTTCTGATCCATCTCATAACCACTAGGGAAATCCTACCTATATAGTTGTTACCTAATCTTGGAACCCAAATGAGCCTGACCTTATAGAAACCTACCACATGAAAAAATGATCCTTATAAAAAAAGGCATCCCATAAAACTAAACCCCATACCAGGAAGCACCCTTCATACATCGCTAACAAAATCCTAAAACATTAACTTGTTCCTTACACACCTAAAGCCACTCACAACTTGGTCGGCCTCTCCCATGGGTCACCCTTAAAGGTCACATGGAACCAACTCCCTAAGCTTGAGTCATTCCAAATAGGGTCACTAGGCTCTCCCATCTTGCCTACCTAGTCAAGTCTCATGACAAGTCACTAGGTCCAACCACTGAGTTCTAGTCTAACTCATAGAAGGAAATAGCTCACATGGAATCAATTATTCTCTCATCCCATGTCACATGATATCAATATTCCAAAACACCCATATCTAGGGTTTCACATACAGAAGACGTCATATAAAACCCCCAACCATAACTAGGGAACCCATCCTTTTTGAGCATCTGAACATCCAACTATTCCTTGGAAGATCATACCACATAATCAAATTCAAACAATAACCCCCATAAGGGGTCCAACAGTTATACACCTATTACACACTGAACCCCAAGGTCACTACACCTACCATACTGAGGACCACATCACCATCCTTCTTGTCACATAGCATCTCACTGTAGGTTCACATGACCTTCTATCATAAATAAATCCATATACAATTTGAAACAGTTATGTCTAATTCCACTAAGTAATTATATAGAAAAACATTGTATGATCAGCTGTAAACACTTTAAATAACCACACCTCAGTCATCAGTGAACTCGTACACTAAAAGGTATACATGAAATGCGAATACTATATTGTTGATATGATGTATGAGATGCCTCTTGACTATATAGTCTAAGAGTAAAATCCAAATAACCATCCTCTTGAAAAAGGGACCAAATAAAAGAATCCCTCATAAATCAAAACATCCAAACCACATGTGTGTCTTCCAAGGTAAAAATCAAATAAAATTGGAACATAAAATACTAAGAGCAGTAGTCCCATATCCATGGTAACCTTGAATTCATACCAGAATAGGTTTTATTAATTCACTAGAATGATATCCATCACAAGCTCTCACACATTCCTAAATCTTCCACCTACCAAATCCCAAAACCATAAGACAAATAGAAAATATTTTTTCTAATACAAACTTGTAACATCCCACCCTAGTTCACTCTATAACAATAACCATACTAGTTTGACACAATAACTCAGGCATGCCTCCCTATATGCTTTAGGATACCAATGTAACACCCCAAGATTTCATAGTACGTTATTTCTTCAAAGTAATTCAATAAATTGCACTACACACGACACTGAGTTCAAGCGCAAAACGACTTACCAAACTAGCCGTACAAAAGAAGTTATGGATAGTGTTAACTGAATATTGAACTATATATAATACTTATAATTTAAAAATCCATATTATGAGTTTCTTAGACATAATGTAAGAACAAATTCATTTTTTTCGGATAAAAGAAGTATTTATTTCAAAAAATGCACTTTTACCGCCTTTTAATGATGAACCCTTTTTTAAATCCAATATTTGAAACTTTTATATATTCTATTTGAAAAAATAAACTTCTTCTTTAGAATCGGGAAATAAGAATTTAGTTTCAATAAATTTTTGGTGCTTTTATGATAACTTTCATATTTGGGTGAATAGTGAAAAATACTATATTTTAACTGAAAACAACTTTTTTAATCAAAATAATTTATAGAATTAAATTATACATTTTAATGGTTTGAGAGTATAAATAGATTATATTTTTACAATTTAATCCAATTTTGGTCATTGTAAGCAACTTCACTTTGAGATTGGACATAAACAAGTATAAATCTTTTGATAGATACTGTTTCTTAAAAATACGCCTTTTGGTTTTGACAACGAGAATTAATTTTAAATTAATAAATGAAAATTATATGTTTTGAATTTGGTAAAATAGAATTCATTTTTGAATTCAGAATATCAAAATTAGATTAGGGTGAATTTTTGGTATTTTTTTGAAAACATTCAATTTTTGATGAATAGTGAAAAATACTAAATTTTAATTAAAAAAAACTTTTTTAATCAAAATAATTTATATTACTAAATTATACTATTGAGTGGTTTTAAAGTATAATTATATTATATTTTTACCATTTAATACAATGTTGGTCATTGGACGTAATTTTACATTTAAACTGGACATAAACAAGTGCCAATCTTTTGATAGTTATTATTTATTAAACACACGTTTTTTGTTTTGACAATGGGAATTAATTTTAAATTAATTTCCGCCACTTCTATGTTTTGAATATAGAAAAATGGATTCCATATTTTGAATCAGGATTTCAAAATTGTGTAAATAGGTAACTTTTATTTTTATACATTTTGAAAAATTACTTCAGTAAATATTTTATTTACCATGGTTAAAGGGTAAATCCGGTAAATAAGGGTAAAAATAACATTATATTAATATTAAATTACCCTAAAACGTTTCCTAACCCTATTGAATGATACATGTCCAACCATGGTCATCTTTGGGTCGATTTTGGGACCCCATGGAGCCACTTGTAAGTGATAATGACACTTTATATTAATTAAGTTAAAGTAAATACAAAAATGACATAAGCATATATCTTTTAGTATTTTTTAAAATAGGATTATATATGTTATATATTCAACAAAAAATATTCATCATAATTGTAAAAATATTTTGTACATGATGGTAGTTTATTTATAATTTTTAGACATTGAATAATTAAGTTTATTTATGCCACAATGATGATGCAATATTTTCCTTATTAATGAATGAATCAAATAAATGGTATTATAAATGTTAAAATAAATATAATTTAAAAGTTTTGATGCCATAAACGAATTTTATATGTTTCTATGACAAGTTATTATTTATTAAATAAATTTATTTCGAATTAATAATGTTTTTATGACTTTAGAAAAAAATCAATTATTAAATAGTGTCAAAATTGACATAAAAGAGTTTTTAAAAAAAATATTATATTATAAATTGATATTATATTTCTAAAAATATAAGGTTAATCCAAAGTACTTATATGATGATATTTATATAATTAATGAACCACTTGGAGTTCTCTTGGTAGTTTATAGTAAGTTTATTAACCAAATAATATAAAAATACAAAGAGAGATGGTAAATGTCAAACTAATTAACTAAGAGTTAAATCTAAAAGATAAGGTTAATATAGTGACACAAACCTGTCTAAAACCTATTGGTTGAAAGGATTTAGACCCATACACACCTTATCCTTGAAATAAATTAATTTATATCCATTATAAAATGAATATGAATTTATTATAAAATAATACTTTAAGTTTTTCCTAAAGAGCCCCTCCTCCCCCTTATAAAAGGACACCACTTATAACCAATTACTCACACCTCTCAAGCCTTTTGACTCATCAAACCTCTGAAAAATTAGTCTTCATACATCCATATACTCCTCCTAGAAGCCTTAAATTAGGCAGAAGGCACTTTAAGAGTCCTTTTGGTTCAAACCAAACGGAGTTACCCAAATTAAAGGTAATGATTTCTCTTAACTTATTTTCTTTTATTTTACTTCTCCAACCCCTAAACGCTCTTTATTATTTTATTTTGTAACAAAAACAGTATACTAAATATACTAGGATGTTTTTATGAGAAGTATTCAAACTACACTTACACACACCTCCATCTAATGGGTGAAGAACATAATGTTTCTGTGGATGGCAACCAAACGCCTCACAAAACGATGATTGTTCAATTATCTCCTACCTCCTCTCATGGTGGACTTTATGATGGAATTGTAATTAAATATGATATTTATGATATTTATTTTATATATAATTTTCTTCAATTCCATTTTATATCATACCATTATTTGTTTCATGTTGTATATATATACGATAATTTCATTTGAGGAAGTGCGGACTACCGCCCCCCTCAAAGTGATATGACTCGTTCATACCATACATGGAACGTATAAAGGATGGTGCTAATTAAATTAATTAAAATATATAATATAATATATTATATTGTAATAATAATATACCTATGTATCATTTGGTTTTTATTCATTTTAAAATGAAAAAAGAAATGGAAGTAGCGTTCGTGCGTACGTACAGATTACTGTCTCCACGAACGCGATGAGATTCATTCCCCATCATATCCATTCAAGAATACTTTTCATTTTATGGTTAAAAATAATGTTTAATTACATAATATAATTCTTTATATAAATCAATTATATCCTATTCATAACAAACATGGCTTATGTAACCAATCATATAAAGGAGAACGAATCAGTTAACACCGAAACGATGATAATACTAAAAGGCAACATTAGAAGATCATATATGATATCATATCAATGTACATGATTCTTGTATAATTTAATAACAATTATTTCACCATTATACAATAGGTTAACCTACCCTAGACCAAGGAAAAGTATAAGGTAAGGGTTTATTTCAAAATCTCTTCATTATCTGAGGTTGTTTATACGTAATTATCTACTGGGACCTCTTTATCATCAACATCCATGTTTCTTAAAAATGTATTTCAAAAAATTATTAATATTTTATAGACCATGGTTTAAAGTCATCTATACCATTTTTTACTTTTTATAATATGTTTATAAAGGAATCTTTCCTTCGTTTTCCAAACAAGGTCCTTTTTAACATTTTCGACAGAATTAAGGTAAGAATGCTTTTTTAACTTATACGACGGGTGCCGCTATTTTCCACCATTATAAAATCGTCGAATATTACCTTAAAAACTTATAAGAATATTTTCAAAGTAAATGTTTTCTTTTATAATTATGTGACTTTTAAATGATTCCAAAAAAGAGATATTTCTCTCAAATAGTTTTGATTTCATCTATGTCAACATCCTTTGTTGGATTTTAATCTTATTTGAAGTTGATTTATTATAATACAAAACTTCCATATTGTATTGAAGGTTTTGTGATATTTTTGACTATGGATGTGTTATTTTTATACCATTTATGGTTTATGGAGAAAGTATTAACATTTTTTATGCTAGTTTTAATACGAATGTTTATGTTATGTTTAAACCTGTTCATATGAGGAATGAATTGGACTTAGTAAGTGACAGGTGGAGCCCGCTATAGCTCCTCAATGCATCGGTAGGTCTCATGATATAGACTAGTGTCTTAGAACAAGGCCTTGACAAAATCTTATTTGTAGTCTTGGTACAAGGCCTTGACTATGTGGTCATGATAGTCTGACATTATGCATTCTTTTATTATGAAAGTGGTTATTGATATTGCATGTGATTATTCAACTAGTAGAATATCCATGTGAATAAGTAAATGGAATTATTTCATTTTATTTTTTCCATATTATGTTGAATTTCAAGTTTAAAAGGTTTTTGTTTTAGTTATACATTTCCTTAAATGTTTATGCTTATTTATGAAAGTTTCCACTATATTGTTATCCTTACTGACCATCTGAGCTCACCCCTTTCTATGTTTTATTTTTCCCAGGATGAGAAGAAGTATTTTATGACTTACCTGTAGGGATAGCCTGAGGGGATATGAGTGTGGACTATAGAGTCTATGTTGTTGTATTTTTTCACTTTATCATGTAATGTAAGACTTATGAATGTATCTGGTGTTTCCAAGGCTACTAAACTAATCAGTCTTTCGAGACTTGATCTTTTGTGATCATGACAATGTTATGAAATAATGCACCGACTCTAGGTAACTGGGTTCGGGGCGTTACAGTTGGTATCATAGGAAGTTTAGTATAAACCTTGGAAGATAGATTTAGATAAACTATGATTAGAGCACATTACCCTAAGATAGACTTTGATGATTAGTATAGAATAAATTCCTAGAATTTTATTAATGTAGAGATTTTGTGAGGTTTTTGAGAAATACATCCCTATATGGATATGATCAGGTAGAGGTGGCTCTGGCACAGATGTACCTAGGGGTAAAACCCGAAAACACCGCTTTGAGCTAGAATCGAACGGGAACTGGTGCACGAAAATGGGCCTTGCTGCACTCTTGGTTACAACACTCCTGAGGGATACGCTTAGGATAATTCTCATTTTATTTAAAAACCATTATGAAGGGTTTATGAGTATATACTTCCTCAAAGAAAACTTTTTTATGATTATGGATTATATCCATAAACTGTTCAATCTACGTTAGGTATTTTACAAGTTTCGAATTATTCATTGCAATTCATAAACTGTCCTAGTGTTTGCCATTGTATAGAAATGGTGCCCAGTAGAAGGAATGTAAACTCCAGCAATACGTATGATCCAAATAGTAAGAAGGATCATATCTTTCACGATATTAAGCCAACATTTAGAAGGGAAATTGTCTCCCATGTATTCTCAACATATGAAGAAATAGTATCATGTGTTAAAAATATAAGTAAATAATTCTCTGAGTCCTATGGCTTTGAAGGGAAGAAAGAGAAGAAAAGGATGTAAGAGAGAAGTATGGATAAAGGGAAGAGGGAAAAGAATAATTTTCCCATATGTGATAACTGTGGGAAAAAGAACCCTGGAACTTACCTAAAAGGAATGGGAGTTTGTTATAAGTGTGGAGAAAAATGAAACCATGTACGTGACTGGAAGGGTAAGAAAAAGGTTTCAAATGTACAATGCTTCATCTGCAAGGAGTTGGGACACTACACGAACCAATGTCCAAATCATTAGAGTATGCCCTAAATGATGCTATTGGATAATAATAAAGTTATAATACTACCACAAATGAGTAGGAATGATTAGAGTTCTTATCTTATTATTAAAGAATTATGTCATTTGATTATTGTATAAATGATGTACTGGTTATAATAATTATGGAGTATATAAGGATTGTACTATAGTACTATTTCATTAAGGACTTGAGATTGTGTGGAACCAAGAAAAGTGACTCAATAGCAGGTTAAATTTTTGGAAAATATATGGTTGAAAAAAAGATAAACCATAATATGGTTCTCATACTGAGGTAGTGATTTTGGAATAATACATGTTTGATTTGGATAAATTATATTGGATATTATTGACTACCTTGAAACTGATTAATGATTTGTATATTCCATCATTGTTTGAGTTTAAAACATTTTTGGATACAAGAAGTATATCCAGTATTTTGTAATGAATGAGGGAGCATGAATGTAATCAATAAGGTTTTATGGTAATTCAGGATGTTGAAGTGTTTTAAAAGAATACATGATGAAGGTGTTCACATGTTATTACGTGGAAAAAAGGATCTTCATTGTGTTTAACTTCCCTATAAATTTTGGACTATGAGTTTGGACAGAAGTATTTTGGATAAGTTTAGTTTGAGATTATTTTTGGATTTCCATAAAAAGGACAACTCGGAGGTCGGGCGACAACCCATCGTGTCTAGAAAGGCCGCGAGACTTGAACCCACAACTGAAGGGTGACAAGGGTGTATCACCTACCACTGACCCACGTGATGTCCTAGATTGAATAATTTAGTTTTTTTTAAAGGGTCTGGTAGATGAATTATAAATTCTTTTTTTTGGAACCCTATACGAATAGGATAAATAGAATATTTTTTTAGTTCTATTATCTTTTAGAGTGAAAGATGAGTTTGTGGTAGGAATTAGTTGAAGGATGAAACTCTACTTATCAAGTATATATATATATATATATATATTTTACTCTTATTTTATGTATAAATTAATTATTAAACTTTAGGGAAGGGATCTTAAAACCAAAAATGTGTTATCCTAATGCCTTACGTTTTGTTGAACCGATGGTATTTTAAATCATCATATATTGGTGGCTTTGAGGCCCACAATTCTACAATTGTTTGTGATTGATGACCTCAATAACTCCATATAAATATTTACATTTTTTCTTCAATTATGTGTCTCTAATTTCTACCAATGTTCTCCTAATCTAAATCATAATTTGGTGGAGAATTTTTCATTCCCCTTTTCCTCTTACTAAGACTAAATTTTATTAACCTAATTTTTGATGTAGGTTTTCCCACAAAGGTATTTTCTATTTTCTATTTTCAACCTTTTATTTTAGAAGAACAATTTCAAATTGAGAGGACACAATTTATTGAAGTAGGGAAGAATGTAACACCCTAAGATTTCATAGTACATTATTTCTTCAAAGTAATTCAATAACATGCACTATACACAACACCGAGTTCAAGCGCACAACGACTTACCAAACTAGCCGTAAAAAAGCAGTTATGAATAGTATTAACTGAATATTGAAATATATATAATAATTATAATTTTAGAATCCATATTATGAGTTTCTTAGACTTAATGTAAGAATAAATTCATTTTTTTCAGATAAAAGAAGTATTTATTTCAAAAAATGCACTTTTACCGCCTTTTAATGATGAACCCTTTTTAAATAAAATATTTGAAACTTTTATATATTATATTTGAAAAAATAAACTTCTTATTTATAATCAGGACATAATAATTTAGTTTCAATAAATTTTTGGTGATTTTCTGATAACTTTCATATTTGGGTGAATAGTGAAAATACTATATTTTTACTGAAAACAACTTTTTTAATAAAAATAATTTATAATGTTAAATTATAAATTTTAATGGTTTAGAAGTATAAATAGATTATATTTTTACCATTTAATGCAATTATGGTCATTTTAAGTAATTTCTCTTTGATATTGGACATAAACAGGTGTCAATCTTTTGATAGATATTGTTTTTTAAAAATACGCCTTTCGATTTTGACAACGAGAATTAATTTTAAATTAGTAAATGAAAATTCTATTTTTTTTAATTTGTTAAGATAGACTTCATTTTTGAATTTGGAATATCAAAATTTTCTTAGGGTTAATTTTTGGTATTTTTCTGAAAACATTCAGTTTTTGATGAATAGTAAAAAATACTAAATTTTAATTAAAAACAACTTTTTTAATCAAAATAATTTATATTGATAAATTACAATATTTAGTGGTTTTAAAGTAATTATATTATATTTCTACCATTTAATACAATGTTGTTCATTGGAAGTAATTTCACATTTAAAATGGACATAAGCAAGTGTCAATCTTTTGATAGTTATTACTTCTTAAAAACACGCTTTTTGTTTTGACAACAGGAATTAATTTTAAATTAACTTATGAAACTTCTGTGTTTTGAATATAGAAAAATGGATTCCATATTTAGAATCATGAGGTCTAAATTGTGTAAATATGTAACTTTTATTTTTAGACATTTTGAATAATTACTTCGGTAAATATTTTATTTACCATGGTTAAAGGATAAATCCGGTAAATAGGGGTAAAAAATAATATTATATTAATATTAAATTACCCTTAAATGTGTCCTAATACTATTGTATGATACATGTCTGACCATGGGAATCATTGGGTTGATTTTTGGACCCCATGGAGCCACTTGTAAGTGATAATGACACTTTATATTAACTAAGTTAAAGTAAATACAAAAATGACATAAGCATATATCTTTTAGTAAAACAATTTTTAAATAAAATTATATATGTTATCTCTTCAACAAAAAATATTAATTATAAATATACAAAGATTTCATACATGATGACATTTTATTTATAATTTTTATACATTTAATAATTAAATTTATTTATGACACAATGATGATGCAGTATTTTCCTTATTAATGAAAGAATCAAATAAATGGTATTATAAATGTTAAAATAAATATAATTTAAAATTTTTGATGCCATAAAAGAATTTTATAGGTTTATATGACAGGTTAGGATTGATTAAATAAATTTATTTTGAATTTATAAAGTTTTCATCACTTTAGAAAAAAATCAATTTTTAAATACTGTCAAAATTGACATAAAAGAGTTTTTAAAACAAATATTATATTATTAATTGATATTCTATTCCAAAAAATCTAAGGTTAAGCCAAAGGACTTATATGAAGATAGGTATATCATTAATGAACTACTTGGGTTTCTCTTGGTAGTTTATTGTAAGTTTATTAACCAAATAATATAAAAATACAAAGAGACATGGTAAATGTCAAACTAATTAACTAAGAGTTAAATCTAAAAGATAAGGTTAATATAGTGACCCAAACCTGTCTAAAACCTATTTGTTGAAAGGATTTTGACCCATAACCACCTTATACTCGAAATAAATTAATGTGGAGCCATTATAAACCGAATATGAATTTATTATAAAATAATACTTTAAGTTTTTCCTAAAGAGCCCCTCCTCCCCCTTATAAAAGGACACCACTTCTAACCAATTCCTCACACCTATAAAGCCTTTTGGATCATCAAAACTCTACACAATTAAGCTCCCTATATCCCTATACTCATCCTAGAAGCCTTAAATTAGTCAAAAGGCACTTCAATAGTTCTTTTGGTTCAAACCAAAGGTACTTACCCAAATTAAAGGTAACGATTTCTCTTAACTTCTTTTATTTTATTTTACTTCTCCAACCCCTAAAATCTTTTTATTCTTTTATTTTGTAACAAAAACAGTACCCTCAATATAATAGTATGTTTTTATGAGAAGTATTCTAACTACACTTACACACACCTCCATCTAATGGGCGAAGAACATGATGTTTCTGTGGATGGAAACCAAACGCCTCACGAAACGATGATTGTTCAATTATCTCCTACCACCTCTCATGGTGGCCATTATGATGGCACTGTAATTAAATATGATATTTATGATATTTATTTTATATATAAGCTTTTTTAATTACATTTTATAGCATACCATTATTCGTTTCATGTTGTATATATATATAGGATAATTTCATTTGAGGAAGTGCGGACTACCGCCCCCTCAAAGTGATATGACTCGTTCATACCATACATGGAATGTATAAAGGATGGTGTTAATAAACTTAAGTAACATTTATAAGATATTATATTATACTAGAATAATATATAAATATGTATAATTTGGTTTTTATTCCTTTTAAAATGAAAAATGAAATGGAAGTAGCGTTCGTGCGTACATACGGATTACTGTCTCCATGAACGTGATGAGATTCATTCCCCATCATATCCATTCAAGAATAATTTTCATTTGATGGTTAAAAATAATGTTTAATGACATAATATAGTTCTCTATATAAATCAAATATATCCTATTCATAAAAAACATGGCTTACGTAACCAAGCATATAAAGGAGAACGAATCAGTTAACACTAAAACGAAGATAATACTAAAAGGCAATATTAGAAGATCATATATGATATAATATTAATGTATATTATTATTGTATAATTTAATAAAAATTATTTCACCATTATACTGGAGTTTAACCTACCCTCAACCAAGGAAAAGTACAAGTTAAGTGTTTATTTCACAATCTCTTCATTATCCGAGGTTGTTTATACGTAATTATCTACTGGGACCTCTTTATCATCCACATCCATATTTCTTAAAAATGTATTTCAAAACATTATTAATATTTTATAGACCATGGTTTAAAGTAATTTATACCCTTGTTTTACTTTTTATAAGATGTTTATAAAGGAATATTTCCGCCGTCTTCCAAACATGGTCCATTTTAACCTTTTCGACAGAATTAAGGTAAGAATGTATTTTTTAACTTATACGGTGGGTGTGACTATTTTACACTGTTATAAAATCATAAAATATTCCATTACAAGCTTATAAGAATATTTTAAAAGTAAATGTTTTATTTTATAATTATGTGACTTTTAAATTATTTCAAAAAAGAGATATTTCTCTCAAATAGTTTTGATTTCATCTATGTCAACATCTTTTGATGGATTTGAAGCTTATTTGAAGTTGATTTATTAGGATACAAAACTTCCATATTGTATTGAAGGTTTTGTGATATGTTTGACTAAGGATGTGTTATTTTTATACCATTCATGGTTTATGGGGAAAGTATTGACATTTCATATGCTAGTTTTAATATGAATGTTTATGTTATGTTTAAACCTGTTCATATGAGGAATGAATTGGACTTAGTAAGTGACGGGTGGAGCCCGCTATATCTCCTCGATGCATCGGTAGGTCTCATGAGACAAACTAGTGTCTTGGAACAAGGCCTTGACAAAATCTTATTTGTAGTCTTGGCACAAGGCCTTGACCATGTGGTTATGATAGTCTGACATTATGCATTCCTTCATTATGAAAGTGGTTATTGATATTGCATGTGATTATTCGACTAGTAGAATATCCATGTGAATAAGTAAATGTAATTATTTAATTTTATTTTTTCCATATTATGTTGAAGTTAAAGTTTAAAAGGATTTTGTTTTAGTTATACATTGCCTTAAATATTTATGATTATTTATGAAAGTTTTCGCTATATTGTTATCCTTACTGAGCATCTGAGATTACCCCTTTATATGTTTTATTTTTCCCAGGATGAGAAGAAGTATTTTATGACTGACCTGCAGGGATATTTTGAGGGGATATGAGTGTGGACTATGGAGATTATGTTGTTGTAGTTTTTCACTTTATCATGTAATATTAGACTTATGAATGTATCTGGTGTTTCCAAGGCTACTAAACTAATTGATCTTTCAAGACTTGATCTTTTGTGATCATTCCAATGTTATGTATAATGAACTGACTTTGGGTAACTGGGGTTGGGGCATTACAACCAACTAGCAGCATGGGTCTAGGGTAGTACTATAAAGATACTATATGCCATGATTAGAGTACACACTAATGAATAAATTAACTGAGTATTGTACATTAATGATACGCATCAGAGTATGTAGGAATAAATAAATATCAACATATAAAAATAAACAAGAAAAAAAGTGGATAAATATAAATAAGACTAAAAAATAAATGAAACATAGTAAGACCCAAACAACCATGTCACATATACATTTGACCACCCACTAGGCCGATTACACACCCAAATAAATAAAGAATAAAGACTAAAATGAAAGCACAAGTGGTTTAACCACATCTCTAAACCCCACCTCATCCAGTCTCATGAAACCATATGAGATATCCAACCTAATTATTCAATACTAAACCTAGGCCTTAACCCAAACCCATGCCTACAATAAACACATATGACCTACTTAGGTACCCATGTGCAGTGTCAGCCAGAGTAGGGTGTGATTAAAACTTATTAGACCACCACCAATGGTGTCTCAAGTAATAAAAAGTTAGAGAAATAGTGTATACATATAAATAGTGGGATAATAGACAATACATACATGAGAATATGTTTTAAAATAAGCCTTTACTAATTAACCTATTGGTGCTCGGGTTCTATAGTGAAACCTAGGCTAACCAAACCTAATTCAACCAATTCTAGTCATATGAGTCATAAAAAATAGGGTTATGCACACCTTAGTACATAAAAGATACCATCCATTCCAAGATCATCTATCTAACAACTAAATCATACATGGTATCATTAGTGTATAGAGCATCAATCTAGAACCTAAATCATATAGCACACTATTCGTGCCCAGTGAATCAGTCTGGAACCTAATCCATATTATATACCATTATTTCCTAGAGAATTACGATGGAACCTAAGTCATATATGATATCATCTATGTATGGAGCATTAATTTGGAACATAAACCATATAACATACTATCCGTGCCCAGAGTTTTATTCTAGAATATAAGCCATATCATACACCATTCATGCCCAGAGCATAATTTTTATGCTTAAACCATACAAGATATCATCCATGTCTAGATAATTATTCTAGAACCTAAACCATATAGCACACTATCCATGACCAGAGTAGCAGTCTAGATCCTAAGCCATATCGTATACCATTTGTGCCCAGAGTATCAGTCTGGAACCTAAAACATGGAAGATAACATTTGTTTATAGAGAATAATTATAGAATATACAATATATATAATACTATCCATTACCATAACATCATTTCGAAACCTAATCTATATCATATAACATTCATGCCCTGATAACCAGAATGGAACCTAAACCATATAGTATACTACCAGTTCCTGAAGCATCAGTCTAAAACCTCAACAATTCCACCATTTATAAAATACCAATATTCAACATATTTAACTTTCAAAACATTAAAACCCCCCAAAAAACTTTTAATCCATTATAAGTTACCAAGGTACCAACATGACTTTAAACATGGCTTGTAATGCCAATCCATTTTCATAAATCAAAACACCATTCCAAACACTCATAGGAAAATGGTGGATATCACATATCAATTTTAAAATATTTCAAATCCACCACTAAAACATGGGTCTTACTCTTTAACATCCAAAACAAGGCCCAATCCTCTATTTCTATTAAAATATTTAAAAGACACATTAAGGAATTTTCATCAAAGGAAAAACCATACACTCATTTGAAATCAATATTTAAAATTAATCTAAAAACCTCATTTAAAAACAAATGGAGGTCAATGCATAATTATAAAATAATATCCACTTTAAATAATAGTTTTCACACTTTGAAACATAAAACTTGATCAAAGTCCAATGCACCCAATTAAAACCATTTCCAAAGACTTAGAAATTTGACCAAATTTTAGCACATGAAAACATTTAAATTCATTTTTTTAACATATGATAAATAATTCATTAAAAAATTATACCATGTATCCCTTAACCATTATATCAATCCAACCAATGATCCTAACCAAGTTAATCTCATAACCCACCCATTTTACCCCTAAATACCCCAATTTACCATTTTCAGGAATTGACACACCCCATAGGCATCTATAGTCTTGGTATCATAAAAACTAATAGACCCGATGAATTTTTGGAAGATATTATGTATCAATTTAAAGCCCAAATGTATTATCTTAAACCAAGTAAGCTGACCCACCTCCCATGGAAATCAAGGAAAATAACAGATACACATGAAAATAAATCACAAGACTATGTGTAATAGATCTTAAACTACCCACCTCAAAGGATGCATTCTCACTTTACACTATGGGATGAAAATTTCATGACTAGAACCAATGAGGCTCGAGCTGAGACTCCCCAAGATTGCCTCCATAGGATAGGGGCTAGAGTCCCATGACAGGTAGGTTATCACACACATGGAAGGACTTAGGATAATGTACCTGTATGCACACACCCACATACACCTCCATGAAATAGTGTAGAGAGATATATAATTGAAAATAAATGCATGCGTACATATATCCCAAACAAGAGTACAATAGAAGTAAAAAATGGAAAAAATACATACCCACCAAAATAAACTGTAAAGAAATCCAACCTTCTCAAAATAGGGGATCAATGTCAAATGCACCCACTGAAAAAATCCTTGGCCAAGCTCCGGTAAGCACCCCAGCTGGTCAAAATCAATAAGCTCCGCCTACTCTTGGTCCTCCTGGGACTCCATTTAAAGTCCAGTGGTTAACAAAAGACACAATACATGTGAGAAAAAACCATGCAGGGGTGAGTATAAAGATACTTAGTAGGCACCTCAGATACCTAAATGAAAAGGGATAAACTGAAAGGAAATAGTCTGCTCGACCCAGCCAGAGGGAACCCAAAAAAGAGAGAAACTCCATATCATGACCATACTCTACTATAAAATAATATCCATCTCATACCACATGTTGTGTCAACCAAAGAGAGTGAAAAAAATGTAAGGAAACCCAAAAATAATTGTCTTAGACACCAAGTATCATGAGTTTTTGACCTCATAGTCAGCAGTAGTTTCCTACTCGAGGCTTTAGAAACCCTTGAATAGGATCACACACTCCATGCGCCTATTTATCCCAAATGAAACTTGTCCTAGAGATAAAATACATCAAGATAAACTCTACCATACCTGATGGAATCTTCTAGAGATACCACTCAATCAGGTTTCACAAGCTGATGGCACAACATTGCCATTCCAGGGGGAATACATCCAAGAGAACATACTCGTCAGATATCACCACCAAGCACATCACACTAAAAACTCAGTAGATCTCAATACTCAAATAGGGGATCTCATCCATCCTTGATGGGAGATGCATCAAACCCTATTGGAACCACAAATATCTCACTTTTTAGAAAGGGGATCACTCATAGTATTTGTTGGGGGACACTATGAACCCTATCTGGAAAACCATAAACCAAATCTCCTCATATAGGGGATCACTCATAGGATACTCTATAGGATACCCCAAAAAAAATTCAGTAATATGAGGATGTCACCCAGACATGGGATCACTCCCAGGATCCACTAGGGGATACCGCAACCAAATCTTGCATCCTAGAGATCACATCACTTAGATAGAGGATCTCTTCCCATGTAGTGTTGGTCAAAACGATTCCACAAACCCCATATGGTATAACTCATGTAGTAGGGGATAACATCATAAATGATGATACAACCCTACCTAAACCCTACTACTGAGTAGGGGATTATACTATTGATGATGACACAACCCTACTTAAAATGCCCATTGTGTAGGGGATCTTACTCCTAATGATACCACAAACCCTACAGGTCTATCCTACTAGATAGTGGATTTCCACCCATGTAGAGTTGGTCATGAAGATACCAAGAGCCTGATCTAGGGAAATTATATGCTATAGGATCCCACTCCGACATGTCTAGAGGGATACAACAACTCTAACAATATGATAGAGGATCCCACCCTAGCTTCTCCAGAGGGATGATACCACTCTATCAAAGTTCATCCTATCAAGGGGATCATAATTTTATACCAAGGATGTAATGATACATAAAACCTCATAGGGATAGACCAAGGGAGTTCACTCAACCATCACTGGACTAAACATTACCAACCCAAGAGACCCACAACACCACCTCACCCTATATATCTTCATCCCAAACAGTGTCCACCCTTGAATTATATGTGGTAAACTGCTCAGGATAGGCTATGCACAATCATGAATCCATGCCCCGAAGGGGGAGATATGAAAGGAAAAAACTCCTCCAAGAGGGGACTACATGGTGTGTGACCCTGCCTGAGCACCCGACCATGTCCTCTAACCAAATATATTGGATGGGTATGTGAGAACACACAATGTGTACCAGAAGTACATGGTGTGTCTCACCTCAACCGGTACCTGGCCATGTATTCCCTTCACACATTGTGTACACTATGGTATACAGTGTGTACCAACTACACAACCCCTTGGCTGTGTCTCCTTCCCATGTCTGTGTCCAGTACCCCATGCCCATGTACTCTGGCTGCGTAATTTTACACAACCATATATGTTTACATGACTTCCATGTCCATTTCCTCATGCCACACGACATGGGGTTACTACAAAACGTGTAACATATGGTACAAAACATGTAGTACCCAAAACTAATCTTCACTAAATAGGAATAATAAACGACATGTTCTTCTGGTCTATATGCTATGTAGATGGAAAATCCATCATGATTTTACCTATGAGTAGCACAGATCACCCTCCTTCACCCCGAAACACATAGATCAACCCTCAAGGGGTCCCTAGAAAGAGTCTAATGGATCTATAACCTTAAAACGATGCATAAATAAGGGGATATAGTATTAAAACTCAAACTTCCTACCTCATTGAAAAACATCAAAGCTTCGAGGTAGAATCAGTGCTTGGAAGTTACTGCTGCACGATCTGGGAGTAATCACCATCATGATCATAGATTGACTATGCATCATTTCGTCAATTGAGTCCTCAGGTCATTCGTCAATCAAAAGGGGGAGAGGGGAATTTGTCTCCTCCTCATGGAGTGAACACCAAAGGGGTGAGTGTGAGGGGTATTTTTTTTAATTTTTATTAAAAAAATATCCTTCACTCAACTCCCATCACCAACTCTCCTCTGACCAGAAACCTAACTCTGATAAAGTTTATGTTGCACATAAGGTAAACACAATGTTATGAAATCAACCATGGTCTTAGAAATCTAATATGAGACTCTTCTTGAGAGTTATTCATGTTTATAAAGAAACAATACACACATGGTAATATATATTTAATATTTTTAATATCACCATGCTGAGGCTCTCCAAGCCTCAGAAACCTACACCGACTCATCACTTGGATTCAGAAATAATCTTAAGGACATTAAAAAACCCTATAAGTCAAAACAAAATTCACTACATCTTCCCCACCTTAAGGCTTTTCATCCCTGAAAATAGAAATCCTTGTATATGGAAAGAAAATGAGATTTCAACTAGGACTCCCACAATAGTGAGATCACCAAGACCACTATAAAGGCCACCAAGGATTCATGTGATTCCAACAAGAACACACTTAGGGGAACCTCAAGGTTCATCACACGAAAGTCCAACTCAACCAGGTAAACATCATGAAAAAAAGTATACACATGTCTTCTTAGTTGTGACAAGTGGAAAACACCAAGCACTCGGTCCATCTACTGTTAGAGGGACTAGTGGTACACCATCTCTCTAACCTGATGTTGATACCAATGAAACCCTACTCCAAACATACAATTCAAAGGAACTTATCCACCACACCTCGATACTACCCACTTTGAGTGGAACTAACTCACCCACATAGTTTTTCATCATTTCTCAAGAACACGTCTCAGTGGGGAAAGCTTCCCTAATCCTCATGAGTCCGAATACACATCAAACCAAACCACACCATCCTCAAGAATATTTCATACTAAGTTGATGAAAAACATGCAAGAGTACCAATGAAAAAAATATGGTTTCCCAAGCACACAAATTGGGTCTTACCAGGCCCTCCGTGGAAACCTCCAACACACAACCCTGCCCTAAACGCACAAGTAAAAGTGACTCATCCACCGAACCTTCACACTATCCACTTTGGGTGTCACTAACTCACCCTGACAATTTTACTTGCATCAAAAAAATTAATCTCAGTGGGGGAAGGATCCCTCTCTCTCATGTATTTGAGGATATGTAAAGAAACAACAACACATGGTCTTAATGTTGGCTCATGTCTCCCTACACAAACCTCAAGCAAGAAGCAACAAGAAAAGAGTACCTCACACTAGTTTCTATCAATATTACTATAGAAAGTAAAAAGGATATAGAGTGTACCTATATCCCTTGGAGCCTCTGGGTCAAAGGAATATATGGCTTGTAACTATCCTCACCCCCATCCTCTAGCTCCCTAAGACTGATGTGGACCACCTGAGAGTGGTGGTGGAAACATGTACCATCTTCCACCCTCTACTACTCACCCGCTCCTCCGCCATGTCATCCACACTATAGAAATCTATGATCTAAATGATACCTCTTCCAAAGTAGTCTATAGAATGAATCCCTCTTAGTAGCATGATAGTTCATACACTATCTAGTAAGATGTTCCCAACCATCGAAAGTGTAACAAAAACTCTCCTATGACTGACCAGAACTGTTCTGGAAGCTCTGAGCATGAAACCCTCCATTTTGGGATTGCCTCCTAAATTGTCTCACATGCTCAGATCCCTAAGCCTATCGTCAGCTACCAGCTATTGAGGTCTCAACTCTAGTCTTACCAACACTAAATACCAGATTATGATCATCCCAAAATCTCTCCACCACCAAGGCATGCTATAGCACTCCAACATAAGTGGGAATGAACACCGACACAACTGATGCCCTGATATCCTAGAGAAGGCCACTCTCAAAGGTCTGTGCTCTAAAGAACAGATCCCAAACCATATCCATGGATTAACATGATAGGTGTGTGAAACTCACCTAGTACTCCACCATGTTCATATACTCCTATCTAAGTTAAAAAAGCTCTTGGATTAGCACTAACCTCAATATGGACAGATATGACTCTTACATAAAGATCTGCTCAAACTCAGCACAAGTTAGCATTGCATTGTTGTGGGTATGAATCAGTATACTCCACCAATTCCTGGATGAACCATGTAAAAGGCTTTCCACTAGGACTACCATATGATTGAGAGGTTTCCTAAAAAGGTATAAAACACTTGTGACTACCTCAAGCCAGTCATCAGCTGCCTGGGGGTCTGGATCACCCCGGTACCTCAAAGGTTTCTACCTTTGGAACTCGTGAAACACACTCAGCCTGCATGCATCCTTGAACTGCATTGACAGCAAAAAATTATTCTTGACAGGTGATGGATCGACTAGTATACCACTTAGAGTTCCAACCTCATAACAAGTTCCCTACATTGAATCCTCAACTTAGGGTGGATCGTTACCACAATCCCACCATAGAACCCTGTTTGGCTATCATCATGGAGGCATCCTAAAATATCAAGGCACACTACGATCAAAGAGTATATTTGGGGAGATAACTCAATAAGGACAAAGAAAAACCCAAAACCAAGTTCTATATGATGGATGTACCATTTATTTCTCTAGAAACTAGTGACCTAATGTACCGAGTCAAAAAGCAGGTTATCAGAGTCCTAATGAGTGGATACATCGACCTCCGCACCAACACTAGAACCTTTTTCCTGAGATCCGAACTCGAAACACCCTAACATTATTACTATGAAACCCCAACAAAGATCATGACATTGTGAACCCATAGTGTAACCCTCTCTAATACCACTCCATCAAGACTTGACCAAATGAGGCTTGATTCGTGACTCACCAAGTCCACCTTCATAGGCCATGGGCTATTGTCTAGTGTTGAGTAGGATATCACACACATGGAAGGACTTAGACTAAGGTACCTGTATTCATGAACCCACATACACATCTATAAAATAGTGAGGAGATATATATAATTGAAAACAAATGCATGCACAAATCTATCACAAACTGAAGTATAGTAGAGGTAAAAAAGAGAGAAATACACACCCACAAAAAGAAACTATAAAAGAGTCCAACCTAATTAGAAGGAGGGGATTGATGCCAAAGGCACATGATAGAAAACTCCTTGGACAAGCTATGGTAAACACCTAGGTTGGTCTAGCTCACTAAGCTCTGCCTGCTCTGGGTCCTCCTGGGACTCTGTTGAAAGGCCTGTAGTCTGCACAAGATACAAAACATGTTGGAAAATACCATCTAGGGATGAGTATAAAGATACTTAGTTGGAAAACCAGATACCCAAAATAAAATGGAGCAAGTGAAAGGTAATAGTCTACTTGAACCAGCCATAAAGAACCCAAATGAGAGAGAAACTCCATATCTTGACCATCCTCAACTATACATGACTAGTCAGATTGTACCACATGGTGTGTCAAATAAAGAGAGTGACCCCACCATAAGGAAACTTAGAAATAATCATCTCATACACCAAGTCTCATGAGGTTCTGAACTCATATCCATCAATTGGTTCCTACTCGAGGATACAGCAACACTCGACTAGAAGCACACACTTGATGAGCCCAGTCATCCCTGATGACACACATCTGATAGATACACTCCATTAGGAGAAACTCTTACATCCCTGATATAACCTCTAAGAGATACCAGTCAATCTGGTATCACAAGCCGATGACATAACATCGCTATCCTAAGGGGTATACATTTGAGAGAACACGCTTGTCAGATATCAACACCAACATTATCCTGATGAAAACACAATGGATCTCAATAATTAGATAGGGGATCTCACCCATCCCTGATGGGGGATGCAACAAAACCTCCTAGAACAAATAAATATCTCGCTCCTCAGAAATGGGATCACTCCTAGGATCCACTGGAGACACTATGAACCCAGTACATAAAACTATAAACCACATATCCTCTAATAGGGGATCACTTCTAGGATCCACCAGTGTATACTATTAACCCAATATGGTAATCCAAGGATATCTTTCAGACATGGAATCAATCCTAGGATCTATTAGGGCATACCACAACCTAATCTTCTATCCTAGAGATCATATCACTTAGACAAAGGATTTCTTCCCATGTAGTGTTGGTTACTGTGATTCCTCAAACCCCATCTGGTATAACTCATGTATTAGGGGATCGTATCATTTAAGATTACACAACTCTACCAAAACCCAAATACTGATTAGGGGATCCTACTATAGATAATTCCGTAACCCTACTAAAACTACTCACTGCTTAGGTGGTCATAATCTTGATGATACCACAAAACCTATAGGGATATCATGCTAGATAGGGGATTTAAGCTTATGTAGAGTTGGTCATGATGATACCAAGAACCCAATATAGGGAAACTATATTCTAGAGGATCCCACTCCAGCCTCTTAGGAGGGATGAAAAAACTCTAAAAATATAATAGAGGATCCCACCCCGACCTCTCTGGAGGGTTGCCACAACTCTATAAAATCTCATCCTATCTAGGGGATAAAAATCCTATACCAAGGGCATAATTCCACATGAACCCTCATAGGGATAGACCAAGGGAGTACATTCAACCACTGTTGGCCTAAACATCACTAACCCAACTGATCCACAACATGGCCTCACCCCACATCTCCTAGAAATATGGCCACCATCACGTTATATAGGGGAAACTACTCAAAATAAGTTTCTCTCAAGACTACATCCAAGACCCAAAGGAGGAGATACGAAAGGAAGAAACTCCTACAAGAGGAGACTACATGACGTGTAAGGGTGTCTACACTATATGTGACCCCACATGAACACCCATCCATGCCCTCTAACCAAACGACTTGGCTAGGCATGTGGGACCACATGACATGTACTAATGGTACACAACGTGTCTCACCTCACCCATTCCCCAACCATGTATTCCCTTCACATGAATTATCCATCTGTGTTCACCACATGGAATGTACCCCACTGTTACACGAAATGTCCCAACTACACATCCCCTTGGATGTGTCTATTGATCGTGTTTGTGTCTAGAACCCCATGACTGTGTACTATGGCTATGTACTTTTACATGGCTTCCCTGCCCATGTCCTCATTCCACACAACATGGGGTCACTACACGATGTGTAACCTACGGTACATGGCATGTAGTCCCCAAAACTCATCTTCCCCAAATGGTAGGAACACACAACATTTTCCTTTTTTATACACACTCTGTAAATGGAAAATCCATCATGATTTCACCTACGAGTAGCCCAAATCACTCATGTTCATCTCGAAACACACAGATCAACCCTTAAGGGGTCCATATAAAGAATATAAGGGATATACAACCTTAAAATGATGCATACACAAGGGGATTGAGACTTAAAACTCAAAACACTTTCCTTGTGATGAAACGCCAAATATTCGAGGTCTAATCGGTGCTCAGAAGCTGTTGTTTCATTATTTGGGAGCAATCACAGTCAAGACAGGAGATCAACGGAATGTCATTTCCTCGATTTGGTCCTCGGGTTGTTTGTTGGTCGAAAGGGGGATAAGGGTCTTTGGATCCTCCTGGAGTGCACACTAAAGTGGTGGGGGAGAGGGATATTGTTTTAATTTTTATTAAAACAATATCCTTCATTGAACTCCCTATATCCAATTCCCCTCTAATGAAAAACCCAATGCTAACAAAGATTATATCATTCCTATGGTAAACACAATGTTCTGAACTCAAACATAGTCTTATAAATCTGATCTAAGACTCTTCTTGGGAGTTATTCATGTTTCCAAAAAAACTATGCATGCATGATAACATATATTTAATATTTTTAATATCACTACAATGAGGATATTTGAGCCCTGAAAACTAGTGCCAACTCAGCACCTGGATTCAGAAATATTTTTAGGAATATTCCAAAGTCTTACTGGTAAAAACCTGAGTCACTACAGAGAACTTTCCCAGGCCCAAAAATACTCACATCGCCAACCTGGTACCTAACTCAAGCTATGAAAACTCAAAAAATTAATTATAAAAATAATTATATTTAATTTAACAAACCAATACAACTTAGAATAATTGAAGAGAACCTAGATTAATCTCTTATCACCTAGGAACCAAGGTCAAATGCTCATGGTGTACCCCCGACCACATTTCATGCCAAATACCTAAAAAGAAACACCATTTAGAAGGTCAATTAAAAAATAATTTGATGGAAAACCTATAAAAATTCAGTATAGTCTCACACCTTAAAAAAACACAAATCAACAACATACATAAGTCATATTGGGATATCCTTTACTCAATCCAATTGAAATCCCTATGAGAAACATGTGATTGAACCATGATCTTTTAGAATATCCAATAAAAACCTAAACTAGATAAATCCAAAATTAGAGAGAAGGAATAATAATAGTTAATAAATCCACCATAGGTTAAATCTTACCTCAAAATACTAAAGAGATGATCTAGAACCACCTAAAATTGAAGATGGTTGAAGGGGATAAGAGGAGGGAGATGATGGGGGTATTTTTAGGAGGAAAGGGGATGGTGGATTAAAATATTGAGAGGGAAAATAGTTATTCTATTATTCATAATGGGTTCATGGTTTTTCTGTATAGTTTTCCAAACCGTGCATCCAACACTACCTCGAAGCTCTCCACCTCGCATGGTTATGGCACACAGTTAACCAAACCTTGTTCCAACCATACATGACCCTATACATTTCCCTATAGGTGCTTGAATGGTTTTCTAGAACCTTTTCATGGTTTAAAAAACTATTTCCCTTTATAAATTGATTCTCATGGTTAAGGTTCATGGTTAGTTTTAACTGTTCACAAACCAAGCGCACTATGATGCAACTCAAAAAACTCAAACTCTAACCCCTAAATGACCTAATGATGCTCCAAAAACCTAAAAAACCTCTATGAAACTTAATTCCAATTCCAAATTTGTGACTATTTAAAGGTTAAAAAAAATCAAGATTTCATTCTAATGCATGGTTTAGAAACCGGCTTGTTCCCCAAACCAAAAGTTCAAACCCTTCCTCAAATTCTAAGCACCCATACAGAAGAGGGGGTTTAAACTATCAATATGAAATTAACTATTCTTTTCCATGAATTTATTTACTTTTATATTATCCATATATATATATTAAATGATAATGTTATCAACTGCATGATATTTCTTTGATTATTATTTAATCCCAACATTTTATTCATGCCCTGTTTATTTCATGATATCATCTGTTGTATGCTACCCCTTACTGAGAATTTGATATCACATTTCTTATGTTTCATTTTATAAAGGTTATGAAGATGATTACTTTTCATGATATTTCTATATGGGTATCATGTTTGGAAAATTTTATAGTATATTTTTAATACTTATTATAAAATAAGGAATCCTTAGTTTAGTGGAAAAAATGATCATTTGATGAGAAATATATGGGCTTTGTTAGTTACAATTTTTTTATAATTTTCTAAAACTATAAACCTAAAAATTCTTGGGTATATAAGTGACTCAATATTTCTTATTGATATTTTAATTATGAATGGTTATGTTTGGGTTGGTTTAGATGGTATCAAACCTAGTATGTTTAGAATATGTTTTTGAAACTATATCCATGAGTTTGGGTTTAGGGCATGTCAGTTTGTATCAAAGTAGGGTTTAGAGAACTTTAGTGGTTAGTATGTAATTATTTGAGGAAAATTTTAGAGTTATGGATATCATCATGGGTGGATATGTTCAAGGGTGATATAAATTCAAGGGAATAAAAATTCTTCTAAGGTCTTATGTGATTTTATCTTAAGGTGATTCATGATATTTTAATGCTTTTTACTATGTTGTTAGGAAGAATACCTTATTAAAATAAAGGTATCACTTAGTTTTGGTATATAATTTGATGTCAAGGAAAATCATGTTATTTTTAAAAAATTTTAATATCTTTTTGGGAGTATATAAGATTAATTTATACATTTATTAGTATTCAATTAAGATTGTTTAGTGATAAAGGTGTATTTTAATTCTATGAGCATAGGTTTCCATGAATTTTTGGTTTAGGATATAGTAATAAAGATCATGATTTAATTGTTATAAGAAATTAGGATTAGAATAAATTAGTGTAAACCTTAAGGATAAATCTAAATATAGTAAAACATCTTAAAATTTTGGTGAAGTAAGGAGTGTGTGGTTTCTTAAAAAATAAATCCATATCTTCATACTACAAGTGGTTGTATGATCTGACTTTGATACACCTAGGGGTAATAACCCTAATATTTTTTGGTTTATTATTAAATCAATATTCAATTGGAGCAAAATAAGAGTGACTAATTTCTCACCTAGTTTAACCTTATAGGGGGATATGATTTGGATATTTCAAATGATATCTAGGAGGGATGGGTTTTAAGTGATTTAATATTTATTTTTTACAATATAAGAGAACCACTCATAAGATAAATCAATTAAAATCATATTTATGGAATATTTAAGAGCAAAATAAGGTTGATGTTCATTAAATACCTCCCTAAATCTAACTAATCCTAACAAACCATCCAATTAATGCTCACAAATCAAAAATAATTTGTAACATTAAAAGTTAGAAATTTGGTTCCAAAATGAAAGGTATAAATTAATAGATTAAAACTAATATTTTTAAATAATTTTTATAATTATTAAATTATATTATTATTAAAAAACTATTTCAATTTTTTTTAAATCATGATTACATAAAAATGATTTCATAAAATCATAGTGATTTTTAAAGCGACAATTTTCACCTTTTCATAAAGAAATCAAATTTTCTCAGAAAATTATCAAAAAATCACCCTAAGATAATTATGATATGATAAGTCCAAATACGGAGTTTAAATTATAAAAATAATTTTATAATTATTGGTATTTTATTTTTTAAATAAATCATTATTTTAATGAAAGTTAATTATTTTATAGACAAATCAACATTCAGACCATTATAAAAATTACTTGGGAATTCATTAAAATATATTATAATTTAGAAATCATTTTATAATATTATTATACTAAATAAAAATTTATTCAATAATTATACATAAAACATATTTTAATAGAATGTTTTTTATAATCTTCAAAAATATTACAGTTTGATTATATCATTAAAAAAAATCTCAAAGATCATTTAAAATGAAACTACATAACCAAAAAATAACGAACTAATTTATTGACTAAAGGTAATAATGATAATCAACTATATTAGTAGAAAAGAATAAATGTTGATGACCATATTTTCCTATAAATAGCCTATCATACTATCATCATTACTCACTACTTCACTTACTAAGGTCCTTACATATCCTTTGATATTGTCTATTATTTAACTAAATATTATTTTCCATTTTAAGATCTTTATGGAAGGAGAGATATTATCAGGGGATTACAAGAAATACGAGTTTTCTTTAGTGAATTTACTATTACTTAATGTGTTTATACCGTCATTTTTCCTAGTTTTACTAGTCCATATTTATCCATTTTGTATAAAGTTCTCATGAAATAAAAAGTTGTTATATGTGATTTTATTGTAAACATAAGAAAGTTATTGGAATGATATAGATCCATTAATTTAAGAAGGAAATTTTTTAGGTCGTTACATTATTCCCCCCATAAAGAAACACCACCCTTGAAATTTCATTTTTTACTGACTAAAGTGAAAACAGTTGAGGGTATTACTGGACTGTATCTTTTCATATTATCCCACCAATAGCGATCATGCAGGTCCCTATAGATTTTAGTGCTTTCAAGGGGTATAGAGAATGAAGATCTATGAAATTCATCCATAATATCATTATTTATCTCTGTAATATATGGGATACAAATCCTTATAATTTTTTTATTACACCTTCTTGATCAATATTAAAATCAAGAAACATCCCTTCTTTCACATCCACAATCTTCTTTTGCAACAAAGGATTGTCTCCTTGATCATTATTGATCTTCTCTAATAATGTTGGTTTAAGAATCATTTGATATAGGATTGATGATGTATCTTACCTTGTGATAAACATGTCAAAAATTACAAGGCCTTTGATAAATGAATCTTGTTCAATCCTCATCATTTCAAGAACACTAGGATCTTTTCTACTCAATGCATCTATGACTTTGTTCACTTTTATAGGGTGATAATGAATTGAACAATCATCCTATTTTAGGAGATCCAAACATATAATTTGTCTCATGTTTAGTTACTTCAGTGTGAATATATACTTTTAACTTTGGTGGTATGTGTATATATCACACATTCCCCCATAAAGACAGTGCCTCCATATATTTAAATCCCAAATGACTGCAACTAACTCTAAATCACAGGTAGGATAATTATGTTTATGATTCTTTAACTATCACGATACATAAAAAATAACTTTTTCATTTTTCATGAGAATAAATCCAAGTCACTTTAATGATGCATAACTAAAAATGACAAATCCTTCCCCATTAGTGGGTAAAGTTAGTACATGCACACTAAACAACCTCCTATTAAGTTCTTGGAATATTTATTCACACTCACTTATCTAGATAGATTTAACTCTATTTAAATTTAACGTAGTGAATTATAAAACCATGAAAATATTTTCATGAACTTTATAAGTATCCCACTTGACCAAGGAAACTATGTATTTTGGTTATAGTTGTACGATGTGGCCAATCCTCTATGAACTTTTTATTTTCTAGATCCATAAATATTCTTTTACTGGATATGATGTGTCTCAATAATGGAACTTCTTTATAACCAAAACTCACATTTTATGAACTTACCAAATAACTCATCCTTCCTCAGAGTTCATAAGACTAACCTTAAATTATCTTCATACTCCTCTTGGATTTTGGAATATATCAGAATATCATAAATAAATACTACCACAAAATTTATCAAGGTAGTCCTTAAAGACTCTTTTCATCAAATCCGTAAATATATTAAGATAATTAGTCAAGCCTAAGGGAATAAAAAAACTCATAATTCCCATATCTTTTTCAGATAGAATTTGCTGTATATCTTCTTTCTTCAGCCTCAATTGATGATACACAAATCATAGGTCAATATTAGAGAAGAATTGAGCCCCATAAAGCTAGTTAAATAAATCATCAATCCTAAAGATATAGTACTTGTTCTTCACTATGATCCCATTAAGTTATCTATAATCAATTCATAGTCACATTGATCCATACTTATTCTTTACAAAGAGAACAAGTGCTCCACAAAGAGACACACTTGGTCAGATAAATCCCTTCAAAAAAAGATCTTGAAGTTTTTTATTTAATTACACTAAATTCACATTTTAGATTCTATATGGGGTCTTTGATATCATTTTTGGATCTAGGTATCAGTTCAATGTAGAACTCTACCTATCTTTTTGGGATAGTTCTAGGTAACTCTTCAAGAAATACATCAATGTATTCTTGAATGATAGGAATGTTTTCTATCTTTACACTTTCATTTATTTCTCCCTATCCACCGACCATATTTATACAGAAGTATATTAGAGGTGAAACTAGAAAAATATAAGGCTGAGATATCATTCCTTTTAAAATTAATGTAGGTTTTCTATTCAATACCACTAAAATTTCCAAGTTTCTATAGTTTATATTAGCATTATACTTTGAGTACCAGTCAATCCCCAGTATAGTTTTGAATTCCTCCATGGGAATGAGTACTAGATTTGCGATGATATTATACTATAGAAAGTTAATTCTAGAATTTATATACACTTTTGATGCTAGAATAATCCCTCCAAGAGTCTTGAATAATAAATCGACTTCTAACAGTTCAGGTATTGATTCTATATTCTTTGCAAACATGGATGAAATAATGGAATGTGTAGAACTGGAATCAAATAAAGTAATTGATAGTTTTGATAGAACAATGATTGTACCTACCACCACATCATTTGGAGAATCTACTCTAGATATTGTGATTGAAAAATCCCAACCTTTATCCCTTGGCTTGTGCCGAGGTTAATGGTGGTTTCCCTCAATTATATTCTGATTTGGATAGTGATTAGAGAAGTGCATGTAGAACCCTGAGTTTTTATAAACCATTTTTTTAAAATAAATTAAATTTTGTTGATATCTTATGTTTCACGCTACACCAAGTTAACCTTTCATTATAATCTACACCTTTTTAAGCTTTATCTACACGTAACATCGTCTTAGCTTGGATTACACACTACACTGAGTTTCTACGAAGCAACCTTTTATTATTATAATTATTTAAACAAAATAATTATAACATACCCATTAAACATAGTAATTTGAATAGTAATAACTAATTTTTAAATATTATTTATAATGTTTTCATATAAATAAAACATATTTATAATTAAGTACATAATTTTCAGTAAGGTTTATATTTTTTGGAAAAAAACTATTTTCACAAAAGAACTGCTTTTTATGTCTTTATGTGAACAATAATAAAATTAATTTTAGACACCATTATAAATTGAATTAGATAAAATAGGTTTAATTTTTAAATTTATAATTTCAAAAATAAATTAAGGTCATTTTTTGGGATTTTTTTGAATGATTTAATTTTTGGATGAATAGTGAAAAATACTAAAATTTAATTGCAAACTGTATTTTCATCTAATTTATTTGTATAGTTAAATTATATTTTAATTTTTTAAAGTGAAATTATATCAAATTTACATAAATTAATCCAATTTAGTTCACTGTAACCAACTTCATATTGAAATTTCATATAAATACATTTCAATCTTTTGAACTTTTTTCACTTAAAAACCCATCATCTCATCCCATCCATGTGATTAATTTAAATTAATTTATTCCAATTATGAGTTTATAATTTAAAAAAATGGATTAAATAATTTTAATTATCATAATATTTAATGTCTAAAAATGTCAAATTAATCTTTGACCAAAATAATTATTGAAAGTAATTAAAATTAATCAGAGTGATTAAAGTAAAAACAAGTTTACTTAGTGGTTAAAATTTAACTTAAAGGGGGAAAATAACCTAGAAACATGTCAAAATTAAATTTTATGGACATATTTAGACCATATACTACCTTTTAAATAAATTTAACCATTATTGGAGGCACATTATGTAAGGGTGACCTCTCAATAGTGTTTACCTTTTTATATTTACAAGAATTCCACTCTTCCTCCACAAAGAAAGGGCACTCACCCCCTTAATTATTCACACATATCAAGGAATTACTATAAAAAAACCTGTAAAAATCTCATCCCCACTTCCATACCTTTATAATAGAGTCTTGAATTTTGGAATAAATCCAACCAAGGAAGCCCTTTGGAGCAAACCAAAAGGAGTTACCCAAATAAGAGGTAACATCTTTCAACAAGAACTTTTGTTTTATTTATTTATACACCGCATAAATTATTATTATTCCATGATTATATAATAACATAATAATACTCAGTATAATGATTTGTTTTTATGTTAATTGTTAGACCTAAAATCACACATACTTCCATCAAATGGGATACACAATCATCATTTTCATGTACGGCGAACTACCGCCTCGCGAACCGACGTCATTTGTTCATCCATTACCACCTATAAAGGTTGGAAATAATGATGTAATTACTATATTTATATGATATATATGATATTTATAACATATTTATAATTATTTAATTATTATATAACTCATACCTTCATGCTTTCCATTTTTTTGGAATATGATAATGTCGTTTGTGGATGTGTGGACTACCGCCTACTCAAAGCGATGTAATTCTTTTATGATTTACATGGAATCTATTAAGGATGGGTTTAATAATAATATGTGTTATATAATAAATTATAATTATACTATAATTATAATATATATATATATGTATCATTTACTTTTCTTTCTTTCAATACGATAATAAAATTTTAACAGTGTTCATGCGTATGTACGGCCTACCGTCTCCATGAACGGTGTATTGCATTTTCTATTTAAATATTTTATAGATTATTATAAATACATATATACTAAATATATATGATATTTATATCATGTTTTACATTCTGGATATCATTATATAAGTATAATTACAAAAAATATAACAAATCAAAACACATGAAAAAAACAAACCGGTTATTACCCAAAACATAAATTTTAACATGAAATTGTTAATAAATGGGAAATAAAAGGTCAAAAAATCATATATGGTATGATATAAATAAATTTGGTTATTTAATAGATTTATAATAATTTTTTATTTATTATACATTATTTTTGAATGAGTAGGATGAGTGTCAAGAAATAAGGTAAAGGGATTTCTAGTCTCACTTTTATTTTTGTGAGACTTATACCATATTCACCACTCATTTATTTTGTGTTGTGAATATAATGACCATGAATGTATTATATGATTATTATAATTAAATTTATGGGAGTTTACATACTAATTTTATTATTTCTCTTTCATGTGGTTTATGGTTCAAAAGTTACCAAATCAGTAAAGTAATTTTGTCTCAATTTGACTTCTTTGAGACACATGTTTTACTATACACCAATATTCTTTTACAAAGAGTATATACTCTACCTTTTATATGTTATATCATTAATATCATTATTTTAATGATATTTTAATCTTCATGTAATGTTATTCTCTCATGGGGATTATGATTCAAAGTTACCAAAGTGGTAAGAGTTTATGCTACAATCTCATTGTTATCAGGATTGTTTATGATTATGATTCCATTAATGAAATATAATGATAAATATCTCAATAATACTCATGAAATTTTTTCTCCTATGAATTAATTTAATGTTACCATTTTCCCACTCTTTGGTATTTAATATAATTAATAAAATGTTTTTATGAAAATACAACTTCATTTCTCTCCTTAGTTAGAAATCTGTTTTCTTCTAAAACCATGTTTTCTAAAAATATTTTAATTTTTTTCTAAAATAATTTTTTAATAATATTTTTAAATAAAAAAGATTTCAATTATTTTAAAATATCCCTTTATATGTTTTAAAATCTATTTTCATGGAAAAAGGTTTTAAAAAAGGTTTTGTGTTTTAAATTTAAATTTTTAAAGAAGAAATGATATTTTTCTCAAGAAATGTTTTTAAAATATATTTAAAAATTATTTTACATCTAATATGAAATCCATCGGTGTTAATCATGCCTTTATTGGGATATGATCCAAGGGTACCATTAATATTATTTGTTTTTATGGTTTATGTTTTTATGACATGATGTCTATGATACCCATTTCTCTAACATATGTTATATTATTATAAAACACACTTATTTTCATGGTTTATGCTTTGATGAAATGATTATGAAACCTCTCTCTTTCCCATTGGTTATGATATGATTACATGTTTATGATAACCATTTCATTTAAAGGGTTATAATTTGATGAATGTTTATGATCTTGTGGCACACATATGTATGATTTCATTATGAGATGGGTAGGACCTATATCTCCCTCCAATACATTGGGTAATTATTTATATCTCATGAGATAGACATAGCTAGAATGGGGAGTGAAATAAGTTCAGTAAAGGAGTAAGTCTTCTCAGATGGTCTTGGGAGTGAACCTTGACTACTAAAATGGTCTGGGGAGTAAAAACATTCCACTAAGATGGACTTAGAAGCGATTCCTTGACTACAATAGGAATAATTTATACATGTTTATGTGTCTACCATAATTAATCATCTTATTCCTATGTTATGATTTCATGGATTATGATCTTGTTTCCATTATTATTCATATCTTATGAACTTTCAATATTTATACCATGACGCTTGTTTATGATCTTTGATATGTACGGTATGATATCTTATTTTCTTGATAATGTTCTCATACCCTTATGATCATTATTATTCTTACATATCTCCCTTGTTTACCCTTACCGATCATCTGAGCTCACCCATTCCTAGGTTTCCTTTCTATAGGTTATGAAGATATGTATTATGTATGATGTGTCTAAGAAAAGTTCTAATCCTGGATAACCTAGTGGGAGATAATGTATCCCACTTATGTACCCGTGTTTATGTCTCCATGTTTTTTAAAGGTATTAAACTAATACGGTATTTGGGCATCTATTTGTGTAATTTTGTTAATTATTCTGTAAAAATGATGTAATGTATATGCATGTTAAGTGAGGGTTTCTATAGTTGGTATCAGATAAAATTTTTAGTTAATATTTTGAAACTAGGATGGGAAAAATCTTTCTAAAATCTATATGGACATGTCTCTAAGGATAAGTCTAATGATGAGGAAAATTATAGGAAAAGATCATGGAATTTTGGTAAAGGATAGAGTGAGTGGTTTCCTAGAAATACTAAACTATCTGGATACTACAAGTGGATGTGTCTGTGGCATGAATTTACACAGGGGTAACAAACCCAAAAAACCATATTGAGATAGAATCAATCCAGAACTAGTGCACAATAAGGAGCCTTACTGTACACCTAGTTTGACACTCCTAGAGGATATGCTTTGGAAATTCACAAACTCTTCACAAACCATCATGATGGATTTAAATATAATTTGGCTATGAATAACCTAGGATAAACCTAATGTTTCATAATTTAAATAAGGTGTCATACTTTAGACATCTTATAATGACTATTCTCACGAGAATCTTAATTATATGTGAGCTAGAATGAAAAATATCATTGTTATGATCACCCAAATTTCTTAAGCTATGAATCATGCTAAACTTCCAAATGAGAAAAAGAGGGAACAACTCTATGATGAGTCCTTCATGAGAAAAAATCCACCTTAATTTAGTGGGGTCTTCTGATGCACTTGTTACTGAACAATGGATTGATATCACTGAAAATATATTTTTCATTCTTCAGTGATCAGAATGTGAAGAATTAATTTTTGATGTTTATCATTTAGAAGGTGAAGAAGACCAGTGGTGGACTCTAATCAAGAATATAAGGTAGTAAGATGAAATTGATACCATGGATTAGTATGAGTTTGAGTAGTTATTTTTCAATAAGTACTTTCCTTGTGTTCTTCATATAGAAATGGAAAAGGAGTTTCTCAAGTTAAAGAAAAGTAATGATGAATTTATGGGCACCTATAAGGAAAATTTTACAAGACCTTTGAGGTATGATTCTAGAATTATCATCGAACCTGAAAGTAAGGTTGAATAATTATTTAGTTGATTAAATCTAAGTATCATAAGGGTGTTATCCATAAGAGAATTTATAAGCTATTAATAAATTTTTCATTGTATAATCAAGGTTTAAATAGAAGTTGAAGTTATGTATCAATATCATTGTTTTGACAATAAAAGGAATATGGAGTTCAAAGAAAAATCTAAAAACCATGGAGATAAGAAGATAATATTTTTTTTATTCTATAAGTTTGGGAAGAAGCATGGTGAAAATTGTATTAAGGGTTCTAATAAATATTTTAATTGTGTAAGGGAAGGTCATCGGGTATTTTATTTCTGAAGTGATGGGAATAATTTAGATAAAAATGAAAATGGAGATAAATTTGCATGGAATACACCTCCACCACTTCATTGCTTCAAGTGTAAGGAGAATGTGAATTATGATAACTAGTGAACAATCCTGAAGGTTAATTATGATGATCAAAATCACAAACCTCTTAAGATAAGGGAAAAGGAGAAATCTCATGCGATCACTATTTATAATGAGGGGTGAGATAATAACGTGGTGAAAGGTACACTTACCATACACTCTAGAACTTCTAATGACTTATTTGATTATGGATCTACCCAGTCATTCATATCTAAATAATTTTTTAAGGGTGTTAAGATTAAACCCAAACAATTATATATGGAATTAGCTGTGAAAACCCCTAATGGTACAATGATTTCATGTCAAGTCTATGATTCCTTTTTGGTTGATGTTTGCGGGAATTTTCTTCCTTCAAATCTTGTCATTATTAATATGGTTGAATTTGAAGTCATATAAGGCATAGATTGGGTTTCTCTACATAAATTCCACATAAATTTTCAAGGAAGGTAATTTTTATTTGATATTTCAAACCAAACTATGACCTTATATCAATATGATGATAAGTATGAACTTCTTATAGAGATTACATCCAGTGCATGTATCTTAATTCCCATTTAGAAGGCATGTTTATCTCAAATGGTTGGGGATAAAATCGTCATCAATGATTCTCCTATTGTTATGGAATTTTGGGGTGTCTTTATAGAATATTTTCATATCCTTCCACCAAAACATGAAGTTTATTTCTCAATAGAACTCATAAAAAGGTCCACACCAATTTAAAAGACTCCATATAGAGTAGACCTGATTGGGTTATAGGAATTGAAGAAGCAACTATAAGGAAACCTTGATAAGGGATTAATTCGGCCATGTGTTTCACCTTTGGGTGAACCTATTCATTTTTGGAAAAAGAACTATGGATCAATGTGACCCTGCATTGATTATCGGGAGTTGAATAATATCATGATCAAGAACAAGTATACTCTTCTCCGTATTGATGAATTTTTGATCAACTATGTGGAACTAAATACTTTTCCAAGATTGACCTTTATTCTGTATATCATAAATTGAGGGTTAAGAAAGAGGATAAACCCAAGAATACATCCCATACAAGGTATGGAAACTATGAATATATAGTGATGCCTTTTGGTCTTACTAATTACCCTTCTATCTTCATGAATTTGATTAATAGAGTCTTAAGATATTACCTTGATTAGTTTTTTGTAGTATTTACAGATGACATTATTATCTATTCAAATAGAAAGGAAGAGTATGAAGATGACATGATAATTTTACTAAAGACCCTAAATAAGGGTAAACTATATACAAAATTTACAAAGTTTGAATTTTGGATACAAAATGTTTCAATTTTGGGTCATATAATATCAATAGAGGGTATAAAAGTAGATCCATAAAAGATGGATTCTATTGAATGTTTTTATGGACCAACCATAGTGATTGAGATCCATAGTTTTCTTGGTTTAACTTGGAAGGGTGCCAAGTTTCTCTGGATAGATGACTGTGAGGAAAATTTCTAGGAAATAAAGATAAGGTTAGTTAGTGCACCTATTCTTACATTACCCAGTAGTGGAGAAGGGGTTTTAATCAATAATGATGCATCAAAGAAGGGATTGGGTTGTGTTATTATATAGAATAACACAGTTATATTCTATACCTCATGATAATTGAAGATTCATGATAAAAATTACCCAACTTAGGATTTAGAGTTAGCTTCATCAATTTCTGCATTAAAGATATGGAGACATTATCTTTATGGATAAAAGTGTGATATATATACCAATCATAAAAATTTGAAATATATATTCACATATATGGAGTTGAACATGAACCATAGAAGATGGTTAGAGATAAAAAAGGATTATGATTTCTAAATACATTACCACCCTGATAAAGTAAACAAGGTGAATGATGCTTTGAGTCAAAAGGGTCATGATAACTTATCCCTGATGAGGATCATAAAATATCCAATATTTCCAGATTTGAAAAGGATGGATCTGGAAATCTGAAGGAAAGGGAAAAATCTTATCTTTCTCAATTGAATGTTCACAACTATCTATCCAATTGAATATTAAAGAGGTGTAGAAGGAAGATTTAGAGCTACAGAACAAGGTTAGAAATTTTCTTGAGTTTAACCTTTATCAGGATGGAGTGATAAGGTTCAATAACTATGTATGTGTTCCATCCATACCAGATTTGAAAAAGGATCTATTAGAGTAAGATCATAGTTCTTCATTCTATATTCATCCTAGAAGTAAAAATATGCATAGAGACTTGAAATAATAATTATGTTGAGATGGAATGAAGAAGAATATCTAAGAGTTTATATCTTAGTGCTTAGTATGCTAACAAGTTAAGGATAAAAGAAAAAAGTATAAGGTATGTTACATCCATTACCCATACCAAAACACAAACTAGATAACATCACTTTGTTTTTAGACTCCCCAAAACATATAAATGGTGTAATGATATATGGGTGGTAGTCAAATGATTTACTAAGTTAGCACACTTCATCACTATCAGAGAATACTTCTCTCTAGATCAACTTTATAGGATATAAATTAAGGAAGTTGTAAGGCTGCATGGAGTACCACATTCCATTATATTTGATTGGGATACGAGGTTTATATCAATGATCTGGTAAAGTCTTCATCAAGTCCTTGATACATAATTAAGTTTTAGTACTACTTATCATCCTTATATGGATGGTCAGTCTGAAGAATAATTCAAACCCTAGAGGATATGTTGAGAACTTTTTCACTAGATATAAAATGTTGCTGGGATAAACACCTTACTCTAATTTAGTTTTCTTAAAACAATATATTTAAATCAATAATTCATATATATCTTTATTAATCCCTATATAGAAAGAAATATATATCTCTTATGCAGTGGAATGAAGTTGGATAATGAAAGCTATTAGGACCTGAGATCACTAAAGAAATGGCTGAGAAGGTTAGAACCATTCAAAAAAATATCAGAGAATCTAAAAGTTGGTTAAAAAGTTAGGAAGATAACCATCAATGTGATATATAATTTAAAGTTAGTGAGATGGTTTTTCTATGAATTTCTCCCTAGAATAAGGTCCTAATATTTGGGAATAAAGGGAAACTACGCCCTAGGAATATCGGTCCCTTTGAAATTATTGATCGTATTAGGATAACAACCTTTTGCTTGGTAGTTCTACCAAACCTCTCTCAGCTACATGATGTAGTTCATGTATATCTCCTGAGGATGTACATACCTAACCCTTCACATGTACTGAACTCAGAGGTCATACATTTGGAGGAGGATATTCCTTATGAGGAACAACTAGTTAAAATTATGGGTTGTATAGAGAAAGGTATACAAAAAAGACCACTCACTTAGTCAATGTTTTTTAGGGAAACCAACAGTTAGAGTAAGCTACATGATAACTTTAGGATTTTATATAGATGATGTATCCTCATTTTTATGAATCAAAATAATCAATTTCGAGGGTGAAATTCATTTTAAGGGGGGTAGAATGTAACACCCTGAGTTTTTATAAACCTTTTTTTTCAAATAAATTATTTTTTTGATGTATTGTGTTGCACAATACACCAAGTTAAACTTTAGTTATATACTAAATCATGTTAATCTTGTGCTAAATGCAACATCATCTTATCTTGGGTTACACGTAATATCAAGTTTCTACAGAACAACATATTATTATTATAATTATTTAAACAAGACAGTTATAAAAAATCCATTAAAAATAGTAATATACATAGTAATAACTAATTTTACAATATTATTTATAATTATTTCATATAAATAAAACATATTTATAATAAAATATTTAATTTTTGATAGTCTATATTTTTTGAAAAAAATATTACTTTCTCAAAAGAATTGATTTTTATGTCCTTATATGAACAATAATAAAAATTTTTTAGACAATTTTAGAAATTTAACTAGATAAAATAATTTTAATTTTTGAATTAAAAATTTAAAAATTATCTTAGGGTGAATTTTTGAGATTTTTCTGAGAGATTTCATTTTTAGATGAATAATGAAAATACTGAATTTTAATTGAAAAGTGAATTTTCATATAATTTATTTATATAGTTAAATTAAATATTAATTTATTTCTAAAGTGTAATTAGATTAATTTTAAATCAAATGATCTAATTTAGGTCATTAGAACCAATTTAACTTTGAAATTAGATATAAAAACATTTCAATATTTTGAACTTTTTCATTTTAAAAAACCGTCATCTCATCCCGTCTGCAGGATTAATTTTAAATTAATTTTTTCTACTTATATGTATATAATTTCACAAAATGGATTCCATATTTGGAATCATATTAATTTTTAATATCTAATATGTTCAAATTAATTTTTGACCAAAACAATTAGTGAATGTAATTAAAATTAATTACTACAATTATGGTAAACATGAGTTTACTTAATGATTAAACTTTAACTTAGTGGGGATAAATAACCTATACACATGTCAAAAATACATTGGATGGAAATATTTCTACCATATCCTACCTTGTATCTAAATTAACCATTATTGGAGGCACATGATGTAAGGAAGACTTCTCATTAGTGTTTAGCTTTTTATATTTACAAGAATGACACTCTTCCCCCACTATAAAAGGGAACTCACCCCCTCACTTATTAACACCTCTCAAGAAATTTGGATTAGAAAAACCCTATCCAAATATCCTAAAATATTACCTCCCTTCATTTTAGAGTCCTCACTTTGAGAATAAATTCAACCAAGGAAGCCCTTTGGTGCAAACCAAAAGGAGTTATACAAAGAAGATGTAACATCTTTCAACGAGAACTTTTGTTTTATTTATTTCTCCTCCCATAAATTATAATTATTATGTGATTATGCAATAAAATTAGTATCCTCAGTATACTGATATTTTTTTATGTTATGTTTTTTACCTACACTCACACACACTTCCATCAAATGAGATACACAATCATCGTTCGTGTGTACGACATACTACTGCTTCGCGAACCGATGTCGTTCATTCTTCCATTACCATATATCAAGGTTAGAAATAATTATTTAATTACTATTTTTATATGATATATATGATATTTATAATTTTCTTATGCCTTTTTAAATATTATATTATACTTTATTTAATTCTTTCCATTTTTTGGGAATACGATCACTTCGTTTGTAGACGTGTGGACTACCACATCCTTAAAGTGATGCAATTCATTCACGCTTTAAATAGAATGTATTAAGGATGGATTTAATAAACATATATGTTATATATGAAATGATAATTATAATGTAATTATAATATATATATATATATATATATATTCTTTTGTGTGCGTGTGTGTATCATTTACTTTTCTTTCTTTTAATATGATAAGGAAATGGAAACAACATTCATGCGTACGTATGACATACCGTCTCCATAAACAGTGTATTTAATTTCCAATTTTAATATTTTATAGATTATTATAAATACATATAAACTGAATATATATGATATTTTTATCATTTTTTACATTATTGAGATCATTATATAACTACAATGACCAAAAATATAATAAATCAAAACACATGTGAAAAACTAGGCGGTTATCACCTAAAATGTAACTTTAACATGGAATTGTTAATAAAAGGGTAATAAAAGGTCATAAGAAAATAATATATGGTATTATGTAAATAAAAATGGTTCTTTATTATATTTATAATAAACTTAAATTTATTATACATGATTTTTGAATGAGTACGATAAGATTCATGACATAAGGTAAGGGGATTTCTAGTCTCACTTTTATTTCTGCAAGTCTTATACTATATTCATGACTCATTTATTTTATGTGGTGTATATAATTAACATTAATGTATTATATTATAATTATATGTAAATTTATGGTTGTTTATAAACCCATTTCATGATCTATATTTCATGGGGTTTATGGTTCAAAAGTTCCCAAACCGGTAAGGTAATTTTTGTCTCAATTTGTTTTCTTTGAGACACATGTTTTTCTATTCATGTATATTATTTTATGAGATGTATATAGCATATATTTTACATTTTATATCATGAATATTATTATTTTCATGATATTATAATATTCATGTAATTTTATTCTCTCATGGGGATTATGATTCAATGTTACCAAATTTTTAAGAGTTTATTACTACAATCTCATCATTTATCGGGATTGTTTACGATTATACTTCCATTGATGCCATATTATGATACATATCTCAATAAATCTCATTAATTTTATTATAATGTATTTATTAATGATATATTCATGTAATGGTACCATTTTCAAAATATTTGATAATTAATATAATAAATAAAATGTTTTTAGGAAAATAAAACTTCATTTCTCTCTTTGGTTGGAAATCTATTTTCTTCAAAATCCATGTTTTCTAAAATTGTTTTCAATTTTTTTTAAATTATATTTTAATCTTATTTTTAAATAAAAACTATTTCAATGATTTTAAAATATCTATTTATAAGTTTTCAAAGACATTTTCAAAGAAAAAGGTTTTAAAAAATGTTTAATGTTTTTAGAAGCATTTTTCAAAGCAGAAAGGATATTTTCCTCAAGAATTTTTAAAAAAGATGTTTAGAAATTATTTTACATATAAGATGACATCCATTTGTAATAATCATGACTTTATGGGGATATGATCCAAGCTTACCATTCATATTATTTCTCTTAATGGTTTATGTTTTGATGGCATGATGTCTATGACACCCTTTTCAATTCCATGGGTTATATGCTTATGAAACCCACTTATTTTCATGGGTTATTCTTTGATGAAATGATTATGAGACCTATATATTTCCCAAATTTTATGATATTATGAAATTTTAATGATACCCATTTCATTTCAAGCGTTATTATATAATGAATTTTTATGATCTTATGACACACATATGTATGATTTAATTATGAGAAGGGTGGTACCTATATCTCCCTCCAATGCATTGGGTAAAAATTTATATCGCATGAGATATAAATGGATGGAATGGGGAGTGAACTCTGTTCAATAAATAACTAAGTTTTTTAATTTGGTCTTGGGAGTGAACCATGACTACTAAGATGGTTTGGGGAGTAAACCCATTCCACTAATATGGACTTGGAAACGATGACTTGACTACTATGTAAATCATTTATATATGTTTATGTGTCTTCTAAAATTCCATGTCTTATTCCTATGTTATGCTATCATGTATTATGCTCTTGTTTCCCTTATGATTCATGTCTTATGAACTACCAATATTTATGCTAGGGCGCTTGTTTATGATCTTTGATATGCAGGGGACAATATTCTATTTTCAGGATCATGTTATCATACCCTTATACTCATGATTATTCTTACATATCTCCCTTTTACTCTTACTGATCATCTGAGATCACCCTTTATTATGTTTCCTTTTCCCAAGTTATGAATATATGTATTATGTGTCTAAGAAGGGTTCTAGTCATGGAGAACATAGTGGGTGATAATGTAGCTCACTAATGTACCAGTGTTTATGTTTCCTTGTTTCTAAAGGAACTAAATGAATATAGTATTTGGCGTTTTTTGTGTGTAGTGTATTAAGTATTCTAAAAAAATTATGTAATGCATATTAATTTTAAGTGAGGGTTGCTATAGTTCCCAATATTTCCACACTTATATCATTTAACTTTAGGCTGGATTAGAACCATCTTCCCTTTGTCTTTAGAGTTGAGAAGTTAAGGATTTGCCTCATGCAACGACTAGTGTTTTTGAACCTGATGAAAAACAAAAGAAATTTTAATTTTCATGTTTACTGGATGGGATATTTTTTAAATAAATTAATTTAATTAAATTAAAGTTAAAATGAAAATAAATTAAATGATATTAAATGGAAAAAATGAAAAAAATAAAGAGTTGTTTTAATAATAATAATAATAATAATAATATTATTATTATTATTTTAATATTAGGTTTCTGTTTTAAGAAACACAAAGGGGTTTCCCTTCTTCTCAGCGTCGTGCAAGACCCCCCTTGGACCTCTCCTTGGCCACGTGCGAGCACCCTTCTCCTCTCCTTCATGGTGCGATGCACCCCTCCCTCACGGCCTCCTCTTCAGTCATCAATACATTGAGATTTCTTGGATATTTATATCTGATCCTTCAAGGTGAGCCTTCATCTCCACTTCTCCTCCCTTGTTTGTTTTTTTTCTAGTCTTCCCATCGCCCTTCTTGACTTGGACGAACTCTAGGGTTAGGGCTAACTGTTTTTTTGGTTTCTTATCTAGTATTAGGGAATGTGAATGGTCACCCGAGATATCTTATTGTTTGTTCCAAAATATATCACTGAAGGATAAGTGGATTGGGTTGATTTTATTTTCCTATATCATCTGAAGTAAGGTTTTTTATGCACTGTTTGATTTTACCTTTTTTTAGGGTCTTTAAGTGTTTTTAGTTCCTAGTAATTTATCTATAGAGTTTTGGACTTTTCTATGTGGTTTCTAGTTTCCGGAGTTAAAGGTGACTTACCGCGTATTCATTGGTATGCATATGTATGCGTAAGTTCCCCCGTTATACGTATATTCACCCATGATAGTGAATATATTTATATGGGGCTAGGGATTCTTATGTATAATATGAAAATCCATATGTGTGTGGGTGTTAATGGGTATATGAATATATGAGAATGTATTTAAGGATCCCCCTGCATATATTCAGGGCCATGTAAATATGTGCAAAGGGGATATGTGTCCTTATGTATATGCGATGGTGCATATTCTCGGAGGTGGGTAGTAGCAGCTTTGAGTGGTCACTGATAAAATTATCAGGTGATGAGTATTCATCTTTGTCTACTTCATGAGGTAGTATCCATTTCCTATTTATTTAACTTTATGAATTAATTAATTAATTTACTTATCACACCATCCTTATATTTTAATTAATGAAGTATGATTTTTATATTTAGTGTTTCTTAGATGTGAATTGAGTATGTTCATGAATGAAATGTTAAATATGATAAATGAATTGTTTTATGAACAATGTCATGATTTAATAATAAAACCCCTCCAATGGAGGTGCACTATCCTCGAGCTAAAAAGTAGTGATTAGAATTTTATTTCTTACTTTCCTTATTACCTTGGTACTCCTTTTATTACTTGATGTTATGGTTTGGTATATGGCATGTTGAGACCTGGACTTCATTGAAGTTATGAAATGAGTTTCCCCTTTTTTGTTATAAATGTTCATGTAACCAATGTACCTTATAAGTTCATAGCTTGGCCACTCCAATCTAATTGATTAAGGGACCAAAATCCACCTAAAGGCTAGGCATGCTTTATAAAAAGTGAATTACTATGCATGAATTTTCTCTATTTTCCTTTTTTTCCTATGGTAACTTCTAAGTACCACTTGAAACTTGATAAATGAATTGACTTGAATTGTTTACTTTAATGGCATAGATTGAATGGAATGGCTTGACATGATGTATTTCCTTCCTTAAATGGTTTAAATGAATTAAATAAAATGGAATTGATTTGGGTAGTCTAAAATAAATACCTTTTTATCTGATAAAATTATCTATAGTAATTGCGATATGTTCAACCATGTCGGCATGCCATGGTCACGACTAGATAAATTGGATAATCTCGGTTAAACTATAATATTTTTTTAAACCACCATTAAATTCTTTTGGGTCCATAGGTAATGATTCTGAGACCTCCAGCCACCCAATAGGTATTCCAACCTTGAATATTATTAATAATCAATCTGTTTGAATCTAAATACGTAAAATAAATTGGATTAATTGTTTGATTGCTGGATTAGACTTTTAAATTAGAATAATATTAAATTATATGATTTCTTATGGTAGAATCACCTTGTCTAAATAAGTTAATTAGTATATTAATGACTTTAGGGTTGAATGATTTATTAAAAAGGTTTGATATAATTATGATTATAATTAAGAACATGGATTAATGAAATGAATTGGTTTGATAGATGGTAATATTTATAAATTGATCGATGTGTCTTATGATGATAAATCTAATATGCTTGATACTAGACTTGTGAATTTTGCTTTCTTAGCTTTTGAGATTATCTGATATCGATGTGATTGATACCTGAGAGTTTTATAATGTTTGGAATGTTGAGTTTTTCTAGATATTATTCATGTTTATTGTGGATTCCTGAGGGTTTGGTGCATGATTTTCTGTACCACAGGAGGGAAAGGTGCACAGGTACTTGATTATCAAGGGAAGAGTACATGATTATATGGGATGTCTAAGGACTCATGATTAGTGTTGATGCTTAAGGTCTTGGTCCATTATTTCACACCACCTAAGGGCTATGATAATTGGTACTAAATGCATTATGGGAGAGTATATGATTATGTCAGATGTGTGAGGGCTATATTCATAGTCACACGATGCTTGAGGGAGAGATTCTAGTTATGCATGATGGATAGATTTTGGATAAGATGAGGGTGATATTCTAGTTATGGACAAGGGAATGATTTTGGATTAGCTAAGGGCGATATTATATTTATGCCTAATGGAGAGGTTTTGGTTAGGATGAGGGAATAAGATGTATGTTTATGGTATATTCTGAGTGATTAATCCTTATTAGGGGAATCTGCCACCGATTTGGGTGATCATTCCTGATACATTAGGTTCTAACCATAGACATAGATATCTGACTTATTCTGAAGCAGGTGGTATGGGATGTCTGTCTATTTAGGAACCCATACCAAATTGATATTATTTAATTTTTTATCACTTTGAATTTATACTATGTGGAACATTTCCATTTATTATTAATTTTACGAAATGGATTGGTCTAGACACTGTGGGTGCCAACCTACTGATATTATTGTCTGAAACCAGGACCAGGCACCATTTGGAACCCGAGTATATAATTTTTCTCATAGGTCTTCAGATTCATTTCTTATGCTATACTGTATACATGGGAGCTAGGGAGTATAGGACTGGGCTCTTTCTCAGGATTCTCAAGGAACTGACCATTGGTTTTTTTTTATTTTGTGATTTTTACTTCTTTTACCTTTTAGTAACACCTGAAATTAAATTCATAATTATATGGAATTGGTGTTGGCCATTTTAATTTTATTAAAATATTATATTATTCTTCCATTTCTTGTATTTCACTTATAGATGCTTCTGCTATTATTTGTTGTTTATATAATGTTATACCACTATGAAACTCTAATTATGAGGGTATAGTCTCCCCACTGAACCACCTTCACACCCTCACTACTAGTCGATAGCCTCTGACATACAAGGATGTGTGCTTGAGTCCATGTGACCCACTGGTCCGACCACCGTCTTAGTGATGATTCAGGTTGGGATGTTATAAAGTGGTATCAGAACAACTTTCTTTTCCTTTGTTTTATTATTTTGGGATGGTAGATAGGAGACTAAGAATATGTTGGCACTTGGTAAATAGCTGTGTCTGGGACTGGTCACCTCACCCATGGTGAAATGACCAAGTGTCTAGGGTTGGTATTGTTGTTCATGCTGTTTGTTATTACAGTTGATATGATTTCACCTTGAGTGAATGATATATTTTCCACTACTGATTATTTATAGAATTTTATATATTTTTTTCCCTTGGACTAGTATTGAAAGTAAGAAGCATTTAATTCATCATTATAGAAACATATATATTAACATGTCATGCATGTGCCATGCCATGTAGTTTCATTTTAGTTTGCCTATTGATTTGATTGTGTTCCTTAAGTGATATGACATTATTTTTCTTTCTTTAGCATGCCTTTATACATAAAATGATTAAGTGTTTAATTTTATCATGTTTTGGCATGATTTATTGTTTATATTCCATGATTTTATGTCATATCATGCTTCTCTATGTTTACTTATAGATTACACGATAATTTTTCTTGATAGATATAATTGGTTGTAGGATATTGTTAAAATGTAAAAGGATACTAAAGTTAAAATGTTTATGTGGATTGGTTGTGATCAATTAGACCAAATTTTAAATTTATGAAGTGTATGGGCACTTCATGAATTGGGAAATGAAAAACCATATTAAATGTAAAGTCATGATGTGTTTTAAAATGGTGTAATGTGAAAGATGTTTAGTTTTAAATATGAAATGAATTGGTTCAATCTTAAATGAAAAACTAGACCCAATTAGGCAAATCAGGGTGTTTTTCTTATCTGACAACCCTATATGGGTGTTCTGAAACTTTAATAACGAAGAAACTTCTTTTGGGTTGCATGATAATGAACCAATATGGCTTTTTGGGACCCTCGTAGGATTCCATATCTGTTAAAAGGAATTTAGTGGGACAGATTTTCTAATTATGACTGAATATCAAGAAGTTTAACAAGTTTTAAAAAGGAAGTTTGTTTAGAATTTCATAATTTTCCTTGATGTGTTAGTTAGATATTTCAAATTTTTGAGGATTTAAATGTGAATAAATGTAATGTCCTTAAAATGGAACCCTAGGTGGTGTCCTTTGTTTAAACCCTTATGCAAGGGTAGCTTGAGCTTTTCTTTTTTAGTTTCCTTGGAATAGAAATGTGAGAATTTTTTATAGGCTTCTTCTTTTTTAAAAATGTCATTTTGGTAGGATTTTGAGCCTAATGACTTTCCTATTTGGAGTGACCCCATTATGGGTCGACACTTATATACTTTTTTAAGGGGATATCCCACGGTAGGTCGCACCCTTATAATTTAATTCCTTTCTAAATACCATGAGATTTATGAATCTTAGTTCTGTTTGGGTGCCATTGTCCCTTATAGGACTCTTACCTTTTTATTTACACCATTTTTCAGATGGGTGGTAATGCATTTCTTGGACTTTGATATGAGTGTGAGCATCGAGTAATGATTGATTTCAGCTGGTTAGTCATGCCTCAGGCATGGTCGGCTGTTTTTTAGGTTTCTTGACTCTCTCTTCTTCCTTAGTGATGGATGGATTAGAATACCATCATACCGATTAATGGTCATACGGGTCAATACGATTTTGGGTTAAATATCTTGTACGTACCATCTGATTCTTGAATCCATAGGGTAGAAAACCTATGGATGGTATTCAGGATGTTTTGTTTTCTCATGAAATATCAAGGTAGTATGAGTCTGTATATGAAGTTCCCATCGAGTGTTTAATGATGTAACAAACTGGTTGAGGTTGGTAGGTTTGTTAATCCTTATGTTATTGGGTGTAGTCTCATGTAATCTCTAAGGTATAGTGACTTGGGCATAAAGAAATAAGGTTCATCACAATTCTTGGGATGACTTTCAGAGAAACGACTGTTTTTGAAACATCAGTCAGTTTAGTTTTGGGTTTCATGCCATTTGTTTAAATGTTTGTATTTATGGAGGTTATGACCTTGTGTTATTTTGATTATCTAGTATATATTTTCTTTTTGATGATTAGGAAACTCATAATACGGGGAGTGTCATGTCAGTTCTGGTAAATATGTGTCTTTCAAGTTAGAAGGAACAAAACCAATTAGGACCATTGGAGAATGGTCGGGCTTACTTAAATTCCTGTGAGGATTGAAAAATTTAAATCATGTCAGTTCTTGCTTGGCAACATGATGTTGGTGTGATTATTATTGTATGAAACCATTGAGAAACACCATTGGTAGTTGGTGAACTTTAGTGGTTAAGCTTGAACGATCACGAGATGCATTGGGTGGTAAAGGCTTTGTGAATGGTTAATGATGGTGAATTGGTAGGTAAATCCAAGTTTCTCCTAAGGTATCAACCAGTAGTGGTTTGGCCATTTTCTTTCTGTTAATATTTAAAATCCTCTTTGTGTAATCTTCATTGAGAGATGAACATGTCCCCTATCTTGACATCATCTTTGATACACTAAGAGAGCATTGGTCTTACACCATGCTATTGTTTAAAAGTTGTTGGGAGGTTTAAGTGGTCTCCCAATGTTACATGCTGAACATGTGATTATTATTTAAGCTTGGTTAGTCTTGAGTGACCCTTGTATTTCCGTGTAGGAATTCCTTGTGCGAACTCTTGTACACTAGCCATTTCTTCTGACTTGACTGCTAGGCCGATGCTTCTTTGGGATCAATTAATGTTTTTATGTGGACATGTTGACTTTTTACCAATGTTTCACTCATAAAAATGCTATATAGACAACATTGGGTTAGTTCCTTACACTCTAGTCATTCTAATATGAGGTTATCCCAAACTTTTTTTTGGGTTCGGTGATGCTTAAAATAAGGAATGTCACCGGAATTTAGGTATGGATCTTAGTGGACGTGTTCATGGTGAATGTGAGATACCTTGAAAGAAGGCATCATAGTTTAGTTTTTAAAACATCGACCACATAAGCCGAGCATCTTATTGAATGGTCATCTAGAGTGGCTCAAATACTTGTCCATCTTGTTTAGTGGAACGATCAGTGAAAGACCATTTCTGGCACATTGTCACGTGAGACAAGTGTGGTTTGTGTCAGCCATGGATTTTCACGAGGAGCTAGCTCAACCCGGCTAAATAATCTCAGTGGGGAATCAACCATCTGACCATTTCAAAATCATGCCAGAGCATATTTAGAATTCTAAGGCATTCTTCATTGGAAATTCCAACAATAGAGGTGTCATGGTTTGGAATTAGCCCCTATTTAATGTTAAATAATATAGCATGGATCACCTTTAGCTATAAATTTAATGAGAGAATGACACGATCATGTCTCTAGCTAAATGGGATCAAGTAAGTACCATCTCAGTGCCCCAGTTAGAAAATGAGCATTGTCTTGAGTTTTGACAGTTTAAGTTCTATATGCCTAAATGATGCTCAGAGGTGCATTGGGCATTTAGAAATGCAACACAACCATTTGAATGAAGCTTCATGATCATTGTAGGTAATGTTATGTTTTCTTTATTCCCAAAAGCTTATTAGGGATGAAAAGTTCAAATGTGGGGAGTTTGTAACAACCTATGTTTTTAAACCAAACAAAAAACTAAATAAATTTGAATTTTCATGTTTATTGGAAGAGATGTTTTTTAAAAACTTGGATTTGGAACATAATACTGAGAGTGGGGACACTTCATTGTGTTTTTTAAAGAAATTAATTTAATTAAATTAAAGTTAAAATGAAAATAAATTAAATGATATTAAATGGAAAAAATGAAAAAAATAAAGAGATATTTTAATAATAATAATAATATTATGATGATGATTATTATTATGATGATTTTATTATTATTATTATTATTATTATTTTAAGATTAGGTTTATGTTTTAAGAAACCAAAAGGGGTTTCCTTTCTTCCTAGCATCACGCAAGACCCCCTAGGCCTCTTCTTACCTGCGAGCAACCCCCCTCCTCCTCTCCTATATAGCGTGATGTGCCCCTTCCTCATGAATTCATCTTCAGTCGTCAATATATCCATATTTCTTGGTGATTTCTCTCTGATCCTTCATAGTGATCCTTCATCTTCCCTTATCTCCCCTTTTTTAGAATTTTTAAGGTCTTCCCATTATCCTACCTGACTCAGCCGAACCCTAGGGTTAGGGATAATGAGATTTTCATTTTCTTCTCCAATATTAGGGCATGAAAATGGTCTCTTAGGATATATTCTTACTTGTTCTGACATTCACCATTGAAGGCGATGTGGATTGGGATGATTCGGTTTGTTGCTACTATTCGAGGAAAGGTTTTGCATCCGCTGGTTGGTTTCGCCTATTTTATTTAGGGTCTTTAAGTGTTTTTGAGTCCCTAGTAATTTATATATAGTGCGTTGGACTTTTCTATGTGGTTTTAATTCACCAGATTTCAAGGTAACTTACCACATATGCATGGAGAAGCACATATATATATATATATATATGTTCCCCCGTTATATGTATATTAACCCATGGAAGTGAATATATATATGGGTCTAGGTGTGATTACATATAATATTAAAGTGCATACATGCGTGGGTGTTAACGGGTATATTCATATATGAACATGTATGTAAGGATCCCCTTGCGCATATTCAGGGCCATGCAAATATGTGAATAGGAGATAGGTATCCTTATGTATATGTGAAGGTTCATATGATTAGAGGTGGGTTACAATAGCTTTGAGTGGTCACTAATAAAATCATCAAGTGATGAGTGTTTGACTTGGTATACTTATTGAGGAAGGATCCATTTCCTTGGCCTTTAATTTTATGAATGTATTAAATAATTTACTTATCGCACCATCCTTGGATTTTAATTAATGAAGTATGATTTTCAGATTTAATGTTACTTAGATGTGAATTAAGTATTTTCATGAATGAAATTTCAAATATGATAAATGATTTTTTTTCTAAATAATGTCATGATTTCATAATAAAACCCTTACAATGGAGGTGCCTTTGTCTTAAAGCTAAAAATTATCAATTAGACTTTTATTTTATTCCTACCTTATTACCTTGGTACTCCTTTTATGCCTTGATGTTATGGTTTGGTATATAGCATGTTGAGACCTGACCTTTATTGAAGTTATGAAATGAGTTACCTCTTTTTCATTATAAATGTTCATGTAACCAATGTACCTTATAAGAGAATATATTGGACACTACAATATAACTGATTAAGGGACCTAGATCCTCATAAAAGCTTGGAATGATTTATAAAAAGAGAATTCCTATGTAGTCATTTGACCTGTTGGCCTTGTTTTCCCATGGTAACTTCTAAGTACCACTTGAACATTGATAAATGAATTTTTTTGACTTGTTTATTTTAATGTCATGGATTGAATGGGATGTCTTGAAATGATGGATTAACTTCCTTAAATTATTTAAATGAATTAAATAAAATGTAATTGATTTGGGTGATCTAAACTAAATAACTTTTTAATTGTTACAATTATTTCTAGTAATTGTGATATCTGTGATCACACTGGCATGATGCGGGCATGACTAGATAAATTGGATAATTCCAGTTAAACAATAATATTTTTTTAAACCACAATTAAATTCATTTGCTTCCATAGGCAAGGAGACTGAGACATGAAGCCACCCAATAGGTGTGCCAACCTTGGATATTATTAAGAATCAGTCTATTTGATTATAAATCCCTATAATAAATTCATTGATTTTTTTGATTGATGTATTAGACTTTTGAATTGGCATAATATTAAATTTTATGATTTATTATGGTATAATCACCTTGTCTATACTGATTATTTAATATATTAATGCCATTAGGGTTGAATGATTTATTAAAAAGTTTTGATATATTTATGATGATAATTAGAAACCTGGATTAATAAAATGAATTGGTTTTATAGATGGTAATTTTTATAAATTGATCGTTGTGTCTTAAGATGATAAATATAGTATGTTTGATACTAGACTTGGGAATTTTTCTTACTTATCTTTTGAGATTATGTGATATAGATGTCATTGATACTCAAGGGTTTGATAATGTTTGGCATGTTGAGTTTTTCTAGATACGACTCATATTTATTGTGGATGATTGAGGGATTGGTGGATGATTTTCCATATTGCCTGAGGGAAAGGTGCATAGGTACTTGATTTCTGAAGGTAGAGTACATGATTATATGGTATGTTTGAGGACTCATGATTGGTGTTGATGCCTGAGGTCTTGGTGCTTGATTTCATACCCCCAAAGGGCTATACACATTGGTAGTAAATGCCCAAGGGAAAATATATGATTATATCATATTCCCAAGGGATAGATTCATAGTCGCATGATTCCTGAGGGTGAGTTCTAGTTATTCCTGATGGGATGATTTTGGATAGCCTGAGGGTGAGATTATAGTTATGAATGAGGGAAATATTTTGGATAACCTGAGGGTGAGATTCTATTTATGTCTGAGGGAAAGGTTTTGGTTAGCCTGAGATAAGATGCTACATATTTATGGTATATTATGAGTGATTCATCCTCATTATGAAAAGTTGCCACTAATTTGGGTGATCATTCCTAATGTAGGGGGATCTACCCACAAACATAGATACTCAGCTTAGGCTAAAGCAGGTGGTATGGGACGAGCGTCTGTTTAGGAACCCATACCAAATTGCTATTATTTAATTTTTTATCACTTCACATTTTTACTATGTGGGACACTTTCATTTATTATTAATTACATGAAATAGATTGGGATAAACATCGTGGGTGATGAAATATTGATATTATTATATCACTCCCGGCTCAGGTTCCATTTAGCACCCAAGTAGATCTTCTTGATCACAGGTCTTTGGATTCATTTTTTTGTGCTATTCTGTATATATGGGAGCTAGAGAGCATATTAATAGTATATTGCTCAGAATTCTCAAGGAGATAATTGTTGGGTTTTTTTCTTTTCTTTTTTTATTTTGTACTGCTTATACATTATAGTAACACCTGAAATTACATGCATCATTATATGGAATCGGTGTTGGCCATTTTATTTTTATTGAGATATTATATTATTCTTCCACTGAATGTCGTTCACTTATTTACTGCTTCTGCTATTATATATTGTTTATATACTATTATATCGCTATGTAAATCTGATTACGAGGGTATAATATCCCTACTGAACCACATTTACACCCTCATAACTAGTTGGAAACCTATAGTATATGGGGAGGCACACTTGATTTCTTGTGACCCACCAGTCTAGCCACCATCTTAGTAGTGAGTTAGGCTGGGATGTTACACCTCACTATAACATTTTAAAGCTATGTAACCAAATATTACACACTTACAAGACTTTATAATCCCATGAAAGAAGTTCACCGAATGATTATTCCCACACTTGTTGCATGTGAGAAGTTTCACTTTCATTCCTTCCCTTCCATGATCAAAATTATTCCCTGAGTTTGTCTTTATTGCTCTATTATTTTCATTCGACCTATGTGTCCACTTCATCTCCCCAAACTCTAGTTAAAACTTCATAGCACTTCACAGTAACTCCTCATTGTTTTAAAAGTATTTAATTTATAAATTCCTCCTCAGATGGGGTTTCAGTCCAAAAAAGAATCTATTAAACTTTCCCTTAGGATCCATTTAAAAGATAGAGGTGTATCAAGTGAGATTTTTAAGGTTTATTTCATATATTACCACTAATTAATTTTCCTTTTACATCAACTCTGATAATTCCTTCTCCATTTTGTTCACATCGAATAGGGAAAAACTTATCAAAAAATATTCCCTTGAACTCTTCCCACTGCATAGTCAATATCCCCTCTTAGATTTGTGTTTTAAATTAGTGTCCAACACTAATCAACTTCTCTTTTCTAGCCGATATATTTCTAGGGTGACTTTCTCTATCTATAAAAAATGAAGTACAAAAAATATATTTTATATAGAGTTAATCCATTGTTCAATAACTAATGGATCAACAAATCCACTAAAAGATGGTGGTCATTGATGAATGAAGGATTCAACCACTAGTTTTTCATTCCTTGGTGAAGTAGGATTATCCACATAATTTCAATTGTTGTTCATGACTTGTGTTAATTGATTCATCATCATCAAAAAGTTTTTTTCTCCAACTCCCCCAATACTGGGATGGATGTTGTCACCTTGACCATTGCATCCATTGTTTTCATGAATTCTTCTATTTCATACCATTTTTTCCTTAAAGGAGAGAACCTATGTGAAAAAATTGTTATTATTGGGAATATTATAATAACAATTATAAAGGAAAGATAAATCTTAATTTTTTTAATATCATGCTTCTAGGATGATATACTTCAATCTAAAAAAAGTTTAACATTATCTTTATATCCTTAAAAATTATTTTTACAAGAATGTGATTAAAAAAAATATCCCCAAGGAGTGTCAAACTAGTAGTTAATTAAGGCCTATTATCATGAACTAGTTACTGATAAAGTCTAGCTCAATGTTTTTCTTTCAGGTGTTACCCCTCAGTTTATCCGTTTCAGATCTACAACCACTTGTTTGTATCCATACATATATTTATTTACTTGGAAACCAATTACTTAATGCATAACAAAATACTAGAATGTTTTTACTATATTTAGAATAATCTATATAGTTTTTACTAATTTTTTATAATCCCAAATTCCAAAAATAACTAAACCATCCTTTTATACCAACTATGGTGACCCACTTTTTTATTTCATAAATCTTTCATTTCATGATATAATATTTAAAAATATAGAAGATATTTTTAGGTTTATTGTCTTGGAAATAAGAACATAATAAATGAAAAAGACATAAATATAAAATTATTCTAATCCACTTTCTAGACATATTCATAGGTTCTTCCTAGGTTTATCTTAATATATCTCATATCCCGGGGAAGTACATCAAAGAAAGGGGTGAGCATAATGCCCGATAAGGGAATAAACAAAGGAAACATTAGTATTTGAGGAAGAGGAATATAAATAAGGTATGATCATATGAATATGAGGTATATAATAATATAAATAACATGAATAATAACATTTAGATGTTTCTACAACATAAAAACAGGACATTCATAAGCCTATCACTAAGGTTTATCCTTGGGTGTCATAAATCATAATTACTGAGGTTATTCACCATGGTATCATATGCATGTAATCTCTAGAGATTAATTATTTAACCAATGAATTGGAGTGATATAAGGGAGTAACCAATAATATGTATTAAATTATTTGAGACAAATTTAATATAAAGGAAATCATTTCATCAATAACCTATGGAAATAAATAATGGGTTTTATATAAAAACTATTACATACAAAGTGCTTAAAGTATTGAAAAAATAATGATTTTTACCCCATGAAATGGGAATATGGGTTTAATATATGTAAGTAATATAATTAATATGATATTTTTACATTAAATTAAATTCACATGGAAATGGAAGAAGTTTTGGTATTCATAATATGAAAATATTTCATGAAAAAGAGAAAAAATTCATGAAATGATTTGGGCAGTGTAATAGTATACAACATACATTAAGGGAAAGGTATAATGATAGAGATTGGATTTATCCCATTGGTAAAAAAACAAATTTTTCAGTATATTTAATGAAAAAATATAATAAATAAAACTAAATAGGCTAGACACACAAGAGACACATATTAAGAACATACTTGAATGAAACAAGAGAGGACGAGGATTCCCTTACCTTGAAAAGTTGGTTCCAAAATCACGGAGGTGGAAACCCTAGGACGTTGGAGACACCTTGGGAAAAATTTTAGAGACTCTTGGTGAGGTTTAAAGAGTTTAATTTTTTGTATTTTTAACTTGGATTGGAGAGTACGGGGGAAAAGGGTGGTATTTATACATGTGGAGGGGTGGGTTTTAAGTGATTTAATATTGATTCTTTTACTATATAAGCCAACAAATTGTGAGATAAATAAATTATAACCATATTTATAGACTATTTAATATTTTTAGAGGGTTTTGGGTCATTAAATCCTTCCATAAACCGAACTAAACCTTCTAAACCACCCAATTAATACTCACAAATCAAAAATAATATTTGTCTTTAAAATTTAAAATTTTGGTTCCAAAATGAAATGTATAAATTTATAAATTAAAAATAATATTTTTAAATCATTTATATATTTATTAAATTAATTTTTTTAATAAATGTTACATAAATTTTTAATTTATGATGACATAACAATCATGTCATAAAATTACAGTGATTTTTTAGCGGTAATTTTCACTTTTTCACTAAAATTCAACTTTTTTTAGAAAATTATCAAAATATAACTCTAAGATAATTTTTATGTGATGATTCCAAAAGTGAAGTTTATTTTATAAAAATAATTTTACAATCATTATAATTTTAATTTTTAAATAAATATTTATTTTAAGGGAAATTAAATATTTTATAGAAAAATCAACATTTACACCATTATAAAAATTACTTTGGGATTCATCCAAATATATTATCATTTAGAAATAATTTTATAAGATTATTATATGAAATTAATTTTTTTAATACTTACTCATAAAACGTATTTTAATATATTGTTTTTATAGTCCTTAAAAATAATACAGTTTGATTATATCATTAAAAAATATCTCGACAATATTTTAAAATGAAACTACATAACCAACAAAACTAATGACCACCTAATTTATTGACTAAAGGTAATAATTACAATAAACTATATTAGTTTAAAATCATAAAATTTGATGATCATATTTTCCAATTAATATCCTATCATACTCTCATTATTACTCAGTACTTTGCTTACAAGGGTTATTACACATCCTTTGATAATGTCTATTGCTTCCCTAATGATTCTATTTTGTTTTAAAATATTTATAGAAGGGGTGATATTATTGGGTGATTAAAAGAATTTTTATTTTTATTTAATGAATTTAATATTATTTAATGTGTATATACCATTGTAGTTCCTAGTTACACTAGTCCATATTTATTCATGTTCTATAAAGTACTCATGAAATAAAAAGTTGTTATATGTAATTCTATTGTAAACATAGAAAAAGGTATTTGGAGGAAATAAATACATTAATAAAAGAAGGATTTTTTTGGGTCTTACATAGGTGGAGGAATCACCCATATAGAGGCCTGTACATGATTCTCCACCCAAATAGGGATGGACTAATTTGGATAAGGATATGCACGATCAGAGTTCTCACCTTTCTTTATCATCTGGGAGTTCATTCGTCCTTTGAAAATTGGAGGCAGAGGTGTATATTTATAGATATACTAGTGGACCTGGGTGAAGGGGTAGTGTGAATTAACTTGTGGAAGGACCTTTAATTAATGGTCAGTGTGAATGGACTAGTGAGAGGGCCGTATGCGAAAGGGCTGTGCGAATGGCATTCACAGTAACTTAAATTACTTTATAAAATTTTTCCAACTTCCGAAAACCGTAAATTTTAATCCCTAAGTCCATTTGGGCTCCACAAATTATCAAATAAAAGTTTTAAAAAGTTAAATATACACTTAAATAGGGTATATACATCATATCAGGGTGTTTTATGATTCAAAAAAGTGCTCAAAAGACCCTAAAAATGGGTTTTAAGGTAGGAATACCTTTTTATCAGTGATTTTAAGAATCCACATCCTACTCCCAAAGGGAGGTTCTCACCACCATATGATTTTATTGGGAACAATTAATGGGGAATTTCTATCCCTTAGTGTGTGAGTAGTCTTATAATACATGAAAATTTAATCTTAATCTTCTTTCAGCATAGAGACACACATTCATACCCAAAATTGACAAGTACTGTCTAAGTGAGGATCTCATTATGAACTCTATAGAGAAGTATGTGGCATGAATTTTTGGATTTCAACATCCCTATTCCCATTTTGGGTGAATTTTTTATTTTAAAAAGAAATTTTAATGTTTTAGAAGAATAAATAAAGAGATTTCATTATATTTATATATATTTTTATATTAAACTCTACATTTTTTATATTTTAATTAATTTGTTTTCAAGGTTTTAATATTTGAAAATATTTTAAAATTAAGAATTTAAATTTTCATATTTCTTCAAATCGAATTTTTTTGATGCAACTTATAAGTTTTTTATAACCATGATACAAAAAATTTATGAAAATTATTTTAAAAATTTCCTTTCTTTTTTCCTCTAAAATTATAAATATCTATCACCTTTGGGGTTATGATTCATGTATTTAAATTTAAAAAATATTATGTATTTAATGTTTATACCTCACCTTTTTCATAAGGTTTGTGTTCTTTATATCTCTTCCTATCTCTCTCAACTTTAATTTTCTCTATCATATGAATATTCTTTAATTTCATAGATATATTCAACATCACTTACATTATTTATATATTTCATTTTCTTATATTGAATTATCCATATACATATTGATATATATAATGTCAGTTTTAAGGGTTCTTACCAATAATGTTATGCCATTTAGTGATTGGGGAAATATTGGCATTCCATATAATTGTTATTTCAAAATAGGTGTTTATTGATTACCAAGGAATGTTGTTTATATATTATATTTTTTATTAATTACCTCATATGATGAATGAATTAGACTTAATTAGTTATAGGGAGTGCCCAAAATTATATATCCCCTTTATGCATCAGTAGGTCTGATGAGACAAAATAGCTTGGGTTTTTTGTGTAAACTTTACTCCTTTATGTATGATGACTTGACACAAGGACTTGATAGTATGTTTATGATGTCCGTCATTTTTAATTCCATCACTATGATATTATTTATTTTTATCCATTAATTTATTTATTTTTCTATTATCCATGGATATATTATATAATCATGTAATTAATTTTATAGAATACTTTGATTATTAATTATTCCTTCCGTAGTATTCATTCTATATTTATTTTATGATATCTTCTATAGTATTCTACCCCTTACTGATTATTTGAGCTCCCCCATCTTATGTTTCATTTTCCAAATATTATGAAGATGAGTAATACATATGATATGTCTAGATGGGTATCATGTGTGGATAATTATGTGGATGATTTTTAATACTTATGGTAAAATAAGGAATCCTTAGTTTAGTTAAAAAATTACCATTTGATGAGAAATATAAAATTTTTGTTAGTTAATGTTTTAACATAATTCCATAAAACTTTGAAACTAAAAGGTTTTGGGTATGTAAGAAAATCAATATTTTTTATTGATTTTGTAATTATGGATGGTTAAGTTTGGATTGATTTAGTTGGTATTAAACCCAACATTTAAAGAACATGTTTTTAGCACCAGATCTGAGAATGTGAGTATGGGGCATATCAACATGCATATACAACATATAGTTATGTACCAAACTTATTATCAGAGTTAATATCCTTTAATCACATTATCTATACTCATTCCAGCTCACCCCATGCCTCACCAAGCTCTTAATCCCATTCCTTACACCACAAGTGTTCATGAATCATTTATAATTATTGTCAATTAAATTTTTCATTTTCATTCATAAATAATAAGCTCTAAAAACTCACCAAGCATCATTACCTCACCAAAACCATGACCAAATATGTGAATATGATCTATTACATGACTCCAAAACTATTATAGAAAAATATCCCCAAATTAATGACCAATTAATCCACAATTTTAAGCTAATTTTATAAAATCCCTTAAAAAATCACCGGAGGAAATAACTTTATCAAAATATTGAAAAATAGGTCATGTTATTCCTCTTTAGATATCATACAGACATCAAACCTGGAATCCTTATGGTTTTAGGATGATTCCACCATGCTATGATGTAATTTCTATCTAATACCTAAATCAAACCATACCCAAAATAGAGTAAAAGAAGAGCGATACATGAGATTGGAGATGGGATGAAAACTAACCTTATTATCCATATATAATGAGATGAAAAACTCTTATATCAATAGAGTAAAGTTTAAGATAAATAGAGGTAAGGATGTGAATCATCTTCTTTGTTCATTAGTTTGGAGGAGAAAAACCATGAGTGGGGGAATTAAATAAGAGGTCTAGAAAATTACACTTTTTTCCTTGTAAAAAAACAATCCCCAATCCTAATGGGTACCTTTTTAGCTAGTACTAGGAACCTAGACACCCATTATTAGCTCACTGGATGGCCAGTGGGCATCCAAGGGTACTTCTCCCTTATAGTAGTCAGTAAGTACTCAGTGCCTTGCACCGAGTACCTGGTGGCTCACTGTGACTTAATTTCAAAAGAAAGGTCACTAAAATCTTGATCCATTAACCCAATTACACATAAAAAATCTAAAATCATATAGAATCATCATAAATTAAATAAAAAATCCTTGGAAAATAAATCCTAAACACTAATTCAAAACTCCTCTACTCTCGGTCCAACTAAATTCAAATTTCATATAAAATAAAAAACCCATAATTATGTGGTTAATCTTAACACTTGTAATGATTATTTTCATAACTATAATTATTAATACACTATTACTTATTTAAATGAGAATTTTGGAAGGTCAAATCATGATATTGTTTGATTTTTTTATTTTTGGATGAGAGATAATTTCTCATTTGAGGATTTGGATTTAGTTTTAGGTGTGTGATGATGACATATTAGGTTATTTTGGATGATTTTTAGGATTTTATCAGTGGTTTGGAGTATGGTCGAGGTATTGGGGTGGTATCATATATAGTTTAAAATTATAGGTGGAAACTATTACCTAATGAACTATCACTGGGTACTCCGGGAGTTGGGTAGAGGAAAAATAGGCCTAGGGTGCCACTAATACTCGATAGCCCCAGAATGGGTACCCAGTAGCCTTTTGATTATTTTTAGTGGGTGGCATTTTTTTTATTTTCACCCACAATCTCTATTTCATCCTATTTCCTTCCCCCTCAACCTCAATCAACTCCAGCTGCATGATAGATCTTCCCATGGATCTCTTGAGTCTCCTCTCCCCTTATAGCTTTCCCTTATGATCCTATGTGAATCATGGGTGATTATCATGGAAAAATAATAAGAAAGACTATATACTTCTATTTACTTCCTTATCTTACCTTTCCATTCTAATTTTGTATTTAATGAATAAGGATTATAGATTAAAATCAATTGGATCATGGTTTAATTGCATTTAAATCATGGGGTTATATTCAATCTTACTTCAAAGAAGATTCAATGGGGGATTTTTCCATTTATTCATATAATTTTTATGGAATTAAATTAAGTTATTAATTAAACCAGGATTATTAAATTTATATAGTGAAATTTAAGGTATATTTATTAGAAATTGTTTAATGATTAAGGATGATATATTTTTTGGGATAATTTTTATACTTATCTCATTTTTTTTCTTTGAGTTTTAGTTATTATATATTTATAGTGGTTACATTATTTGGTTCCATTAGTTATGGGATTATTATTTGATGATTTTAGGGGCTATTGATAATCTTTTAGAGTTATAAAAAAATTCTTTTAATAATGTTATGTGGTCTCGATTCACTAAGTTATTCTTAGACAATTATTTCACATTCCTTCCTTTTGTTTTCCTAAATTAATAATAAAAAAATTATATTTTAAGGGATATGAATTAATGGTTTCCAAATATATTTTGTTTAAACAAGTAAAAGGTTTTTATAGAGGTTTTATTGTAAATTTTTAATAGAAACATATTTTACTTTGGAATTATATTTTTAATTTTTATTAAATAGGTTTCACTTTGAGACCCCTTTCAAGTATTAAGGATTTTTTTGGAATCCCTATAAGTATGGGTGTTAGGTAAACCATGGAAGGATATATTTTCAAAACCCTATTTTTATAATACTTTAGGTATCACCTTGGTGATAATTACAGAGTGAAAAGGAATCCTTAATGTGTCAATACCCTCAAACTAAGTCATTGATAAATTTTAATAAATGATTTGTCCCCTATTTTATCCTTATTGGTTTGTTATGGCATTACTAAAGCACACTTTTTTGAGTCTTAAATATGTTCCATAAGTGAAATAACCTCCTATAATTTAAACTTTCATGAACTAAATTCAAGGAACCATACATAAACCTTGGTTAATAGAGTTATTCAATGAATACGTGGTGCCTAGTTTGACTTAGTCGGAAGAGGTGGTTTGACATCAAACTTGTTGGTTTAGTGTGGGTTTATAATTTTGAATAAATATTAATACTGATGATTTTTTATTTAAAACAAACTAGGGTGATTATAGTTATACATGAAGCCTTATTTAAGGAATGGATCATTTAGGAAACACTTCCATAACACAATTTATCTCCCTCTTCATTCATCATTCAAAGGTTTTACCAAACTATTATTTCCCAAGACACACAAATTTCATCTTTTAAAAGCATGTATTTGTAAATAAAATCAATTATATTAATTTTTAGGATTTAATGTTTTTTATAATTAAGAGGGACCCCAAACCAAAATGTTTGTAATAGATAATAATTTGTAATTGGGGCCTATATTTTAAGGATATTCCTTACCTGTAAAAACCTAAGAACTAATACTAGTAGGCCTTAATTTGGTACAATGTTTTTGTTATTTTAATTTGGGTTGATTTTTTTGTAATAACCTATTAACTATCTTAATTGTTACTTTTATGTTTTTCTTGGTAAATGAGATTTTCATGCCAGTGTAGTTATCATAGACTTGGACTAGTAATTCAGACTACTTTTATATCATTCCATGTGGTAGTATAACCTGATAGCCATGAACTAATTTTAATTTGTCTTATTTCTCTTTATACTTACTTTATATGATAGCCGATTACACAAAGTGTGGAAAACATAACCTGATTACCTAAACAGTACTAACTTTGGGTGTTAAAAGACCTCAATAAAACATCTTAGTCTCCATAGGAGAGTGTGAATTCTAGGGGTTTAATAAAACATAGGTTGGAGGAGATTTCTTCCCTTAAAAATGATGATAAACCAGAAATATGGTATGTTAATAATCTGTCATTACTATAGGTGTTTTCAAACATAAAATACAAAAATACCACAATTTACTATTGGTAAACCTATAATCTAGCCATAATGAAAATAACCTAATAAGATATACATATAATGAAATGATGCATATAAAACTAGATCAAAATCTCATGAAAAGTCAATAAATGATATAAAATATTCTAAAATAGGCTATACACATATAAAAAAAACCAAACATGGCCTTAAGGGTCAAAATATAAATTTACACATATGAAAACCTCATGATAAATACCAATTATAGCATCAATTAATACAATTTTCACATCCCTTAATAACTATAAATTACTCCACAAAATCCCTAGACTCCAAAAATATTAAATCCCAGGTCACATGAGAATAAAAAAGACACCACCATCCATTAGCTGACATGGTATACAAACTGAAACACATGGAGAGATTCATGTCAACTAGAGTGCCCATGTAGGGTGTAATACTAAATATGTCATTTCCAAATGCATCACAACTCAGTAATGAATAAATATGTGTATGCATGAACATATTCACTCATTTTTATAAGAATTAAAAATAGTGCCACCAATAGTCATCAATAAGGGCATGGAAATCATAATGGTTAAGAAATTGAAATCCATAAGAAATAATCTATACTAGGAGGGTCTATACCTTCATTAGATGATTAAAGTTGATACATGTTGTGTAACTAATACTTGCCTTGGTTCAAAAACCAAAACCTAAATTTCTTAGGGAAGGGTGTTGCATTGTTATATTCCCTACATGGTCATCCCATGGTACCCAAACTATCAAGTCAGAGGAAAACCCCCATTCTATGTAAAGGGGGAGTTTTATAATAGATTTTGGGTGATCTTGTGGCCCATCCATTAAAAAATTGAGGAGTGGGTATAACAGAGTTTGGGAACCATGATCCCATCCCATAAAGCCTCATAAAAGATGATCATGGAATGTCAATCCTACCTCTTAGATCAATCTTCTAACTAGGCCTCTATATACCTTTTCATGTAATATATATAGAGAGTATATAATAGTATACAAATAATCAATATATGACAATGGAATAAAAACCAAAACCATTATAAATAATACATCATGTTACAATCATGATTTAAGAATAGGTAAAACATAAGAATTATCTCACCTATGAACATAAAAAGTATAAATTATTCTTTATGCTATACCATATTTCATTTTAATATTTTATATCACCAAATTATATACTTACATGATTTAAAATATGTGTAGAAAAATATTTACATATTAGGGGTTTCTAAACAAGTTTATAATATTCATGTCATGTAAGTAACTAAGAACTAAATAATATAAGTATCAAGTATAATAAATGGTATAACTTATATTACATGTTATAGTGACTCCTTGATAAACAAGGAAATAAGTTTCAATAAGAGGTTATGAATATGTACTCATAATAAACGAAGTAAGAGATTATCCATGAAGTGTCTATTGGATGAATTGTATTTGTTGTCAATAAGGTTGACTAAATTTATGATGGGAAGATACTAATATGTGTTGATTAAATGAGAAGAATTAATGATGAACTATTTAATCATGGATGATTATTGTGGATACATCCTCAAAATAACATGTAATAATAATAGATATGGTATTAATGGTTAAAAACAAGTTATAATTACGCTAAGTGCTTACTCACTCTTTACAATAGTGAATACATTCAAGGATGATTCCATGTAAAAATTTTAAAGTATTCATTCCAATTTTATAATGGATAAAAAAATATTCAGAATAATTTCTAAAGGAGAAATGAAGATTGCATTGGAGTTTAAGTAGAGGAGTTACAATGTTTTAGTTATTGAATGGAAATTTATTTCCATGGAATTTATATTTGAATAGTTATTTTATTGGGATACAAATAAAAAAAGTGCCATCATAATCCACCCACCAGGTAGCCTAAGATAACCTACACATTGGTAGGAATAGACATGAGGGTGCATGGGTCGACATGCAAGATCATAAGTGAGTGGATGGTGACTAGTATCACTATGGGATCAGGTATTATGACCGTAGGGGATTATCAAACCTAGTTAGATTTTGTAGTGTTTTTGTTAGTGGGATTAGATTTATTATGCAATGTAACCTCAATGAAAAGATATATGTGTGATCACATTATTTTATTGCACATTTTTAATCTATAAAAACTTACAGACATATGAATTACAACATAATCAGGAATTTTTACCCACCCTTAGACACCGATATTTATATATGTGAGGAGGTATAATGTTAAGCACTTTATGATATCATGATAATCTCATAACTATGATGAAATTATCCTTTTGAGATCATGAGATGCTTGAAAAGGTTAAAATGAGATCAATGGTATATTCTACCATGAACAAAAATCTTTACATAAGATTTACAATGATATGATTATGAGTTTAAATGAATGAATCCATGGAATTCATTATCTAAGTGAGTATGAATGAGAATGTTAATGAATGATAATATTATTGATAAGTGAAGTGGATATTTTTATTTGAGAAATTTTGACATCGTGTTAGTAGATACCATGAATAAGAATATCTCTTGTATATAGAGTCTGAACCAAATCTACAGGGCTCAAACATAGTCACTATATGATACTATATTTTGAGTAGGAGCATGTGTATTATATAATAGATATGATTTAAGTTTCAAAATCATAATAAAATCACAATGATATGCGAGACACATGATTATAATTTTTTCAAAGCAATGAAGGATTCAGATACTCTAGACAATTTTTAGAAGCTTTTTGAAATCAAAAGAGTGAGAGAGGAGGTTGAAATTTCTATATAAATACTAAGACCCTAATACAAGGAATTATTATGATAAATATAAGCTATATATGCCAGGATAACTCTTTTTATTCTTTAAGACTTCTGTTACAGTTTTCTTTCATATAATACTCATATGAAAGATAATCCTGTGAGATTTTCTTTACCTTATGTGAATATCTCTTGCATGAAAATGTCTTCAAAAACTTTAATTGAGTTCTATATACTATTTATTATGGAAATAATATTGATATAGTTACTATTAATAGATACCATTGTGATAAAATAGATGGAAACCCACATACTCATAAGTTACATGAAGTAGTTGAAAAACATAGTGGAAAAGAAGACCATGCAATGTGAAAATCTACATGAGCTTTAACATGAACTTGAAATTTTTTGTAAAGAATAAGTAATGAGTGTTTTAAATATAAAAACTTTTTCAAATAGAATAAGAAAACTCATGTACACAACTTACATGATTCGGTGTGTATTTGAAGATAGAAGTGAGAAATATCCATGTACATTTACCTCTGTGAAGAAGTATATGCATGTTTCCATGCTATAATAATGCATGAATTGAGATAAATAAACCATTTTAAAGTATTTTTAATACTTAAAAATAAAATTATACATGAATAAAAGTGAACAAAATAACATAAAATAATAATAATAATAATATTTGGTTATGTTTCAGTGTTTCACAAAACTCACGCACCGTACACTACACCATGCTTGCATGAAGCAAATTAAAATGATTGAATTGTGAATTCAAAATAAAATTTAATTGAGAATATGCATATTTATTATTTTATAAAATAATATTAAAATAAATATAATACAAGGTTATAAATATTCATCAATTGAAGTAGAACACATATGCCCAAGCATTTGACAACTGAGAAGAAAACTGATCACTCTCTGAAGATTAAAAGAAACTGAGTATGAACAAAAGACCTAATCACTGGCTGAAAAATTTATTAAAGACTATACATGAGAAATAACTATTTATATATATTTCTCATAGAAGGATATAAATTGACAAGATATGAAAATTAAATCTAGTGCATATCAAGATCTTTATAACATTTGATCAAAGATGAATATAGAGTTTGTGATTGGGGTGTTTAGCCAGTCACTGAAGAGTATATTACAATTAGGGTGCATAACTGATTTATTGAGTATTGTAACAAAGATTTATAACCAACTTATTTTATAACCACTTGTTTATATATTAGTGAATCTATAATTGGGGCGCATAATCAGTTATAGAAAGGAGTAGGTCTTTATGGCTGAACATTTTAAATCCTTATGCGTTGTGTTTTACTTATTTCTATTTCATAAGAGGTGATTCCTACTAATTAATTATGATGAATAAATACTTTAACAATTCATATAGGTTTAATTATAAATAATAATATTTCATAAAAATAGTGTACCACTATTTCACCCCGTCCTCTTAGTGGTACTTATCCAGTTGTTGGGCTCTTTAATCTAAGGCACTCGTCATAACCCATATCTACTAACCCCCTTGAGGGTTGAAAAGGGTATAAAGGTACAATTAGGAAATTTATTCAAGATTAAATGTATTTATAAAAATAATATTTCTATATTTTAAACCCCTTTATAAGAAAAAAACCACTCAAAAGAGAAATATTATTTATAAATTCATATTTTAAACATTACCTTTTATTAGATAAGATGTGTAACGCCCCGACCCAGTTACCGAGAGTCGGTGCATTATTAAATAACATTGGCATGATCACAAAAGATCAAGTCTCAAAAGACCGATTAGTTTAGTATCCTTGGAAACACTAGATACATTCATAAATGTTACATTACATCATAAAGTGAAAACAACAACAACATCTTGTCCCCTTTGAACACACTTACCCCTTAGACTATCCCTGAAGGTCAATCATAATACCCTTATTCACATTCTAGGAAAAATAAAACACAGAAAGTGGTGAGCTCAGATGCTCAGTAAGGATAACAATATAGTGAAAAATTTCATAAAAAAGCATAAACATTTAAGGAAATTGTATAACTAAAACAAAATCCTTTTAAACTTGAACTTCAGAGTAACATGGAAAAAATAAAATGAAATAATGCCATTTACTTATTCACATGGATATTATACTAGTCTAATAATCACATGAAATATCAATAACCACTTTCATACTGATGGAATGAATAATGCCAGACTATCATAACCACATAGTCAAGGCCTTGTGCCAAGACTACAAATAAGATTTTGTCAAGGCCTTGTGCCAAGACACTAGTTTCTCTCATGAGACATACCGATGCATCGAGGAGCTATAGAGGGCCCCACCCATCAATTATTAAGTCCAATTTATTCCTTATATGAAAAGGTTTAAACATATCATAAATAATGCACAAGAACCATAACATAATCGTATCACATAAAATATGCATAAATAAAACATAACATTTCCACATTTAAATCACAAGATATAAATACAACACATTAATATAATCAAAACATTATCAAAACCATTTTCAATACCAAAATAAAATAAAATTAAAACTTTGTATTTATTTTTCATTTTAAAAAAATTTATGGCTTGTAGAGGAAGCCGACACTCAAATAATGGTCATGGCGGCGGAGAAGTCGTTGTCGCTGCATACGTAAGACAAAAAATTCCTTTTGTCATTTAGTAAAAATGATTTGTATAAAAAGATTAATTTTTAATAAAAGTAACATTCAAAGGGATTTATACACCATATAAAAGAAAGTTGTGTATAAAATAAAATATTCCTTAATGAAAGGAGATTGAGACGAAGTCCCTTACCTCGTGTCTGGCTTGACTCGATCGTTCTTTAATCTCCTGAATAATAAACTATAGTTAATTTATACTTTCTTAAGAACCTTTTTCAAGTTAATTATTCCTTTTATATCACTTATTACTAGTTTATTAACATTATGTAATTATTTAAGTTAATAACGGTCATTTTGTCGATCTTTGGTACTTGTGTCAAAAATAAACTTCTTATAATTACAAGTTTTTCATGTGGTAAAATATCCATTATATCCAGAATTATATTAATGATGTAGATATCATATATATCATATATATCCAGTATATACATGAATTTATAATATTACATACCATTTAGAGGTAAGAAATGAAATGCACCGTTCATGGAGACGGTAAGCCGTACGTACGCATGAACGCTACTTTCATTTCTATTTTATATTTAATGGAATGAAATCATAATGATATAAAGGTATATTATAACTAAAGTATAATATCATATATAATATTATTAGCTCCATCCTTTATATTTCCCACATATGGCATTAACAATTCAAATCACTTTGAGGGGGCGGTAATCCGCACTTCCTAAAATGAAATTATCGCATTTACCCATAATGGAAATCATAAAGGTATTCCATAAATGAAAAATATAGAAGCATAAAGAAAACATAAACATAATATATATCATATATAAATATAGTTACATCTTAATGTCCACCATGATAGGTGTTAAAAGAATATTTAACAATCATCGTTTCGTGAGGCAGTAATTCGCCACCTACAGAAACAATATGTTCTTTAACCATTAGACGAAGGTGCGTGTAAGTGTAAATAAAATAATTCTCATAAAAACATCCTATTATATTGAAGATTCTGTTGTTTTTACAAAATAAAGGAATAAAAATAATTTACGGGGATGGAGAAGAAAAATAAAACAAAAGAACATAAGAGAAGACATTAACTTAAAATCGGGTAACTCTTTTTGATTTGAGCCAAAGGATTCCTTGGGAAGGCTTATTCCCAAAGTGAGGCTTCTAGGAGAAAGATATGGAAGTTGAGAGATTATTTGGGCAGAGTTTTTCCAAGCTAAATTTCTTTGAGGGTGTGAATAAGGTGGTAGAGGTGGGGGCCTTTTATAAGAGGAGAGGAGGGGCTCTTTTGGAAAGATTAAAATGTTACTTTATTATGAAATGATTTTCGGATTTTAAAGGTCCCACAATGATATATTTATAGTATAAGGTGATAAGGGTTCTAAATCCACCCATAAAATAGGCTTTATACAAGTGTAAGTCTTAGATTTTACCTTATCTTTTCATTTTATTTAAATCGTTCATTAATGAGGTAATCACTACATCATCATGGTGTCATAAATAAATTTATTTATTTAATGTATAAAAATTATAAAAAAAATACCATGATGTAGTAAATCTTTTTAGATTTACAATTACTATTTATAGTCTAAGATATCATTTATTTAGACAAAATTAAAATTGTTTTACTTAGGTGTTACATAGTTTTGTTATATTTTCCTTTCTTTAAAAAATAAAATGATAAAATGTCACTATCACAAAAAAGTGATTCCATGGGGTCCCTAAGTTGGAACAAGGAATTAAATGGTCAGCCATGACACAAAAAATATAATTAGGAAACATTTTGGGGTCATTTTATATTATTATGATATTATTTCATTACCCTTAACTACCCGATTACTAATTAATCATGATAATTAAAGATAATTGTCATCGTTACTATTCATAATGTCCAAAAACAAAAGAGTCTTAATTAAATAATTTGGAAATTATGATTCCATATATGGAATCCATTTTACCAAATTCTAAACACATAAATTTCAGTAATTAATTTAAAAATAATTCCCGTTGTCAAAACCAAAGACGAGTTTTTAAGAGATAAAATCTATCAAAAGATTGACTTGTTTTTACATCCAATTAAAAAGTGAAATAACTTCCAACGAACAAAATTGTATTAAGTGATAAAAAATAATTCAATTATACTTTAAAAACAATTAAAATTACAATCTAACTATATAAATAAATTGGATGAAAAGGCAGTTTTGAATTAAAATACAACATTTTTCACTATTCATTAAAAAATGAACATTATCAGAAAAATACCAAAAATTCACCCTATTCTATATTTGATATTAAAAATTCAAAAATTATGTCCATTTTACCAAATTAAAAACATAGAAGTTTCATTAATAAATTATATAATTAATTCCCACTGTACAAACAAATAGCGTGTTTTTAAGAAACAAAATCTATCAAAAGATTGACAATTATTTATGTCCAATTTCAAAGTGAAATTAATTATAATGAACAATATTGGATAAAATGGTAAAAGTATATTATAATTATACTTTAAAACCACTCAATAGTATAATTTATCACTATAAATTATTTTGATTAAAATAGTTGTTTTTAAGTATTTTTCACTATTCATCGAAAATTGGATGTTCTCAGAAAAATACCAAAAATTCAACTTAGGCTAATTTCGATACAAAGAATACAAAAATGAAGTCCATTTTGAAATATATAATTTATATAATTCAAAAAGTGGGTATTACTATTCATAATGGATACTTTGATTGGTCGCAGTGTGTTAGAATCTCGAACTTACATACAATGCAAGCTATTGCATTATTGAAAGAGAAGCATATCGTGAAAGCTTGAGGTGTTACAAGATGGATTATTAATTTCAGGAAAATTATTTTGTAATTGGTAAAAAAAATATCCTTAACTTTAATGGAGTAAATTAAATTACATTCATTTATCATTAAAAGTGGTTATTTAGTTTTAAAGAGGAGTTAAATATCTTAATGGGAAATAGAGTTATAGAAAAATAACCCACTAGTTTTAGGTTTTAAATGAACTAGTTCCTAACATATCTATTTTATGATAAATTAAATTATTATTTTCAAAATTAATTAAGGTTTTTTAAAATAAAAACCCAATATAGGAAACCAAGAATGTGTATAAATTTGGATACTTCATTCCACCATTATAGATCAACCATCAACTCACCACCGATGAAACTATTGACCAGGTGTTTAGTTTATACCACTGAATTATAATCCATTCACGCCATGATGAAAAGGATTGTCCACCCTAAGAATACATGATAAAGGCAAACAAGTGTATTCTTGAGTAAAATATAGTTAATATATTCTATATTTAGTGAAAAGGTCAAATCATTATGAAGATATTTTTAGTCAAAATAATAATTGGAGTAAGACTTTAATTGTTTTTGGAAATGGTCTCTTGATCTCAAAGTAGTGAAAAGTGGAAAGCTTTCTAGGAGTTAAAAAGGGAACTCTTCCCTTTTATTATCTTGGCATTACATTATTTCATGTTAAATTCAAGAGATATCATGTTGAGAACTTCTCATCTAAGGTAACTGCCCAATTTTCCAAGTGGAAGGGAAGTATTATGTCACAATATGGATGTGTATGTTTGATTAATTCTATTATTACATCAATTTTTAACTATGAATTTTCAATTTATAAATGGATAGCTAGTTTGATCAAGAATATTAAGAGTATGAATCTAAATCTCATCTGGACTGGATGTGTTAATGAAAGGAATATTCCAATTTTTTCATGGAAAGAGTGAATTAATCCTATTGATATGGGTGGTATTGGGGTGAAGGGTCTCCAAAAATTCAATGAGGCATTAATTAATAAGTTCACATAGAATCTCATAACCTAAAATAATGAATATCTATCTATCTTTAAAGAGTAGTTTGTGTCACATCTTGAGAAAGGACACCATCATTATGTGATATCATCAGTCTGTCCTACCATCAAATCCTCTGTAAATATTTGATGTATTTATCAAAATGGTTGGCAGAAAGGCACTCCTCTTTTAATTATTAAAATTTACCTTATATTGGAATTTACCTACAAGACTAGTTCAATATACCAAAACAATTACTAATGATGACCATTCCCAGGCTAAATAATAACATTGCAGTAGCTCATGACTTCCTTCTAAATGACATCATCGAATAGGTGCAAAATTAATAATTTATTAACACTAACACTATTATTTGGATGCCCAACATTGTGGGTCATTTCATTTACAAAGATTTATATAGGTATAAATGTTCTAATAATTATAATTTTCCAAAATTTTTAGAATGTTTTAGGAGACCCATTATTTCTCTATCAACTACTATGCTCCTTTGGAGAATTTGGAAGCAGTGACAACCAATAGATGACCAGACCCATAAAGCTAGTTTTTGTTTTCCATATGCCTGTATTGTATGTTGGGAAGATTATAAATTATATAATCATATATTTATCCACTTATATTTTTTGAAAAATATATGGCTCTATATGAAGGAGATTTTTGGATGCAAACTATGCCTTAATGATGGAATTTCAGAGCTTATGAAATCCATTATTAAATTTGCTTACAATGAGAATATTTTTAATCCAATACTTGTTTTTATTAGAGTTTTTATAACTTATGAATGGATAATAATAAATGAAACCATTTTTGATAACTACAAATCCTCTATTCATGCACGAATTATCTCAATTCAGAAGGATGTACCAATTGCTATAAATATTCAAATAAGTAACATGAGAAATAGTTTCACTAACATTAGTAAATTTAATATTTTTATAGTTTTAGGAAGGTTCGAGAATCCTCTTTTCATGAAGTAAGTTATATGGATCCATCTAATCTCAAATTGGATAAAATTTAATGTTTATGGAGCGGCTCTAGGTGCACCTAGATTCTTAGGGTGTAGTGGGGTCTTCTAGATGCATCATGGGTTTTTTAGATGGTGTTTATTCAAATATCTTGGAAATGAATTTTCATATATAGCAGATATTTGGTAAATGATTTTTTCCATTATACATGAAACATAGTTTGGGTGGAACTATCTCCGAATTGAGTATTTCTCAACCATTTTAGTGGATACATTAAGAAATTGGTCAAAGAACATATTTTGGAGGATTTTATTGGATTTTATTTTTTTCTTGGAACACTTGGACCGCATGAAATGGAATGTGAATCACATTTTTAGGGAATCCAATCATGTTTCCAATTCTCTTTAAAAGAAGGTGATTGATGAAGTGTGTTCAGAGTGGTCATTTATACAACCCTCCTTTTAGAAACCCTTTTTTGATTCAAATATTTTAAGGGATTTTTACACCCATTTATGTAAACCTCTTACATGACATTGTACTTTTTTATTTTTTTTATATTTCATAAGGTCCAAGATTCTCTCAGTACCTGAGACTTTTGGTTAAAAAATGTTATAACATGGAAGAATTTAAAGGAAAACATTATGAGTCTACTAGAACCAAGGATTCTCTCTAAAATAAATTAAAATTTTGAAATATAAAAATGATTAATTCTTAATAATCATTACAGAATAATTGAAAAATATCACTCAATTTAAACAATAAAGGCTTTTATAATTAATAATTAATCAAAATATATTTCTTTAAAAGACCATTAGTCAATGGTTTGAAGAATGTTTTGAACACCATTTCAAAATTTCTCTTGAAATTCCATTAAATTTATTTCATTTAATATAGTAAAATAGCTTAAAAAACCTCAATTCACTATATGAAAATATTTTTTAGCATTTATTATTGACTTAGGAAAACCTAGTGGCACACATGTTCTAGTAATAGCTTGTAAATTCACTCAAGGGTTAATAACTCTCTACCTTAACATAAGGAAAGACTTAAAATCTAATTTTCCATCATGTTATACTCTAATGATCATCAAACAACCCCATGTAATAATTAAAAATAATTCCATAAATAATAAATCCAAGATAAACATCCACCATCATCAATAAACCACTAAACCTCAAAGGGAACCTAAAAAAAATACCCTTAAAATCAATTAAATACCATTAAAAGTTAAATATCAAACAATGATAACAAAATAAAAAATTTAATTAAAATTAAAAATCTTGAGATCCATAAAACTAAACTCACCCATATCACTTTATATAAAAATAACAACAAAAGGTACGCTAACTGCACACTAGTGATTCCTTTAAAAAAGATAAGAAACCCTATGATTAAAAGTTATTTCATGATTTAATGGTAAAATAAAAAATCAATATTCCAAACCAATGTAAAATATAAAAAAGAATAAGGAAGAATTTAGAGATAAAAGATAAAAATATAAGACTATACCTTTAAGTGGTATAAGAAAACCACTCATAACTCCCTTAGATCAAGTAACTTGAGTGTAGGAAAAATAAGTCTTTGGAAAGTCTGTATAGGAGGTCCCAACAATCAAAGGGGTTATAAATATTGAAATTAAAATAAATAAATGTCCTTTATAAATGAAAAAATAAAACTAGGACTACTAGGTACTTAAGAAGGTTCCACAGGGTACCCACTGAAACTCTTAGAAAGCTCCTTTCTTTGTTAAGTTCATAGGGTACTGGTGGGCCTTCACTAGGTACCCGATGCACCTAAATCCTTTAGAATATAGGTGGAATCTCCTCTGGGACTCCCCAATACTCCTTCTCACATAACAAGACTTAAAACATATTTAAAAACAACCATGATTTAATCATAACATTTCAAAATTATAATTTGAACCATATTTCAATAAACAACCAACCAACTAGAATATAAAAATTCGAACTATCCCTCATTTTAATATTTTTATTCTCTCAAAAGTACCCAATTTAATATTAAATTAAATCCATGAGCACACAAATTTTATATCTCTCCCCATCATAAAACTTTTCATTCCCCCAAAGTAAAATGGATCATATATTTCAAATTTCATACATACTAAAAAATTAGATCAAATTATTATCCCCAAATCTATTACATATCTAAGTGAATAACTCACAATAAATGCATTAATGTTAATCCGAAAATATTTTCATTCTTATGATGCATGATTCCAAAATCCTACTCAATATATAACATAGATTACCTAAAGTCATACCAAACATTAGGACACCAAAACATATCCCGATCATCATATTGTCTACCAAACACAACTTCCCAAATAATTTTTGTTTCTAATACCTAAAATGAAAGGAAACCAAAATCACATTATGAAATTAGATAAATTTTAATAAAAAATATTAAAATTCAATAAATCTCACTATAAACTAGTAGATTTAAATATGTAAGGGTCTAAAAAGATTCCCAGAACCATGAAAACATCAAAAACTAAAACATAAACACTCTAACAAGCTCCCAACCATAAGATATCCATTACATACAACGCATAACATTTTTAAAAACTAGGTTCATTTGAAAAATGAGATTTTAAATTAGTCCATCCGAATTTAGTAACATTAATGTGTTTTATAAAACTAACCATGAGTTATACAAATATTCTATATAACATGTACTAAAAGTAATATAAATGGAATGATCAATGAAAAAAATTGAGGCAATTATATGAAATGTTTTAAAGAAGACAAAAAGTAACATTGTTTGTCAAGGTAAAACTATTAAGAGGGTATATAGAATAATAAAAAACCATACATTAGTAATTTTACTTTTACTTTACTAATCAATAAATATGAAACAATCTTGAAAATAGAACCTAAGAAAGAAGTGGGTAACATACTCAAAAAATAACCAATAATCAAGATATGAATATCATGATCAATTATAAATTCCTAAAACATGTTACCAAAATAATAAACACATAACATGATTAGAATTAAAATATAAACATGAAAAAATAAATTACTTATAAGACAATAATAAATAGGTAAAAAATTAGCATGCTCAATAACGAGATTTCAAATAAGACCAACTATGAACAGTAAATAACAAAACTATCGAAATCAAATAATAAACTATTGATATATAATAAAATAGTTATAAAAAATAGATATATATATATATAAAACTATATATATAAGTATTACTGATGTTTTTGTTAATGAAAAATTCCCACTGATTCCATTCATATGGTAAACAATCACAGCAAACCATATGACTTGACATGATATCCTACACATGACCACCCTTTAATGCTTACCATGAGTCATGTATTCACATAAGAGGTTGAATCTTGATTAATTCCTAGACGTACATCTCTTATTCTATCCCATCTTACCCCATATAAGAAAAAAAACATCACTTTAACCCATAGTTCCTAGAACACATACCCAAAAAACCCTCATAACTTAGGTTTACAATGTAGTTATGTTATATAGACATGCACATAGTGTTCCCACTAAGTTATAACATCCTATATCTTATCCAAACCTGAAGATACCTATTTTGGATAACCTCAAAACACTTATTTGATACCATATTATAACAAACATGACCCAATTACTCGAATTGTACTAGATTAGGCCACCATAAGAGCACATGTACACCTACTAGTTTCTAGAGATTAGTTTAAATGTTAGGGGTTTAATAAAAAAATATGGTAGAATGATTCCCAACATAAAAATAATTATAAAATAGAAATTTTGTTTTATAAAAAATTGAAATGACTAAAGGGTTCATCAGATATAAGAGACAAAAATAACATAATCAAATATTACTGTACTTATAATCAGACCACAATGATAAAAACCCAATGAAACAGGTTTATAATAAAATAATACATATCAAACCAGCTCAAAATCTCCCCAAAAGTCAGCAAAGGATATAAAAAATATCAAAAATACTATTGAAATATAATGAAAAACCAAATGTGGCATAAGGGTTAAAAGAGGAGCTTTAAAATGTAGAAACCTCATGAGAAAAACTAAGGAAAACATAAATGAATCCACTTTTTACATCCCTTAGTAAATTCAATGGACCCTACTTGATCCTTAGACTCTAAGTGTATCAAATACTAGGTCACCCAAGACCAACCAAGACACCATCATCCGTCTACTAACAAGGTAACTGAAAAAGAATACATGAAGAGATGATTTTCCACCAGAGTGTCCATATAGGGTGTCAAAATTTTCAAAATTGATAGGGAAGAATGAACATGACTCAAATTAGTAATGTATAAATAGTTTTATTCATGAATATATATAGTAATTTGTATAACACAATATTTATACCAGTAGACATATATCAATGTATGAAAATCAAAACAGTTAAGTAATTAAAATCTATAATAAGTAAACCAATACATTAGGACAATAAATACTTATATTACTTGTTTTGGGTTGATATATATTCTATAAATACTACCTACATCGATTCAAAACCCTATATCTAAATTGAGTATTTTAAGGAATTTCTTTGGACCATTCCCTATATGATCAGACCATAGAACCTAGATCATGGGACTTAAGAGGAAACCCCAATCTTATTGAAAGGTCTAGGTGTATAAGTGAGTTAGGGTGATCTTATATCCTATTATTTTAATAATCAGGGTCTGGGTATAAAATATATAGGTAAAAGATGATTTTATTCCATCAAGTCTCATATGATAATTTTAGGGCATTAAGAGCACATCCCTTATATCAATTTTCCAACTAGTATCCTATATACTTTCTTAAGTAGTCTATAGTGAGAGTATATAACAGTATCTACATACTCAATATATGATAATGTAATAAAATACATAGCTATGGTCAATAATATATCATGTAATAATCATGGTCTAAATAAAAATAAAAAATAATTCATTATTCATATCAGCTGGATAACTTGAAATGATCCTCCATGCTATGAAAACTTTTATATTAATAAGGTATGTCCCCAAATTTCATACTTACATGATGTAAAATATGTTCATATCAATATTTTCATAATAGGGATTTAAAAAATGTTTATATGCTTCACATAATTCCTAGAACTGAGAACTAACATAATAAGAATTCTACAAATATAAATTATATATAATGGTATAATTTACACTCAATGTTCTAGTGAGTCTTTTATAACAAGGTACAAGTGTCAATATGTAGTCATGAGTATGTATTCAGAATAAACCAAGTAAGAGATTATAAAATTCATTGGTTATAACCCATGATTACTTGGGATAATATGAACATATGGTAGAAAAAGGTTTAAAGGATGACTTGGGACATTTATTAAAGAGTAGAGTTATTTATCAAAAAAATATTTCCATACTTAAAATCACTTTGTATGAAAATTCTACAGTATTTTATCACATAAATGAGGAATATTGATTAGAGGAAAATAAATTTTTAATTTATAAAATACATACCCATAACTTTCATCAATTCAATGAAATTACACCCAGTTATCATTGAAAAAACAACTTTTTTAAAGTAAAAGATTTAAATATTTTAAAGTGAATGGAATTTTTTTGTAAAAATAACCCATTAGTTATAAGATTGAAATGAACTAATTTATAATATATTAATTTTAAGTAAAATTCATTTGTTTTTTATAAATGTAATTAAGTTTTGTTTAAATAAAAACCTGGTATATAAAACCAATAACACATAAAAAATTGGTTACTTCCTTCCACCTAGCTAGCTTATCCATCAGTACACCATTGATAAAACACTTAATATAGGGTTAAGTTTTTTTTATTGACATGTAATCCATTTAATCCATGGTGAAAAGGATTTACTACCCTAAGAAGACATGATGTGGGAACATGAGCATATACTTGAGTAAAATCTAGTTAATCTATTATTTCTTTAGTGTTAAGTTTATATCATATCCAAAACTAGGAACCTATGAGGGAATAACATGGTGAACACCACTCACATAGTACTACCTATAAAAGATGATCCAAAATTAAAAACCATGGTTTCATTTTGAGGAAAACATAATGAGGTTAGAATAACTAAGTATGGTTTTAAAATAAATGAAAATTTTAAAATATAACAATGAGTCATGAGGTAGATTACTTATAGAATAATTGAATTATAACACTCAATGTGAGTAAGTAATACTTTCATAATTAAGACTTTATAAAAATCCATTTCTTTATAAAAAAAATCACAATTTCAATTAATTACTTGAATTTTTTTTATAATATCTCTTAAAATTCAATTAAATGTATTTTATTTGTATATTAAAATAGGTTGATAAATGTTAATTCATAATCTCAAAATATTTTTCAATATTTATTGTTGTCTTAGGAAAAACCGGTGGAAGAAATATTCCAAGCATAACCTAGAATTCATTAAAGGACTAATAAATCCTTATCATAAAAACATGAAAGTTTTAATGTACAATTTACCATCAATATTTGATCAAAATATCATTAAAAAACCCTATAAATCATTAAAAATAATTACATAAATAATAAATCCAGTAGAAACATCCACCGTCATCAATAAACAACTAAACCTCAAAGGAAATCTATGGTGAATACCATAAAATTCATTTAAATACCATAACAACCTAAATTCATAACCATTATAAGAAAATCATAATTTATTTCCAATCTAAAATTAATATATTTTTACAACTACTCTGACCACAATCACTTGATATAAAAATAGTTAAAATTCATATACAAAATAAACATTAAGGCACAATTTGAATAATAAAAGAAAAATCACAATGATTAAAAGTTATTTCACCATGACATGATGAAATAAAAAATCATGATCCAAAACCAAGGTATAAGAAAATAAATGTGAAGGAAGAATAAGGAGAGAAGAGATAAGAGGAGAAAAATCACCTTGAATCAGTTATATTAAAACCAAAAAAAACTTACTTGGATCAAGATGATTGAGGGGATGAAGAAGAAGGCTTTGGAAATCCTTGAGAGGATCCCTCAACATATCTTGAGAAATAAGTGTGGATTGAACCATCAAAGGGGTTAATAAGATTCAAATGAGAATACCAAAATTCCCTTCCTAAATGGGAAAACTAATTTAATCCCATTAAGTACCTTTGTAGGGGACATAGAGCACTCATTGGAACCCCTAGAAATCCCCCCTTATCAAGATGACCAGTTACCCAATGTTCCTATAATCTTTATACTATTGGTGACACTTCTTATATTCCTAATCGAACCCCTTATTGCCTACTAATCTTTAAATAATATTTAAAATCACCCAAAATTTCATCCTGACGTCTTAGAATTCTAATATAAAACCTAATTCAATAAATTACCACCTAATTGGAATACAAAAAATTAAATTATCCCTCATTTTAATATCTATATTACCTATAAATTAACCAATTTCCCATTTAATTAAATACATGGGGACATGGATGTTACACTGATCATGGTTATAATTTTTTTGATTTTTTTATATTAATTCTTACTGGGTAAAACAATGTGGATGCTTCTTCTTATCTAACATGTTTATTGGTATAATAAACATTATTATCAAGATCATGGATAATGATTTATTGTGATAAAGTTATTATTACTATATTTTTTGTGTTTTTAGTGTCTTTATTATTATGATCATGTTATTAACTTATTTCCTCAAGCATGTTATTGCTTTTTTGTAACAAACATGATGATAATTATTTATTGTTAATTATTTATTTGAAAGGGGTATTTTATACCTATATAAAAATTTTACCATGTACACCTATTATTTATGGAAAGTTTTAAGGAGTGGGTATCTTCCACATGGATCTACTATTATGGTTCATACCTTTTGTGGATGAACGTCTTCACTATATGGACCTACTACCGAGGGCCACCCTTCCCATGGTAGTTGGTTGCTACCCCATAAAACTATCACCATGGGCCAAACCACTCATTCCAATAGGTCACCTCCCCATTAACCAACTATTATAGGCCACCTCACCTATGGCTATATGTTTATATAGGAATATCCTATATCCATGAGAAATTATTCCCATTGGCATAGGTCATTCTCACACACTTCATGGTCCACCCCGCCCATGGTAGTAGGTCACTACCCCATGGGACTACCTCCACAAGCCCCCTACCTATAGTTTAAATTCTATAGAAGAATGGAAAATATCCATGGGAACCAATAAATATGGATATAAGTGCTTCCTGTACTATTCTTGTTTCATTCTCACATCTCAAACATGGTTCCCATGTCACCCTACACCCAAAACACATATTTCCCATGGCTATATGCCATTTATTTATGGAAAAATTACCATAGGTGGGGTGGCCTATGGATGTTAGGAATCTAAGGAAATGATCATTTTCCCCTCACAGAAATAGTCTGATCTATGGATATGGTTTTTCTAACCATGGTTGAAGAACCATGGCTATAATTTTTTTTTCTAATATTAGGGATTCAACTATTATTGGGTCAAGTATCATTAAAGAGATGTTAAAGAATATGTAGTTGTTCTAGAAGAATATAGAAACTACCCAGAGTTGGAAGAGTTCCTATACAGACTGATGATTCTTTCCTTTGGAGTTTGATGCAAGTGATTGATTTTTATTAATGGTTTCACCCTAGTTATGACACTGTCACATTTATAGGTAGGGAAAATTGACACATAGGAATGTAGAGACATTTTATTCCATTCAGAGGATTAGTTTTGTGTCTTATAGATTAGCTCTTCTTTAGCATTTTTGTGTGATTCATGACATATTCCATGTATCTTAACTTAGTATATACCACCCCAACCATTCTAAGCTAGTTAGTGTCAATGGTTTTGAGCTGGTGGCTGATGAATGTTTTGTGGAGACACCATTTCATATTGTAGAATATAGTGATAATATCATACATGGGAAGACAATGACTATGGTATGTGTAAATTTGAAACATAGGTACATCTTTGATGATACATGGGAGTGTTAAGTTTATATAAGAGCTCATAGGTTGAGTTGTTTTCTAGTGATTCTTTATGATGAATCTCAGTGATTAATTTATATATGGTGGAGAGGTTTTAACATATTTATTATTCCTAAGGTATTAATTATCTTAAATGTTATCTGAAACATGTTTATTTTAAATGTTTTGGACTATTATAGGTGTTTTTTGTGGATTAAGGTGACAGTTTATGAAGTTGTCCCTATGTTTGGGAAGAAATTATATTATAGGTGGATCAACATACCACAATATAGTTGGATTATGCTATAATGAGTGATGAGTAGGATTATTTTTTTACTTTATGTGATTTTTCACACCATAACTCATGTTTTACAATATGAATTCCTCTTTGAGGGGGAGGTGTCATTGTAAGAACTCAGACCTTCTTTTCAGGTATTTTTTTCCTTTTTCTAGAGTTTTTGAAAAAATAAGAGTTTCTGGAAATTTTTGAAGTACACACCGTGTACTTTATAAGTACACGCAATGTACTTTGATGCCACTCGAGGCCGTGTGCTGGCCATGTCATAACCACACACATGACCATATAGGGGGTGATGTGGAGGCTGCTTAAATCGGAGTATAGAAAATCCTAGTACACGCCGTGTACTCAAAAAGTACATGTCGTGTACTTTTTTTTCATTAAATGGACCGGGGTCGTGTCTTAACTCCCGAACTGTCTTCTTCTCCAGCTTCATCGATTGAGAGCATCCCGTACGACCGTAAATCTCCTACGAGCCCTTAAGCCTCCGTTCTTTCTCCGAATCGACCACCGTCGATTGCGTTGGAACCGCAACGGAAAGTTCTTCCTTCTTCTAGAGCATCGTTTTTCAATTCCTCCTCTTTTTGAAGTTATCATGGGTTGAAAGTTTTGTGCGTTTATCATAGATCTAATACATTCTAAAGAGATTCGGGCCTCATGGTTCAATTATATCAATCTCCTAGTATCAAGGTAGGTGGTTTGTACCTTTACATTCGAAGTCCTTGAGTTTTATGCGCAAATTCCACCAATACCCTTGAACGGGGTATTGCGTGTTTACCATTTTCCCCTGTTATTTTCTTGCCTTGATTGTATGCTTGTGTAGAGGTATTTTGGCTATGTATAAGGATAATTTCTATGCTTGTATGTTTTTACCATGCCTTGTTCTGTTTACGAACTTTTGGTCTTGTTCAGACTATTGGCCGTTATACCTGTTTTCCATGCCTTGTGACCGTAGGATGGATTGTTGTTCCCTTACATTACTTGTTGTGCTGTAGACTGGTTAGCCAAGTAGCTCTGTAGGTTTACTTTGGCCTTATAGCATTATTATGCATTTACTGGCACGAGACCCTGAGAACCTGGTGCTATAGACTATAAGGGGATAGAGCGAGTGAACTTCCTCAGAGAGTCTTGGACATTATAGACTATAGGGGATGGACCGAGTGAGATTCCCAGAGAGTCTTGGATATTATAGACTACAGGAGGGTAGACTGAGTGAGCTTCATCTGAGAGTCTTGAGATTTATAAACTACATGAGGATAGACTGGGTGAGCTTCCATAGAGAGTCTTTGTTTGTGTGAATTTCCTTAAACCATTCAAGGATAGAGGAGGAATTGACCGAGTGAGCTTCCTCAGAAAGTATATGATAGACCTGAGGCTATAGGAGGAATTTATCATGTGATCTTCCTCATAGAGTCTCTATACCTTGACGATATGAGGTGATTAGACCACATGATCTTCCTCAGAGAGTCCCTAACTACCTTAGACTATAAGGGGAATTGACTGAGCGTGATTCCTCAGAGAGTCTTATAATTTCGTATGACCAAACTAGAGGGGTTAGGATGAGTGTACTGCTCAGAGGGTTGTTGGTAATTTTTGGATAGGACCAGAGGGGATGGTTGTGAGTACTTCCCAGAGTGATTCCTGTTGTGGTTAGCTATTGCTTCTCTATTGCTTGTTGATCTGTGGTTTTTTACTGCTATGTATCATCCTAGTTACTGCTTACTGTTTACCGTTTACTGTACTTTACCTACCATATACTCACTGAATGTTAGGCACAGAGCTTCGGGTGGTTTCCTACTAGTATTTAGTCTCACACCCTATTTGGGTCATGATTTTGGGCCCAAAAAGATTATACTGCTACAGGTATAGACAAGGGAAAGTGCCCTTCAACTTCATGTACTTGATTTCATTTGAAGTAGGAGAGCATGGGACCAATATGAGGCTTGTGATGATTTGGAGCCGTTTATCTTTATTTTGTAGTTATTTTTAGTACTGTTTGTATTTCCATCATTGTGACTTGTTTGGCACCTTTCCTAGACATATGTATCATGCATCATTTATATATATGTTTTCTCCAGTTGTTTATTGTTTTAGCCTTCCACTATTTACTTGTGTATGGATTGTTTCCCTTTTCCTCTATTGTATGTGTTGTTTATTGTTTCTCTTTTCCACTGTGTACTCTGCCAATGAGGGCATAGTTTCCCCACCATCACACCCAAGGCCCTCGTTGCTAGTCGACAGCCTCTGGAATTCAGGGAAATGTTCTTGAGGCTATGTGACCAACCGGGTATAGGGTGCCTCAGGGTGGCTTCTGGAACTGAGATGTTAAAAAGTGGTATCAGAGGGTTTCTTTTCTTTTGACTTACTATTTGGAGACTATATCCAGAGATAGGATGGGATAGGTACTTGGTAATAAGTTGTGCTGGGGAGTAGCTAACTCGTGTATAGGGAAAAGCCATACTACCTCGTTTATTGCAGTTTTAGGGGTTCTCACTTTTACAGTTGATTGGATTTCACCATTGGGTGATTCACATGATTTTTGATGTTACCGTTGTTGTTATTGCGGTTATATTTTTTCGCAACCCGATGAGATGAGGGTATTCCATCTCATGCATCAGATAGGAACTTGTTAGAAATCACATGCCATGAATTCTTGCCATGTCATCTAGGATGCATTAGATATTTCATGTTGTTGTGATAGACGTTGTGTAGATTATGCATACTGTTGTGATAGATGATTTGATAGAATCTCTGCTATTTGATAGAGAATTTTTTTGTATAGTACTTTGCTTATATGAATGCCAAAATTTGGTTCTTGAGGTGTTATGGCCCCTCATAGACCAGAATTTGGTGGATCATTGCATGATTGCCTTGTTATAACTTGTATAAGATGCCAATCTTTGATTTTTGGGGAGTATGGGCCCTCACGGATTTGAATTTGTCACCTTAACTCTTGTTTTCTGTGTTTTCTGGGCTTCAAAGAAGTTTCTGATCTACTTCCTGGAAAAACCCAGAATACATGGTGTTTACTTTATGAATAGATGCCGTGTAGGTTGCAAGACATGTTACTGACTGTGTGAGTAGAAACACAAGGTTGTGAAAAATCTCCAGGAACACTCCGTGTACTGAGAGTACATGCCTTGTTGTAGAGACCGTGTGTCTACCTATGTGACTAACAACACGGATGGATAAAACCTTGACTTTACACGCTGTGTCCTCTTGTTACCTGATGTTCCCTATCAACTAAGTACCCGTCCATGTCACAAACAACAGGGGTTGGGGAAAACCTCCAAGTACACATCGTGTTCTCATGGAGCACGCCGTGTAGAGTGAACCATGTAGCCGACCGTGTAACTAACAACACGGGTCATTACAACCTTGTCTAGTACACGTAGTGTCCTTCATGAACCCTCCATGTAGTATAGGATTAAGAGGACCATGTGGGTTAGCTGTGTAAGGAGACTAGGGTAGGGGAATAGAGTTAAAGTACACACCGTGTGTGGGGACAACATGCTGTGTGGTTGGGGCGTTACATGACTAGTTGTGGCAGAAGTACACGCCCATGTGAATGGATTAAGAGAACATGCCGTGTAGTTTTTATACATGCAGTGTAGTCATGTTTTGTAACACTTGAATGTTTCTTTCTTCTGTTCCCCTCTTATACTCTTGTTTTCTCAGTCTTTGATAATCCTAATCTAAGGTGCGGTTTTGACCTTTTAGAGTTATGTCACTGGGACGTCCTCCTATTTCACGTCAGCTACCAGACGGTGATCATACACTGGATATGGCCGATTAGGGACCTCCTGCAGATCCTCCTACTGTGCCAGCCTTATCACCAGTAGTTATACTAGTTGCAGGCACCGATGCGTAGTTTAGGGAAGGTTTTATGAGGATGATGCAGACATTCCAGGGAGCGCAGCCTCCTACCCCGTCGATGGCTGAATTGAAGCGGTTTTTCTAGCAACAGCATCCTCCCACCTTCTCAGGGGAAGTAGGACCACATGATGTAGATTTGTGGCTCGAATCCATGTTGACGATCTTCGAGCATCTTGAGGTACCACTAGAGAGAAGGGTGAAGCTCATGACCTTCATGCTTCGAGACTCCACCAAGAGGTGGTGGGATGTCATCTCTTAGGTGGGACGCCACCGGAATATGGATTGGGAGGAGTTTCAGCGTATCTTTTACGACTACTTCTACCTGGATACATTGAGGGCTGACTGATCCCAGGAGTTCATGAGCTTAGAGAAGGGTACTCTTTCGGTGATGGAGTATTCCTCTCGTTTCATAGAGTTGCATCATTTCATGCCTATCCCAGCAGGTGATGAGTTGTTCTTGGCTAGGAAGTCTGAGGACGGTCTCAGGCATGAGATCCATTCCCAGGTGAACATCTTCAGGTTGAATTTGATATCATCTATCGTCAACCAGACGCTGATCACTGAGCACAATATGAGGGACTTCGGAGCAGTGATCCAAGGCTGTTCGACATCCAGAGTCAGTGTTCCTCCTACTGATAGCAGGAAGCGCCGCATGGAGTCTAGTCGAGGAGATCAGAGTAGGCAGAATGTATCTTCGGGAAGCTAGGTAGTCTTCTTCTAATGCGGGAGTAGTGGAAATACTAGGCCTCAGTGCCAGAGAGACCCAATGGAGTGCTGATATTGCAGCAAGATGGGCCATCTTTAGCATTTTATCCAGATCTTCTCTCCCACAGCTGGTGGTAGGGGTTCTTCAATGACCACGTGTATAGGAGATGCATCGCCAGTTTCTCCCCAGTCTGGGAACTGGAGTTCTTCCGGGCGTTCGGGCCGATGGGGAGGTCACGACCATGGTGGTTAGTCACCAGGTTACCCGTGACAGAAGAGTGGATCAGCTCAGAGTGGTCAGCCAGGGTCACAGGGCCACAGTACAGGCCAGACTTTTGAAGTGAAGTAGACCATCAGGAGAAGGATCCCAGTCCTTCTACAGTTCGACGTACAATCCTAGTAGCATTAGTTTTATCTTCAGCTCTTTTCCATACTGGTGCTACTCATAACTTTATCTCCGTTGCTGTTGTGGAGAGCCTTGGGCTTTGCATCTTTTCCTCTACCGATTCTTTGACTCTAGACACACCATTGGGGACTAGAGCAGTTAGTGTACATCAGTGTATAGAGTTCTCTCTTGAGGTTATAGGGTATCACTTCTTATGGGACCTCTATGTCATAGAGATGACAAGCTATGATGTCATTCTCATAATGGACTGGTTAGTTCTCTTCCAGTCAGTCGTCGATTTCTATCGTCATAGGGTGAGTTTCATATCACCAGAGGGTGGATCCTTTCTTTATAGAGGCGAGTGGGATGTCCAGGCAAGTCGAGCAGGACCCAAGCATCATGGGCTAGGAGGAGTTACAGCCCAGATTGCTTTTCTATATCTGGATGACCAGGGGACTTCACAGTTATACTTTCCTCCAGTGGTGAATAATTTCAGAGATGTGTTTCTAGGGGACTTTTCTGGTTTTCCTCCATAGCATGAGGTAGACTTTTCTATTTAGCTCATGCCAGGAGTGGAACCGATGTACATTTCTCCTTATAGGATGGCTACACCTGAGTTACAGGAGCTCAAGAAGCAGTTGGAGGAGTTGCAGGCGAAGGGTTTCATCCGACCCAGTACTTCTCCTTGGGGTTCGCCTTTCCTATTTGTGAAGAAGGTAGATGGTACCCTTATAATTTTTATAGACTATCAGAAGTAGAACCAGTTGACAGTCAAGAACCGATATCCCTTACCGAGAATCAATGATCTCTTTCATCAGCTTCGAGGATCCCGAGTGTTCTTGAAGATTGACTTGAGATCTAGTTATCATCAATTGCGCATTAGACCATCAGATATACCTCTTACAGCTTTCCAGAGCAGGTATAGTCTCTAAGAGTATATGGTTATGCCATTCGGTCTCACAAACTCACCTGCAGTTTTAATGGCACTGATGAACAGAGTGTTCCATCATTACTTGGATTACTTCATGGTGATTTTCATGGATGAGATCTTGGTGTAATCTCACACTCGACACGACCATGATACCCATATTGATATCGTTCTGAGTACACTGAGAGAGCATCAGTTATATGCTAATCTCTTGAAATTCCACTTTTGGATGGACCCGATTCACTTCTTGGGTCATGTCATCTCAGAGACAGGAGTATCAGTAGAACCAGAGAAAGTGAGAGCACTAGTTTCTTAGGAGAATCCGAAGAACATCTTTGAGGTACGAAGCTTTTTTGGGCTGGCTGGATACTACCGATGTTTCATATAGGACTTTTCACGCCTAGCAAAACCACTGAAAGGTCTGACCAAGAAAGGGGAAAAGTTATTATGGTCAGATTCTTGTGAGTCAGTATTTCAAGAGATGAAAGGGAGGTTGAATTCAGTACTGATACTAGTCTTTCCAGAGCTGGGAAAGATCCATACGGTCTACTGTGATGCTTCAGGTATCACACTGGGGGCTGTGGTTATGCAGGGATATGGAGTCATTGTGTATGGGTCTCGACAGTTGAGGCCACACGAGAGGAACTACCCAACACACGATCTTGGGTTGGCAGCTGTTCTTCATGCCTTATGCTATTGGAGACATTACCTTCTGGGAGAGAACTTTGTGGTGTTTACCGACCACAAGAGTCTCAAGTATATCTTCACTCAGCGTGATCTGAATCTGAGACAACGTAGGTGGGTCGAGTACCTTCAGTCCTTCGACTTTGAGCATGCCTATATTCCGGGAAAGGGAAACACAGTGGCTGATGCATTGAGTAGGAGAACTCAGATACAAGCAGTTCAGGAGGCCAGCAGTGAGTGTATGCTTATGGATCTATTCTATGAGATGCATCTGGAGGTGCACGACAGACAGGGGAAGACCTTTCTATCTTCTGTAGCTGTTACCTGTACACTTCTTGATCGGGTACGGATGATGCTGCTATCAGATTCATAAGGCCTAGTCTTGCGGGAGAGTGTGTCAGGAGAGGACCCTCTTCCTGGATGTATAGTGGGTGAGGATAAGATCATTCATTTCCAGGGACTCGTATGGGTGCCAACAGACCTACATGAGGAGCTGATGCGAGATTTTCATTCATCAGTTTGGGCAGTTCATCCTGGCGTCACCAAGATCTATTGTGATCTACACCGCTAGTATTAGTGGATAGGTATGAAGAGAGATGTTTCTGGTTTTTTCACGAGGTGTTCCACTTGTCAACAGGTGAAAGTGGAGCATCAACGACCAACATGTCTTTTGCAGCAGTTACCCATTCTGGAGTGGAAGTAGAATGATGTTGCAATGGATTTCTTGACAGGGTTGCCAAGGTCTCCTCGAGGGAATGATGCATTATGGGTTGTCATTGACAGAATCACGAAGGTTACTCACTCCTTGCTGATCAAGGAGACCTTCAATGTTGATGAGTTGGGACAGTTGTACATCCGAGAGATTGTATGTCTACATGGAGTTCCACACTCCATTTTTTCAGACAGAGATGTGTGTTTTACTTATCGGTTCTAGCAGGGGCTTCTGAAGGCTTTGGGAATACAGGTACTTTTGAGTATAGCTTACCATCCCCAGACAGATGGCCAGTCTGAGCGTATGATTCAGGTGCTTGAGGATATGCTCAAATCTTGTATTCCAGACTTTGGAGATTCTTGGGAGAAGCATATACCTCTTGTGGAGTTCACCTATAATAACAGTTTTCAGGCAACTATTCAGATGGCACCTTATGAGGCTTTGTATGGTAGGCCATGCCGATCACCTTTATGCTGGCTGGAGGAAGGAGAGGCAACTTTGCTGGGACCTCATCTTGTTCAAGATACCTCAGAGTAGATAGAGTTGATTCGGAAGAGGATGACTATGGAACAGTCTCGAAAGAAGTCTTATGTTGATCAGCGGAGATGACCTCAGGAGTTTGAGGTCGGGGATCAGGTTTTCCTGCATGTCGCACCGAGGTTGGGACACAATAGGATTCAGAGACAGGGTAATATTTCACCATGGCACGATGGACCCTTTGAGGTGTTTGAGAGAGTTGGTCCAGTTTCCTATCGGTTGTAGTTACCTCAGAGGTACCAGGCTATGCACGACGTCTTCCATGTTTCTTAGCTCTGATGTTACTATTCAGACCAGTCTCATGTACTTCAACCTGAGGAGGTTGAGCTCGAAGAAGATGCATCATTTGAGAAGCATCCTATATGGATTTTCAATCGCTGTATAAAGGTTCTCCATGGCCGGTCTGTTCCTCTGGTATGAGTGCTATGGCAGCACGGGCGAGTACAGGATGAGACTTGAGAGAGGGAGGCTGATGTAAGATCACAGTGGCCGGAGCTGTTCGAGGTTTCCTCTTTTACGCATTGCTAGGGAAATTAGAGGATGAATTTATTTAAGGGGTAAAGTTTGTAAGAACCCGGACCTTCTTTTCAGGTATGTTTTTCCTTTTTATGGAGTTTTTGAGAAAAGAAGAGTTTCTGGAAATTTTTGAAGCACACGTCGTGTACTTTATAAGTACACACCGTGTCCTTTGATGCCGCTCGAGGCCATGTGCTGGCCGTGTCATGACCACACACACGACCATGTAGGGGTGATGTGGAGGCTACTTAAAGTGGAGTACGGAAAAGCCTAGTACACACTATGTACTCCAAAAGTACACTCCATGTACTTTCTTTCTTTTCATTAAATGGATCGGGGTCTCGTCTTATCCCCAGAATTGTCTTCTTATCTAGCTTCTTCAATCAAGAGTGTCCCGTACGACCACAAATCTCCTGGAAGCCCCTGAGCCTCCATTCATTCACCGAATCGACCGCTGTCGATTACGTTAGAACCGCAACAGTAATATCTTCTTTCTTCTAGATCATCGTTTTCCAATTCCTCTTCTTTGAAAAGTTATCATGGGTTGAACGTTTTGTACATTTTCATAGATCTACGATGTTATAAGGAGATTCAAGCCTCGTGGTTCAAGTATACCAATATCCTAGCATCAAGGTAGGTGGTTTGTGCCTTTCCGTTCAAAGTCCTTGAGTTTTATGTGCCAATTCCACCAATACCCGTGAATGGGGTATTGCGTGTTTAATGTTTTACCCCGAATGTTTTCTTGCCTTGCTTGTATAATTGTGTAGAGGTATTTTGTCTATGTATAAGGATAATTTCTATTCTTGGATGTTTTTCCCATGCCTTTTTCTATTTACGACCTTTTGGTCTTGTTCAGCCTATTGGCTGTTATACCTATTTTCCAGGCCTTGTAACCGTAGGATGGATTGTTGTTCCCTGACATTGCTTGTTGTGCTGTAGACTGTTTAGCCAAGTAGGTTTGTAGGTTTACTTTGGAATTATAGAATTATTATGCACTGAATGGCATGGGATTGTGAGAACCTGGTGCTATAGACTCTAATGGGATAGACCGAGTGAGCTTCCTCAGATAGTCTTGGACATTATAGACTATAGGGGATGGACCGAGTGAGCTTCCCAGAGAGTCTTTGATATTATAGAGTATAGGAGGATAGAATGAGCGAGATTCCTTAGAGAGTCTTGAGCTTTATAGACTATAGGAGGATAGACTGAGTGAGATTCCTAAGAGAGTCTTTGTTTGTGTGAATTTCCTTAAACCATTCCAGGCTAGAGGAGGAATTGACCAAGTGAGCTTCCTCAGAAAGTCTGTGATAGACCTGAGGCTATAAGAGGAATTGACCGAGTGATCCTAATCAAAGAGTCTATAGACCTTGGGGATATAAGGGGATTAGACCGTGTGATCTTCCTCAGAGAGTCCCAGACTACCTTAGACTATAAGGGGAATTGACTGAGCGTGCTTCCTCAGAGAGTGTTATAATTTCATATGACCAAACCAGAGGGGTTAGGCCGAGTGTACTACCGAGAGGGTTGTTGGTACTTCTTGGATATAACCATAGAGGTTGACTGTGAGTACTTCCTAGAGTGATTCCTATTGTGGTTAGTTGTTGCTTCTCTGTTACTTGTTGATCTGTGGTTTGTTTATTGCTGTGTATCATCCTGGTTACTACTTACTGTTTACTGTTTACTGTAATTTACCTGCCATATACTCACTGACTACTAGGAATAGATCTTTGGGTGGTTGCCTACTGGGATTTAGTCTCACACCCTGTTTGGGTTATGATTTTGGGCCAAAATAGATTATACGGTTGCAGGTATAGAAAATGGAAAGCACCCTTCGACTTCAGGTACTTGATTGCATTTGGAGGAGGAGAGCATGGGACCAAGACGAGGCTTTCGATGCTGAGGATCCATTTATCTTTCTTTTTTACTTGTTTTTAGTACTGTTTGTATTTCCAGCATTGTGACTTGTTTGGTCTCTTTCCTAGACATATGTATCATGCATCATTTATATATATGTTTGCTCCAACTGTTTATTGTTTTTTCCTTCCACTGTTTAATTTTGTATGGATTGTTTACCTTTTCTAATATTGTATGTGTTGTTTATTGTTTCTCTTTTCCGTTGTGTACTCTGACAATGAGGGCATAGTTTCCCCACCATCACACCCAAGGCACTCACTACTAGTCGCAACCTATGGAATTTGGGGAAATGTGCTTGAGGCCATGTGTCTAACCGGGTATGGGGCACCTCTGGGTGGCTTCCGGAACTGGGACGTTACAGTCATGTTGTAGAGGAGGATGGAATTTTCATGAATAACCTAAAAATGTTTTAATGAATACCCATGTTTTTTAGTGATTCCCTAGAATAGATCGTTGTTCCATGAAGGGGTTTGATACATCTTGAGGATTTTGGGCTCAAATTTATTTATTCTTCCTTTGAATAGATCATTATTCCATGAAATTTAGGGTCACATCATAATGTGACCCTTGTAAAGGTGTTGCATTGTGGATTATATAATATCACTATAATCCCTCTATCATGAAGTTTTTATGTATTTAAATTTAATTAATTAAAATGTAAAACCTTATGAAAAAATTTATCCCTCTTCTCTATAGCATCCATATGAACTACCCATCACTCCTTAGGTTCTCTCTCCTTTCTAAGTGATTTCACTATTTTTTTCATAAATTCAAGAACCATATATCTTGGTATATTTCTGGAGTTAAGAATATCCTTCCTCCTCCATTTTTATGGTTTCTATCACTATTATAGTATTTTTTCTAATTATGATCTAATTCATGGATTTTGTTAGATTTTAGGGAAGCCATTAATTGGATTTAATTAATTTTATGATTCTAAATGTGTGAGATCCCAGTGTACTGATCTAGGTGGCCCCTTAACATTCCTAATGGTTTTGAATTTTTTCATACTTCATGTGATATATTTTTATGCTAACCATGTTTTCCTGACTTTAAATTAAGTTTGAAAAGTTTCTTTTCTTTTCCTTGAGAGTAGTAATGTTAAACTAGGGTCATTAATTGAGTTTGGGAATATTGAAATAGGGCCATGAATTTGTCTTAGATATTGAGGCTTAAAGAGGGTTGGGGGGGATTGAAGTTGTTATAAAAATAATATTTTTCTCCTTAAGAAAATATATAGTTCTAAAGTTATAAATTATAAAACTTTAGAGAACAATAATAATAAATGTAGAAAAATAAACTACTAAATAATTATAAACTATTATCATTTTCTTATTTTAGACCATGTGGTATACAATTGGCCAAGGGCAGTCTTGTTCATTTCTATTTTTTGATCGTGTGATATTACTGTTACACAATTTGTTATAATTTGTGAGTTTTTATTTACTTATTGATATAATATAACCATGCTTTTTTACTTTTATTTTATTATATATATATATATTTTAATAACTATTTATATATTTCTTCTACTATTATTTATAGATATATGTACCAAAGAGGGTATAGGCTCTCTACTTTTAACAAAGATCCTCATCACTAGCTAATATCCTCTAGTGTATAGGGAGCCATACCTGATGTATTTAGAACCCTTTTAAACATTATGAAGGTGGAATGGACCATGGAATCTAAAGAAACCATAGGTTTAATTTTGTATATTTAACCAATTAGGGTGTGAAAATACGAATTTATAAGATTGAAAATTAAATTTCATTTTTGAGTTTTATGGATTTGATTAATTGGTATGAAAAATGTTTATATATATTTTAAATTTATTTTTGTGTAATTTATTATTCCATTAGTTCTGTATTTATTGTTGGGTCACTTTTATTTATATGAGGGTAATATTATTGGGATTCCATTTACCAACACACACCTTTTTTCTATTTGTTTGGGTTTTTTATTTATTTATCTTCCCACTTTACTCAAATTTATTTTCAGTCACTTATTAATTTTTGATTTATGGATCTATTTATTTCTCTTTGTGTTTCATATTTCTCTTGTTCACTGAGTATTTTAAAATTTTCGAGTTTTCCCCTTGGGTAGTACTTATCTTATTCTTGGGGTTTTAAGTCCCAAACCTTTCAAAATGGTAAAAAGGTAAATTCACTATGCTAAATAATGTTAGAAAAATTATCAATTCATTTTATTTTTCTCTAGACACAGTGTTTACCCTTGGTTTAATTTTTTTTAAAGTTTATTTCTAGTTGAGTTTTAAGGGATATTTAATATTTATATAATAAATAAATATTTACACTATGTATATGTATATTTATATATTATAGATAGATACCCATATGGAAAATTTGACACTGTAGTTTTGTCTACAATTGAGAGGTTTTACTTAAGAGAGGTGTAACCTTGGTTTGGGTTTCAAGAATAAATTGTGATATTTTTGAGACTTCATCATTTTTTTCTTAGTATAAATAATTTTAGGTCTTTAAATATCCCCTTTATGTCACTCATTTAGGGTTATCCTTCAAATTAAACATGAACCCATGAGAGAATTTTGGAGTTTGGAGATCCTGATCTTAGTGGGGCTGGTGGATTGTGGATCTATGAATCTATTATAAGAGAATCCTATAGAGTCATTGTTTTCCCATAAGGTAGGTTTTTTTATTTTAATTTCCTAAATTTTCATGAAATATTATATTAGTATTCACTATTAGAATTTTTTGAAATATCATCGATGATGGATATTTCATACATTATTTATTTAGTCTCTAGAATTTTTGATGAGTTATTTGAAATTATTCATTGTAGTTTTACTTCACCATATTGAAATTTGGTAATTCTATTTTTACATCAATTGTGGAAATTTTATTCTTTAATTATTATCATTTTCAACTTTAGGATCTTAATTCTTTTCATGATTATTAATTTTGATTTATCATCTCTTATGTGTTTGACATGGAACATGATTGCGAATAGAGTTTTGGGTTGCCTAAATTTCATTGGCCACAAATGAACCCTTATTCCATAATTTTATTATCTTCCCATGATGATAATTTACTACCAACCTTCTCATTAGCCATTATATTGATGAAGATGCATCTAGGAGGCAATATGGATGATGGAAGTGTGAGAGGAGGTAGTGGTGGAATGACTTATCAGAGGGGGCTATAATGTCATGACCATAAGAGGAGGAAACAACATGATATGTGGTTATTAGTGAACCATGATGGTTGATAAATAAGTGATGATGGTGGTGGGTGTGGAAATTTTGGGGAAATATGTACATGATAAGTGAAAATAATGGCAGTGATATGAAAAGTGGTGAAGAAAGTGAATCTAGGAAAGAAAAGCTTACTATGCAACATGTTGTCTAGAAATTAAAATTTGTGTACATTTTTTTCTATGGATAGGGTTTACATTGTGTATTTAAGTATCATACAACATGATACCAAGTAGAATACACCATTTATTTATCTATGATGGTTGGATATTGTTTATGCAAAGAACATATAACTTGTAATTTTGGTTTACAATCCTTATTTTTGGATCCATATGATTTGGTGTGTAAAGGAGTATATACTCAACTATCATTCTGGAAACACACATCATTTTATATAGGGATCATATTGTCTGAGTCAAGAAGACAAGACTTTACCACATGAGTATATATTTAGATGTTCTATATGGTGTACAAGGTATACCATTGAGGGGTATGTGTCATGTGTGGAGGGTGACACAACTCAAGTCTCAGAGTGGGACACACCAATTAATCTTCCATATTCACACATAAATTATGAATAGTTAACACACAATGTATTAATAAATGATATAATTCTGGGTGTACTGGTATCACATTCCCAAACTATACAATGAGTCCCATATTTCATGTATCTCATGATAATATTATACATAAGCTTACCTACACAACTGAATAGTGGCTATACATGCTTGAATTCTATCTAAGTCCCAAGAGAAATTCTTAATATAGTACATTCCATATACTTTTTAATCATTAGTGTTTTTATATCTTCTCACCCAAGTATTAAAATTAGACTGCAAAGTAGTCCATTCAAATATTTTTTATATAGAACATGATGTTATGTTCATATCTACCATTAGAGACTATTTTGAGGTGTTTTTAACATTCAAAATATCATAGAACTCTAAATATTATGGAAAGGTTTGGGTGGGGCCTTCAAATAAGGCATGAGATTAGTAACCCCTCTACCGACACATGAGTTATATGGAATAGTTCCTCTACTATATGTATTTTAGGAATGGAGGTAGTACTACTTGGTCTTATTAAGGAATGGGTTATCCATAAGGGTTGGAAAATTCCTTGTTATACATTCTAACTCAATGTGGATTGGGTCTCCTATATGAATGATGGAGTATATTAACCCTCTAACTATAGAGTTGGTAACCCCTAGATTGATATACTTTCTCCTCCATGATGTGTGAGTCCTCCATATGGATTGGTAGGTAAATGTTGAGCTTAATAGAGTTGAATAATTCTAATATTCCAGGTCTTATGATATTTACACATTCGTAGTTTCCATTTAGTTATGATATACTATAGGTATTTTTACTTCAGGATTTATGATTTTTTTGATATTTTGAGTATTTATGGTTACTTATGAGATATGATCCACTATGGATCTAAGATTTAAAGACTGATATTATTAATTTATCATTGTTTATCTTTAATTTGAAGCACATCTAGGTTTTATCCTTTAATTTTAGATGAGTTATTTTTTTCTCCATTCCTATGTGTTTTTTGGGTATCTTACTGGGTATGTTTACACTCACTCCTACCAGGGCTTTATTCTCAAATGAATTATATCTTTACAAATAATGAATAGTTTAAATGAGGAATTAGTGGTTGTGGAGATAGTGGAGATAATGCAGAGTGGAGTATGGTTGTTTATGATTGTGATAACTATAATTTGATATCATTTCAATATTCCTTGTAGTAAGCAGGTTTCTTCCATTTTTTATATTCACCATACTCAAGAATTTTTTATAATGATTTTATTTTCTATGGAACTTTTCTATGTGGAATTTATTTTTTGGATGATTCATTATAAATGAATTATTATACATTTCTTTTTTTATTTATATATATGGTGGTTTTTGATTGTATTGTGTGTCAGAGAAGAATTTCTGTTACAAGTTGTTATTAGACAAGGCCCCTAATGAATGTTATGAATTCTTGGTGATAATCTCTTCCACTTGGCCTATTTAAGGCATGACTGTGGTAGAATACCCATCTTACCACTAACCAAGGAGGGGTCTAGGTGGGTTGGTACATGTTAGAATGGTATTAGAGAGGTTTGAATCCCAGAGATAGAGTTTGGAGTTAGTAGTTTTGTAATTATTGGTTTGATATTTTGGGAAATAATGTCAAATATTCTTATTTTTGGTTTTCAGAATAAGAAATTGGGTGTTTTTTAATAACCAATGGGTTCATTCACCAGTATTCTGATAATCTATTGATTGACTTGGAACCTTGAGGATCCGATTTTTCGGTATAATCACAATAATAAATGCAATACACAATGGTATATTATGATATTTAATGTTCTTCCTATATCAAATCACCCATCTATTCTTTAATAATTATTATACCCTAATTTTTAATAAATGAATTCAATCATTAATAACTATCTTAGATTTAGAGTAAGGGTTATCATGAGCCCTTTCTAGTTCTTGAACCTTACAATAATAATCAATCAAGTGATGATGAAATTATTTAGAGACCTAATTATGATGTATCTTTTCCACAAAATCACATATCATAACCTTCACCATTTTTTTCTTATATTGGAACTTTATGTAGAGTGAATGGTAGTTCCATTTGAGATTAATGAGACTACCCATTACCCGAATGCACTACATGTGCCTCAACAATAGTGGCCACAAATGTTTTGAGGTGATCTTGATCCTTGAATGATATAGGATTGTTTGGATTCACTAAATCATGATTCTATTTGGATCAGACACCCATCAACCAAATAATGACTCTTTTATTGGGTTTTTTTTCACACCGTGATGAGATTTTGGTAGAATTTTTTTATTAAAAATCGCAATGTAACTACTTCACCATGGTTGGAGTTTGATATATTATTTAAGTGGAGTTTTATCTAGTGATCCTGAGTATGGTTTGAGTTTTGTAGATATCGTGCCTTCAACTAGGAATCATGACCCCATATGAGAATACTATATGGTTTATAGACCTCTTGAGATAATCTATATATGTGATTCACTCTAAATTATCTTAAGATTAAATGTTTGAGTAAGTCATATAAAATGAGTTGGTATAAAGTATTTTGTATCCGAACCTATGTTAGAGTTTAAATAGTTTTGTTGATGAAGTATCTTGATCTTATAACACCATATGTGGTGTAAGGTACGATCCATGTGATTCCAACATTGACACACAAACTAGTCAGTATCGATGCAGACCATTATTTTACTACTATATCTTTAATGTCATTCCATCATGGTGGATATGCGATCCTATAAAAACATCCTTAGTATAGATAAATTATTCACTGACCAAGCTTTGGTGGATTTATTTTTTTCAAGTCATGATGAATCTCCAATGGTGAGTTTGACCCTCTGGTATAACATGTAACATAACCACATAGTGAGTTACAATTTATTACCCACAAGATAACGAGTTTAGATTTGTGAACTATATATGCTATGGGGGATTATTTTACTACAGTGGTGGAATTATTCTTAGATGATTATTTAGAATATGTTCAAGAGTTTATCTTGTTTAGAGATCGATTATCTATTTTTCCTATATTCCAAAAATATATAAATATATTAGTAATATTATAGGATGGACTATTTGAGATTAGGGGACTAATAGTGGAGTTAGAAAGAATTTTGGAAAAAAGTTTCATAGATTTAGTGTAACTCCCTATGAATATAGGAAAAGTAAGGGGAGGTTCCTAGAATTTTATCTTAGGTCTATATATCATAATTTTTGGCTTCATTATGGGAGTGTTTTGAAGATATAATTTCATATTTCCTACAGACAATAGGTGTTCCAAGTAGTGTTGTTGGAAGTGATTAACAACCCAGTTGAGGTAATAGGACCTATGTACTAGTTTATGATAGCCTTTTTATTGAAATTATAAGATAATATTAGTTATAAGATTAACATGCATAGTATGTATTATTTTTTCTTAGATTAAATTAAATACAGGTGCATTATAGTGAAATCCTAAAGTGAAAGTTACAGATTCAATAGGTACATTATTCTTAAGAATTTCCTCTAGGATGGTGAATCATTAGTAATCCTCCATTAATTTTGAGGCTATGGAATCTTAGGTGATGAGAGAAAAATAACAGTAGCATTAAATTTAGTTCCTTTAACAGGAGATTTTATGCTCAATTAATGGAGGTGATTACTGAGCATCTATACTAGTGTGAATAGTTTTTTATGGGAAAAGGTGACTTCACTTACCTTCGATCATTGGTGGTGGACCATATAATTATCATTGGGTGAGTATGGACCAACTTTGAGACATCAAATTTGGAATATTTCATGACCTGAAATTCTAACATGATACCCCAAATGAATATTTTCATCTGGATCATGTAATATATTTCTAGGTTCAGATAGTGGTATACCCTTGTGGCCCAAATTTGGGTACCATGATGTTGAAATTGGGTAATCCCATTATAGATTTAGTTTTTAGGGGCATAATTATTATTTTTCTAATCATGATTAAATTATATATAGATGATAAAGGATATTTTGTGTTTTTCTAAATCATGTTTTGGGAGGTGTTATCCTGGGGTATATGGGTTATAGAGCATGGTTATTTGAACATGGTATGACCATACACTTTAGATTTTTATGTAATGACTTTCTGATTAGCTAAAGTCCAGTTTCATTGAAGATTAGGGAGGCCAAAGCCATTTTTTGATGTGATCATCCATAGAATTCATAAACATAAATTACAACCCAATTGGGACATCTTAAACATTGGGTGTGATATTTTATAGATTCATAGGAATGAATGATTTATTTCCACTGATAATAAAATTTAAAAATAGAGAATGCATGTTACCCTTATCATATATGTTTTCAATGTTGGTACATGTTATTTATTGGGAAACAATAAGGATTATATGTAGACTTAAGTAAGTATGATACCTTAGGGTCTATAAAAAATTTCATTGTTCCTATTAGTATCATAGTTTGGATGGAATATATAGTTCTTATGTGATAGTCATCTAGATCCCTCTTTAAATGTGTTTAGTGTAATGCTTCAATAGAAGATACCCTCAATATCAAAACACTCTAGAGTTATTTTATATGGTATATAATTTTTTATATATTAGAGGGATGAATTATTATGGATGGTGAAAGTATTGGGTGAGAAATCATGGAAATATTCTTTTTAGGATAACATTATTATTTTTTCAAGGTGTTTATCTATAATTAAGTTGATATGATCATCCCTATGAATAATCAGATGTCTATGAATGGAATTTATAAAAAGTGGATTTTATTTCATTGTGTGATATTTGTTTTAGATTTACATAGAGTTTATACATCTAGAGATGGAAGAAGAATATACAAGGGTTTTCTGTACTTTCACATGAGGTGGACTTATGAGATTTCAGGATTAGAAACTCCCACTTTTTTCTTTTTCGGGGTTGAAAATGTTTAAAGGTGGGGGGAGTGTAGTGGCTCAAGTATTCCATTATGTGTGACTTATCTCATTCTTGAGATTTAGAGTCCAAAACCTTTTAAAAGGAAAAAATATTGAATTCACCATAGTAAATCATATCGTAGAAATTTTTTAATCATTCCATTCATCTTGAGACTTAGTGTTTACCCGTGGGTTAAATTTTAGTGAAATTTTATGGTGGTTGAGTTTTAAGGGATATTTAATATTTTTTTAGTAAATAAATATTTATACTATATATTAATATATTTATATCTCATAGATAGTGCCTCATATTGAAAATATAACATCGTGGTTATATCTAAAATAGGGGGTTACATCAGTACATTTCCATTATGTTACATACTGTTATCACATTGGATATTTCCATTATGTGAAATATTGTTATCATAATTTAAATCTACTATTGTGAAGTAGATTTTAAAATAAGTTATATAGTGTGATCATATTGCATATTTCCATTAGGTGAAATAGTGTTATCATAATACTTTTAAATTAGATGGTATAGTGTTATCATGAAATATGATGATTTACACATAAATTACACATAAATTACACATTATATGAATATATGATTGAGGATATCATGATATAAGGGTGTACCAAAAATAATAAGTCACTATTGTAGACATATTATTTTTGGTACACCCATGAAATTTATCATGATATCCTCCATCATATATTCATAAAATGTGTAACTTATGTGTAAATCATCATATTTCACGATCACACTATACCATCTAATTTAGAAATATTATGATAACACTATTTCACCTAATGGAAATATGCAATATGATAACACTATATAACATATTTTAAAATCTAATTCACAACAGTAGATTTAAATTATGATAATATTATTTCACATAATAGAAATCTGTAATATGATAACAATATGTAACATAATGGAAATGTTAATTTGTATTCATTTTTCTGGCCAAAATTGGGATCATTTTGAGACTATCACATTATCCTCAGTAGAACTAATTATAGGATCATACATATAACCTTATGTCCCTAAGATAGGGTTATCCGTCATGTTTGATATGAACCTAAGGGAGGAGTTAGGAGTTTGGAGATTCAAATCTTTGTGGAGTTGATAAACTATAAATTGATGAAGATATAATCTTGAAGAGTTGATGTTTTCTCCATGAGGTATGATTTTTTTATTTTAATTGTACCATTTTTATGTTTTTCTATTTTTAATTTCATTATAGGAATTATTTTAAATCTCATGAATTATGAAGATTTCATCCTTAATTTATTTTAACGCTATAACTTTTAGTGAATTATTGGAAATTAATCATTTTAGTTTTTCCTCACCATGTTGAATTTTGGGAATTCATTTTTCCATGTTCATCATAGTGGTTTCATTCCTAAATTATTTTTGTTTTCAAATTTTGGATCTTGATTTCTTTTATGATTATTTTTTGTGATTAATAACCCCTTATGATTTTGGTATTGAACATAATTGTGAATAGAGTTTTGGGTGTTTAGAATTTCACTAGTCACCAATATCCTATACTTCCCCATTTTTCTCCACTTCCCATGATCAACATTCACCACTATCCTTGAAATTGGTCAGTTGTTTACCATAGATGACATCAAGAGGTGGGATAGATGATGGCAGTGACGGATATTAGAGGAGGTAGTAATGACATGGCCCATCATAGGGGGTAGTGGTGTCATGGATGTTGGAGGAGGAAATGATTAAATATGGGGTTATCAAAAAATAGAGATAGTTTTCAGAGTAATAATGATTGGGATGGTTGCATAAGGTGAAGTGATATGCATAGATGACTGGTAGAAATCATGATGGTGGCATGGAATATAATGAAGAAACTGGATCTAGTAAAGAAAACCAGACTACATGATTTGTAATCTATAAATCACTTATTGTGTATGGTTTTGGCCTAAAACTAGGGTTTCTATGGAGTAGTGAATTATGATATATAATTTCACATTGCATAACACATAGTGTTTCTATCTCTGGTTGGATACTAGGGTTTTCCCATATAATTAATTATTACACAACAAGAAATTTTGATCACATGTGTTTTTTATGCCATATAATTCAGCATGTACTAGAGTACACACTTGAACACCAAACTAAAAACACAGCCTATTTGGCATAGGGAGCATGTTGTGTCAGTCAAGGGGACATAGAAAAACCACTTGAGTACACACAATATTTTTTTTCTAGTGTAAATGGTATGTTATTAAGGGGTATATTCCATATCCAGAGGGTGGTATGACTCTAGTGTTTGTAGGGGGAATCCCTAGTAACCATTTAGCTTCACATGTCATGTATATATAGTTAAAACCTAGTGAATTAGTAAACTATATGAATCATATTATACAATAAGTACATGACTATATAGACCAGTGAATCCCACATTCTTTTTTATTTTAATATAACATGATCTGTATGTTGAACCACATGAATGAACTTTAGTTGCACATTACTATATTATGTATGAGGCTCTAATTATTGGTCTCAATGATTTCAAGTCAAGATTCTTCCTAGATGAACATAATGGTCATGATCTACTCTTGTGTTCAATATTTCCAAAGGTAGGACACTTTCACTATCTAGGTGATATCGTTGGAACCTTTTATTGGAATAAGAGGATGGGATTTCGGCTCATCCCACATTAGATATTATTTCATATTCCAAGAATCCCTCATAGATTTTAGACATGTTTGTGAACCACTTATTGGTATTATCCTTGTGGATATTAGTTAATTACATAATTTTTTACTTTTTTGGGTTGAATACATTACAGTCAAAATGATTAATGTCTTAGGTATGATAGAGGTTTCTTTTATCTTTATCATGCTAGGACATGAGGGAATCATATGTTCACCACATAAGGATTGGTTGGTCTATGGGTTTAAATCCAAGCAGGAAGGAACTCATAGTTTAATGTTCAGTGAGGATACTCATAGTTTAAAGTCTATTGGGGACATTCACGGTTTAGAGTCTGGTGGGGATGCTAATGGTTTAGAGTTTTTTGGTGACTGCCATAGTTTAGAGTCTAATGGGGACGCTAAAAATTTAGACTCAAGTAGGGATTCTCAAAATTTATAGTTTAACAGGGACTCTCTATAGAATAAAACCTCATAGATAGGCACTTTGGGTGCTTTTTCCCTCTTTAGGATAGTGGTCATGTTTGGGGTATTTCACCTATCATGGGGAGATGGGATGGTATAAATATTTTGATTAAACCTCAAATAGGTATTTTATGTATTCCAATAAAGATTTAATAAAAAACCATGTAATTTATGTTGTATATTTTAAGGTTATGTTATATGAACATTACATATAGTTTAATGTCATGTGGTAAAGTGGCCTACATCATGAAAATGGTGAAAACTAGGGATTGAGTGGGGCTTATACATTAGGCTTCTAGAGTCCATACAATTTAGCATCGTAGTAAAGATTCCAATGTTGTAAAATGGGTAACAAAAAAGCGTTAATATGGGAATAAACATAGGGCTATCTAGGACCATATATTTTAGCATCATGTGGTAAGGGAACCTGTGTTGTGAAAAATGTGACACTAAGGGAATGAGAGGGGTTATTCAATGTGATATCTGGGTCTATGTAGTTTTTCTAAGTGCAATAAGGATTCTCATATTTGAAAAGGGGTGATAATAAGGGATTAATTGGGGATTAAACATTGGGATGATTGAGACCATGTAGTTTAGCATAATATAGTTAGGATTATTATATAAAAAGGGGAAACAATAAGAGATTTAGTAGCAATTATGTATCAGGTTTCCCAAGTTTATGCAATTTAGGGTTATGTGGTAAGGATACCACTATGATGAAAGGTTTGACCTTAAGGGATTGAATGGGGTTTACACATTAGGTTTCCTGGGTTTATGCGGTATAATATTTTGTGTTAAGGAATCTTGTATAGTGACCCAATATTTTTTTACTTAAATATTACATCTTATTAGATTAATATTAAATACATAACATCACAATACATGCTATAACCTTAAAGTTTTAGTGTCTTTAGAAACTAGGATTCATAAACAATTGATACATAAATGATTTACAACATATTCCATAATGTTATTATCCCATTATACCCTTCTTTGACATACCTTACTTAAATCCATTCTACGTAAACTGGGGAAAAGAAACATAAGAAAGGGTGGGATTATATTCCATGTAAGGGAAATCATATAATATATCAATCAAGGATCATATACAATTATAAGATACGTATAAGGGTATGATATCATGATCAATGATCATACCCATTCTGTCATATATCATAGAATTCATCAATGAAATAACTCTTTATCATTTAAAAATACATGAATCATAAGAGTAAAGAATCATCATAAATCAATAATGATCCATGGGTTTAAATCATAATCATAAAAACATGTCAAGGAGTGTAGTATCATCATAGGAATAGAAATTATATCACATGTAAAGGTTAACAACCGAGACCATAATATCATAGTAGACCAGGAATCAACACCTATTTACCATATCATAATGAATCAGGAATCGCTACCTATTTCCCATAGTGGATCAGGAATCCATACCCATTTCCCATATCATAGTGGATCAGTCATCCCAACCCATTTCCCATAGTGAATCAAGATCATCAAATTACTTCCCATAATTATCTCATGAGATATAAGGCTTTAATAAATGAATTGGATGGATATATTTTTCAATTAACACCCATCAAATAATGAAAACTATACATATGTGTGACATAATATCACAAAACATTTATCATATCAACATATCATAACCCATAGAAAGGAAAAAATTTCATAAACACTTAATCATTTCATCATAGCATATCCCATGGAAAATAAATGGGTTTCATAGAAATATAATCATAATAGTCATAAACCACCCATATAAAGAATAGGTGTGGTATTATAATATCATATCCCTAGTAAATGATAATTATCATCAAAGGATGTTGTCATGGATAAAAAATTCATTTAAAATATCACCGAAATATTTCTTGAGGAAAATACCATTTTCATTTTAAAATAACTCATTTAAAAGAAAAATATTTTTAAAATATCAATTAAGAATTTTTATTTTAAAATAACCATGGAAAATTTAAAGTAATTTTCAAATATTTTAGTGGTCATAATGGTATGAAATTCTGTTCATGTCGATTATGTTTAAATAAATATTCCTTTCACATTTTCAGTAAAAATTCAAAAGTATCTCATACCGAAAATGAAAAAAAGATTCATTTGAAACATTTTGATATAAATTATAACATAGGTAAAAATGACTTTAAAAAATAATAGGATAGTAGTAAAAACATTCTTGAAAATATTTTAAATAAAACATGGATGTGGAAGAAAAATATTTCTAACCAAATAAGAAATAATGTCTGTTTTTATTAAAAAATATTGAAGATTATTTTAAGTAACAAAGAGTGAAAAATGGAACTATTACTATAAATTAAATTAATAACCATAGGATAAGAAAAATTAAAGGTATTTATTAGATAATAATCATATAATTTCCTTAATGGTAATTCAATCACAAACAATCCTGATTAAAATGAGATTGAAACATAAATCCCACATCACTTTAGAAATTTTTGAATTATAAGCCCCATGAAAGGATAAATTCAACTGAAACTTAAAATATCATGAAAATAAGTAAATTAATGATATAAAATGTACAAGTGGTTATATACACACCTCATAAAATAATATAGGTGCATAACATAACATATGTATCAATGAAGTCAATTTGAGATGATAAACCCTTACAAGTATGGTAACCTATGAATCAAAACAAAGTGAAAGAGAAAAAATTATATTTACTTTTAAAACCCATATAATTTTAATTAAAATTATCATAAAATACATTCATGGGTAGTATATACACCACAAAAAGGAAACAAGTGGTGAATATGACATATGCCTCACAGAAATAAAAGTGAGGCAAGAAACCCTTACCTCAAGTCCCATATGGATTTGTATGCATTAGAATATCCTGTATAAAAAATATATATTTATTATATGTAACAAATTTAGATTTTATGAATTTTTTGAAATAAATTTAATATCTTATATAGCTTGCATTACACACACCACTGAGTTTTAATGAAATGTGACAAACTATTAAAATATTATTATTTAATATGATAGTTATCACCTATCCATTGGAATGATCGGTATGAAAAGGAATAAATAAATTTTGAAAATATATTTTTTACACATGTATATAAAATGAATTATTTTATGATGAATTAATTAGAAATTAAAATAAGAACCATTTTAAAATATAGAAAATATTTTTCTGAAAAACTATTTTTATACGGACAAACGTGTTGTACATAGATAAGTTAAATTTTTTTAGTGAATGATATTAATTATATGTATATATTTTATAAGTAATCTAATACATAACATTCATATTATGTGTTTTAAATCCACAAGATAAAATAAATCCATTTTTTTGCTTAAAAACATTATTTTTCTAAAAAATAGTTCTGTCACATTTTTCACAATTATTTTAAAATTATTTTTTTCAATTTCAAAAAATTAATTTTAAAAAAATAACTTAATTTATTAAATAATAATTTCAAAATATCTTTCCACTTTTTTGAATATAATTTTGTATAATGGATTCCATATAAATTTTTTTTATACTTTTGAAACTTTTCTCTTTAGAAAACCTCATTTTCATCATATTTGTGAGATTAATTTTTAATAAAAATTTTCCACTTATGTTAATGGAAATTGAAAAAATTGATTCCATATTTGGAATAAACAAAATTAATAGTAAAAATAGTAAAAATGAATTACCATGGTTAAGGTTAAAACAGGTTTACCAGTGGTTAAACTAAAAAGATAAGGACTAAAATTACCTATAAACTTGTCCAACACCAATTTTTTTGAAACATTGAAACTTATAACCTATAATTTTTGATAATTCCACATTTTAGAGGCTTGTGTCAATTGAAAAATTAGGTCACACATTTTTCTTTTCAAAAATAACAAGTGTGCCACTCACCTCACTTATAAAAGTCCACCCCCTCTCATATCCACTTCACACTTCCCAATACCTTTTGTTTAAGCTAATACCTACCAAAATTTCACCCTTAATTACCTACCCACACCCTATAAGACTTGGTGAGATTATAAATATAATATAGGAAGGATTTAGTTTAATTATAAAGAGGTTCTCTGAATAAGATGTAAAGTTTTTAATTATGTGTTTTTTACTTATTTTTCTAACTCATTCAAATATTTTAAAAATATGATAATATAATAAAAACAGTATCTTATATATTATGATATGTTATTATTTTAATGTAATAACCTATATCCATTTACACTTATACCAAATGGTATACGAAATCACCATTCATGTGTATGGAGTACTACTACCTCAAGAACTGATGTTATTATTTTTCCATCACCACCTATCACGAATGAATATAATGATGGATTTAATATATATATATATATGATATTTATTATATTATTATAACTATATAATTATAATACCATATATACATTCTTACCTCCATACTCATTGAAAAACAATAACGTTGTTCGTGTGTACGACAGACTACCGTCTCGTGAACTGATGTGAAGTGTTTTTCATTTTTTTACTTGGATGGTAATAAGGATATATTAAATGAATAAATATGATGTTTTTAATATAATTATACTTTTTTAATTGTAATATCACATATAATTTCTTAACTTCTATTCCTAGGGATACGATAACAACGTTCTTGTATATGGCAGACTACCACCTCACGAAATGATATGATTCACTTTTTACGTATGATTTAAATAGAAAGTAATAAGGATATGTTTAAATAAAAATATTTGATATATATGAAATAAAATTTACTCTATAATGGAAATATATTATTTACCATTCTTTCTTTCTCTATGTTTATAAAATTGAAACAATGTTCATGCGTACGTATGACCTACCATCTCTATGTAAAGTGTATTTCATTTTATATCTCTAACATTTATGGATTATGATAAATAAATATATAATGAATACATATAATATTTATATCATGGTTAAAATTATGGATATTATGTAACCATGATCAAAATAATAGGACCAAAAAATAACAAATCAAATGTTTTATGAAAAATAATGCAGTTATTGCCCAAAAAGTGATTTTAACATTTAATTGTTAATAAATGGGTAATAAAAGGTCATTAGTAAATAATTTATGGTATGATATATATAAGTATGGTTATATAATATATCTATAATAAAATTATATTTATTATACAAAAGGTTTTAATGTGTATGAAGGAAGTTGAGACTTAAGTTAATAGATTTTTCTTATCACTTTTATATCCACGAGATACATGCCATATTCACCACTTGTTTATTTTATTTGATGTATATAATATACATGAATGTATTTTATATTAATTCTACAAAGAATTATTGAAATTTATATATCCATTTTTGGATCTATCTTTCATGTCATTTATGTTTTAAAAGATAGAAAAGCGGTAAGAGATTTTGGTCTCAATTTTCCTTCTTTGAGACATATGATGTGTTATGCACCTAATTTATTTTATGAGATGTATATAAAGACCATTTTATGTGTAATATCATGAATTTATCTATTCTCATGACATATTAAGATTCATTTAATGTTATTATTTCATGGGGATTATGATTTAAATTTACTAAATTAGTAAAGTTTTATGATACGATCTCATCGTTTATCAGGATTGTTTATGTTTATTATTCTGATAATAAAATTTTATGATCCATATCTCAAAAAACACATGAATTTTATTCTACTATGGTTATGTCATGAGAATACATGTTTTCCATTAATTTTCCTCTCTTTACGTACTCAAGAGTTCAAAATAATGTTTTAATGGAAACTGAATTTATTTATCTCTTCGGTTGAAAATTATTTTTCTTCTAAAATAATGTTTTCTAAAATTGTTTTCAATTTTTATTAATTATAAAAATTATTTATTAATGAAAATTTTACCCATTTTTTATTTTTTTTAAAATGTTTTGAAAGGAATAGTTAGGTAATTTTATAAACAATTCATGTTTTTATTTTACTAAAAATGTAAAAAGGAATATTTGTTCTAACATGGTCGTCATGAAAACAATTTCCACCATAATTACCACTTAATGTTTTAAAGTTTCATTTATATTTTTAAAATTTTATTTTCAAAGAAAATTATTTCCAAAATATTTTATGTATTTTTAGTTTTAAAAAGTGTTTTTCAAGGGATGTTTTCCTTGAGAAATGTTTTAAAATATTTTTATATATTACTTTATGAGTTTAAAAGTTAATTTTCAAGGAAAAGTATTTTTAAAATGTTTTATGTTTTAAAAAGTGTTTTTGAAAGTGGAAAGACAATTTTCGTTAAGAATAGATACAAGTGATCTTTAAAAATCATTTTCCTTATAATATGAAATAATTTTATGTTACTTATTCTTTATTGGGGATAATATTGAATGATACTATTGTTATTAATTCTATGGATGGTTAATGTTTATGTTGATGAAATGATTATGAAACCTATTTATTTTTCAAGGGTTATTATATGGTGAATTAAAAAAATGTTTAAAAACCCGTTTTCTTTACACTGGTTATGATGTAATGAAATGATGAATTCTTTATTATATTATGGCATAAATAATTATGTTATTCATTATGAGATGGGTGGGACCTATATCTCCTTCCAATGTATTGGGTAAAGATGGATAACTCATGGGTAAATATGTTTTTCATGAACCTAATTACATGTTCACATTGTTATTCATGAACCTGATTTCATGTTCACAATGTTATGTGTGAACCTGATTAAATGGTGACAATGTTATGCATGGATATGATTACATGTTCACAGTGTTATTCATGGACCTGACTTTCATGTCCTTCATGTTATGTGTGGACCTGATTGAATGTCAATAAGTTTATGAGAAGACCTTATTTCATTTCCTTAACTTAATGAGTGAACTTGTTTCTATTTTTGCATGTTCACAATGTTATAAGCTTATGTGTGTGACAAAAATCTATGTCTTGTACAAATGAAATGATCTCATGGATTATGTTCTTTGATTTATTTTATGATTCATGTCTAACTACCAAGAATTATTCCATTACTCATGTTTATGATATTTGATATAATTGGATATAAACATTTTAAGTTATATTAATGATCTCTTAAACTTATGATTATTTTATGCTTGCATATGATTATCGATTTATATCTCCCATGTTTACCCTTACTGAGAATCTAAGCTCACCCTTTCTTATGTTTCCATTCCATAGGTTATGAATTAAGGATTTAAATAGGTTGTGTCTATGAATAGTACTAAATTCAGAAATATTTTTGGGATATTTTTAATATCATTCATGAAATAAGAATATTTTGTATCTGGTCTCCAAATACACTAAACTCATACGGTCCTCAGGCATGTATTTGTGAAATGAATTGAATATTCATATAAAATATGAAATATTTATGTATGATAAGTTTGTATCTCTACATTATAAATATATTCTTGAACAATATTCATTTATAAATTACTATTTATCATTTCTCTATAATTTCCAAATATACTTTTGTTATCAATTCTTCCTTAAAATGGTCATTCAGTTGAAAAATGGTCTGTTTTCTATGTATGTTTTGGTTCGATGGTTCTGACACTTTCACCTTGGTCATGGTTTCATCATATTTATAATACTAGTCATGAAATTAGTATCATATTTATTCATAATATACATGTTTATATTTATTTTTATAAATTAGTGATGAAAAATTAATTACATCACTTTGTGGAGACGGTAATCCACACATACATACAAGTGATATTTCAACTTTTTGATGGTTGGAAAGAATATGGATAATGGTTGTTACAACATAATAATAAAAAATCAGTACTTTTAATACACTAAATCTATTATTTTATAGTGGTTACCATATATTTATAGGATGTAGATGAAGAAATAAAATTGAAATTGCTCGGTTAAGTGTTATAACTCTTCGTTGAGAAACCTATTATTTATTATAACTTAATACTTGAAAGGATGATATTTTGTAATGAAAAAAATCTATAAAATGTTGGTATGGAATATAGGATGGTATTATGATAATTATTGGCTAATATATAAGGCATACACTTTGTTTGAGAACCCTTAGAATTATTTAAATTATTAAATTTATATAAATACATTTTGAAGTTAAAGTAGCTAAAAATTGATATATTTAGAATATAATATGATTAAAAGTCTAAATATTACCATCCAATAATATTTAGGAAAGTTTAGATGATGTTTTAACCCTTATCTCTTAGTTTTAACTCCCTGTTAACCATTTTGACAATTAATATGATATCAAAGTTTATTACTCTTTAAGGATAATGAATGGTACTATAAAAGTAAGAATGAACCATAAGTGGAAATGTTTTATATTATAGACCATATATAATTCTATTGACCTAATATAATATTTTTTTGAATTAAAATTTATTTAATGAAATACTATTTAACATGAAATACCATTAAAGTTATTTTCAGGACTATTCACAAAGATTGAATTTAATGACAACATGATTGAAATCGAATTCGAATTAGAAATTTTAAAAATTCACTATTATGTTATATTTGTCTATAAAATTTAATTTATATAATATTTCATCCAAATTTTCTTAGTTTTATTTTTTTTAAATCCTTTATTTTATTTTTCTATTACATGAAAAATACTATGTTAGCGTTGCAAAATCATTTAAGATAATTATTAAGTAAATAAAAAATAAAAATAAATTAACATGATAAAAAAATTATTTCATATTTAAAATAAACGTTTACTTCCAAACTTAACATCTTTTTATCCTTTTTAAAAAATATTATGGATGTTAAATTTAAGAGAGTGACATTTTAGATTTATCCTTTTCTTAATATAATGTAAAGGAAATTATCAAAGAAAAATGGTAAGATTTTTCCATATTATTAAAAAATGGATGATAATGTACAAAATAAACTCACAAAATTGGATAAAGTTAAGTTTTAGAGAAATTTTAAATCCTTATGCCAAAGTTTTATCCATGTTTTACCGTTTTACCCTCACCGAGGTGATAAATATTTACCCAGTTTACAATTCATAATGAAACAAAATAAAGTGGATATATTTACCAAATTTGATCCTAATAATTAAAAATATGGTATAAATTTTTTTGGATTCAATTTATAGAAGTGGCAGAAAAATATTTTAAAAAAATGCTCAAAACTTAATGAAAAACATTTTTAAAAAGAATGTGTTTTTAAGAATAAAACTGGATTTATTATTATCCCATGCCTAGAGAAAAACATTATACGAGTGTTAAAACATTTTATTGAATATAATATATATAATTTTAATTAAAATCATTCATCAATAGAATTTAATTTAATTAATTATGATAAAAAACACATTACTCACATAAAAATAGTTTTAAGAAAGTGTTTCTAAGCCCAAAAATTAACTTATACCAAAATCAAGTATAACGTTGATTAATATATAATTAATTAGATTATATATATTTAAAAGTGGATTATTTTAATTTAAGATCAAAATTTATACATAATGGTATTTTTAAATTACTTAATTAAATGAAAATAAATGACATTTTAACAAAAATTAGTATTTTTCATTATTCACCCTAAAATAAACTATTTTAGAAAAATAGCAAAAATTTACTTTAAGATAAATTTTAAATGATGAATCCAAAAATTATATCCAATTTTTCAAATTAAAATTTTAAAATTTTTAGAAATTAATTATAATTTTAGTATAAAAAATGCAATAAAAACCTTTTTTAAAGATAATATATTTTTGAAACATAAAATAAATTTACTAAAAATTGAGTACTTGTATATTATGAATTTTAAAATAAATTTTAATTATGTAAAAAATTAATATATATATATTTCATAATTTGTTTAATACTATTTGTACATATCAATTTATTGACTATGTTATGATATATAATGGTTCATTTTAAGCTCAATGTTACACGTCGAGAAAGATATCGAACACTAACGATTTATTTAAATAGAAATATTTTCTAAAATATTGGGTTGTTACAACTTGTGTAATGAAATGGGAAACAAAAAGGTATTATGTGGTGTTTATTCCTTGGTCCTCCTAGGTCTATACAGTTTATACTCATGCAGTAAGAACACCAATGTCATAAAAGGGTCTGAAATAAGATATTAAGTAAGGCTTATGCATTGGGATGCTTGGATCCATATGGTTTAACTTCATTGGTAAGGAAACTTGTGTTGTGAAAGGAATAAAAAAAATATTGAGTAGGGGTTATGAATTAAGTTTACCATGTCTATGAAAATTTTCATCTTGGAATAAGGAAAAATGTGTCATGAAAAGGTAAACTACAAGGGATTACATGGAGATTATCCATTGGGATTTCCGAGTATTTCTTGGATTCAATTAGGATTTGTGTGTAACCTACACTTGATCTAATCAAGTATATAGAGTTTAATATTGTGTTGTATGGATTTCTATTTCTTGAATGGTGAAAAAATATGGGATTTAGTAGGGCTTATGCATTGAGCTACCTAAGTCTTTCTTCGATGTAATAAGGATATATATGGGGCTTATACATAATCTTTCAAACCCATGTATAATTCATAGGGATCAAATAATAAAGGTAATAATTTTATCATTCATATTGATTTTTCATAAGTAAAACCCAATTGGGAAGTAGATCCCATATTTGAGCTCTCTTATAGAAGTTTTTCTCTACAAAAGGGTATAAAATGGGTTTCTATAACACAATATCATGTAAGATTTGGGTTGTGAGAGACCTCAGATTTTAAAAAGCATTATTCTCTTGAAAAAAATATGTTCTTCATAGAGAGAGAGTTGTGTAAAATATCCTTAATAGAATTCTAATGCCTCAAAGGGTTTTTATGAGGTAATTATCATAAATATTCTCTCTCATTGGAGGATAAGGAAGTTTGTAAGATCAGATTGTGTGAGGAATGTAATTTCTAGATTTTATAAAATGAGATTCATAGAATTCTCAAAATGATTCAAAATCCCGAAAATTTGAAATATGAATGGTATTTACAGAACTTTTGACTTGTAAAGTGCATAGCTCTCATAAGAGATTCACACTCATAAAAATTTGGTTTTTCCACTAGGCCTCAAGTTATAGACTTCCATAACAAGGGCTGTGTGAGATTATGAACATATCCTCTAAATTTTATTTTTTTGTCTATTCTTCTTATTTGACTCATCCTAGACACATTTTCTTAGCATCAATAAATTCTATAATTTGAATTAAATCTATTGGAGGCACAAAGGATCATGTTTTGAGGAAGATGCTTTTTGTTAGAAATTTATTTTCTACTAGATGGTGAACATAGGGTCTGAAGGGTTTCTTTAACATTACCTCTATGACATAACCATTAATATCCTATTAAATATGGTGTGAATGGAGGTTTGGAATATTTAATCTTTATGGGATGAGTTTATGGCCTATGTTATAGAGAACCTTTTGGTAATTGAATAAGAGATTGATCGATAGGAGGGGGAGGAGGAGTTTCATCAACTATTCTTCTCTCTAGCAAGGAATGTGGTCAACACTTTCCTTATGAATTAGATGGAAATAGATATGGTCAAGATAGATCAAACGAAGAATCATGTTTCAGATTAAAATTCTTAGTAATCAAAACTCCAAGGGAAAGCATCACAGGTGAATCCTCAGGTACACATTAAGAAGGATGAGTTGACCAGGTTGCTGCTGGCTGCCAAATTCTCCCTAATAGAGCTTGTATGATATTGAATAGTAAATGATGTAGTAACTTCCACAGACAATAGTTGTGCACTGAAGTAGAGGATTCACACTATGGATGGACCTCTTCTCATTTTTTATTCTATGAAATAAAATCTTACTTGTTTGAACTACCCTATTTAAAATTCAATGTCACTTAATCATGCTAAGGAAAAATAAAAAAACCTCTAAGATAATTTAAGTCATTCTTGTTGAAATAAATAAGATATAATAAAATATCATTAATATTACATGAGATAACTTAGCATAGGGGGATGAGTTAGTGTCAAAATATCAAAGTGATCATGGCAAGGGAACCCGTAAATATTGGAGAAGTAGGTTGGGTGTGATCATGAAATATTGGTGTTCCCTACCAATTTGTAGATATGGGTAGAGGAAGAAACCATGGGTATTGAAATTCCACTTAAGAAATGTGAATTGGTATAAAGGTGAATTCTAAATATAATAGTTTTAATCAAGGAGTGTGGAGTGTTATGTCTGTTGAGGATGACTCCTAGGAAACTATTTGAAAGGTTTTTTATACTACCATATCATCAGAAATACTGGAATGAAAGTTGAGGATGATCTCTAGGAAAATATAAAAAAGGCATATTCCATAACATTTTTACCAAGGGTGCTTCTTTAGAGACTTATGTCATTGAAAAGAGGTAGGAAAAGACTAGGGAACTTATGATATCACCATAAACTAAGAGGAGTCCTTCTGAAAATAAAACATTTATGGAGATTTAGAACATACAAAGTGTTTTTATATAAGAGATAATCAAGAAAATTTAAAACAATATTGGGTTACACTATCATGAATTGGTCATATCAATAGGGTATACCAAAACAGATGAAGGTAATGTAAGTTAGTGTGATTTTGGAAAATTTTAAAATTCCAACCCTATGAGAGGCATTAGAATAGAGTTTTATCATGCTCTAAGGAATGAGCTGATGTGATTGTATGGGTTGCTTAGTTTAAGGTCATATAAAATTGATTATAGGGGGATACTAATTTATGCTCATACAAATTGGACTGAATGTGTCTAAATCATAAGTTTATAAAACTTTGACTAAATGGGTGGTTCCTAGATTAAGGTCATAAAACTCAGACTATAGAGAGTGTTTTTCTAGTTGAAGGTTATGGAACTCATACTATTGATGAGTCCTAGAGTTTATTTTCATACAGACCAGGATTTAAATTTTTGGGATTTAAATTCATATAAATTTTACTAAATGAGTAGGTACTCTATACAATAATAATATCTAGATAAACCCATTGTGAATTGAGTTACCAATGATAATATAAACCAACTCAAGAAAAAATTCATGTCGTTTTAGTCTATAATGAATGGAACAAATGAGGATGAAGTTTAAGGTTATAAAACTTTGATTAAATGAGGGTATTTGTTAATGTTCATATAAATTAGACTATCTCCTTAGATAATATGAACAACTTAGTGCTAAGAAAGAATAGGTAACTCAATGGAGGGGAACTAAACACTAAGTTGAGATAAGGGATATAGAAGATTTATGGTGGATCATGAGATGGAATATTCATACATCACTATGTATCTTGTGAAGTAGGGAAAAAGCTACATGTAGTTCTTAAAAAGAAACCTCTATATAAATCCGGCTCATGTATAAGAAGGTATTTGAAAAAGTTATGGGTGCCTTGGTGATAAAAAGAGAGGTTAAAACATAACATAAATTGGAAAAGGTTTCATTATAAGGGGAATAATGGAAAATGAAAACAGAGTTTGTGGTGGGTAATAAGATGAAAAATTTAAGCATCACCACATATCCCAAGATAATAAGAATCAAGCAACATGTTGTTCTAGGGTAATTGCCACTGTATATAACTGGATTGTGCATAGGATATGGTTAATTGGGGCATCATCCAAGTATATGGAGGTGAAATGTGTCTTAAAATAAGCTAAAAATGTCTTGAACACCATGATAGAATGATATTGTAACTTATGGAAGGGATTATGATAAGGAATAGGAGTGTCACTATATATCCCATGAAATATGAATCAATCCATATATAGTTCTTAAGGGTAGAATGGTAAGTTGATTACACCAAAATAGGATGTTGTAAAAGGCCAACATCACCATAAAGGGGGAGTCCTCTTGAGTGAGGAACAATGTATCATGTAGTTTAAATTCAAGCTACCGGGATAGTTCCATAGAGGTTAATTTCATGAAACAAGGATGATTACCAAGAAGTTTAACATCATGAAAAGAAGATGGATAATGTACTATTTAATTTCCTTAAATAAGGAAGAAGACTTTGTTGTTTAATTTTCTTTGAAAAGCATGAATACCATCCAATTTAGAATCATGTGACAATCAAAAATACCAAATAGTTGAACATTGTAAGATTAATATAAAGAGTATGTAGTTTAATGTTCTATTTTAAGGATAAGAAACATGGAATTTAACATCATATTGAAGGAATGAAGACCATTAAGTTTAACATCATGTCATAAGTATGTATGTGGACTCCCTTTTTTAGATTATGATATGTCTCAATCAGGCTAAAAAACAATCTAAAGAAACATTAAGACCATGTGAGTCATGCTTAGTGTGAGAAAAAAGAGGTAATAGAAGATCATTAATGTTACATGAGAACAAAAACATGGGTGGACTGGTTAGGGATAGAGTGTTGTATCAACCATTATAAGTGATCTTGTGAATATTGGTGGACCATTTGGGTGAAATTAACCAAGATTGATTCCCCCTACCAATATGTAATATTTCTTGATGGAATAAAACTATGGATGTTAAAACTCCAATTTGAATAAAGGGAAGTGGGGAAGTGTAAATTGTGACCCTAAGAGTTTGAATCAAGTGATGTTATAGGTAGGTTATGTATTACAAAAAAATATATTTAAAACGTGGGTTTCACTACCATACAACTTTAAATGTGGGAAAAAAGTTGAGGTTGACCATCGAGAACCTATTCAAAAGGTAGGTTCTATCATGTTGTTAGTAAGGGTTCTTCATTCTGGATGTGTGCCCTAAATAGGAGGTGGGTAGAGACTAGGGGTTTAGGGAACCTATACTATCACCATGAAAAAATAATGTTATTTAAGGAAAGGAAGATACTCAAGAATATTTTAAGCACTCTGGGGATATGACATTTTTTATTAAGTATATCAATGGGGTGTTCCAATGCAGATGAAGGGAGGGTGAGATAATGTGATTTTTGGAAAGAAACAATCACCAACCCCATGAGAGACAATATAATGGGGGTTCATCATGCCTTTATGGGGCTGACATGATCCCTAAGGATGTATAATTTAAGGTTATATTATTTAGTGCAGGGCATAAAACTATTTAAATTCAAGTGATGAGGAAAGTTCCATGTTGTTTAACATCATACTGTATGAACATGTTCCATGAAATTTTATATTTTTTGGTAAGGGTGTGTAACCTTATAGTTTAACATTATTATACTATGAATAATGTAGTTATATAACCTTTTCATAGTACTTCTTAATAAACCTTTCATTAGTGGGGGGTGTAGAAAGATATGGTGTGTATTATTTATCTCTAGGATCAAAACAATGATCAACCATGAAATTAATAGAGGAAAAATGCTAATCATCATCAGAGGATTCCTATAGAACCAAAAAAGGCATGGAATTAAATCCTAGTGTAGGGGGAATTAAATACGTTAGAGTATAGGTTGGATTTAAAATCGGTAGAGGATCCATGTAATCCTTATAATGTCAACATCAGCTCCTTTGAGTGCTGTGTAGATGTGAAGATAATGGATCCACCAAAAACAATGAAATAACTGATGTGCATGTTGGATAATTAAAATATACATGAATTATCTCATGTCCCTGATTAGGAATTTTTTTGTCTTTCCATCCATAAAACATATATACATCTTAATTCAAAACCTACTACTAATCCCTAGTATGTTCAACATCAATCAAGGAGTTGGAAACATATATGACATGCAATTTAGGATTTCTATATCACACTATACTATAATTTACCATATTTTGGATCCAATCCTTGAAGATGAAGTAGTCCTAGATTGCATGTCTTTGGAATTTTTGGTAGGGGTAATAGATGGGTCTATTCCAGCTCAAATCTATACTACCACTAATTCAAGTTAGATTAAGAAAGTTATTTTCTAGGGAAAATATAAATAAACTAATAAATTGATCATACCTAAAGGATATACCCTACTTTTCTAATATTTAATGGGTCTGGTTGTCTATCCTGGTCTGGATCCTTGGGAAAATTTTCTATCTCGAGCCTATGCTTGGAGAGGTTTTTTTCGACAGGGCCACCTAAAACTGGATTAGTTGAGGGTCTAATGTCTATATCGTAATATATATGTTTTATCTTATATAATTTTCCACTGGTGGGGTAGGAAGTATATGGGAAAATTTCTTAGGCTTCTTCTTAGCCTTTTATAGACACCATGATATCTTGTTGAACATATACACTCTTCCTGGATACTTCATAGAAACTATAGTTATGACTTTTATATCCCTGATGTTCTCCATGAAAATAACCAATAGCTTATCCTATAGTAGTGGGATATCAAGAGAGTACATCATTACCTTCAACCAAGAAATTAAGTCATTGAAAAAACCATTCTCCTAATACTTTCACATGGATAGGTTTTTGAATCTGTTCATGTAAAAGGTGGAGTTTAATTAGTTGATGAAGTGTTCATAGAGATTCTTCCAGCTAGAAATGAACCTTGGTACTAGATTTATATAGAAAAAAATGGTAGATCCTTTAATTATTTTATGAACCAATTATGTTTGTACACCTCCTCTTACTTCTAGGTCTGCAACAATAGGCCTCACTTAGATGAAATATCTATGAGGTTTTACTTTGGTTTACCAATTCCATTATATAATGCAACGCTAAAATAGTAGAAATTCAGTAGTGAGGGGATGTGGTCCTACCATTCTAGGTCTAACCACCATTATGAACATATCAAAACCCATTTCATCTTAATGGACACTATATGAGCAACATGGGAATTAATCAGCTCAATCTCTGAGATTTCTTCATTTTTCTATTCCTTTATTAGTTGGATTGGTTGTGAAGTGGTACGATCATGGTCCAAAGGAGGGAAATTATACTAATACACTATAGAGGTATCCTTAAGGATTTTTGGGTCTTACCTTGTGGTGGTAAAGCACCATTACTTGGTAATGGATGATTGAATCAAGGTTTTTAGTTGATATAAATCCATGGGAGGTGTGATAGGGTCTTCTTGAACATCATATTGATTAGGGTATTGTCTATATAGGATCCCAATAATATGTTATCAATAACTCTCAATATCTTGGAAAAATTAGTGATTTGTAAATTTATTGAGATAATATCAGTAGATTTGGGAACATTACAAGGATTAACCACACCTTTTACTTTGTCAAGGTTTTGGTGCATTTTTAGGAGTGGTATTATAGGTGGAATCCAAAGAGTTATGGACTATCACTACTTCCACATGTGAATACATCTATAAAGATTCATCGATTATGAAGGGTTGCCTAGGGGAAAATATTCCATACTCATCTTATTTATAGTATCATGCTTCTCAATGTTAGGTGAACCAACTATGATGAAATTCACCATGGAAGTGGTTAATGGTGAATATTCACTGGAATAGTCAAAGGGAAAATATTTGGTAACCTACTACCAATGTTTAAGAGGAGAGAACTATATGGTGAAATACCACCCCATCCCATGACATGGATAAGAGTATATGTCTCAATTATGATTTTGTATAGTAACATAAGGATATTAGTACATAAATTATATATTTTTTTGATGGAATCCACCAAAATAAGGGTGTTGTTCCTCTTGAACCACTACACAATCTACCTTTAGGCACTATTCCTCAATGGATTTTAGGTGCTCGAAGCCTCTGGGATACACCAAACATCGATTTTGAAGGATTTTTAACATCAAAAATATATTATTTCAAAGTTATTACATATAGTTTTTAGTTATAAACATTATAATATAAAAACATAGGGTTACATGCTTTTAAAACACTATTGAAATCTTGTCAGTGATTTGGGCATTCTATAATTTCTCACCATATTTCTCATCTTGCTCGTATGGAGAGTCCTATTATCAAATAGAGAGTTGATTGAAAACCACATATGAGAGTGATGTGGAAATACATTATTATAGAAATTCATATGGGAGGGTTATAATATTGTATGTCATACCCTAAGCTAGATATTTGTCTCATTGATATAGATCTAGCTTCAATAACATTTTTTTAGGAAGGGGACCAAATGTCTGCATCTTAAGGGAACCCAATAAGAGCCTTTGAATATTATTGATGATACTATTTATTTAAAAATACTACTCCAAATTTTTAATTTTCCTCCACATTTAGTGTGGTGATAAAGATAAATAATTTTGACAGCATGAGGGAATATATCAGGGTTAGTCCCAAAAAGGAAGACAACACATCCTCTATACATAGGCACTCACTGAATTTATTTAGTATCACATGCACCTTATCCTTAAAAATAAACATACTTAGTGATTGGGAACATTCCTATAGGTGTTTTTATGGTGGATGCATGATCATCTCATCCAGATAGTCAATAGTCTAGAATCCTAAAATATTTAGGAAAATCTACCATGAAGCCTTTGTTATCCGTATAACACCAATGTGGAAGTTCTTTAAGTGAGATCATTTTTTCATAAGAAGGATCATTTCTACTATCTTTGTTCTGAGTGTCGTGAGGAGGACCTCCATGATGATTTTTATCCATTTCACCTCATGGAGGAAGTTCAGGGTGGTGTATGTTTTGACCTTTAGGAGGACCTCTATAATGGATTCTAGTGGCATCAATGGTTGGGAGGTCTACCCATTACTCTAAGTGTGTGGATAAGGTATAGATCTAAATATGGAGGAAAGTTTCCCCCACATGGTGGTTATTATGGTGGGGAGTGTAATGATAGTTTCAGAGTTTATAGAAGATCCATGGGTGGCCTCTAATGGACCAAGTATGGTAGCCAATCTAAAGTGTGAGCAATATAGATATGGGAATAAGGAAACCTAAATGAGAGAATCCTGGAACTATTTGGATACCAAATGGGTGAACATATGTTAATGAAAGTATTAGTTGGTATAATCCCTACATAGAAACTCCATAATGGATTCTAAGTCTATAACACCTTGGAATTCCTTAAACTTTTCAGCAAAGGGGAATGCAACATTGGTGTGCTCCAAATACACACTCCTGAAGAAATTTATTGTTATGGTAGGGGTGATTTCCCCTTGTAATATCTTTGTTATAAAGGTTATCAATTTAGAGTCATGGTTTCAAAATGATCCTAATAAATTTATCAAGTAAAAATTATCCCCCCTTTCTCATACTGATGTTTGAGGGAATTTATAACCCTATACTATATAACCATTATTGGGGAAATGGGGATAGGGCATGGACAATACAAGTGAGATAAAATAGTCACCACCTAGGAATAAGTTTATGGGATTTATACTTGTTTGTTCTAGGATTCTTCATCAATATTGGTAGAATTTACCTAGACACATTTTTTACTGGGAATAGTAGGGCCACCTCTCTTAGCACAAATAATGGTCAACATTTTGAAAGAGTAGTTGGATCCAACTATGTGTATTATTTTAATGTTGGTGACACCTAAAATTATTCATCAAAAAAAGTTATAGTATAAGGTTTATAAGTTATATTCACTACTTTTGGTTCTAATTATTTATAGTTATGATTCTACCAAGATTCAGGGAATGGTTGTGATATAGTCCTATGTTCTTAGATTCCTAAGGTTGGTGGCCTTTCACTATATGTGTAATGGTATTAGCACCATTGATCAGAATGAGAGTATGAGTGTTTAGATAATCCCATTTTGAGCTTATTTCTTAGTGAAAGAATCCATCATATATTTAATATATGTTTATGAACCCCTTCCTAATTCCATCCTTGTGTATATTAGTTAATAACATCACTTTATACCATAGTAGGGTAAATACCTTATAGTCAGAACGATAAATTTTTTTGGTATGCTAGAAAAAGATTTTATATTATTTATATTTGAGCATGAGGGCATATTATGCTGAACACATAAGGAGAGGTGGATCTATGGGATTAAAGTTATATAGAAAGATAATCACTATTCAAAGTCCAGTGGGGTCACTCATGGTTTAAAATATAGTGGGGATAGTCATGGTTTAGAGTCTAATGGGGATGCTCACAATTTAGAGTTTTTTAGGGATGATAATTATTTAGAGTTTAGGGTTGATACTCTGGGTTTAGATTTTATTGGAGATTCTCATGGTTTAGAGTCTAGTAGAGACACTTTATGAAATAAAGACTCATAGGTAGACACTCTAGGAGGTATGTTTCTCTCCAATAAGGTGGTCATGTTTCGGTGATACCACCTCACTAAGGTATATATGATTGTAGAAATGTTTGGATTTAACCTAGAAGAAGAATCCTATGTGTCATTCTAAAACAAGAATTAAAACTCATATAGTTTAATTTTTATAGTTTAATTTCATATGATAGGATCAGTCTAGATAGTTTCACATTATATATTAAGGATTCCTACATCATGAAAATGTTAAACAATAAGTGATTAAGAAGGGATTATCCACTGGGTTTACAGATTCTATGAACTTTATAATTGCGTGTTAAGGAAACTTATGTTGTGAAGGGGGTAAAAACAAGGGGTTAAGCAGAGATTATTCATTAGATATCTTGGTTCCATGCAATATTTCATTGTACAATAGGAATACCTATGATATAAAATGGGTGATAATAAAGGGTTGTGCTGATCTTATGCATTGGGATGAATAGGTTTATGTTTTTTTGTATTTTGTAGTAAGGAATATTATTTTATGAAATGGTAAACAATAAGGGATTACTCAAGGCTTAAAAATTAGACTTCATGGGTTCATATAGTTTAATATAAAGAGATAAGGATTTCTATGTTGTGAAAGGGGAAATCACATGGGTTGGAATGGGACTTAAAAATTAGGATTCCCAGGTCCATGATATTTAGTGTTTTTTGGTAAGGATAACTATATCATAAATGGGGAAAACATAGGGTTTGGATAGGTATTCACATTGATCTTCCTGGGTCCATATAGTTTAACATATTCTAGAAAGGATTATTCTCTTATGAATGGGGTAAATTAGAAGGATTAAATGTGTCTTATTCATTTAATCGGTCCATGAAATTTAGTGCTATATAGTAAAGATACATGTATTAAGAATGGGATGAAAACAGGGACTAATAAGGGTTTACAGATTGGTCTTCTCAGGTCATTGTAGCTTAGTTCCATGCAGTAAGGAAGCTTGTATTATAAAAGGTGTGATAAAGGGATCGAGAAAAGAATACACATTAGTATACTTGGGTCTATTTAGTTTAGCAACATTTAGTAAGGATTCTAGTTTCATGATAAGGGTGAAGACAATGGATTAATTAGGGATTAAGCATTGGGATTACTAGGTCTTTCTTAGATAAAATAGTGATATGTGTGGGGATTCTGCAGAAGCTTACTTGGTCTATGTAGTTTATCAACATGTGGTGAGGATACCTATATAGTGAAACAAAGGAAAACAAGAGATTAAATGGGGATAATTCATTTGGATTTTGGGATCTTTATTGAATATTGAGGGGATTTTTTTTGGACTTATGTATAAGATTCCCATATCATGTATGATGCACAAGGATTAAAGATAAAATTCCATAATTTTTATTGTTCATATGGATATTTCATGAGTAAACCTATATTGGGTGGATGGAGCTCCCATTTTCTATCACTCTCATGAAAGTTTTTCTCCATAAAAGGGGCATGAAATGGGTTTCTATATCATATTCTTGCATCAAATTTGGGTTTTTTGAGACCTTGGGTTATTAAAAGCATTCTTCTATTATATGAACCATTTTCTTCATGAAGAGTTAGTTTCATAAAACAACCTCAATATTTTAATAACGCATTAAATTAATTACACTAGTTAATTCTCATAAAATTTATCACCTAAAAATTTATATGTATTCTTATTGGATTAGATTACATGAGGTGTTTAATTTTAAGGTTATGTGATTTGATATGGTTTAAAATATCAAAATTATCTTGAAACCCCCAAATTTGTGAGCTGAGGGGTATTAATATGCCTCTTGGATTGTTTAAGTCTTTGTTCACGTAAGAGTTACATGTTCATACAACTTGGTTTTATGTGATGTATCATGTAATGGACTTGTGATACATTTTTTGCGCCAGATTATGGACATATCCTTTAATTTTTCTTTATTTTTATATCTTTCTTCCTTTGTTTATATTGGATGCATTTTTCAGAATCAACAATGTTGTGATTGGTACAATAAATGTTGTACACGATGTAATTCTTTGTGTTTTTCATATATTCTCACCCAAATGTCTAAATTAGGTAAGAGAATAATTCATTTTGAAATTTTTTACACATAATACATAATAGTATATATTTTTACCACTGTAAACCATTTTTGAAGCATTTTGGGCATTCATGGTATCACAGATCTATAGATATAATGATGGGGTTTGGATTTGGAATTTAGAGTAGTCATAGGGTTGGTATCCCCTTAGATACACATGTTTAATAGAACATGGGTGCTTTGTTATTGGTATTTTAAGAATATAGTTGGAACCACATTAGTTCCAATAAAGATAGAGTCCTTTATAAATTTTAATAACCCCTTTATAAGACATTATTCTTATATTAGGATCAGGTCCCCTATACTACCAATATAGCAGGTAACTACCCCTATGATATAGTGAGAGGGTCCTCAATTTATGGAGTATGTAACCCACCCAATTGAGAAACATTCACCTATGGGTTGGTAAGTTAATTTTGAGGCTATGAGATATGGGAAATTCAAATATTTGAGATCGTATGATTTTTAGAAATTTTTGATTTCCATCGAGTTATGATAGACAACTAGAATATTGACATCGGTTTTTATGAAAATTTAGATATTATTTGTGTTAGTCCAGTTAATATGGAAACAATTTTATAGAGGGATGGGGGGTAAATAGTCCTTCAAAAATCTTATGTAGAATTAAAAATTATTGTTAAATTAGAGTAAATTTTATCATGCATGAGAAAATGATTAAAACAATCACATCAAAAATAGTGAAAGTGTAGTGATGTATAATTCACAATAAAATTCTTCAGAAAATAGAGATATAACCACTAGATTTTTATAATAATTCAGATCATCTCAGTCCTATATTTACTCTTTATTCCCCTCTAACTCAGTGAAAGGAATGGTACTCATTAGAATAAGACCCCACTCTTGAAGGTGTGATAACCATGTATAAAAACTACCATTTTATTACCTAAATACACAAACCAACCTTCATAAACTACATTTATATGGAATAAAGAACAACAAAAAACATGAATTTTGTAAAGGATTCAAAACCTAAGAGTGTACATTTTTTCTAGGTTGTATAACCAAAATCAGACTTGATTTTGATTTGGAAAATTATAAACCAAAATATTACATAAAAAACATATAACAAAAACAATACAACTTTGAAAATCATACGGAAATGAAGAAAAAAATAATTCTCATCATTATGATAGCTCTTGATGTATCTTTGATCACTTTAGAAAAATATCAAATATTGAAATTCTCTTAAGATCACAGATAAAGAGAAAAAGTTTCAATATAAAGGATTCAACGATGTTCTATATCTATCATATTATCTCTCTTTGTCTCTTTAATAATATGTAACTATATTGCATATTCCCATGTTTCTTTCTTCAAATGGCCAGTATTGACCCTTTTAATCAAGTTCCCTTGATAAAAAATATCGATGTCCAATCAGTTTTACTTAACACCGGTATCTTATTCATTTGAATATTTCTTGATAACCAATCATATAAATTCATGAGTTAGAAATAATAATAAAAAATAATATTATCATTTACATATTAAGGAAATATAGCATGCTTAATAATTTGTTAAAAAATTAAAAATTACTTCAAATAACTTCATTAATAGTTATATATGTTTAAGAAATTAATAAAACTTATAGAATGAACTATATAATCTTTTATTAATTCAAAATATCAAAATGTTATCAAATAGTATATCAAAATGCTCTGAAAATTACAAAGTAAATTTGGTGTAACCATCTTTTGAATTCTTCATAACCATCATTTTATATTGCTGTGTAACCATAATTTTATATAGCCATGTAACCAACATTTTATATAGCCATGTAACCATAATTTTATATAGATGAGTTAATATATATTTAATATATCTGCATATCCATCACTTTATATATCCCTATAATCATCAATCTAGTCTATGTATAAATAATTTTATTTGTGTGTAAACATCAATCTAGTATGTGTAGGCATGAAATAAAAAATCTAGATTCTGCATAAAGATGTGGAAAATAATATAGATTCTATGTAAGCATGAGACAAACAATCTATATTTTCTGTAAGAATGAGACATATCTCTGTAAACATGAAACATGTCTATGTAACCATGATTCATATACATAGTTATCTTATACAAGTATAATAATTTATAGTAGTTTCATATGACTTTAAGATTTTAATAGGACTTCAGAAACAATTTTATATAGATTTGAAACTTTATAAGAAGAACTCAAATTCTATAAACTATAAAAAACACAGTTACAGAAGAATCCTTTATGAAAAAATAATAAACACTAAATACATAATGAATAACCAAAATGTGATTTAATAAATCTTCGAGAAACTATAATTATCCATCATAAAATCAATAAACATTTAATGTGAGGTATTTTTAAATAATATGACATACTTGTAAATTCAATGTATTTGAAATATTCAAAACAAAAAAAAACTCAATAATAAAAAAGTTTCTCCGAACATTGAAAAAATACAATTTAGGTAATAAAAAAAAAATCTCCCATTTTTTGGAAATTATAAAACATATATAGAAAAACTAAATTTTACAGAAATTACAAAAACTCTCCTCCTTTTTAAATGTTATCAAAAGTAAAACAATAAAAACAATTTATTAAAAACTCCACCTAATTAAAAAAATAAAATTATCATTATGAAATAATTAAACAATTAAAATCATCATTATACTGAAATGAGGATTAAAATCTTGGAAACAGTTAACCCTTATAATTAATATATATAAAAAAATCTCAAAAATTAAATATTTAGTATGGAAAATACCAGTGTTCTTTAAAATATATATTAAAATTTTCCCTAATATAGATTAATAATAAACGTCTTCATTAGTGAGAAACAACAAACTAATTTTACTTTAAAATAAATAGTCCACATAAACATAAGTATAACAACTATACTAGCTTATAATTTCATTTGAAATTATAGCAGAAAGCTTCAAAACAGTATTTCTATTACAGAAAAACGGATTCGAAATAATCAATACAATAGATCCATTAAAAGAGTAATCAATGATAAAAATTAAAAAATATAATAATTTTGATTAAATATATATCATAAAAACCTGAAATTTTATTTTATCAAACATAAAATCATATTACAATGTATCTTTTATTAATATGATCTCTTAGAAAATAAAATCTAACATCAATATGTTTTTCTATATAATTATATAAATGTTTTATTTGAAATGTTATTTTAACTGGAATTACCATATAAAATATGAATTTTATCAAAAAAATATTAAAATATAATAGATTTTGTTTAATCTAAATAATTTTGCACAAAAACTAGAAGCACTAATATACTCTTCCTCAGCTGTTGGTAGTGTAACTGATAATTTATTTTAAAAAATCCTTGAAATTAATATTTTACCAAGTAAATGACACATACCTGATGTGATTTTTTTATTAAGACTACAACCTCTAAAATAAAAATTAGAATAAGATAAAAAGTCAAAAATGGTTTGATCAGAGTAAAATAAACCTATATTAACTATTAACATGAAGGTTAGGGAAGAACCATTTTTATTAAAAAAGAAAATAATAAAATAAAAAAGGTAGAATAGATAGGGTCATACAAGAATTCATGCCATCTTTCCAAGAGAAACCAAAGTAAAAAAATCAAAAAATCATACTCAAACTAATTAGAAGCATCATAATCACCATAAAAATCAGCATCAATGTCTATAAGACCATTAGACCTGGTAACCGTGGTTGGATTCATATATGAATAGTCTTTTCTACGTCTCTCTTTCCTAGGTTGGACAGGCTGAAAGACTTCCTCATCCACATCAACATTTTTTCCTTTGGAAAATGCATGATTGTTGGACAGTTTTTTGGATAGTCATCCTCAATATACTCCCACATTCCATGGATTCTCTTCATTTCTTTTAATTTAATAATTTCCTCTTGAATCTTTGAGATATTTGCACAAAAAATCAGAATTTTAAATCCCTCAATTGCAATAAAATAATCTCATTTCTCCCTTCACAAAATCAATCCTTGTTCCATGCCTCCCTCATATTGGGAATTCACTTTGTACCCAGGCACCAAAGATAGGGAAAACCCAAAAATGGATCTAAACAAGGTAGGCCTAACTTCCTCTATTTCATAAGAAAGAAATCAGTGTTAATTATCCTTATCCATTAGAGAATCTTGTATCAGTTCTTTAGGAACCACTTCTGCTGCTTGTGAAATACCAGTACTAGCATGATCCTTACCCCTATCAGGATTTATTTCCTTCCACCATAAAAAAACCTATTTATTTTATATTTTTTGGCTCCAAAAATTCTTCCTACTGGAATCCTCATGATGACCATTTAAATAAAAGTAACTGCCTACAAAATTTTTACATCACCTATCATTGGTATGACCAATAACTTAACAATCAAGATAGAGATTAGGTAATCTCTCATATTCCACTCTTAGAGAAATGTCATCATCCAATGAAAAAAATCTATATTATGAACCCAACAATAGATTAGGACAAATTTCACCAGGATTATAGAATAATGAATTTTTTTTTCATACTCAGTGGTATTACACATTTTAATTGGAATTCCAATTGTAGAACCAATGTCAAAAATAATTTTAGGATTCCATGAAATCTATTGAAAACAAAAAATTTTGACCCAGACTTGAGCCTTGAAATTTTTTATTGAAAAAGTGTTGAATAAAAAGTCCCATTATTAAATGAAAACCATACATGGATTTAGTAAAATTGATCCATATCCCCAAAGTTCTTCTCTTCATATCCTCTGATGATAATTTTTTTTCAAAATACTCTAGACCCATAGGAATAGATCTCTAATAAAAACCCCCAATATAGAAGTTAGTTTTCTAACCTAATCATCTATGTTCCAAAATTTTCCTCCACTAGGAAGAACAAGTCTAGAAATAATGAAGTGCTCACAAGGATTAAATCTATTAAGGATAGACTCCCTATTCGCAACCACACAAGAAGTGTCACACTTTTTCACAATCTAGTCACCAGAACCTTTACACAAAGATGTGAAATACCATCGATTGGAAATTACCATAAGGCACCTTCTAGAGTCACTAAGAGCTATAAAATTAATATATGGATCCACTTTAGTAGTACCAGGACAACCCACCCAAGAATTATCCATGGTATTAACATGCATCACAACCTCATCCACCAAGGGATAGTTCTAAAATGCTTTCCATCCTTGAGGAAGATCATTATCATCTGAATATCAGCTTATCACAATCTTCTCTCACACAAATTGAAAATCCTCCTTCACTACGACCACTCCTGATATAGTCTAAGGAACACTCTACTCAGATTCCACCACCAGAACTGGTCACTGATCGGACTCAGTAAAATCTCAGTTTGCACTATTCCTATCTGCCATTTGTGAGTCAGCCCTTATAGATCTAGATCTGTCAATCCCAGCAACCCAAAACATATTTACTATTCATTTAATGTATATTTTGATCCTTTTAATAGCCTTAAGGTAATATTATGTTACTCCCCCCACATTATAGTGTTTATTATATTGTATTATTTTATGAGGTTGAGGTACGGTTTGATTTCCATTGAGTTTCAGCTAAAAAAATTGTAATTTTGGAGGGTTTCCTTCTATTCACAGTTAAGTTTCATGGTTAGAGGGAAACCATGCAACCTATTTTAACAAAGGACCTTATCAGTTCAATTTTAACTACATGTGGTTTTTGAGCATTGGTTTTTCATTGTTAAGTCCAAATTGTGTAAGTATTAGGAGAAAATAATTGGGTTCCCCGGAGTGTCAGAGGCTTGGTGAATGACTTGAACATGGTTATTAAAAATGTGCTATTGGATCTATATTTTTGACAAGGATAGGTGAAATGTTCTATCCAACCATGTGATGCCCAGGGTGAATCATTTGAGGAGTGTCTGGAATAGGAAGTGGCTAGAGTATGTTTAACGCACAGTTTAGAAAACCATACAGCCAAAAAATGTGGGTGATTTTGTTTTAAGAAATTTCCAAAACATGGTTTATACATGGTTTGAAAAACCATGTAGATAAACTGCATGTTCTATATATGTGTTTAAAATTTGGGGAAATTTCAAAATGACCTCTTGGATTAAGATTGTTTCACCCCTCTTTACCCCCACTAGCATTGGACAACCCTTATGAGACCAATGGGGAGCTCCAACATCTTCATCTATTGATTATTTTCATTCCTTTTGTGATTTTAAATTCTTTTTGAGGTATTTAATTGTAACACCATTATATTTTAAAATAATAAAAATATGTTTGATAGTATATATGACACACGACACTAAGCTTAAACGACACATGAAATATATGACCATTATAACCTAAAAATTAAATTGGTGGGTAATAAATAATTTAATAAATGTATATAAATTTCCTCCTCAACATATATGTGTTTATAAATTATTAGAAAAGAAGCAATCAATTTTTAATAAATATATTTTATTCTTTAAAAAATATATTTTCTATAAAAAATGTTTCTATTGATTTTTGTGGGAAAATATTATAATTAATTTATAGAGTCTTTATAAAATATACTTGAAAAAATTAACTTCATTTTTAAAATCATAATATCAAAATTTACTTAAGGTGAAATTTTGGTATTTTTCAGTGAAGAGTGAAAATTCCAATTTATTTAAACGTGTCATTTATTTTCAATAAATTATGTAATTTAAAATAAAAATTATGATTTTAATTTAATTTTAAGTAACATAATTATTATTTAGTAATATTTATTTCAATTAATAACATTTTAATCATATTTATACCAGATTTTAGTATAAGTTTATTTTGGGGCATAAAAACATATTTTTTCTGAAATCTATTTTAAAGTGCATAATGGCTATCAATTTTAGTTAATTAAAGAAACAAATAATTATGAATTAGTTAAATTAAATATATATATTATATACCAATAAATATTAATTTAAATTCATATAATGATTATTACTAGTCATAGAGTTAATATAAAATCATGTTATTCTTGAAAAATACATTTTGTGAAAAACCAATTTTTTCCAGGTCTGCGAGTTTAATTTTTAATTAAATTATGAAAATTATATCAATTGAATTTTCTAAAATTGAATCCATATTTGGATTAAGAATAATTTATATTTCATAATAAGGGAAAATTAATTTTTTTCATAATGAATAGTGAAAACATTAAAAATCTTTTAGCTTGGTTAAGGTGAAAACTGGTTTACCTAAGGGTTAAAATAAAAATATTAGGGTTAACATTATATAAAAACTTATATAAATTATATATTATGGAAATATTTAGACCATATATATTCTAATTTTTGAGAATGATCCATTTTGGATCCTATTAGACTCCTCATGCATTAATCATGTTTTAATGATCACAAATCATATTCAGTCTAATCCTTGTTAACTCTATGTAATGTATCTCACATAAAATGTACAATTGTTTAGTAAAAGATATCCAAATATCTTAAGTGCTATAAACTTATTTTGATTACTGTACACCATCTTTGATTTACTTTATAATGATTTCTTTCTCAAATTATTATGTCTAATCCATTCAATGAATATCACTTCTTAAGTCTGAATACAGATATTTGGCTAAGTCTGAGATACCATGAGTCTTCCACCATTTATATTTTTCTGGAAAAGGAATGAGACAACTTGACCAGACACCGTGACCAAACACTGTGACTAGACACTGTGAACCAGACACCGTGAACCAGACACTGTGACCATGAGACACCATGACCATCTAGACATTGTGACCAACTAGACATCATGACCATTAGACACCACTTTAGGAAGACATCGGTTCAAGGAGGCTCCATTACATGACATATTGTGAATCCATTTATTAATCTATTTTGTTGTTTTTCAATCTAATCTCTAATGGTCATATTTGATGTTTTTAAATGCACTGACATAATTAATGTTTCTTTCTAGACATGTAACCTGATAGTACGAGGTACGAGGTGCAGAATACATTCAACCTGTCTTCTCCAACACATGAACTGCAAGATAAAAGAGTAGTGAGGCCAAGAAAAAACATATACATGAAAGTGAAACAAGCAGGCGTGATCACGACAAACAAGGAACACATTTAGAGTATTTTTTGAAGGAAGTATTGTCACATGAAACTCAACATTGATTCAGAACACACAAAGCATACTTGAATCCCAGAATCATGAACATCTTCGCACTGTTAAACACCATGAAGAACACACACCAATCTTGCTGACTTGTGACACTATGTTTATCATATGAGGACTTGATTTCTACATCTGCTTCATCGTAGAAGTCTAGAGCTGTAAATACTAACACTCAGAGCACTTATAACCTTATCTTATCTTTTCTTCTCTTTTATGTATCATTTTATTAGATTTAAAGAAGTGTGTGTATCTGTATAAAAACACACTCTATCTCCTACATTAAACTGAAGAATACAAGATATACTTTTTCAATTTTTTTTACACTTGTGTATACCCACAGATAAGTGTGGAAGAGGTCCCTATGTTTCCTGGTAGTTTGTACCCACAAAGAACTGTGGAAGAGGTCGTGTGACCTGTACAATCCTATGTACTATTGTTAACCCCGTTCTAGGGTGTGGATCAAGTTTATTTATATAAACTGATTGGTTGCAGGTGATCACCAAGTGGAGTGGATTAGGTCTTGGATTGATACTGAACCACTTGTTTTATATTCATTGTGCGGTTTACTTTAGTTTTATGTTTTTTACTGTTTAATTCAGAATTCACTAAATTCACTTTGATAGTTAATCTTGGATAGAAGTTATCTTTGTTTTTCCTTATTAGAATAGCTTCAAATTTAATATTAATAACCAATATTAAGATTAATGAGAATTAATAAATCTTATAAGAAGTTATTTAAACAGTCAAACTTTTATAACAGTATAACCTTGATTAACTGGGTTGTATTTAAATTTATTGGGGAAACCTTTTAATAATACTTTTTAACCATAAATTTTTATAGATACTCAATTCATCCCCTCTTGAGTAATCTACTCTGACTAACATTTGGTATTAGAGGGTGTTTATTAAGGCTTTGTGTTTAACCTTATTCAACTGTGATTGTAGTTGTACTTTAAAGATCTGTAAATTTCTATTAATTCTAAATTTATAGCTCTTTAAAAGTATTTCATTATTATGGATAATAGATTGGATGGTGATGCAACCAACATACCACCATTATTTAATGGAACCAATTATCCTCAAAGGATAATTAAAATGAAAATGAATTTAGAAAGTATGGGTTTTGAAATTTGGTCTTCAATTATAGATGAATATAAAATTCCTGATACTGATAGAACCACTTGGGATGAACCTACCAAAACTTCCTACAATAATAATTTCAAATCTATGAATGCTTTATATTTTTCTTTAAGAGATGAGGAATTTAATAGAATTTCTGCTTGTAAAACTGCCCATGAAATTTGGGATACCTTGTTTGTTTCAGATGAAGGAACTTCTAGTGTGAAAGAAATGAGACTTAATACTTATACTTTTAAATATGATAACTTTAAAATGAAACCTGATGAGCCTATTTTTGACATGTATATTAGGTTCAATGATATTGTCAACAAAATTATTTCTCTTATAATAGAATTCACTACCAAGGAACAGATCATGAGAATTATTAGATGTCTACCTAACAGATGGAGAGGAACCTCTGTCTCTATTAGAGAGTCAGGTGATATTAGCAAGATAACAGTAAAGTAACCATTGGGAAACTGATGATCTATTAAGAGAAGCTGAAATTCAACATGGAAGAGAAGGATGAACCCAAAAGGAAATCTATTTCATTCAAGACCACCACCTCCAAACACAAAGACAAAGGGAAATTGGAAGCTTCTGTCAAGAGTTCTAGTAGTGAACAATCATCAGCTGAAAATGATGAAGAGATGGATCAATTAGCCATAAGATTTAAAATATTTTACAAAAATAAGAACTTTTTCAGAAATCCTAACATCAAAGGAAAATATGACCAAAAAGGAAGTTGGAATAAGGATTGGAAAATAAGTTACAAGACTAATGAAATTGTTTGCTATGAATATAAGCACAAAGGACATATCAAGGATGACTATCCAAAACTCTAGTACAAAAAGAAATATGAGTACAAGGACAGAAAGTATAAAAAGGCAATGAAAGCATCCTTGACTGCTTTTTAGGACTGTTAAAGTGACTTAGAAACATCACATGATGAACAGGATAACAAAACCAATATGTCTTTTATGACAAACACATTTGAGGTAACACCGGACTCTTCTTTACACAATTCATACTATTCTGGAGATGAGAGTGACTTTGAAAATATGTCTAATGATGAAATGTTTGAATACTATAATATAAATATAGAAACATGTAATGAACTAAAAGATAAATATAAATCTTTGAAGAAACAACATTCTCTTACTATAACTGATAAATCTGAACTCACAACTGAAAAAGAGAAAAATGATCAACTGCTTAAGGAGAAAAATGAATTAAAAATGTCTAATGAGCAATTGAAGAATGACTTAGAAAAGTTTACCAATAGGAAAAATACTCTTACTCAAATTATAGGTAAACAAATTCCCCCTAAATACAATACTAACATTGGTTATCAACTTGGAAAAAGAAATATTGGTAGAACAAACTTTGTTTCTAAATATAGGACATACAACTTTACTCCCAATTCTGAACACAAATCAACTAGTTCAAGTTATGATAAAATTTCTACTGTTTCAAGTTTTTCTGAACCGAATAGAGTTTATTTTTCAAATACTTCACACAATTCTTATTGGAAACCTATAAGGTAGATATGGGTTCCTAAAGCACTTATCACTAATTTTACTGGACCCAAACAAGTATGGGTACCAAAATCTGTTTTTAATTGATAATTTTGTAGGAAAGCTACTTAAAGAGTTCCTATAAAAGTTTATGGTACTTGGATAGTGGGTGTTCAATACACATGACCGAAGAATACTCATGATTCAATAACCTAATGAAAATAGATGGAGGACATGGCACTTTTGGTGAAAATGCCAAAGGGAAGATTATTGGCCTTGGCCAAATCGGTAACCCTAACTCAGTTTTGATTTCTAAAGTACTGTTTGTTGATGGTTTGAAAAATAATCTTATTAGTATCTCATAATTATGTGATAATGGATTTCAGGTTAGATTTTAAAATTATTCTTGTAATGTCTTTAATTCTAAAGAGGAATTAGTGTTTTCTACATTAAAAAATGAAAATGTATATTCTGTTAACTTAGATTATTTAGTTTCTCAAAATGCTTCATGCTTAAGTGTATTTCATAAAGAGTCTTGGATTTGGTATAGGAGACTAGAAAAATTTAATATTCACTCCCTTACAAATCTAACTAGAAATAGATTAGTCAAAGACCTACCCAAACTTGAGTTTCTAAATTATAAAGTGTGTAATCCCAATCAAAAGGGAAAGGAAAAAAATTTCCTTCAAACCAAATAAAGAAGTGTAAACTTCTCAACCTCTCGAACTGGTTCACATGGATTTTTTTGGACCATCTAGAGTTTCTAGTTTAAATGGGAATCACTATGTTTATGTTCTTGTAGGTGACTTTTCTAAATATACTTGGACCTTCTTTTTGGCTTAAAAAAGTGAATCCTTCTCTTACTTTACCAAATATTACAAGTCTGTAGAAAATATTAGTGGACTTAGAATTAAGAAATTAAGAAGTGATCATGGCCATGAGTTTGAAAGTCAAGAGTTTGAATACTTTTTCTCACAAAATGTCTATAGTCACAATTTCTCTGCCCCTATAACACCTCAAAAAATGGAGTTGTAGAAAGAAGAAATAGAACCCTGCAAGAGATTTCTAGAACATTGCATAGTGAATATGACCTACCTATTTATTTTTGGGCTGAAGCTATAAATACAACATGCTACACAATAAATAGAGTATTGACTAGACCTATTCCTAAAATAACTTATTATGAGTTATGGAACAATCAAAAACCCAGTGTTAGATAGTTCAATGTTTTTGGTTACAAAGTCTATATCCTTAATACTAAGGACAATCTTGAAAAATTTGCATCCAAAAGTGATGAAGGAATATTTTTAGGATTTTTAATTTCTAGTAAAACCTATAGAGTTTTCAATAAAAGAACTAAATGTGTGGAAGAATATGTCCATGTAAAATTTGATGAAACAGATCCACACGAGCCTAAAACCATTCTAGAGAACCTGTAGGATGATGTATCAAATATGGACATTAATTCAAAATCCTCAAACCATCCTGTCGAAGAATCTGTAAAAACTTCCAGTTCTAGAAATTCCTTATACTATAGTCACAATGAACCTGAACCTATCTATGAACCTAAAATCAATAGTCATTCCTTTTCAAGAAATTTTAGAACTCGTAAGAACCATACCTTAGATGCTGTTGTAAGAGACTTAGATAAGGGAAATCAAACTAGAGATTCTCTTAGAAATCAGGTTGAACATCAAGTATTATTGTCACAACTTGAACCTCAAAACATTAATGATGCTATCAATGATGAATTTTGGGTGATTACTATGCAAGAAAAACTTAATCAGTTTGAAAGGAACAAAGTTTGAAAACTTGTCGAAATACCCATGGACACATTCACCATAGGCACTAAATGGGTGTTTAGAAAAAAAGTAGATGAAGATGGTAACATAGTTAGAAACAAGGATAGATTGGTTTCACAAGGCTATAATCAATAATAGGGAATTGACTATAAGGTGTCCTTTTCACCAGTAGCTAGACTTGAAGTTATCAGAATTCTACTTCCTTATGCTACACATCTGAATTTCAAACTACATAAAATGGATTTTAAGAGTGCATTCCAAAATGGGTATATAACAGAGGATGTCATTTTTTAGAAACCTCTTGATTTTACAAATCCTCATTTTCCAAATCATATTTTTAAATTATCTTAAGCTTTATATGGTTTAAAAGAAGCTCTGAGAGCCTGGTATGGTTTGCTGAGTAATTTTCTTATTTCCAATGGTTTTACAAAAGGAATAGCTGATCCTACCCTCTTTATAAAATGAATTTATAATGATGTTTTAGTTGTTAAAATCTATGTAGATGACATTATCTTTGGATCTTCAAGAAACTCTTTATGTATTGATTTTTCTAAAATGATGCAAAATGATTTTGAAATGAGTTTAATGGGTGAACTAAAATTCTTTCTTGGATTTAAAATCTTTCAAAACAATGATGGTATTATTTTAAATCAAAGTAAATACACTAGATATCATCTAAAACGTTTTTAATTGGACATCACTAAAAGTTGTGACCCCCCAATGAGTACCAATGAGTACCACTTGTAAGTTGGATCTTGATGAAGATGGAAAATCTGTTGATCAAACCACTTACAGAGGAATGATTGAAAGTTTACTCTACTTAAATGCTAGTCTACCTGATATTATGTTTAGTGTGTTTATGTGTGCTCATTTTCAAGAAAATACTAAGGAAAATCATTTAAATGTTGTAAAGAGAATTTTTAAATACCTCAAGAATACACCCAATCTAGGACTATTCTGTCCTAGAGGTAAATAATTTGAATTAGTTAGTTATTATGATGCTGACTTTGGTGGCTGTAAGTTAGATAGAAAACTCACCTATAGAACATGTCACTTTTTAGGTAAGTCACTAGTATCATGGTGTAGTAGGAAACAAAATTCTGTTGCATTATCTACCGCAGAAGCTGAATATATACCTGCTGGTAGTTTTCTGTGCAGATATTTTGTGGATGAAACAAACTTTACTAGATTATAGATATCAATTCGGTCATGTACCTATAAATCGTGACAACACAAGTGCTATTAATATCTCGAAAAATCCTATTTCACACTCTAGGACAAAGCATATTGATGTATGACATCACTTTTGGAGAGATCAGTTTCAAAAAGGTGATATCACTTTGGAATTCAATAGAAATGAATATCATATTACTGATATATTAACCAAACCATTAAATTCTGAAATAATAGACTATATCACACATGAACTAGGAATGATAAACCGTAAGTTAATATCTTACTATTTAATATCTTACTGTTTAATATCTTACTGTTTAATATCTTACTGTTTAATATGTTACTATTTTATATCTTACTGTTTCATATCTTAATATTTTATATCTTACTATTTCAAGTTTACGGTCTCACATTTAGTATTTCTTGGTTACTATCTAACACTTACTGTCTCTAACAGTACGGTCGCACGGTCTAGAAATCACACTCATTATGGTCTCCTTGTAAACACCTGCTTTCGTCTCACTGTGAGAGTCAGTTATTGTCTCACCGTGAACACCTGTTATTGTCTCACCGTAAGAACGCTTTGTTATTTGATTTATAAATTAGAATCGGTATCGCGGTGATTACTTATTTTATCATTTTGGTTTCCCGCGCTTTTGTTTTTGTGATGATTGGAATTTCTAAATGATAAAATAAAATAAGTTTTACTCATTCTTCACTTGAACAACCTTATATTCTCTAAAACTGTAACCCTTATTCAACCCTTCAACCCTTCTCTTTATCAAACCTTCGGTGAATGCCCAGGATGAAACGTTCTTCGTCATTGTCTCCTGAGAAACATAGTTCAAAGAAGAAAAATATCACACATAATTTAACAATCGAGGGTCCTCTGAATCCAAATCTGGTGAACTGAAATGTTATACTTGAGAATGAGATATGCCCTAAGTGTCTTCTATCAAGTTAGTCTCTAGTTTTTAAAGTATTAAAAGAGAAAGGCTAGTTAGATTGGTTTTAAAAGGAAGATAGACCTATCTACCCGAAGCTAGTTTCACAATTTTATCAGTTTGTACAGTTTTCATTTGATTTAAAAAGTGGCTATGTTGCAAGGAGTTAGATAAATGTATAGAGATGCATATTTTCTTCAAGGTTATGGGATGAATGCCTTAGGATACCTCATGAAGGTATTTGTGAAGATTACCAGAGAGGTCCTCCACCTCTAAGTGAATTATTTTTTTTGGAAGATGCCTTAAAAATTTTAACTAGAAATGGCACTAAGAGGAGAAACATCACTGTTGAACTGGATAGAGAATCTAGACTTCTATTTAAGTTTATTCAAAAACTTGATTAGACCCAAAAATGTGATTTTTCTGTACTTAAATATCAGGATATATTTTTTATTCATCTCATGAAAAATGGACATAAGATCAATATTTGTAAGTATGTCATACACCATATGTGTGAATTGATCAAGACCACAACCAAGTCAACCTCCCTATTCTATTCTCGTCTTATCTCAGCCATGTTACATACCAAAGGATTGGTTGGAACAAATGAAGAAGTTATCAAGGATCATGAGTTTTGTCTTTCAAAAGTTATTATAAATATGATGAAGATCAATTGAGATACTTTCAAAAAGGAATGGGTGGAAGACAATGATAGTATCTATGAAAAGTTCAATCTAGTAGAACATCCTTCAAGACATAAAGGTATTTATGATTCTGGTTTGGAACCCGATGAATTTGTTGAGTATTCAGAAGAAGAAGAAGAAGAGGTTGTTGTGCCTCTCAGAGAAACTGTTTTTGATGAGGAAGACAATACTCCTGCTTCTCAAGTAGTAATTGATAAGGAAATCCCTGCTCCTAAAGATGTTGCTGATCTAGAAGATCAACCAGAAGTTGAAAAAGAATCTATTTCTAAATAAACCAAAAAGGATTTTGTGGAAGAACTTATAGAAGAATAAATTTCTATTATGCAAGAGGATGACCTTGAGGAACTCCCAGTGGAACAATCTATTCCTGAACTCATTATTTTTACTAAAGAGAGAATGGAAAAAGCCTTTCAATTGGATTGAAAGGAAATGATTGAAGAAGAAAGAGATGAACTCATGGAAATAAATCAAGGTCCAAAGTCTATGAGTCCTGATAATGATGCGCCTATTGAGGGGGAGAAACCTCCCAATCTGGAATCTGCTGTAGTGCTAAATCTGATTGATCCATCATAGTGGACACTTGGTATAAATTTCCCAGTTATTTTGATGTGAACGACTCATAGGTAGTCTCAATCAAAAGTATTGACCTTTCTATTATGTTTCAATTGAAAATGTAATCTGCTCCTAAAGCTATAACTTCAAAATAATCTGAGCTTGTCTCAGATTCTATCTCTAAGCCTTCACCAGAACCTCTAACTTTGGTGAGTAAAGATTACCTGAAAGAATTTTGAGAAACCATTTTGGCTGGGGTTGAAAAAATCCTGAATACCCAACCAACTCCTATAAAAAATCTAAGTGAGATAGATGCCTCACTATTGTTGGAAAAAGTCATTTGGCAGATTCAACCCAAAATGCTTCATGAGATTCAAGAAGGCAGAGTTGAGAAAAAACTGCTTAGTGATGAAGTACAGACTCTAAGAGGTATGGTTGAGGAAATGCAGAAAGTGCTGAATTCGAGATCCGAGCTTGCCTCTCATCCTGTAGAGACTATTGTTCCTCAAAACCCAGTTATGTTTTTTTGGAAAAGGAATGAGACACCGTGACCAGACACCATGACCAAACACTATGACAAGACACCGTGACCAGTCACTGTGAACCAGACACCGTGAACCAGACACTGTGAACCATGAGACACCGTGACCATATAGAAACCGTGACCAACCAGACACCATGATCATGATACATCGCTTTAAGAAGACACCGGTTCAAGGAGACACTGTTCCATGACATACTGTGACACCGTTTCTTAATCTGTTTTGTCGTTTTTCAATTTAATCTCTAACGGTCATATTTGAAGTTTTTAAATGCACTAACATAATTAATGTTTCTTTGTAGAAATTTCACCTGATAGTAAGAGGTGCAGAATACATGAAACCTGTCATCTCCAACACATGCACTCCAAGATAAAAGAGTAGTGTGGCCCATAAACAAAACATACATGAAAGTGAAACAAGAGGACATGAGCATGACAACAAAGAACACATTCAGAGCATTTTTTGAATTAAGGATTGTCACATGAAACTCGACACTGCTGCAGAACACACGAAGCATACTTGAATCCCAGAATCAAGAACATCTTCACACTATCAAATACCATGAAGAACACATGAAAATATTGCTAACCTGCGATACTCTATTTACCATAAGAGGACTTGATTTCTGCATTTTCTTCATCCTAAAAGTCCAGAACTCTAAAGACTAACACTTAGAGCACTTCTAAACTTATATTATCTTTTCTAATTTGTTTTTTATAATTTTATTAGCTTTCGAGTAGTGTGTGTATATATATAACAACACACTATATATCCTGAATTAAAATTAAGGATACAAGATATCCGTTCTCAAGCATCATTTTACACTTGTGTATACCCACAGATAAGTATGGAAGATGTCCCTATGTGTCCTGGTAGTTTGTACCCATGAAGAACTGTATAAGAGGTCATATGACCTGGAAAGTCTTGTATATTGTTGTTAACCCTGACCCATGGTGTGGATCAAGTTTATTTATATAAACTGCTTGGTGGCAGGTGATCACCAAGTGGAGTGGATTAGGTCTAGACTTGAGATTGAACCACTTGTTTTATATCCACTGTGCTATTTACTTTAGTTTTCTCTACTTTACTATTTAATTCAGAATTCACCAAATTAACTTTGAAAGCTAATCTTGGAAAGAAGTTATCATTGTTTTTCCTTATTATAATAGCTTCAAAAGAAATATTAATAACCAATATTAATATTAATGAGAATTAATAAATCTTGTAAGAAGTTATTTAAAAGTAAAACTTTTATAATAGTATAACCTTGATTAACTAGGTTGTATTTAAATTTATTGGGGAAACCTTTGAAGAATAATTTTTAACCAGAAATTTTTATAGAGACTCATTTCAACCCCCTCTTGTGTAATCTACTCTGACCAACAGATCATGCTGGAATGTGTAAAATGTGGGTATGACGTTTTCTTTTTAAAAATTCCAAGTGTGTCCTCTCCCCTACTTATAAAAGGTCACCCACTCTACTCTACTATTCACACTTAAAGATCTTTTTGGTTCAAATAATACCTGCCCAAATCCCTTACTTAATTCCTTACCCATTTCATTGAGGCATTTTTTTGATCATAAAACCAATCTTGGAAGGCTTTATGTATAATCCTAAAGAGGTAGTACGAAGAAGAGGTATCATTATTAACCAAGAGTTTTTGTTTTTTTAATATTAATCTGTTAAATATTTTTCAAACATGATTATATAATAACATTAGTATCCACCATATACTAATATGTTATTATGTTAATGTAATAACCTACATTCATATCCTCTTCTATCAAATGGTAAACAAAACCATCGTTCATGTGTTCAGTGGACTAACGCCTTGTAAACCGATGTAATACATTTTCCATAATCAACTCTAAAGGATTTTAATGATGATGGATTTAATATTTATATATTATATTCATGAAATATTAATAATTATTTAAAAAATATTGATCATATACTTTCTTAACTTACCATCCATTAAAAAATGATAACATCGTTCGTGTGTACATCGGACTGCCACCTCATGAAGAAATGTAATTTGTTTTATATTACTAAATCACATGGACGGTATATTGAAGTGTATTTAAATAATTTATATTATATTTATTATATAATTATAATTATTTAAATATAAAATATTACTTAACTTATTTCTATAATGATCCTTGAAATTGGAAATGTTGCTCAAGTGTACGTATGACTTACCGTCTCCACGGCTATAATGTTGTTCATTTTTCATATAAATTATTCATGGTTGGATTAAAAAGGTAATTTATGTATTAAAATTATAATTATTTCATGATTATTATTTTAGTGATTAAGGAGAAATGACCCCTTTTACTACGGTTAACATACTGAAGTCGTTTCGAAAATATGGACTGAACGTCCTCAAAACACTCAATGTGGAATTAATTGATTAAGTATTTAAATATGTTATTAAAATAAATAAGATAAATGATTTAAAAATATTGTAATACATGTAAAAAAGGTTTTTAAGAAATTAAATAATTGATATAATCTTATTATATCAGATGGAAAGTCTAGATTCGAGGTAAGGGATTCAGTCTCAATTTCCTTTCATTGAGGCATATTTTAATGTTATGAACCTAATTTAATTTATATGGTGTATATACTTACCATTTGACATGTAATATAATGACTTTAATTTGAATTATTTCATCAAATGGGATTTTACTTGAAAGTTTCCAATTGGTAAAGAATTTCATAACTTAATTTATTTTCATTAAGTTATATTACTTACATATTATATTTGATATTACAAGATTACATGTGTAATGAATTTTAATTACCTTATATTGTATTTATAAGTTTTTTATTTGAGTTTTCATTTTATACACAAAATATATTCATTGAATAATTTTCACTTTAATGCTACAATCTTTGTAAGGGATATTCGTCTCAAATTCCGTATCCGTAGGACATACATTTAATGATATACACATATATTATTTTATGAGGTGAATATAATGACCCACTTCCAGGTTATATCATGAATATCCTTATAATCATGATACTTAAAGTTTTATTTTAAGTTATTATTTCATGGGAATTATGATTGAAAAATTAATAAAGTGGGAAAGGCTTTATGACACAATATCCCTTATTTTCAGGATTGTTTATGTCCAGGGTTCCTTTAGAGGAAATAATATGATATTATTTTATTGAATGAAATATATTTTATCATATTCTAGTTTTGAATTCCATTTACATGTTTAATTTAAAATTTCCCCTTATTTTTTAAAGAAACATCTATGAAGTTTCCTTTAAGTGACACTGATCTTGTATCTTCTTATAGATGAGAAATGTTTCTATTTCATATCTATATTCTCTAAAATGTATTAAAAATTGTTCTTTTATAAACATAAATGATTCAATAAGTTTTTTTTAAAAGATATTTGACATTATTTTAAATATTTTTAAAAGTAAAATTCTTAACATTATTCAAATGGGTCTCTTTTTACTCCCTTTACAAAATATTTAAAAACAATGTTTATTTTTAACACATTGAACTAATTTTTCCACCACAATGTAAATTATTTTATTTAAATATTACATTATAATTTTACATTTTTTATTTTAAAAGAAAATTATTTTCATAATATTTAGTGATTTTTAATTTTTTAAAAGTAAATTTCAATGTGAAATTGTTATTTTTTTCAAGAATGTTTTTAATGACCTTTTAATGTTATTTACATCATCAATGTTGACAACCATTGATGTTAATCATGATCCAATAGGGATATTTTGTAATGATACCATCATCATTATTTATATGAATAGATTATGATTGTTTCAAAGATATTATCATGAAACCTATTCTATTTTCATAGGTTAATCAAGTTATGAAAAGAATAATTGGCGTTTATATGAGTTTTATGATGAGATGTAATATTTACGAACTTTAATTATTTTATAGTTCATAATTTTTTTAAAAAAGGGTTGAACCCCATTATAGATCACGAGTGAGCACAATAAATATTATATGATGGGTTGAGACCCATTACAGCTCAATATATGACAGGTTGAGCCCCATTATATCTCACGTATAATGGGTTGAGTCCCATTATAGCTCATGATACAATGGGTGAGCCCCATTATAGCTCTAAAATGAATTATGTAATGATTATGTTCTTCAGATAATTATATTTGAAGTTGGATGTATGGTTATTCCAATTTTTAATGGTTCTATGAAGATAATATTCCAACATACCAACACATGTTATTTATACTTTCTATGGCTTATAAATGTTTACATGGATAAATATTGACATAAAATGGATCATGATTATTGATTATTATGACTCTTTACTTTGATAAAGATTTATTCCATGTTTCATGATTGATGATCCAAGTATTGATGGGTATAATTTCTATTATTTTATTCTCATGCACTTTGATTATGTCATCTTACCATTTTGCTCAAATTTTTCTAACTAATGAAATTTAGTTGTTATTTTGTATTTTTAACCTTACTGACCATTTGATCTCACCCATTTTATGTTTCCTTTTCCATTGGATGTCAAGAATGATGTAAAATTATTTATTTATATAAGGGGTTAATATGGATGATGATGATGACCTAATATGAAATATGAAAATATGGGTATAGTGGGAAAAATATTCGCTTGCGGTCATGAGTATTTTTTTATTTAAGAGTTTTTTCTATTTGTATAAAACTCTAAAACTAAATCATTATTAGGTATTTAAGTGATCCAATTATTAATTTTTCTAGAATTTTGGGATGGAAAATAATTAATTCACATTTATCGGTATCAAGATAGAAATGTGAAGATAATGTTTTTAGCATTAGATTTGAGAATGAGGGTCTGGGGCTATTATTGTTGATAACAAAGTAGGGTGTAGGTAAATTTTAAGGTTAGGATGTTTTCATGTGAGATTATCTAAATATTTATGAATTCCATCATGAGTTTTCAATATTAAGGTTATTCATGAGTTCTAAGTCATAGAAACCCATTTTGAGGTTTTATGTAAATAAATTTTGTGGTGAATAATGAAATTTTGGGATACGTTTTATTAGATTGAGGTATATGTAACACATAGATTTAATGTGGAGTATTATTTGAGGAATAATAACATTACTTTTTTGGACATAAGTTTAATTTTATTAGTAAAGTTAAGGGTATATCATATCTTTGATGATGAGTTAATTATGGGTTATTACAATTTGGGAAAATATGATATATCTAAACTTGGGATTGAAAATTGATTTGGTGACTATGTGACTAATGAATAAGTTTATTTTTTTTGGGAAAAGTAAATTATTAAGGTAAAAAACATTAAGGCATTTTATTTAAGGAATAATGGGTTAATTATCTTTTGGAATCATATATGATTTTACTATTTCTTTTTGGTGATTCATTTAATTATGGAAATGATTAGTATATGTTAGAGATTATATGATTAATTAATATACATTTTTGGTATGAGACTTTAAAGGTGATTAGTGTTATTTAGTGATAATTATTAAATCAAACTTGGAAGAATATGTGATCAAACCCTTTTAATCTTTTGGTTTAAATAATTTTAAAGAAAGGTATTTATGGAATGATTTAGTGTGAAATTTGGGTATTACAGTTTAATTTTTGAGATTAATGATATAATGGTTTATTGATTTTGGGAATTATATTAACTTCTACAAACCATTTTTGTTTTTGTTAAATTATATATATAGTATGAGTATCTTATTATCCTTTTGGGGATTACGTGTTCCATTAGAATTTTATTTTAGTTCTCCATGAATGAAAAATTCCTCTTGAATACTCATTGTTTGGAGAAAAATATGATATTGTGGTGGAAACAGATTAAAGGATGAAATTATAATCACCATGTAAGTATATTTCCAAATGATCTTAATCTATATATTAAAGATATTACTAAATTATAGGAAAAGGATAATGACTCAATTTTTTCTTATTATAATCATTTCTGATGAAATTGATAGTCTTTTTTCACAAATCTTTGGTTTATGGTTTTGTGATCATTAAATTTCGCATGATCATTCAATTTCTTGTGAAAAATTATCTCTGTCACTCTCCATTATTATTTGGAAAGTATGAAATTCTTCCATGTCAATATTTTTACTTCTCACTAATATTTTCCTATTTGGGAACCTAGTTATGTGTTATTCGAGGTGACCTTCATATTTTATTTTCCCTTATTTGAAAAGGAAGTTTTATTAACCCATTTTACAATTTGAGGTTTCAAGAAAGGTATTTTAAAATGTAAAATTTATAATTACTAAGATAAATTTCAAATTGTGAAGATTAAATTTATCATGGTTGGAATAATGTAACACCCCAAGATCTTAAAATAATAACATTATGTTCGATAGCGTATACGACATTCAACACCAAGTTTAAATGACCCATGAAATACATAGACGTCATAACCTAGATGTTAAATAACATGGTACAAATAGTATTAAATAATTCATAAAAAATAAAAATATAAATTTATTACTCAAAATATATTTATTTATAAATTATTAGGATATAAAAAATCACTTTTTAATAAATACATTTAATCCTTAAAAAAACACATTTTCTAAAAAACTGATTATTATTATTTTTTAAAATATTATTGTTAATTTATAGACTTATGAAAATTTATTTTATAAAATAAAATTAATTTTTTAAATCATATTATAAAAATTAACTTAGAGTAAAATTTTGGGATTTTTTAGAAAATAATGATTTTTCATTAAAAAGTGAAAAATACTGATTTTTGTAAATATGTCATTTATTTTACATTAATTAAGTAATTTAAAAGTACCATTACTATATGTATTTGATTTAAATTAATATAATTATTATTTATTAATATTAAATATAATAAATTACATTTGAATAATCTTTATACTAGATTTTAGTATAAGTTTATTTTTAGGATTAAAAACGCATTTTTCTAAAAACTATTTTAAAGTACATAATGGTTATTAATATTAATTAAATAAAGAAAACCATAATTAGGAATGGTTTAAATTAAATTTAAAGATTATATATTTATAATTATTAAGTTAAATTCATATAATGATGATTACTAGTCATAATGTTAATATAAAATCTTCTTATGCTTGAAAAATTGGTTTATTGGAAAACATATTTTTTATCATGTCTGGAGGTTTAATTTTATGTTAAATTATGAAAATTTTATAAATTAAATTTGGTAAAATATATTTTAAAATTATAAAAAGAATAATTTTTATCTTATAATAAGTGCAACCTAATTTTAGTCATAATGAATAGTAAAAATAGTAAAAATCTTTTACCTCGATTAAGATGAAAACAGGTTTACCGGGTGGTTAGACTAAAAATATAAGGGTTAAAATGACCTAATTTTTTTTATAAATTCCATTTTATGGACATATTTTGAAATTATGGAATATAATATTTTTTAATGATCCATTTTTTTATCCTTTTAGGATGTGTAAATTGTGTGCATGACTTTTTCTTTTAAAAAAATTACAAGTGTATCATCTTCCCCACTTATATAAGGCCACCTTCACTCCTCTCCTATTCACACTTCCAAATACTTTTTGTTCAGACAATAACTAAACATTTAAATTAATTAATTCCATTATACACGCTAGACTCATTCTTTGATCATACAACAAATATTAGAAGGCTTTAGGTATAATCATAAAGAGGTGGTATGAATATGAGGTATCATTCTTAAGTAAGAGTTTTTTTTGTTTCTTATTATAACTCCTTAAAATATTCTTGAAACATGGTGATATAATAACATAATTATTTAAAATATAATGATATGTTTTTATGTTATTGTTATAGCCTATATATATCTCCTCTTCCATAAAATTGAAAACGAATCTATCGTTTGTGTGTGCGGTGGACTACAGCCTCACGAACTAATCTAATTAATTTTACATAATCATATCTCACCAATGATCATGGTGATAGATTTAATTTTTATATATTATATTCATGAAATGTTAATAATTCTGTATAATTAATATACCATTTACTTTATTACCTTACAATCCATTGAAAAATGATAAGGTCTTTCGTGTGTTCGGCAGACTACCGCCTCACGAAGAAATGTGATTCATTTTTTTTATCATCGCATCACTTAAATGGTATATGTAAGTTTATTTGGAGAAATAAAATTATCTTTATGATATAATTATAATTATTTTAGGTTAAAAAAATACTTACCCTTTTTCCATAATTATTGTTGAAAAATGGAAACATTGATTATGCGTACGTACATTATTCTATCATTATGGTTATAAAATAGTTAATTTTTCAAAACCATTATTAATGGTTGTTTTTAAAGGTATAATTATGTAATTATTATTATTATATATATGATTTTAAAATTAACTCTTTGGGCATGATCAACATACCGAAGCCGTTTTGAAAATAGGGACTGAATATCCTTAAAACACCAAACGTGGACTTAACTGATTAAGTATTAAAATAAACAAAATAAATAATTAAATTATAAGATATCAAACCTTTAAAATGTTATTAATAAATAAAATAATTTATATAATCTTTTTATACAGGAGTTAAAGGTCATACATGGAAAGTCTGAACTCGAGGTAAGAGATTCTGTCTCAATTTCTTTTCACTAGGACATATTTTAATGTTATGAAATTATTTTATTTTACATGTAGTATATACTACCCAATTTTCATGTAATATCATGATTATTTCAAAATTAATGTTATTTTAATTATTTAATTTGAATTATATCATCCAAGGGTATTTGAATTGAAAGTTACCAAGTGGTAAAGAATTTCATAACTCAATTTCTTTGCATTGAGGCATATTGCTTCTTCATTGTATTTCATATTATAAGATTATGTGTGTAATTAATTTTGATGAAATTATTCTATATTTATAATTGTTTTATGTGTATTTAAATTTGATATAGATAATAGATTCATTAATTAATTCTCACTTCAATGTTATGATATTTGTAAGGGTTATTTGTCTCAAATTCCTTTTCTTTGGGAAACATGTTTAATGATATGCACATATATTATTTTATGATGTGTATATAATACCCATTTTACATGTTATTTCATGATTATACTTATGTTCATGAAACTTAATGTTTCATTTGAATTTATTCTTTCATGGTGCTTATGATTTCAAAGTTAACAAAGTGGAAAAGGATTTATGTTACTGTCTCCTTTATTTTCAGTATTATTTATGTTCAAGGTTCCTTTGGAAGAAATTATATTCTATAATATTTTTGAAACTCTTATATTTTATTCAATTTTTGTAATTAATTTGGTTTACATATTTAATTTCCATTTCCTCACTTATTGATTTAGAAAACATGAAGGATGTTGCTTGTAAGTGATAACGATCTTGTACCTTCTTTTAGATCAGGAAAATTTCTCTTTCATATTAATGTTTTCTGAAATGGTTTAAAAATATATTTTATAAATAAAAAATTCTTCGTAAATATATTTTACATGTTATTTGACCCTATTTTAAATATTTTTAAATGTAAATTTCTTAATATTTTCCAAATGGTATACTTTTGACTCCCTTTACAAAACGTTTGAAAAGAATATTTATTTTTAACATCTTGAACTAATTTTATTTATTTCATATAAAATTATTTTATTTAAATATTCCTTTATAATTTTAAAAATTTATTTTCCAATAAAATGGGTTTCACAATATATTTTTGAATTTTATCTTTTAAATGTAATTTTTAAAGTGAAAAGGTTATTTTTTTCAAGAATGATTTTAATGACCTTTTAATGGAATTTAATTTCATCAACATCAATGACCCTTGATGTTACTCATTATCCAAGATGGATATTTTGAAATGATACTATATCCATTATTTATTTAGATGTATTATTACTATTTCAAAGAAATTTTCATGGAACCCATTCTGTTCCCATGGGCTAATCAAGTTAAAAAAAAATAATGGAGTTTTATGATGCAATTCTAGATCCATATACTTTATTTATGTTATGGTTATTGGAAATTATTTATAAAGTTTTGAGCCCCATTATAGCTCATAGGTGATCCTTATACAACTTATACATTAATTTGAGCCCCATTATAGCTCAAGATATGATGGGTTGCGACCCATTATAGATCAATACATGATAGGTTGAGCCCCATTATAGCTCATGATATGATGGTTGAGCCCCATTATAGATATCCAATGGATTTGATAATGTTTATTTTTTCTAAATAATTATATTGGAAGTCATACACATGGTTATTAAAATTTGTAAAGGTTCTATGAAGATAATGTTTGAAGATACCAACATTTTTTCATTATTCTTTCTATGGGTAATAAATATTTCTTTTGATCAATATTGACATTACATGACTCATGTTTATTAATTATTATAGATCTTTAATTTGTTAAGTATTTATTCCATGTTTTATGAATTATGATCCAGGTATTTATGGGTATGATTTATCTTATGAAATTCTCATGCACTTTTATTATGTCATCATACCTTTATGCTCATATTTTTCTCACTCATTATATTCATTTGTTAATACTTATATTTACAATAAATATGAATTTTAGATCACCCTTATTAGGTTTTCTATCCCCAAATTATCAATAATGATTATAAATGAATTATTAAGGAATGGTTTCATATTTCAGATGATGATGACCTATTATGAAATATTAAAAGATGGGTATAGTGGAAAAATACTCTCCTGAGGTAATGGGTATTATTTATGTAAGATTTTGTCATAATTCTATAAAAATCTAAACCTAAATGTCATTGGGTATATAAGTGACCTAATTTTCCTTTAGTTATATGTTTTGGATGAAAACATTAGGTCACATTTATTTGTATTAATCCATAAATGTAATGATTATGTTTTTAACACCAGATCCAAAAGTGTGGGTTCATAGCTATTATATTCTTCCTCTCTTATCTTTTTCTTTCTTCCTCTCCACCTTTTATCTTTATTTTTATTTATCCCATGAACCCTAGATATATTGTGGTCAATTTTAGGGTTCTAGGTGGATCTAATTTTGGGTTTTTTTGGTGTCTAGGTTTTTCTATATGCTGTTTATATCCCTATTGGTGTGTTTTCAGTTGATGGTGACACATTTGGAGCATATCAACTTAGTTTCTAATACTTATAAGGAAATGTTACTATGAAATTCTTTCATTTTGGAATTCAAAGTGTTCTTGTATTTTATAAATTCCCTTTCTATGAAATTATGATTATATGTGATATCCTTTTATGGATTAAAAACCATATCATTTTATTTTGAGATTGGCATAAATGGGTTCTATTAAAAATTATGTGTTTGAATGTTTGAAATGGAATGTTTTATTATGATAATATTTTTTTAAATTCCTGATGGTATTTTCGAAATGGTTTTATGATATGTATGGGATATCAAATCAATTTTAGTTTTAAAGGTTTGAAAACTATGTTATAAAGGGAATTTTTCTTTAAAGTGAGGTGTTGAACTCAAATTGTTTTATAAATTGTTTTTAATGAAGTTCAAATGATGATTTGGAATGTGTGTGTGGTTTCCCCCTTGTGAAAATTATTTGATGGATATTTTGATATTTATTTTATTTAAATAAAGTTCTATGAACTTTTTTATTTCAAATAAGGAGGCCCTTGTTTTAAGTATGACTTTGATTTTTTTTAAAAAGTGCAGATGATTTTCATTATTTTAGTAAGAAATTCATCAAGTGGTGTTTTTTAAAATGTGATGGGGATTGTAATTATGATTCGTGTTTTTGTATGAAAGGATAAGTTAGTACCTTGGTTTTAAAATGTTGTATGTGAATATCACCCATTGATTGACCTTTTTTTGTTTCCCCCTTGTGTGGTTTATTTATCATTATGTGATGCCTATGCTCCATTTGTGTGGGAATGTGAATGTTTATGTTGTAGTCACACTTTATATATTGGAACATTCATTTTTGGGTATTAGGGGTGAGGACAACAATATTTATTTCTTATGTGTTAGACTTGGGTTGCATGTTCTTTCACGTCACTCCCTTATTGGTCATGGGAAACCATGTACTAAGTGAGAGACCTTTCTTATTACGCTAGTTTGTTCACACATTGTTAATGTCCCTCCAGTCATGATAGAAGCAAAGGGTTTATAGGTAGGTTTGTGTTTTTAATGAGGTTTATGTGTGATAATTGGATTAATTATGGTTCGGAATTCAACATATGATGGTTTCTAGTTCATGGGCAAGTATACCATTTTACAGTTAGATTCTTCACACATTAGGATCCTAGGGTAGAGCTTATGAAACATTTGATTTTTGGGTTAATTATTGACTGATGGGAGATTTATCTAGTGCTTATTTGATCATTTCTCCTACTTCTATTTTATGGTACATTTTCTTTTTTATACTAATATATGACTTTTGATATATATATATATATATTTATGTTGTCTGTCTTGTTGTGCTTAAACCATGTGTGTGTGTTGGGTTGTTGATAAGTGTATTTTATGCATATATTTTTGAGTGTTTTAGTATATTGATTTGTGTATTTAATTTAATAATATTTCCAAGTTTCAATAAATTTTACTTGTTTTATGTTTTATGTTTTATGGTAGGAAAAATCGATTATGTGAAAAAGGAATGAAAAACTATGAAAAAATGAGCTTAAATACACTTCACGCCAAGAGCCAAGTAAAGTGGCATGACACTTGAATTTTGAAGTTGAAGAGGAGTTGGAAATTCTAGAGAAGATCAACTACATGATGTGTACATTCAGTACACGACATGTAGTTTTAGACTGTGACAAGGTGAAGACTGTTTAGAACAATCCATGATGAGAATACATTCTATGAATGACCTGTACATGTCATGTACCTTTAGTACATGACATGAAAGATTCCAAAGTTCCAAATTAATGAATGAGATTTGTGTAAGAGTGATGTAGATGTGGAGGATAAAACGCACCATGATTACCTGACATATACCGTCAGTACACGTCACGACCAAATTCAAATAGTCAAAACAACATCTATGGATTCAACGCGACGAAGGAAAAACTATATTTGGAGTACACAACGAATACCCTAGGTACAAGTCATGATGACGACGACATGCAGAGAAAATGAAGGTGATGTAGACCGCAAGTTTGGATGGAATTCACCTATAAAAGATACCCTATGCCACAACATTTGGAGAATTACGGACAGAGATCAATGCTAGAAACCTACCAAAAAAGGTTCACCTATCACCACCACTATTTCCATAGGATTTTCCTTTCTTATTTCTCTACAACCACTCATGTCTAGTATGAGCGGGTAATTTCTTTGTGTTGAGGAAAGAATGAAGAAGGGGGATTGTATGTAAAAAGTATTTATAATTAATTATAATTAATTTCGGGATTTCTTATTTACTCTTCAATTATATCCACTTTCCCAATTCTTCTTGCATAACCATTTAAGTGGGGTTCAAAATTGGGTTTAATTTATTTCATTGCGCATGAAAACTACCTATATTGAATAAATTTGTTTTATATGTGATCTAGGGATTATAATTTCACCATGACCATTGAGTTTTTATTTTACCTATGTTTAAACTAAGTTTCAAATTCCCCATCCCTTACAACCCGAAGTACCAGTCCATGAGAAAAGGGGGGTTTTGGATGCAATGCGTTTTTCATGACCATTGGACTTGCTAGGACTTGATTTTGACGACTGCATGATTGTTAATTAATTATTTTTTACCTTGTTATCTCATGAACCTAGAATCATGGCTGCCAAAAACCCTCTTTATATTGTCTTCTCACCCATTACTCACCTATAATAGGATTTGTAGTTTATATTTATTTTAATCAATTCAAAATTAGTTTAGGTTTTTTTTATTTAATTAATATTTTCTCCAACCCTATCTCCGTGGCTTCGACATTGGACTTGAAAATCTTATACTACCCAGTTTTTTAGTAGTCTATTTTTTTTCATGTTTATAAATTTCAAAGTTCGGTAACCCGATGGGAATTAACAATACCCGTAGGGCTATCATTTTTGTCCTATAGAAAATGAGTTTTTAATGATGTTGGAAAACTAATTTTGAAATTAAAATACTCTTGTGTGGGTGATTTAAAGTGGATATTAAATGGGTTTTTTGGTTTAAATAAGACTTTGGGTAGTGGAAATGTTTTTAAAAAATGTATTATCAATTTAAGAAAGAACTATAAAATGTTTGAAAAGTTGATTGTGGAGTTTTTTTTCTTATACATTATATTTGAAAAATCCATCTTTATTAGTTTATTTCAAAAAAGCATTGAAGAATTTCCTTGTGAAACATATTTCATAGTTTCAATAGGTTGTGTTGACCTACTGGTGTTTTTAGCTCATGCCTATATCTTTTAGTTTCTATGTTCCCAATTCATTTTAGTATGATCATCATAGTAGACATGGGGTGGGTTGGGTGTTGGTGAGAAAAATGAAGGTTTGATGGAGTTGGATCGAGTTGATTCATAGATATTTTATTTTTAGTCAGATTTGTATATATATGAATTTTTGTTTACTCTTTTTTATTTATGATATAATGTATATAAAAATGGGTTGGATCAGTGTATTGGTTATATCCTGTTTGGAATGTTTGTTTATTTATTTTTTCTTATAATTATATTTTGCTACATTTTATATCTAGTTTTGGAGAAATTGTTCCTAAATGTATCCCTGTAATGACTATGTACTGGTTTCTAGACCATGGGGATTGGGAACTCCATTTGGGCGTTATGGTGGGAAGGGTAAGATGGAATTTTGGGCCGATTCATTAAACATTACCTAGAATTAGAATGAAATCTAGCACATAGACATGTTAAAAAAATTATACCGGGTATAGATATAGTCAAATAAGGTAAAACACCTGTCATGATTCTATATAGTTTATTTTGTATAGGTTTTCTTGATTCATATAATTATAAATTAGAGTTGGTACTTAGAGGTGTCTTAAATGTTTTAAAAGAATCAAGACTAAATATTTATACTAGTTATTTATCATATTAAGATTGGTTTAAAAATATACAAAATTTTCTTTGAGAAATTTGAAAATTTAGAGAGAAATTTAGTTCACCCATTATAATAATATCAAATTTGGGGGATATGAGCATAGAAAACCCATTGCGATAAAAATAATGTGTAAACACAATATCATCAATAAATATTTTCACATTCTAAATATCATTTGAAATTTTATAAATGAACAAAGGTAGGATCAACCTATCCTTTATTAAAATAATTTTGTAACAAAAACAAACTTATTTTATCATACCAACCTCTTAGAGATTTATTTTGGCCATAAAAATCTTTATAAAATTAAAAAAATAATTTGGAAACTTTTCATGCTCGAAACCAAGGGGTTGATTTACATTAACCTTTTTAGAAATTAAACCATTAAAAATGAAATTTTAATATCAATTTTAAATAATTTAAAACATTGAAAACATAAAAAAGAAAATAAAATCCAAATATATTTCATTATATAAATAGGAGAAAAATAATCATAAAAACAAATTTATTCTTTCATATAATAACATTGGTAAACTATTCTAGGTTTATCTTTAACTATATTACTAGATTCATCCAATTTATTCCAAAAAATACACTTAGTTACTATAAATTATTTATGTTTTCGAAGTTTAGACATATTAAAAACATTATTTTTTTCAAATTGATCAAGTTAATCAAGAATAACAACAATAAAGTTTGAATCATTCAGTGATTCATTAACAGTAATAGGAAAAAAATTAGCAAAAAAATAAAAATTAACAGAATAGTTGAAAACCAATTTTTTAGTCTAAAATCCAGATTTATCATTACCAATAACATTCCCAAGTGGATAATATTTATGATTATACCACTCTTTAGGATCATATTTACAAGATATTTTCTTCACCTTAACTAATATATTATCATTATTATCTTAAGGATCATCATCACCAAAATAAATTCTATAAATACTTATTCGTCATTATTTAAATAATAATTAATATTTATATTATTATTCTCAGAAAACATAACTTGTACTAATTATTCAACATCAAAATTTTTCCTATTTAAAACCTTATATTACTTAAAATAATTAGTGAATCTTAAAAATAACTAAACATTAAATATAGAATCAAACTTATCTAAATTTTCTTTTTTATTTAAAATAAAAAATTTATAAAAAAAGACACTAAAATATCCAATTTTAGGTTTAATTTAACAAAAAAATTCATATGTGTATTTCTTGAAGATGGGTTTAATTAAAAATATATCTAAAAAATGAAAATCCAAATTAATAGTATTAAAAAAATAATATTTTGTCACATTAAATTCATGAACATAGTTCTATCTATTTCCTAAATTGATTTATTCATTCTATTTATAAAACTATTTTTTGGTGTTATAGGAGTAGAAAAATTATATAAATATCCATTATATTCAAATAATTTCTGAAAATATAGATTATAAAACTCACCACCTATATCAATTATAAAATATATTATCAAATAACCTTTATAATTTTGAAATATTTTTCAAATTCCAACAATCTTCATTGAAGTTTTACTTTCATGAGTCATAAAATAAGTCTTGTTCAATTTATTGTAATAATCTACAATCACAAACATATACTAATTTCCACCCAAAATAGATAATTTCATAGGACCAAATAAACCAAGATTTAATAATTCAAGGGGTCAGGTATGTTTAAAATAATTAAAATATTTAAAACACTCCTTATGATTCTTACCTTTTAAACATGAATCACGTATAAAATATTTACTTACTTTTAGATTGGATAAATCCATAACATTTCCATACTCTAAAAATTTGTGTAACATTCAAAAGTTTTCATATTAAAGACTCTAATTCCTTATTTTTTCATCTATTTCTATATAACTAAAACACATATTATTTTTAGTTTAGATAAATAAACAATATATACTTTATCTTTTTTATTTTCTAAAAATAAGAGAATTTCATTCTAAAAAATAGTACATTTATCATTTTCAAATTTGATATAGATTTTATTATCATAGAGTCTTGATATGATTATTTTATTTATATATAATCTATAAATATACAAAATATTAGAAATAATAATTATATTATAAAATAAAACTTTACAAAATCTTTTAATATGAACATTAGAGTTGTCTCTAAAAGTGAGAAAAAACTCCATCAAATGAACTAAATGATATAAATATAGAATTATCACCATTAAAGTGTCTCTAACATACATTTTTAATATACCATGAATCATTTAGACTTCTAAGATATATTTCAGAAAATAAATCAAATAGAATATTATTTTGGTACCCCTACTATCTTAGGTCTAACTAGATCAATAGTAGAATGGTCATAAAACATCTATTTTTGGGTATTTTGAAAAATAAATTTTTATAGATAAAATTTTTATTGTAAGAAAAATATTTATTAAATATTAAATAAAATTACCATGGATAATTACCATGCATTATATGTAAAACATGTTACGTTGATTCACTTATATTTGAAACTTTCAAAAATAAATTTTTGTTATTTCCTAGTAGTTGACTGTTATAACCAAAACCATTTCTATTTTTATTAGGTTTCACCATTGAAATCATTTTATCATAGTTTTATTTACCATGAAAAAAATAAATAAGTACCTTTTCAAACTAATAATTTCAGATTTTAATTTATCATTTTCTTTTTGAATAATTTCTATATCATCATAATAATTCACATTAAAAAAAATCATTATTTCTTATTTTTTATTCTCTATATCATGATTCTTACATTAATTCTCAACATAAGTCAAGTCATCCAAAAATAAATTAAATAAAAAATTTCCCACTTCTTTTATTCTTATAAAGGAAATATTTAATTCAATCATTCTTCTATTTTAATTTCAATATTTCATAACCAATAACCTTTTTCTATTCTTATTTATTGGAGATAAAAATTTTCATAATTTCAATTTCCTCTTTATGTTTCTTATTTTCTTTAAATAATTTCTTATTTCTTTACTTTTATAATTATTTATACAACTCAAAAAATTCTAAAACCACTTTCCATTAATATATAATTCTCTTCATATAATTTTTTAATATTAAAATATTTAGAATATGAATTATAATTAAAACTACAAACATGATCCAAATTAATATCATTTTTAGTAATGAAATTAATTAAAACATTTTTTTTGTTTTTATAATTATATTAAATGGTAATATGGTATGTCAAAAGATATATACTTAAAATAAACGTTTAAAATTTCCTCTTCACTTCATGACCCACTACTTGAGTTAGAATCATCAGTTTAAGTCCATCCACCAAAAAGTGATCACTTCTCATTTTTCATATCATCCTCATCTTTCTTTAAATTCATTAATTTCTAGATATTCTATTATAATTTATCCCTTGTTTATACACTAATATTAAGTTAATTATAAAAAATCAATATTATTACTTGGATTACATTTTCATCCTTCCTATCTATTTTTATTACAGAACTACTTTTTGACTCAATTATTCTTCATAAAGTTGAAAAAATATTTTCTTAGTGAGATAAATCCTTATCAATTTTATATGACTCATATTTAAAATATTTATATGTCATATTAATATCATTTTTTAAATAAATACTTTTATTTTTACGGACTTCTTCATCCAAAATATTTTTTAACTCCAGTTCATACTATAGAAATGAACGAATTAGTTAATCTAAAGTTTACTTTTTTAAAATTACCTCTCTCATTGAGTGTCATTTTCTTTTTATGACACTTTTTAATTAGTGACCACAACACTCTTTCAACTAATACCATATTATCAATGGATTATCTAAGTCAATTCATAACATTGATGTAACTTATACACCTATAAAACATCTGGTTCATAGATTCATCTTCTACCATTCTAATGTCCTGATACTCCACACATATAATTCCTAGCCTTTTTATTTAAATATTTTCTTATCCATAGTTATTTAGTTGATGTATTGTCCATATATTTTGATTTATATTACAGGTTGAAACATGGATAAAAAAATTTCAACTTATAACATAATATAATATATTCATTAGTTTATTATTAAAAAATATTCTTCACCACATCATTGCTAACAAGATCTTATGGATTAATATATGGTAACTTATAAGGTTTTACAGTTATCATCCAATCATCAATACTCAAATGCTTTAGGTATATCATTATTTAATATTATCAATAAAAATAGTCATTTATATTAAAATATGGTAGCCTCTATAGAATCCAAACACCATTTAATTTCATTAATTTTATCTTAATAATAATCTTCCATAGACTGATAGGTCTTGGATTTTAAATTTATAACATTATAAAATTATATGAAATATAACTTATATTTAAGGGGAATAATCTCTAATTCCAATTATTGGACTAATTAATATGGAATCAATCGTTTATAGTGGCGGGGGTGAATAGACATTAAAAAATATTTTATAGAATTAAAACTTGTTATTAAATCAGAGTAGATTTTAAAATGCACATGTAAATTAATAAAACAAGAACAATAGATACAGTTAAAGTTTAGTGTTGCAGTATTTTGAAGAAAATATAGTGTAAAATAAATATATGAACACTAATTTTTTATAGTAGTTCAGATCATCTTGATCCTATATATACTCTTCACTCCCCTCAAACATAGTGACAGGAATAGTATTCACTAGAATAAGACCTCACTTTTTAAAGATGTGATAAATTTATATAGACACTAATATTTCTTACATGTAGGCACAACCCCGCCTATCTAACATGACTTCCTATGGAATCGATCCCAAAAAATCCTAACTATTGTATGGGAGTCACAAATCAATGAAAAACCTTTTATTTAGGAGGTATAACTAAAAAAATACTTTATTTTTATTGGGAAATTCATAAATGGACTGATTATGAAATAAATAAAATAAAAACAATAATACAATGTAAAAAACCATAAGGAAATAAAGCATAGAATAATGTCATTGATTATTATTCTACTCAAAGTAGCATCAATCACTTTATCAAAACATTAAATTGGGAATGTTTCTTGTGATCACAATTGAAAAATGGTAGTTGTGATAGTAAAGATTCAACAATGTTCTATGTCTCTCATATTCCATCTTTTTCTCTCTTATAAATAATCAATTACTGTATTTCATATTCTTAGGGTTTATTCACTGAAAACTCTATGTTAATACTTTTAATCAAGTTCCATTGATCAAAAATATAAATGGCTAATCACTGTTCATTAACACTATGATCTTCTTCACATGGATTTTTCTTGATAACTGATCACAAAATGCCATAAATTACAAATAATAGAAACAATGAATATTATCATTTACATATTAATGAAAAATCATATTCTTAATACTTTATTAATAGTTTAAAATATATTTATATATGATTATTAGAAGTTATATTTATCCTGTTAATTAATAAAATTCATATAATAAACTATATATGATTTTAGTAATTCAAAATATAAAAAATTCAAAAAAAAACCGAGTAACAAAATTATCTTACAGTAAAAAAGTAATTTTTTTATAACCATAATTTTAATTATTTATAACCATAATTTTATATAGTTGTGTAACAATCATTTTACATAGTTTCATAACTATTATTTTATATAGTTATATAACTATAACTTTATATAGTTGTGTAAACATCATTTTACATAGACGCATAACCAATATTTTGTATAGATGGATAAACATAAATCTAGTCTATATAAACATAATTTTATATGTTCATAAACATCAATCTAGTTTTCATAGACATGATAAAAATAACCTAATGTTTTTATAAACACGAGACAAAGAATCTAGCTTCTACGTAAGCATGAAACAAAAAATCATGATTTTTTTTGTAACAATGATAAATTTTTATATAAACATACAATATGTCTTTATAATTATGATTCATATAAATAGTTATCTCACATAAGTCTAAGACTTAAAAGTTGTTCATGACTTTTAAATTTCTACAGGACTTTTGAAATAATTTAATATAACCATGAAACATTAGAAGAAAAAGTGAAATATAAAAAAATATAAAAAATAGTGACTACATAATCTTTTATAAAAACATTATAAACAATAAAAATTAAAAAATAGAAAAAATTTGATTTAATAAAGATGTGATAAATTATAATAATACAATTTAAAAACATAAAACTATTAAATTGAGGTGTTCATAATAAATATGAGATATTTTTAAATTGTGTTATTTATAATATTAAAAATAAATAAACCAAAAAACTAATAAAAAAAATATACCTAAACAATATCATACATCATTTCAGTCAAAATTAACATTAACATTTTGTGTCTCGAGATTATTGTTTGATACGATCCATTGTGGAGAAATTCTTTGAAGAATAAAATTCTTTTATCCTTGTATATCTTGACATTAAATAATATTTGGGTTTTATCTTGTTATTTTTTTGAATTTATATTTCTAATTTCCAATAATTTAGGAGTCCTATTAGGTATGTTTACACTCACACTTACATGATATTTGTGCCTATCCGTGTTGTGTTTGTATAGATGATATTCAATTTAAAGGAGACCTTGGAATACATGGACCATGTGGTGTTAGTACATAATTTTGTATGGTGGTTTATAATGGTGAAGACTATGGTTAAAGGATATTCAAGGAGTCTTTATGGTAATGATATTTCTTCCCTTGTCTTATGTTTATTATACTTGGAGTCATCATCTAATGTATCACTTTTTCATTGTATTTTCCTATGTGGAATTATTATTATTTTTTAATGTTTCATAAATGAAATATTAACAATTCACTAGTTTATTTATAATTATGGTGTTTTTTTATTATATTGTGTATTTGATTTGTATTTTTTTTACCGGTTGTCATTGGATAAGGCCTCCCATGTATGTAATGTGTTCTTAGTGCCCGTCTCTAGCCCCTGGCCTATGAAAGGTAGGATTTAGGTGGAAAACTCATATTATGGAGATCCCTAGAAGGGACATGGTGGTTCAAGATATACTATATTTATACCAAGATCTATGATATCCTCTTCCCTATGAGTGTTTCCCACTTTACCCGTCTTAGACTTTAACAGGACCTCAGTCAATAGGCTTCCACTATGTGTTGGTATTTCGATGTAGCCAAATATATGTGATTTGGATCTCCACTGTTACCCCTAGAAAGATCTTTTTAATTATCAACTTATAGTAATACATAGGGTAATATTTCCTAGGGAGTGAATTTTGGGGGTTTTTTACATTGTTGTTTCACTTTATTATGGTGGAGAAAGAGAGTTTGAGGAGATGGTTCATAAAACTATTGTTTCACTAAGAGAGAAAAGAGAGATAGTGATTGCAGGATACATTTTGTCATAATAAATATTGTTTTATTATTTTATTTAATATAAATATCATCTCTATTAGAGTGAATATTCTCAGTTTATATCTTGATAAACATAATAGCATCAACTGTTTTGTTTGTTTACTATGATTTATAATGGTTTTTATGATTGTTATTTCATATAGTTTTTATCTAGTTCTTGATATATAAGAATACTATTTATAATAAAATTCTATTTTATTTTCATTTTTAGTTTGTATCTTTTATATAAAATATTTAATACTAGGTGAGCATGTGATTCCTTAAAAAATTAGAGCAGATACCAGTTCCTCAATCTTGGATTGACCACAATTTTTTTTCTAACAAAAAAATCATTCTTGGATATCTTCATTGGTTTAATTTGTTGATATTTTTACTCTCATGTAAATTATTTTTAATTCTTACACCATAGATATATTAAAAATCCTTCTGTCATAAACATAGGTCCTATTTAACTGAAACACATAAATCTTCATATTTATTTTATTTTTTCTTTTTTATTTTCTTCAACCTCGAATGCTTTACTTATTTTTTTGTTAATGTTAAATTATTTTTTAATTAACTATTATTATATTATTTAGAACTAATTTTCAATCTTATTTATATATTGAATTTTTATTTTTTTGAGTTTTAATGATTCTATTTAGATATATTCCTTTTGAATTTAATTTTTTAGGCCAATATTTTTTTAATTCTGTTTATTGGGTTTTATTGATAATTATTTTTATTTTTCTATGATAAAATTTTTATCAATTTTTTTATTCAAAATTATGAGCTCCAATAATATAATAATACTTCTATTATGAAATTTTAATTTTTATTTATTAGAATATTATTTTTTATTTCATGTTTATTGGAAATATTTAATAAAATTTAATTTCGTGGATATTTGGTTTTTTAGAATTCAAATACATTTAATATAAAATTTTAATATTTCAAATTTTGTGTTTTTTTAAAATATAATTCTAATCAATGTTCACTTGAGATATTTAATGTTTTTGTTCTTCTATATCAAAAAAACCCTACCCGAAAATTAATATATGATGTAATATAATTATCATTATGTAATTAGTGAAATTTAAAATTAAATTATTAAATAGAAAAACTTATTTGAATTTATAATGTATTAAAATGAATTAATTGTTAGTTTTAAAAAGTTTAGTTGATACCTTATTTGGTCCAAATAAAAAAATAACCATACTATAAATTGAAGGACAATCATTTATGTATTTTCTTTATTCACCCTCTGATACCTTGTAAAAGGCACATAATTTTTACTTGATATATTTAGATAATAATGTCCAATGTGAGGCCATATAAGAAACCACAATAACTACTATTTAAATTTAACTTTGGAAACATTATATATCTAAATATTCGTTTCATATATTATATAATAATTAAGATGTTATACCTTCAAAATTTAACATAATACTATATATAGGTTTAATATTGATTAATTTATTATAATCCGATATAATTTACTCATATTTTATATTGACGTTTAAGATAAATATTAATCCATTAGTTTTTTGATATATTTAGAAAATTCATACCAAAGTATTTAGTATATAATGTTGTAAGAGAATGAGTTTTTAACCTTAGAGGAAGTTAAGTTCACCCTTATGTTTTTGTAATTGTTGTTTTATAATAAGGTGATGTTTGGGGGAGAGGTACTTAATATAAGGGGATGGAAAAACCATATATATGAGAAGAAATGATACAATAATAATATAAAAAATCAACTCTAGTTTAAGAATTAAAATTTTATGTGTTATAATTGTGAGAAACCATTTTTATATTAAGTGTAAGGGATCATAAACTAGTAGCCTTTTAATTTTTGAGTTTTGGGTGTTGGAGTCACTCAGAGGAGGTTCTAAGGTGTTTAGAGGGAAGATAAGGGAGTTAGGATGTAAAATATTAGTTTTAGAAGAATATATGATATGGATCTCTAAGATATTCCATAAGGATGGTGGCTGTGGTGGGGAGAGATCAGCTATGGTGTAGAGTCCCAAAAATTGGAGTTTTAGAGCCACTTATATATTTGGAATGGATGCATCATGGATGCATTCTATGGAGTAGTCTCTTCCTTGGTGGTCAAGTTGATGTGGTGTGGAGTGGCCAGCTATAGCGTAGAGCTTAGATAGTTGTTATGCTAATTTTGGGGTACATATTACATGGAGGATTGGATTCAGTGCAACCTCCTTCTTAGTAAACAATTTATATAATTTTGTGGTTTAGGATACACCATAGTCCCTCCTTGGTTAAATAGGATATGCAGTGAGCAGGGAACTGTGGTTCCTAGAAGTGATTTTACTAGGGTGTTGTGATGTGGTCTTTTTTCCTTTCATCATAGTATTCCTTATTCAAAGCAGTTTTGTGGTGTGTTACAATAGGTTGGTCCATGGTATTCAGTTTCTTATAATTTATATAAATACACAAACCCCCATCCAAGACCACTTTTATCCCATGATTTTTTCACAAACCCTAATATTCCCAAAGTGGAATTAGATGGATTTGAATCCCCTTTATATGGGAATTAATCTACAATATCCAGAGTTTGATAAGTGGTGATTCTAGGTGAGATCTACCTTCTTTTATTGTGGTATTTTCTCCATTTAATCTAGTATCCTCACATGTTATCTTTCCATGTTATTTTTGTTTATCTCTATCATTCTAATAGAGTTTCTATTATTTTTATCAGTGTGATTGCGGTCCATCATCCTCAGAGGGAGGTAGTTTCCTTGAGTGAGAGGCAATCACAGATTTGTGTTGATGGTTTGTTCTCAGTTTAATAACATTCATTATTTTAGGTAGTGGATTCATTGCTTATCATTTTTATTTACAAGTAATCATAATGTTTCCATACTTTTATTTTTTGGGTGGAGGTGGAAATAACCCAAATAAAGGATAAAATAGATCAATGAATCAATGGATTATGATTAGTGATCCCATGTGTTCTTCCACTATGATATATGTTTTCCTATTTATTTCTTAGATAACACTCTATATATATTATGTTTATTATCATGTTTATTATTCTTGATATAGTATTTTGTTAGATGGAATTGGTAAATAACATAAATCCAGTAAATTGGTTGTTTGTTTAGGAATCAAAAGAGGAAAGTTTAATGAATCCTCTCTTATAAATTGATGAGAATCAATTTGATTCATGATTAATGTTTTAATTAATGTATGGTGTTCCATACATTTCTGGAATTTGATAGATAATTTGAAGATGGAGTTCTTGTTGTTAAAAATTAAAAGAATTATTAATGAATTCTATTCTTCCTTATATTTTTTTTGGAACTGGAAGCGTATGATAGAGAGAATTTTTAAATAATTAAATAGCCAGTTAGATTTGACGCCTTAGATTACCCACATATGTAACCTGTAGTAAATTAATAGGTTAATCCTATATTGAATATGAATTGGTTATTTGATAAAGATAAATGTTTTGGGCTAAGGTTTCCCATTTAATTGTGATGGAAAAATTCTTTTTGTTGTGGCATGAGAGCCCATTTTCATGTAAAGGATGAATTCTTTATTTTAGAGTCTAATTTACCTACTTACCATGTTTGTTTTTTCTTCCTTCATATATTTTCTTAGATATTAACCTTTCTATGTGATGTGATATGATCCTAGTATAAGTGTTGGTTGATGAGATAGGGATAGAGAGGCCCATGTTTTTGGTAGCAGTTGATGTCTGTGATGACAAGATGCATGGTGATATACATGATGGTGTCAAGGATGGAACCGAATCTAATAGAAGGAGTTGAAGTTGGGTTTACTCATTATTTTACTAAATAATGGATTCTTTCTTGATAGTAATTTTTTAAAAGGTATAAATGACTGAGTTGTTTTTTTATCTTCATTCTTCTCTCTAGTACTTGAGGTAACTGAGTGTTCTTGTTTATACATTTATTTAATGGTAGCTTAGGATGTTTTACTAGAGTGTATGGAAATGTGAAATATTAAATTATTAATAACTTACTTGACCCATGGGGTTGGTTCTTTCTATAATGAAAATGTTAAAGTTAATCCTAATAAACCATGGACTCGGATGGATAATGCTTGGTGGACACGAAATTCACTCGATGTTTAAGGAAATGTAACTTGGAATAATGTTGATAGTTAATTGATGGATAATTAATTATTTAATGTAAGGTCATTTTCTTAATAAGGGAAGAAGTAATTTACTCTATGTCATCTTAATGATTATGTGCTTATAGGATATCAAGTACCTAGTAGTGGCAACTGGGTTTCCGAGTGACAATAGCTATAGTTGATCCAAAGACTGGGTTATTCCCATAGTTTTGTTGTGAGATTTATTATATTATGCATGGTTCCTGATTTCCTATGCTACCCCATCCATGTAGTTAGGTCAACTAACACCTAGTGGAATTTGGGAGGATGTTTTCCCCAACATCCATGTTGGTGAGGGATGGATGGATGACTACCCCCTATAGCCTCACTCTCTTATCTTGGTAGTATTATGTGTTGGTATGCATGGTGGTTGGTTTCCCATATATGTGTGTATAAGGATTCAATTACTTGTAGTAATTTCAAAAATTTTAATCTCTAGATATATTATCCAAAGGATTATTATAGGTATGATGTGTATGGGTTGTGATGGTTTGAGGTACATTACTCAGTGTATGTGATATGATAGATTAAGGTGTAATAATTATTGTATGATACATGAAATATGGGTTTTAGTGGCTTCTAGAAACCACTTTGTTACTATATGGATATTTAGTATGAAATAATTAGATGATGTGATGCATGAGGTTCTTGATACCCTAGCCTAGGTGTCTTCAGTCTATCTTCTTTTGTGGATAGATGGCTTATGACGTATAACATTGGGGTAGAGCATAAAACTAGAGGATAAGTGATAACAGGGTACACTTGTTTTTACTACTATATTATGATCTCTTATATGAATTATTTGGTGAGAGATATCCATTGCGAGGTTGAGAACTTAGTATACCTATTTAGTTAATGATATTTCATTACTTTTTGTTCACTAGGATTTATTAGGCTTTCTTTATATTTTTGATGAGAAGATTCATGGAGGATATTATTGATTATACATGTTATACTCACCCTATGTATAAATAATTGTTTTTAGGATAGAAAAAAAGGACTGATATTCAGATGGATATTACCAGCTTGTGGTTTTACAAGAGTTGTTTGGACTTCGTGGTCGATGCCGAGTTTATCTTTTCGGTATTTGTTGTTCTTTTTAGTTGTTCCAGATTTGTATAAAATTACATGTATACACTTTAGAATTAATTTTATATTTATGAGAAGAAGTTTATGGGTGTATCTATCTTCTCTCTATATCTCTTCTAAATATTCTCTTAGAGGTTAATTCCTACCATTTGTATGTATGATACACCCTTGGTTCTTATCACCATCCTATGGTCTTTTTGATTTAGGATTTTGGAAGTTACTATCCATATACTGTCATTTATTGTTTGGGAGGGTCTTATTTCAGGGGGGAGGTGGTTGTGCTAGGGTGGTAACATAGGTTTAGGTTAAGGGATATGATGGATTTTTGTGTGAGGAATAGGTGAGATCACATGGGTTATTAGGGAATACTGTAAAATAAGTTTAGTATGTGATGTAAACATGGGAGACTAGCTGAGACATAGGTATTTAGGTCCCCTCATGATCTGATGCAGTAAACTTTAAGTTTAATGATCCTACTAAGCGAAGTGAAACTAGTTTAGGGGTAGAGACCTATGAAAGGATTATTCATCATTCTTCTTCATGCCTATGCTTGAAATGGGTAGACTTTGGAATTATGTTTGTAATGCCCCAGAATTTCCATATAATTTTTGTATTATATGGAATTATTTCAAGACCAGGAGCTAAGATGGAGTGAGATTCTGAGTCCCAGAGTGCCCGAAATGATCCATAAAAAAATGTTAAGTTTTAAATACCGCATGTGAGTGGTTTTCCTGAAAAAGTGGAATAAATATTAAATGGGTTCCCATATTAGAAATCTGAGGGCACCATTGCATTTAGGATGATAGGTTTATCCTAGGCAAGACTTATGTTTAATCAGCACATGCCTCTAGTGATAAAACCCAAAAATGGAATAACAGCAAATAAAATAATTATATAAAATTATTTTATTTTTCAAATTATTTTAACTCATGAACAGTGACTCAAATTAAAAATCCTATACCACCACTAAGCTCGTGAGGGTATGATTTCCTTATGCAGATCCTAACATTGGCCAACATGGGCCAATAGTGAAAGTTAGTTTCTAGCCGTAAATAAAATAATTAAGTAACAATTATTTTATTTTCAAATCATTATAACTCCCAAACAGTGACTCAGATTAAATATTTGAGAGTACCGTTGAGTTTGTGAGGGTGTTTTTCCATTAGGTGAAGCCTAACCTTGAATGATGTGGGTTGAGGGTGAAAATTAATTTTTTAATTTTTTTAAGGTGCGTTCAACAATCGTGTGAGTAGGTTTTTATAACTTTTGAATCAGTGCTCAGATTGAAAATATAAAGGCATTGTTGAACTCAGAACGCCTATATTTTCATAGAAATGACTTAACTTTGGCCAGAAAGGGCCGAGTGAAAAAGTTATTTTGCGGTCTTTTCGAGAAAAATAATAAAATAATTTAAAGGAATTATTTTATATCTTTCTCAACGTTGAGTGGCAGATGGAGACATTGCAGTGTAGCGACGGGGAGTACTAATGGAAGGTCAATAATTGATCATTTGAAACCACAACACTATTATTTTTATGACTCATTAAATGTGGATCAGTAAATGAGGCTCATTTAATGAGCAACATTAATGGGCATAAGGTTGCTACACTTTTTATTTCTTTTAATAATCCAAAGTGTTGGAGATTGGGAATTAACAAATGTGGAGAAATGTTTGAATAACCACCTGTGAAATCCATATCTAATGAAGAATGAAGAACGAAATGACGAAAGTTAGAGGATTATATTTGGAGGTTAGAAAGCAGTGATGAATGACAACAACCACAAATTGATGACAAACACTACAGAGACTTCATCATCTTCGACGTCCGTCGAAGAATGGAGCTAGAAGTGACATCCAATTTATAAAACCTTGAGGACGAACACATCGACATAGAACATCAAAGAGGTAGGGGTTTATGCATTCTATGTTTTTTATGAATTCTTACTCAATCTTTAGAATTAAAAAAGAATGCGGATCAACCAACTTGTCACGACCCGTCCTCGGGGCCCGTGCCGTGACTACCCCAAGCCCGCCTTCCATAGTCCAGGGGCTGGCGACTAGCACCAAAGGCGTAAAATCCCGATAACTGGGAAGGCATTGCCTTTATAAAAGAAAACAAGCACCACAGAGTACAAGCGGAAGAAGTAAACACTAAGTAAAAACTGAGTACAACAGTAAGTGTGGAAAGTAAAAAGGGGCCGGAAATACAAGCCCAACTGTAAAGTACAACTCGAAAGGGAAAACAGCAACTGAAAAGTAAAGCTGCTACGCCGAGCTGTCCACTGGAAATTCCACCTGAAGTGTTGGTACAGATAGCTCCTCTGCTCCTCAGGTCCCACCGTCCGCTCCGAGTATGTCTCACCCAGTGGTCCACCTCCGGGTACTGCCTCGTCGTCACTTCCACCTCTGGGTACCGCCTCGTCGTGAGGTCCTCCTCCGGGTACCATCTCTTCGTATAGTCCACCTTCAGGTACTGTCCAGTCCTCGAACACTCGGCTTCTGTCAGCACTGCCCGTCGTCTGCAACCAACACAACGAGGTGCGGGCATAGCCCGTGCAGGGGTGAGTATAACGATACTCAGTAGGGACCCCGAGACCTTCAAGGTCTCACTAAACCAACAAGGATAACCACAAAGAAGATCTCAACAGATAACCTATACTTAGGTATATGCCCATACATATACCTAAGTTATCAAGTAACCCATCTCAATCATGAGGAAACACAAGGATTGTGAAATCAAGGGATAACCACTACCCGGGTATATGCCCATACATATACCTAAGTTAGAAAGTGACCCATCTCAATCATGAGGTAAACACAAGGTCAAAAGTCTCAGCTTAACCAGGATTTTCATTATCGAAACCGTAACTGCTGAAGAGCTCCGTCTCTGGAGTGTACAATGGTCCTGTCACGACTCCGAGGTACTGCTCACAAACCTAAGACTACTGAAGAACTCCACCCATCGAGTACTGCGTGCCAGCTGCTACAACCAAGCGCTCCCATGTGCCGCTACAACCAAGCGCACCTCTGTCGTGGGTCTGCCGCTACAACCAAGTGCTACCATGTGCCGCTACAACCAAGCGCACCTCTGTCGTGGGTCTGCCGCTACAACCAAGCGCTCCCATGTGCCGCTACAACCAAGCGCACCTCTGTCGTGGGTATGCCGCTACAACCAAGCGCTCCCATGTGCCGCTACAACCAAGCGCAACTCTGTCGTGGGTCTGCCGCTACAACCAAGCGCTCCCATGTGCCGCTACAACCAAGCGCACCTCTGTCGTGGGTATGCCGCTACAACCAATCGCTCCCATGTTCCGCTACAACCAAGTGCAACTCTGTCGTGGGTCTGCCGCTACAACCAAGTGCTCCCATGTGCCGCTAAAACCAAGCGCACCTCTGTAACACACCGAGTCGTTCGATCAGCAGTCGTCGGGTCTCAGCCAGCTACACGGTCTCCGTACTCCGCACGCTCGTCACTGGGAGGGTCCGCTCCACGAGCTACATGTCGATACTCCAAGTATCTCAAAGTCCCATGAAGAAGTATCTCAAAGGACCGCCACGTCATAGGGGTCTCAACGCAACAGACGGCGCGTCAATCGGACGCCCGGTCTGTGAGTTATTAGCCTTTTCGTCCCAGGGGCCCGGTTGGTTTCATGAGCAAACCAAACCCAGCCGTATCTCAAATGTACCCTGAACTCTCATAGGGTAAACTCATAGGGACCGTTTCTCAACGCGATCACCAACGCCGCTGACGGTTCGTCAAACGGACGTTCTGTTAGAAAGATATCAGCTTTTCTGTTCCAGGGGCCCGGTTGGATTTTGGTGCGATCCAACCCGGACACTATCCATCTACATCCAAAACTCGGGCGGAGGACGCCAAAAGTTCTGTATCGTCAACAGGAACTCAACGCAACAGACGGTGTGTCAATCGGACGCCCGGTCTGAGAGTTATTGGCTTTTTCGTCTCACACTCACATTGGGAAACTTCCCAGGAGGTCACCCATCCTGATCACTACTCTAGGCCAAGCACGCTTAACTATGGAGTTTTAACCACGTAGGCTCCCGAAAAGAAAGGTGCACCTTGAGTATAGTATACCGAAACGACCGTCTCGATCCAAGGATCGCGTTGCCGCTGACGACGAGTCGTTTGGAGGCCCGTAGCCCAAGATACGAGCATTTGACCAAACCGCTCGGTAACGGGGGTTTTGGGCCTGGGCCGTCCCGGCCCGAGACCCCCCGGATGGCCCGAACTGGGTCGACCCGCCCCGGACGAGGTCGACCCGGCCCGGCACAGCCCGGCGCGGCCCGGCGCGGCGCGGCGCGGCGCGGCCCGGCGCGGCGCACCGGCCAGGCGCGCCGGTTGGGCGCAAGGCAGCGCGCAAGGCGCGCTGCCAGCTTGGCCGAAGGCCGAGCTTGCTGGAAACGGGGGGCCGCCTGCCCCCCCTTTGTGAAACCATCCCCCCTCATAATGGGGGGTCAAATAACTGCCCGGGGGAATTAAATTCCCCCGGTTTCCACCAACCCGGCCGGCCCGACCTGGCCGGCCAGATTCTTGTCAACAGGACCGGCAAGGGCCGGTCCTCTTCCGTCTTCTGGCACCGGCGGCCCGGCTGGCCGCCGGTCATCACAATCCGCCGAGGCCCGGAACCGGCTGCGACCTTCGTCATCCGGCGCGGTGCGACGGCACCGCGCCCCTCCGCCGCGGCCCCACTCCGGCCGCGACGTCTTCGGTTTCCTTCGACGCGGCGCGACGACGTCGTGTTCATGATAATTCTTTCCACGGCGCGGCGCGACGGCACCGCGCAATAATTTCTGTGTGATTCCCGCGTGGTGCGACGACACCACGCTATCTCGTTTCATCCGCAAGAAACATTCAAGAACAAAGGAGGGGGTTTCGGCCGTGTTTGTGCGGTTCGGTCCCCCTCTCGTTAGACGATAACACTTAAACGTTCATCCTCAAGTTTGTCATGCTAGAACCAAGAACGAAAAATAATTAAATAAGGCAACAACAAACCCCTACCTCACTTTTCGTTATGTGTTGATGAAGTCGCGGAAAGGCGGCGGCGATTCGTCGACATCGGAAAAGAGAAGCCATTGACGACGTCGGCGTTCTTCGTGAAAGGCGCTCCCTTCTTTATTCCAGAGGGAGTGGGAAAGAGGCACCCAAGAAGGGATCGACGTTGGAAACTTCACGTTCTTCTTTGGAAAAGGCATTCTTCGTCGAGAAGACGTTGTTCCATGTTTGGAGATGTCCTTCGTGTTCTTCGTCGAGGGTGGAATTCTCTTCAATCCTTCCATGACTCTATCACAAATATTTAGCCAACCCCAAACAATAAAACAACACACCTTATTATAGGGTTAGCTTAATGAATTCAAAATAATTCAAATTCATTAAGTTACATCCTTCATTAATGGGTGGAGAGGCTCCAAAATTAATGAAGGTGGAAGTGAAGAGTCACATTTAATTGGGGGGGTTCAAGGGAGTTAAGGAGTTTAAGGAGTTTAAGGAGTTAGGAATTTGAGGGGTTTTGGCACATTAAGTGCAAGGGAGTTTAAAGGGGGTAGAAGAGAGTTAAGGGGAAGGTGAAGGGTTGGGGATCGTGTGGGCCCCACCTCACCTTAATCCTCACTTGGTTAGTTAGGAACTTGTGATTCAACCCCAACTTCCACACTTAGGATATAACCACTTAAGAAGATAAATAAAATTTGTAACACAAATTTTATTTTTCTTTACACTTAAACCACAACCTTAATAAACAACTGCTCCCAAGCAAACGCAACTCTAGGAAAGGCATTCCTAAGCAAAAACCGGCGCTACGGTTCCATCGGTGCCCTCAGAATTTGATTCCGGGCACCGGTTCAAAAGTTAGAAATTCCCGCTCGTTCGTTCACTGAACGTACCCGAGCCAAACTTTGGAAATTGATTCTGGGCACACCGGGCCTCGGAATCAGGCGCTGTCAGAAACTGTGTTCTTGTAAAATTCCAAAGGAAATTAAGAAAAAAATTTCCTTGAAATTTCCAGATCTTTACACAACTAATGGGTTGACCCACGAATCACTCGTTCTTGTGGGTGGATATTTTTTAGGGGTTTGAATTGAGGGTTTACTATTGCTATGTGGATTAATACCTTTCCCCATGATTATAATCTAAAGAGAAGGGTGCGTGCCAACACAAACAAGGCCCAAACCCTACACCATGACTGTTTATTTTGCATTCTTGGTGGCTGATTTCTCAAGACAGCGGAAAAGAGAGTTTGAGGTTGTCGCAGTGAAGGTGGTGACCAAGAGATTCCATAAAAGCAGGAAACACAAAGAACAAACCACTAGAACACATCTGGTGGTCTGCTGAAGGTTTTTCTACCGTGCCAACGCCAACGGCGGCGGCGCCGGCTGCTTTCCAAATGGATAGACCGAGGGTGGCCGGCTGGGTGGAGTTGCATGCTGAGGTGGCAGGAGGCCATGGCCGACTGGCCATAGTGGCGGAGGGAGATGTAGTGCCAGGTTCCATGTGGAGGGACGACCCATGTCTGGGCCATCCGACGGCTTGCGTGCTACATTCTATCAACCGTGGATGGAGGAGACCCCACATCTGTGAGACCAGCAAGGGATGGACACGATGTAGCTATCATGTCTCAATTGGATGATAGCCCACCGGCCGCACCGTGGGGCCAGTTGTCAGCTAGAAGGCCGGACCCATGCTGGTGGGCTGGACCTGCGCCGGTGTTCCAGAACCTGGTGGGTGGGCCATACCCGCACCGGCAAGCCAGACCCACGCCTTTCGGGCCAGGTCAGATGATACCAAGTTGCTGGGCGACCCAACGGGCTGGACCCCCGACCAACCCAGGCTGGGTCCAACAAGTCCCATTGAGCCTGACCCACTGGCCAGGCCAAACTAGACCGACGCCGACCCAAACCAGGTCAGGTCGAGTCTGTCTAATTAAACCGGGCTATGTGGGACCCTCGAGCTGAGTTGGTCGGGTCGGTCTGACTGGGCCGAGACTCAACCGACCCCTATTTACTAAAATGCCCGTATCTCTCAGACTGGCGTCCGATTGACATGACGCCAGTGGTATTGGGACCCTTGCGACCGAGATTTCTTTCTGATATAACCCATTTGAGTTTTGGAAGAAGTTGGAGTATGACCATGTTGGATTGGATTCAAATCCAACCGGGCCCTTTTTACTAGAAATCCTATAACTTACAGACTAGGCGTCCGAACGACACTCTGTCTATTGCATTAGGACCCATAGGACAAGACAATCCTTTGGGGTTACTCTATGTGGGACTTAGTGGTGGCTGAGGTATGAGTAATGTATTGAGGATAAGATCCTCCAGAAATTAACCGTGCTAAGTGCAAGAATTCAGTGATGGCCTGTGACGTGAAGAAAGAATAGAGATCTTGCATGGGTCAGCACCTAGAAATCCAGATTGGGTCAGCACCTAGTGATCTTGTGTGGGTTAGAACCTAATGATTATATATGGATCGACACCTAGTGATCCTATGTGGGCCAGCACCTAGAAATCCTCTATGGGTCAGCACCTAACAACCCTGTGCGGGTCAGCAGTAGAGCCTCTCAATAGAATAAGATGACCTAGCTTTACGACCAATCATCTTTACTTATGTACTTAAGTTATACCAGGTGAGAGCTTCATATTTTACTTTGTGCTATGTGTTTGAAATCTTTATTAGTGGTATTACCATTATAGTATTTTCTTTGTGGTGTTTTCCTTCATGGATTAATGATAGACTTTCAGGGGTCTCAGGGTCCCTATTGAGTATTGTTATACTCACCCATGCACGAGCTTCCCCCACACATGTTGTGTCTGGTGTAGATGACCAATGTTTCGATAGGGGTACTCAGGGGGATGGGACTGACGGACACTACGACAATGGAATTGATGGCCTAGGACTAGGTGGGGCCTAGTAGGAATGGGTGGACATGACATAATACTTTGGATTCTGATAGCTTCACTACTATTTTGATTAGTTGGGGTTTCCGCGGATGGACATCAGAGTTTCCATTTGTACTTACTATTTTCAGTTCCTTGTTGGGGTTTTATTCGAGCCCACTTACTTTCAATTGTACATGCACTCAGACTTGTTTTGGTGGTATAGTTTTTCCTCCCTTTCAATGTGTTGGGTTGTGGTTGTGTGTGCATGTGTGCAGGTTTGAAGGCAATGCCTTCCACTTTTGGGTTATGTATTTCTGTTGCTCGTCACCATCCCCTGGCCTATGGAAGGCTGGCTTGGTGTAGTCACGACACGAGCCTAGGGGGATGGGTCATGACAAAGTGGTATCAGAGGAGTCAGTTCTACCAGAAGAACTGAGAGTATGTATTTTCGATGGGGGAAAGAGTGTTAAGTTTCTTGAGTTTGGATTTCAGTCCAGGGAGTCAAGTGTTGGTGGAGTGGCTGATGTATCCATACACCAGGGCCCAGAATTCTATTTTATGAATCGGTACAAAAAAAAAAATGATTGCATGTGTTTTGGAAATGTTTTTTTCTCTCTGGATCTCTTTTGAGTCATCTCATCAGGTTTAACTTATTGATAGTGGTTCATCTTGATTTTCTTTCAAGATGCCTCGATTCAGACAACCAGATAGGATTCTAGTGTGTGACCATGAGGATGGTCCATAGAGTGATGAGGATTTAGCATAAGTACCGTTGCCCGAGATGGTACCTTTGTGTGGTGTCCAAGTAATACCACTGCCCATTAGTTTGAAGTTACTACCGATGCTACCGGTAGAGGAAACATGTAGGTTCAGTGCCTTACATGAGTTTTAGTGATGGATACCCCTCAGTTTCCGAGGCGAGACTACCTCATAGGCAGTTAAGGACTGGCTTGAGGTGGTGACCGAGTTTCCGTCTAGCCAGGGTACTATTAGATCAGATAGTGTTCATGGTAGAAAGACTTCTACATGGATCAGCAGGGCGATGATAGGGTTTATATTATCCTGATCTTATGATGAGGTGATTTTCTATGGATCGATCTTGAGAACCTTTCTCAGAGAAGGGGTCTCTTGACATGAAAAGCTATGGGGTATGTGTTCCCAAGAGATTTTATAGCTTCGACAGGATGACATGTCAGAAAATGAGTATTCATTAAGGTGTACCGACCATTACAGGTACTCGATGAATATGATATGACTAGTACTTCAGGTCTTGGACCCTCGAGAGAGATGTTTTTAGGGACATCCAAGCTAACAATATTCCTTTGTGCATTCCTACGTATGTTATGGTGCTAGAGATGACCTTTGTGCTTGAAATTTCTTTGTCTCAGAAGATACATCCAATGAATGTCAGCAGTGGGAAAGCAATAAATCAATGTCAATACCAGAGACTTAGATGTGTAAAATGTTTTGGGAATTGGAAGTGATAGGGATAGATGAATCTACAGGGCAATAGATGTGGAAGAGGATCTAGGAGAGTAGAAGGAGGTGGTATACATTTCGACATTTTACAACCACCACCCCAATGTTGTCCCCACAAGGCTCGGTGAACTGAAGGAAAGGGGAAAGGAGTAGCTACATGCGGTTAATGAGTAAGACCCAAGGTCTCCATAAATTATTCAAGGTATGGTCTATGTTTAATACTAGCTTCCATATTAATAGACATAGGTAGTAATAATTTTTTCTTTTCAAGAATCTTGTTTAAGACCTAGAGTTTCCGATTAAACCATTGACTTGATCCTTACGTCTAGAGATATATATGAGAGGATAATCAATAACCAAACTTATGCTGACAATGTGATCTGACCATTGAGGTGAGAGTTTCAGTTGGACCCTCTTGGTGGCAACATCGAGGCCATACAATGTTAGTATGAGTATAAATTGGTCGTCCATAGTTCATTATTAGATTGAATATTTTAGAAAAAATGATGTTGTATATGTACAACGTTGGAATGGGGTTTTCCATGGTTGGTGAAAAAACTAACCCATGAAACATGGGATAAACTCATGCATAGTAGGGTGAAACTGATCACTCTTGAATTGACAAGGTTTACCCTCATGGCAGTAGGTGTTTTGATTTTTTATATCCCAAAAGTTATAGTGGAGTACAAGAACATCCTTTCAAAAGATATTTCCAAGATTACCTCCCCACAGGGAGAGGTACTTCTACATTGACTTGTACCCAGGGACGACACTGATATCTACACCTATATATCAGATGGCTCATGTGGAGCCCCGAGAGCTGAGAGTACAGTTGGGGGACTTACAGAGTAATGGCTTAGTAAGAACCATTTTTCTAGGTTATGTGTGGATTACTGTAACTTTAACCAAGTGGCCGTAGAGAATGAGTACCCACTACCCAGGGGTTGATGGGAATATCAATCAGTTAAAAGGGGTAGCCTTTTGTGTGGATGGAAAGGTGCCCATAGGATTTTAAGAAGTTGAGACAGTTTATATGGCTGTAGTTATTCTATGAATATGAATTTGAGATTGTCTATACTTTTAGGAAAGGGAATATGGTGGATGAAGTTCTCAGTAGGAGGTCTGGTTTGCAGATCCTGAGTGAGGTGACAGAGTATCTATTCGCCATGTAGATATCCTTCATGGACGATGATGGACCAACTTACCTCTAGTCTATGATTCTCACTCCATCACTCCTTCAGTGAGTTAGGGAGGCACAACTTGTGGATGTTGAATACAAGGAACTATGTGCTCAGATATACTCAAGATAGGCTATTGATGGATTTTCGATAGGTGGAGAGCATGTCATCCTTTTCGGAGGATGCACCATGGTACTAGTGACGTTACGAGGGGAGTTTTTGAGGGAATTTCATACATCCCCTTTGGTGGTACATCCTAGTGTGGTGAAGATGTACAAGGACCTCTGACATCAGTACTAGTTTCCAAGGATAAAAAAAGTGGTGTCAGAGTTCATTTCACGATGCCTCACTTGTTATCAAGTGAAAGCTAAGAATCAGGTTTTAGCATGTTTCAAACAACCACTTGAGGTACTAGAGTGGAAGTGGGATGGTATCTCGATGGAATTCATGATGATATTACCATGATCATCCAGGGGACACGATTCTATCTAGGTGATCATGAACTGAATCACCAAGTTGGCTCACTTCATACTCATCCGGGAGTAGGGATTGATAGAGGGATTTAGGACGCCTTTATGTCCAATAGATAGTGTAGCTTCACAGGGTTCCTTCAACGATCATCTCAGACCATGGTGCAAAATTTACATCTTGATTGTGGAAGGGGTTGTAGGAGGTGTTCGGGACTTAACTTCACTTGAAAAAATCATTTTACCCCAGTATATGGTCAGATGGAGCGGGCCATATAGACCTTGGAGGACATGCTTCATGCTTGTGTCCAAGATTTTGTTTATAGTTGGGAGGACCACCTACCACTGGTGGAGTTTGCATACAATAATATTAGTCAATCCACCATTAGAATGGAACTATTTGAGGCATTGTATGAGCAGCCATGCAAACCACCTCTATGGTGGACAGACCCAGGGGAGTCAGCACTTAGGGGTCCAGAGATGGTATGTGCTACCATTGAAAAGGTGCAAATCATCCAGGAGTGGATAAGGAATTCATAGAGTAGGTAGAGTTCTTATGACAATAAGAGATGGAGACCCTTGGATTTTGAGGAGGGAGAACTTGTTTTCCTTCTGGTCTCACCCCGATGAGGATTGTAGATATTTGGCTAGGGCAACAAGCTATCTCCATGATTCATCAGACCTTTTCATATCCTGAGTAGATTTGGAGAGGTGGCGTACCACCTATATCTTCCCCAACAGGTGCACTGGGTGTATAATGTTTTTCATGTGTCGTAGATGAGAAGGGACGTGCATGATCTATCGCATGTCGTCCACTGGGGAAAGATGGTCGTTGATAATGGGGAGACATTTGCGGAGTTCCCGATAGAGATAGAGGATTGACATGAGAGGGTCCTTCATGGATGGTTGATTCCTCAGGTGTGTGTTTGGTGGAAGTATGAGAATCTCCAAGAGAGAACATGGGAGTGGGAGGCTCAAATTCATCGTCAATACCCCCACTTGTTTGATTATCCTTTATTTTGGATTTTAGGGATGTAAATCCCTAAGGCGAGGAGAATGTGTTATCCAAGAATTTCTGAATAATTTTTTATTATATGGAATTATTTCTAGAGAAGGAACTGAGACAACGTGCGATTCTGAGGCCCGGAGAGCCTAGAATGACCCGTCGAAAAATATTAAGATTTAAATGGCGTGCATGAGTGGTTTTACTGAAAAAGTGGAATAAATATTAAACAGGTTCTTGGATCAGAAATATGAGGGCAACATTGTTTTTAGGATGGTGGGTTTACCCTAGGCATGACTTCAGTTTAGTCGGTGTAGGCCTCCAGTGAGAAAACCCGAAAATGGAATAACTGTAAATAAAATATTTATATAAAATTATTTTAATTTTCAAATTATTATAACTCAAGAATGGTGACTCAGATTAAAAATCTAAGACCACCATGGAGCTCGTGAGGGTATTCTTGCCATAGGAAGATCCTAACATTGGGCGGTGTGGGCCAATAGTGTAAGTTAGTTTTTGGCCGTAAATAAAATAATTCAGTAAAAATTATTTTATTTTCAAATCCATATAACTCTTAAACGGTAACTCTGATTGAAAATCTAATAGTACCTTTGAGATAGTGAGAGATTTTTCCCCTTAGGTGGAGCCTAACCTCGATCGACACAAGTCAAGGGTGTAAGTTAATTTTTGAACTTTTTTTAAGGTACGTTCAGTAAATGTGCGAGCAGGTTTTTTATAACTCTTGAACCATTGATCGGATCAAAAATCCAAGGGAACTGTTGAACTCAGAACTCCATAATTCTCCAAGAAACGACTTAACTTCAGCCTTAAAGGGTCGAGAAAAAAAGTTTTTTTCATACCTTTCAAGAAAAACAATAAAATAATTTAATGGAATTATTTTATTTCTTTCTCACCGTTGAGTGATGGATGATGACACTATAGTTCAGCGATGAGGAACATCAATGGAAGGTCAATAATGGCTCATTTGAAACTACAATTCTATTATCTTAATGAATCATTAAATGTGGATCATTAAATGTGGCTCATTTAATGAGAATCATTAATGAGCGCAACGTCACTGCACTTTTTATTTCTTTTAATAATAAAAAGTGTTGGAGTTTGGGAATTAACAAATGTAGAGAAATATCTGATGAACCACCAACAGATTCCCTCTCTAACAAAGAATTAAGAAAGAAGTAACGAATGTTGGAGGATCATATCTATAGGCTGTCAAGCGGTAACAAATTCCAATGACTGCGAATAGACGACGAATGCCAGTGAGACTTCATCATCTTCGACGTGCCTTGAATAATGGTGCCGAAAGCGATGTCAACTACAAGAAACATCGAGGATGAATACTTTAACATCAAACTTCAATAAGGTAGGGGTTTATGCGTTCTAAGTTTTTGATGATTTATTCCTCGTTCTTGAGAATTAACGACGAAATAAGATCAACCAACTAATGGGTTGACCCATGAATTTCTTTTTCTTGTAGGTGGATGTTATACGGGGGTTTTAATTGGGGTTTTACTCTTATTGTGTGGATTAATACCTTTTCCCATGCTTGGACTCTAATGTGGAGCATGCAGGCCACCACGAATAGGTCTCAGACCCTCCAACATGGTTGTTTATTTTACATTCTTAGTGGATTATTTCTCGAGATGGCGTCCAAGTGAGTTTGAGGCCATCATAGTAAAGGTGACAGCCTATCGATTCTTTAGACATAGGTGACGCGAAGAACGGACCACCAGAGTGCGTCCGATGGTCTGCTGAAGGTTCCGCCGCCATTCTAGCGCCTGCGATGCCGATTGTGTCCCAGATAGATGGAACGAGGGCCGGTGTCCATGCCTTTGTCTGGGTAGAGCAGTATGCCCGTCGGCACGCCAAGGCGGTAGGAAGCCAAAACTGACTGGCATGACAATAGTGGATGATGCGGTGCCGAGCACCACATGGAGGGATATCCCTAGTCCGAGCTCTCCGATGGCTGGCAAGCCATGGTCTATCGACTGCAGCTGGAGGAGCCCCCCTCATCCGCAGGGCTAGTGGGGTCTGGACGTGGCATGACTGCCGCGTCCTGGCGGGATGACGCCCCACTGACCGCACCGCGGGACCGGTCATTGGTTGGCAGGCCGTGCCCTAGCCAATGGGCTGGGCTGCACCCGCACCCAGTGGGTCGGACCCACACCAGTGGGATGGACCCACACCTAGTGGGCCAGACCCATGCCGGTAGGCCATGCCCGATCCGGAAGGCTAGACTTGTGCTCTTCAGGCCGGGTCGGACGAGACCTGGTTGCTAGGTGACCCAAAGGGCTGGACCCTCAGCCAACCCGGGCTAGGTCCAGCAAGGCCCATTGGGCCTGGCCCACTGTCTAGGATGGAATAGAACAACACTGACCCAAACTGGGTTAGGTCGATTCCGTCTAGTTAAATCGAGGTACGTGGGACTCCCGGGCCGAGTTGGACAGGTCGGTCCGACCGAGTCGGACCAGGCCCAGACACAACCAGTCCCTACTTACTAAAACACCCATATCTATTAGACCGAGCATCTGATTGATGATCGACCGATGAATTTGGGACCCTTGCAATGGAATGATTTACAAGATACACTCTATTTGAGTTTTGGTGGAAGTTGGAGTATGTCCTAGTTGGATCAGACTCAAATCCAATCATTCCCCTTTTATTAAAAAGCATATAACTTATAGACCATGCATCCAAACGATGCCCCATATATTGCGCTAGGACCCTTATAACAAGAAATTCCTTTGGGGTTAATCTATTTTGGACTTCATGGTGGTTGAGGTATGACTAATGGTGTGAGGAACAGATCCTCCAGAAATCTAGCGTGCTAAGGGCGAGAATCCAGTGGTTGGCTGTGACGTGAAGAAAGAATAGAGATCCTGCGTGGTTGTCACCGAGTGATCTTGAGTGGGTCAACACCTAGCGATATTGTGTGGGTTAGCACCTAGGGATCCTCTATGGATAAGCACCTAGAAATCCTCTATGGGTCAGCACCTAGTGTTCCTCTATGTGTCAGCACATTGCGATCCTCTATGGGTCAACAACTAGCAACCCTGTGCGGGTCAACAACAGAGCCTCTCGATAGAATAATATGACCTATCTTTACGACCAATTATCTTTACTTTTGTACTTAATTTATACCTGGTGTGACCTATGTATTTTACTTTGTGCTATGTGTTTGAGATCTTCCTTGGTGGTATTACCTATGTGGTATTTTCTTTGTGGTGTTTTCCTTAATGGATTACTGAGATAACTTCGAGGGTCTCGAGGTCCCTACTGAGTATTGTTATACTCACCCTTGCACGGGCTTCACCCGCATGTGTTGTGTCTGGTGCAGATGATCGACATTTCAATAGAGGTACTCAGGGGGATGGGACTGACAAACTGTACTACGGTGGACTTGGTGGCCTAGGACCATGTGGGGCCTGATAGGACTGGGTGGATATTTCAAACTACTTCATCTTATAGTAGTTTCACTACTCTTAAGATTAGGAGGGGGTTTTTTGGATGGCCATCAGAGTTTCCTTTTTTACTTTTCGTTTTTCAATTCCTTATTGGGTGTGTATTTTGGCCCACTTAGATTCAATTTTACTTTCACTCAGCCTTGTTTTATTAGTATACTTTTTTCTCCCTTTCAATGTGTTGGGATGTGGTTGGGCGTGTGTGTGTATAGGTTTAAAGGCAATGACTTCCCATTTTGGGTTATTCTTTTTGAGTTCTACTCTCTATCCCCTAGACTATGGAAGATGGGCTTGGGGTAGTCACAACACGGGCCCTGGGGGATGGGTCATAAAAATGTTAACCTTAAAAAAAAAAAATTAAATTAACCCTAAATATTCATTAATCTCAATTTAGGAGTCTCTAAACATTTTTTAGGTATTATTCTAAGTTAATGTCCTCTTCAGTTTTGCACTAAAGATGTTTAACAAGGTGTGATAATAGATCTCTATAGAGTATAGGTCGATGATGATGAAACTTGGAGGAGGGAATGTTGATAGTTTCAGTTCTAGAGTCTATAGAAGTATGAAGGCTATGTTTCAGACTCAATGATAGAATATTGGTTGGAGGAGGTTGAGAGGAATTTCAGTTAAATCCATGCTCTAAAGTATCAATGGGTTTTATTTGTTATGAAAATTCTACATGGGGAATCAAATTAGTAGTGTATCTTGTTCCATTATGATTGAAAGGAGTTTGTAATCTCATGGTATAAGTTTTGAGACTAGTTTCGAGTTGAGTTTATTTATTTTACCGTAAGGGAGGCCAGTCATTAGAAGTTTCATACTCTTAGGCAAGGGAGTTCTAGAATAAAAGAATTCAAGATCAGTTTTATGTCCCTTATTTGATATTCTTTAGACCTTTTTTTGGATGTGGAGTCTAGTAATAGGTATTTCAAGTAGGAATTTCATCCAAAGATCCAATTTTAGGTCACATGTTTTATGATGTAGACATATCTCATGGTACTGTTAATGGTAGAGGGTATTGAGAGGACACTGGACAAAACCAACTCATCATGAGAGGGGATTATTCACGATTATCCATGAAGTAGATCCATGGTATATGGTTCCTAGTTTCTTGGAAAGAAGAGATTTTGGTCAGCAGGGGGTAGGTCCCAGCCCTCATCATCTTGTTTCTCCAGGAGCGGAATCTCTCAGGAATTTTACAAGGGATCATATAGTTGTTTTCAAATGGAGGATGATGTCATCAGTGGAAAGAGTTCCAGTCCATTATGAGTAGGAAGCATGCACCAAGTGTTCCACTTCAGGTTCCTCTATTGAGGCAGTTTCAGCTGAGGCAATAGTTGTAGGATGTTGCATCTTGGGATCAATAGAGAGGAGATGGAGTAGGAAGAGGATAACCCTAAGATGATCCTCATACTTAGAGAGTATAAAATTTCCATGGAGGTGGTATTCATTAGGATCAGATATTCCACAGAGTATTTCATGATCATCTTCTTCCCTAGTGTTTCCAGCACTGGGGGTGCTAGAAGTTTTCCAAGGTTCCCTTTTCTTGTTATCTACTTGTATGAATTCCTTGTTGGATTTAGGAGACATATACTCCTTCATATCACCTTCCCCACTCCATTATTTGGGGCTTGAGGTGGAGAGAATTATAGTGAACATGGTGTTGAATATTCTTGTTGGATTTCAAGATTACATATATGAAGTATGTAGAGATTTTGAGCAAGTTCTAGGGTTGCACTTCTCTTGGGGAGACTTTCTATGTTTATGAATACGAATCTAAAACATCGTCCTCAGTATGGACTGGTTGTTTTTAGTGTAGGATATTGTGGATTACCTCAAGAGATTGTTTGTGTTCTATGATACTGAAATAGAGTATTTACTTATTCCTTGGTGAATGAGACCCTTATATGGGTCAGAGGAATGTTCTGTCCATAGCTTCATTGATGGACGAGCTAATGTAGATTTCATTAGAGGTTCAACCGATTACATTTCCCAGGGTTGTGGAGGATTAATCTAATGTATTTCATAAGGAGGATGTAGTTTTACTCCCTCTATGGGAGATCGAGTTTGGGATCAAGGTACAACTAAAATTTTCCCTAATCTCAATGTATCTAAATAATATGGCACCTTATATGTTGTGAGAGCTAAATATACAACTTGAGATCTATTTTAGTGAGTGTTTTTTCACCAGAGTGTGTCACCTTGGTGTGGACCATTATTGTTCATAAAGATGGATGATTATAGTTCTCATATCTATATTTTTTTTCTTCACTTGAACCAAACAACATTTAATAACATCTATAATCTTCATTGTATTGATTATTTATTATATCAATTTAAGGGAGAGAGTTGGTTCTCAAATATCGATTTGTGGGAAAGATATCATCAGATGCAGGTGAAATATGAGGAAGTTTTGAATACCTCTTTCTGATGTCATTATGGGAATTATTAGTTTTCTATAATTCCATTTGATTTGATGAATTTTCCTGTAGTGTTCATGATTTTTATAAAATAAAATGTTTAGGAAGTTCCTATATTAGTTCAGGGTGGTTTTAATCAACAAAATCCTTGTGTACTCTATGTCTGAGGAAGAGTATGCAGACCATTTATGTGTCATTTTGGGAGTTATTCATCATAAAAAACAATTTAGGAAGTTTCCAAAGTGTGATTCTTGGGTCAATAAGTTTTCTTATTGGATAATGTCAGGTTTTATTAGGGAATATACATGGATCCTTCAAAGTTCTAGGTAGTCATTTTTAGAGATACCCCCAAGAAAGTTGTAGATGTGTAAAATATCCTTGGTCTTATAGGCTATTATTGGAGGTTCATAACCAATTAATCTTAGGTTTTGAATCAAATAACCACCTTGATCATGTGTTTTTATGGACTGACTAGTCTTACAAATATTTTGAGTACCATAAGGAGAAGTTGGTTAGCACTATAGTTCTTCATCATTTGGAAGAGGGAGTTCAGTTTGATATTTTCTATGACACTTCATATCTTGGTTTGGGTTGTGTTATGATGTAGCTGTAGTGAGTTTTTTCTTCTGTGTTTTGAAATTTACATCCCTTTGAGTGTAACTATGACACCCATGATCTAAATTTGGCATCAGTCATGTTTGACTTGATGTTGTGGTGAAATTTCCTCACCATTGAGCATTTTTTGGTATTTCCAGATCATAGGAGCCTTAGGTATGTCATCCAATAGCTTGGAATGAAATAAATAAAGTGAATGTGGATTTAATTCTTGTAGGATTATAACTTATATATTTTATATACATTGGGAAAGGGTAATGCTATAGGTGATTCTTTGAGTAAAAAGTCACACAGTGATGTTGTGTATAATTCTACATACTTTTACAGATTGATGGAAGATATTTTACTGATTCATATTGATATGGAAAAGGTTTGTGGAAGATTTTGTCTTTTATAGATGATTGTACAATCATATTTGTTGCAGAAGGGAGACTATTCCTAGTTGTGGGACTCTAAGGTGGAGGTCTGGAGAGATCGAGTGGTATTTGTTGATTCCCCTGATGGTTGGTATGAGAGTGGAAAACATTGGGTGTTGTTCCATGGAAGGCTTCTCATACCTTTGGTGATGTTTTAGGTAGTTATCTAATAGTCCCTAATATCACCTTTGGCAGTACATCCTAGCGTGATGAAGATATAACAAGATCTAAGAGGGAAGTTTTGGAGGCCTAGGTTGAAGCATGTATCTGTAGAGTTTGTGTCTCGATGATTTTTCTTTTAGAAGGTGAATACTTAGCACTATGTTCAGGATGGTTTTTAAAGCCATTAGATCTTACATAGTGGAAGAGGGATGACATATCAATGTACTTCCTTACTAGTTTAACTAGATATGAGGGTGGATTTGATGTTATATAGTTAATATTGGATCATTTGATTAAATTAACCCATGTCATAGCAGTTAAGAAGTCAATATTAGTGGAGGTTTTATTGAGGTAGTATCTAAAGAAGGTGGTGAGATTCCATAGAGTCCTAAGGCTGACCATCTCTGATCGTGGTCCTTATTTTACCACCAGGGTGTGGAGAGGTATCTGGCATTCATTTGGATCTGAATTATTATTTATCACATATTTTCATCCACATATGGATGGTTAGACAACTCATACCATCCAGACTCATGAAGACATGCTATGTTCTTATGTCCTTGATTCTTGAGGATCATGGGTGAGGAATCTTCCTTTGGTTGATTTTTCTCACACCAATAATTTTCACTCCCCCATCCATATGGAACCATTTGAATATCTGTATGGTTGACCATTATGTTCTCATTTGAGCAAGTATAGGGTCATAAAGTGAATAATTCTTATACTCAAGCTAGTACAAAACATGATAGAGATGGTTTTGGTAATTTGTTCGTGAATAAAGGTAGTGCATGATCTTCAAAAGTCCTATGATGATTATAAGAGTATATCTCTCATGTTAAACATTGGAGATAATGTGTTCCTAATGGAGAATCATCATCATGGGAAGCTAAGGTTTGGTCATGGTTGTAATATTTATCCCAGGTTTATTGGGACTTTCAAGGTGGTCACTTTTTTTGGATCCATAGTGTATCAGATAACACTTTCCTTATAGATAATTGAGATGCATGATATATTTCATGTGTCACAACTCCATCGTTTCCTTCATGATGATTCTCACATCATTGATTGGGGTGAGATTGATGTTGATGATAATGTGACCTTAGAGGAGTATCTTATGGATATCCAATACTACCAGGATAAGGTGTTACACATATGTTCTATTCCCTTGGTTCATGTCATGTGTCTGCAATGTGGAATGGAGGATAGAACCTTGGAATATTATTTGGAAATATGCGATCAGTACCCATATCTATTTTATGTTTGTATCTTATCTTGGATCACCTCTCTCTTTTAGATATTTCATTTTCTAGTTACAAGATTGTTTATTATTTTTTTCATTATTGGAAATCCTTCTCTTGTTTGAGAGGTATGTTCCCCGAGAGATTGTTTAGGAGGTAGTTGTTGGTGTTTCATGGTTTTACATGTTTTTCCTCTGAGTGATGTGGTTGAGCTACTATGATGGTGAGATTCCTGAGAGGTATCTCATAGGGTAGTTGTTTGAACAACCACTTTTCCCTTCTTACCTCTTATATTTTGGTTTTGGATTGCTGAGGATGATAACAGTTTGAGAGGTATCTAATGCAAGGTCTTGTATCTTGGTAGCTATTTTCTTTGGGATTTTTGGGTGTTGGAGGGACCCATAAGAGGTTATAAGTTGTTTGGAGGGAAAATAGGGGAGTTAGGATATAAAATATCAACTGTAGAGGATTTTTCACCATGGAGATATAGGTGGCACTATACGGCTGATGGTTATGGTGTGGAAAGTTTATATGTAGTTTTGGGTCCTAGGAAAGGAGTTTCAGAGCTGCTTCTATATTAGGCATGGATGTGATATGGATGTAGGCTATTATGTAGGCCCTTCCTCAATGGTTGAGTGGTTATGGAATGTAGTGGTGTAGGTTTTTTAGGGGTGTTCTTCTAATTTTTATGTAGCTATAGAATGGTGGACATGATACACTATACCCTCCTTCTTAGTGAACACGTTTTTTTGGTTTGGTGGTTTAGGCTATGCCGAAGTCCCTCCCCGGACAAATAGGATATATAGTGAGTAGGGTGTTATGGTTCTTATACATGCTTTGACTAGGTGGGATAGAACGCGACCTTCTACCCTGAATCATAGTATTCCTTTCACCCAGTAGTTCTACAACATAGTCTCAGATACTGCACTATGGTATTCAGTTTCTCATAATATATATAAATACCTGAACCCCTATTCGAACCCACTTTTCTCCCAAGTGTTCCTCTCAAACCCCATGCACCCTAAAGTTCCTTTCAAAGGGTTTGAACCCCCCTTCGACATGGTTTAATTCATGGATCTCGAGTTAGATCCATGGTGATCCAAGGTGAGTTCTACCTTCTCTTCTTATGATTTCACATCTATTCAATATAGTTTACTCCTATGTTATATTACCATATTATGTAAATTGATCTATATAATTCTAATGGAGTTTATTTTTTTTGTTGTTGGCACATTTTTTTGCGATTTACTCAGTGGGATAAAGTTTTTACTACATGATAAGTGATCATATATCCATTTTGTCATTCCATTATCAGTCAAAGAATGTTAGAAATTTGAGGTAGGGGATTCATTGCATGTATTTTTATTTATGTGAAATCATAAAGGAACCAAAATTTATCCTTTTGGTTGGAAGTGGAATTATCCCTTATAAATGATAAGATGGATTAATGAATTAATGATTTATTATTAGTGGCTGTATGTGTTCTTCCACTATTATAATAGTTTTCCTCTTGATTTATTTGATAGAGTTTTATCTATGTTAATATTGTTAGAATGTTTTTTATTATTGGGATAACATGTTGTTGGATGTAATTAGTAAAGAATATTAATTCGGTAAATTGGTTGTTTGGATAAGAATCTAAAGAGGCATGTGTTATGAATCCATTCTTATAAATTTATTAGAACAATTTTGATCCTTGATTAATATTATAATTAATTTATTTTATTACATGAATTAATGGAATTAGATAAAGAACTTGAATATGGAGTGATTGTTATTAATAATTAAAGGAATGATTAATGAATTTGGTTCCTCCATAACTTTTTTGTAATTAGAGTATGTTTAGATAATTTAATAGCTTATTTGAAATGATTCCTTGGGTTTCCCATATATGTAACCTATAGTAAATTAATTGGTTAATTTTAGATGTAATAAGAACTAGTTGTTTGATAAAGATAAATGTTTGGGGTCAAGGTTACCCATTTTCTTATGAAGTCTAAATTCCATGTGTTGGGGGTCATGAGATCCCATTTGAATTTAATGGATAAATACAATGTTTTAGGGACTGATTTCATTGTGGAACTTATAAGTTGTTTCTTGCCTTTTTTGTGTTGATCTAGATATGATTATTTATATACGATGTGATGTGGGATTAAGATGGTGTTGGTTGATGAGTTATGGATGGGGAGGATATGGTTTGTGGAAATAGTTGATGCCTATGATGATGGGATGTATAATGAGATGTATGATGGTGTCAGGGATGGCACTGGAGTTGATGAAATGGTTTTACGCATGGATTACTCATTATTGTGATTAAATATGGAAGATTTCTTAATAATAATATGTTAAAAGGTCTGGATGGTGGAGTTTCTTGTTTATTTGTATTCAATCCCACATTTCTAAAGGAATCTGTATGTGCTTGGTTATGTATCTAATTTATGTAATCTTAGGATGTTTTCTTAGAGTTCCAATAATTTTGGAATGGTAGATTATAAACAAATAACTTAACTCATGAATTTTGTTCTTACTGGAATTAAAATGTTAATGTTAATCTTGAGAAACCATATACTTGGTTGGATTATGCCTAGAGGTCATAGAATTCACAAGGTGTTTAATGAAATTTAACTTGGAATAATGTTTATGGTTAATTAATGGATGATGATTTATTTAACATAAGGTTGAATTCTTAAAAATGAAATAAGTAATTTAATACGAGTCTTATTAATTCTTGTCTTCTTATATGATAAATAGTCAATAGTAGTGAGAGATGAGTGTAGGAGTGATGATAGCCATAGTTGAGCCTAGTAATAGGTTATTCCAAGAGTTTGGGTGTGATTGTTATTATTTCCAGTATGTTCTGTGATTTTATACACTAACCTACCATTATTGGTAGGGTGACTAAAACCTAATGAACTTTGGTAGGGTGTTTTCCTCAATATCTAGGTTGGCGAGGGATAGATAGATGACTACTAACTATGGCCCTAATATCTTCTCTTGGTAGTTTATGTGCTAGTATGCAAGGTTCATAGTTTCCCCAATATGTGTGTAGAGGGCTATAGTGTCTCGTAGTTATTTCACACACATTTATATCTATATATAGTATCTTAAGGATTTTTATAGGTATGATGTGTATGGGCTGTGATGGATTGAGATACATTACTCAGTGTATGTTCAGTGATGGATTGAGGTATAATAACCAATGTATAATATATTACATATGGGTTATGGTGGCTACTATAAAATAATTGGTTACTATATAAAGATGTGGAATGGGATTATGAGATGTTGTGATTCATGAGGTGTATGATAATTTATCCTAGGTGACTTAAGGATGTCTTCTTATAGAGAGATAATTCTAAAGAGCTATGATATTAATGAAGAGCATAAAACCTATGGGGAAGTGGTAGAGGGGTACCATTATTTTGAATACTATATTATGTTATCTTGTATCCATTATTTGGTGAGAGATATCCATGGTGGATCAGGGAAGTTAGTATACCTGTTTAGGTGATGAGATAACTTCACTTATTATTACCTGGGATTTAATATGATTTCTTTAACTTTTACATGGGAGGCTTTGGGGAGGATCATACTGAGTATACCTGTTATGACAACTCTACAAATATATAAACTATTTTTAGGATAAATGGAGTAGGTTGTAGATCATGAGGGATTTCAATAGCTTGTTGTTTTGTAGGAGCTGTTTGGGATTCGTGATCACTACTGATTTTATCTTTTGTGTACTTTCAATTTATCTCACTTGTTCCTTATTTGTATTGCATTACATGTATTCATATAATATTTATTTTATCTATATGATTAAGATTTAATTAGTGTATCGATCATCTCTATCTCTCTCTCACATGTTATCATAGAGGGAAATGCCTCCCATTTTTTTTGTATAATACAACCTCAGTGCTTGTCAACAACCCGTGGCGTGTAAAAGGTAGGCTTCAGGTAGTCACTACCCTCCTTCTCTCATTTCTAGACTAGGAGTGGTACCTTTGAGGGGTGGGGGAGGATGGGGTTGTGACATTGGAAGATACTATCCAGATGAGAATCCTTAAAAGGATAATGGAGTTCAATCTAACATACAATAAAATGATTATCATAGAGTTTATTTCTTATAATACATTCATTGTATATCCATAGGGATATAACTAATCATTCAATTTATATTCTTGTTCCATATGTTCTTTAGGAGGGTTTTTATTTCTCAAGAAATAGCTGGATGTGGGAATTACGCTATCTATTAAGAAATTTGAAAAGAAGTGGGGTAATGGGTAGAGTTTTAGTGAAAACCAGATTTTAAGATGGTACCACTTAAACCTCGAAAATTATGTTTGATAGGTATGCCAGATTAAGAACCTAATATAGTTGGGTGACCTAAATCAAGGTATATTTCTCATAGGTTGGTAATTTGTTTCCATACAATCACTGTTGGGTTTTTCAATGTTATGATATTGTTCTTGTGAATGGTATGTATGATGGTTCTATGTTAGAATGTGAAACATCTTATAAAAAATAAATAAATATGCTTATCTCTTTGTGTCATGACCTGTCGCAACTAGAACCCATATAGAATGGTAGTAAAGTCAAGTTTGATCCATGAAACCTACCTATAATAGTAAAAGAGATGGGGATTGGTGCACAATCATGATTGATTATCTCTTATCAACCATCAAAGGTAAGATTCTGTACTATAATGTGTATAATGACACTTGGGTCCATTCCTTGATGATGGTACTAATGTTTTTGGAATTAATTATCTTATTTTATCTTTTGAATGGAGGGGGGGGGTTGGTTGTTTACAAAGATTATAGAAATTTGTTAATGGTTGATGGTCAATTAATTAAAATAATTTATGATTAGTTGGGATTATTATTAATGATGAAGAAATAATAGATTTATATCATTTAGGATTTGAAATATCAAATTAAATTAACATTCACATCACTATAAAGGAAAGATTAAATTTTTACATGTTTTGGTCATAATCCAATCCTTAGGTTGATCTTTCATACCCATATATATATATATTGAATAGTTTAATATTCCATGTAAATTTATCTGTTAAAGATTCAATTAATCCATGGAACCCTTGAAATCCATTAAATATGTTAATAATCCTTAACAAACTTTTGGAAGGCACCTGACATTAATTTTTCAATCAAGAAATGTTTTTTTATCTCAGTAAATCTATTATCGATATGGTAAAACACACTACATATTTATATTTACCCATTCATATATATGGTGAATAAAATTTTTAAGTATGTTTATAGGGTAGATTAAAATAATATGAAAATATAGAGGTAAAGGAGAGAGTTACACAAACACTACTTACAAGAAAAAATAAAATAAAATGGCACACACTAGCAATGGAAATTAGAAGGGGTTTAGAAAAGGGAATCCAAAATAATCAAATCTAATCTAACAGAATAAAGATAAACTATATAATAAATATTAATATGATGTCTTATAATGAAATAACATATGAATAAAATTATAACAACACTTAGAAACAAAATCGATGAATAAGAACAAGATGAAAAAGAAGAGCATTGGAGAGGTATTTGATGCAATAAATTTTTCTAAAAGTTATTCTATCCAATGATAAAGTATTGGTTGAGATAATTTCTCCTCATTGAGTTCTGAAGTTCCAACCTCTTTAAAATAGAATATGGAATGTACTTATCTTCTGAGGCGGTGGCTTTTTCCCACTCCAAAATAATCCTTCAAAATATATATATTAGTTGAATCGGAAGAAAAAAACACATCAAAAAATATTTTTCTATAAAGTTTTAGATAAGGACATTTATTTTTCACTTATCAAACATCACTTCTAATGGAATTTTTTATCTAAATATATTTATTTTTTACAAAACCATGTGCTACTGTCCTATACTAGTGTGTAAATATTAAATATCTAAATGTAAATTAATTTTAGGCACTAAAAATTACTCTATATAGAATAAAAATACTTTATAATGTTATTCCCTAATATATTTAATTTATTCCTATAATATCATAGCTAAATTAGATAATTGGATTTGGAGAAAAGTTATGTTTTATAATATATCTTCAAAATCTATATAGAATTATTTTTATAACTTTGGTTTTTATGGAGGGACATATATTTAATGATATAGGCATTAAAATTTTACCGAGTTTTGCCTATAATTTCTTTTAAATTTGTTAAGAGTTGTACAAAATTTTGACTTTTGGATTGATAATAAAAAGTAGAACATTTCTACCGATCCATTTCAATTGATAGATTTATTTGGCATTCTTGAGTGATCTATATATCCCTTAAAATTTCCAATATATAAAATGGTTCAATTTAAAGAAATATAGGAATATGAATCTAGAATCCTAAGAAACATGAATAAGAAATTTGGAACTGTATAATGAAATTTATACATTATGAGATTCCCAATAAGATACGATAAAGACAAGAGGATGTGTGTGGGGGTAGGTTCTGAATTTTCAATCACCAAAAATTAAATTACATTAAATAATAATTTAGAATATGGTGGATAAAATGATTTAACAATTTAACCATAAATAATAAATTTTTGGTGTGTGAAGATTGTTTGTAGAGTAATCAAGAGTAAGAGAACATAAGTATTTTTATAGTAGTTTGGATCAAAAAGAGACTATGTAAACTATTCACACCCCCTACTCTTTGAGAGGTATGGTACACATTATAAACATTCCACTTTTTCAGGAGGGTGATAACACTCTATGACATGAAATATTCAACCTGAAATCACAAACCCCAATCCCGGTTTTTTTTACCCAGGAGGCACAAAAATAGAAACCTCCTTTTTGAAGTAGAGGAAGAACCAACCATTCCTTTAACTGAACTAAAGAACAACCAAAACCCCTTTAATTTTACCATACCCAAGGAATAATTGGAGTATGTGAATTTTTTAGGTAAGCACAATCAAAACACATACATTTTTAGAGGCCTAAAAAGTGAATGTGAACCAAATAAAAATATATAGCATAGAATGTACAACACAATGAATGAATAAAAGAATGAAAATAATGAATGATTATAAATAGGTTACTGGTGTTAAACAAGTAGCTTCGGTTCTTCAAGATGTATTTGAAAAATTAGGATCAAGAAATCCATCAAGGAAGTGTCAAAATAATGTTGTTTTAAAACGATATATAACTTTAGTGTTTAGAAAACATTTCATATATCTCCACTACCTAGATGGTTCAAACTTTATAGAAAAATCTTCATGACTATAATCTCCACAATCTCAATTTTAAACTATCAATGATAAACATCTCATAGAAAAACCTATAAAATATATACATTAGAATAATATTTAATAATATGTAAATATAGTTTACCTAAAACATAAAATAATTTTTCATTATAATGATAATAAAAAATATGGAAATATAGTCACCATAAAAATTAAAAAAATTAATCATTTTTAAACTCATGATAATAATTTTCCACTTCTCTAATAAAATTATTATTTGAATCCTCATAGTAATTGATATTTAAATCCTTATTAATTTCATTATAATAATCAACCATATAATATTTTAATAATCACCTAAAAAATATCCATTTAAAATTTAAAATAGCTTCTGAAATTATAAACCATCTTATATGATATATAACCCAATCATAACCGGTGATAGATAATTATCCATGCAACAAACTGAAGATACATAACATTATTTCCTTATAAAATCCCAAACTCTTCCATATTTTTTTCTTCTAGATTTACATAGTCTTCTAAACTTAAATTTTAAAACCTTTACCACTCTTATACCCAGTTACTTTCTAAACTTAACTGCTGAATCATAAAATTTCAATCAATATTCCATATATTTATTCAGAATTTGTGTAATATATTTCCTTTTTCTAAATTCTCAATATGTATGAAATTATATAGATCTATTATAAATGTAAGGTTTTAGAACCAAGACTATTTATATATGTAATATCCATCATATAAAATGTAAGATATTTTCATTTATGAAAATATCAATACATAATACATTTATTATCTTCCAATGCTTCATAATATCTTGTACTTTATACGTAAGATATTAGATTTAGGATGATTTCCAAAAACATAATATATAATATATTTTCCAAATATTATATGTAATATATAATATATTATACTATTCCAAAATACCAAATATTCTCAAATGTAATATTTTATTCCTAGAGATTAAGAATAATTAAGATATTATTCAGTAGCTCTGAATTATAAATAATATTCCATCGAAAAATTATTCAACCCATAATCAAAATTATAATTTTAGTTTACAAGAAGTGTAAGACTTAAAAATAATGTATGAAAATAATAGAATAAAAATAAATAATAAAAAATGACAATAAAAAAATAAACAAAGTGTGGGATATGTAATTATCAAAGAAATATAACTAAATTTTCCATTATATTAAACAATAAAATACAATAGTCAATAATAATAATATGGGGAGAAAACAATCATTCATAACAACAGTTAATAGAATAACTTCCCCAAAAATATTGCATAAAAATATATATCAATAGCAATGAAATAAATAAATATTAAAAATAATAAAATATTCTCTTCAATCTATCAAGGTAGTTTTTAAACAATGTTTCATTCAATATTTACACCATTTAATTGTTTATAAAATTAGTTATGTATCTCTTCTACCTGAAGGATTTTTTCCTTTATATAGAAACATTCAACTACTATAATGTCCACAATATACTTCTTTAATTATCAATAATAAAATTAATTGGGAAACAACCAATAAAATATAACTATTATAATAATAGAAAATAATATGGAAATATAGTTACCATTAATACTATGATAGTTAATCAGATGTAGGCCCCCAATAACACCTATCATTTTCTTTATTAAAATCCTTATTTTAATCCTAATTAAATTATCTACAATAATTGGACTTTTAACATTTTAATATTCCCTTAAAAATATCCACCCCAAATTCAAAAAAAACTTTTTTAATTATCAATCATTAGATATGACATATTACCCAATCTTAATTAGTGTTAGATATCTCACTAAGCATCACACTGAATATACATAACATTTTTACTTTGAAAAATTCCAAACACTTACCACATTTGATCCGTTTTAAATTTAAAACAAAATATTTTAAAATTAACTAAATCCTTCATTAATATTAACCTCAAAAGATTTTGGAACTTAACTATTGAATCACTAACTTCCAATCAATACATAATATATTTCTTCAAACTTCATGTAATATAAATCATTTTTTAGATTCAAAATATTTAAGAAATTCATTATCTCTATTATAAATGTATGGTTTTATACTTGGGAATATTACCTTTCATAATATCCTTCATACAATACATAAGATATTTTCTTTTATGAAAATACCAATATGTAAGATATTTCATATCATCTAATGATATATAATATATAATACTTCATATATAAGAGATCTGAGTTAGGAATATTTTAAAAAAATTATATGTATTATATTTACACCAGTTTCTTGGTAATGCGTAAGATATTGTACTTTTTCAAAATATCACCTATGTATAAACATAAGGTTTTCTTCCCATAGCTTATGAATATATAAGATATTGTTCTCCCACTCCAAAGGATCTGTAATATTCAATCATTAAAAAAAATAATCACTAAAAAATCGACATCAATATTTTTCTATAATAAGGACAAGATTTAAACTTATAATATGAGATTAATATAATAACAATAAATAAAAAATATAATAAAAACAATAAATAAATTTAGGGATAAGAAATTATAAAAACTAACTAAATGGAGAACATTCATTCAACATTCTCCCCCTTTTTGATAATTACAAAACCAAAAAAAACACTTTCCCTCTTTTTGTAAAGATAAAAAATATATGAAAATAAAGACTAGTTGAGAAAAAATCAAATAAAAATCAAATAAAAATCAAATAAAAATTAATAATAAAATTAAAAATAAAAAAATTTTCTATAAAGGCTAAAGCCTTCAAAAAGTGAAGATACATGAATTTTTGTTTGGATCCTTGTAATATTAATTTTTATACTAGAGAAGTTCTCATTATTTACTTTCATTTTCATAATATTTCAAGAAGAGAAGAAAACATGGATCAAGGGGGATATTTGTGTTTTTTAATATTTATTTATATATTGATAATTTTTATATCTTCTTATTTTTTAAAAATTTAAAAAATATTTAATGTTCACAAATCTTATATAGTTTTAAAATAGGAATATTACTTATAAATGATTTATTTTTATTGAAAATATAACTAGAGAGGTTATTTAAAAATTGTGAATAATTATATATAATCAAGTGTTGATGGTATATAAAATACAATATTAGATGCATTAACATATTTAAACTAAGGAAAGATAAGAAAAATAAACCTATCAACACCAACTCTCTATATAAAATAGATCTAAGATCCATAAATAAATAAATAATGAATATAATTTCATAAAATACAAGAACAAAAAATATCCAAAGTCAATATTATAAAACATGGTATCTACTAAAAGATATAAAATCCTCTAACCTCAGATAATCTCCACATTAAAATTTATTAAGGTATATCTAGTCCCTGATTCAATCCCTTAAATCTTTAATAAAAGTATGTAAAAGTATGAGTGAGTATACAATATTATTTGTAAATTACTCCCTAAAAATATTATTTGTAAAATAAAAATACTAAATCCTTAGTTAAAATAATGAAATCAATTTTTCACCATATTATATAAACAATAAAACTCCATCTCACTATTGGTTGTTTTCACTACCATGGTGTGCGAACCAAGAACAAAAAATAGGAATAAACTAGATCCAGATAGGGGAACACATATCATTGTCCCCTCCAAAAATAAAAAGGTATATTGTTCTCGGAATCTCTTTAAGGCTATTATCTCACCAAATATTATTTATATAATCCATATATAGTCAAGAATATGGAGGATGGTGGAATTTACATGGTTTCAGATCATAACCTCTATAGAAAACTGAACATGTGGAAATTTTCCATCCTTAGGTGAATTATATACTCAAAAGGAGATAAGAAGTGGCCTTTCATGGATGTAAAATCCAGGATCTCACAATCTTGGGGAATGGAGATTGGAAATGGACACATAAAGGAAGAGGATTATTCCATATTATTTGGAAGAGAAATGAAGATCTGAGTTTGGAATGGAATTCTAAAAATCTGTACTTGAAGCCTAGTGTTTTGAGGATATTAGAATGGGATTTTACTTTCAACCCTTTCATTCAAAATAATTATATTGCTCATATATGTGTAAGGATATATGGTTTGAACTAGGTATTTTGGAATATTAAAGTACTTAATGATATTACTTCTTACATTGGAGCTCCCTTGATGCTTGAACAACATACTTCGGATGGGGATATACGTATCTTCAGCAAGTTGATTCCAACTTGCACTCCAAGCCTCTGGAGGTCATTAATTTCATTTTCAATGAGTACATGGTTGAAATTATGGTTGAATATGAATACAAGCCTCCCTTTGGTTATGTATCCATAATTTTTGGACAATATATTGAAAACTGTTGTGAAATTGAAAAGTAGGTTAGGAAAACATCATAAATTAATACCTGGAAAGAGGTAAATAGAGATAAAAGTGTAAAGGAAATTTTCATAGAGTAGGGGGAGACATCGATAAGAAAAATGCAAGTATATTAGTGATGAAACATGATATTATCTATACTTCAAATTTTGATACTAAAAATTTATCAGCTTATCTTGGGGAGGAAGAGGATCAATATAATGATGATAATAATATAACAACTAAAATTTCCAAAGACATAATGAACATTATTGAGTCTTCTCAATCTGATTCTTCCTTTGAAGAATCTAAGTACAATAAATATCTTTTATCTGATGTTTGTGAAAATGAAATTATCATTTTCCAAGAAGAAAATTTGAGACATATTTTACTTCTCAATATTCTCAAAATATTGGTAACCCTTTATAACAACTTTTGAATGACAAGATAGATTCTAGTTCTATACATCCTAAAACTCAATTAAGAAAAAAAATTTAATTTCTGATGGAAGGATTTAGATCTCTGCACTACCTATACATGTTAATCTTACTCTTAATGACACGATTTAGAAGGATAATTGTGAATACATTCCAAATACTAGAATTAAGAGTGTGGAGGATAGCATGACCACTGTACTTGATTAAGTAAGAGAGTCACGAGTAGCGGATCCTGTTGGTAGCTCTTAAGATCCACCTTTGGTTTGTAAATCCTACTCTGGCACAAATGTTTCTTTAATTACATAAGGGGATGGACATTTCATCAAGGGTCCATTATCTGCTTGTGCTCAAGAGGATCAAGTTAACACTCCTTATCATGATTTAGTGAAGTCTCAACCAACTAGAAAATCAGCCTGAAAAAAGAATCCAGGCAGTAAGAAAAAAGGGGTTTCCAACCCATAGTATAAATTTAGATGAATCATTTCTATTTGACTTGTCAAGGAATTGAAAAATCTGATATAGCCATCTCCTTGCATAGATTGATTTAGATTCATAAAACAAAGCTTCTTGGAATCTCAGATCCCAAAATATGTTACTATCCTAGTCTCTTTAGACTAGAAAATAGAGGGTATCATTTCATTGATGGTAATAGTGTTTTGTCAATGTGGATACCCTATGGATATTTTCTCACTCCTATATTATTAGTTTTTCTGTTATCATCATAGAAGAACAAATGATTACTTGTGAAGATGACCTCTCTAATGTTTATATGTTTTTATATTTTATCTATGATAATAATAATACCAAGATACAAGAAGACTTTGGAATTCTATGGACATCAAAAATTCCAGAATCCATGATCCATAGATTCTCATTAGGGATTTTAATGAAATTCTATGTTCTAGTGAAATGATGGGTGTTGTTCACTACTTCATCTCTTCAAGAGAGTTCAAAACATGCATATATTGAACCAAGTTGATTGAAATTAATCTTTTTAGGATCAAAATATACATTGTACAGGAGGAATATCTACATGATTATGGAAAAAAATCTTGGATGAGCCTTCTCTAATGATAAGTCTCTTGATAAATGGGATACTATTTCATGTATCAATATACAAATGATTAACTATCATCATCAGCCTATTTCGGTAAGCATTATTATCAAAAATACAAAGCCAATTATGCCTTTAAGATTTAAAAATTCTTGGTCTCCCCACCTGGATTATGGAAAACTATTTATGGTTTTTTCGAAATCAATCCATTATGGTAATGATTCTTTTTATTGTGTCATGAAGATGAACCTTTTGAAATACAAAATCAAGGTTTGGTGTAAGGGAACCTATAGCCTAATTGAATAAAACATCACCACTCTTGAAAAAAATCCTTTATGAGATGCAATATAAATTTACTAATTCTTATTTTCAGTGGATATTCACCAAGAAATTGAGCTCACCACTAAGATTAACTCCCTTCTTTCCATGAATGACATGATTCATAAAGAAACAATCAAGATCAAGTGGTTGAGATATAGGGATAGAAATACTAAATATTATAACTATATTCAAAGAGAAAAAAATCTTATAGGACCCTCAAATTCTTTAAGGATAGTGAAACTACTCTTTATAATGATGAAATTAACTTAAAGAATATTGTATCTTATTTTAGAATACTCTTTAATGGGATTATTCTCAATAAATATCTTAAAGCTGATATTATTCCAACAATTTTTAGTAATGAGGATAACTCCTGCCTTTTTAGCATTCCTCTAGACTATCAAATAAGAGAATACATATTTAGTCTCAAGAATTAAAGTTCTCTAGGCACTGATGGTTTTAATTACTCTTTATTTTGTAATTTTTGGGATTTAATTGACTTAGATGTGTGAATATTGGTTAAATACTTTTCTCTACAAGTTCCCTTACTTATGGTATCAATGATCATTTTTTCACCCTAATTAACTATGTGGAAAATGCTTCTATGATACACCTCTTCTAACCCATTGTTCTAATCAACACCATGTATAAAATCATTACCAAGCTCTTTCCAATAGAATTACTATGATTTCAAAAAAAGTTTTCTCTTGGAATTATTTCAGCTCTACGAAAGGTTGAACTCTCTAAGATTTCATTAGAACGACCTCTAAATGTGTCAATATTCTAAATAAATATAAAAGAGGTGGTAAAATTGTTTTTAATATTGAAATTTGGAAATACTTTGATACTATTTGTTGAAACATCATTTATAAATTTATCTATAGTTTTAGTTTTAATGACTCTTTTGTTATATGGAATAAAGCTCTCTTTGAGTCTTCTCATGTTTCAGTGCTCATCAATGGTGCCCCTATGGGATATTTCAAATGTTCAAAGGGAGTTAGACTTATATATTCTTTATCTACTACAATATTCTCCATTTATAAAGATTATTTGAGTAGGCTTCTCACACATAGGGTGGGATTAGGAAAGATAAAAATTATATAAGCTTCAAGAAATAATTCTATTCTATCCCATATTCTCTATTTGAATGAAATAATTATTTTTATCCAAGTGGGAAAATAATTATTCCAAACCATAAGATGGTCCTCCCACACTATAATGATGCTTTAGGGTAGGATATATATCAAAACATGACTTTTTTCTATTTTGGGAATGAGATATGTTCTGCTAGAAGATCTCATATATTAAAGGACTTGGGTATTAAGGAAGGCTTTATGACTCTTAATTACCTTGGTGTTACTTTATTTTTTAGGATACCTAAGGCCATTTATTTTTTTGGGATTTCTGATCAAATTAAAAAGAACCTTTTATCTTATAAAGGTATGTCACTTTCAATAGATATAAGGATTTTCCTGATCGAATATACCATTTAATCTAAAATGGTTCACTACTTTCTAATTTATAAGTGGAACATTGTTCTTCTTAAGAATCTCAATGCACACATAGAGAATTTTTTTGGAGTGGAAACATTATTGAAAATAAAATGGTCACCATCCTCTGAAATAATTATCTCATGCCCCTAGAAAATAGTGGTTTGGGAATTAGAAAAAATTAGGCTATTCAATGATTCTATGAAAGCCATATTTACTTAGAATCTTCTAAATAGTGACCCAACAGATCTTAGTTTTCTTAGTTCCAGAATTATTTATAAGCTGAAAAGGGGTATACAATACTATCTAAACTCTTCTATTTGTCCATCCATCAAGTCTTCCTTTCATAAAATTATGTCAAACTCATGATGGATTACTTGTAGGGAGTCCTTTATTATCTTTTTCCTTGAAAATTGGATGGGTTATCCTCTTATCTATTTTGAAAACTCTCAAAATTTTTCTATTGATACTCAAGTATCCATTGAAGATTTTATGTCCTCTCCCATTATGGATTCACTATAAGATTGTCAAAACCTTCTCAATATTTATTATTTCTCTTCCAATAGTGACATATTTATTTTGGAACCAACTCGGACTCAAATTATTGACTCCAAGATTTATTATCATGATAATTGTTTTTGACTCTTTCCATGACTTATCATGGCTTCAATTTCTTTATAAACATTGGATCATGCCTTCACGCATAAACCTTGTTTGAAGGCTTTCTCATAATTGAATTCATACTGATTATTGCTTAAAATCTTTTTTTATCCCACTTTGTTCTTGGTGTCATATTTTCAATCAACAGATGGAGGATGACAACTATATTTTCCTCTCATGTGCCACTTCCTTAGCTCTTTTGGAAGGCAATAAATAATCTTTTTGAAGTTGTTTGTCCATATGCCTTCACTCTTGTAGATCTTCTTCACCAATTCAAAACTATACAAATTTCCCCCCCGCTTTTCAACCTTTTCATGGTTGAAATTTTTGAAGTGATACATGTTACCTAGTATGCACAAAACTCCATACATCATAATAAATTCCCCTTCTCTCTTCAAATAACTATGGTGAAAATTATCAACACAATTCGGGAGGCTAATTGTCATCAGACTAGACACTGCTCAAACTCAGTCTATTATTTCATGGTTTTAAGGAATATGGGAATTTATAGATCATAAAAATAGATGGATGTATTTTTTGAAGTGTTCTAGATATCATCTTTTATGGGATGGATTAAAATAAATATTAATGGTTCTTAAAAAGGTAATTTTGGTCTAATGGGGAGTGGTGCTACTTTTCATGATTACACTAGAAATATTGTTCATTGTTTCTTTGGTACCAATAAAAATGCATCATCTATAGAGGATGAGATTCTCATTTTCATTAATGTGATATCCTTTGCAAGGAATAAAGGAAAATATAACCTCTATCCTGAAAGTGACTCTATTACTATTGTTCAAGATATCCGTTAAGGCACGTAATATCATTCATGTTAAATCACAGCTTGGGGGATGAAGTATTTTTTTCTATTAGGATTAAATAACATTATCATGCATGTCTTACAGAAATATAATGTGGTGGAAAATGGGATTTACAAAAAAGGAGTTAACAATGATCTCATCTAGTTAGATGAATTACCATATGAACTTTTTTTTTACTTTTTTTAGAAATACTATAATAAAATAACTTCTTTCATACTTATGTCACCTTTTATTTTATTAATAAATAAGTCCTGTACTTTTTTCTAAGGAATCACCCCCTTAAATAAATTTATACCATACCCACATACCATAGAAAAATCCATTATATACCATAACTACATACCACTACCACACAACAACACTATGGCTGGGTTATACTTCATATCAAAACACCTATTCAACCACATTCCATCACAGATTCCAACACAATCACAAAAATACTATATAAATCATCAACAAGAAAATAATACTCCAGATAAACCATACAACTAATAAAAAAACTACTTCTCACTTATTTTATTTCTTAAATACTTTCCAATTATCACATCATATTTTTTTATATATATTACTACTTTATTTTCCATATCTCAAAAATAGATTTATCCCCTTATATTTCTTTAGTTTATGAAACATTAAATATTTAAATTCCAATAATTATATATTCCTTATAATACACTATCCACTACTCACATAATTTTTTAGTTGTGTTAATTCATACATCATAATTTTATTCACAACATGTATTAATAATTACCACATTCATAAATTAATTCAACACTACTTTGATAAATACACTATCATCATACTCCCATACCCATTCCACTTATTAATTTTTTTGATTCATTTCATTATGCTTCAATATCTCACATAAACTCCAATGTAAAATCTATTTTAACCACATCGTACCACCGAACAAAACAATTACACCAAAAAATTTCATTACCAACCATATAACACTACTGTATTTATCAATACTATCCTACAATTTAACCACTTTATCATATATCTACTTATACAAAAATACTAAAATCTATTAGGATAACATATAATCAAAATGTAATATATAAAATAACAAAAAATAACAAAAAATAACAAAAAAAATCTTATATCACTTATATCACAACACTAATATCATAATCCTTCTTAAATTTTGATTTATCTTTTATAATTAAGTTAATCCCACCCACTTACTCAAAGAACCTTAAGCATGTTAATTCCACAATAATAACAGTAATAATAAAGAGATGTTTTTGAATCACCAACTTTGAATCAAAACAAGAATCATAAAAGAAAAAGAAGATAATAAATAATTGATTATACTTACAAAACTCTATAAGAATCATCCAATAAACCTAGAACCCATCATCTTTACATTAATCATACATCATAACAAAACTTAGTTTTTTATTATATAATCCCTTAGGATAGAATAACAAGAGAAAATGAGATAAAAAAAGAATAATGATACCTTTGATTAATATGGTTCAATATAATGAGTTCAGGAATATAAAATTCTACTAAGGGTGTTTTGTAAAACCCAAAAATTTTATGATTTTTTGAATAAATTTAGTTTCTTTTTATAACTTTCATTACACGCAACACTGAGTTTAACAAACCATGATATATTATGGTTATTAATATTGATCTTTATAATATAGAATTTAAATTTGGTGATATTAATAAGAATTAAAATATTTCTAAAATAATGTATAATGGTTTTATAAAAAATATATTTATAAATAAGTACTTACTTTTTAGTAAAGTCTTTATATGCTTCGAAAATACTTTTTTCTCAAAAAAACGATTTGTATTTATTTTTGTGAACAAATAAGAAAATTAATTTTTGAAATGTTTAGAAAAACTATTTTAAAAAATTAACTTCATTTTTTAATCAATATGTAGAAATTATCATAGGGTGAAATTTTGAAAATTTATTGAAAATATTAATTTTTCAATGAATAGTGAAAAATACTGTTTTTATTAAAAAATGCCTTTTCATTTACAGAATTTACAAAGTTACATATCTTTTAGAAAATTTTTAAAATAAAAAATTTATTAATTATTGTATTATTTAACCAATTCAGGTCATTTTAATCAAATTCATATTTAATTTTGACACTGAAACTTTCTATACTTATGAAAATTTTCTCTTTGGAAAACCATTTTTTGTAGTATCTATGAGTTCAATTTTAAATTAAATTTTGCCACTTCTATGAATATATTTTGGAATAATGGTTTCCATATTTTTAATCAGAATTATTAATATTATAAAATATTTTCTACTTAATTTTTAGTCAAAATGAATAGTAAAAATATTGAAAATTAATTACCAAGATTAATGTTAAAATGGGTTTACCAGGGGTTAAACTAAAAAGATAAGGAGTAAAATGAACTATAAACTTATAAAAATCCCATTTTTTGGAAATAACCTAACATAATATCTTCTAAGTATTAGAAATGATCCATTTTATATTATTTATTCATGTGAAAAATGTGGGTACAATTTATTCTTTTCAAAAATTCTGTGTGTGTCCTCTCCCCCACTTATAAAAGGGCACCCCTCTCATATCCTATAAAAACTTCTAAAACACTTTTTTTCTGACAATAACTACAAAAATATATTATTTAAATCAATTCCCACATACTGTATTCCTTATTTTGATTATTGAACCCTCTTAATAAGGATTTTGGTGCTAACTTATGGAGGTTGTACTAAGAAAAGATAACGTTCTTAACCAAGGTGTATTTTATTTTATTTCCTATTCCACCTTCAGATACTCATAAATTATGATGTTATAATAAAATAAAAATATTAAATATAATTATATTTTATTATTTTAATTTCATAATGTTCTTCTATCTCCTCTTTTGTCAAATGGGAAATGAAATCGTCAATCATGTGTATTATAGAGTACCTCCTTGCGAATAGATATAATTAGTTTTACATTACCACATCTCAAGAAGAGATATACTAATGAATTTAAATTATTTATATTATATTTATGACATAAATATACTTCTGGAATTATAATATCACATATAATTCCTTACTTTCCATTAAGGGGGAATATAACGACAATGCTCGTGTGTATTGCAGACTTTCACCTCGCGAAGCAATGTGATTTGTTTTCACATACCCTTTCATTGGAAGAAAGTATGGATAAATTTAATGAATATATGTGGTATATATGAAATAATAATTATTCTTTAAATCTTAATTATTATCTACCTCTTCTTTATTTCATCTATCAAGAATATGGAAATACCATTTATGTGTACACACAACCTACCCTCTTCATGAATAGTGTAATTCATTTTTATATCCACTTTTATATATGACTATAATTATTTTTATAATTAAAATATATGATATTAATATAATTATTAAAATTATATAGATGATTTAACCATAATCAAATCAGATAAACCATAATTATTGAACCAAAATAAACATGAAAAATGAAGCAATTATTACTTGAAATGATATTTTAATAAGGAATTTTTAATAAATTGGTAATAAAGGGTTATAAGTGAATTATATACGGTATGATATATTAGAAAATGTTTTTATGATATATGTATAATAAATCTATATTTTTTTGTACAGGAGGTTCCAATACATATGAAGGAAGTCAATACTTGAGGTAAGATATTTTCATCTTGCTTTTATTTTTGTGGGACACATGCCTTATACACCACTTATTTCATTTTTGTGTTTTATATAATACCCATGAATGATTTTTATGATCATTATCATGTTATTATGGGATATAGCTATCCATATAATGTTTTTTCATTCATGGGGATTACTATTGAAAATATAGGAATGTGGTAAAAGTTTTTTTTGATACAATCTTATTATTTATCAAGATTGTTTATGATTAAATTTTTGATGATAAAATATTATTATTGATATCTAAATAAACTCATGAATTTTATTATCCTTTGGTTATTTCATTAAAATATATATTTTCCTTTCATTTTTCTCTCTTTATGTAGAAAATATTCAAAAATAATGTTCTCAAGGAAAAATCGAATTTATTTATATCTTCAGCCCTTTTTCATCTATGTTTGTGTTTTTTTTAAAATATTTTAAAGAATTTTTTACAATTCTATAAGGTTTTGTAAATAAATTTCTTCCCATATTTTGATTTTCATTATTTTTTTAAAAATTAATCTTGTTTTTGTTTTCTGAATGAGGTAGTTTTGACTTTTTACCAAAAATGTGAAAGGAATCTTTGTTTTAACATGTATGGTATGAGTAAAATTTTCTACCATAATGAGAACTTAATTATTTGAAGTTTTATTTAAAAATTTGCACAAAAATTGTCAAAGAATTTTTTTTCCTTAATATATTTATATTTTTTTATATATTAAATAAGAGATTTAAATGAAAAGGATATTTTCCTCAAGAATTTTTTAATGATATTTTATAGAATTTCTGTTAATCAACGAAAAAACATTAGTGTTTCTTATGTTAAACAAGGAATATTATCCAATGCTACCATATTTATTCTTTATTTTGATGGTTTATGTTTTTTATGTGACTAATTCCTTTACCATGGGTTATGATATGATGAACTTATGAAATGTTTATATATCCTATTTCTTTTCCACAGTTTATTCTTTAATGAAATATTTTTGAAACCCATTTCATTTTTCATGGGTTATTCTATGATGAGTGTTTTAAAATATCAACACACAAAAATTTCTAGATTATATGATGGGTGGGAAACATATCTCCCTCCAATTAATTGGATAAATAATTATACCTCATGTGATAATGATGGGAAACAAGCCAATGTGCTTGATCTTCTATGGGAAATGGGTTGATGTGTTTAATCCAATATAGGAAATAGGTGATGATTCTTGATCTATTATGAAAGGGGAAATATGTGTTGATTACTGAACCATAATGATTTGATGGTATCTATTTTTAACCTTGACATATGAAATGTTTTATATAATTGTGATGGTTCCACACTTATATAACATGAACTTATGGGTCATGATTGTTTTATGATGATTTCTCACTCTTATGATTCATGTCATTTTAAATGATAATTTTTATTCCACGGACCATGTTTTCGATCCATGAAATATTGGGTATTAAATCTTTATGTTATATTCATAATCTAATATCATTTTTCTTATCTTATTCTTCCAAATGATGATCGATTGATATCTTATGTTTTTATCCTTATTAAGTATCTGAGTTCACCCTTTCTTAAGTTTCCTTTCCACTGGCTTATGAAGAAACATTTAAGTAGGTTATGTCAATGAAGAGTAATAAATGGGAAGATCTTTATGGGAGATGTTGTAGATATTTCATGAAATAATAAGATTCTATATCAATTATATAAAGATACCAAACATTGAATTTCCTTGAGCATGTATTTTTGAAATCAATTTAATATTCATCTAATAAGATATAATATCTATGTTTGAAAATCTTGGGTAATTATAAGTTTAAAATCAAAAAAGTGAATCCATTAGTCATTTAAGGTAATAAGAAGAAGAGATAGAGTATAATGAGAGAAAAATGGGCCAATAAAATTTATATTTAACTGTGGTTTGGTGCATGAAACCATGAAATGATTTAAGACATAACTGAAAGTTCAACTTTACTTCCTCGATTCACCTCAAAACTCACTCCCATCATTTAAAAATACTCAAAATCATAATGTAGAGGGTTATTAAAATCTTTTAATATACACCAAATACCTCTCAAATTATTCTCATCCATGAGAAGCAAGGAAAGAATTATAAATAAAAGAAACTGAAAAATATAACTATCATGTGAGATACCTATCCAATTTAAATATCACCTTCCAAATATGGTCAAATTAAGTGTAGAAAATTAATGGTTAATACTAACCACCTAAATTAATCATTATATCTTAATTTAACACATTAATTCAAGGTTATAAATAGTTATGGGTACTAAAACCATATTTATCACTCTTTACACCATATACATTTCTCTAAACCACTATGCCTCTATAAAATAAACACCTATAGAATGAAACATCCATGAAACTCCTTCTATAAAATATCTAGAATATCCATAGGATATTCTATAAGTGTTTCTTCCTCATCTATATCTAGTTCTTCCTAATCAATAAAATGCGAGCCATCGGGAATAAACGTCTAAAGATATGACACATAGAAGATATTATGAATCTTATCTATCTAGGTTGGAAGTACCATCCTATATGACACCTCATCAACTCTTCATAACACCTTGAAAGGTAAAATGAACAATAAATAAAACTTTTTACCCCAACCAAACCCATTCTATATTTGATGAGGATGAATATTAAAAACTACATAATAACTCTACTCATAAATCCAAATCTCACCTCCTTTAATCTGTGAAATATTTTTGAAAATCCTAGGTAAATTTTATTTTCTTTTGAATCACCTACACTTTCTCTATCATGATATGTAATAAATTTTGTTCAATGATTACTGACTCTCAAAACTCATTCTAATACAACAAAGATCTAAATTTTCCACCTTGAAACTCCTAGAATGTTTTCTTTCTAATGGATGAGTGATAACTATTATTATAAGACAACTCAATCAAGGGTAAACACTACCCCTCTTAACCTATAAAATTTACAATGTTTTCACAGTACATGTCCTTCAACATCTAGATAATTCAATCTATTTCCCATCTATCTGTTGATGAAGCATTACATTAAGGCATAACTGAGATACAATGGAATAATATAAACTCATACACACCCAAAAGGTAAAATAATAATCTCAATTAGAGTTTATATTACTTGGAACTCTATGAAGCCTCACCAAATCCTCCTTGAAGTGGATCACTAACACATCTACATACTCAAATCCGTAACTTCATGAAAACGAGATAACATCATAAAATAGTATAAAAATACCCTTATGGCATCATATCCTAAAAAATTAACTTAATCCTCACATAAAATACCAATATATATACTCCCATTTCCACTATGTAACATTAAATAGATTTAATAAACTACATGGGAATCAATACTCAACTTTAAACTACTGATAAATAAAAAATCATGACACAAACTCAATAAATAAATTCATCACACACTACCATAAAACTAATTCATTAAAGTGTGGTATATCTTATAAATACAAAGATTTATATCCATAGGCGAGATATGAAATTCATGAAAAACTACCTCTTGAATCTCCCATGGGATGAATAACTTCTCATAATAAAATTATTGATGTTATATGAGAACCTCCATGAATGATACACTCTCTCCACACCTCTACCTCAAGATCTACAAAATAAGAATCCTCTATCTGCTAACGTAGAGAATAGTTCACTATCATCTATTACAAAATATACATTTCTCACCTCCTCCACATATAAACACAAATAAAAATACTCCTCCATAATCATATATTCATATCTTGCCTCATGAAAAAAAATCCCATGCACCCTACAACATAGTACGTAAAATATCAAATTACCATTCTCTAAAGTGTAAAAGATCTTAAATTCACTGTTTAACATGTAATCCAACTATCCCTACTATTAAAGATATAGTTAATGATGATAAAATATATATCATAGGCTCTCATGATCCATGATGACCCTAAAACACTCTATGATGAGATAATTACACCATAGATTCAAATAAAATATCATATCTATAATATATAGATCATGGGTGATATAATTATGTTCATGAATATGTAATAAATGAAATCCATATAATATCACTAATCACTCTACAATTAACACGCAACCCAAACCAATATTATAGGTTTCACAATAAACCTCAATCATAATACCTTCATTTTGTAAGTGAAGGATATGAGAAATTATTAAATTATCCATAGAATATAAATATTACACCTAAAATTGATTCTTATAAACATATATTTAATCCTTCATTTTCAATAATTTTAAAGGTTCCATGGTCTAATAGAAATTGGACACAAATATCTTGTAATAACTTGTGAGATAAAAGAAACTATTCTGCTTTGAAATATTCTTGGGTGTTTCCAAATAAAAAATCTATAAATATCATGTCCCAAATACTTTAATGGTACTGATTCATGTCACAAAAAAACCTTAGGTGCACCATCTAATCACTTTAGGATAATGTAACTTATGGGGGTTGAGAAAAGTATTAGAGTGAGTTGATTTTCCCCCTTAAAATTAAAATACCAGCTATGGTTTCATGCCTAAGGTAGTAAGACCGAATATCCACACACACACCTAAATGCTATAACCAGATAACATATTAGTATGGGAAATATTAAGAATAACATGTGAAGGATAACGTAAATTGTACATGCACTAACATACGCCAACTAGTCCAATAACAATTAAACAACCATAAGTGGTGGAATGTAAATAAAAATTATAAATATTTAATTAAGGTGAGAAAAAAATGTCCTAAATACTCAAAATACATTTTAGTGTGTAAAAAAACTTTGAAACCTAGATATAAATGAATTCACATGCGAAACATGACCTATGAGTCCAAAAGCAGGGACCTCAGGGATGAAAAAGCTCAGAATACCTATGACGGAATGCCCTAACACCATCGATTAGATCACTCAACAAGACTCTAAAAAAGATTCTATCGTAGTACCATGATTCACATGAATCTATATACCATGTTCAAGTGAATTTCCCTTTCTTGTGTCATGTACTAAAGTGTATTTACGCATCCTAAAAAGTTCCCATAGAAGTCATGCGCATGATATACATAGTATTATAATCTAAAGTGTACGGAGGAATAAATCAAATAATAAGTAATAGGTAGACCAATTAAGTAACTAGAGGAGATATTCCATAAATTGCCTATATCATAGTGTATGATACTGTCATATCATAGGGAATGAAATACATTAAACTAAATAATATCCTATGCCTTATTTTGGGTATTTGAGGTAACTGTCTTAATGAATTATAATATACAATTGGGCTATATCATATAGTAGTATTGTGAGTATAATCATATGTTATGATTCACACTAATACTCTATGATTGATTGGAAGTAGATTGATAATAATTATCAATCGATCATTCTTATATGTTAGCTGTCATAATTGTGAATTCTTTATATAATGAAACACATTAAAGGATCAATGGTGAATTCATGTGATAAATGATCAAAATGACTGAAGCCTTAATAATATGTCTTTTAATGTATAAGTTAATATAGAAAGACACATAATTATCCCAAATGGAATATATGATGGCTACTAATACAAATATAGAGAGTTTATGAAAGACTTAACTTCCTATCAACTATTGCATACTTGAATATCTCATATTCTTCCCACTTTAACATGAGTGATAAAATAATATATTGGATTTAAGAAGGATTCCACCCAAGGGTAGAGAGATTCAGTTCCACCTATTGATACATCGTGGAGGATTGAGTTATTTTTTAGTATCTTAGGTATCTTCCTAAGGAATATGATAGATGAATGGTGTTATAGATGATGATGGTGTATGGTACACAATAATTCTTTCATTTTATGGTTTTAGTTTCATGCATGGTCTATCTTGGGTTTTTTGGTTTTTAATTTTTTACATTTCCTTAAATGGGGTTTCTTCAATCCTTAGAAATATAATAGTTTTATAAGGTCTTTTACATGTTTTATGATGCTTAAAATAATGTTTTAAAATAAAGATATCATATATCATCTTGTATTTTATTGAATATCATAAAAAAATGATTCAGAATTTGAATTATGGCTAGTTATATGATTTTCAATATCATAGGTTGTGATCTAATGATGCCATATGAGATGAGATATCATAGGAGGTGACACAAAAAAATCATTTAGATTTAAATTATATCATAATATATGATATTGGATAGTCGTAGCCTATGATAACACTAATATGAAACATTTATGCAACCAAAATATGGAATCATATCACTATTATGATATATGTGGTATCATATAACATGATTCCCAAGCACTAAAGGATCACTATTATGTAGTAACTTATCATAGTCCTCTACTTATAGGTTCTAAATTATTTCTATACCACATGATAATTCTATTACACAAAACCAGTCATAACACATGATATAGTCGCACTCATGAATTAATATTGCACATGCCACCATGGCTTATCATTAACCCTATTTTATATATTATAACATATGATAGGTAGTTAATGATTAATCCATTCCACACAATAGGACATTATTTATGATTTGGATATATCAAAGGATATGATATTCAAAAAAAATATTTTTCTTTAATTTCAATTATGAATTTATTTAATTAATTTATAAAATTTTTATAAATTATAGAAAAGGTTTTTTGGGATATTGTTTAATTTAATTTTTTTATATAAATTAATTAATTTTAAAATATTTATAAAAAATTAATTAAATGTTTATAAAACATTTATTAAATATATATTCTATAATATTAATTATTAATATTTAAATAAATTTCTCAAGTTATATATAATGACTTATAATTTAGATATAAAATCATTACATGGGAAATATGAGGATAATTTTTAAATTGTTTATAAATTACACAATAGGAATTTATAAATAAGTTATATTCTAAAATTTAAAATTTTTATAATGATCAATTTAAAATTTTCAAATTAAAGGATTTACTTGAGGAATTATCTACAATAAGTCAAAATGAGTTTTAACTATTGATATGATCATGGTTTAAATAATATTAAATATGTGATATTTAGATTATATAAATTGTTTACATAGTAGAATTGAAATATAAAATTATTAAATTTCATTCAATATCATATATTTAAAGTAAATTTCATATATGAGAATAATTTTAAGGAGCTCATTTTAAAGATAAAAACAAAGTGTTTATATTTATTTAATTATTGAATTTCAATAATTCATGAGTAATTTATAGTGTTTCAAATTTTATAATTCATGAATTATTCATAAAATATTTATATCATGTATAAAATATATTAATTGTAAATTTATTTAGTTTATTCCCTAATTTATTCAATAATATAAAAGTTATATTTTGAATTTCAAAGCATGGTATAGTTTAAGGAGTCAAACTACTTCTATGAATTGTAATAGAAGAATCTAAAGATTTATATGCTATGTATGATAATTGATTTAGTTTTTTTCTAACTTGAATTTAGATTTTATTGAGATATGTCGTTAATAAAAGTATTCAATTATGATTTATACATATTAGTCATTATAATTATGATATAATTGAGGTCACTATTGAGTAATGTATCCTTGGTTAGAGGGAATGTGTTCTAGACTACTCAATACCCTAGAGGATTATGCATTGTCTAGAAAAGTGGGGCAGTCCATCTATCACCCTAAGATTACTATTTTGAGTATTATTAATTTAATATGATTCTAGGCCTTTATAATAAAATGTTTCATGTACTTAGTATATGAGATGCATTTGGATATGTATAAAAATAGTTATCTTTTTAATTTGGGTTAGTAACACAACCAATGAGTTGTGTAAATTGTTTCATATCAATATGGTTTAAACATATTGATTTTTTAAAGGAATATATATTACAAGATAAATCATTATAAGTATTAATACATGTCAAGGGGAAAATATGAGATATAATTGTGAGATTAATAACCATTAAAATAATATTAAGTGATAGAGCCCTTCCAATGTTAACACTTGTTAGGACTTTGATCATCTAACCATGTAGGTTTTTCCAAATTATGGTTCTACTAGATTATCTTGTGTTTGGAAAGAATGTAGTGAGATAAAACTAAGATTTAAGTTCATTTTACCATTTTATTTGGTCTATACATAACTAATAAACCCTAATTGTTATCATACAATAGGAATGGTGTTGAGTTTATCTCTATAATCGATTGGGAAAAGAGTTGATTTATCTACCATCCAAGAGTCATATATGATATGAATGACATGATTTTGTACCTAAATGTACACAGTGATAAGTATTAAACTAATGAAAGGATATTTCTTAATTAAATATGGATATTTTCCCATTAATAGATATGGTGAAATTCAAAAGGGTCATCATTTTATTGGGACTATGTTTAAAATAATCCCTTATTACATTCATGTAAAATATGATGCCCATATAATATAATATTACACTGTAAATATAATTGGAATAATTATCATACAAATTTAATTTAAGATCAATATATTTAAAATAATAAGATTAATGTAACAAAAATCTCATAGCATTACAAAACATAATAATTATTCTTAAGAAAGAGAGAAAATTTTATGTATAGAGAAATACCTTTTTGAGTAAACAACTATTGAATTTGTTCAACACATAATTATAAATTCATATGAGAATTATAAATTAATTATCCTAATGTTTCAGAGGAATTATATATAAGAGTAATTTAATTAATTAAGTCTCCCCTTATATATTTAATGTGATTGAGTGTGTCAATGACCTGGTTATACTTGGGGTTTCCATAGGGGTTTTTATATATGTTGAATTTAATCAAGAAATATCATTGGAAATTTCATATCAATATAATTTATATCAATAAATTTTTTCCCTATTTTATCAAAGTGTCTAGGATAGATTAAATGGGCATGAGATTTCTTGGTTTTGGTATTATGTTAACAATACAAGTGGGTAAAATTTCAAACTGAAAGAAGAAAAGTTTATTGGAATGTCTAAGGAAATTTCTTTAAATAGCTATCCAATGTCATTAAAACCTAAAAAATGGTTTCAATAAAGAGGAGTATTGAATCCATAATATGAAATTGTAAAAAATATTTCAAGGATTTGGGTAAACTCTATGGAATGTCATTGTCTGATACTAGTGTTATTGAAATCAATTCATTAATTTTTATGTGTATACGATACCCAATTTTTTTACTTTAAAAATATTATAAATTTACATCAGTTTTAAATAAATTAAAGAATTGGTATAATATATTTAATTCATACAAATGATGCAGAATTGGGTTATTTAGTCAAATATTTTATTATAAATGATTATATATCAAGGTCGAATGGATCTAAATAAAGGATGTGTATTTTAATCTTATTTATCTTATGTGATATGATAATATTTTTTTTGAAAAAGTAATATTATGAATGATAAGAGATGATTATTCTAATAAAAATGGTTTATGATTTATCAAACTATATAACATGTTTGAAAAGAATATAGGGGTTAAAATTCTCTATTTTGTATAAAAAATTACATCCAGATATTTGTTAAAACATGATGGATTTTATCCCTCCAACATTATTGTAATATTTCAATGAATAAAGTATTCTTTGAAAAATATTTATCTAAACACATAGAATAGCATAAATGATATGTGTATAATCGTTTATTTATTAAATACTACCACTAAATGAAATAATTTTTATTTCTTAAACCCAAAATTATTTTTTATCTTATCAAGAAATTATGAAGAGAATATAGAGTCCAAGAGGCATGTGGGAGTATTTTTGTACTTTGAAAATTTCAATGTTAAAAAATAAATTATCATGATAATAAGAAAAAATAATCTAATATCACTTAATACCCTCAAATAGATCAGGGTATGTTGATAAAGATAAATTTTAAAAGATATATTTAGTTACCACAATGAAGTGAATTTCACTTTATATTCAAAAGGAGTTTTTGGTTGTGTTGGTAAAGAAAAATGTAATGAGTTATATATTATTACCAAAAGGATACCAATGATTTTTTGATGTAATAGGTCTCAGTAATGATAATGATGATTATCTTAAAAATAGATATATATATACATAGTAGAAGTTATTAACACTATAATATTTGATGTTGTGAAGTTGAGGAGTTTTAATAATATGGTTAATGAGTTAGAAATTAGTAATATTATCTCTATGTATCAAAATTATTCATACTTTATTAAAAAAAACTTAATAAAAGAGTTTAGTTGTCAGGTTTTATCAGATGGTCACATAATGACGTGACAATAGTTACATAGATATGTAACGAGTTTAAAAACCCTAAATGTTATGTAGACATAAGAATAATCTAGAAATATATAATATATTAGATGATATAATAGCCACCCATCTATGATTTTTTCAAAATTTTAAAAACATTTTAGGACTAAAAAATATATCATGTTATATAAAAGTTAGTCTATACCTTGTCATTCTTTCATGTTGGCTACATATACTCTTGAATTGAAATGAAATTTAATCTCTCCCGGTGAACTTTATTTATCCCTAACAAATTTTCATTGTGAATTATTATAGTATTACATAAAATATTAATGTTAACATGGGTATTATTTGATATATATATATATATATAATATGATCATGAGGCACACAATTGGTTTTGTGTACCATATGTCCAATGACTTATACCTGATATAGTGTTATACACTATGTATTTGGTATATTAGAGGATGAATGTATCATATTTATATTTCCCCATACCCTATATTAGAGAGATACCTATAATGATGACCATCATTATTTGATATATTTATTACAAAATCTTTTAGTCTTTGCTACCAATAGGTGGTTGGGTATGTTACTGATGATGTCATTGGTTGGATCCTAACGAAGATGATATTTTCTATCTCAGATAGTATATATGACATCTAGGACCTTGAGTGAGATAAATTTATAAAGTATATGAATATATCAAGATATGAAATGTGATGAACTTATATATATCATATGAGGGATATGAGATGTACTCATCTATAAGGGTGAATGATATGTGATGAATTCACCAGCCTAGTAATTATATACTATTAGAAATAATATATAATTTATTGGACATATGGGATTGAATTAATTAATGTCCCATGGTCAATTGATGTCTTATAAAAAGGGATTATATGAAAATTCAAACTTTTATATAATGAAACAACTAGATACATGTATATAGATACATGTATTTAATAGAGGTAATGTGACATACCTTTATATAATGAGTAGAAATGATTCTTTTGTAGAGGAAAATATTTGATTACATTTATTAATTTAAGAATTAATATATTTTTTTCAACAGAGAAAATTCACGTGGGGTTACACTTTGTGGTATACTAAATATAAATTCTGTTTTACTCATATATTTTATCTAAAAATGTTTTATAGTTTACTCAAAATGATTTTTCAATGGATATTCACAAGGTATTTTGTATGATTTTATACATGGTGAATTTTATAATAGATTTATAAAAGTGTTTGAAATGGTATCCAAAAGAAGTTTTGGATATTTTAGAAATTATATATGATACAATATATGGTTAAATTACACCATGTATATGATTAATTAGTGTAAGTGGATGGTTTATGGAGATATTCCCTAAAGCCTCTAAATCATAGGGTATAATATTTGGATGTCTTAGGTTAAAACATGCATGGACTTAAGGAATATAATAGTCTATGTTTTAGGTACATCATAAGGAAATATATAAATATGTAGTGTGTTTTACCATAAGGTTAAATTACACCATGTATATGATGTATTAGTGTAAGTGGATGATTGATGGAGATATTCTCTAAAGCCTCTACATCATAGGGTATAATATTTGGATGTCTTAGGTTACAACATGTATGGACATAAGGAATATAATATTCTACGTTTTAGGTACATCATAAGGAAAGATATAATGTATCATGCCACATCCGTAACCAACCATAACATTCAATTTGGGTATACAATATTATAGTGTTGTGATTAAAATTTCATGGTATGATTAACACCGATAATATATAATTAATTGGAAATAAAATGATAATCATTAAAAATATTTTATTATTTCATGGTAGATATCATAATTATAAATATTTCATATGATGAAATGAATGGAAGGATCAATGATACATTCATATGATGAATTCCTAAAATATCCTTAACATTACCCATGTGTTTTTAACATATAAGATAATTCATGGGATCTTAAGAATATACCAAGGGCTATATATGCAGGATACTACTATATAGATTGCGAGTTTGTGAAATACTAACAGTTTTACTAATTTTTCCATACCCAAATCTCAAATATTATTCCTTCCTTACCATGAGAGATAAAAGTATATCATGGAGTGAATTATGATCCTACCATAGAATCGAGTGATTTAGTTCAACATGTGGATACACCAAAGAGGAGGGTGTTTATTTTTGTCCTCTTATTAGTCTTCATTATGGATATGATAAAAATCATACGCTACTTCCATTATTAGTTTAATGTACAAAACATGATCTTTATTTTATATTAACATGGTTTTAGTTTGATGCATGGGATATCTTCCGTTTTTTGGTATTTAATCACTTCTACTACCTTGAACAAATTTCCCTAAAATCTTTATATACTAAATAGTAAAGATATTCACTATATACTTTAATCAAATAATTTTACTAAAAAAATAAACTCCCTATATCAGGAGGGTCCATACCAGTCATACATTCTTCATGATTAACCATGATATGAGATAAACCTTTCCTAAAATCAGGTTAAACCATCCATCCCATTTGTTGGAAATGGAATCATATATAATAGATTTGGGTTATTTTATCTAGCCATACCATTTAGGGTAGGGTAAATTTGTATAATAGAGTCATGACACTACATTAACATCCCATTCCATTAACCAATACATAAATATAAGGCATTCTTGATCACCTTTTATTCAAGTATTGATATACCCTTAAATTAGCTCATATAATAATGTATTACCCATTATATATAACATAAAACATGCTTACATAATAAATATAATAAACCAAATGAGGAAGATTAAGCTAGTTATACAATAAATAATCCTTTAAGAATTCATAGAATTTAAATCTTCAAAATGAGGTAATTACTAAGTAATCATTACCATTTACCCAACATGGGATAATGTAGAAGGAATAAACTATGATATGAAAAAAATATATACACTACAAAATAATCAAATAAACATTTTTTTATTTGTAAAATAATTTATCTAAAAATTTATTTGAAGAAAAACCTTTGATTTTAATTATATTTACTCAAACAAATATGTTTTCTAACCCAACCCTTTATGAATATGAGATAAAGGGATCTTTCTACCAATTATTTTATAGAGTAGTTCCTTATGGTCCAGGGAAGATTATTTAGACACCACTTTAATTTTATGATCAATCTCAAATCAAAAGATAATTAGGTATAGGTTTGAAATTAACATGAAATATAAAATTAGAAAAGAAAACCATGGACGCCCTCTAATATTTCCTGATATAACCTTATATATATTCTAAACTCTAATTAGATTGAATAATTAAAATTATCCAAGAATCCCTAAGGTACAAAGAAATATATTCATTCACTAATATGAAAATATAGAGAGAATAATGGATGTTAAAGTGATCCATGACCTTACCTAATCGAATAAGATATAAAATGACCCACCAAAGTGCTTTTTATCATTAGGTAAGGTTGGAACAACTTATAGATGTTTAGAGGGAAGTGTGATATTAAAGGAAGATGAAAAAAAGAAATTGGTATAAAAATCCTAAATTATAGTGTTAATGGGGGTTAATAATGGTTTTGAAAAAACTATTTCCCCTTTATTAAGGGAATATTGGCAAAGAGTGTACCGAGCACCCAATTCTATACCATTGGGAACCTGAATCTTTCTATAGTGATCCCCCTTTCACCCTTTTCCTATAACTTCACCCAAAAACACCCAAAAACTTCCAAACCCCCTTAGACACAAAATAGACCCCAAAAAATTAGAATGAAAAGAAACTATGAATAGTTATTATCCCATAAAGGTCAATATTTTTATAATTTACCACTATATGGATTCTCATTCCTAAGAAGCTTTAATCTGTTTTATGAGGAAATAATTTTGGCCATTGTTTTTTTATTTTAATTTCCCAATCATAAGTATCTTATTGGAGCTCCCCATTTCACCAAAATGACTTGAAATAAAAGACTAATATTACCCCATAATACTTTATAACTTTGGTTTATAATTCATATAGGATGATTCAAATATGATTAATCGACCTCATGCTCTATGTGATAATAATAAATAACATGTCTAGGATCAAGAATTCACTTTATTAGTTGGAACACATGGAATGTATTATTCATGGAGTTTAATTTAGTTGGAAAGGCTAATTAATAGGATACCTTACCAACTCAAGATAATATTTCAAAAGGGATCAAATATCGAGGAGATTGTTTCCATTGATTTTCCATTAATTTATGACCTAAACTCATTTATAATTACAGAAATATGTGGGGAAGCACTTTAAAATCCATGTGACCAATTATTTTTTAGCATAAGATTTTTAATATTTTTTTATCATTCTTTTTTTTCTTCAAATTGTTTTAACATTTTAATTCATCTATTGAATGATTCTAGTCCCAAACACTAAGTATTTTAGATCTCTATCCAACAAAGTGGAGATTCGATTGGTCATATATAGATATATTTGAATGATTCTGTCTAGATAGGGGACTAATATCTATAATTATAGTATAAATACCTAAATGAGTGGAAATCCTCCCATTATCCACCAAAGTTAAAGACACATGCCCATAACATATCATATTAAATGTCAATATTTTTCTCAAATTGATCTGTGTTATATGGGTGGAATGTGATACTTAGTTTTACCATTGAACCCAAAGCTCTCTAAATGCCCTACCAAAACTGAGACATGATCCTTGAGTCTCTATTAGAAATAATTTTAGTGGTTATTACATGAAGATTAAAAATATCCCTTTTATATATTTTCTTGATATCATGAACTGATGATTCCTCCTTAATTGTAAAAAGATGAAAATACTTGTTTGAACATCCTTAATAACCCATACTACATCTTTAAATTTATGGGAATGAGGAAAATTGGTTATAAAATCTATTATGATCTCATCCTACTTTAATAATGGTAAAAGGAGCGTGTTAATATTAATTTTAGGATTTTTAGGATCTACATTTTCCTCCTTATAGGAAGGGAATCTTGAAACAAACCTAAAAGTATCTTTCTTCAAAACAAACCACTAAAATTGGTGACTTACATCATGATGAATTTTCAGGATTCAAGGAAATATCTCTAATTGTGAAAATTTTTACTCCTTAATAACTTCCTTTCTCATTATTATTGGGATTGTGAGTCTTCCAAAAAAATCTAGTAAGGATAAATCATTTAAGAATAGACCATCAAGGATCTCCCCACTATCACACTTTTATTTAATGATCATATAATAAGAATCAGATACTCGAGTGTCATTGAGGTCTTCAATAATATATGATATGATATTTATGTCCTATAATGATAATAATGTATTGTAAAAAATTGATATTATATATATATATATATATTTAAATACATTTAACTTCTTTGATAGCTTGTGATACACACAACCTCGAGTTTAAATAAACCGTAATATAAGATACCAGTTTTATCTAGCTGTTAAATTGAAGAGTAAGAATATGAATACCTAATTTTTGAAAAATTAATTTTTTACACATGTGTAAAATAAATTCTTTGGTTATGAATGGATTATAAGTAAAAATAAAATCATTTGAAAGTAAAAGAGATATTTTTCTAGAAATATTTTTTAATGTCCTAAATGCGTTTTTATCTCAATAAATTGAATCAATAACTATTATTTAATGATTTTAAAGAAATTTATATACTATAAATTCCATAAAATGTTTTAAAATTCATCTAATATTTTTTTTTCACAAGATTAGAATAGATACATTTTATGCTTAAAAATGGATTTATTTAAAAGCTGTTTTCATTGCATTTTGCGTGTTTTTTTAAATAATTTTCTTCTAATTATTGAAACTCAATATTAAAAAATGTATTCTATATATTTGACTATGGGTATTAAAATTGGTATATAAGTTCATTTTATTTTTTTAATATGAATGTTAACCATAGTGTATTTTTATCACCTCGGTATGGGTAAAATGAGTAAAATTGGGTTAAAACATTGGGATAAGGCTTTAAAATTTATATAAAACATGAATTTAACCAGTTAAATGAGTGTATTTCATCCAATTACATGAAATTATATAATATATGGGCACTTTTTGAAACATTATTTAGTTACTACCTTTATATTATTTCATGAAAAGAATAAATACAAAATATCACTCTCTTGACATTAATATCTATATTTTTTTATTTAAGGATTAAAAGAGGTAAAGTTTATTTATAAATATTTATTTGAAATATGAATAAATTTTTTTATCGTGGTAATTTATTTTTAACTTTAATTTATTGAATAATTTTTGTAAATTCCAATACAACACCAGCACTGTATTTATTTAATTAATAGAAAAAAATAATAAATGATTATAAAAATATTAAAAGTCATAAAAGTTGGTTTAATTTTTTTATTTCAGGAATATATAGATACATATAACAAAATATGAATGTTTTAATGGATTATATTCAAATTCCATCTTTGTCTTGATGTCTTTAAAGTTAAATTAAATGAATAGTGTCAAAAATGACATTAATGATATTTTATGAAAATAATATTTTATTAAATGATTTAAAATTCATAAAAATATTATAATTTTCCACGTGAATGGTATATGGTTTAAAATATCAATAATTGTACATTTATGAGTCACTTTTTCATTTATGTCAACATTGTTAACCCTTTAATATCAAAAAATTCATTACCACAATTAAGGTTAAAGTTGGTTATCCAAGGGGTTAATAAAAAATATAAGGTATAAAATGACACAAAAACTTTTATAAACTTCATTATATGTTGCTATTTTGATAATATACCATTTTTAATTGAATATATATACATATGGATGAATTTTTATTATGAATTAATTAATTATATGTAAATATTTTTAGTAATTCCATGCGTATCATCTCCCTCCCTTATAAAAGGATACACTTAATTTATCTAATTAACACCAATTTTATCCTTTTTTATCGACCAAAAACTACAAATTTGTATTATAAAACTCCCTATATTTTTATTAGAGGTTTTTATATTATTTAAAGACCACTATAGGGGTCGTTTATAAAGGGGCTGAAGGAGGAAAATTGAAGGAGAGGTAATCGTCTTCCCCAACATCTTTCGATTTCATTCTTATAAATTATTTAAATATCTTTTATTAATCATAAAATAATAACTTAACTATCATTAATATACTAAAATTTTATTATGATCCCGAAAACACCATTATCCACTCTCTACTCTACCAAATGGGAAGTGAAAGCATTGCTCGTGTGTATGTGTGGACTACAACCTCCACGTAACGATATAATTCATTTTCCGTCACCATATTTCATGAAAAGTTTTTATCATATATTTAATGATTATATATTATATTTAATATATAATTATTATTTTTGAACTATAATATCATATTTACCTTCTTACCTTTAAATCCATTGGAAAATAGTAATGTCGCTCATGCGTACATGTGAACTACCATCTCTATGAAGTAATGTGATTTTTTTTCATTTATATTTTATTTGGATGGTAATAGGGATGAATTTAATGAATATATATGATATATATAATATAATAATGATTTAGGAAAGATGAATTATTATTTATCTTTCTTTTGTTCCATCATTTGAAAAGTGAAAACAACATTCATGCGTACGTACAACCAAATGTATCCACAAACGATGCAATTCATTTTTCTACCTATATATTTTATGAGTGCTTATGAATATGTATATAATTAATATATATTATATTTATATCATGATTAAAATTATATATATTAAATAACCATTATTTAAGTATAGATACCAGAAACCCCAAACTGAAATTTTCAAGAAAAATGACACAGTTAACACCAAAAAATGATGATATTAATAATGGATTATTAATAAAAGTGTGTTAAAATGTAATTTAGGGATCATATATATAATTATAAGCATTTAAATGAATATTTTATATATTTATAATAATCTTAAATTTATTATAAATGAGGATAGAGTACATTTTAAGAAAGTCAAACTCTAGGTAAGTGTTTTATGCTACAATCTCATTATTTAACTTGATTGTTTATAATTAAGTTTTTTGATGATGATAACTTATGATATACCTATGAATAAGATAATTAATTTTCATATAATCTATTTATTTCTTTATAATACATGTTTTTCTTTCATTTTACTCACACTAAGTACTATAGTAACCGAAATATCATTCTATAAAAAACTGACATTATTTCTCTCTTTGGTCAAAAATATTTTTATTCCACATCCATGTTTTCTAAAAATGTTTTCAAGAATATTTTTAATATTCTACTATTATTGTTTAAATTCATTTTTACACATGATTTAGTTTTTATAAAATGACTTGAATGTATTTTTCTATCAATTTCCAAGTGAGATAATTTTTTACTTATTTTTACAGAAGTGTAAACAGAATGTTTTCTTTTAACTTCTAAAACATGAATGGAATTTTCCACCATAATTAAAACTCATTTATTTTAAGATTAATATACAATTTTCCATTGTTATTTTTGAATAATTTTTTTATTTAATATTTTTGAAATTTTTGGAGTTTAAATATGAGATTTCAAAGTGAAAAGAGTATTTTCCTTAGGAAATATTCTTGTTATCCATTGAAGTTAATTTTCATATATGATAAAATACTTTGATTTTAATAAAGTTTTTCTGGGGTTTTTATCCAATGATAACCTAATTATTATTTCCATGTATGGTTTATGATTTTTATGATAAAATGTTTATGAATCTCATTTCTTTTCCATGGGTTATGTTATAATGAATGGTCTATGAAACCCATTATATTTTAATGGGTTATTATATGATGAATGTTTTAGGATATTATGGGACACATATATATGGTTTTCATTATGTGAAAAGTGTAACTATAAGTATATATCCATCCAATTTATTGAGAAAATATGGATATCTCATTAAATAAAGATGATTGGAATGGAGAGTTAACCTAATTTAGTAAGGGAATTTGTCAACTATCATAGTATTGGGAGTAAAACATGACCACTATGATGGAATGTGGAGCGAATCCAATCAACTATGATAGTCTTGGTAATGATCCTTGACTATTAATTAAATGATTTTATATTCTAATATGTATTCCATAGATCTATGTATTATTCAAATTTTATGATCTCATGGATTATGTTCGTTGATTACATTATGATTCATGTCATATAAAATTCATTTTTTTATGTCATGAATAAATATTATGATCTATGATATGTAGGGTATGTATTTAATGTGTTAAGAGCATGTCATTATAAATATATTCTCATTTTATGTTTAAGTGATCATTGATATCTCCATTTTTTACCCATACTGAGCATTTGAGCTTACCCTTTCTTATGTTTCCTTTTTCTACCAGTTATAAAGGAGTATTTTATGTTTTATATATTTGAGAAGGGTTCTACTTATGTGGAACATAGTGGGAGATTATGTATATTTTAAATGATTGAGTAGTTTTTGTATCTATGTTTCCAAAGGAACTAAACCTATATGATTCTGGAATGGATAATTATGTTATTTAATGAATATTTATCTAATAAGATATAATATCTAAGTATACAAATTATGGGTCACTAGAGTTGGTGTCAGAGAAATGATTAGTTACCTTTAGAAACTATGATGAGAAAAAGTTAGTGATAACCTTGGGGATAAGTATAATTATAGGATAAAATCCAAATGTTTTGGTAAAGATCATGAATGACCTAGGTTAAACCGAAGGTTTCCTAGATTGGAATGAAGGTTTCTTGATTTAGAAAAACATAAATGATTTTTCATGATTATGTGGTTTTCCACTTTTATTATTGTTTCTCACACTATGTTTTTTTTTGGTTTTAGTCAATGTATATAACCCAAAAGAATCTTATTAATGTTTAATGTGATGGATAATGAAATAATTTCCCTCCCGAGTAACCAAATTTTATGAGATATAGAAAAAAAATATTGTTTCTATGCCTATACAACTTCTCAATATATTAATCATTTTGAGCTTCCAAACAAGAAAAGAAGGGAGCAATTTTATATTGAGCACTTTATGAAGCAACACCTACATTCTTTTAGTGGGTCTTATAATCCACTAGTTACTAAGTAATTGACCAGTACCAATGAAAATATATTTTTCATTATATAGTATTATAAAAAATGAAAAGTTATTTTGGTTATTTATCATTTATAAAGAGAATAAGATCAATGGTGGAATCTTGTCAAGAACATGAGGAAATGGTAAGAAATTGACTCTATAGAGAGTGATGAGTTTAAGAGCATATTTTAAAAATAATAACTTTCCTCATATTAATTTTACAAAAAATGAAGAATTAATTCATTGAGATAAATCATAAAGATGTTGAATCTGTTAGTACATATGAGGAAAATTTTATTAGACTTGTGGCGTACAATTGTGGTATTTTCATTCAACTTGAAAGTAAAGTTGGTTGATTCTTTAGTGTCTTAACAACAGTATCTAAAGGGTGTTAACCATTAGATACTTTATTAGGTATGAATAAATATTTTTATGTGCTATCAACCTAAAATTAGAGATCAAAGTTACAAATTAATATCATATTTTTGATTGGAAAATAAATAAGCAATTGAAAATAAATTATAAAAATATTGGAGAGAAGAATATGAGAATTGATTTTTGTAAAAGTATGGAAGGAAACAAGGTAAAATGTTTCTTAAGGGGACTAGTAATTTTTTTAAGTGTATAAAATAAGGTTATCGGGTAATCAAATTCTGAAGTAGTGGGGAAACTTTATCCAATGTTTAAGGAAAATCACTATAGAATTCACCACCGACACTCTCATGTTTCAAATGTAAGGAGTATGGTAATTATGATAAAAAATTATTAAAACTCATGGTTAATGAAGACAATTGATGTCAATAACCTCTTAATCCTAGAGACAAAGGGAAGTATCATGTGATCACTATTATTGATGTGGAGTATGATAATGAAGTGGTGAAAGGTACACATAGCATCCACTCTAGAATAGATAATGTCATATTTGATTATGGTTTTACCAAATATTTTATATCTAAATAACTTGATTAATGTATCAAAATAATAACTAAACAATTATATGTTGAAATATCAATGAAAAATCTTAATGGTATGATGAATTCAACACAAGTCCATGATTTCTTTCTGATTTCAATTTGTAGAAATATGTTTCCTACAAATATCGTTATTATCCCTCTAGTTGAATTTTATTTTATTTTGGGAATGGATTAAATTTATTTACATATTTCCCACATCACTTTTGGAAGAAGGGAATTCATTTTTTATATTAATAACCAACCCATAATAATATATCAACATGATGATAAATATGAACATTCAGTGGAAATTACATCCATTGTATATGTCAGTATTACTATTACAAAGGGGTGTTTATCTCAAATGGTTATATAGAAACTCAACGTCAATGATATTGATATTTTGAATATTTTTATTTTATTTTTTTAAAATAGTTTCTTTTTTTCCCTAAATCATAATGTTTATTTTCTATAGTACTCATACTTAGTTCTTCACTTATTTCAAATACATCATATAAAATGGCCTCGATTGAGTTGTATGAAGTGAAGAATCAACTACGGGAGAATTATGAGAAGGGATTATGTGTACCAACTTAGGGTGAAACTACTTTTATTATTAATAATAAAGATAAAAAATGTGACTTTTCAGTGATTATTGTCAACTGAACAAGATCAAAATCAAGAATAAGTTCCCTCTTCTCCGTATTGATGATTTATTTGAACAATTATGAGGAACATAATATTTTTCAAAGATTAACATTCATTATGGATATCATTCATTGATGGTCAAGCAAGAGTATAAATCCATGATGTTATTATATATTGGGTATGTACCCTCTAAATTTATAGTGATTCCATTTGGTCTTACTAATTCCCCTACTATATTCAAGGATTTAATTAAAAGTCTTCAGAGATTACATTGATCAGTTTGTGGTAGTGTTTATAGATGATGATCATATATATATTCAAAGAGTAATTAAGAGAGTTAAGATCATTTTATAATTGTAATAAATACTTTAAGTAAGGATAAGTTTGATGAAAGATTTAAAAATTGTGGATTGTTTCTACAAAAAGTTTCATTTTTGGGTCATGTAATCTCAAGAGAGGGTATATCAGTAGATCAATAGAAGATGGAAGTTAATTTAAATTTTCATAGAACTCTCATTGTGACTGAGATATGTAGTTATCATGATTTTACTAGATATTATCGACACCTTGTTGATAATTTATCAAAAATTTATAATCCACGCACCAAGTTAACCTGGAAGGGATACAAGTTCCTTTGGACATATAAATGTGTGGTTAATTACAATGAAATAGAGAGAATGTTATTCAGTTCACCCATGCTTAAATTACCATATAGTGGATCAGGTTTTTTTAATCTATAGTGATGGATCAAATAAAGAACTGAGATGCATCATCATGAATAATGATATGGTGATAGCTTATTCCTCACATCAATTGAAGGTTCATGTGAAAATTACCCAACTCAAGATTTGGAGTTTTCTGAAATATTTTTTGTAAAAAAGATATAATGGAATTATCTTTAAGTATATAAGTTTGATATATAAATATATATATATATATATATATATAAATATAATGACAAAAAATGTTTAATCTATATATTCACTTTGAAATATTTGAACATGCACCAAATAAGATGGTTGTAGTTGATTAAATACTATTACTGCTCAATAAGTTTCCACCCTGGGAAAGTGAACAAGGTAGTAGATCCTCTGAGTCAAAAGGATCATGATAGATTATCTATGAAGTGGATCACAAAAGAGATGATATTTCTAGATTTTCAAATAATTGTTTTGTTAATCTTGAAGGATGTTTAGAAATGTTATCTTGATCAAATGATTATTCAACCATATATCCAACTGAAGATTAAAGTGTTGTAGAAGAAAGATATGGAGATGAAAAAAAGGTGAGAAATGATCCTATGTTTAACATTTATTGTGATAGAATTAAAATGTTTTGATATATGAAAGAATATTTTTGGTGGTACAACATGAAAATAGATATTTCATAGTATGTATCTTGGTTGTTGGTATGTTAGTAAGGTAAGGATGAGAAACAAAAATATAGGGGGATATTAAAACCATTACCCATACCATAATAGAAATTGGAAAACACCAATATATATTTTCTCATTGGAATCCCATGAAACATTTAAAGGACATATTCTATTTTGGTTGCAGTTGATCACATTATAAAATTATAAAAATTCATTTCTGTTAAATAATTTTTATCTATTGATCATATTTCTAGAATATAATTTAAATAAGTGGTAAGGTTTCATGGAGTTACAAATTCTATTATATATTTTAGGGTTCTTAGGTTTACCTCCATGTTCTATTAAACTCTTTAGAAAGATCTAGATAAAGTGGTAAGTTTCCTCACTAGTTATCATCCTCTGATAGATGGTTTAGTTTGATAGAAATATTGAAACAATGGAGGATATTTTAAGATCACGTCATATGGAATTAAAATATGTTTTGGATCAATAACATCCTCTTGTCTAGTTTTCTTACAAAAAAACATTTAGTCGAGAATTCAATTAGATCCTTATAAATCCCTATATGAAATAATGTGTAGAAAATCCTATGTTTTTGGATTAATTTGGATAATGAAATCTATTGGTACTAAATATATCTAAGGATATGGAAAAGAAGGTTATATCTATCCATTAACTCATAATAGTATCTCAATGTTGACAAAAAAGGTACACTAAAAATTGTCAACATGGTATGAATTTTAAAGTTAGTGAAATGGTTTTTCTACAAATATCTCATTATAAGAAGGTTATTAGATTTAGAAATAATTGAAAACTGAGCCTAAGGTATTTTTGGTCCTTTTAAAATATTGATCATATTGGGATGGTATCTTATCATTTGGCACCTCCACTGAATCTATTTCAAGTTTATGATGTGTTCAATGTAACTCTCTTGAGTAAGTAAATACTTATCCTTAACATGTATTGAAATCACAGGTCACACAATTGAATAAAAATATACCTAATGAGGAAAACCAGTGGAGATTATTGATCATAAAGATAAATTTCTATAAAACAAGACCACCACCTGGTCAAAGTTTTGTAGTGAGACCATAGATTAGGGGAAGCTACTTGGGAACCAAAGGATGTGATAAAAGAAATGAATCCTCAATTTTTTGTGTAGAAGTGATGAATTTTCAATGGAAAAATTCATTTTAATAAGAATAGAATGTAACACCCCAATATTTTTTAATATATATATATATATAAAATAAATTTCACTTCTTTGATAGCTTGTGATACACACATCACCGAGTCTAAATAGATCATAATATAGTATACCAATATAACCTAACTATAAAATTTCTGATTATGAATAATACTATATAATTTAATTAAAATTTGTGTTTTTAACATTTTTAAAACAAATTAATTGGTTATCAATTGATTATAAATAAAAATAAAATTAGTTGAATGTAAAAATGAAGTTTTTCTAAAAAAGTATTTTTATGCATAGAATTTTTTTTATCTTAATAAATTAAATTAATCACTATCAATGAATTATTTTAAGGAAATTTATATATTATATATTCAGTAAAATGTTTTAACAATCATATAATAATTTTCATAGGAATGGGATCAAAATACATCTTTTTTATGCTAAAAAATTTGTTTATCTAAAAGGAATCTTTCATCAAATTTTGCAAACTTACTTTAAGAAATATTTATGACACTAATATAAATTGAATATTGAATAATTGATTTCATATTTAGAATTAAGTGGATCAAATTTGGTAAGTTGGTCCCTTTTATTTTTGTTTAATATGAATAGTAACCAAAGTAATGTTTTGTCACATCGGTAAGTGTAAAACATATAAAATACTCTTAAAACATAGGGATAAGTCTTTAAAAATTATCTAAAACTTGAATTTATACTATTATATGAGTTTATTTTGGGAATTTCTATCCAATTATTGAAATATTTATACTTGGTTCTATATTTCATTGATTATGACCTTTATATTAATTTAAGAAAAGAATAAATAGAAAAATGTATCTATCATGAATTTAATATCATTAAAATTTTTATATAGACATAAAAATAGGATAAGTTTGGTTTCAAATGTCAATTTTAAATATTAATAATTTTTTTCATGGTAATTTATTTTTAAATTTAATGATTGAATAATTGGATAAAATTCCTAGGCAACACCAATATATTATTTATTCAATTAATAGTAAAATATAATACATGATTTTAAAAATATTGAAAGTAATAATTTTTTTAATCATTGATATTAGTTAATTTTTGAAATTAATATAACATAATAGTGATGTTTTAATTGATTATATTCAAATTCTATATTTTATTGATGTCTTTAAAGTCAAATTAAATGAAAAGTTTAAAAAATGACATTAATGACATTTTATAAAAATAATAGTTTTTAAATGATTAAAAATTCGTAAAAACATTATCCTCATCCATTGTAATGAGATATGGCTGAAAATATAAACCAAGGTCTATTTATGATTCACTTTTCAATTTGTGGAAGCATTCTTAAACCCATAAGGTTGAAAAAGTTGTTACAATGGTTAAGATTAAAATTTTTTAACTAAGGGGTTAATAAAAAAGATAATGTTTTAAATTACACCCAAACTTGTCTAAATTTCATTTCATTATTATATTTATCGATTATTCCATTTTTATTCAAACATATTAGGATTTGGAATCATTTTGATTCATAATGAATGAATGAATTAAATTATATTTATAATTCTATGTGTGTCATGTCCCTCCCTTATAAAAGGATACCGTTCCCTTGTCTTATTTACAAAAGTTTGATCCTCTAATACTGACCAAAAACTACTCATTAATTTTCTAAACATCATTATATATGAATTAGTTTTGTTTTTCTTTTTAAAATACCATTCTATGTTTTCTTAAAAAAGGATCTAAATAAGGACAACAGAAAGAGAGGTAATTATCTTACCTAAGCTATTTCATTTTATTTCTTCTTCTAATTCCTATAAATGTATAGTATTTGTCATAAAATATTAAATTAATTATCTTAAATATATTTAAATTTTATTATGATCATGAAACTGAAATTATACACCCTCTATTCTATCAAATGGAAAGTGAAAGTATTGCTCGTGTGTACGTGTGGACTACCACCTCCACATAGCGATACAATTCATTTTACATTTCCATCTTTAATTGATGGTTATTATAATGAGTTTAATATTTATATATTATATTTATTATAGAATTATTCTTCTATAATTATTATATCACTTATAACTTCTTACCTTTCAATCTATTAGAAAATGATAACGTTGCTCTCATGTACGTGTGGACTACCAGCTCCATGAAGCAATGGGATTTTTTTTAATTTCTATTCATATTGAATGGTAATAAAGATGTATTTAATGAATATAAATGATATATATAATATAATAATGATTCCTTAATGTTTAATAATTATTTATATGTTTTTTTATCCTTTAAAAAGTGAAAATAGTGTTCATGTGTATGTACAACCAATCGTATCCATCAATTGTGTTATTCATTTTTATATCTCTATATTTTATGAAAAATTATAAATATGTATATAATGAATATATATAATATTTATATCACTATAAGTATTCTGGATACATGTAACCATGATCAAACTACAAGGATCAGAAATTCCTAACCGAAATTCTAATGAAAAACAATACAGTTAACAACAAAAAATGAGGATTTTAATAAGGAATTATTAATAAAAGGTTGTTAAAATGTTATAAGAGGGTAATATACGATATTATAATTATTTTAATGACTGATATAGAATTATAGTAAATTTAAATTTATGATAAATGAGGTTAGGACACTTTAGAAGCAAGTCAAACTCGAGGTAAGTGTTTTATGTTACAATCTCATTGTTGACTAGGATTGTTTTTTTATTAAGTTCCCAATGATGAAATTGTATGATATACCTCTGAGGAAAATTGTTAAATTTCTTTTCATATATTTATTTCTTGAGAATAAATGTTTTAAATTCATTTTATACACTTTAAGTACTAAATATCCCCAAAAAACATTTTAAGTGAAACCAAATTTATTTCTCTCTTCAGTTGATTTTTTTCTAACATGTTCATGTTTTATAAAAATGTATTCAGAAATTTTTTAATATTATAATATAGAGGTTTAAATAAATATTTAAATAGGATTTAATTTAAAAAAATGGTTTAAAATGAAACTTTATTACATTTTTTAAAGGAGGTATTTTTTTTGACTTTTTTTTATAAAATTGTGAAAGAAATGTTTTCTTTTAACTTATAAAGGAAGAAAAAAATATCCATATTTCAATAATAGTAAATGATTTATGACCCCTTTACAAGTTTCCATGGTTCTTTTCAAAGGTAATTTTTTTTACTATTTAGTAATTTTTAGATTTTAAATAAGTGATTTCAAAGTGAAAGGGGTATTTTTCTTCGGAAATATTCCAATGATTCTTTGAAAGGAATTTTTATCTATGATAAAATCCTTTGATTTTAATTATATTTTTCTGTTAATATGGTACAATTATTCCATCCTTATTCATTATTTGGATAGTTTTTAATTGTGAGGGAATTTTTTTTATGAAACATGTTTATTTTCCATGGGTTATTCTATGATGAAATGTTTATGAAAACCATTACTTTTTCACAGGTTATGATATGAGTAATGTTTTATAATCTGATGGAAAAATTATGAATCATTTTAATTATGTGTTAGGTGGTCCCAAAATTATATATCCTTTAAATTAATTAGGTAAAGATGGATATCTCATGAGATAAACAATACTGTAATGGGGAGTGAACCCAGTTCAGTAAGGGACTTTGTTCACTTTGATAGTCGTGTGAGTGAACCTTGACTACTATTATAGAATAGGGAGTGAACCAATTCCACTATGATAGTATTGGAATTGAGCCTTAATTACTAAGGAAACTCTTTTCTATACTTTTTGTATGCCAAAAATCTATGCCTTATGCAAATGTTATGCTCTCATGGATTATGTTCTTAGATTCCTTAATGATTCTTGTCTTATGAACTATCATGAGTTATGTCATGAATCAAAATTATGATATATGATATGAAAATAATGAATTTAAAATATTAATCTCATGTTCTCATACCCTTATTCAAATGTTATACTTGATTAATCCTTGATATCTCCCTTATCTACCCTTATCGAGCATATGATCTCACTATTTATTCTATTTCCTTTCCCCCAAATTGTGAATAATTATTTAAAGTACTATATTTTAATATGGGTTATAGTTAGGAAGAACATAGTGGGATATTATGTAGGCCATATATGAATAAGTTGTTTATGTATCCAATTTTCCAAAGGATCTAGAGCTATACAATTCTAGCATGAATTGTTATGTTATGTAATGAATATTTATTTAATAATATTTAATATCTAATTATAAAAAATATAGACCTCTATAACTATGGTCCATGATCACATCCAAGTGGATTTAGATAATTATAAATATCAATCTATAATCTTATTTTAATTATAATACCTTTTTAGTATAAATCTTACCATTTAAGACATTAATAAACACAATTCCCTTATTAGGTTCACATTGAATATCCAAATCAAATGAATATAAATAATCAACTTAGTTTCAATATGTAAGATTAAAATATCTTTTAGAGAAGATTTTTGATGGATTTTTTTTATTATTGAACACCATGAAGTTCTCACCAAAAAATTAATGCCTTCAATATTTCAATGCATGATCCACAACTGCTAATCGAAGGTCGTGTTTTTGGTAATTATTTTCATGATATAAAATTTTTCTAGAACCATATTACACTACATGTTGATACTTTATAAGTATTCAGCCAATTAATACTAAATATTTCCCATAATACACATTAAATACCTCAATTAGAAAAGGGAAAATGAGAACTGGCACCAAGATTAACTTTCTCTTTAGTTTTTTGAAAGGGTGATTCACACTGATTATACCATATAAATTTATCTCCCTTATTTGTCAAAATAATTAATCTGAATAGATATCCTAGATATATAGTGAATTGAGTGATAATAAAACCCCATAATATGAAGTAAGATCATGATCTCAAATTCATTTGATGGTACTTTCCGAAACATTACTAATTCCACTTTATTAGGATTGATAGAGATTCCAAATTCTATAATCACATGCCTAATGAATTTAACTTATTTGATCTAGAATAATTATTTCAACTTCTTAACATATAACTTATGATCTTATAATATTTCAAATAAATTGTAGAGATACTATTCATGACCATCCATGTATTTGGAATTGTCTAGGATATCAATAAGGAGGACCCCAATAAATTAGTATATAGAAGGATGAATAATCTTGTTCATCATGGTTATAAACATGTTATTATAGGAATGGACTATATAACTCATTTAAAATAATGTATCACCTATAATTATTAATGTGTTTCTCATACATAGTATACCCTCCACGGGAAGGGGGAGCTTCAATCTAGTCAATCGGGTCAATATCAAGGTCTAGATAGGACTATCACATTAGAAAAAGATATTACAATCATTGGTCAGTGGATCTTAAGGGACACACCTTCTCATCTCCTCCCATGCCAGTTTTGTAAAACTGAAGTAACTATCACCTATAGTTTGGTTGGGTGGTGATACACACACTCTTGAACCTCCCTTAGTACCAGCCTCAGATAGAACACATTTCTTTACCAACTACTAGAATGTTGGTATGTTATGTCATGTAACCTATGACTCTAGTAGTTCTTTAATACCTATTTCAAAGCATATCACTTTTAACTCCTCATCATTTATTAGATATAGGGAAACAAAAAGATATTATTAAAAATGGTAGAATAGTACATTACCATCATTGATCCATGATGAAGTCTCATTAAATATTTTTACTTAAATTAGTGTAGATTGTGAGGATAAAACTAATAAAAGAAAATATATTGTAAGTTATTGAAACTTAAACATTGGTCCTTATCAATTTCAAGAAAAACATACCACTTTTACTCAACCAATCCTTTGATAATTAAAGTGGATATCTAGATTCTATATTTCTTGGGTGTCTTGATAATATAAAAGATTTGACAAATATGGTTGACCCACTTCTCAGACTATTGAGAAGACACATCGCCCAGTTAGACTGAAGGATATTGGAACTATAAATCCTTCATAATCTTCAAAGTAGTTGGTTCATTTCATAGAACTCCCTAAACTACATCATAGAGACACTTTGAAAACCCATCAATAATATAAGGACCCACTATAGGTTATTTGGATGGTTCATGTTCACCTAACCATTCCTGTTCAGTTGGTGGTAATCGATGAGGAAACATATTAATCATAAAATCACATTAAAATACTCTCCCTCAAAACTAAATTCCTAATTTAAAAATGTATAATGAAAATTAGGTTTAAACCCATTCATCTCTATCCTCTTTCCATTTGTCAAAATAATTTTAGTTATTTAAAACGTTTTTTTCGTTTTTAGTTTAGTATAAAATTATTTTAATATAGATATGAAATATATAAATCATGATATAAAAATTATTTTAGAGAAACCAATAAGCATGTTTCATGTTTAACATTAAAGGAATAAATATTAGCACTATAAAATAAATATACAACCAAATAAACCACTTATTTTATCATATTTACTTACCTATCAACAATAAATATATATGAAAATAGTATTTATTTATTGTTAACATTTAAATTAATGTGTGCCACTAATGGATTCCAACCATAAAGTAATCCATCATAAGCAATAATTTGTGATTCCACATAGTCCTACCCATTCCAACCTACATAAAAATAGTATAATACATGAGAATCAATGATTATTGGTTGAATTAAGGGAAACCAAAAGAAAATATATTTTACCACTGCTAGTAAGTCACGATTTTTTAATAATTATATTAGATAGGAATATTTATGGGTTACTTATTAAGTATCAACTATTCTATCTCCCTACTCCTCTCTAGTCCCACACATAAGAGATCTTATTATGGAATCTAATACTATTTCATAATGATCATTACCAAAATTCCTAAATGGTATCATGTTAGGTCACCAAAACACTTGGTGTAGCTCTTAATTTTCACAGGCCAGTGTAAACTCCATTGGATGATAAAAGAATCAGTGGGATATTATTTTACACCTCGATATTAAATTAAAATCTAAATGGGTCCATTACTAAAGTGACAAGACTCAATATCCACACACCCATCATGGGTATAAAAATATTATACAAAATAATAAGAAATGATAGGAATAACTTGTGGCACATAAAGGAACATGTAAATGAAATAATATATATAAACTAGTAAAAAACAACCCAATGACCTTAAGATGTGAAATATTAGAAAGAAATTTTTCATAATCAAGTCAGGTAATCAAAATGTTACTAAAATACTCAAAATTACACGGTAGTTTGTAAAAATACATCATGGAGAAAATACTCAAAATTAAATGGTAGTTTGTAAAAATACCTCAGGACCAACTTATATATAAAATGAAACGCCAAACATGGTTTAGAAGTGAAAAAGTGAGGGCATGAGGATAAACATGTTCTGATTATGTGTCATAAAAAACACCAAAAACAATAATTGAATCACCCTATAAGATTATAAAAAGAGTATATCCTATACTATTCTCCACATGTATACATGTCTCATGTTCAAGTGTCTTTCCATTACCCGAGTTTTATACAGAAAAAATCCCTTCATGTGTCCCGAGAGGGGAACATACATGGTGTGAGCATGATATACCCAGTAGGAAGTAACCACCCACACCTAACCACCTATTATAGAATCAAGTTAATGTATAAAGAGAATAATATTTGATTAAATAGTATAATAAAAAAGTACTAACATGATTTACATAATTTAATCATAGTATTGAATTATAATAATTAACTCCTTATATTGAGAGGGTCCAATCTTGTCATACCTTATCTGAGATTAACCTAAATATTAGATGAACCATTACTAAAGTTAGGGTGAATTTATCATCACATTTTGGTGAATGTGAATCATGTATAATGGAGTTGGGTTAGTCAATCCAACCATCCCATTTAGGGTAGAGAAAAATTATATAATAGAGTTAGGGAACAATGAGCCCATCCCATTTCATTAGCCTATCCATATTTATTATGTACACATGATAAAATTTTATTAAATAATTGATACAAACATTTCAAAGTAAAAGTTAACTACCTCATAGAAATAATAATTACTAACTTTATAGAATATTTTACATGCTAACAGAACAAATATAATAAGCTAAATAAGGTAGCATAAGTAGGTTTGAAAACTACCTATACTTTAAGAACACTTAAAATTTGAGTGTTTCAATTGAGGGAATTAAAAATAATAAATTTACCATTTACTCAACATAGAATAATGAAGAAGGTATAAAATATGATAATTCAACATATAAACACAACCAATCAGCTAAAGAAATATCTAGTTTCTAAAAAAACTCATTTTTGTAAAAAATTAATTAGGAGAAAACTCTTTAATTTTAATTTTATTCACTTTTCTATATTCTAGTGCTAACATATAAATTATTAATTATGATAATCTTATGGGTGGTTTTAATATTTTTTCATAAATTAGTTCATTTGGGGGTATAGATAATGATTTAGTTACCATATGAATTTTAGAATCAACCTAAAATCAGAAATGAATAAGGGATAGGGTTAAAATTGACATAAAATATAAAATTAGAAATAATAAAAATAAATCAATACATTAACATTTCCCAATATAACCTTTCTTATCCTATAAATTAAAAGCATATTAAATAATTATAATGTTCAATGAATCCCTAATGTAATAAAAATTAGAATTAATCATTACTATGTAAAATAGAAATAAGAAGGGATGTAGAAGTGATCAATGACCTTACCTTGTCAAAGAACCACTATAAAAAAGTACTTATTAGTAGTGGTTTATTATCAGTTATTCTAGTTACTACCATGAATTGAATCTGTTTAAAAAAAATATATGATATAAGGGAAGTTTTATAAAACCGTCGCTAATTGTTTAAAACCCCCATAATTTCCCCTCGTCACTTCAAGCTCTATGCGACCCTGAACCCTTTCCTCCCCCTCCATTCACCAACATCCTCCTCTCCATTCCCCAATGGAAACCCCAACCCCACGACCCCCCTTCCCCCACCCCTTAACATACCTCCTACCTTCTCGATGGAGACCCCAATCCCTTTGACACCCCCTTCGACCCTAACCCCTGTGACCCCCTCTGACATCACTCTCTCTAGATCACCATTCCCCTCCTCACCGATGATGTAGAGCCCACCCCTTTGACCTCCCTCTCCTTAGTTAGGTACCCCTTTTTGGTGGTGACATGGACCCCCCTCTAATATCCCTCTCCTAGGCTTGGATTCCATCCTAAACGTAAATTCATGCCCCCTTAAAGGTTGAAACCCCCTCCCCATAATCACCCTAAATCAATTATTCTTCAAAGGAGTTATTTGATTGTAATTTGTCTCTATAGTTATGATCTTTATGTATGAATGGTATTATATTACACTTTATTAATTAGTAAAATTAATTCCATGAATGTTTATTAAACTATAAATATATATTAATTAATATTTGTTTTTTGTAATAAATCTATATCTTACATTGGTTTATGAAGTTGCTAATTTTTATTTGATAGTAAATTCATTACAATTTATTTATTATATTTTTAGCACTTTATAATTATTGAATAATCTATATGTATTTTTATTAAAAAATTAATGCATCACATATGATTCTATTTGATGAATTTTTATTGAAGTTATATGATTTTACTTTATGATTAATCTATTGTGTAATCACTCTATATATTTACTTTTGGATTTTGAAATTTGTAATTAATATTTTTTAATGACTCTATAGTTTATTTTTGGATTATGAGGGTTTTACATGAGAGATTATAAAACCAATATATTGAACATAAAAATTATTCATTTGAAAAATAGATGAGGTTATACAACAATTTAACTAGGATTCACATCATTTATACAATAATACAAGATGAAAATCATCCTCTTAGGAAACTCATGACTTGATCTAAATTATCATCATTCATGTTGGATGAAAATTATGTTTAATAAGTCACAAATTCATCAAATATATATCATTTGTCCTTTTTGGAACATCATTTGATGTTATTTTTTATATTTTTTAACCCTCCCAAATTATTTTTTTCCTATTTTTATCCTTCAACACACCCCTTAGATAAAAGTTTTGGTCCCTGTTGAGGTGGTTTGTATTGCGTATTGCAAAGTTATCACTATTTCTACTTTTTAGTCTCAAATTTCATAGTTTAGGATAAACATGTAATTATATATTTGAGATTCCATTGTACATGAAATATCATAATGAGATAAGTTTAACTACTTACATAAACACCTTATACTTCCATTAGATTTTGAAATGAGATTAGAATTTTCAAATTATAAGATGAAAATCACTCCCTGATCATACTGGGGATTATTTATTTTTTAATGTAGTTCTTCATTTATTTCTTTCAACTATGTCTGATGAATAATGACATATATTTATAATTTTAAAATTTCATCACATTACATAGAGATAGTAATATTGTGATGTAATATAAATCTTCAAAATATGAAAATTATAACTTTTATTAATTATAAAAAAATTTCTTATCATTTTCATTTAAAAAATTAATAAATAAATATTTGAATTAATATAACTATATATCTCACGCTTTAATTCATTTCATCTTTACTTGTGAAAATGTTCATTGATATGAAATATTATTTTTTGAGTAACAATTGGTTTTATTTGATATTAATTTTTTCTGTATTGTGACATATGATGTTGGAGCTGTGGAGATAAGGTCAGGAAAGACACATGACTTCAAGTTTCCTATTCTATAATTCTATGTATAAGTCAAAGTTAAAAAATGAATGTTTCAAGAGGACTTTTTGGGGTTTTTATTATTACATCATCGAGGATCTTCCAATTCAGGTTTAAGTTTTTTTACATTCAAATGAGATTGATGTTAAAGTATTTATGGCTAATGCTAAGAAGATATTTCGTACATGATTTTGAAATCCATGACCATCAATCATTCTTAATATGTTTCATTGAATGAATTAATTTTAATACCCTTTCATACATAGTAATATATGGTTAAATTTTTTCCAAAAAATTAAAATTCATAGATATACTCACTATGAATTTTTCACTCCTCATCTCATAGATTCATTCCATGTGTAATATTTATTATTTTATTATCATTGTTTCATTCTATGTTTACTATTTATTATTTTAATTATTTTAATTCATACTCAAAACATTATTTTTAAAAATAAAAAAAATATAATCTCATGAATTGTACATGGGAAAATACTAGTTACTCTAACGGAATAATGGATTAAATTTTTTTGAAGCCTTTTTATATTATAAATATAAATATAAATATAAATATAAATAAATAAATAAATAAATAAATAAATAAATATATACATATAATAAATTTAAAAATATACTCTGTTGTATTTATAAAACACTTTTATATAATTATTCAAACATATATAATATTTTAATGAAAATACTCATTTAGTCAACTAAATTAAAAAAATTAGTTTTCATCCCCAATTGAAATTATATCCATAAAATGAAAATTTTATTTTAGATCATCATTATCATACTAATAAATAAATATAGTGTCTTTTTTGTAAATAAATGTATAATTAATATGATTAATATCGATGACCATGATAATGAAAAAAATATTATTTTGATGAATTTTTTATCAATGTTTTATAAAATTTAACTAATAAAATGGATTTATCGATATAAAATAATGGCACTATAATTATTTTTACAAATATATATGATTATATTAATAGAAATTTTATTGGTACCCAATGAATTATAATACAAAGAAAAAATAATAAAAAGAATATCATTTTTCTACAGAAAATATTTTTCCCATATATAAAATATTTTATTTTAAATGTCTATTTTACAATAATTATAAATTTCATCACATTAAATTCATATAGAAAGGATGAACAAACAAAAAAATAGTTATAGGGGTTATTTTATATGTTTTAGTAAATCATAATTTATGTAGGTAAAAACATGTTACCACATTAAAAATAAAAAAATTAAAAAGGAAATATATAAGAAAAAATAATTTCATCTTTACCATGAAAGAAACACCATCTTCCAACTCTCATCTTAGTAAGATATATTTGATATCTTTTAGAACGTTCATGGGTTTCCTTTTCCTTAAAATTTATTTTTTCATATTTATGTTTCATTAATTTCTTTTTGTTATTACTCATATAATAATTGTTTTCTTATACATGTGGGTTTTTTTGTTCCATTTTGGGAGGTTTGTTTGAAGATGCTCATGCTTGTGAGATATTGGAGTTTGAGCCTAAAACTAAGATAATGAAAACAAAAAAATGCATCAGGAATTCTTACAACCATCATGAAAATGTGAATTCCTACTACTTATTTAATTAATTTTGTCATCATTTTATCTACTATTTGTAAGTTAATTTTCTCTTCATTTTTATCTAATAGTTTAGTTTTTTTTTCAAAGATGTTTTAGGAAGTCATATTTTCATTCCAATTATATACAATAAGGAACAAAATAGATAAAATGTTTCTTTCTACTAATGTTAACATGATTTCTATTTTCATTTCCTTTCCTATTCGAACTTGCAACACTTTGTATTGATTTTATTTTATTATCCGAAAAACCATTCTCATTTCTGAAAGGTAGAAGAGTATAAAAAGATCAAGTTTCTATTATGGTGATTTATCGTGATATAATGGGAACATGATCTTCCAATGATCTGTTGAATTTTAACAAGGAGAAAGGTTTTTCAGCTAATAACATCGAGTCAATATGTAAGAATAACAATTAAAATCATGGTGAAATTGTAATTTATATTTGTTTTGAGACTTTGGGACTTGTAGAAATTAGAAACACCTCAATCCAACACATAATGTGAACGATATGATCCCAAGTGCCTATTTTCATTTAAAATTGACATTAATTTTAGTAAAAAAGACCACTAACATACTTAAAACTGAGAAAAAAATATTTTAATTGTTTTTATACTTTAATATAATGATCTATAATTCATTTTTGATTTTTAGGAATTAGCAGCACCTCAATCCGATACACGATGTTCCTAGAATGACATAATGTGTCCGTTATTAGTTTAAAATTGACATATTAGTTCAAAAAGTGTAACTTCATTTAAAACTAATAAAACACGATTGTATTTTCTTGAAAATTTAGAACATCAATTCATAAATCATTTGTGATGTGTAATAATTGGTCTCACATCAAACTGGTACATCATGTGATATGTATGAGCCAAAATGTATGTTTCCAGTTTAAAATGAAAATTTATCAAGAAAAATTGTTCGTATTATTTTGATACTTTATTAAAAATATCAATATTTCATTTGAAAAAAGTATAAATCAGTCTCACCTCAATATGACGCAAGGTGTGACCAGTATGACTTCAAGTGCATCTTTTTATTTAAAATTGACATCAATTTTATTAAAAATGACAAATGACTTATTCAAAACTTATAAAATTAATTCATATAATTTTAATAATTTATTAAAACAATCCTCAAGTCATTTGTGATGTGTAGGAATCAAACTCACCTTAATCCAATACATGATGTTCCCGGTATGGTTTTAACTGTGACTTTTTATATAAAATTGACATCCATTTTAGTGAAAAGGAAAATTTACAAACTCAGAATCAGTAAAATACGTTTTTATTGTTTTGGTAATTTAGTAAAGTGATCCATAAGTCATTTATTACATGTAGGAATCATCCTCACCTCAATCTGATACACGATATTCTAGGTATGACTCAATGTGTCCATTATCTATGTAAAATCGACATTTTGGTTCAAAAAGTGTCACACACTAAAAACCAAGAAAATGTGTTCATATTTACTTAATAATTTAGTAAATCTATTCAGAAATCATTTTTAAGTGTAGGAATCAATATCACATAAAACTATTACATGATGTAATCAGTATGAGTCAATGTGTTTGTTTCTAGTTTAAAATGACAATTTTGTAAAAAAGACAAGTGATGTAATGAAAACCAAGAAAACATTTTTGAATTGTTTTGATACTTTAGTAAAACAATACATATTTCATTTTAGATGTGTACTAATCATCAACACCTCAATCCGACACACGGTGTGACCGGTATGACTCCAGGTGTGGCTTTTTATTTAAAACTAACATCAAGTTTTGTAAAAAGGACAAATGACCTACTCAAAACCAAGAAATTGTAGTCAAATTGTTTTGATACTTTAGGAAAACTATCCATTTATCATTTTTGATGTTTAGTAATAAACCTCACCTCAATATGATACATGATGTTCCTGTTATGGGTCCATGTGCGTCTTTTTATTTAAAAATTGACAACCATTTTAGTAAAAAGGACAACTGACCTACTCAAAACCAAACAAATGCATTCATATTATTTTGATACTTTAGGAAAAGTATCCATAAGTCATTTAAGACATGTTGGAATCATCCATACCATAATCCAATGCACTATGATCCATGTATGACTTAATGTGTCCTTTATCAGTTTAAAATCGACATTTTATTTCAAAAAGTGTCTCTCACTAAAAACTGAGAAAATGACATCATATTTTATTAATAATGTTTCAAATCAATTCATAAGTCATTTTTGAAATGCAAGAATCAATATCACATTGAAACAATACATGATGTGATTGGTATGAGTTAAAGTGTGTGTTTTTTGTTTAAAATGACAATTTAGTAAAAAAGAAAAGTGGGGTACAGAAAACCATGAAAACACATTAGGATCATTTTTATACTTTAGGAAAAAATTCATAAGTCATATTAGATGTGTAAGAATTATCTGTACCTCAATACGATGCACAACGTGACCAGTGTTACTACAAATGTATCTTTTTATTTAAATTTGAAATCAATTCTAGTAAAAAGAAAAAACGACCATCTCAAAATTAAGAAAATGAATACGAATTGTCTTGATACTTTAGAAAAAATATCAATAAGTAATTTGTGATGTGTAGGAATCAACCACACCTCAATATGATATAGGATTTTCCTAGTATGGCTCAAAGTATGTCTTTTTTTATTTAAAATTGGCATCCATTTTAGTAAAAAGGACAAATGACCTACTCAAAACCAACAAAATGCATTCACATTGTTTTTATACATTAGGAAAATGATCCATAAGTCATTTATGACATGTAGGATTCAACAACATGGTATTCTGAATTATGATTCTCCTTGTATAGTTGTAAATGTGATTTTAGTGTTTTAAAACACTAAAACATATGTGGAAAGGTCAAAACCTCATAAAATGACCTTATATTTATGTGAAATCATAGTAAAACCTATTTTTAAATGTTTTTGACGTGTTATCATAGATAACATGTCAATATGATGTGTTGTGTGATCGAAATTACTTGATAAACACTTATTAAAGGTATAAAATCCTTTAAAAACAAGTTTTTTTTTGGGGGGTCAAAATTTGGAAAATGTTGTCAGATTTCCCTAAAATCAAGGGATGTGATCTTTAGATTTAATTTTTAAATTTACTAACCTATGAATCATCATTTAAAATTACAGTTTATTATGATGGCTATAAATTCTTTTTTAGTGTTTAAAATACTAAAACGTGCGTGTAATGGTCAAAACCATAGAAAGAGACCTCATATTGATGTTAAATCATTGGAAAACCATTGATGAGTTGTTTTTGAAATATAATACATGTTGTGATATCAAAGTCATTATATTGTTTTATTAAGTCAAGTTCAAGGACACCACACGTTACTTTTAAAATAAATTAGAATATTTACTTATCCCTTTTCAGTTTCAAGTGTTGAATGTTATCTTAAATAGGTACACTTATGTTTTCAAAGTGTTTTTCATTATATATTATTTTTATTATATTAAAATTTATTATATTTTATTAATAAAATAACATATTTTATGTGCAAAATTCTGAATATACTATTTTTTTCTTTTTCATTTATTTTCTTAAATGTTTTTGTTTTCGTCGTAGGTGGAAGATACCAACAGTATGTAAGAGGTTGACCATTTTGATCCATGACATTATTTTAGTTTTCTATTTTAATTTTGATTTATTATATTTAGCATTAATTTTTTTTTTATTTTTTTACAATTGATGAGATGACGTGGTCAGTTTTAGTTGATGAGATGATGTGGATGTAGAATAATGTAGTAGAGCTCGTGACATGGATGTATATTGGGCATTAGTTGTTGTTGGATAAAATATATATATACATATATTGATGACTGTGGTATTGGTTGATAGATGTACATGTTTCTGATATTGAGGTTATGATGACTGTGGATGTTTGTATATATGACTGTGGATGTATGACGTATATTTGATGGATTTATTGTATATTCATGTTTTAGTTTATTTCATGTTAGTTTATTATTATATAACTAAAAAAACTAATTTAGTGGAGGTTCTTAGAAACCTACGCTAAATATGTTTAACAAAATATGTTTTAGTTGTGTTTAATTGCAACTACCGCTGAAGCAAACTGCTACTAATATGTTCAACATTGGTTAGTTTTATTTTATTTATAAATCCTATATTTTTTTTAAAATAAAAGAACTACCGCTAAATTTTACAAAAACAACAAAAAAAAAATTATTGCAAAATCAAACAATTACAGCTAAATGACTAGTGACCATGAAATACACACCAGTTTTATTAACCACCACTATATTATTAAGATGCGGTTTAAACCTCTGCTAGTTGACAAAAAAAAACCACTGCTAATGAACTTGTTTTTATAGTGAAGATATCCCTTGATCAAAATAATCACCATGGATAACGAGATAAGTATGATACTACTTGAAGATATTGAAAGGGAAGGGGGAGTGAGAGGTATTCTGAAATGTGGGAAAATGGGATTAAAATCATGAAGGGTAGGGTTAAGGGGACATAATGGGTGGTTTGAAATAACTATTTTCCTCTTATTAATGGTATTTTCCCAAGAGCATGTCAGGTAAAAAATAATAATTCACTGGATAAATGCTGGCCCAAATTGATCCGCCTACAACCCCAGGTGTCCCACTAGGTTCTATTTACTAAGACACCAGGTACTCATCACATACTACAACACACCCCTCCACCTCTATTTTATAATTTCACTTGAAACATCATGAAAACTTACAAACCCCACTTAAACTAAAAATAAACTAAAAAATAATTAGAATGAACAAAAATATTAGTGAAATTCTTTCTTGTGGAGGTCATTTACATAAAAAATCAATTTAACATTCTAAAGATTGATAACTATACCTTTTTAAGACATTAAATGTTAAAGTAAATTCACTAAAATTATCCATAATTTGTATTTGTACAAGTTTATGTATAAATAGTGCCTAAATCTTAAAGATTATCTGTTAATTCATTTCATGATCCTCCTATATCATTGAATACACTGGGATAACATTGATAAAAAACTGCATGGGCTAATACATGAATTTATGGAACTCTTGGTCCATCAATCCCATAACGACCGCTAGTGTATTCATGAATCTGAATATAAGCACAAAAATTCCCATAGTTACTCCTTAAAGAGGAATTTTTAACATATTCCCCCATCACCCTCATCTAATTATATATCCATTATAAATAAATCTCTTATAATTATTTAGATCCCTTTAATTTATCAAATAATTAATTAATCATTATAAGTGGATAATGAATATTATTTTACCCTAGTTAAACTACCAATAATTTATGGAAAAATATAAAATACCATTAGGTTCATTAAAAAAACATGAGATCTTGCCATGGAGACATTACAGGCTAGACGAGACCCATCTTCAAAAGATTATTAATCTATAATCAAAACACTCACAACATTCAATGTTCTATCTTTTTTGGAGAAATATAAATCAAATAGATGTACATATATAAATCTCTCTTAAAATTGTTCTCAAATAGATGTGGAATTTCCACAACCTATTTAAGAAAAAAATCCAAAACACTTCTATAACTCTAAAAATATCCTTCACATGTACTTCCAAAAAACTAATAATCAATCCCACCAGATACAATATAATAAGATCTACATATATGTAATCCATCTAATAAACTTTATCAAAAAAATACATTACACATTCAACTTTGATGTTGGATACGGTAACTCATATTCAATAACAATCAATGATAGTATATATAAAATAAAACCAATTCATGATATTAATGATGATATATGGCCGCATTTATAGCATAAATATCTCCACAATCTATCATTACCATTTCATTATTAGATCAAAATACTGTCACACATAAATCAAACTAGACTAACCTTTAACTGGTGTATCAAAATCAAGGGTATAGGAAATATATCCAATTTAATACCTAATTCTATGATGTAAGCAAGTTCAATTAATGTGTGTGATGATCCAACATTATTTAAATCATAGTGTAGAGTTTATTATAAGAAAATGATACCTCAAATGATCATAAGTCCTCCTAGTACTAGAAACACTATCTCATGTAACTTTAGATGACCTACACCCCTCCTCATCATCAATGATGGCATCCAACACATTATCTAGGCACCACCAAATATACCCGATGATGGAGAACATATTTGAGCTACCATCTACATATTATGTATTTTATTTGAGGTATAAATTTATAAAGAACTTGCAACTACTGACTTGGTTTGAAATGTAGTGATGGTAAAACATCATATGAAACTAATACACTCCATCCATTATTGCTCTATCAACTCCATGATGATAGTTGAGAAAGGTAAAATACATAAATTTACAATGTATTCATCCAAATCACAAAAATAAAAATATTCTTCATTTTCTGGTAAAATCCAAATGTCAACAATCTCTAGAGTAATTAGAGAAGAAAGGATGATAGAGACTCCTTATAGGCAAAAACCTTGACTTACCTAACAAGTGATAACCTCTACCCGTATCCACAATATTTAAGATGTTATTATGACTTTAGTATCATGGATAATTGATCATTTATAAAGTTTTTATTACCTAAATATTGATAATTACCTTGATATATGTTATAAACCAGAAAGATCTAATATATTACTAAATATCGAGGTATAAAAAATCCTATATATGCTATGTAATTTCTTAAACATATGGTATGATATTACTATAATAATGGATAAGGATCATGAAACTAACTCAAAATTATCATACATAAATACTCTCTATTTAATAGTGAGAAAATTCTATCACTACACTAATTTCTACATTGAATATAAGAAATTTTATTAGAAAGAAATCTATAATTTTTTCTATTTAACATTTTACTTATTATGGTCACAAAGATAATAGATCCACCATTTTTGAGATAAAACTCTCAATAAACATACCAAAAACATTGATATAGTTATCCATGCCCAATAGATCAACCCAAAAGTTTTTAGAATCTATTCCATACACCTTTACATATCATAGTTAGTAATAGATCCCTCATAATTCAATAGACTCTACCCCTGAAACTAATGAAAATTCATACTCAATGAATCATCCAACCTAGGTTAAAATCATATATGATCATTAAAATTACCACACCACAACTCACTAACTTAAGATACCCAAGGTTATTTTCCACCAGCCATGTCTACATTTTCAAAATAAATTTCTAATCCTAGGATATGGATTTTATATAAATTTTTTTAAATTTAATTTCCTTTTTTAATCCCCAATAATATTCCCCAAATTCAAATAAAAGTATAAATGATTATGATACATGAAACACACCTGGGTATCTACCCCATAATTAATTAACTACTTTTTAATCTTTTTTATTAGGATATCATAGTCCTTACATAGAACCAAAGGTGAATATCTATGTTCTAGATGTTCTCACCATCCGATATCACATGGTAAGATAAAATAAACAATCCCCCATTAACCCAATGAAATCCTCTCCTGTGACTTCTATAAATTCCATCCTAAAAAACACTATCTATATTACTATAACAGCATGACCCCATAACACTATAACCCTTCTCGGTTGGTATTGAATCCTAGTTTGAACCCTGAAGCTGACCTCCAATAGGCCACTGGTTGGAAACTAGTTCCTAAGGTATATAATAAACAATATTGTAGGAATTATCCTCATCAATCATACTATATCTATAAAAAATAAACTAATAAACTCTAAATACATAAATAATAAAAAACAATAATCCTATCAATAAATTGATATTTCATGTAATGTCTTAAAAAACAAGAATGAAATATAAATAAAATACATTACCATGAAATAAACGAAATCTTAAAAGATAAAAAATCCTCTAAATCTAGCTAATTACTACATTATATGCTAATAAACTATAAATCTATCTCTAATAACATCCAAAAAATATATGAAAATAGTATATTGTGCTTGGATTAGTATAAAAGTATACTCAACAGGTCCCTCAGAAAATATCACACAAATGTGGAAAAAGAATACTAGACATTTAGTAAAAAAATATTGAAACTGAATAGTGTCTCATCCTAGGTCATATAGTAACCACAATCTCATCATAATATTTCTCAAAAATATTAATATAATTAAGTATATTAAACATGAGAAAATATAAAATGGTGTATCCCTCTCCCACTTACCCACAAATATAGATCCCACACATATCTATGACATATTTCCTAGAACTCCCATCATTCCTCATATCTACATATCATAACCACATGCCACACTCACAAACAACAACCATATACTGAAACCTCATACCACAACCACAAATTATAGAAACATTTATTACAAATAATAATTACATTCCACTTCTATATAACCATTATGTGACATAACAGAATAAAATGAGAGGGGGAGTAGTCATCCATCAATATCACCCATATCCTAGATGTTAGGGGTTCACCCAGTATTTTCATTAGTGAAGTTATCTTACTCATGTGGAAATTTTTAAAGAATAAAACACATATAATGATATAGAATAGTAGAAAATAAAATACCAGGGTATACATCCTATCAAAAAACTCTTAAACCAATTCATATCACCCCCATAAAAACTTCCATACAACCACCACTACTATCTCAAACCCCAAAATAAAACACCACATCAACCTCATACTTAAGAAAAAAGTTTACATTCCAATTATAATATTTATTAAGAAATCAGAAATCATTACACCCTTTGTTTTTATATAATTTACATATCTAAAAAACTAACTTTATCCTTTATATTTTCATTTCATTCAATAATAAATATTAAAATTTTATCAATTACATATTCCTTATAGTCTACTATTTACTACTAAAAAAATTCTTTAATTTTATTAATTCATCATCTATAATTTAATTCAACACATGTAAAAATAATTACCATAAACCTAAATTGATTTATCACATCATTGATGAAGACACTATCAATATAGTTCCATCCCCAATCTTCTTATTTAGTTTATTAATTAATTAATTAGATTTATATATCATGAGAAAACTAAAATATTTTATCCATGTTAACCACAACTTACTATAACATGAAACATTTACACAAAAATAATTTCATTACAAACCTCATAAGACTTTCTCAATTATTAATACAATACCCATTAATTTACCACTCTTGTATAATATTAATAATTCAAAACCTATTGTGAACTAGCCCAGATAATCTAACTGAATGGAACCCAATCATATCCTGACATGATCAGAAGGTAATTCCTGATCCCCATGGGATAAAAAAAATGGCCATGGAATCAATTAAGGTAAATTGAAAAAAATCTCATCGAAAAAGACAAAAGGTAAATAAATGTAGTAGAAAATAGAAAAATAAAAAAATTTGTATAAAAAATGTGCTACTGGAGAAAAAGGGTCCATAACACCCTGATATAATTCTCCAAGATGGAAAGAAAACCTGACACAATTAATGGATCAAAAACACTTGATGTGATAAAAAATCCCAAAGGTCCCACAAGTTATGTACACCCTCCACCTCTATGTAGTGCGTTACCTTTACCTAGACCTTGCATAAGGAAATTTAGAAATTCCAAAAGGAAAAGGTAGCGTGTGAGCTACAATCTTAGTATGAGTTCACCAATAATTTCCTAAGCATTATATATTGTATAAACCATATATGATTCATGTAAATAAAACATGGAATGGAGAAATTTTCAAATTCCATATCAAAAAATTCTTGAAGAAACATTTCCAATGAATTTTAGAAAATATGTGTAATAAATTTTCCATCAAATAAGGAATAATCAATAAACTTTATCAAATATTTATGGATAAAATATTTATTAAAAGTGAGCATGGATAATAATTTTCATAAAAATTGACATGAGTAAAAAATTTATATCATAAGGCATGAAAAGTCATTTGCAATGATCACACTATAGTTAAGAAACCCATAATAAGGGTAAATAATAATTCTCATACATCTTGGGGAAATACAGATTCCAAAGTACAGAAGGAACATCCCTAAGGATGAAATGGAGAAGAGCCATTTGGAATAATCCTCCTTCACTGAAGTAGTTTTGTTTCATTTTCATCATTTATCCATTGCTAGGTATAGATAATACTTGTCTAATAAGTGTTCTTCCTACTCAACTACCATGTCTCCCATGTGCTTTAACGTAAATCAAAAAATTTACAAGGGGATATCATTTATTAAAAAAATCATTGCCATCATATTTTCATTCAAACCTGGATTCATGTTTTAAAACATTACTTTCATTTAAAAAAATAAATGGGTTTTTATCATAAAATCATTTCATTCTTTGAAAAACTAACATAAAATGGATTTTCACCAAAATTCATTCCTATGTTGTAGAAACCAATATAAAATGGTTTTTTATCAAAATACATCAAGTGATCACTTTTAAATTCAGAGAATATTTCATTAATTTTAATTTATTCAAAAACCTATCAATAATCATTATTCAAATTCAAGAGCAGTTTTTTTGAAAATCAAAAATCAATCACTATCATGAAATTTTTTAACACACCATGACATTTCAAATTCCATTTATCAAAACACAACTAAATTGATAGAAATTGATTTTTAAAATCCGTTTGAAATATTTAAGAATCAATGGTTTCAAATAATATAAATATATTTTGAAAAAAATACCTTGATAATAATATCACAAGACCCAGATGAGGAATTATCAAGGAAAAAAAGGTGAAACATCTGGAAATATAAGAGGCTATATGGTGAAATGAAGGAACTAAAATGCAGAAATAACCACCACATCTGAGGGTGGATTACCACTGCACAATGATGCATTGGAACAGACCACCGTGATGAAAGATAGGGTTACACATTGTATAATAGGATATTGTGGCATGAAACTACTCTATAATATGAACCACTATGGTGAATTACAAGAACTGAAACATGGAGGAATTTCTGTAGCAGTCCTTTGGAACTCGGGAGCAATCCCAATTGAAGAGGGTGAATTAGTATAATCAATAGTTTGGTGCTCATTAGAAAAAATATAATAAATACATCTTAAAAACTGAAATAGAGGCTCCAAAATGAAGATCATAGCTTCTTAATAAAAGGAATAACCCCCAATTACTAAAAAACTACAATCATATTTGGAACATGTCTTGATGACATGGTCAAAGAAACCTGGGTGAATCCCTTCCCATATGGCCCACAATGATGATGGTTACATAAAAAAATTGATGTTCAAGGATACTTTGGAACAAGCATTTTTTATGTGGTGTGTTCTCAACACATATATCACCATTATAATATAGCCACTACTTCAATGAAACAACAAAATCCTATAATTCATGGTCATGAGTTCTACAGTGTGGTGCCACCTATTTTGGAAAAAAGTTTCCAGAAACATACATTTAAGCTTCCCCAATATTTTTTAGGCCTAAATCTTTCACATGAATATGGATCAATTAAAAAAGTAGGAAAAAATGGGAAATAATCAATAACTAAATAACATACCCAAAATAAAAGGTTTATATTTTATAAAACCACTACCATCTACTAGGAAGAAATCAATTGAAACTATCATATATAAACAACATATAACTCAAATAAAAAAATAATATTATAAAACTCCTAAAGGTTTTATTTATCCCATTCACTTAATACAATATCAACTATTTAATCAAATAATTTAAATAATATCAATTATAAAATAATAAAAGAAATAATAATCGGATGTTTTTGAATCACTTACCACAAATCAAATCTATAAAAATAAATTCATTAAAGGATAATAGTCAATTTCTTAAAATTATAATCTTAAACATGAATCCTCCAAATAACATAAACACCATTATTCACATGTAATTCTTCTATAAATAACAATTAACCCATTGTTCTCTAATCGCAAAATACTGATAAGAAATATAAGAGGGGAGAGAAAAATGAATAAATATACCTTTGATTTTAGGATTCAATCTCACGAGGTTAGGAAGTCAAAGGTCTAATAAGGGTGTTCTGAGGTTACCCAAGAATAAAATTAAAAAATATTACTACATTTTCTATGAATATTTAATAAATAACACAATTATAAATTCCCTAGAATCATAAAGGTTTAACATCTTTGGAGACTAGATCCATAAAAATATTACTTTATAAACGATCTTCAAACATGTCCAACAAAGTTCTTTATATTAGTATCTTTATATAAATATCATACTTATAACCTTCCATAGAAACCTAGGGAGGGAAAAACTATGAAAGGGTGGGCTTAGATTCTCAGTAAGGATAAACAAAAGAGATGTTAATCAATGATCATACGTGATCATTTGTGTATTATAACACAATCATGACATTATAAAGCCACAAATAATAAATTAAATATATTTAATAATGAGTAATGGGGTAAGGATTTTCCATAATGAAAGATAAAATTAATAATAGTGTAGAATAAAAAATAATCAATCATGATCCATGAAAGAATATCATAAACATATAAATGTGGGATAAGCATAATTTTATAACATTTTAAACATTTATAAACTATAACATGTTCACTAATTAAGTTAAGGACATGAAATTAGGTCCTAGTATAAAGTTATGGACATGAAACCATGTCTATATAAAAATGTATGGAAATAGAACTATGTATATGCATGAAATTATGGAAATGAAAATAGGTCTACGCATAAACTTGTGGACATGAAACCAAGACCACACATAATGTTATGTACATGAAACCAGGTCTAAAAATAATATTGTAGACATGAAATAATTTTCACATATAAAATAGTTATCTCATGAGTTATCCCTATTTACCCAATTCATTGGAGGGATATAATAGATCCACCATTCAAATAAATTTTAATCACAATTTTTCTATAAGATAATAAAAACATTTATCATTTCATCATCATATAACCCATGGAAAAGAAACACGCTTCAAAAATATTTCAACAAAACTTCATTTACCCAAAGAAAAGTAACTAGTATTATATAATCATCCATAAAAATTATTAATCATTGACCATAAAAACAAAATAATTGGATGGTATCATTGGATCATATACTCAATGAAATATAAGTAACATCAATGGTGTTAGAATAGATGATAAATGAATTTAAAATATTACTAGAATACTTATTGAGGAAAATACCCATTTAATTTTGAAATCAATTATTTAAAATTAAAAACAATTCAAAATGTTAATTAAAATATTTTATTTGGAAAGAAATATAGAATATTTTAATGCATTATTAAAATTAAATAGAAGTCATGGTGGCAAGAAAATCTATTTTTTTGGTATTTGTTAAAACAAAGATATTATTCTTACCTTTGGTGAAAAGTACCATGTTTGGAAAATACAAAAAATTATCTTTTTAAATTTTTTTAAATAAATTAAAATCTGTGTAAAAATTAATTTATAGAATCACTGGATAATATTAAAGACATTATTGATTTTTTTAATGAAAAAATTAACATGGAAGACAAAGATATCCAACTAAAAAGGAAATAAAATTAGTTTTTCTTAAAAAACATTCTTGATAACATTAATTAGAAAAGAGTGAAAAATGTTAGTATTACCTAAATATTACTTGAATTACTAGAGGAGATTAAAATATATTGTTTTTAATGAATAATATTCATTAAACTTATCTCAATGGAAATTTTACATAGAAAATCTTTAAAATAAATGAGATTATAACATAAACCCTTACCACAAGTCTCTTCTTGATTCATACATGTATAAAACACCTATATAATAAAAATAAATTTATTATAAATTTATTTCAAAATCACAATCATGTATATAAAAGTATATAATATTTAATTATAACATCTTATCACCCGTTTATTAATAATTATTTTTTAAAATCATTTCTCCAGGTGACAACTGCTTCATTTTTCTTTCATATTTCAGTTTAGAAGTCCTATGCATTGATTTTTGATCATGGTTTCATCATATTAAATGTAAAACCCTGATATTTTATGAAAAATATTCTTTTAATTTCATTGATGTCTTCTATTATACACTACACCAAGTTTAGATTGTACTATACGCAACACCGTATTATCTTGCAGTATACGCAACACTATTATTGGCTCGTGTTACACACAATTTCATGTTCATTTTGTGGAAATTATTCTACGCAACATTAAGTATAGATTTTGTTTAATTTATAAATGAAATAAGTTTTGATTATGTTTTACGGAACACCAAAAGGTGATTTCACTACATACAGCCACGACTTGGCTTGAATTAGATGCAATCAAGACCTTCCCCGATAGTGTGTGTAGTATGCAATACCGAGTTTCACTAAACGAGATATTATTATAATATTATTATAAACTAGCCATTATGAATAGTATTACCCAATTTTTGAAATTTTATAAATTTTATTTTTCAAAATGGACATCTTTTTTGGATTCGGAATATCGAAATTAGCCTAGGGTGAATTTTTGGTATTTTTCTGAAAACTTTCAATTTTTGATGAATAGTGAAAACACTGGGTTAATATTTAAAAAAATCGACTTTTTATTTAAATAATTATTTATTTCATTTAAATTTATTTTAGGTCAAAATTTATACATAATACCTATATAAGTTCAATTTAATTCATTGGAGTCATTTTATAAAAATTTTTGATATATAAAAATTTTATTGAACTTTTCGTCGTCTTTTACCTACCTCATAAGAGCTTTTTGCAAACTTACATAAAACTTAATTTTAACGCTTCTATGAGTGGAATTTTTAAAATCCGAGAGACACAGTTAATATTAAGGACTAAAATGTGATTCAATGAGATAATTTTTTTTGGTGAATAGTAACTTTTTACTTTTATTTACCACGGTTAAAAGTAAATAGGGTAATTAAGGGTAAAAATGATATTATTATTACCGTAACACATGTCCTAATTCTATTGGATAAGTGTAATTTGACCAAAAACCACCTTAGGAATAAAATATGACCATTTAGGTCCACTTGGATTAGATTAGGACATTTATTATCAATTTATTTAAAGAAGGGTTAAAATAGTTAAAATCAAAGATTAATGACTAAATAATTTTTAATATAGGGTTATACATAATATAAATTCTACTATAAATATTAATTATAAATATAAAAATATTTCCTATATAATGGTATTTTATTTATAATTTTTAGACATTAAATATATAAATTTATTTATGACACAATGATGATGCAGTAATTACCTTATTAATGAAATATTAACATAATTGATGTTATAAATACACAAATAAATGTAATTTGAGACTTTTTTATGAATTAAACTAATTTTATAGGTTAATATGTCATGTTAGTATTGATTTAATTAACTTTTTTAGAACTAATCATGCTGTTATGATTTTCACAAAAATCAATTACCAAATAGTGTCAAAATTGACATAAAATAGTTTTTAAAACAAATATTATATTATTAATTGTTATTATATTCCTAAAAATCTAAGGATCGGCCAATATACTTATATAATGATATGTGTATCATTAATGGACCACTTGGGGGTCTCTTGGATGTATATGGTAAGTTTATTAACTATATCATCTAAAAATACAAAGTGACATGGTAAATGTCAATCTAATTAACTAAGAGTTAAAACTAAAAGATAAGGTTAATATAACGACCCAAACCTGTATAAAATATATTTGTTGAGAGTATTTCTACCCATCCTAACTTTAAATTCTAAAGAAATCAATTTGGAGCTATTAAAAACCGAATATGACTTTATTATAAAATAATATTTTAAGTTTTTTCTAAGGTGCCCCTCTCCTCCATTATAAATGGGCACGTCCTCCCTCTTCTCCTCACACCAATTTTAGCCTTCAAGCTCGGCCAAACCATGAAAATTTATCTTATAAACGTCCTTAGTAATATTCTATAGGTCCTGGTAATCTTCAAAGACCAATTTTAGTGCCCTAAGAGGAGGTTTCAAAGAGGCGTGTTGAAGAAGAGGTAATATCCGTTACCGATTCTTTCAAATTTATTTCTTCTTATACTTCCTCTTCTTTAGTTGTTTTATTATTAAGTAATAACATCAGTATCACTCATATACTTGTATGTTATTATAAATATGAAACAACCCTATTTCACCTTTTATCCATCCTACGGAAAACGAAATCACCGCGCGTGCGTACGTACGGAATACCGTCTCCATGCCGTGGTGTAATCTGTTTTTGACCACCACCTTACTTGGATGGGTATAATGGTGTAAATAAATAACTATATATGATTATTGTAAAGTGATATTGATTCTGAAATATTATACATATGCTTCAATAAAATTTCACGATCATGGGAATGATATCATCACTCGTGCATATGTACGGACTACCGTCTCCACGACGCGATGAGATTCATTCTCCATGTTAACCATTCCTGAATGATTATAAAGTTTATATAATGAATAATAATGAGATATATGACATAATAATGATACTAGATTTATGTATATATATATATGTCATCTATTTAATTCCATTCAATTCAATAACGACACGAAAACAGCGTTCATACGTACGTACGACCTACCGTCTCCATGAACAGTGTATTTCATTCCATTTATCGATCTATCATATATATATGTATATGCTGAATATATATTATATATAAATCATGTTTTACATTCTGGAATTAATTAAATCAGGATATAAGTAATAATATCAAGAACAAAAAGTTGAAACACGTACAATAAATGAAACGATTTTACCCAAATTGCTGCTTTTACATCGAATTTACAAAAGAACGGGTAATATAAAGTCATAAGTAAACTATATATGATATAATAACAATGAATATGATTCTGTAAAAAGTCAATGAAATTATTTAAATCATTATACAGGAGGTTCATATACATATGAAGCATATCAGACATAAGGTAAGGGATAACTATTCCAATCTCGTTCTTATCAGAGATTGTTTATTCGTAAGTATTTACTAGGGTTATTGTTATCATCTATGTCCATGTTTCCTAAAAATGGTTTCATGTTTGTTTAAATTCATTTTTAACTATTTTTGACTTTTACTACATGGTATGTAAGGAATATTTTTATACCAAATGAGGTAATTTTTGACTTTTCTGACAAAAGTATGAGGAGAATGTTATTTTGAACTTATACAGCGTGAATGGATTTTTACGGTTTCATAACGCCTCATTTACATGAATATTCCTATACAAGATTGCATGATTATTTTCAACAAAACCCTTTTCTTTTAAAATTTCATGGCATTTTGTGAAAAGAAAATGATTTTTGAAGAATAAAGGATATTTTCCTCAAGAATTCATTTCAAGTGTTTTATCAAAACTATCTTTCCATGTAATATGACATTATTTCATATGTGTATGTTTCAAGTATAATGTCTCTATGATTTACATGGTTTAAATTTTCTTATGATGAAATATCCATTTGTTTTAAATGGATTATGTGATGATGGGATGATGTTTATGAAACCCATTTTATTCTTTGGGTTATGATGAATGTTTTAAGATTATTTTGTGGCACAAGTAAGAATGATTTCATTATGAGATGGGTGGGACCAATATATCCCTCCAATTAATTGTGTAAAGATTTATATCTCATGAGATATACATGGATGGAATGGTAAGTTAATCTGGTTCAGTAATACAGGACTGGAATGAGAAGTGAACTCGATTCAGAAAGGGACTTTGTCCACTAAGATGGTCTTGGCAGAAATGCCTTGGCTACTATGGAAATCATATCATGTTCTTAATTGTTTCCACACTCACATGTTTTATTCCCATTCTATTTTATCATGATTAGTGTTTCTTTATGATCTATGCCTTATGTACTGCCATATTTTATGTCATTGCCCAAGATTTTGATGTTTAAACATTATGTTCTTGTTTTTAAGTTCAAATGTATATGATCGGTTTTATTTTATACATGCTTACCCTTACTGAGCATTTGAGCTCCACCTTTATATGTTTTCTTTTCCCCAGGATTTAAAGAAAGGTTTTAGGTAAGAAAACCAAAAGAGGAAGATCTTCATGGGAGATGTTGAAGATCTTTCACCATGATTAGAAGATTACGTTCTGAGTTTCCAAAGACACTAAACTATTACGGTCCTTTGGTGTCTGTTTTTGTTATGTATTAAGTATTCCGCAAAAGTAATGTAATGTCTATGTACGTCAAGCTCTGGGTCTCTACATTAAAAAAGTTAAAAATGTCATTATTATCATATGTAATCATTATATAAACTTTTATAACTATTAATAAAAATAGGTGATGAAAAATGAATTACATCACTTAATGGAGACAGTAGTCCGCACATACACACGGGTGTTGTTTCCACTATTCCATGGAAGGAATAAAAGAAATGTGAATAATAATTGAACTTTATATAAATAAATTAATATAATTAATATAATATATATTCATTAAAGCTATAATTATAACCATAAATGTGAAGCCGTGATGAGAAAAACTGCATAACTTCACAGAGGTGGAATCCACACATACACATTAATAATGTTTTCTTTTCCCACATGATATAAAGGAGATTGATAATTTTTATTGGATCATCATAAAAAAATAAATATATTTTTTATACTGAATTAATTATTTAATAATGGATACCATATCTTTATAGGAGGTAGAATATGTGATAAAATTAAAAGCATTTGGTAAAGAGTTATACCTCTTCGTTGAGAAACCTCCTTTAGCTTACACCTTAAGCCTTAAAATGATGGAAAATTGGAAACAATAGAAATTATAGGACATGTGAGATGAATATAGGATGGTATTAGGGTATTTATAGTTTGAGATATAAGGTCAAAATTTGTGAAGAAAGGAGAATACGATATGACCTTTTATAAGTGATGGGAGAGGCACTATTGGAATTATCTAAGTTATTAAATAAATATAAATTAATTTTCATTTTAAAGAAGAAATCAATTGATATATTTATAATCTAGGATGATTATGAGATGAAATAATATCATAAAATAAAATTTAGACAAGCCTAAGTGATGTTTTAAACCTTATGTCTTCTTTTTAGATACTCATTAACCCTTTTGACGATTATCACAATATCAAATTTGTTTTCTTTTTAAAGGTCATGAAATTTAATATAAATGGAAAAGTGACCCATAATTGGAAAATGGTTGATATTATCTACCATATCCTATTCAATTTTTAAAATATAATTTTTTTTCTGAATTTAAATCATTTAATAAAATAATATTTATCATAAGATACCATTAAAGTCATTTTCAGGACTAGCCAGGTAGTTTGAATTTAAATATAACAAGATAGAAATGGAATTCGAATATTTTTTTTAAAATAACTAATATATTATATTTATCTACAAAATTCAAGGAACTTAGTAATCCATATATATTTTCTTACTTTTAGTATTTTTAAAACCATTTATTTTATTTTTTTTGTCACTTGAAAAAGCATTGTGTTGCTGTTGCGTAAGAATTTAAGGTAATTGTTCCATCACTAAAAATTAAAAATAAATTAAAATGATAAAAAATAGTTTATATTTTATAAAAATATTTAGTATAAAACATAAACTCTTTTTATCCATTTGACCAAGATATTATAGATATTGAAACAAGGAGAGTTAAATTTTGTGTTTATTCATTAGTTAAAACAATATTAAGATATTTATCAAATAAAAGTATAAATAAATAGAAAAAACTTAAAATTAATGATGATTTAGTTCAAAAGGAACCTATAAAATGAATTAAATTCATATGTTTTGGATATCTCTTAGCCTTATCCAATAGTTTTAACCCTGTTTTACCTATTTTACTCTTATTAAGGTGGAAAATATTTACCATTGTTACTATTCATAATGACCAAAGATAAAAGGGACCTATTTACCATATTTTAAAAACATGAATCCAAATATGGAATCAATTTTTCAAGAGTAAATTTCTATAAGTGTTAAAAATCCATTTAAAAATAAGTGCACAAAATGAAACAAAAACTATTTTTTAAAAATTATGTTTTAAACATAAAATGGGATTTATTATTTTCCCATTCCTAATATAAACCATTTTATGAATGATAAAACATGTCATTGAATATATAATATCTAAATTAAATAAATATCCTTCATTAATTTTGATTAATTCAATTTATTATTATAAAAATACATTTCATATGTAAATTTTTTTTAGAAAAACATATCATTTTTTACTTTTAAATGCTTCTATCATCTGATAACCCACGAAATGATTAAATACATGTGAAAAAAATATTTTTTTCATAATTTAGTTATTGATATTTATAATAACTAATCTAATGAATAGGTGATAACTATTTAATAATAATAGTTTAATAGTACATAGAATTTCCTTTAAACTCCGTGTTTCATGTAAATCAAGAAATCAAGGAAACTAAATTTATTTAAAGAGAAATATTTCATAGAATCTTACGGGGTTACATTCTACCAACTTATAATAATTTTTACCTTGAAATTATATTTATATAATACAAGATACTAGGGATACTTCTACCACATAAAATACTTGGGTTCCAACATACCTTCCACAAATTTATAGTTTTCCACAAGAATTGGACCTGGTGGGTGGTCTTGTTCTATTAAAATTTCTCTCTTCGACCCAAAATTTCCACAAATTGTTACTCATAAGAGATATAATTCTCAAGTGTTATGACCTATGAGTTTATTATATTTGAAGGGTTAATTATGAACTTAATTAGGAGATATAAATTTAACAAATAATGATATTGAGAGAGATTCAGTGGAATTCTCAAGTGATAAGCTAATGTCCCAATATAATCAAAAATATATATGGGACCAATATATTTTGGGATCTTATTTCCATTATTTCCAAATCTATTATCCTTCTTCTAAGGAAATATTTTTACGAATAATTTTACACTAACTTTGAACCATATATCTCATATTTGAATAAATTTTATGTCAAATATGAGCTTCACTGATGTGATGTTGAATTTCTCTAACCTAAGATTCCATTTCCTCTATAAGATTTGGTTCTAATAGATTTATTTCTACTACTTAACCCCAAAACATTAGAGTTCTAAACTTCTTACCAAAGAGGGATTTATAAGGATCATTCTTAATGATTGATTGATATTTATTATTATAAGAATATTTCACCAATGTAAGGTGTTAATACCAAAAAAATTTGAAATCTACAGAGTAAGCTCTCAACATGTCCTCTAGAGTTTGAATGATCCTTTTATACTGACCATATATCTAATTATGATATGAAATACTAAAAATCAACTCTATATATAGAGTCTACTAAAGACTTCTCTAAAACCAATAGGTAAATATCATATCCCAATAAGATAAAATTGAGTATGGTACTCCATGAAATCTCACCACATAATGTATAACTGAGTAATTTATTCAATAAATAAATGATCTCTAATGGAAATAAAATCTGATGATTTATTAAAGAAATTTACTATAACCCAAATAGTATAATGGAATTTTGATTTTTGTGGAGTCTATTGATAGAATCCATGGTGATGTTTTCCCATTGCATCTAGGTATGGGTAATAGTTGTAACAAGCCCTTAGAATAATGTCTCTTACCCTTAAATTTCTGAAATACTAGGAATCCACATACATACTCTTTAATGAACCTTTTCACATTATCACATAAAAAATACTCTTTCAGATCTCTATACAAATTTTGAATTCTATGATGAATATATAATAATGAATTTTGAGCTTTATCTAGTATCTCATTATTTAAGTTTGGTATTTATAGGATACATAGTTAGTTATTGAACCTTATCCTTCTATCATGATTATGGTTGAACATAGAAACATTCCACACCTTCTTCAATATTTCCACATCTTACTTCTCTTCTTTATAAATCCTCTCATGGATGGACGGTTGAACATTCATTTGAGAAAGGTAATATTAATCCCCATTCCTCATGATTTCAAGATCCAAATTCTGAAAACCCATAAATATTTGGTCTCTCTCAATCCTTATCATATACAAACTAGTATGGTATTTCCAACTCAGAGCATAAACCACCTTATTCATCTTCCCAGGATACTAATTTATTAACCTGTCATAATATTTTATCAACTCTAACCATATTATCTAATGAGTATTAAACTATTTATATGTAGATATATTATTTAGGATTTTATGATCAATATATATATCACACCTTTCACTATATAGATAATGTCTCAATATATTTAATGAAAAAAATTACCACTTCCAACTCCAAAATCAGGTGTCTACTAATTTTACTCATTAATTTGTAATTAAGGAGAGGTATAATCTATCATCATATTATTCTGCATGAGGGAGCATCCCAATAACTTATTCTATTCCTCAATATAGGTTAAAAACCATTATCTACTAAAGGGTTGTTTAAGAATAGGCATGCTGGCTAAAATTATCTTCAGTTTATTGAAATTATCCTCACATTTATGTGTCCACAAACAAATGGATCCCTACTTGGTCAACTTGGTTAGTAGAATTTTATATCCATGAGAAACTTCTCTCAAAGCATTGGTAGTATCCTAATAACCTTATAAAACTACTGATCTCAGTCATTGTGATTGTTCTAGGACATAGTTCAATATCATATATCTTTGAAGGATCTATGAATATGCTTTCACATGAAATTTAACATCATAAGAATTAAAATTTATATATTTAAAATTCATGCTTGGTTAATTTATCATATAACTTATCCTTTCTCAAGGTATTCAACACAATCCTAAAATATTCTTTATATCATTTCTTACTCTTTGAATATATAATAATATAGTCTATAAGGAGTATCTGAATCTAACCAAGGTAATATCTGAAGTCTGTATTCATTAAATCTATAAAGATAATAGGATAATTAGTAAGTCCAAATGGAATTACTATAAATTCATAATGACCATACCTCATATGGAAGGATGTCTTGTATATATCCTCATTATGGACCCATAGTTGCTGATATACATATCGAAGAGCAGTCTTAGAAAAATATTAATCTCATAGTAATTGATTAAAAAAATCATTGATATAAGGTAGAATATATTTTTCCTCAATAATGATGTTGTTAATTTCTTAATAATCAAAAAAAAGATACATTGACCCATATTTATTCCTAATAAAAATAATAGGTGCTCCCCAAGGTGAATGACTAGGTCAAATTAATCCCATATCTAGATTCTACTAGAGTTTCTTCTTCATTTACTGCAAGTCAATCAGGGAAAATATATATTGAGTATTTGAAATAGGTGTATAACTAGGCATGATTTCTATTGAAAACTCAACATCCTGATTTGGGGGAAGACTAGGAAAGTCCTTTGGAAATACATCAGTATATTCCTAAACAATAGGAAAATTTTCATTGTCAAGTTTCTCCTCATCCATTTGGGATAAATATTCCTCATTAATAGGTAGTAAAACCCATATAATGTAAGTGCTTTCTATTGGGAGTTTAGGTTCATCCTCACACCGATAGAAGATCATAAGATTATCTATAATATTGAATGTAACTTACATTTCTCAACAATTCATATGAGATCTATACAAAGTGATCCAATCAAGGCCGAAAATGACATCAAATTTAGCTATAAGAAAAAACAATCAAGGTTTTCATGAATCATATTCCCAAAAAAATTTATTAGAGAAGATATAAAGACTTGGGATCTGATCATCATACCATTAAAAGTTTTTTTTTCATATCAACATATAATAATTTATGTGGTGTTATGATACCCTTATAAAATTCATCAGATATAAAATAGTTTGTAAAAATGGAATCAAATAATTTTTTTTCAATTCTAGAGTTGATGATAAGTGTACCCTTGAACACATCGTTCTGTTAACACACTTCTGTATTTATGATTGCATTAGATTTCTATTTTTACATTGTCTTTAAAAGTTATTGAGGCTTATTGTCCTCATTGTCCTTTGGATTTGGGAATTGATTTAAATAATTCATAAATATGTACATATAAAGCACCGAGGTGTGGGTGGTTGATCTTTCTCTCTATTCATTTCATTTACTGTCCTCTTCACATCACTTCAATATTCTTTTTCTCAATGGATTGGCATCCCATACTTGAAAAATATTCTCATTCCATTCAGGAAATTACATTAGAAATCCTTCAAATATTTTTGGTATGTTAGAGGTTAAAAAATTATCTTCCCTCTATGTGACATACCCTTGGAGATTCCCAGAATATTAATATTCATTCTTTTATCAACTGAAACATTAAAATAAGAATTTTAGCCCCCATTTCCACAATCAGTTCACATCAACAAATCTTTTCATAGATTCCAAAGTACCTTATGGTTAAATCCTTTCAAATAAATGATTTTAAACTATTATAGAATCAATCAATATTTTTTTATAGTTTAATGATAAAACTACAATCATACCTTACAAGTATTATAATGTTTTATTCATATATATTGATGAATTCATAAAGATTCATCTATAAATCTAGAATGTCCATATTCATTTTAGTACAAATATTTTAGGGAAATTATTTAATGATAAATACCCTCTTAAACTATTCCCATTACATAAAGTTGATTTCTTCTACATTACATGTTTTGTTGATATGATTATACCATTGATCCAATTTATATTCCAAGTGATAGACTAATTAGATAATTTTCTCAAGGTCCATGAACTATCAAACTTAAAATTTATATTCCATCACATTGATCTATTCTTAAAAAACTAGTAGATTAGAACAATAAAAAAATTGAGTGTATATTGTCACATAAATTATTCAATACAATTTGTATCCATACTTGTTACATTCATAAGCTCAACATGGTCTATGTTACTACCGATAACTGTAGAGGGTTAAGCAATCATAGTCCAAATATATTGCATCCTAGCTCCCAATCCATTTGGGTTATCATGAGTATAGTCATTGAATTATCCATGAAATTCTTTGTTTATTAGACTTATTACAGTTCTATACATTTTAAGAAACCAAAAAAGTATTATAATAATCAATATAGAATAACCATAGTGAATAATAATATATTCATGAAAATAATTCCTGTGATGTCCTAAATTGAGACACCTTCTTGTCAACCCATGAAACATAACGATTAATATAGGCCATCTATGGTAATTATATATTCAGATACCATTTAATGGTTTGTAAACTGGTTTTTATTTAACTAAAGAATATCCCCCAAGAGTTTATTGCTAGATGTTTAGTCTTAGGCCCACTCACTATGCACCAGCCACAATCAAGTTAATATCTAATTCACCCCTTTTAGAGTTTTCCCCTTAGGTGGATCTGTGCCACAACCACATCCACATTCTAATATCCACACATGCATGTATTTTTCAGGAAAGAAGAAATCATCTACTTTACCAAAACATTAATATGATATCCTAGACTTAGACTTATCCCTATTGTTTTCTCCAAATTTTCTAATCCTAATCACCAAAAATAACTAAACCTAACTATGATTCCAATTATGGAAACCCAAGAATAACATAATAAATACTACATAATTTTAGATGGATATTCAACATATAACATAATTATACACTCTCCATTACCATATGTGTTATGTTTATTTAGAGACTTGATACATAAAAATATTATTTAATATAGTATCTTCAACATCTCTGAAAAATTTCTTCATATTAGTACCCTTATAGTAATATAATACTTAGAAACTTTCATAAAAACCTGGGGGAAAAACATATGGAAGGATAAACTTATATGATCAGTAAGGGTAAACATTGGAGATATCAATCAAGGGTCATATATGAGAAGAAGGTTTTTAAAACATGACCACAAGATCAGAAAGTAATGACCAATTAGTTAAATATATTTAATAATGAGTCATGGAATAAGGATTTATCATAACAAAATAAAAAACGTCACAAAATTTCATAATCATAAATAATAAATCAGGAGCCATGAGAGTATATCATAAAAATAGGAATGTGGCGAAAACATAAATATATAACATTGTGAACATGTATAAAACGTAACAAGTTCACCCATTAATTTAATTACATGAAATAAGGCCCTCATATAAAGTTATGGATATAAAATATGGTCCATTTATAAGCTTATAGGCATGAAACTTTGTTGATGTATAAATTTATGGACATGGAACTTGGTAGAGAAATTATTTTGTGAATAACAAATCAGATTCACACATAACATAGTAATCTTACGAGTTATACATATTTACCCTATTAGTTAGAGGTATATAATAGACTGAACAATAACATAAATTTAAAGCATAAATGTGTCATAAGATCATATAATGAGTTATCATTTCATCATCACATAACCCAAGGAAAATAAATGGGTTTCAGAAAGATTTAATCTTTACTTCATTCACCCATAGGCTAGTAACAATTTTCATAGAATCATCCATAAAACTTATTCATCATAAGAAATATAGTGAAAATACGCGTTTGTTATCATTATATAACATCCTAGTGAAATATAAGTAACATCCAAGGAATTTATTATAGATAATAATTGAATTTAAAAGATATCTCAAATATTTCTTGAGGAAAATACCATTTTAGTTTTCAAATCAATTAATCAAAATCCCAAAATTTTAATAATAATAAGGAAAAAATTTTATTTTTAAATAACCATGTAATATTTTAAAGTAATATTTTAAAAAAATACTAGTCATAATCATAGTAAAATATGTTCGTGCGGGATATCATAAAATAAAGATTTCATTCACACCTTTGGTGAAAATTACATCATTAAGAAAAGGAATAGAAGATTATTTTTTAACCATTTTAGTTGAATTCAGGTATGTATAAAATTTAATATATTCAATCACTATAGATGAATAAAAAAATTATTGGAAACATTTAAAAAAATAGACTTGGAAGAAAAATGTTTTTTGACCAAAGAGGAAATAATTTCGGTTTTTCATGAAAATGTTTTCTTGGTCCTTTCAAAGAGAGGATAATTTTGTATTTATTCGTTACTTAAAATAATATTAAGGTCATTATCAAAAGAAATTGTAAATAACTTCCCAAAAAAATGAATTTAAAAATATTAAGGTCAAAAGAACATATCCAATGAAATAATGCATGAATTTCGAAAATTTCTATGCCTCATTACACATTTTTATCACTATTTTACCCATTTCACACTTAGCGATTTGTCATATATTTTCCAAGGTTACAATCCATAATGAAAAAAATAAAATGGGTGTAATATCCCAATACCATATCATTGATAAGTAACTGAACCTGAGAGCCACATGACCACATGCACACCTCCCCACTCACTAGAGGATACCGACTAGCAGTGAGGGTCTACGATGGTATGATGAGGAGACTATTCCCTATTTATTAGAGTGTAACATAATAGTGATTTATAAATAAATCAACATAAGAAAGATAATAATGTAAATAACATAATTAAACCAGCTAGGTGATAATAATTAGTCATAAATAATAACTAGTTTCATATAAAAAAGATGATGTCATGATGCTATATAACATGTAAATAGGCATATGTGGAATAAGTCATATAGTCAAATGCATGCAATAAAAAAATATTAACAAAGATCAAAATACAATATTCACTAGAATAAAAATAACTAGATTGGTTCTATTATCCTGTTCTATATGCTATTACAAAAAACAACCATCTATTTCTAGGCACTTCCATTTGTCCCTACCTATATCAATGAAGTCTTCCTATGTCCCAAACAGTATCCCAAATAGGGTGTGAAAAACAATCAATAATACACTAACAATGGGGTATAATACTATCAAGTTTTTGAATATAAAATGAAGTCATGTGTAAGTAATAATAAAAGTAGCAATCAGAAAAAAAACCCTTGTCGTCTTGGGTTCCCAAAGAGATACTTGTCTGATACCCTCAAAATATTTCTAATCCATAATGTCTCTAAGTATTCATCATTTTAAAATATAGGATCAGGAATCAAGTAACATAACCAAGGTATCCCTATATAATGATAATAATTTAAGGGATCAACAAATCCCATGGATTTTATGACTTAGAATTCATAGGAAATCCAATAGAACATCCAAAAAATCCCAATCGATTATGCGGAGCTCCATATCCAACATCCTAAATCAAGGGAGCATGAAGTATCTTGTCCAATGGTTCCCAATAAATAATGAGGAGAACCATTTCCAAAATTCTAAACTAAGGGGATGTGGAGTTTCATGCCCAACAGTTGATAATAAACAATGAGGAGCACCATGTCCAATAGACCACACAATAATCAATCATAATATACTTTCATTAATTCTATGAGACTACACGAGAAACTTATTTTAAGGTACCCAAGTACCATTCAAAGGTGTAACATACTTTAATGTCCTATTATACAATATATTAGTATCCATAATCAAACATCATAATTAAACATGGTCCAAGTGATATGGTATTACCATTAAAATTTCATTTAATCATTTAACCATTCTAAATAAGAGATGCACCAAGTGATTTTTGAAAATCATTTTTCAATTTCATAATCAATTCACTTATACGTATCTTAAGGAAAAATTGAAATATTTATCCCCTCTCACACTACATCTCAATTAATTTCATTTAAAAATCCTATTAATAAGGTATAAGAAAACACACCTCAAAGGTGGTTTAATTCCAAGCTAAGAAATAGGGGTCATGGGAATATAATCGAACCACCATAAGGGGAGTGGTTTGAGTCAAGGTAGAAAAACTCCAAGGAAGAGATTAAGTGCCCAATTTCAAAAAAAAATGGAAGGAATAAACTGATTAATTATTTATTTTCACATTTTAGAGGTGACACATAGAAGGTTTAGAGTGTAGTAAAACGAAACATGATATAAACAACTAAAATATTATGGAAAAGTACTAGACCACCTAATTTAAACCACTAGAAAAATCTATGTTCAATATCAACTTCATATTTGGGATAGAATGAGAGAAATCAGAAGAACTTGACAAACATCTTGAAAATAGGGAATATGAGCTCACATGAGGATAACAACAATGATGATAAGGGAAACTATGAAAATAATCAATTGGACTCATAGAGTTATTTAGAGGGATATAACTTGAAGAATGATTCTCAAATTAGAGTTTTTATGAAGAAGATCTCAGAAAGCCTAAGGAGGAGATGAGGAGAGGAGGAGAGATTCATGTGTGGTGGAGTAGCTATGAGAAAGTGGAAGGAGAATAGATGCATTAGGTTTAAAGTAAATATGGTCAAAATCATAAATTGATCCTTTTTAATGGGATTAATGGTTTAGACACATGGTTTCCCAAACTGTGGACTAACTATGAGACTCACTTAGTCCCAGATACACACCCTTTCATCATTTCAGCCCACATTTTGAAAAAACATGAACACACTATGTGGTCAACACTATCCAAGGACACACACCCCACATGTTTAGGTTCATGATTAGTGATAACCACGAATAAGTAATGAAAAATACCTTTTTAGTAAATTTATGGTCTCTCGTGGGTGTGTATCCTAACTTTCATGGTTAAATAGGCTAAGCCCCTTCATTTATGTGTTTGAAGATTTAGCCATAAAGTTACTAATTACAATGAACCAACTATGATCCTGAATTTTTTCCTCCAAAATACCATATCTCTGGGCTCTGAACCTGTGCAAACTCTCTTGAAGACTACTATAAACCCTTAATAACTTTTATTAGGGTAAAAAATATTTATTCTAAAAAATTATAAGGATCCACACCTCTATGAAAATCTGAGATCTTACAACCTAATCTCTTAAAAAAATCATCCCTAAGTTTCCATTATAAGGGCAGTTAATGATCATAAGAGAATAACTCTAGACACCAAACACATATATCAGACTCTCTCTTACATGTCTCATCCTATACACAACTGTGCTTCCATAAAACCCATACTAGAGGAACTAGAATCCCTCAAAGTGTTGTTATGTTGTAATAAACTATATGATTTGGATACTACTCAAAATAAGAATCATCATCTAGCTAAATTTCATGAGGTTCAAAATCATGAGATGGGTATGAATGATAGCATTAAAAATATGAAACATGAAAGATATCGTGAATTTCCCTATATTAGTGAGTAATGGATATCCGTTATGCCATTGTTATGAACCTCTCAAATATCTAAGATGGTCCAATGAATCTCAGTGATAAATTACCCTGCATCCAAATTCTTTGATAATCCTATCTAAGTGAAAACATGAGAAGACTTGATCATCCTCCACAAACCCTAGAGGTAGATGTAAATATTTAAATAAGACTTATTTCTAGGCTGATATATAACCATACACTTTTTGATTAGGCATAATTTTTCTGATATCTCCTAAATGAGACATGGTCCTTGTAGTGTTTCCTCCCTGATCTATCCACCCTCACCTATTGATAGGTGGAACACCAAGTAATGAAACCTTATATACTCTATTGGATCCCTTACCAGCAATACTAGTTGTGTAATTCATAGTACATCATGGTGATTTTGGGATTTACTAATGATTTGGGGGCATGATATTGTTGTATCAACCCATCTTATATGTTTTTAGGTAGTAATAAATATCCATGAATATGAAAGACCTCATTCTCATAAATGACCGAACCAGGCAGTAGGTCCTCACATGAATAACTCTCCCTATGGAACAAGCCTTTAGGATCAAAAAGTTATATCATATTAACTTAATCCAAATGTAAAGAATTCACTGATAGGGACACTATAATATACTACCCATGAAGTTCCTGGACTTATAAATGCATTTAAAAAAAATATCCATCAATTGAAACTCACTACTGGATTTTAAAACCACTGGCATCTAGGTCTTATGGATCCGAGCATCAACCACTACATTGGATTTCCCAAGCATATAATAGAGTTAAAAATCAAAGGTCTAAAGGTATTAAGAACTTCTTCAATATCTAAAATTCAAGTACTAATTAGAAAAATTTAATTTTATGATCTTATGAACTGTATATATTACAAACCTCTCTCCCAACAAGTAATGTCTCCAACAATATAAGGCATGAAAATCAATGCTAACTTGAGGTTTTTCCTCGATCAATTGTTCTTTTAAGGTCTAAAATAATGAGAACTATATTCCATGACACATTCCCCATGCATCAAAATAACTCCCATACTGATGGATGATTCATAAAAATATATAATGTAACCACTTCTAGGATCAGGTAAAATTAAGATTGATACTAAATTCAACCTTCCTTTCAATTCCTGAAAGGCCTTATCACAAGCCTCAAACCATGTAAATTTAATTCCCTTTTTTTTCTAACCTAAAAGAGGTGTTTCAAGGTTATAAAAATTATTAATTATGCATTTAAAGTAACTAAAGAGAACCAAGAAGCTCCAAATATAAGAAACACTACTGGGTTACTCCAAAGAAAAAACAACTCTCACATTCTCTGGGTCACCAGATACCCATTCCTTTGAGATTATGTAACCCAATACGTTAACCTTATCAATCCAAAAGTGGTGTTTTGGGATATTATCATAAAAAGGTTTCTCTCTTGATATACTCAATATTATTTCAAGGTGTTTGAGATGATCATGTATTATCTAAGAGTACACCAAGATGATATCCATGAAAATGACCATAAAATAATCCAGGTATGGGTGGAAAACCTAATTCATCAAGGCCATAGAAAATTATGTGTATTATTCAGTATAAAAGACATTTAAAAATATTCATAAAGGAAATGACTTTTTTGAAAAGATATACTTGATATATCAGTGGTTCTAACTATTACCTGATGATACCCCAACCTCAAATCAGTATTTGAGAAATCCTTGAATCCATAGAGATCATTAAAAATATAATACATTCAAGGTAGTGGAAACCAATTATTAATAATAATATAATTAAACCATCAGTAATCCCAAAAAAATCCTAAGGATACTATCTAACTTCCTGGTGAAAACCATAGGTAAAACCCAAGGTGAAGTACTTGGTCATATAAACCCTATGGCTTCTAGGTCCCCTAATTATCTCTTGAGTTCCCAAAGCTCATTAGGAACCATTAATTATGGGGGTATAGATAAGGGTGATACTCCTGGACCAAGTTTAATGGTGAAATCTACCTTTATGTCAGGAGGTATCCTATAAAATTCGTCTATGAATACATCCATGAAATAGTCTACCATTGAGGGAAATATATTTGGTGTGTTACCTGATCATCTAAAAAAGGATTGAAAATCTATATTGACCCTCCACCAAACCCAGGATTCTAAAATCCAGCTTATGTTTCCTGAATATACCATTCTCCTTTGTGAATATAATTTTTGTTCTTGGGTGATAAGAAGAACACCCATTGATGATAATAATTGATATGGGAGAAATAGGTCAACAACAAGTCCATCCTAAGAATTACATCAAAACCTATCATCTAGAGGATGAAAAGTTACCACAGGAAATGACAACCACATATCTCAAGATGAAACTCCTTTCATAGGAATACACTCCCTAATCAGAGTCTAAACATAGTATCATGTATCATCACTCCATAGAATTATTCAATCTCAAAGACATGTATACTCACTAAATAATTGATATAAATGAGTATGAGGTTCTAGTGTTAGGAAATAAGATACTAAGATCAAGGATACTAAAATAACACCTCACACTATATATGGAACAACAATATCCTCTTCATGTATATAATTCATTACGTATATCTAGCTTGATCCATAGACTTGAGGTATAACCTGACTACCCCAAGTAGAGATGCTTTGCTGGAGGTGCAAATCAAATTTCTTTATTTCTCGACCATATCCACCTTCTCATCTTGTAGAACTAGTATTACTTCATTTCCCTACCTGATGTGGAGTTACCAATTCCACTCCCTAATGTGGAGCTTGTTTAGATCCTCTCATATTGGGAATAGGTGGTAAGATCTGAAAAAATCTATCAAGATGGCCCACTTTGCTATAGGCTCAACCCTCAACTGGGACTCTATCACACTAAGGCTTCATGTGATTGGCCTTAATGCATTGATAGAAAATCACATGACTAATTGGCTGTGACACCCACCATTTCACTGGAATGTCTATTTTTTAGTTTTATTTATCATTTAGTGCGTTCTTAGAGTTCCTAGGTTATAAGGGTTGAAAAAAGAGTTTTTGGAGAGACAGACCAGGACACACTGTTAGTAAATGATTTATCTAAATCATATGGTAACTCTATGAGGGTGATACGATTTTTGATAGTGATATTTTTCATTGTTTGAGCATGGTTTCTCAAACCATGAAAGACCACATAGGAAACCACATGGCCTATTTTGGGTGGACAATGGCACCCACATGGTTAGTGCACAGTTTTCCTAACAGAAAAACTAAACTATGTGACCCCTATACAACTCATTAAATAGTGTCATTTTACCCTTTTCCCCTAATTATTTTTTAAAGGTTTGTCATATTTTTTCCTTCCTCCATGTGTGAAACCCCTTATATTTTTCTATAGAGAATTTCCCCTCCTTCCTTGGTGGTTCCCCCTATATTCTTGGTTGTTTGGCTTAATGTAAGTTTATTTTCATGATTTCTTATTCATTTCTCCTCAAAAAGAATTATTCTTCCACTTTTGTGTATATGTGATGTTCTATAGGTGGTTATGTCCAAATATAAGGTTTTTAATGGGTGTTTGGGTTACTTTTCTGGTGGATTTTTGTTTGTGAGGATTAGATATACCACTTATGGATGGTCTTCATCAAGGGAAACAAGCTTTGGACCGAATACGAGGTAGGTGTATCTATTTAAAAGAGTTTTCCATAGTTAAACATTAAATTTATAATATCCTTTGGTTTTTATTTTTTAAATTTCAATTATGATGATTTATTATTGATACATATTCCATGTTTGATGTGTTTCATGGATTATTTTAGAAATTTGGGTGTTTAAAGAGGGGTTTCCAAATGAGGGTGTCTTTTATGCACCAAAAATGTTTGAAAAAGTGGATAAAAGAGGTTTTGTTTATTTAAATGGATTTATAAAGTGGTTCTAATTTTTTTTTACATTCTTAATGTATTTTTGATAAAATGTGATTGTTTTTTTTGAAAATATATTGTGTTATCACTTGATTGATATGGGTACTTGATTGTGATGTGTTGGTATGGTGTAGCATAATGGTTAACTACGGTGAGAGAGATAGTTTCATTTGAGGGACCATATGGAAATTAGGACGGAGGAATGTGTAGGTATCAATTATTTTCCAAGGGATTGATTGAGACTTTGGGTATGAAGGCCATTTGATCTTCCATTTTGATTACTGAGAGAATGTGTAAGAACTTGAAATTAGTCTAGGGGAAGACCAAGAGAGATTCCATTTCTTAGCTAGCTATCATACTTGTTTACTTACTCATGATATGATTCATGGTTAATGTACTAGGTGCACATTACTCAAATTTTATTGGTTTATATGATTTATTAATTTATTAGCTCCATTTTGATGTGATGAGATGTATTATGTGCATTTTTTCATTTTCAATTTATATGGTTATATGATGTTGATATTTATAATCAAATTTATTATGTCTTATTGGTTATGTTAAGCATGTTTTACATTGTGGTATTGTTTATTTACTTTATCCATGTTTGGGAATTATTTTGGAAAATGCCGCTTTGTTTTGAAAAGTAAAACTGAAGGGAGTTTTAAAGGATTACTAATTTTTTTTTGGTTTTCAATTGGTTCAGATTTGAATTATTTTGGAACTATTTTATTGGTTTTAATGGGTAAAAGACTAAAATTTATTCATGGTGGTATATTATTGTCATTTGTGCATCACAACCCACTTGGGACCCTTTTTGGGCATTCATAACTTTTTTTTGCAGGACACAAGTAAAGGCAAGGTCACCATGTTCCAGGGTTGCTTCTAAATACTACAACCATTCAGTGTTTTGTGGAGGACATATGGTCTCTTAGGGATGCAATCATGTGGAGTAATTTTTGGTATTTTGTATCCGTTGGGTGGTACTTAGTCCTTGTTTGTAATTACACCCTTTCCTTTTATTTTGTATAGTTTATTTTTAGATACCATTTACATGTACAAGTCCGGTTATGGAAAGTTTGTTCAATGATATATGTTTTGGTTTATGGTATCTAATTCTATTATTATATTGAAACTAATGATATAAGTTTTACTATCCCATTTAAGTGATGTGTTATGCTAGTTTACCTATAGAGAAATTGTTCCCAATTGATAGTTGGTTATACTCGGTTCTTATCGCCATCCCATGAAAACCATGAATGTGTTTTGGGCCTTAAAGTTTGATGGACTATGTGAAATGTTGGGTCAAATAATTTTGGTTTGTTAATAAAGGGTATTTGTGTTTTTTTATTTGGGATTCATTGGATGAAGAGAGTTGGGACCCTCAGGACATAAGAGGTAGGAATGGGGGAGTTCCTGACTAGAGCTTTTTCATGACAAACCTCGAGATTCCATCGGTGGTTTGGGATTGTGGTTATGTTTTTAACCTAATTATGGTTTTTTGGAGTTTCTTTCACTGATTCATTGGATTTTATTGCTTATTCCCATTTTGGGGGTTTTATTTTGGTACATTTATTGTGATTTTTTGTTAGATTGTGTATAATTTAATCTTGGGCTTTGTGTTTTTTCGAAAATGGCTCAAGGATGATCTCATCTAAGAGTAGAGATGCTATAGTGAAGAGTACCCCACAGAAGAACCTTCCCATTGATCAAAATTTAGTGGATTCATTGATTTATTTGATCAAACACATGGGCTAAATTGAGGTTCATGTGAAGACACAGACCATGGACTAGGTTCAAGAGTTTTTGACGTAGAATCCAGCAGTTCTTTGAGGAAACAAGGTACCCAATTAGTATGAGGAGTGGATGGATCATAATGATGGGATATTCAAATTCTTGATAAACCCTAGGACATATACATTTTTATTTTCATTGTTTTTACTAAAAGGAAAATGCATAAGGTTATTGGTGTCAATTTTACTATTGGGGAAGCATAAGGATGTCACATGGACCACTTTTAAAGAGGTGTTTAATTGAAATTTATACCAAGATACCTAGAGACCAGTGAAGGCCTCTGATTTCATAAAGGTGGATTAGGGTGATCAATTAGTTATAGAGTATGTTTCCTAATTTACTGAGTTATTTCATGTTTCTACAGGTCCCCTCACAAATTACTACCTCGTGTATTATCATTTTTAGATGGTCTTAAGGAAAGAGATTAGATCCATGCTCATTGATCTATGTATGCTGACCTATTCAGAGGTTTTTGACATGTATATGATTGAAGAGGAATATTTTCCTAGAAATAAAGGTCTTGGTGGTGTTCCTTTAGTGGTAAGTAGCCATTTTTTCTTTAAGATACAAGAAAAAGTGGGATCAGTCTTAGAGAGGTTCGGGTAAGAGTGTCTAGTAGTATTCAGGACTAGATCATATAGATTTTACAAGGAATAGAACAATTATTTGTTATTAGTGTGGGATGGTGGGAGACACAAGGATGCGTTTCTTAGAAACTCCAAAGATGTTCCACTAGTGTGGGAATTCATTTCATATCTAATGCATCTGTCAGCTAGCTTCACATGGGAGTGGTGTATGCACCACTTTTTCAAAGGGATCTAAGGTTCAGTCTGAGGCTTCCAAGGAGAGATGATATAATACATAGGGTAAGGGGGATTATAACATTGGTAAGAAGACTCAGGTAGAGTCTTAGTTAGGGTGAATCCATACAGTAGAGGTCATTCTATAGGACAAAATTTTTGGACCATTCACCGTTTGAGTTATGGTGTTTATTACTTCTTCTATAGAATTAGTTTTATTTGACACGGTTTCATCCCATTATTTAATTACACATAAGATGATTGATTCCTTGGGTATTCTGGATGATATGATTTTGTTTGTTGTGGTTCTACTAATTCAGTTGGGTAAGAATAAAGATCAAGGTTTCAAGTTTCCAAAGTACTGTGTTGTGATTGAGGGTGTGGAAGTTGTTTGGGACTTTCTCATTTTATACCTAGATGTTTTAGACCATATTATTGGAATGTATTGGTTGATAATATTTAAGGACTTGGATGAAATTTATTTCCATAAGGTCTAGTTCCTTACTCCTAAAAGGATCACTCACATATTTTAGGGTGAGTGGGATCGATATTTAGGGAGGGAATGAAAAGTTTATTTAAATATGGGGTTGATATAATGCTAGATGTATTGGTTTTTCCTAGAAGAGGATGATAGAGGTTTATTAGAAGAATTTTTATTGGTAACGGAACAGTACCTAGACATGTTTCCAGAGGATGTTTCAAGATTTCTTCCCTAGAGAGAGGTCAAGTTTACTATCGATCTGATCCTCAAGATAGACTCAATTTTTTGTCATCTTATTAGATGGATCCAACTGATCTGATGGATCTCAAAGTTTAACTAGAGGATCTTGAATAAAGTGTTTTATTTTCCCTAGCATGTCACTATGTGATTATATAGTTATATTTTTAAATAAGGTGGATGGTAGCCTCAAAATGTTTATTTTTAACTAGGTGCCAGTAAAGAATAAATAACGATTTACCATAACTGATGATCTATTTGACTAGATTAGAGGGATCCAATAGTTTTTGAATATTGATCTAAGATCAAGGTACAAATAGTTTAGGTTTTGAGTGTAATATGTTCTAAAGACCTCCTTTCAAATCTAATATGCATACTTTATGTATTTTCTTATGCCATTTATGCTTACCAATGCTCCTGCCGTCTTTATGAAACTAATGAATCAGATCTTACATCACTTATTGGACTCCTTCATAGCCTTGTTTTTGGAAGAAATATTAGTGTATTAAAATATTGAGAAGGATTATTATATCTATATAGAGGTTGTTTTGTATTATCTTAGAGATCATCATCTATATGCCATGTTTCATATGTGCTAGTTTTGGAATCAGAAAGTAATGTTTTTAGGCCACCTGATTTTCGAGGGAGGATTTTTATAGGATCTAGAAAATTTCAAGAAATAATGTCTTGGGAGAATCCCAATAATGTGTTCATGATCCAAAATTCTCTAGTTTTGGTTATATTTTGTAGACATTTTGTTTAAAACATCTCTCGATCAAATTCTACCTTGATGAATTTGACCAAGAAAAGGGTCACGTTTTCATGGGATGAGAAGTGAAAGAGTGATTTTTAGTAGTTTAAGACCCATCTAACATCTACACATGTTTTTATTCGACCTATTACAAGTAGATATTATAAAGTGTTTTGTGATGCTTCTAGTGTGGGTTTGAGTTTTGTTTTGATGCAGGATGACCATGTGGTGGCTTATGGCTCGAGGCAGCTATGCCCCCATGAAGAGAATTATCACCTAATATAACCTTGATCCCTAATTAATTTTATGTTTCCCATTTAAGTGATACTATTAGGACCCATATCATTTGTTAGATAGTGAATATTTGGAGTTTGAGCCCGATTCCACTATGGTGGAGTAGCCTGTTCATATCATGGATGTTCAGAACAAGGTTCTCAATGAGAAACCATTTCCATTGGTCCATGTTATCTAAAAACATGGTGATGATATACATTATACATGGGAGTAGGTTGGTTGGGTGAGGGAGTAGTGGAGTCACCTGTTTTCTTATAGAAATTCTGGGGTACTTTCTAGGTGAAGAAAGTGGCATTTTTTGGAGTTTGTGACACTCATCTAGTCACTGGTATATCTAATTTTTATTTTTATCTATCGTTGAGTGAATTCTTGGAGTTATCAATTATCAAGGGTTGAAATTGAGAGTTTTGGGGAGAAAAACCATAGAATAAGGTTATACAAAAATTAATCTAAACCATGTGGTAACTGTGCGAGGGGGATATAGTTTTTGATAGTGGTATTTTGCAAATTTTGATCATGGTCTATCAAACCATGAGAAACACCAAAGGAATTTGTGAAACATGTTTTGTGTTAAAAATGGAACAGACATGGTTAACACATGGTTTTCAAAACCATGTGGAAAAACCATGTGTCCTTGTCTGGATCACTAAAAGGTGGATTTTTACCCTTTTACCTTATTGATTTCGTAAATTTTTGGAAGATATTTTTCCTCTACCACGTGTTCTTCCTATCCTCTTTGTCCATAGATCTCTTTCAATTCTTCCATGGTGGGTTTTTATTAGATTAATTGTGTTTTGGCTTGAGGTAAGTTGATTACTTCATGATTTCTTCCTCCTCTCCACTCCCCAAGACTTTTTCTTCCATTTTTGGGGAAGTGTGAAACCCTAGGTGTGGGGTTGTCTAAATATAGGTTTAGTAATGTGGGTTTCGGTTTATTTTATTGTGGATTAGGTGTGTAAGACCTGATTATACCTATTTTATACGGTCTTCATCAAGTGAGATGGGATTTGGACTGAATCCATGGTAGGTTCCCCTATTTAAGGTTGTTTTTTAGGTTTGAATTTCAATTCCTAATTTCCTTTGGTTTGTATTGTTTAAATTACCATTATAATGATTTATTATTTGTTAATATTCCAAGATTGATGTGCTTCATGGATTTTTGTTTTGGAAATTTTGGTGTTTAAAGAGATTTTTACAAATGGGTCTAGCTTGTGTGCACCCAAAGTGTTTCATAAAATGGATAAAAGAGGTTTTATGGTTTTAAATGGATTTATAAAGTGGTTTTCAAAATGGTTTTAACTTTTATATGGTGTTTTGATAAAATGGGATTTTTTTCTTCTAAAAATGAATTTTATTATGTCTTTATTGATATGGGAATGATATTGTGATGTGTTGTTTTTAATTATCACATGGGTTAACTGGGGTGTGAGAGAGAAGTTTGTTTGAGGTACTATGTGAGAATTCGAAGGGAGGACCATGAGAGACCCCATTTGTTTAGGGGACTGATCAATCCTTTGGGTAGGAAGACCATTTGAGCTTCCATGTTTATTGTTGGGAGACCGTGTGAGCTCTTGGAGTTGGGTCTAGGGAAGACCATGAGAGATTCCATTACTTAGCTAGCCAGTATACTTATTTTCTCACTCATGATAAACATGATGGTTAGATTCATAGGTTAATTTTAAAAAAATTTGATTGGTTTATATGATTTATGCATTTGGTTAGTTCCATTTTGTTGTGATGAGATGTATTATTCCTATTTCTTCATTTTCCCTTTATATAGTTATATGATATTGATATTTATGATAAATTTTATTATTACTTATTGGTTATATTGATCATGTTGTTCCTTACATAGTTGTTTATTTTTTGATAAATTTTTGTAAAGACTTTTGGAAAATCACGTTTTGTTTTAAAATTGAAAACCAAATGGGTTTTAAAGGTTTAATTGAATTGGTTTCATATCAGGTGGTTTAGTTATAATTTTTTTTAAAACTAGTTTATTGGATTGCATGTTTAAAATACTTAAAATAGATTTATGGTGGTATCCTACTAGTATTTGTTCCTAAAACCCTACATGGGACCTGATTTAGGGCGTTCATAGATTTCATTTTTTAGGACACATGTAAAGGTAACACGACCATGTTCTAGGGTGGCTCATCATGATTACCCCAGTCTAGTGTTTTTTAGAGGAGACATGGTCTCATAGGGATAGACTAATGTGGAGTCATTTTTGGTATTTTGTACCTTTTGGGTTGTATTTTGGAAATTTTTTGGAATTGTACCCTTTTCATGGAGTTTGTATTGTTTTTTTAGATTCCATGAATATATATATGTCATATTATGTCATGTTTATATTATGATGTATGTTTTTTTATGGTGTCTACTTATCTTTTTCTATTAACTCTGATGATATCAGTGTGTTTTTTTCCCATTTTATGGATGGTTCATACCAGTTTACATTTAGAGAAATCATTCCCAAGTTATAGTTGGTTATGCTTCATATTTTTTTCCAACCTGTGGTGATCGAGAATGCACTTCAGTACATGTATAGAGATGACTTGGGTGATGAGTTGGGTCAATATAGGTTGGTTTCTTACACTATACATGCAATTTTATTACTACTAACCCCATGAGAAATCTGAAAACAAAATTTATACCACTAGAAAAACTTCCTCCCTGTCTAGGAACTGAACCATCATGTTTCACACCTTCTACTTCCCTCAGGTTATGCGTATAGATGAGGTCCTCGTTAACTATATAAAAAATGATAGTCAAATGGAAAATCTTAACCTAATATTGTATGTCTTAACTAGTCCCATCCTAAAATCAACTAATTTGGGTCAATTAATCTTCGAAAATAGTGGAAAAAACATTAGAAATATATGAAATGAGATGAGTAGTCCATAACGGACAGAGTACCCTGCTTCAAATGAATAAATTCAATAGCCTTTTTGGATCTCATTATTTCTTGGTATAAATAATAATATAAACTTGTCTAAAAGTCACTCCATACAATTCCATATCATATTCTGAACCATGCGACTTAGAAAATCACACCAATACTTAGAGGATAAATGAAGCATATAATCCACACGCATGAACCTCCTAACTGGTGGAATATCTAGATTATCAAATATATAAAAAGTGGTCTATAGACATGACTCATAATCCTCGGTGCCACTATACCCTATGCAAGTAGTTGGGTAATGCTGCTAAAACTCCCTAGTCAGCTTTGACATAGTCCGTACATGCTTTGGAACTACATGTATATACTATAGTAATCATAGGAAACCCTATCTAAGATAAGAATCATACCATATCTGTGTATAATAGAAGGTTTTATTGGGGGAACTGCTAGAGGAAATGTTGGTGGTTTATGTCCCACCACCTTTAGAGAATGGTCCTCACTACCTTCCTAGTTCTCAACCTGAGGCAATCATAGAAATATATATCTACAATTCCAAGAACACACCCAAAAATGAGATTCAACATATGAATGATGACTATTGGGAAACAAGATGACCTAAATCCTCACTAGATGATAAAAAACTTATGATATTAACTTATGATAATAAGATAGGAACAAGGGTTCCCCACCCAAAACATATTAAACCAAATACCCAAATCTATGGTCAATGTATTGGTATGATTTTAGTGAAATCAATGAGGATCCATTATCTGGATTTTAAATTGAAAGTTATAGAGGAAAACACCGTTTATGTTTTAATAGGAATCCCCATTTAATAGTATCCAATTCATTTAAGATTATGAATTCTTCAAATTTTATATTTTTACAATGGTCTAGTTAGATGAATTACCATTCCCATGTTATAAAGACCTAATCTGTATAGGTTACAATTTGTACTTCATGTAACTGCATCCATAATTTTTACATCCAGTCTCAATATGTAACAATCCATACATGATGGTTAGATTATATAGATCACCATTCCCAATTTATAGAGATCAAAACTATATAAATTACAATTTTCATCCATTTAATTACAACCAATAAAAATTTATGCTTGTGTAACCATTTTTATATATCTAAAACATTTCAAAATTGGCGAGTTATGGTTCCACCATCATACTATATGGGAAAAAACTAGTTAGGTTGATGTAGACACTTTAAGTAACATATTATTTTATCCATTTTCCTTCAATAAACATTAGTCAAATTACAATTATAATAGCCAAGGCACCAAATATATGTAGTAATCAATGCACATAATAATTTATAATGATGAGGAATATGCATGAAATTTTAATCCTAAGGTTACTAATATAATTCATGAAAGATACTTATTTTTTGTACCAGGACAAGGGTAAAAATCCATAATAAAATAAAAATTTAGAAATCATGCAAGTCACCTAATGGAAAAATAATACAATGAAAATATGTGAAAATAAGAACCACATGTATCATCCCCAAAGACCTGGATTTTCACTACACGCAAGTCACTTATTCCTAGGAACATGCTCATTTATAATTTTTTATTTTTCTTATTTTCTTATCTATCATCCCAAATTTGTAATGAATAGAAAATAAACCTTTGATACCACTTTGTGACTTCTCAATCTTGTTTCATAGATAATTAACCAAACTTGAGATCCATATGGCCATAAGCATTCCTCGCCATAAACAAGAGGATACTAACTAGTAGTGATAGTCTATGATAGTATGATTGGGAGACTATACTGACATTAGCATAGTGGATAATAATAGTGAATAATATATAAATAAATAAAAGAAATACAGTAATGGAAATAGTATAAGTAAACCATCCCTATGATAATAATTATTTATTTATAGTAACCAGTGTTATATAAAAAATATGATTTCAGGATTCTATACAAAATGGAATCATGCATATGTGGTAGCAGAAATATAACACAATATATTCTATAATAAATATACAAAAATACAAAAAGATAATATTCTCTGGAATAAAAAAATAACTTGTTCCTATGAACTTGTAATAAATCCTAGTATTGAAATCAAGAATCTGTAACTGGTAACTTCCATTGATCCCTACTTACATATAAGAAGTTTTCTCAGGTAACAAACGACGACCTAAATAGTGTGTGAGAAAAATTCAGTAGGCCACCACCAATGGCGTCTAATACTATCCAGTATATGTGTATACAATTAATTAGTGCATAGGTAATAATAAAACTAGTAAAAATAATAAACAATACCCATTTCATCTTGGGTACCTTTCATGATACCCGTCTGATACCACTTACTTTGGTCTAAGTTAAAATTTCTTTTAGTATTCATTAGTTTATAATATTGGCTCAAGACCTGAGTCACATAACCAATAAATCCCTAAATAATGATAATTGTATAAGGGATTCACATGTCCCAAGACATTTATGACTTAGAATTCGTAGGCATACAAATTCGTTCAAACCATGGATTAGAATGGAACACCCGATAAATCCCAATCAACGATGTGGAGTGCTATGTCCAATATTTTAAATAAATGGGGAGTGGAGTATCATGTCACATGGTTCTCAATAAATGATGATAAGTTCCATGTACAATATCATTAACCAAGGGGTAATGATGATTCATGTCTAATGGTTTCCAATAAATGACGGGGAGCACCATGTCCAATAATTACACATAAAAAATAGGCATGAAATACTTTTATAAATCCTATGTGGTTCTACAAGTTATTTAGTGCAAGGTACCCAAGTATCCCTCAAAGGTATAACATAATTCAGTGATATATTATGCATAATATTAGTATCCATAATCATAGTTTATAATTAAATAAAGGATAAGTCACATGGTCTTACCATTCACATTCATTTAATCATTTAAAATTTCCAATTAATAGACATTCCAAGTGAATTATTAATCTCATTTTCTAATTTCAAAATCATTTCACTTATATGTATCATAAATACCAATTGAAATATTTATCCCCTTACAAAATATATCTTAGTTAATTCCATTCAATAATCTTGTTAGTAAGGGAAAAGATAATACACCAAAAAAGGTTTAATTTCATGATAAGGAATATAGTTCATGGGAATATAAGTGACACACCACAATAGGAGGGTATTGATATGGGGTATAAAACATCCAAATAAGAAATTAAGGGCTTAAATAACAACCAATTTAAGGAATCATCAATTTAATTAATTAATTTCACATTTTAGAGGTGATGCATGAGATTTATGGTGCACTGTACAATAATACGTGATATAAAAAACTATAATTTTATATAAAAGTACTAAACTACCTAACTTATACTGGTAGATGAATCCTCATTTAGTATCACATTCAGATTAATTATTGAATATAAAAAATTATAAGAACTAGACAAACACCCAAAAAATATGGCATATGATCTCACATATAGATAATGTCAATGAGGATGGGAGCAATTTTGAAAAGAATCATGAGGGCTTATAGACTTACTGAGAGGGATCTAATATGATGAATGAAGCTCGAATTAGAGTTTTGATGATGGAGATATCACAAATCATAAGGATGAGAGGTGGAGATATCCATGCATGTCAGAGATGCTGTTTGAATGAGGATGGTGAATGGAGATTTTAGGTTTAAATAAAGTAGGGGAAAATGAAAAATTCACCCCTTTAAAAGGGGATCATGGTTTAGCCACATTATTTTCCAAACCACACACCAATAATGTTGGTTGAACTATCCAAGAGCCACATCCACACAATGTTCAAGGTCTAGGTTTGACAAACCCTATACACACCGTGCACTCAACACTATCAAAGGAAACACTACCCACATGTATTGGTTCATGGTTATTACTAACCATGTAGAAGAAATGTAAAATTCCTCTGCAATAAACTTCATGTTTGGCATGGGAGTTCTTCCAACCTTGCACGATTAAATAGACCATGCTCCTTCATTTACATGTTACATGATTAATCCTCACAATTACTTCTAAACATTAAAAAATTTTAAACTTCACCTTATTCCTCTAGAAAAACATAACTACTAGCTTTTAACCAGCCCTTACTCCTCTAATAGATTCCACAAACCATTAGGGACTTTGATTAATGTAAAAAAATATTTACATTGACAATTAAAGGATTATCACCGCTCTAAAATATTGTGATCTCATAAGGGTTCTATTTATAAATTTTAATCCTCTTGATTCTAAATATGGAATCCATTTTTCAAATTAAATTTCTAGAAGTGGTATAAATTCAATTTAAAATAACCGCAAAAAACAAAGTGGATTTTTATTAGAAAATTTCAATTAAATCATAACACTAGATATATTATTATCACATGTCTAGTAAAAATAATTAGATAAATGTTAAAACATTTTTTTTGAATATATAATCTATACATTGTATTAAAATAATTCATTAATAGTAATTAATTTAATTTATTAACATAAAAACAAATTTCATGCATAAATATAGTTTTTCCAAAAAATATCACTTTTTTACTTTTAGATGATTTTTATAAAATGATAAAAATTGAATTTATTTATATAAATGTAAAAAAACTATTTTATAATTTATTTAGTCAAATTCATAGCCTCCATTCTAATATCTAGGAGATAAATATTACATAATAATAATTTAATTTTATATAATTATTTTTTAAACCCATTTTTGTGTGTAAATAAAGATATTAATGAAATTCAAATCTTCCGGTGTTACAGGTCAAAATAATTAAAGAGACTATCTATACTATCTAGGGTAAAAAAGAAGAATCTATAAAGTATAATGAGAGAAAAAAGTGCTCAAATTTATATTTAAATTTCTGTGAACAAAACCACAACATGGTTCTCTAAACCATTAAATTTTTTAGGCAAGAACATAAAATTTAATTAATATTACTGATTTAACCTCCATAACTACTACCCATATTTCCAGCACCTCAATATAAAAAATATAGGGACAATAAAAATATTATACTATATAAATTGGTTAGAGAGTTTATTTAGGATTGTGGTCTTTTAGATTCACATGGATTGGTTTGCTGACTTTTTAATCAATAACATGTAAATATAGTTGTATTTTTTCTTTATTTTACATGTATTATATATTTTTTAGTTTCTTATACTTCTATAATTTAAAGCTAATAATATATTAGCAATTTTTTTATTCCATGTTTTCTGAAGAATTAGATACCACTTTTAATATTTGTTATTTAATAGCTTTTGGTAGGCTATTCCTAGGACAATGATGACCTGATATCAAGGCTAAATTAATTAATTGATGGGTAAGTTCTATTTTATGATTAATTCTTCGAATTAATGTTAATTATGATCCTATAATCAGCTATATTAAAAATATAACTTTATATAGGTATGTGTGTACCATTGAGATACACATTATGGATAATTTAGTCAATAGTTTGTGTAATGTCTAATTTATTGGTAATTATTTAAATAAATTATTTTAATTTTAATTTTAATAAATTTGTTCGAAAATTTAATTTCAACCCTAAAGACCCTCAATACAGGTCTGTGTGGTTTTTTTGATTTTTACCCCCAATTATTTTCCTTTATTATTTTTATTGTTATTATTATTATTAGTATGAAAATTTTTAAAGATGGGGAAATACCCTCTCAGTCTTCTTCTTTGGACATGAAATATTATCTAATGGGGGGATATACCTTCCTCTTTATCCAATTTAGTTCAACATATCCTTATCCTTCAATATTTATAGAGTTTCATATCATGAAGCCAGGTTAGTCTCTCTTCCCTCTATCAATTCATACTTTATTATTCTTTTTCATCCTCTTATGGTTAAAAACTTTATTTCTAGTGGGGTTACCCTAAAAAAATCAATAAAATTTTTATATCATGTACTTACGTACCATTAATATTGGTTTCATTTTCGCATCACCTACATATGATTATTTTTATACCAAGGATTTGATAGAATTTCATTATTTCCATTTATAAAGAAAAAATGATTATTTGTTAATTTTTACGTGTGTTGGATAAATCATATTCAAGTTATTTTTATGATTTTTTATTTATTCCAATGTAAGAGAGGTATGAGGTTCTTTTAATTTTAAATAAATTGATAAAAATATAGTGCTTACATGCTTTAATTTTTTTCTTTCACTAAAATCTATTTATAATTTATACCACTGATGACATAGTGGTGATTATTTTATTGATTTGTTCTCTTGAATCTTTCCTCAGTAAATGTATTGTTTTAAAGGAATAATTACCATTTTATATAAAATACGTACACCAACCATTTATTAAAATTTTAATTTGTGTCTTATAATTATTAAAATGGATATATTTTGATAGGATTATTTGATAATTTTTATAAAGAATTAATTATGTGTTTTATAAAATATTTTTTCAATAAAAGAAAAAATTTACATTATAAAGTGCTTAATTTAATATTTAATCATTTTCATAACTTAACCAAACTTTATTATGATGCATGATTGGGTGATTTTTTTTATAAAATGTGATGGGTTGTTAAAGAAGAATGATACCATGAGTTACACTTGAATTTTTAAATCCCTTAGATAATGAAAATGAATCATGGGAAACCTTGGTAACTTTCATGTGAATATTGTACACGAATCAATTCTAGGTATTTAATGAGACTCTACATATTTTTCTTTCCTACTAATAACGAGACTCCAAATTGGGTTGGACAAGTCTAGTTGATAAAAATAACTTTTTTAATTATAGGCCTTATGAGAATACATGATGATACTCTAGCTAATGGATTTCTTCATGAAGTTGGATATGGATAGTGATGTTGTTATATATTTATTATGAGTATACTAGTTTTTCTTAGTCTATGTTCCCCTAGTATTTCTATTATTATTCTTGGATATGAGACTTATCATAAAAACTATTTTCCTTGATAAATTCATTGATATATATCATTTTTTTGAATTTTTGAATTTTTGAATTTATTTTTTATAATGAAACGTTTTAAATGCAATGTATTTATTTTACTTGTTTTCATTAAAATTGAAAATGATAAATTTTTAATTTTAGTTCAAACTAACATGAGAAGTTTGCCCTTATATGTAATTATAATAGGAACATTTAGAGAAGTTACTATTAGGTGTGTGTATACTCTCCATATATATGCATTAAGATTTATATTTATATATATATATATATATGTGTGTGTGTGTATTATTATTTTTTATTTTAATAAAATTATTGGTGTCAAGAATGGTTCTTGGTACTGATGGGATGTATTCTTGAATACAACATTGAGATGTGTTGATACAAATCCTTGGAAAATGCAGACCATTTAGTATATGAGTTTATTTTGTTTATTATTTCATTATGGTGGATTATAATGGATATATTTATTGATCTTGTAAGAAAAGTGACATTACCAAAAATTAATATTTTTTAAATTTTTATTTTACAATTATACTAGAATAAAATTTATATATTAGTGGTATTTGAGATAAACCCTTCCTTTCTGGTGTAATGTCATCCTTCATTGACTGTTGTAATCCAATGGAGATCAGGGGGACCTACCTATGGTTAATGGTAAGGTATCTCGGGTTTAGAGGGAATAAAGAGTGGTTCATTAGATATGTTATAAGAGTGTTATTTGGTGCTTGTGTTAATGGTTCATGTAGATATATAAGTTTTGGAACTCCAAATCTATCTTACTAAACATATTTACCTAATATCATTAGTAACGAGACTTGAATTTACCTAGGATGTCTGAGTGAGAGTGTTGTTGAGGAATATTTGAAAGGGTTCTCAATTTCATTAATTGTGTTCTAGAACATGGGGAGTTATCATAATAGAAGATTGGGAAAGGATGTAAAATAAATTTTACATGTGTTATATAAGAATATAAAGACTATTTTATAATTTTATGCATTCTTATACTTTCATTATACTGAGCTTCATTACTTTATGAATTGAATTTTTTGATTTGAAATCTTATCATGGTTTCAATTCTTTATATAAGATTGTTAGTAGTATTCTATAAATAGGTATTGGTATTCAAACTATTTTATAGTCTTTAAGTAGTGTCTAATTAATTTCATAAATTTGGTTAAATTATTTTTTCCTTTATGGTATAATTTTTGAAAAGTGTTCTATTTAAATTGTAATATTTAATATAAATCATCTTTCTAAATTTTTATAAAATCAGTCTTCCAAAGTTCTATTTTTTTTGGTTTTATTTAAAAGGATCAATTTAAGATAATAAATGTAAAATATTCTTTGATTTTTAGCATGACTATGTTTTTTGCGCTTAATTCATTAGGTTCAATTATACTTCTTGATTATAGGTGACCGTTTTTTTTTAAATTTTAAAATTTGATGAAAATTTAAAAAATTATTATTCCAAATTAGTGTGTCAGAATGATCCTAAAATAGGTTTTTTTATTTTTTGTGTCATTTTATACATATTTTGTATCATTTTAAATATAATTAGTTAATTCGTCAAAAAAAGTTATGAATTTAGATCATTTTAATTTTGTTTCAAAATGATAAGAATTTGAAAATTTTCCACTAGCTTGATCCATTTTTTTTTGATTTCATAACTAATATATTTTTTTATGTGGGATATATTGGTTTATAAATAAATTAATATTTTTAAATTATTTTTAAGTATTTTGTATCTTTTAAATATGAAAGAGTGATGTTTAGATTTTAAAATTTATTTTTTTATTCATGAATTCATTGGGAATTATTCATTTGTAATATTAATATGTGTCTTCTCTATGTATTATGTTATGTATTGAAGGCATAAAATGGTATTTTCAAAATGGGTTATTATTAAATGACTTGTAATATTTTTTGAGAATGTGTTTAAAGTTTTGTGGTTATTATGAAAAATGATTCGAATGAAATTAATGGTAAAAATATTTATTAATTTTAAAAATTAACATAAAAATATGTATGTATTTTGGGTGATTAAGGTTATATTTATGTTTTTATGTTCTTTTTTTTGGTTAATGTTGGTTTTGTTAATTTACATTGAAAATATACTTTAATAGTGTTGGATGAAGATAAAATTATATTACGCTCAATTGTAATTTGTGATTAATTTCATGTTTTTGATGTGAGACTTGTTTAAATCCTTGTTCATTGTAAGAAAACCACTAAATTTTGCATAAAATTTATTAATAGATAATATTTTTGGATCCATTTGTTATACAATAAAAAGTGTATTTCCTGTATTGAAAAATTTTGTTTAAAATAATGGGTGTTTTTTTTTATGAAATTTTAGTTTTAAAATTATTATTATTATTTTAAAACCATTGTTTTGAATTAAAATAAATGTATTTATATGGTTCTTTCATTAAACCATATTTAACATTGTTATTCATGGCTTGTTTAGTTTTTTAGCATTGATTTAATTAGATATTATTATTTTTGTCTTAGACCATAGTTGTTATGGTTCATCCAAGAGTTGTTTTAAAATGATCTCATTTTAGTTGTTTTAGTTACTTTTATTTCAGATAGAACTGGTTTACCTTTATTTGAGTAGGGAGTTATTTTTAGGTCATTTTTAGGATTTTAGGTGGAAATTTTTAAATTTTATATGTTATGAATGGTTAATTTTGATTATTATTGGATGAGTGATATAGATTTGAAAATAGTATGTTTGGGATGAAATTTTTATGTATGGTTTATTTAGATGATACTGGATAGGGATCTTTTGGTTCATGTGGTTATTTTGTAATTTTGATGATTTTTTATATAAAAGGATACTATGGGTTCCTTTGGGATGACAATTATTTCAATGGAAATTTGGATTGAAATGTTGTAAACAAGGATTGGATCATGTGTCATTACCATAAAATGGATGTTATTTTATAGATATGTGATGTATATTATGGTTTTATGTATTAAGGTTGTCTAATGTGGTTGGAATGTTATATTATATTGAGGTTTTGAGTTGTAAAATTTTAAAATTACATTCATTTTGAGTTTCAATGGTTGAAACACATCATTTTTTGTTAAATATTGATGCTAAAATGTTTATTTTATTATTTTGGAATGAATTAGGATAATTACATATAAACTGAACATTTTTAGCTATATTCATAGTTTCTAATAGTTTTTATAGGAAAACTACATGGACTTAGAACATATATATGGTTTTTTTTAAAAAAACACTTTCTTAAGGTAGAATGTTTCCTAGTTTTATGAATGGATAAGAATATATCCATAAATTTCCATGAAAGGCTCTTAGTTTTGAGGTAGTCAGTTTCACAGTCTGGATATTTTCATAATGGTCATGAAATATAGAAAATACTTATAATTGTTTTAAAATCTGTTTTTCCTTAGAAGCTCTTCTATGGATTACTTATGGTCCTTGTATATTTCAATTGTCTTGAGAGATATTGAAAATGATACATTATCTTCAAAAAACCATAAATTTTGTTCTGAATGTTCCTTCAGTATTTTCAAGCTATCATATTTATACTTATGATGGTATCTATGACATTTGATTTTAGATTGCCTCATAGAATGTTCATCCTTAGTCAAAATAAGTCTATAAGGCCTCTAAAACTGTATGTAAAGTTAGGGTGACCTAATTTTGAATTTTGTTACTTTTTTTCTCTAAATTGAAGATGGTAATCTTGTTATTTTATGGTAATATTATAATTTACCTGTTTGGTTTAAATCTATATTATTATAATGATATTAATACTTTTGTTTTTTTCATAGGATATTAATGGTGGTTCAAAATTTTCTTGAAGTTCTTGAAAGATTATAGTTATTTTGGATAAATTCAATGATGTTGTTTTTGTAGTGCTTTTAGATATTTATTAAAGGTAAATTTATGAGTTATCTTGTTAAATTATTCTTTTATTTTTAGGAAATATTTTATTGGGGAAGATGATTACTTCACCTAAAAAGATGATACAAAATACTAGAGAGTTGAACCTTGAGATCCTTGGAAGTTCATGCCCACAAGTAGTTAAGTACATGGGAATTAAATAATTATAGTTCTTTTACCTTTATATTAGATCAATATAATTACAGATACAAGAAGAGACATAATCACTAATCAAAATATGAATAACAAACACATGAAGGTAAAGAACATGAAATAAAGAAATACTAGTTTTATGTGGTTCATATTTTAATCCTATATCATTGGGAGGACCCTACAAACTCTTTGATATTACTATAAGTAAAAGTTTTGAAAATACTATATCTTATAAATCTAGTGTTATTATTTTCATAATTTAGTTCGGAATTACAATACTGATGACTATTTATCATATATTGTTATCAGTTGGTAGTTTGTCCCACATTCTTTTATAGAGGTTCATTATTAGTAAAACAATTGACATTGACCCCTAACATTTTCATTCAAACATCCATTAACTTCACCATTCAGTTGGTATTTCCACCGACTCATCTCGATCACCCACTACACTATTAACCATGCCAAAGGACCAATCTAAACAACATCCATCAAAAGTTTGAAAACATGTATTTATTAGACTAGAATGCTAATGGTTTCTATACCTACTAAATTATTAAGGCCAAAGTGAACCTTCAGAGTAAACTTATGATGACCTCAGCATAATATTCTTATAGCTTCATATTCTTTAGAATTGGTATTTCATATTCCAAAAGTCTACCAAATGAAGACTTTTTCCAAGAAACCTCATCCACACCCTCTAACACATCAGGAAAACCACCATTCTACTCCATGTTCATTATAGTTTTATAAAACTCCTTATTCATTTGAGTCCCACTATGGAACAATTATCCCTCTATCTTTCTTAGACTAACACCATTTTGAATATGTTGAAAATATTTTTCTTTCCTTAAATATCACGAAGCTCAATCACTTTGAACTCTAGTAGAATCTTGGTTAAATGGAATTTTTGGTCAATGTGTTTCGTTCTTTCTTGAAATACCATATTCTTTCCAAGATAGATAGTACTGCATAAAATTTCTTTCCTTCTTCTAATGCTTTTACAAGTTACTTTTGTAAGGGTGTCAACAAGATCAACTCCTTTCTAGATTTTTTTAACTACAACATACTCTATTTTAGTTGTAGAGAAAGTCACTATCGATTTTAGGTATGACATGTTCCTGATCACCATTACTATAATTGTAAAAAAACATTTATGCTTTTTATGAGTCAAAATTTACAGTAAAATTGACATAAAATAATCCTTATAAATAATAAACTTCTCTATAGAACAATTCTTTATCTTCTAATACTTTCATGTATCAGATGATTCACTTCACAACTTACCAATTCTCTTACCCGAGGTTATACATGAAATGAATTTCCTATCCCACTACAAAGTAAATGTATGGATATGTAAAAAAAATCACATAGATCAAACTTAATGCAATTAAAGAATATTATAATTTCACTATATATTGAACCTCATCTATCGCTTATGGTGATTGTTCCTTAAATAACATGAGGTGTCCTATGAGGGGAGATTCAACAAATTTACATTTGATCATTTTAAATATTTCAAGGATTTTTAGATGTAATATTCTCAGGATAACAAGAAAGTATCTAACATATGATCCATTTCAATCCTCATACCATAGAATTTCTTGGCTTGACCAAGATCCTTTATTTCAAATATTCTCAGAAACTTCCTCTTCAACTTATCTATTCATTGAATTTATAGTACTTTTAGAAACATGCCCTCCATATAGATGAGATGAATCATGTATGTTCCATTATTCCAAAACTTTTGATAGTGAAAATGATCAGAATAAATTCTCGTGAAACCTTTCTCATTTATGAATGAATCAAACTTCTGATTTCACTACCGAGGTTCATATTTTAATCCATATAACCTTCTATTTAAGTCTCAAATATGTCCCCCTTATAATCATATTTAATCCCCTTGGGACATATTATGTAGATCAAATACTCCAAATAATCAATGAGAAAATAAATCTTCACATCCATATGCTTCAAGTGTAATCCATCATTTTTAACAATGAATTAAACTATTTGTATAAAAGTATGATTAAGTACTGGTGGATTTTTTTGATAAATTTATCCCTTCATTCTATTGAAATCCTTTCACCACTAAGATTCCTTATATATTCTAATTACATCAACTTATTCTTTCAAATTGTAGGGCCATTTGTTCTCAAGTGATATTTTCTCCTTCGATACTTCAGTCAGCTCCAAATTTCTATTGAATATTAAAAAGTCCTTACCATCATCAATGGATGAATCCCACTACTTTTAGTTAATGATTTTTTCTGAAAATTATATAAATTTAGGTTCCAAAACATTTCTTAGAAGAAGTAAGTTCATGTTGACCTTATATTGGTGGACTATCTATACAAATCTATTAGTTCACCTCATAAAAGTTACAATATTCATTAAGACATAAGTTTTTTTCACTTGATCTTTTGGGGCTATTGATGTCGATTATTCTTCTACCAGTAATTTTCCTTGAGCTTATGAATAAATCAAGCATTAAATAATATATAAAGTTTCCTAAAATGATGATGCATTTTTTCCTTCCATCTTGTATCATCATTATTTTTTAATTTTTAAACACTTTCATCCAAACTAACTTGTACTTTAGATGTTGGACTATTTTCCTCAACTTATGATTCATATAGGTTTGGATCATTCCATATGATATTTAAATTAAAGATTACATTTCAAATCTTAATTAAATTTCATTGATCTTAACTCTATATTTTGTATCTAAACTCTTCATTTATATATCCTATGAGAAAATAGGCTATAGAATTTTCCCTGAGTCTATATCTATCCATTGAATAAACAAGAGAATAAACAATACCAATGATGATTTTGAGGTGTGATCATTTTGTTATTTTATCAGACTAAATTTCTTTAGGTAAACTCTACACTACTAGAGATTCTAAACATATATAGACTAGGTATCCTATACGGTTGATTTCTTCTACCCAGATGGACATAGGAATACTAGAGTACAGACACATGTATCTAGAATTTTCATTCAAATTTGATTCATTATTTCTACCAATCCATTATAATGTGTAGTACTAGGTAATATTATCTCTATCTTGATTCCATGATTTTGATAAAATTTCTAGAAGTTTCAACCAGTTTTTTCATCACAATTATATGATCTTAATCATTTCAATTTCTGTAAACTCTAACTCGACCATGGAATTCCACTATACAAAGTCATCAAACACATTAGATTTATTCTTAAGAAAATAAACCCACACATTTATTGTGGAATCATCGATGAATGTGATGAAATATCAGAATCCCTTATAATATTGAAAAGAAGAAGGTCTCTAAAGTTCTATGTTAAGGAGCTCTAGTATTTGGGTGCTGGGGTTCTGATCATTTAAATTAAATAAAATGATATTTTTCTATTTTTATGGACACAAATGTCATAAATTTATATAGATGAAGGATCACACTTAATAATTCCCCTACCCTTAATATTATTCTTGTTCTTACCACTGAGGTGATACAAATACAATTATAGACCTGTATATTTTTAGAGGCTCAAATTCTAGAAATTCCACTCCCATATCAACTTCTAGTCAGATACAAGGTTCTGTTTATTACTCACTGCCCCACTACTAGGGATCCTCGAGTCACTTTCCAGACTCTATTTTTGAAAGTAGTTCCAAAGAAATTTTCGTCTGACTGCCATACTAAGATCAGATTTCTCTTGATACATTGTATCTGTCTCAATATATTCAACCGAGTAACACTTATATTCTTCATCTAGAGATTTACATCTCCCTTAAAAACCACTTACAATGATTTTTAATCTTCTTGATGAAATTTCCCAATGGTTCAAGATAAATAGATTTTCATGCATCATCATTCAGCTAATGAGTGGAAGGATGCACCATAGTAAACTACCCATGAATCCTCTGGATGAAAAATAGTGAGAAATAGATCACTAAAAACTTCCATTTCATTAGTTTTTTTGAACATCAGGTAGCTGATACTTCAGTATTTCACTTGAAATTTCTAAAATTCCTTTAGGGATGTCCTCACATACCATAATTTGAGTAGGTAATTCCTAGACCAGTTTAATTTCCATGACACTTCTCTCTGATCTTATATTTATATTATCGATTATTCTTATGATGAGTTATTAATCCCCTATTGATAGTATTTAATGCATTACCAATAGGTTATTATAACTCTCTTCTCATGTGCTCATCATTAAGAATCAAATCATATAATTTCAAAAACACATGACCAGTCTTTCTAAAAAAAAATATTACTATTTTAACCATTCTATCCTAATATTCTAGTAGAGGAAAAATTATAAGTATATACCATACATCATATATAAAGTTCACTTTCTCTGATTGAAAATGAATTATGACTCTATTTATATTTTTTACATGATATTACACTAACCATCCTTCTCATAGACTCATGATAAACACAAATATAATTTGAAACACTTTTTTTAAAGCTATAGGTTTTTTATACATATCTTCTATGGTCTCCATAAGTGCATTTATATTCTTATTCTCTTTGATACTAAAGAAAAATTTCATATAAAATATATTCTCACCAATAAAAAAACATTTCTATCCATATTTTACCATTCCAATTTCACCATCATTTTGGGGTTCTCCCCCAATGGATGTTTTAGATTCTTTTAGATTAGATATTTCTCTAACTGTATATTCCGGAAAAATAAGTTTGTTCCACTAAGCTAACTAATCTGAACCTTGACTTTATCCATTACCATAACATCCGATAAAATTATGATCAAATGAAATTCAATATGACTCTAAGGAAAGTGATAATGTTTCCTATATTGTAGAGTGTGTCTAATTATATATCTCTTTGATACCACTTATATGGGTAGATGGATTCCTTAACTTCAAAAGATGATATGATATACTAGATAGCTAAACCCTCTATTCATCAGAGGTTCATATCCATATATAGTTCATCACAACATAATTATAGACTACTTGATCTTCCACCTCTATCTAAGAGAATATATATTCTGAAGAAAATTATCACCTTAATCACCACTCAAAATATAAACCACGAAAAAATCATACAAATAATAAGAATGAAACTCCAGTTTTATGTGGTTCAAGATTTCGGCCTACATCAGTGGGAGAATAAAAAAATCTATTTCATATTACCCGAAGTATAAGTTTTAAAAACATTTTAGCTCATAAATATAGTATTATTAATTGTATAATTAATTTTGGAACTTTATTAGTGATGATTATTCATTATCTACTCATATTATCCAATAATTGGGAAAACATCCTTTTATAGAGTTTCTCTACTAATCAAATAGGTAACACTGACCACCAATATTTATGGTCAACCTTCCATTGAATTCACCATTGATTTCATATTTCCACAGACTCAACCATCTTAGCTAGTAAAATGTTCACCATTACCAAGGACTAATCTTAACAATTTCTACTAGAAGTTTATAAAAACCCAGTCGTTAGACATGAATGTTTAAGGTTCTTAAAACCAATGAACTTTTAAGGCTCAAGTGAACTTCCAATGTAAACTTCTAGTTACATAATCTTTAGATTATTTGAGGGTTTGATGCTTCAGATCCATGCTTTACATCCCAATATATTGTGAGTTGTAAGGGGTGTCCTCTTCGATCTACATTTTTTTTTGAAAAAAGATACTCATGACATTTTTCACTTTTATGATTTATTTTTTTATTTTTTTAATATAACACCCCTTTATTGTTTTATATTAGGTAGCAATATGCAGTGTATTTCTCAATTTTATTGATTTTATAAGTGGTAATAAAATGTATTTCTATTTTAATCTATTATTTTGTTAATGTTTAATTCCTTGGATATAATTTTTTTCATTTCTTATAAATTTTATCAAATATTCTTGTTTCTTCCACAAGGAAATTCAATGTTTTAAACTTGGTTAATGTTCATGGTTGAAACGTAATAATTATTAAACTTCTTATTATAGGGAGGTTTAGGTTAGAGTTAGGGGGTTAATATATTTAATTGAGGTAATTTGTGATATCTTAGTGGTAGTGATATACACCATGTGGATTATTAGAGTCTTATTAACATTTTAAATAACTGATTATGGGTCTTGGATATATGAATTGATATTAATTAATTGGTAATATATCTTTATAAGTATATGTATTACAAAATAATGTTTTCAAATGGTTTTTGTTACATGTTTCGCATGACTTTCTATAGATGGAATTGTTTTCTCTGGGGAAAATTGTTAAAACCAAGTTTTTATAATGATTATAATAAAATATTTTCATTAAAATTTTATGAAAATATGGTAATTTATATTAAAAATATCATAAGAATATATTTTCTAATAATTGTTTTATTGTTACTTGCCATAAATGAGGTGTTTATAATTATTTTATAGAGTAGAAAAATTATTTTAAATATTAAAACTTTGTTTGTTTTTGATATAATTTTAATGAAGGTATTTATTTTATATTTATTTCATAAAAAAATATATGGGTTTTGTGTTTGGGGTTATTATTTTATTTTATGGAATATTTTTTAAAAATTAAATGTATTAGTATCATTATTGTTTTTATTATTTTTTGTATGATAATTTTTAAATAGGGGGCACAAACCCTCTATCTTTTCTTATTTGGGTGTCACACATGATCTAGGGGAGTGGGGTGAGGGTAATAAATCCATTTTTAACCAAACATATTCAATATCTCTTTCTACTATGATCTTTATAGAGTTTTAAAACTTATGGCTATGTTAGTATCTCTACTAATACTGTGAGATTTTTTATATATATTGCTTTGAAATAAATTTTAATCATTTATTAGCTTGCTTAACACATAACCTCGAGTCTAAATAAGCCAAGATATATTATAAATTTTATAACAAAGTCATTGTATTGGTGGGTATGAATCGGATTAATAAATTTGTTATATTTATATATATTTGTGTTATTAATTCCAATGTATTTATTAATGAATAATAAATAATTATTATTTTTTAAAATAAAATAATTTCACGATTAAAAAAACTATTTTTTCAAATATTTATATTTTTATACATATCATTTATCTTTATATATTTATCACTATTTATAAATGATTTTAATTAAATTTATTTATATATAAAAATAATAATTCATAAATTAGTCATCAAATATTTGTAAATAGTATGCTATATTTGTAAAGTGAGGTATGTATAATATTCAAAACAAATAAACCACAACACTAACAAACATAATATCCCTAAATTCTTACAAACATCATTTCATTGAAACATAACACTAACACTAAGTATATCTAGATTGTTTTGAAATATAATCTATTCTAGGGATATGCTTTAATGAATACAATTATTCTTTTATCCATGGCTATCTTGACATTAAGGAATTTTTTTGTTTTATCTTATTATTTTATTTTTATTATTGTTTACACTTTCCTATGTGTTTTTGAGGAGTCCTATTATGTATTTTTGTGCTCAAACTTACATGTGATTTTTGCACATACGTGTGGTGTCTGTATAGATGATGTGAAATTTAGAGAATACATTAGAATATGTGGACATGGAAGTGTTAATACATAATATTTTATGATGGTTTATAATGGTGAAGACTTTGGTTGGAGGTTGTTCAAGGATTTCTTATAGAAAGGATATTTCTTCCTTTGTCTTATTTTTATCATACATGGAGACATTATATGATGAATCACCTTTTCAAAGTACTTTACTCTGTTTCATTGTTCTTGTTAGTTAATTTCACATAATTCACTATATATTTTTCACTTTTTTATTTATAATTATGGTGTCTGTTTATTATATTGCATATTTTATTTTTATGTTTTTTATAGGCTTTCATTGACCATGTCCTCCCACGTATGTTATTCCTTATGGGTGCTAGTATCTAGCCCCTAGCCATTATATGGTAGGATTTCGGTGGAAAACACATCTTATACTGATCCCTGGAGGGTTGTAGTGGTTTTATTAATACTAAATTTATACCAAGATCATTGTAATCCTATTACCTATAAGTGCTTCCCTATTTTCACTTCTTCTATTGTAACATGAAATCAATCATTAAGCTTCTAATATGTATTGGTATTTTGATGTATCCCAATATATGTTCTTTGGATATCCACCTTTACCTCCAGAAATATATTTTTCATTATCTATTTTGTTTATGAATTAGGGTATTAGATGATAGGTATTTCATTATGGGGGTAGGTTCACTTTGGTGTTTCACTTTTTTTATGTGGAAGAAAGACAGTTTGAGGTGATGGATCATTGAACCATTACTTCACTAAGAGAGAGAAAGAGATATATTGATTTTATAAGAAAAGGTTTCAGGATACATCATGTTTTATTATTTTATTTCATAGAAGTATAATCCCTATTACAAGGAATATTATTAGTTCATATCTAGATAATTGTTGTATCATTAACTCTTTTGTTTGACTGTTATGATTTGTAGTGGTTTTCATGATTGATATTTCTTAGATTTTTTATCTAGTTCTTGATATATAATAATACTCTTTATAATAAATTTCCATTTTAGTTTTATTTTTTAATTCTTATGTTCTATTTAAAATATTTAAGGGTAGTTTACCATGTGATTTCATCAAAAATTAGAGTAGATGTTAGTTCCTCAAGCTTAGAATAATCATAAAATTTTGGTTATAAAAAAACCAAATTCTCAGATAACCTCAGTGGTTTCATTTGCTAATATTTCACCTCTCATATAATCTATTTCTTATTCTTACACTATGGAAATATTAATGATCTTTTAGTCAAACCCGTAGGTCCAATTTAACTAAAACACATAAATCCCCGTATTTATTTATTGTTTTTATTTTATTATTTTTTCAAATTCAAATTTTGAACTATATTTTTTGTTAATGTTAAATTATATTTTTAATTGACTCTTTTTATATTGTTTATAAATAACTTTCATTAATATTTATATATTGAATTTATATTATTTATTTTTTCAATGACTATGTTTAGATATAGACCTTTTTTTAACATTATTATCATTGTTAAAATATATTTAATGTTTTTATTGATATTTATTATTTATTTATTTATTTTAACATTTTTATCAAATTTTTAATTCACAATTATGAGCTTCAATAATAAAATAATACTTTCATTATGTTTTTTAACTTTTATTCATTAAAATATTATTTTCATATTTCATGTTTATTATAACTGTTTAATCAAATTTAATTTCCTTTATATTCATTTTTTTTAATTCAAATCTATTTAATATACAATTTTAATATTTTCAAATTTTGTTTTTATCAAAATATTTTTCTAATAAATGTTTTCTTGTGCTATTTAATGATGAGGTTCTTCTATATCCAAGAAAACCTACCCCAAAAATTTTTATATGACTTAATCTAATTATCATAATGTAATCAGTGTAATTAAAAATTAAATTACTCAATATAGGAATTTATTTTAATTTATGATGTATTAAAATGAATCAAATGTTAGTTTAACAAATTCTAGTAGATGCTTTATTTGGTCCCTTGAAGAAAGTAACCATACTATAAATCTATAGAAAATGTTCTTTATCTTATATTGATGTACCCTATAATTCCTTGTAAAAGGAACATAAATTTCTCTTATTATCTTCAGATAATAATGTCTTATGTGAGTCCACATAATAACCCACTATAGCTACTATTTATATTTATCATTGGAAACATTATAAAAATAAATATTCATTTGATAGCTTATATAGGAATTAAGATGTTATAGATTCAAAATTTAACCCAGTACTATGACCAGGGTTAATATTGAAAAATTTATTATAATCATATATAATTTACTAAAAATTTATATTCATTTTGAAGATGAATACTAATCCATTAGTTTTTTTGATACATATAGAAAATTCGTACCAAATTCATTAGGATAAGATTAAGTAATAGAATGAGTTTTTAATCTTAGAGGATGTTAAGTCCACCGTTTTATTTTTCTACTCAGAGATTTCTAATAATGTGATATTTTGGGGGATAAATACTTAATATAATTGGAAAGAAAAACCATAGGGATGATTGGAAAGGATATAAAAGGAATATGAAAAATGAAATTCAGTCTATGAATTAAAATGTTATGTGTTATAATTTTGCGAAACCATATCGTATTAAGTGCAATGTATCAGATCCTAGTATCCATTTCTTTTGTGATTTCTGGGTGTTAAAGGCAACATAGAATCTTCTAAGGTGTTTGTAGGGAAGATAGTGGAGTTTTGATGTAAAATATCAATTGTAGAGTAATCTATTTTGTGGATATATGTGATGTGTTGTAAGGATGGTGGCTATGGGGGGGGGGGGTAGTTAAAATGTGGTGTTGGGTCCTAAGAGGAGGAGTTTTCAGGACACTTTTACATTTGTCATGGATTCATCATTGTGTAATGCTATAGTGTAGGCCATTACTTGGTTGTCATGTGGTTGTGGTGTGGAGTGGCCAGCTATATTATAGGCCTTCGAGGGTTGTCCAACCAATGTTTTGGTAGCTTCAACATGGTTTATAGGATTTGATGTATCCTCATTCTTAGTGAATTAGTTATATATTGTGGTGGTTTAGTATGCATCGTAGTCCCTCCTTGATTAAATTGGATATGCGACAAGTAGGAACCCATGGTTCTCAGATGTGCTTTGACTAGTGGGTTCTGATGTGGTCTTCAGCCTCACACCATAACATTACCTATTCCAAGAGGTTCTTTAGTGTATTCCAAGAGGTTGTTCCATGGTATTCAGTTTCACATAATTTTTATAAATAACCAAACCCCATTCAAACCCACTTATCAACCATGTGTTCCTCTAAAACCCTAGGCTCCCAAAGTGATTTTTAAAGGATTTAAATCCCTTTTAGGTAGGTATTAATCCACACCTTTTGAAGATCAATAAGTGGAGATCCATGGTGAGTTATGCCTTCTTTTATTGTGGTGTTTTATATATTTAATCAAGATTCCTCCCATGTTATATTATCATGTTATTATGGCTGATCTCTATCATTCTAATAGAGTTTCACTTATTTTTTTCAGCATGGTTGTAGTGCAACATCCTTGGAGGGATTTAGTTTCCTTGTGTGTGTGTGTGGGGGGGGGGGGGATAATCAGAGATCTGTGTTGACATTTTGTTCTCATCTGAAGAATGTTGAAGATTTCAGGTAGGGGATTCATTGCTTCTCCTTTTAATTTACATGTAATCGTAAAGTTACCATGCTATATCGTTTTTGGGTGGTGGTGGAATTAACCTAAATAAAGGAAAAACTAGATCAATGGATTAATGGATTATGGTTAGTGATCACATGGGTTATTCCACCGTGATAGGAATTTTACACTTTTTCCCTACATAGTCTTTTGTCTATGTTATTCCCATTAACATGTTTGTTATGCATGGGTTAGTATGTTGTTTTACGGAACTAATAAAGAACATAAATCCAATAAATTGGTTTTTTGGATAAGAATATAAATAGACTTGTTTGTTGAATACACTCTTTTCAATTTATGGGAATAATGTTATGTTATTCCATGTGTTATATGGATTTTATAAAGAACTTGAAGTTGGAGTGATTGTTGTTAATAATTAAATTTATTATTAATAAGTTTTGTTCATCCCTAATCTTTTTGGAACTATAATATTATGCTAGAGAGAATTTTTAAATAAAAAAATAGCTTATTTGAGACGATTCCTTATGTTACCCATAGACGTAACCATTAGTAAATGAATAGATTAATTCTAGTGGGAATATTATTTGTTTATTTGATAAAGATAATTGTTCAGGGCCAAGGTTTACTATTTAAATATGAAGGCTAAATTCCTTATGATTTGGAATGAGATATTGTTTTTATGTAAAGACTAAAGGCATTGTTTGAGGACCTAATTTCCATACCGACCTTGTTAGTTTTTTGATACCATTATGTGTTCCCCTAGATATGAAATTTTATACGTGTTGTTATGTGAGCCTGGGATGGATATTGGTTGATGATATATGGGTAGAGGCCCGAGTTTGTGGTAGCATTTGATGATTTGGATGAAGAGATGCACGATGATATGAATGATAGTGTCATGGATGGCACTATGGCAGATAGAATGGGTTGAAGTTTGGATTACTCATTATTTTACTAAAATTTGGATGCTTTCATGGTAATAATATGTTAAAAGGGATGGATGACTGAGCTTTTTTGTTTATATGTATTACTTTCCCCTCTACTTGAGGTAACCAGATGTTCTTGATTATTCATCTCCTTGATGGTATCTTATGATGTTTCCCTATAGTGTCTAGAATTATTGAATAGAAAATGATTAATAAATGACTTAACCCATGGGGTTGGTTCTTTCTATAATGAAAATTCTAATGTTATTCTTGAGAAACCATGGACTCGTTAGATTATGCTTGAAGGGAATAGACGCGGCTTGGTGCTTAATGAAATGTAACTTGGAATAATATTGATAAAAAATTAATTTCAAATTAATTAATTAATTCAAGGGTTAAATGCTTAAAAAGAGAACAAGTAATTCAATGTTAGTCTTCTTAATGATTATGTTCTTATAGGATATCAATTCCATAGTAGTGGAAACTTGGTGTCTAAGTGATGATAGTCATAGTTGATCCTAGGGATAGGTTATTGTAACACTTGAGAATTTTATGAGAAATATTTTGTTTTTATGTTATATAAATCATCAAATGAATCTTTCACTACACACAACTCTAGCTTGGCTTGCTTTACACGCAACCGCGACCTTCCTCGATAGCTTGCGTCATACACAATACCAAGTTTCACTAAACAACGATATGCTATTAAAATATTATTAAAACTAGCCGTTATGAATAGTACTAACTGAATTTTTAATTTTATAACATTTTAATTCAACTTATACATTTTCTAGAATGAGGTATACAAGAAAAATCAGTTTTTTTGGATAAAAGAAACATTTTTCAAAAAATACAGTTTTGCCGCCTTTTGATGGAACACCCACATTAAATCTAGTTTTTGACATATTTATAAGTTCAATTTGACAAAATAAAATTCTTCTTTTGAATCAGGGTATAATAATTTACTTTGGATAAATTTTTGATATTTTTCTGATAACTTTTATATTTTGATGAATAGTAAAAATACGCTAATTTTTAATTAAAAACAATTTTTTTCATTGAGATAATTTATATGGATAAATTATAATATTGAATGGTTTTAAAGTATAAATAGAATATATTTTTACCATTTAATATAATGTATGTCATTATCATTAATTTCACATTGAATTCATAGGTAAAAACATTTCAATCTTTGGTAATGTTTTAACTTCTAAAACCCATTTTCTTAACAACGGGATTTATTTTAAATTAATTACTACAACTTATATGTTTTGAATTTTGAAAAATGGATTCCATATTCAGAATCAGTGGGTCCAAATTATGTTAATACACTACTTTTTATTTTTGGGCATTATGAATAGTAACTACGGTAAATTTTATTTACCATAGTTAAAGGTAAATCGGGTAATTAAGGGTAAATATAAGATTATAAAATTACCCTAACACCTGAACAAATCCTACTGGATGAATAAACGTGGACCCATATCACCAAATTGTCGGATTAGATTCATTTAATGGACTTTTTTCCCTGAAAATAATTTAATTATAATTAAAACCAAAGAATGTGACAACATGTCACTTTCTTAAATCTTATAAGTATAATAATTTTAATTTGGTGATAAACTTAATGAAACTTTGAAAATTAATAGTATCCAGAAAGCTAATACATTTATATACATCATAGGAATTTATTTATAATTTTTAGGGATTAAATAATTATCATTAATTATGACACAATAGTGATGTTGAAATTATTTTATTAATTAAAATATCAAATAAATTGTTTTAAAAATATTAAAATAAATATTATATGAACTATTTAATGTGATAAAATAATTTTATAGATACATATGACATTTTATGAATCTATGAAAGCTTTTAGTTCGAACATATCTTCTGTATATATTTTATTTAAATTCAAATAAATGAATAGTGTCAAAATTGACACTATTGTTATTTTATAAAAATAACATATTAAAAAATTGTCTAAAAATCACAAAAATATTTAAAAATTATAAATTAAAATTTATATGGTCTAAAATGACATAAAGTGTCAAATTATGGAAAATTCACAACACATATGTAATTATTTATAATAATTTAAAATTTAGAATATTATTACCACAAATAAAATTAAATTGATAAATACGGATAAATCAAGTTGATAATGTTTAAAATAAATTTCTAACATGTCTAAATTTTATTGGTTGATGATATTACAACCCTATATCATCTAAGCTTCGAATATGAGTCATTTTGGATGTTTTTATGTGGGGTTGGGATTTAATATAAACTAATATTTCTTATATTTCCAAAGGTGCCCCTCTCCTCCCTTATAAAAGGGCACATCCTCCCTCTCTTCCTCACACAAATTTGAGCCTTCATTCTCGGCCAAACCCTGCTCATTTCACTTCCCCACTTCCTTAGAAACCTACTAGAGGTACTGGTCTTATCAAAAGACCAACTCTAGTGCCTTAAGACATAGTTTAAAGGAGGCACTTCGAGAAAGAGGTAATACCTTCTACCGTTTTCTTCAAGTTCCATTCTTCTTCTACTACCTCTTATTTAGTTGTTTCATTATGAGGTAATAAAATAAGTATCACTTATATACTGATATGTTATTATAATTATGAAACAACCCTATTTCACCTCTTATCCATCCTACGGAAAACGAAATCACCGCGCGTGCGTACGTACGGAATACTGTCTCCACGCCATTATGTAATCTATTTTCCACCACCACCTTACTTGGATGGGTATAAGGGTGAAAGTAATGAATATATATGATTATTGTAAAGTGGTATTTATTCTGAAATAGTATACATACACTCCAATACAATTCCACGATCATGGGAACGATATCATCGCTCGTGCGTACGTACGGAATACCGTCTACACGATGTGATGTGATTCGTTCTACATGATCTTCATTTCATAATGATTATATAAATGAATTGAAGGAATGAATATGATATATATTACACTAATACCATTCTGTAAGTGAGGTATATATAACCTAAAGAGAAGAATAATAATTTATTCGACAAACATGCATAAGAACAAAAAGTAATAAACACCCGAATAACAAGTAATAAAATATTACTAATAAGAAGCTAAGAATATGACCATATATGATTTCATAACAATAATTATGATTCTATAATAAGTCAATAACATTATTTAAATCATTATATAGGATGTTCGGACACTTACGAAGCAAATCGGACCTAAGGTAAGGGAAAATATCACAATCTCATTTTATCCGAGATTGTTTATACTTTGGTATTTACTGGGGTGTATTTTATCATCGACATCCATGTTTCCTCGATATGTAATATTGTTTCCATCCACCTACAATTCTTAAAATCCAATTTTACCCTTCGGTGAGTTTTTAGTAAAATATATAAAAGGAATCTTTTGCCGTTTTTCGTACGAGGTACTTTTTGACTTTTCCGACAAAAGTACGAAAAGAATGTTTTTTTAACTTATACGGAATGAATGGATTTTTAAAACATTATTTCCAAGAATCTTACTTTACAAGTTTTCAAGTTTATTTTTAATAAAATTCTTTTAGTTTAAAATTGTATGACATGTTAAGAAAGGAAACTGTTTTTGAAGTAGAGAGGATATTTTCCTCAAGAATAGAGTTCAAGTGTTTTATCAAAATTATTTTCCATATAAGATAATAAAGGGTTCTGTTTCTATACCTATTTTTACATTTATTTGACTATGTTGTGATGGAATTATTTTTATGAATTCCTTTATCTTATATGAATTGTTTTATGATGTCACGATGTTTAAGATTCCCATTTTTATTACAAGGGTTATGCTATGATGTATGGTTTATGATTTTGTGGCACACATAAGAATGGTATCATTATGAGATGGGTGGGACCTATATCTCCCTCCAATGCATTGGGTAAAGATTTTATATCTCATGAGATAGAAATGGCTGGAATGGTAGGTTAAACTGGTTCAGTGAAACAGGACTGAGACGAGGAGTGAAATCGGTTCAGAAATGGACTTTGTACACTAAGATAGTCTTGGCAATGAGTCTTGACTAATAAGAAATGATTCTATATGATTATGTGTGTATGCCGCAAAGTTTCATGTTTTAATTTATGTTTATTAGGATTTCATTTCACTACTATGATTTATCCCATGTTATGAAATTATGCTCTCTTTTGCAGGTTAAGATTTCCAAAATGTTATGTTCTTATGTATATGATGTGATTGATATTTCTTTTGTTTACCCTTACTGAGCATTTGAGCTCACCCTTTTGTATGTTTTATTTCCATAGGTCAGGGAGAAGGTTATTAAGTAAGATATGCCAAAAGGGACTATAGATATGATGAAATAAATGGGAGACAGTGTAGACGCTTTATGAACCAGTTGCTTATGTTTCCTAGTTTCTAAAGACACTATACCTATACGGTCCTTTCATGGTTTTGTTATATGTTGTAATAAGTATGCATCAATTTTTAAGTAATAAAAATTTATGTAAAGTATGGGTCGTTATAGTTATGCCCAAAGTGTGGTTGTGAGACATATTATATTTTTTTATGTTTTATGATTTCATATGGAAGGCCACTCATGTCAGTAAGGTGACTAACACCCGGTGGACCTTAGGAGGTTGTTTTCCATAATATCCAAGTGCGTGAGGGATGGATGGCTAACTACCCCTTATAGAATCACTCTCTTATCTTATTAGTATTATGTGTCAGTATGTATGGTGGTTAGTTTCCCATATATGTATGTAGAGGGATGTAATGTGTTGTTGTTATTTCATAGTCATGTTTCAATTTCTACAGTATCCTAAGGGTTATTACAGTTATGACGTGTATGGGCTATGATGGATCAAGGTACATTACTTAGTGTATGAGATATGATGGCTTGAGGTAAAATACCTAAGGTATGATACATGGCATATTGGTTGTGGTGAATCTTAGAAACAACTTTGTTACTATATGGATATATAGTATTTGATGAAGAGATGATGTGATGCCTGAGGTACATGATACATTATCCTAGGTGTCTTCGGTCTATCATCTTTTAGAGAGAGATGAATTAAGACGTAAAATATTGGGTAGAGAAGAAAACCACTAGAGAAGTGGTAGTGGGGTACCCATTTTTTGGATACTATATTATGCTATATTTTATGCATTATTTGGTGATAGGTATCCGTAATGAGTTTGGGAAATTATTTTAATTGTTTGTGTGATTATTTATCTTTACTTTTTATTCACTGGAATTTATTATGAATTCATTATCTTTTTAATGAGAGGATTCATGGAGAATCCTACTGAGTATACATGTTATACTCTCCCTATGTATATATAAATTTTTTAGTCCAGAAAAAATAGGATAGAGATTGGGCTGGATATTACTGGCTTGTGGCTTTACAGGATCTATTTGGTCTTTGTGGTTACTATTGAGTTTATCTTTTAGATACTTTTAAATCCTTTCAGTTCTACCAGATTTTTATGAAATTACATGTATAGACATGTGATTTATTTTATCATTATGCGTGGGGTTTGATGGGTGTATCTCCCTTCTCTCTCTGTTTCTCTCTCTCTATTATACATTTTCCCTTAGAGGTTAATTCCCACCCTTGGTTCTTTTCAATAACCTATGGTCTATTGGTGGTTGGATTTGTGAAGTTACTATCCTCCTTCTGCCATTGCTAGTGTGGGAGGGATGCTAGGGGGAGGGTGCTGTGCTAGAGTGGTATCAAAGTTTTAGGTTAGGGTATATGATGGATTTTAGAGTTAGAAATAGGTGATACTACATGGGTTGGTAGAGAAATAGTGTCAGATAATTTTATTTCGTGATGTAAACATGGGAGACTATCTGAGACATATGTATTTAATCCCCCTCATGATCTAATTCATGAACCTTTATGTTTATCAAGTCTATTAAGAAAATTGATACTAGTTGTGGCCTAGAGACCTAGGAATGGATCATGCATCATTCTTATTTATGTCTATTTCTGAAATGGGAAGACCTTAGGATTATTTTAACCTTAAAAAAATAAAAAATAATATTTTTTTATTAAATTAATCATGAATATTCATTATTCTCGGTTAAGGAGTATCTAATCATTTGTTCTTTTGCAGGTATGACTTCAAGTTGATGTCCTCTTCAAATTCATACAGAATTTGTTCTACAGGGTGTTCCAAGAGATCTCCAAAGAGTATTGGTTGATGATGAAGAAAAACAGATGATGAGACTATGAGAGTTTCAGTGCCAGAGTGTGTAGAAGTATGAATGATCTATTTGTGGGTCAGTGAAAGAAGACTGGAAAGAGGAGGTTGATATACCTTTTAGTTTGATCCATTCTTGGAAAGAGAATGGGGTTTATTTGGTCATAAAAATTCTTTATAGGTCATAGATGTAGTGGAAGATCTTTTTCCTTAAGGATTGTTAGGCATCAACAGTCTCATGGGAGAATTTTAGAGAATAGTTCTGAGTTGAGTTTCTTTCTTTGACTACAATGGTGGCCAGTCACCCAGAGTTTCTTACCCTTTGACAAGGGAGTTCCAAAATTAAGGAATTCAACATTAGTTTCAGAGCCAATTTTCTATATAATTTATACTTGTTTTTGGATGAGGAGGCCATGCATGGGTATTTGAAGGAGGATTTTCATCCAAAGATCCAGTACTAGGCCACCACATTTATACCGGAGACGTATCTCAAGGTGCTAGTAAGGGAAGATGTTATTGATGGGATGATATCCAGAACCATGTAATCATAAGAGGGGAGTCTTCATGATTCTACCTAAAGAAGAGATATGGTCCAGGGTTCCTAGTTTCTTGAATAGAAGAGATTTTGGTTAGTCGGGGGTAGGACCCACCCCTCACCATCCTGTTTCTCTAGGAGTGTAATCTCTTAGTACTTTTACTAGTATTATACACTTGTTTTCATGTAGAATATGAGATAATTAGTGGAAATAATATTGAACCATTCAGATAAATAAACACACACTATGTTTCCCACTTCAGGATCCATTGTTGAGGTAGTATCAACCGAGGTTGTAGTAGGAACATATTATATCTTTGGATCACCAGCTAGGAGACGATGTAAGAAGAGGTTATACCTAAGATTATCCTCATCCTCAGAGAGTAGAGTGTTTCCATGGATTTGGTCTTCATTAAGTCCTTATAGGATTTACAGTTGGTTATGATGGGTTTCATGCATTGGTGTTTCTAGCATGGGGTGATCCAAATGTCATTTGATGTTATCTTTTCTTATTTTATTATTGGATGCATTTCTTTTTTAATTTAGGAGCCATATAAGCCTTCATATAACCTTTCCTACTCCATGATTTGGGACTTTAGGTGGAGATAATTATAGTGCACTTGGAATTGACTGTGCCAGTTGGAGGATGATATTACATGTATACAATATTTAGAGATTTTAAGCTAGTTCTAGGGTAACACTACTCTTGGGGAGACTTCCAATGTTTATAGATATGACCCTATAATATCATCGTTAGTATGAAATGGTTATATTTAGTTTAGGATACTGTGGATTGCTTGAGGAGATGGTTTTTGTTCAATGATGCTGAAAGAGAGTATTTACTGGTTATTTGGAGAGAGATACCCTCATACAGGTAAGAGTTGTGTTCCATCCAAGCATCAGAGGTTCAACCAATGTTATTTCCTAGGGTTGTGGAAGAGTACTATAATTTCTTTCTTAAAGAGGATGTAGTGTTACACCCACTTTTGGAGATCATGTTTGGGATCAATATACCAGTGGACATTTCTATGATCCTGATGTCACCATATAGGATGGAACCTTCTATGATTTGATAGATACAAAAACATCTTGATGATCTGTTGCCACAAGTTTTTGTTCAACCATGTGTTTCACCTTGGGGTGAACCAATTGTAACACCCCAATCTTCCATGGTATGCTTCCCATTGAAAAATACATTAGCGTGTGTTGTACGCAACTTCTACTTCTAACACACACACCACAACCAATCAAATTAGCCATTATGAATAGTAATACCCATTTTTGAAATTTTATAAATTTTATCTTTCAAAATTGACTTCATTTTTGGATTCGGAATATCGAAATTATCCTAGGGTGAAATTTTGGTATTTTTCTGAAACCTTTCAATTTTTGATGAATAGTGAAAAAACAGTAAGTTATAGTTTAAAACCGAATTTTTATTTAAATAATTATTTATTTTATTTAAATTTAATTAAGGTCAAAATAGATAGATAATACCTATATAAGTTCAATGTAATTCATTGTAGTTAGTTTAAAATAGTTATATATATATAAAAATTTTATTGAACTTTTCACCGTCTTTTACCCTCCTCCTATGAGAATTTGGAAATTCACATAAAACTTAATTTTACCACTTCTATGAGTGGAATTTTGAAAATCCGAGAGACACGGTTAATATCAAAGAGTAAAATGTGGTTTAATGAGATGAAAATAATTTTTGGTGAATAGTAACTTTTTACTTTTATTTACGACGGTTAAAAGTAAATAGGGTAATTAAGGGTAAAACTGATATTAATATTACCCTAACAGATGTCCGAATTCAATTGGAAAAGTGTATCTCGACCAAGAACAACCTTAGGAATAAAATATTATCATTTAGGTCCACTTGGATTAGATTAGGACATTTATTTTTATTTAATTCAAAGATGAGTTAAAAGAGTTAAAATCAAAGTTTATTTACTAAAACATTTTCAATATAGGGTTATACATAAGATAAATTAGATTGTAAACATTCATTAGAAATCTAAAAATATTTCTTACATAATGGTATTTTATTTATAATTTTTAGACATTAAATAATTTAATTTATTTATGACACAATGGTGATGCAGTAATTACCTAATTAATGAAATATTAAAATAATTGATATTATAAATATCAAAATAAATGTAATTTGAGGCTTTTTATGAATTAAACTAATTTTATATGTAAATATGACATATTATTATTGGTTATATAAAATTAGTTTGAAGTAATAATGCTGTTAGGAAATTATCAAAAACAAAATACCCAATAGTGTCAAATTTGACATAAAAGAGTTTTTAAAACAAATATTATATTATTAATTTATATTCTATTCCTAAAAATCTAAGGTTCGGCCAAAAGACTTGTATCATGATAGGTGTATCATTAATTGACTACCTGGGGGTATCTTGGATTTATATAGTAAGTTTATTAACCATATAATATAAAAATACAAAGTGACATGGTAAATGTTAAACTAATTAACTAAGAGTTAAAACTAAAAGATAAGGTAAATATAGTTACCCAAACCTATCTAAAACCTATTGGATGAGTGGTTTTCGACCCATAAATACCTTAAACTTTATATAATACACTTCATAGACATTAGAAACCGAATATGAATTTATTATAAAATAATATTTCTAGCTTTTCCAAAGGTTCCCCTCACCCCTCTTATAAAAGGGAACTCCCCCTTATCACTAATTAAAACAATCAAAGCCTTTTGGATTGTCCAAACCCGGGCCAAATACTCTATAAACTTCTCTCACTTCAACCTAGAGGCCTTAGTTTGATCAGAAATCCAACCTAAGGATCCCTTTTGATCAAATCAAAAGGAAAGAACCCGAAGAAGAGGTAATGTTTTCACCACACTCTTTCAAGTTCCTTTCTTCTTCAAATTCTTCTTTATTTGTTATTACCATTATAAAATAACAACTCCATTATCTAATATATACTGTGATGTTATTATAAATATGGTACAACCATATTCATTATTCTATCCATCTTTTGAATGACATGTCATCATACGTGCGTACGTACGACTTACAGTCTCCAAGTCGTGTTGTAATTGTTATTCAATAAATTATTATTTGGATGGGTATAATAATGATGTTTAATTAATGTAAATAATAAATAAAACATGATAATTATTCTTTATATATGATATACCATCCAATTATATATTATTTTAATATCAAAATAATGATATTATCGCTCGTGCGTACGTACGGACTACCGTCTCCACGAACGCGATGAGATTCATTCCCCATCGTATCCATTCAAGACTAATTCTCATTTAAGGATTAAAAATAATGTCTAAGGACTTGATATCATTCTGGATATGAATAAGATACAACCTATCCATGACAAACACGGCTTATGTAACAAAACATATAAAATAAAATGAGTAAGTTAACACCCGAAACAACGATAATACTAAGATATTATGAACAAATCAATGTTATAAGATCATATATGATATCATATTAATGTATATGATTCTTGAATAATTTAATAAAAAATATTTCACCATTATACAGGAGTTTAACCTACCCTCAACCAAGGAAAAGTACACGGTAAGGCTTTATTTCACAATCTCTTCATTATCCGAGGTTGTTTATATGTAATTATCTAATAGGACCTCTTTATCATCCACATCCATGTTTCTTAAAAATGTATTTCAAATAATTATTACTATTTTAAAGACTATGGGATAAAGTCATTTATACCCCTGTTTACTTTTTATAATAATTTTATAAAGGAATATTTCTATCATTTTCCAAACAAGGTCCCTTTTAACCTTTTCGACAGAATTAAGGTAAGAATGTTTTTTTAACTTATACGGCGGGTGCAGCTATTTTCCACCGTTTTAAAATCGCCGAAGCTTCCCTTAAAAGATTATAAGAATATTTTCAAATTAAATTTTTTATTTTATAATTATGAGACTTTTGAATGATTTCAAAAAAAGGGATATTTCTCTAAAATAGTTTTGATTTCATCCATGTCAACATCCTTTGATGGATTTTAAGATTATTTGAAGTTTATTTATTATGATACAAAACTTCCATATTTTATTCAAGGTTTTGTGATATGTTTGATTATGGATTTATTATTTTTATACCACTCATGGTTTATGGAGAAAGTATTGACATTTTCTATGCTAGTTTTAATAAAAATGTTTGTGTTATGTTTAAAACATGTTCTTATGAGGAAAGCATTAGACTTAATACATGAAGGGTGGAGCCCGCTATAGCTCCTCGATGCATCGGTAGGTCTCATGAGACAAACTAGTGTCTTGGAATGAGGCCTTGACAAAATCTTATTTGTATTCTTGGCTCGAGGCCTTGTCTACATGGTTATGAATTTCTGGCATTATGGATTCCATCATTATGAAAGTGGTTATTGATATTGCATGTGTTTATTCGACTAGTAGAATATCCATATGAATAAGTAAATGGAATTATTTAATTTTATTTTTTCCATATTATGTTGAAGTTTAAGTTTAAAATACTTTTGTTTTAGTTATACATTTCCTTAAATGTTTATGCTTATTTATAAAAGTTTCTACTATATTGTTATCCTTACTGGGAATTTGAGCTCACCCCTTTCTATGTTTTATTTTTCCCATGATGTGAAGAAGTATTTTATGAATGACCTATAGGGATAGTATAAGGGGATATGAGTGTGGAGACAAGATGTTGTTGTAGTTTTCAATTTATGATGTAATATAAACTTTATGAATGTATCTAGTGTTTACAGGACTACTAAACTAATCGGTCTTTCAAGACTTGATCTTTCTTGTGATCATGCCAATGTTATGTAATAATGAAACGACTCTGAGAAACTAGGGTCAGGGAGTTACAGTCGGTATGAGAGGAAGTTTAGTACAAACCTTGAAAGCTAGATTTAGATAAACTCTGATTAGAGCACATATATATAAGATGGACATTGAGGATTAGTACAGAAGAACTTCCTAGAATTTTGGTATTGTAGAGATTTTTTGAGTTTTCCAAGCAATACATCCCTGTTTGGATATGATCAGGTAGAGGTGACTTTGGCACAGATGTACCTAGGGGTAAAACCTGAAAACACCGCTTTAAGCTAGACTCGAACAGGAACTGGTGCATGACAACGATCCTTGCTGTACTCTTGGTTACGACACTCCTAGGGGATATGCTTAGGATAATTCTCATTTTATATACAAACCATTATGAAGGGTTTATGATTATATACTTTCTCAAATAAACCATTTTTATTATTATGGATTATATCTACAAATAGTTCAATTTATGTTAAGTGTTTTACAAGTATGGAATTATGTATTTTGATTCATAACTGATCTAGTTTACGCCATTGTTTAGAAATGGAGCCTGGTGGAAGAAATGGAAATCGTATCAATGCACACACTCCATGTAGGGATTTCCCTCCTGCTAAAGATAATTATAGTGGAGCTAGTTATGCAACTGGTGCTGATCAGCTAATCACCATACTGGGATAACTCACTCAGGTTATGAATAATAACCTTACCCATATGGAGCACCCTGATCCACATCGTGGAGTATCAATGTTATATCGCTTCATGAGGCAACAACCGCCAAAGTTCGATGGGAGTAAAAATCCCTTAGTAGCTAAGGAATGGATAAATTTCTTAGAGAAAATATTTTAGGCTTTGGGGAGTAGTGAAAGGGAAAAAGTTATCATGGTAGTTTACCGCCTCACTGGAGATGTTGATCAATGGTGGTCATTGATTCAAAACACGAAGGAAGATGATGAAGTATCAAATATGGAATGGAGGAAGTTCAAAGATCTATTTTTAGAAAAATATTTTCCTCGTGACCATCGAGCAAATATGGAAAGGCTATTCTTGAGTCTGAGACAAAAGGAGGATGAGAATGTCGCAAAGTATGAGGGTAACTTTACAAGGTTAGAAAGGTATACTGGAGATTATATACGTAACCCAAGAAGTAAGATTTATCCTTTCTTTGATGGGTTAAAACCATTTCTCCATCGAGAATTAGTCTCACAATCCTTCTCATCGTACGAAGACATTGTCTCAAGTGCTATCAAGACTGAAAAGGAATTCTCTAAGTCTTATGACTTTAAAGCAAAGCAAGAGAAGAAGAGATCTGCTGATCAATTTGGTAATGGAAATAAGGGTAATAAGGGAAAATTTGAATATCCATCCTGTAGTAAATGTGAGAAGAAACACCCCGGTACTTGCTTAAAAGGAATGGGATTCTGTTACAAGTGTGGTGAAAAAGGCCACCAAGCTTGTGATTGCAAGGGGAAGAAGGAAGCTACCGATGTCCAATGCTACAATTGCAGGGAGATGGGAAATTATGAAAATAAATGCCCTAAGAGTCAGGGATACTTACCTCAGAAAAGGACAAGGGATCAAGGCCAAGCTTATGCTATCACTACTGCTGAGGTAGAAGCTCTGAAAGGCGTTGTGGCAGGTAAGTTAATGGTTTCCTCAAGTTTAGAAAATGCATTATTTGATTCTAGATCATCACATTTTTTCATATCTTCACAGTTTGCTAAGAAAATTAGATATTTACAATTTGATTTGACAAGGGAGTTGTCAGTTAAAACTTCTAAGGGAAGTATCATTGCAACAAAGTTTTGTGAATCAGTCCCCATTAGAGCACATAAATGTTCTTTATCCGCTGATCTCATCGTCATACCTATGATCGAGTTTGATATAATCATCAGTATGGATAGGCTTTCAGACCATGATGCGAAGATTTATTGTAAGAAGAAGGAGGTTATGATTTTTTATGATGATGATAAAAAACACCTTATCATTAGGGCAGAATCGTCACCACCTAATTCTTATTTAGATCCACCCCCAATAGCTCAACTAAATTAATTTATTGGGGAGGAAGAGAATGAAATGATTTTGGGTGAGGAAAGGAATGTTCAAATAGAGGATTTACCTATTGTGAAAGAATATGTAGATGTGTTTCCAGAATATTTACCTGGACATCCTCCAGAACAAGATGTTCAGTTTTCCATTGATTTAATTCTTGGTTCAAGGTAAAAATCGAAAACCCCTTATAGAATGGCCACTGTGGATTTAGTTGAACTAAAGAAACAACTAGAGGAATTGAGTAATAAGGAATTTATTCTCCCTAGTGTTTCTCCATGGGGAGCCCCTATCCTTTTTGTTAAGAATAAAGATGGATCTATGAGGTTGTACATTGACTACAGGGAGATCAATGCTATAACAATAAAGAACAAGTATCCCCTACCTTGCATTCATGATTTATTTTACCAACTACATTGATCTCAATACTTTTCAAAGATTGTCCTTCGGTCTAGATACCATCAGTTGTGTGTGAAGAAGGAAGACATTCCGAAGACAGCATTTCAAACCAGGTACGGGCATTACGAGTTTACAGTATTGCCTTTTGGGATGACTAATGTGCCCTCTGTATTCATGGATCTAATGAATAGAGTTTTTAAGGAATATCTAGATGAATTTTTGGTGGTATTTATTGATGATATCTTTCTATACTCCAAAATCTATTAAGATCATGAAAATAAATCGCGCATTATCCAGAAGACTCTGAGAAGACATGAATTATATGGGAAGTTTAGAAAGTGTGAATTCTGGCTTCAAGAGATTTATTTTCTTGTCCATATTGTCTCTAAAGATGGAATATATGTTGATCCTTATAAGACCAAGGCAATCCAAGAATGGCCAACACCTATGAGTATAATTGAGGTATGCAATTTTATTGGTTTAGCAGGTTATTATCGACGTTTCATCCAGAATTTTGCCCGATTGGCTAACCCATTAACAAAGCTCACACG